>HG992294.1:14818847-16181117 GCA_905220595.1 Spilosoma lubricipeda | reverse complement strand
ATCACTGTTTTCTTACATGTTCAGTTTTCTTTTTTTGACATTGCGTTTCTCCTTTTTGGTAGAAGGAAGTGAACGTGAAAAAGTGAAAAAGGAACCTTGATCAGGACTCCTCGCAGTTTTGGGTTCGAATAATTTTGGTATCTTCAATGTATGGTTGTTACTTTCTCCAGATTCATCTTGATTTATTCTTTTTCTTCCTCTTCCGTTTTGTATAATTTGAGATTGGGTACTAATCATACTTTTAGTGCTTAATTTTATGGCATTAAATTGTTCTAGCAATGAATTGAAGTCTTCAAACTCAGTTGTTGCCTTTTCTAGTACAGCTGAATTATTTCTTGGTGTACATTTTTCAATGCTGTAGTTTAGAAGGAATTGTGTCGATGTAGACGTTATTCTCATTGACGGTGCATTTATCGTCGGAGAAGTAGAACATAGATTACGAATGACATCAACATCCATATCATGAACGCTAAAATAATCTTCATCCTGTTGGAGGGGTTCGCTGCATATATTGTTGCTCATATTATAATTGCTGTACAACATGAAGTTGCTATTTTTGTCATCGGTTAGGCCTCTAAGTATGTTATCTCCTGATTTTAGAGCCGACACATTTAACAAAGTATTCATACATTCATCAGGAACATTTCGTTTATGTTGACGATCAGTCGGGACTACAACTGGTGACAACATATCTGAAAGTAAAAGATGAATATTATTTTAAGATTATGATTAAAGATTTCTGGAGCGTAACGGACTGATTAATTGCTTAAGACAAATGATCTGCTGCTCCCCAACAGTCGAGTTTAAATGAATACACTAAAAACATTAACAAATTAGTGATCCAAAAATTGTATGATATAATATGAATTAGTACAAAATTTAAAGAAACTATGAACTTACCAACAGAAGGACGAGAATCCATATTTAACTACTAAATAGTTATAACTGCTCGGTTAAGTTAACAGTAACACCTAGGTTACACGATCGAAGAGAGAATATGTTCTTATCACGAAGGATGGAACACGAATGGCACTGTGAGCATAGGATGCTTTAAACTCGACTTTCAAAACGAAAAGGTAACACTACAATGATACTACCTGGGAAGGGTTACAGTAAGCCCCGCCCCCTGACGATACGTCACTATTGTAACTCATCTATGTTGGGTACTATTTCATTCAACTTTTTTCGATTGTGCTTTTCCATAGAACTACACGCTGCGATATAATCAACTGACTTAGAGAATATAATAACAACTGATAAGAGCTAACAAATACCAGTTCACAACACTTACCATCATTATTATTATGTGCGTTTAATGTATCGTTGGGAAAAAATACAAAGGATTAAGATAAGTATATTATGCAGGTAAAAAAAATTGACGACTATATTGCATTGTCATAGAAGTCCCTTTATTTCACTTTTGTACCTTTTTAGAAATGCCGACCTAGCGCCGACCGCATTGTTCGCGAGAAACCATCTGTGTTACGAATTGAGTGAAAATTGAAAAACGAGTGACATAGGCTATTATCAAAAGTTATTAAACAGATACCTAATCGGATTATAGAATTTTTAACTTTTTCTTGATTTGTGGATTAAAAATCAAAAACAACAGAAATTCTATAAATTTTTAAACACACGATATGTTCAATCACTTTCTAGGAACATTTTCAGTTGAGATTTTGTAAGTTAATGTTAATTGTAAATAAATAAGTTGCCCGTTTAATTATTGTATTGTATATAGGTGTCACATTTATAATCATTATGGGTATCATTAGGGACTAACTCTATAAGTGTCGTGGCCTTCTGTGGTAATTACAAATTCATAACTTTGCTTTTAAATTTCCTCAGGTAAACTTAGTTATTGGAAATATAATTTTAGTTTTACGTTTACACGTGTAGTACTGCTTTAGTCGACACTCAAACACCTGTAGTATCAATAGTTGTGGTGACATTCCGTATTCTGAATTCGTCACCACACAGACGTTGATCATAGGCAGTCGCCTGCATTATACCTCTGTAGGTATCGTTATCGTTTCCACTGTTTAGTTCAGAT
The DNA here is from genome assembly GCA_905220595.1 of Spilosoma lubricipeda. Taxonomy (NCBI): domain Eukaryota; kingdom Metazoa; phylum Arthropoda; class Insecta; order Lepidoptera; family Erebidae; genus Spilosoma; species Spilosoma lubricipeda. Next base: position 16,179,064 of record HG992294.1, on the reverse strand, counting down.
TTGTCCCACTCATTGGGACAAATCTGGACTCACACAAAATAAATTACATCGTTTATAAAACATTTTTAATCCAAAGCATTTCAAATTATCCTCGTAAATTATTATGAGTATTCTAGTAATAACTAAATCTTTGAATATTCGATACAAAAGCTTACTACTCCACTTTTTGAGAGTCGCCATTTAAAAACGCTTTTATTTAAATGACGTTGCATTCATTGTTTTTGTTTTTTTTTTAAATCTTATCAGATAATCTTAGTAACAACAATACACTGACAAACAAAAACTCTACACTTTAATTGCGTTAGTTTGGATAAGGCCATTATTTATATTATTTAGCTTTAGGAACTAAGCTACGAAAGAGATTGTTATCACTTAAACACGTCATCATAATTACCACAAAAGGTAATTATTTACTTTACTTGGAAGTCTAAATTACGACCGTCACGTCCAACTATAGATAGTTTGTACAGCTGTTTTATCATGATGCGGTTAAAGACATTTATTTTATTTTATTTTCCAAAGCACATAAAGTGTATATTACAATAACTTACAAGAAACTGTTTTACAATTGATACCAATAATACTAGGAAGGACTAGGTATTAACACTTTAGGACCTATTATCTCTTAGAAATATCTGTTGGTCACGAGATGCAGGTTAGCATTTATATTTCAATGGAACTTTGAATAGTGTCGACTGCATCAAAAGGAGGGTAAAGTCAATAGAATTTTACCCTCAGGCTCCAACCCCCTCCAAATACTCAAGTTTTTGACTTGTTTACTATATGGAACGACAAACAAGTGGTATCTACTGAAAGTAAATTTTACAATACAGCCTAAAACTACCCACTATAATGTCTTGTGATTTAATTGGGTTTACAATAAAAAAGGTAAAAATGCAATGGGCCTGACATGTAGCCAGACTTACGATCGTTGGACCACAAAGACAACATCATGGGATTAGTACCATCGGATCAAAGAAAAAGGGGCAGAGCAGAAACGCTTAGAGCGGACAACGTTATAAAAATATAGCTGTTCTAGCGAACACACTGGTTGCGAGGATCTGAGGAAAGAAAACATTGGTCATCTTTTCATGAGAACGTTGTTTCAATTATATATGTATACCCATTTTGCATTGCTCCTTTATAGGAAAACTAGCTGTTCTCGCTCGCTGCTCGCGTGGAAGTTGATTATATATATTTAATTAAAACTGTGTAAGTATGTATGAATAGTATATTCATGTTTTTAAACGTATTTATTTATTTTTAAGTAATAGCCCATTAAAAAGGTCGTTTAAACAAACTTTCGGCCCTTATTTTAATCCCTTTAGAAATAGTATTTGTAATCAACAGCCTGAAGATATTCAGGCTATTGAATTAAAAAATTGCAATACAATGCTATATATATTTGCACACTATTTTAAGATGGTAGAATGTAAATGGGTCACTACTATTATGATATATTTAAGATCTCTGTTAACCTGCATTTCTGCAAATAAATAAATGAATTGAATTGAAAATTACAGCCATCCAGACTAACCTTCATACGAAATGCCAATGTCAAATGTCAAATGTCGCCTATTTCACCCCTTAGGGGTAGAATATCAAACATAATGTTTCACGTTTCTAACCTAAAAATTACGAACTTCCATATAATCTTTCAACCCTTATTTAACCCCTTTAGGGGTGGAATATTCAGAAACGCTTAAATAAGTTTCTCATCATCTCATCGCAGTCTACTGCTGGACATAGGCATCTCCAATTGCACGCCACTCGATTCAATCCTCGGCTTCTCGCATCCAGCTCCTGCCAGTCGTTTCGGGCATATCATTATTCCACCACTACATTTACCGAGACGCGGCCTCAACTCAAGAACCCGTTTACCAGTTCTGCGGCTAATATGACCAGCCCACTACCAATGTAGCTTGCTTATCCTGTGGGCTATGTCGATGACCTTGGTTCTCTGCCGGATCATCTCCTTCCTGATGCGATCCTTTAGAGAAACGTCGAGCATAGCCCTCTCCATACCACGCTGAGCGACTTTAAACTTTAACCAGCCGTGTCGTGTTTACGACTTCACCCCTTTAAGGGTAGAATATCCAGAAACGTATCTAAATACGTATCTCATCATTTTTAATCCGTATCCCAAAAATAAAGTATCATGTTTCTAATTTAAAAAATGACGGACTATCATACAAACTTTCAACCCTTATTTGACCCAATTAGGGGTAGAATATCAAGAAACGCTTAAATACGTATATATATTCTACTCATTTTTAATCAGTAGCACAAAAATAATGTTCACGTATCTAACGGACTTCCATACAAAATTTCAACCCCTATTTAATCCCCGTAGGGTAGACTATCCAGAAAGGCTTAAATACGTATCTACTCACGTTTAATCAGTAGCTCAAAAACAAAGTTTCATGTTTCGAACTTCAAAAATAACGGACATCCAGACTAACCTATATGCGAAATGTCAACCATTAATTACCCCTGCGGGGTAGAATATTCAGTAACGCTGAAATAAGTAACTACTCACTTTAAATCAGCAGCCAAAAAGTAAAGTTTCAGGTTTCTAACTTAAAACATGACGAAATTCCGACAAACTTTCAACCCCTATTTCACCCCTTAGGGGTAGAATATCCAGAAACGTTTAAATAGGTATCTACTAATTTTTTGAAATACGAATTTACTTATTTTTATTCAGCAGCCCGAAAGTAAAGTTTCAGGTCTCTAACTTAAAACATGACGGCCTTCCATACAAACTTTCAACACCTATTTCACCCCCTTAGGGCTAGAAATTCCAAAAGTCCTTTCTTAATGAGTGTCTACTCAATAAAACGATCCTACTCACCAAATTTCATAGCCTTCACTATCACAGATTACGCTCGGCGATGATGAATCAGTCCGTCAGTCAGTCAGGACTTGTTATTTTATAAGTATAGATAGAAAAATATTTAATTTTAAAATGTTTTGAAAGTAATGAATGAAATTAATTGAGGCAATTAAAGGTTTATCAACTTATTTGAATACAAACACCTATCCAGAAATAGTAATGTCTACAACAATGCCAAGATTTGTGATATTGGTTCATTTCGTTGATTAATAACATTAGGTAAAATGAAAAATAATATTTTATGATCAAAAGACAATTTATTGATTTTACATACACAATAATAAAATACATTTAAAACAGCTTAATTCTAACAATACAACATTGTTATATAGTCCATAGGTAAATTAATGAATACAAGAACTTACATTGAAAATATAACAAGAATAATAATCAAGTAGTAACTAGATACTAAAATAGGGAGTCATTAGCTTGAAATACATTTACAAACAATAAAGCTAATTACTTATGGTGCTACAAATTAGATGCCGTTTGCATTTTAGGACACTTGTAAGTTATGTCTGGGCCAGTGCTTCGTGTGACGGGGATTATCACATGAGAACTTCACTATCAAATCTCTCCATCCTGGAGATTGGGTTTACTTTTTTTAACTAACACTGTTTGGGTATCTTCTTCATTAAAATACCTTTTTTCAGTTTTGGGTGCCACTGGTTTCGATTTTTCTTCACCGACTACAGCACTTGCTCTGATCACGACATTCTTCTTATTCATATCTATTTTTTTAACAGTTTTATTTTTTTCTCCATAATATTTATTTTTATATTACCGTTGTGTACTTGTCGGTTTAGCTTTCTTCTTTTTACCCTACGTTCTTCTTTTTGGCAAGAGGGAAGTTGATCTTCGACAAGACTCTTCTCAGATTTGGTTTCAAATGCTTTTGATATCTGCAATGGTTGTTTATTATCTTCTGGTGATTCTTCTTGACTGATTCTCCTTCTTCTTTTTCCATTTAGTATAACCTTGCAATTGTTTCTAAACCTCATTTTAGTGTTTAATTTAATAGTTTCAAACTGTTGTATCAATGAATTTAAATCATTGGCGTGTAAATAAGATGTTTGAGCATCTTTGCACGACTTCAAATCCTGAAAGTCATCATACACACTGTTTGTCTCTTTTACTGCAGCTGCATTTTTTCTTGGAGTGCATTTTTCAATGTAGTAGTCCAGAATGGATGGTTTCGATGTAGACGTTGGTCTCTTTGACGTTGCTTTTATCATTGGAGAAGTAGAATTAACGTTATGGGTGACTTCTACATTCATATCCAGAATGCTTAAATTCACCCTGATCCATCCATCCGAAACACAGCGCAAGCGCCATTTCACACCGGTTTTCTGTGAGGCCGTGGTATCACTCCGGTCGTGCCGGTCCATTCATGCCGAAGCGTGGCTCTGCCACGGTGAGCCACGCTTTTAGCACAATTTCATTTCAAAATACTTTTTATTGTTGTTTGAGATGATCGTTGCAAGAATGAAAACAATTTTCATTGACAACAATTATTTTATGAATTAATGTTTATCAACATATTAAAAAAACTTCACGTATCCATGAATAGAATAGAGTAACTCATGATTACAACAATGTCAAGATTTGTGACCTTGGATCAATTAATTGATTATTAAAACAAGTTAAAATGATCAAGAGACAACTAAAGTGATTTAGCATGCACACTGAAATTGTCAATATCGGTAGGTAAATCTCAACAAAGGGTCGTAAAGCAAGAAATAAAAGGCTTTTTATGTATATTCATAGAAAAAAGTAAGTATATTCACATCAATAGAATATATTTAACACAACTTAATTATAAAGATACAACATTGTTATTAATCTGTCTCTCTAAGAGGTCTTTTACTTACAGAGTACAATAACTTAAATTAGAAATATATCGCGAATAACTTCAAACAAAATAGGGAGTCATTAACATATACAATACATAAATACAATAAACTTTACTATGTATTGTGTGACTAATTCGACGCCGTTTGCGTTTTAGGACACTTAAAAGTTATTTACGTTTCAGTGCTTTGATTACGTTCTTCGTCACATGATCTCCTTTTGGTTCTGGGTGACACGGGTATCGGTTCTTCATCAGTGACTGCAGCACTTGATCTGCTCATGACTTTCATTTTATTTACATCTGTTTTATACTTTTCATTATCACTGTTTTCTTACATGTTCAGTTTTCTTTTTTTGACATTGCGTTTCTCCTTTTTGGTAGAAGGAAGTGAACGTGAAAAAGTGAAAAAGGAACCTTGATCAGGACTCCTCGCAGTTTTGGGTTCGAATAATTTTGGTATCTTCAATGTATGGTTGTTACTTTCTCCAGATTCATCTTGATTTATTCTTTTTCTTCCTCTTCCGTTTTGTATAATTTGAGATTGGGTACTAATCATACTTTTAGTGCTTAATTTTATGGCATTAAATTGTTCTAGCAATGAATTGAAGTCTTCAAACTCAGTTGTTGCCTTTTCTAGTACAGCTGAATTATTTCTTGGTGTACATTTTTCAATGCTGTAGTTTAGAAGGAATTGTGTCGATGTAGACGTTATTCTCATTGACGGTGCATTTATCGTCGGAGAAGTAGAACATAGATTACGAATGACATCAACATCCATATCATGAACGCTAAAATAATCTTCATCCTGTTGGAGGGGTTCGCTGCATATATTGTTGCTCATATTATAATTGCTGTACAACATGAAGTTGCTATTTTTGTCATCGGTTAGGCCTCTAAGTATGTTATCTCCTGATTTTAGAGCCGACACATTTAACAAAGTATTCATACATTCATCAGGAACATTTCGTTTATGTTGACGATCAGTCGGGACTACAACTGGTGACAACATATCTGAAAGTAAAAGATGAATATTATTTTAAGATTATGATTAAAGATTTCTGGAGCGTAACGGACTGATTAATTGCTTAAGACAAATGATCTGCTGCTCCCCAACAGTCGAGTTTAAATGAATACACTAAAAACATTAACAAATTAGTGATCCAAAAATTGTATGATATAATATGAATTAGTACAAAATTTAAAGAAACTATGAACTTACCAACAGAAGGACGAGAATCCATATTTAACTACTAAATAGTTATAACTGCTCGGTTAAGTTAACAGTAACACCTAGGTTACACGATCGAAGAGAGAATATGTTCTTATCACGAAGGATGGAACACGAATGGCACTGTGAGCATAGGATGCTTTAAACTCGACTTTCAAAACGAAAAGGTAACACTACAATGATACTACCTGGGAAGGGTTACAGTAAGCCCCGCCCCCTGACGATACGTCACTATTGTAACTCATCTATGTTGGGTACTATTTCATTCAACTTTTTTCGATTGTGCTTTTCCATAGAACTACACGCTGCGATATAATCAACTGACTTAGAGAATATAATAACAACTGATAAGAGCTAACAAATACCAGTTCACAACACTTACCATCATTATTATTATGTGCGTTTAATGTATCGTTGGGAAAAAATACAAAGGATTAAGATAAGTATATTATGCAGGTAAAAAAAATTGACGACTATATTGCATTGTCATAGAAGTCCCTTTATTTCACTTTTGTACCTTTTTAGAAATGCCGACCTAGCGCCGACCGCATTGTTCGCGAGAAACCATCTGTGTTACGAATTGAGTGAAAATTGAAAAACGAGTGACATAGGCTATTATCAAAAGTTATTAAACAGATACCTAATCGGATTATAGAATTTTTAACTTTTTCTTGATTTGTGGATTAAAAATCAAAAACAACAGAAATTCTATAAATTTTTAAACACACGATATGTTCAATCACTTTCTAGGAACATTTTCAGTTGAGATTTTGTAAGTTAATGTTAATTGTAAATAAATAAGTTGCCCGTTTAATTATTGTATTGTATATAGGTGTCACATTTATAATCATTATGGGTATCATTAGGGACTAACTCTATAAGTGTCGTGGCCTTCTGTGGTAATTACAAATTCATAACTTTGCTTTTAAATTTCCTCAGGTAAACTTAGTTATTGGAAATATAATTTTAGTTTTACGTTTACACGTGTAGTACTGCTTTAGTCGACACTCAAACACCTGTGGTATCAATAGTTGTGGTGACATTCCGTATTCTGAATTCGTCACCACACAGACGTTGATCATAGGCAGTCGCCTGCATTATACCTCTGTAGGTATCGTTATCGTTTCCACTGTTTAGTTCAGATTTGTCCCACTCATTGGGACAAATCTGGACTCACACAAAATAAATTACATCGTTTATAAAACATTTTTAATCCAAAGCATTTCAAATTATCCTCGTAAATTATTATGAGTATTCTAGTAATAACTAAATCTTTGAATATTCGATACAAAAGCTTACTACTCCACTTTTTGAGAGTCGCCATTTAAAAACGCTTTTATTTAAATGACGTTGCATTCATTGTTTTTGTTTTTTTTTTAAATCTTATCAGATAATCTTAGTAACAACAATACACTGACAAACAAAAACTCTACACTTTAATTGCGTTAGTTTGGATAAGGCCATTATTTATATTATTTAGCTTTAGGAACTAAGCTACGAAAGAGATTGTTATCACTTAAACACGTCATCATAATTACCACAAAAGGTAATTATTTACTTTACTTGGAAGTCTAAATTACGACCGTCACGTCCAACTATAGATAGTTTGTACAGCTGTTTTATCATGATGCGGTTAAAGACATTTATTTTATTTTATTTTCCAAAGCACATAAAGTGTATATTACAATAACTTACAAGAAACTGTTTTACAATTGATACCAATAATACTAGGAAGGACTAGGTATTAACACTTTAGGACCTATTATCTCTTAGAAATATCTGTTGGTCACGAGATGCAGGTTAGCATTTATATTTCAATGGAACTTTGAATAGTGTCGACTGCATCAAAAGGAGGGTAAAGTCAATAGAATTTTACCCTCAGGCTCCAACCCCCTCCAAATACTCAAGTTTTTGACTTGTTTACTATATGGAACGACAAACAAGTGGTATCTACTGAAAGTAAATTTTACAATACAGCCTAAAACTACCCACTATAATGTCTTGTGATTTAATTGGGTTTACAATAAAAAAGGTAAAAATGCAATGGGCCTGACATGTAGCCAGACTTACGATCGTTGGACCACAAAGACAACATCATGGGATTAGTACCATCGGATCAAAGAAAAAGGGGCAGAGCAGAAACGCTTAGAGCGGACAACGTTATAAAAATATAGCTGTTCTAGCGAACACACTGGTTGCGAGGATCTGAGGAAAGAAAACATTGGTCATCTTTTCATGAGAACGTTGTTTCAATTATATATGTATACCCATTTTGCATTGCTCCTTTATAGGAAAACTAGCTGTTCTCGCTCGCTGCTCGCGTGGAAGTTGATTATATATATTTAATTAAAACTGTGTAAGTATGTATGAATAGTATATTCATGTTTTTAAACGTATTTATTTATTTTTAAGTAATAGCCCATTAAAAAGGTCGTTTAAACAAACTTTCGGCCCTTATTTTAATCCCTTTAGAAATAGTATTTGTAATCAACAGCCTGAAGATATTCAGGCTATTGAATTAAAAAATTGCAATACAATGCTATATATATTTGCACACTATTTTAAGATGGTAGAATGTAAATGGGTCACTACTATTATGATATATTTAAGATCTCTGTTAACCTGCATTTCTGCAAATAAATAAATGAATTGAATTGAAAATTACAGCCATCCAGACTAACCTTCATACGAAATGCCAATGTCAAATGTCAAATGTCGCCTATTTCACCCCTTAGGGGTAGAATATCAAACATAATGTTTCACGTTTCTAACCTAAAAATTACGAACTTCCATATAATCTTTCAACCCTTATTTAACCCCTTTAGGGGTGGAATATTCAGAAACGCTTAAATAAGTTTCTCATCATCTCATCGCAGTCTACTGCTGGACATAGGCATCTCCAATTGCACGCCACTCGATTCAATCCTCGGCTTCTCGCATCCAGCTCCTGCCAGTCGTTTCGGGCATATCATTATTCCACCACTACATTTACCGAGACGCGGCCTCAACTCAAGAACCCGTTTACCAGTTCTGCGGCTAATATGACCAGCCCACTACCAATGTAGCTTGCTTATCCTGTGGGCTATGTCGATGACCTTGGTTCTCTGCCGGATCATCTCCTTCCTGATGCGATCCTTTAGAGAAACGTCGAGCATAGCCCTCTCCATACCACGCTGAGCGACTTTAAACTTTAACCAGCCGTGTCGTGTTTACGACTTCACCCCTTTAAGGGTAGAATATCCAGAAACGTATCTAAATACGTATATCATCATTTTTAATCCGTAGCCCAAAAATAAAGTATCATGTTTCTAATTTAAAAAATGACGGACTATCATACAAACTTTCAACCCTTATTTGACCCAATTAGGGGTAGAATATCAAGAAACGCTTAAATACGTATCTACTCATTTTTAATCAGTAGCACAAAAATAATGTTCACGTATCTAACGGACTTCCATACAAAATTTCAACCCCTATTTCATCCCCTTAGGGTAGACTATCCAGAAAGGCTTAAATACGTATCTACTCACTTTTAATCAGTAGCTCAAAAACAAAGTTTCATGTTTCGAACTTCTAAAATAACGGACATCCAGACTAACCTATATGCGAAATGTCAACCCCTAATTACCCCTTCGGGGTAGAATATTCAGTAACGCTGAAATACGTGACTACTCACTTTAAATCAGCAGCCCAAAAGTAAAGTTTCAGGTTTCTAACTTAAATCGTAACGAAATTCCGACAAACTTTCAACCCCTATTTCACCCCTTAGGGGTAGAATATCCAGAAACGTTTAAATAGGTATCTACTCATTTTTAGTCAGTAGCCCGAAAATAGAGGGGTGTAGAATATTCAGAAACGCTGAAATACGAATTTACTTATTTTTAATCAGCAGCCCGAAAGTAAAGTTTCAGGTCTCTAACTTAAAACATGACGGCCTTCCATACAAACTTTCAACACCTATTTCACCCCCTTAGGGCTAGAAATTCCAAAATTCCTTTCTTAATGAGTGTCTACTCAATAAAACGATCCTACTCACCAAATTTCATAGCCTTAACTATCATAGATTACGCTCGGCGATGATGAATCAGTTAGTCAGTCAGTCAGGACTTGTTATTTTATAAGTATAGATAGAAAAAGATTTAATTTTAAAATGTTTTGAAAGTAATTGAATGAAATTAATTAAGGCAATTAAAGGTTTATCAACTTATTTGAATACAAACACCTATCCAGAAATAGTAATGTCTACAACAATGCCAAGATTTGTGATATTGGTTCATTTCGTTGATTAATAACATTAGGTAAAATGAAAAATAATATTTTATGATCAAAAGACAATTTATTGATTTTACATACACAATAATAAAATACATTTAAAACAGCTTTATTCTAACAATACAACATTGTTAAATAGTCCATAGGTAAATTAATGAATACAAGAACTTACATTGAAAATATAACAAGAATAATAATCAAGTAGTAACTAGATACTAAAATAGGGAGTCATTAGCTTGAAATACATTTACAAACAATATAGCTAATTACTTATGGTGCTACAAATTAGATGCCGTTTGCATTTTAGGACACTTGTAAGTTATGTCTGGGCCAGTGCTTCGCGTGACGTGGATTATCACATGAGAACTTCACTATCAAATCTCTCTATCCTGGAGATTGGGTTTAATTTTTTTAACTAACACTGTTTGGGTATCTTCTTCATTAAAAGACCTTTTTTCAGTTTTCGCCACTGGTTTCGATCTTTCTTCACCGACTACAACACTAGCTCTGCTCACGACATTCTTCTTATTCATATCTATTTTTTTAATAGTTTTATTTTTTTTCTCGATAATATTTATTTTGATATTATAATTGTGTACTTGTTGGTTTAGCTTTCTTCTTTTTAGACTACGTTCTTCTTTTTGGCTAGAGGGAAGTTGATCTTCGACAAGACTCTTCTCAGATTTGGTTTCAAATGCTTTTGATATCTGCAATGGTTGTTTATTATCTTCTCGTGATTCTTCTTGACTGATTCTCCTTCTTTTTCCATTTAGAATTACTTCGGATTTGTTTCTAAACCTCATGTTAGTGTTTAATTCAATAGCTTTAAACTGTTGCATTAACGAATTTACATCATTGACGTGTAAATAAGATGTTTGAGCATCTTTGCACGACTTGAAGTCTAGAAAGTCATCAAACACAGTGTTTGTCTCTTTTACTGCAGCTGCATTGTTTCTTGGAGTGCACTTTTCAATGCAGTAGTCCAGAATGGATGGTTTCGATGTAGACATTAGTCTCTTTGACGATGCTTTTATCATTGGAGAAGTAGAATTAACGTTATGGGTGAATTCGACATCCATATCCTGAATGCTAAAATCATCTTCATCCTGTTGGAGGGGTCCGCTGCACATACTGCAATCCCTGTACAACATGAAGTTGTTATTCTTGTCATCAGTCAAGCCTTTTAATATGTAATCGCTTGATTTAAGAGCAGACTCATTTAAGGATGTTTTCCGATATTCGTTACGAACATTAGGTACACGTTGAAGACCAGTCGGGACTACGACTGGTGAGAACGTATCTGAAAATAAAAGATAAATATTATTATAAGTTTATGCTAAGAGATTTCTGGAGTGTAACGGGCTGATATTTGTCTAAGACAAATGTTCTGCTGCTCCCCAACAGTCGCGGTTAAATAAATACACCAAAAACAATTACAATTATTGATTCCAAAAGTTAATGATACAGTATGAACTTGGTATAAACTGTGAATTTACCAACAGAAGGACGAAAATCCATATTTAACTATTAATATAGTTATAACCGCACGGTTGAGTTAATAGCAACACTTAGGTCACACGATCACAGAGAGAGTATGTTCTTATCACGAAGGATGGAACACGAATGGCACTGTGGGCATAGGATGCTTTATCCTCGACTTTCAAAACAAAAAGGTTGCTGTACCTAACCCTTCCCAGGTAGTATACTTGAGAAGAGATACAGCAAGCCCCGCCCCCTGACGATGCGTCACTATTGGAAAGCCTCTTGGTTGGTTACTATTTTATTCACCTTTTTCAATTGTGCTTTTTCATAGAACAACATGCTACGATACAATCCACAGAACAGAGAAGATAGGTAGAAATGCTATGTAGGCGGGGCAGGCGTGCCGCGAAATAAGTCCAAATACCTCTATTTTATCTGCCGGCATAAACTAAACTTGTGTTTAACTTTCAACGGGAAAACATACATTGCGTATTAATTTCGATTACTAACTACATTGTTTCCACAAGAATAAGCAATGAACTGCATTTCTGCGTGATTTTTCCATTTATTTCGTCCGAACAGATTTAGTGTAAGGCATAGGTGTGCCCAAATATTTATAATAGGTACATTCGATACCGCAGAATTGTAGATGTCGATGATATTGGTTTGTGTTTTTCTTAAGAAGAAAGAGTTAATTTGTTTTATATTTTGATTTTAACCAACAGGAAAATAATTTTTATTTTGAACTTTTTTGGTAAGTTTTTGATGAAATGGAGTAGGAATAATAGAAATATTTCTTTTCAAACTTAAAACATATTTTGAAGATTAACATTTTCTGACCGTTCGACGTTGTAGTCCATCTAATCGAGGAGCTAGCGTATGAAACTTGTAACAGATTGAAGAAAATGGGACGTCTAAAAGTCAGTCTGTTGTCATATATATTTTTTTGCATTTATAGGAGAATGGCAGATCCTGTACCGCTAGTGACGTATGACGGCTGGTCTTGAGATTTGCGCCGTTTATAAAGTGAATCATCCTGAATCTTTTATGTGACTCTCAAATTTTTAGTTATTTGCAAAGTTAAGTTCTTCTGAAGGAATGTTATAAATGCTGTAACTAAACGTTTAAGTTGACGACAACAAAACGTATTCGTTATTTTCTAAACTCGCCATACAGTAAATGTAAAAAACATAAAATCGATAATCATAATTAAATCGATAGTCATTAATGAGGTCACTACGGTTATCAACATATAAAAACAATATTTTTTTTAATAAAAATATTGACTGTACAGATTAAAAGATGAAGTACGGCTACTAGTTCAACCGGTTTTACCTGAATATCAGTTCTTACACGGACCGACTGGCATCGGAGCTCCGCAACCCCTCTATTTCAAAACAATTAATTTTAGTAAGACCTTAATCTGATCATTAATGTAATTGTGAAGCATGAAAATGCATACTCCTACCATTACAAAGAAATTTGATGATTGATGATGATGATTTTGAACAGTAACTGCACCGTTTCACTTGTTTTAATTGCTTGCACATCTTATCATTATAAATGTTTTCAGTTTTCATCCATGAATGAAGTATATGATGTATGCTGACAAAAAGTGTGTGGCGTCACAAGTGATGGTTCCTATCGATCAGAGGCAATCATGCGATGTAGATTAAACATACCAAGGGAAATTAAAATATTTTAAGTGTTATAGAAAGTGATATACAGAGTGTATTAAATGTATAATCTATCTTACAAATAAATAAAATTGAAGTGTCTGTTTGTAATATTAAAATAACTGCCTTTTACTATTTGCATATATGTATGTGTATAGATGGTACATATACCAATTTTTTTTAAACTTTTGTCTGTCTGTCTGTTTGTTGCCGCTAATCTCTGGCAAGGCTGAACCCATTTGACGGGACTTTCACTGATAGATAGCTGATGATAAAAGGAGTAACTTAGGCAATTTTTTTTAGACTTGCTTCGTCCCTCTGCGTTACCCGAGTTGTAACAATAACCGCGGGTAATACTGTGGGATTAGCTAGTTGAAGATATAAATATTATTTACTTAAATTAAATAATGTACCTAATTGAAAAAAGTTGGTTAAGGGACATTGATGTCGCCTAGATAATGCTCCCTTAATTATTTCTTGAAGGCAATGAGTGTATGTGCACTTCTGCATATTTTGTTTTCATAGCGACTATAACTTAGATGACATCGGGATGCAATATTAAGCTACTGTTGTATTGTTCTGTAGTTGGTTTAAAAACCATACGATGCTGTATAGAATCTGTTATGATACGAGTGGACATCCATGAAGGCTTAACTAGACCAGCGCTTTTCTTAAATTACATTATTGTCTCTAATTTGGGGTAGGTATGTATCGTGGATGTTTATACATTTGCCTACAATAAATGAATACTACAATTAGAAAAAATTATATGGGTTTTCTGTACTTTTCAAATATAAAATATTAAAACTTTTTGATTGTAGATAGGCATAGTCTCTTATATCCAAATAAATAATGGGACTTTTAAAAATACCTACTGATCCGAATATGCTATGTTACCGATTTTCCCAATCCCCAGTAGTTCAATGTAGCTAGTTCTTTCTATACTTATAGAACTTTTGTAACCCATTCGTTCCATACACAATATACATTACACACACGTAACATGTACATAGAACTAATGCTAATACTTACTTGGACTGAAAGCTTATGAGAAGACGACAGGGTACTGATGTCATATTGAAAATGCAATTTCGTCCAATTTGCTTCATGTACCTTATTTTATACTACTTTTACAGCTGCCGTTGTTTAATATATTTTTACTCTATCTCTTTATACCTATCTATCTTTACATGAAAATACTGGACGTCCGAAGTCCGAATAATGAATGTCTATCTGTTTTTGTAAAAGTGTTAGAATGGCAATGTTAACCATGATTAGGTAAAAAACCCAGGGAGTCTTCGTTGATGTTACAAATTGAAGTTTGTATGAGTGACAGTAGTCTTGCCGACTTTACTCATGTCTTAGATTAAAATATCTTAACCAAACTTGATCACCCCAATGTTTTGAAAAAAACAAGGTTACCTAATGTCTTGGGTTAAAGCACAAGCTAAAATGCAATCACACCATGCACCCAAATCAGCTAAGAAAGAACGCAAATAGAACTACACTAATAAATTACCTACAGCTTATCATGACACTATATTGTCTCATCAAATTTGTGGTACGGTATCATATTCTTGGCAAACAATATGCCTTATGTACATGAAAGAACAGATAAGTAGGTAATATAATAATGTTAATAAGTTTAACTGCTCGAAAAAAAAGTAGATTAAATAAATTGATTATTTATTTACTTGATTCATCACTAACAGTTATATCTAATAGATACAACAATTCATTGCAAAAAATGAATAAATTATGTACCTACTTCAAACTAATTGTGGGCAAAACCAATAAAAGGTAAATACAACATGGACAATAATATCATCTCTATGTTAAGCAGGTATTAACGTAATGGTGTATTCTGGGAACTCATCTTTGTTGGGTATTACTTTATTCAACTTTTTTCGATTGTGCTTTTCCATAGAACTACATGCTACGATACAATCAACTGACTTAGAAAATATAATAACAACTGATAAGAGCAAACAAACAACAGCTTACAACACTGACCATCATTATTATTAAGTGCGTTTAATGTATTGTTGGGACAATATACAAAGGATTAAGATAAGGATATTATGCAGGTAAAAAAAATTACGACCAAATTGCATTGTCGTCAAAACAAAAGTACTATCTTTATTTCACTTTTGTACCTTTTTAGAAATGCCGCCCTACCGCTGACCGCAGTGCTCGCGAGAAGCCACGGGTTTTTGTTATATGTTTGGCCCTGCCAAAATGACTGTACTCTGCCTGATGGAAAGCATAAGCAGAATCCAATAGTGGTGGTCAGCATACTGCGAATGCAGACTATGCAATCATGCAGCATGGTGACCTACGCCATGGCGGCCTAGTGATGCTTCTGCATCATTAGTACTAGTCTCCGGTCTCGCATTCACCAATGAAACACGACGGCACGATCGCTGTCATTTTAGTTTGATTTTCTATGGGGTAGGGTAGTACCGCCGCGGTCGAGCTGGCCCAACCGTGCTGAAATCAGCATGGCTCTACTACCTGTGTTAAAAATTGAGTGAAAATTATTTTTTTACCCGTTTAGGCAGTAAGGTGTATGTCTGTATGTATAAATTAATATTTCTATTTTATTTGCGTACCTAGGTATACTACATTTCATTGTTTCCTACTTCTGATTTAGTACGTAATATTAGGTTATTTCTGGATTACTTTCAAACTCTTAACGAAAGCGTTGTGAACCGTCTCACTCATTTCCGCACTACTCAAGAGAATATTTCCCGGTGTCACGGTAGAGAATGTTTTTTTTGTTTGTTATTATTTATTTATTACATCACCTTCACTATCTTTACAGGTTGCCCTAATGCGACAGAGAGGCTAACTTATTTAATACACTTATTTCTAATATTTTTTTTGTGATTATTTTCTAATATTTAAATTATTTCTAATATTTTTTTTTGTTAATATACTTTTTTCTAATATTTTTGTTGTTTTTGACATTAAGTCCACCATTGTACATTTTGTGCGTAAACTTAAATAAATACCTAAATTAAAAACTCACATTCTTTCAATAAACAATGAGCATGCAATTAGTTGGTAGCTATCATACTTATTTTATTTAGTTGTTACGGCAGCAATTAAAATCAAATTGTTGAAAATTTAAGTTCTTGTCTTTATGTTTTGAACGTCCTAAGGTTTGCGCAAAATTAAAATTTTTAGGGACATGGAAGTTCAAATTCGTGGTTAGAAAATTATATATTGGAATAAAGTTAATATTGAATGCCTTACCGTAGACAGTACCTACCTAAAACCTTTTTAGAACTTAACTCATAACAAGCGTATAGGTGTAAATGTTTTATGCTAGAAAATACTTACTAGTCTTTTTTATTACTCTATTGTATCATTTTTCATAACACTTAATACAAATTGTTATCGAATTATGCCTGGTCAAATAAGAAACAGACCCTAAGTACCTACTCGGCGTGTTCATTGGCCGCGTAGTTAAACAAACATGGCACGCCCACACAATGCCACTTTCGCGATCTCATTTGTCTGTTAATTTAAGAGGAGTGGTCTGTATATCCTAAAGACTTTATCTAAGTATTAGTTGTTGCCCGCAGCTCCGCTCGCGTATCTGTCGGTTATCGCGGCAAATAGTAGCCTATGTGTTATTCTGATGTATGAGCTATATTACTGTAAAGTTTCATCCAAATCCGTTCAGTAGTTTTTGCGTGAATGAGTAACAAACATCTATCCATCCATCCATACTTACAAAATTTCGCGTTTATAATTTTAGTTGGGTATCACTAAAAGAAAGAAAGAAAGAAAATTATTTATTTTGGCAGCAAAAAGAATCATACATAAAACACAAAGAAAAAAGGTAATTAAGCCAAAAATGGACCCAATTCAGCATTGTGTCAGACAAGGCGTCTGACGCTGGTTTTCAATTGGGCCCAGGTGACGCCGTGCATAAAAATATTCTACATATCCGTGCCATATACATATACAATATATATATATATATACAATAACAAAAACAACAGTTACATACACACAGTATTGCCCTATACTCAACATATTTTGACATTGCGGGGACCGCACGCCCGCATTTCGGAACTGAGTGTGTAGCGCTGCATGTTGGTATCGGTCCACGCTATATAAGAGATGTGTTCACATTCAGCATATTTAGTCTCCGCTGTGCGTCTATTAAATACTGCCGCAATCTGTACTTGAATGTGCCGATTGTATTTAATTACCTTAACGGCGGTGGCAAATTGTTCCATATTAAAAAAAACAACGTCGCTTCCACTTTCCACTTTGAGAAAAGTGTATTTATTATGGCCACAAAAATCTACAATAGGATTCCGAGCAGCATAAAAGAGTGTAGTAATATAAATGTTATCAAAAATAAATTATTCCAATACCTAGTAGACAAGACAACTGCTATTACTCTGTTGATGAGTTTTTGTCGATTGCAATTTTTTGATGTTGCAAATTTTGCTGTACAAGATTTGCTCTAATGTTACCATGCAGTTTCAATCTACTTTTGTAATTTTAGTTTTCTTTGTCAATTTTTATCTAGCTGTGTTTTGTTTTCTATTTCTTGCATTTCATGTAAACATTGTTTTGTATTGATATTTTTTTAATCTATACAAATAAATAAAATTGGAGTGTCTGTTTGTAATATTAAAATAACCGCTTTTTACTAAATGCACATGTATGTATACACACGGTACATATACGAAAAATGTAGTTAAAATTTTTTTGTCTGTCTGTCTGTTTGTTCCGGGTAATCTCTGGAACGGCTGGACGGATTTTGACGGGACTTTCACTGGCAGGTAGCTATTTTTGAAACAGGTTAAGGTATTTTTGAAAACATTTATATTACTACACTCTTTTATGCTGCTCGGAATCCTATTGTAGATTATTGTGGCCATAATAAATACTGTCAATATTTCGGCTTTTTCAATGGTTCTGAATTTTTGTCTTAATACTGAAGGTGCGGAAATGCTAGGAGCTCTTCAATGAAGCGTGTATTCTTCCAAAATGTAAGTACTAATTTTATTTCTTAATTTAACGTATCACAGAAAAATGGTAAGTAGGTACATCGGTAGCGAGCAAGTGTGATAGAAAAAGTAAGTTCACATGTCATTCATATGTAGATATGTGTTACGAGTCTTGAGAACTGCGCCATCTCGTGGGGATGTGAAGAACTTGTAGAATCTTCTACAAGTTAACTGACCACTATCGATCGTTGTCATCTTATCAATACGGAAACGTCTAACACCTCTACAGGCCAATAGAGGGCAGTAATTTCAACAAATACACTTTTCTCAAAGTGGAAAGTGGAAGCGACGTTGTTTTTTTTACTATGTAGTGATACCCAACTAAAATTATAAACGCGAAATTTTGTAAGTATGGATGGATGGATAGATGTTTGTTACTCATTCACGCAAAAACTACTGAACGGATTTGGATGAAACTTTACAGTAATATAGCTCATACATCAGAATAACACATAGGCTACTATTTGCCGCGATAACCGACAGATACGCGAGCGGAGCTGCGGGCAACAACTAATCAGTGCCGGATTAGCCACGTAGCAAGAGTAGCAAATGCTACGGGCCCCGCGATTTGGGGGGCCCCGCACTCCAAGGCCTATTGTTCGTAAAAAAAATATGCGTAAAATGTCTTGCATGCCATTAGGTAATCCCGAATGAACGGTGTTTAAGTTCACTTGTCTCTTATTATTCTCATCTTTAAAAACAAATATGTACAGGAATGTGACAGTTATAGAGGAATAAAGCTCATTCTACATAGTATGAAAGTTTCAGAGAAAGTTATTGAGAGAAGAGTGAGAGAAAAAGTGCAATAAGTCGAAACCAATTCGGGTTTTGCCTGGCCAACAGATTCCATATTTGCAATTCGGTAATTTTGTGAGAAGTACATATGGTATTTTTTAATCTAGAAAAAGCGTATGATAGGGTACCCCGAGAGGTTTTGTAGTGGGCTTTGAAAGAAGAAAGAGTATCTGCTAAATATGTGGCATTCATTCAAACGATGTACATGGCACCTATGTGAGATCGGCTGCGGGAAACACCGACCAATTCAGTGTCTCTATTAATTTGCACCAGGGATCGGCTTTTAGCCCATACCTCTTCCTACTGATAATGGATGCTCTGACATTGGACATACAGACAGAGGCACCATGGTGCATGCTATTTGTAGACGACATTGTGTTGGTAGGTGATGACGCGTCCGAGGGTCAGAACTGAATACATGTTCTGTGATTTCGACGGTCTCTCCGGTCTTACTGCCGTGCCACTGAATAGAACAACGACTCTGGTCTGCTCTGATTTCGATTATGAGATAGTAGAGCCACGCTGATTTCAGCACGAACGGGCCGGCTCGACCGGGGCGGTACTACCCTCGCACAGAAAATCAACGTAAAATGACAGCGATCATGCTGTCGTGTTTCGTTGGTGAGTGCGAGATCGGAGGCCCAATGATGCAGTAGCATCACTAGCCCGCCATGGTGTGGGTCACCATGCTGCATTGTTGCATTGTCTGCATTCGCAGTATGGTGACCACCACTCTTGGATTCTACTCATGCTTTCCATCAGGCAGAGTAGAGTCATTTTGGCAGGGTCAAACAAAAAAAAAAAAAAAAAAAAAAAAACCTCGGTTTGTTGTTACAAAATAATGACGAAATGGGTCTGCGCAATATTGAATCAATGCAGATGGGTTAAGTGGCGGCAGGTAACAGGACCTATTTGTGATCCCAAGTTCCCTTTAACGTTAAAGGCAAATACATAAAACGATCATTAGACCAGCCGTCCTGTATGGATTTAAATGTTGGCCAATAACGAAAACAAATCAGAAGCGCCAGCATATAGTTGAAATGCGGATGTTGAGATGCATTTATGGTGTGACTAGAGTGGATAAGGTGAAGAATAACTACATTAGAGGAAGTCTTAAAGTAGCACCACTGGATGGAAAGTTAAAAGTAACAAGTTAATCTGGTATAGACATGTGATGCGTGGTGTTAGTTTTTTGAATGGAAAAATACTCAATAATGGTCAGTGCCCACAAAGATGATTTGGACAACAGCTTAGGCAACGGAGTTGCTGAAAACAGATGAGCCTACTGTTATTGACATCAACAAACAAAAGGCTCTGAAACTAAAATTTGATGAACTTTTATTAAAGTATTATTTAGAGTCATGTTTCCCAAACAAAAAAGATATGGCCTTGAGAATTTACTTGTCGCTCATGATGACTAACTGCAGTGGCGAACGTTCTTTTTCAACTATAAAACGCATTAATATGAGTGGCACACAATAGGCCAAGAACGACTTAGTCATGTTACTTTGATGAGTGTAGAGCATGATTTGCTTATCATTGAAAGAGTGTGATCTCTAACTTTGCTCGTATTAAATCCAGAATAGTTTATTTGTTATAAATAAACTTAAAATAGTTTTTGTTTGAAAAATAGGTCTCGGGTTCGACTCCCGGGTCGGACCAAATGTTTGTTTCGGAGTTTGGGTGTATGTATTTACAAAAAAGTATGTATGTATTTATGTCAGTTGTCTAGTACCCACAATACAAGCTCTGCTTAGTTTGGGACTAAGTGACAATCGTGTGTTAAATGTTAGAATTTTTTTCCGAAATACCATAAACTTGTGAACCTAAAGCAATTCAAGGGCCCCTTGGCCAAATTTGCTACAGGCCCCGCGCTGGCTTAATCCGGCACTGCAACTAATACTTAGATAAAGTCTTTAGGATATCGCCACTCCTCTTAAATTAACAGACGAATGAGATCGCGAAAGTGGCATTGGGTGGGCGTGCCATGTTTGTTTAACTACGCGGCCAATGATCACGCCGAGTACTTAGGATCTGTTTCTTATTTGACCAGGCATAATTCGATAACAATTTGTATTAAGTGTTATGAAAAATGATACAATAGAGTAATAAAAAAGACTAGTAAGTATTTTCTAGCATAAAACATTTACGCCTATACGCTTGTTATGAGTTAATTCCTAAAAACGTTTTAGGTAGGTACTGTCTACGGTAAGGCATTCAATATTTAATATATTCCAATATATAATTTTCTAACCACAAATTTGAACTTCCATGTCCCTAAAAATATTAATTTTCCGCAAACCTTAGGACGTTCAAAACATAAAAACAAAAACTAAAATTTTCAACAGTTTGATGTTAATTGCTGCCGTAGGAAGGTTATCCTCAGCTGCTCCACCAGAACAGAGCTGGATAAGGTAGAGACCCAACTGAAAAAGAGTGCGAATATCGTCTTCGAAGAGGCGAAAAATAAAAGCCCGTTGGTAATACTCAAGAATGTGTTGTCTTATAACACCAACGATGATATAAAGACCGCTCTACACAAACAAAATGACAACTCATTGGGGGATCTGGCGACTGACATTAGTCAAGCTGAGGTCTTGTATAGACGCAAAGCTCGAAACCAACATGAGTGCCATTTGGTGCTCAGAGTGACGCCCGCACTGTACCAAAAACTACTGTCGATCGGCAGAGTATATATAGACCTCCAGCGCGTCCGTGTCGAAGATCAATCCCCTTTGGTACAATGTACTAAATGTCTTGCATATGGACACGGGCGAAAAATATGCACGGACGCTATGGACCTCTGCTACTATTGTGGAGGCCCCCATCTAAAGGCAAAATGCGACCAGTTCCTTGCGTCCCAAGCACCGACATGCAAAAATTGCGAAAAGGCAAAACTGAACGATACCGCTCACAGCGTCTACAGCGATCAGTGTCCTGTTCGAAAAAAGTGGGACGCGTTAGCGAGAACGGCTGTAGCTTATTGCTGAAGTCGCCGCTGGCGTTCCACAGGATGACAACATCATTGAACCAAGCACATTTGACACTAATCCACAATTCACAATAGGGCACATATTAAAACAGAAACATAAAAATCATAGGAAACTAAGCAACAAAAATTTAGACAGTAAAATATTAAATAAAAAGATCTTTCAAAAAACTATAACACTTACATATATAACTAAAATTGCAGATCCAAAGAATTGGACGTACTTTCATTTGAAAGGAAGCCAATCAAATTGCAAGTTGGTCAATGTCAGCGGTTCGATAAATCCTAAGTATAAAACAAATCATGATCTGTGCCGTCTTTACCATAAGGGCACTCGGGGCACGGGCCCAGGGCCTCCATTCACAAGGGGGCCCCGAGGAGCCGACATTTTTTTCTCAGCCATATTATTATGTTCTCGTTATAAATTTTTGAACATATTACACTTTTTTCACAAAAGAAACAGGTAGTAGGTACATTAAAATAAGTAATAATAAACATAATTACTAGGCTTTCAATTATTATATTTCTTTCGTTTGAAAAATGTAAGCGTACAAAGTTGTGACTCTTTCACCTTTTTTACGATTGTTAAATCCTAGATTCTACATTTTCTCTGCCTTTAGCGCTTTGCCTGAATTTAGTCATCTTATTTCAGTTAGTTCAGTTCAGTTTTTAATGAATTTAGTCAAATGTAATCAGCAGTTGGCAAACTAGCGTCTTCAGAAGCTAGGATGGTTTCTGACTGACTGAATCATTTAGAAACGCATTTAGGAAGGTGTAATCGCATTTAGTTACTAACTTCAATCGCCACGCAACTGTCCGTGCGTGAGGACGTATTCTTTTGTTTGGTACTCACTCACTCACTCATCTTTTTATTAATGTGTCCGTGTTTTAGGGATATTTTTATCAGCAAGGGTTAGAAAATTAAAGAACTGAATTATGATAAATTTTGATACGAGTTTTCAGTTGATGCAAGAAATCTTAATGTTACTATCAATCTTTCTTTTGCACTTATAGTGTCTCGTGGCATAGTTCTTGCTTTTGAATAAACGGTGTCACAAGATTTAATAACATGTCAAACGATCTCGAATCTATTCGTAGATTATTTCTGACACCAGTAGCACACGTCGCCATAGTCGATTAAAGAGATGACTAGAGACTGCACAAGCGTTGATTTTGTTTTCACCAGGAGTTTTTTAAAAAGTATAATGTCCTCAGGATGTTGGTAACCCTCTGACATACGTATATAACGTGATCATCATGTAAAACTGCAGTCGAGATGTAAGCCTAGGTCCTTTACCGTTGAACAAATAGGGATAGTAGTACAATTTAAGATTCTCTTCGGTAACATCTCGAGATCGACACTGTTCATCGAATGGCGGCTGCCGATTATTTTAGCTTGGCATTTTGTCTGATTAACCGTTAATCCAAACTTCTCTGACCAGTTTTCGATAGAAGAACTGTGTGTATCTTGTCGATTGCTGTTCGACGTTGGCATTAGCGTACAGTTGCCGACCGTCGGGTGCACTACTGCATTACCCTGTGGGGGACCTATCAACTAACGCTGCAATAACATGTACTATACATGTTATTGCAGCGTTGGTTGGCAGGTCGGCGGTTGGTCATCTCTTAAGAACTTTATGATCCCATCGGCTTTCGTTTTTGCGAGAAATGTGCCTTGCACACTAACACTTAATTTAGTTATTTTCTGACACAATTTATAATATTAATAAAAAAAAACATTAGATTAGTGATATAGCATAATTCTATATATATAAAGCACATAATCGCAACGTGGAATATTTAATGATTTAAAGATTTTTCAACTACTACAATTAAGCGAATCCTAAAGCGCTTATTGCATTTGGCTGATATTAGACTTCGAAATTCAGAAGCAACTTAAAAGCAAGTTAGGAGCTTCTGATCTGACGGTCCTTATTTAGTTATTAAATCAGTTACATCTGCAAATATTTGTTTCGGAGCTTTAGTGTTTTCTATTTATAATTTATGTGTATTTACAAAAAAAGTTTAGTTATTATGTATTTATATCAGTTGTTCAGTACACACAGTACAAGCTCGGCTTAGTTTGGCACTAGATGTCGTTTGTATGATCTACAAATGTTTGTTTCTGCGAAGAGGCAAATTCGCAGAAGGAGCCGGCGGAGAAGGCCCGGGAGGACAACCTCCACTTGGAACTAATCCGCCGCCCGGCTCGCCGGCCTCGCTCCATTATTTAGTATAATAAAGTCTCTTTTACATGTCAGAAGGCTTAAATCACAAATTCGTCGAACCTGAACACGTGATAATAAATAGATGGTTTTGTTTAACATAAAACCTGAAAGAAACCACTACCGTTATTGTTACCAAAAAACTAACTGCATACACGATTACTCATAATAAAAATTATCACAGTAGAAAAAAGGTTGGCATTATACACTTTCTTTAATTTCCAAAAGGGCCCCAAATTCTCATGTGCCCAGGGGCCCCAGCTTAGGTAAAGACGGCCCTGATCATGATCGGTAATAGAAACTATGCTTACTTTTATATTTTGATATAAATATATAAAAAGCATAATAAAATATAGTATAGTAATAATAGATGTATGTAAAGCTGAATAAAAAGCCATAAAATATTATTAGTGTTAAGTATTATATTAAGAAACTGTATAAGAAAATGTTTAAACCATAAAAGCAGGTGTATAAATAAAATAGTGTACATCATGCATGTATGATACATGCACATGCGCTATGTAATGTAATGTAAAAACTAAGTAGATTTAAGATACTAAAAAACAGAAAAATAATCAAAAATATATAAAATAAAATAAAAAATTACAAAAACAAGTTAATCTATACCTTAAAATAGTCTCCTAGTAAATAGAATAAGAAAACGTAATTGTCATAATATAGTAATCCATTCTAATATAAGAAGTTTTAAAACAGTCCCCCAGCAAATAAAATAATTAGAAAAACAATTGTCACAAAGTATAGTAGTGAATAAAACATGTGTTCCCATTATACAGTAAAGAAATAATTCTGAAAGAAATTGCTTAAATTGAATAGGATATAAGATTGCTATAATATAAGTTAAATTACATGAAGAAGCCAAAACACATGATAAATATTGTATCATAATAAGGAAATAACCACAAATGTAAAGATTATTATCTCTAACAAAAAACTTGCTGTGAAATTATTCATCCACCAAAGGTCCCCGATTATGTTGGGGGAGAAAACGCGGTCCGGACCTAGGTCCGGGCATTTATAAAAAAAAAAAAAAAAAAATTGCTGCCGTAACAACTAAATAAAATAAGTATGACAGCTACCTACTAATTGCATGGTCATTGTTTATTGAAATAATGTGAGTTTTTTATAAGTTTACGCACAAAATGTACAATGGTGGACTTAATATCAAAAACAACAAAAATATTAGAAAAAACTATATTAACAAAAAAAATGTTAGAAATAATTTAAATATTAGAAAAAATTACCAAAAAAAATATTAGAAATAAGTATATTAAATAAGTTAGCCTCTCTGTCGCATTAGGGCAATCTGTAAAGATAGTGAAGGTGATGTAATAAATAAATAATAACAAAAAAAACATTCTCTACCGTGACACCGGGAAACATTCTCTTGAGTCGCGCGGAAATGAGTGAGACGGTTCACAACGCTTTCGTTAAGAGTTTGAAAGTAATCCAGAAATAACCTAATATTACGTACTAAATCAGAAGTAGGAAACAATGAAATGTAGTATACCTAGGTACGCAAATAAAATAGACATATTAATTTATACATACAGACACACACCTTACTGCCTAAACGGGTAAAAAAATAATTTTCACACAATTTGTGACACAGGTAGAAGAGCCACGCTGATTTCAGTAGCACGGTTGGGCCGGCTCGACCGGGGCGGTACTATCCTCGCATAGAAAATCAAACTAAAATGACAGCGATCGTGCCGTCGTGTTTCATTGGTGAATGCGAGACCGGAGACTAGTACTAATGATGCAGAAGCATCACTAGGCCGCCATGGCGTAAGTCACCATGCTGCATTATTGCATTGTCTGCATTCGCAGTATGGTGACCACCACTATTGGATTCTGCTTATGCTTTCCATCAGGCAGAGTAGAGTCATTTTGGCAGGGCCAAACATATAACAAAAGAACCCGTGGCTTCTCGCGAACACTGCGGTCAGCGGTAGGGCGGCATTTCTAAAAAGGTACAAAAGTGAAATAAAGGTGCTTTTGTTTTTACGACAATGCAATAGGGTCATCAATTTTTTTACCTGCATAATATCCTTATCTGAATCCTTTGTATTTTGTCGCAACAATACATTAAACGCACATAATAATAATGATGGTCAGTGTTGTATGCTGTTGTTTGTTTGCTCTTATCAGTTGTTATTATATTCTCTAAGTCAGTTGATTGTATCGTAGCATGTAGTTCTATGGAAAAGCACAATCGAAAAAAGTTGAATAAAGTAATACCCAACAAAGATGAGTTCCCAGAATACACCATTACGTTAATACCTGCTTAACATAGAGATGATATTATTGTCCATGTTGTATTTACCTTTTATTGGTTTTGCCCACAATTAGTTTGAAGTAGGTAGTACATAATGCGCGCAATAATAATGGGGAGCATTTTTTGAAATGAATTGTTGTATCTTTATAACTGTTAGTGGTGAATCAAATAAATAAATCAATTTATTTAATCTACTTTTGTTTTTCGAGCAGTTAAACTTATTAATATTATTATTTTTCCCACTTATCTGTTCTTTCATTTACATAAGGCATATTTTTTGCCAAGAATATGATACCGTACCACAAATTTGATGAGACAATATAGTGTCATGATAAGCTGTAGGTAATTTATTAGTGTAGTTCTATTTGCGTTCTTTCTTAGCTGATTTGGGTGCATGGTGTGATTGCATTTTAGCTTGTGCTTTAACCCAAGACATTAGGTAACCTTGTTTTTTTCAAAACATTGGGGTGATCAAGTTTGGTTAAGATATTTTAATCTAAGACATGAGTAAAGTCGGCAAGACTACTGTCACTCATACAAACTTCAATTTGTAACATCAACGAAGACTCCCTGGGTTTTTTACCTAATCATGGTTAACATTACCATTCTAACACTTTTACAAAAACAGATAGACATTAATTATTCTTCGGACGTCTAGA
Organism: Spilosoma lubricipeda; assembly: GCA_905220595.1. Taxonomy (NCBI): domain Eukaryota; kingdom Metazoa; phylum Arthropoda; class Insecta; order Lepidoptera; family Erebidae; genus Spilosoma; species Spilosoma lubricipeda. The sequence continues at coordinate 16,151,658 of HG992294.1, read as the reverse complement.
ATTTTCATTAAATATAGATAGGTATATTTATTTTAATATAGATAGGGCGATAGAATAAAAATAAATGAAAGAACGGCAGCTGTAAAAGTAGCATAAAATTAGGTACATGAAGCAAATGGGACGAAATTGCATTTACAATATTACATCAGTTCCCTGTCGTCTTCTCATAAGCTTTCAGTCCAAGTAAGTATTAGCATTAGTTCTATGTACATGTTACGTGTATGTAATGTTTATTGTGTATGGAACGAATGGGTTACAAAAGTTCTATAAGTATAGAAAGAACTAGCTACATTGAACTGCTGGGAATTTCTTCGGTTTCTTCTTCTTTTGGGTTTAACTTTCAGTTTACTAGTTTCCTAGAAATTTTCTCTTAATTTTACTCTTAATTCCTTTGATGGCAAGTGAAAGTTGCTTTCATTGTAAAGCCATTAATGTAGTTAAATAATTTAACCTTGTTCTTGATTTAAATTCATTAGATCCAATTCTAGTTAAAATTAAAAATCCTTTAAGTCTACGACAATTACCATGTTACGACGGCGAGCCGATTTGCGGCCTAGCCGGCCGGCCATTGCACCCTTCAAGCCAACAAATTAATTAAAATAAGTTAAATTAAGGTAAAAAGATTGCAATAACGACATAAACAGAACCATATTAGGACTTATTTCGGTAAACTAACTTGAAATTATATTTTTTTGTAATTAGACCTTTTTAGTCTTAGTTTAGTAAAATCTTATTAGTTTCCATAAAAAGTGTATATGCTAAATGAAACCTCTTTATTCTATTTTCAAAATTTAAAAATATAAAAAGAATAACAATGTTAAAAATAAAATACGGCGGCAAAATTGTTGGTACTTCATTACAAGAAAAATTGAAATTATTTTGAATTAAAATTGATTAGATTGTCTTTTTTTTAATAGAACTTGCTGTTGTAGCTTCAAAAGTCATGTCACGTCGCCATTTGAGTCGAGATGAAATGTTACGAGCCGTGGGCATGTTAGAAAATGGTGCTATTCAACGCCTCATTGCTGAAACCTTACATACCAGCCAGAATGTGATATCAAGATTGTGGTCACGTTATCGCAGTACTGGGGATATGGCTGAACGGCACAGTGTTAGACATCGGGTTACTACGCAAAGATAGGATCGATTCCTCCAAATGAACGCCAAAAGACAACCCAATATCACGGCGTTGCTACTTGTGCAAAGGCTCCAGGAGGACCTCCAGCTGTTGGTTAGCGACCAATTTGGGCAGGAATTCGTCTTGGTCGCCCACCAAGAGCTCGTTTGGATTCAAGGCAGCATGACTGCACGAAAATATCTCGAAGAGGTAGTAGAGTCTGTGATTATCCCACACAGAATTCAAATGGGCCTGGAGTTTCTATTCATGCACGATAATGCTCCTTCTCATAGAGCGCGCCTGGTATCGACAGCTCTTCAAGATCATGACATTCAAGTTTTGGATTGGCCTGCGCAGTCGCCCGACTTAAACCCCATTGAGCATGCCTGGGACATGTTACAACGAAAAGCATTGCGAGATTTCTCGTCAAATTTGACGACGGAACAAGAACTATACAGATACTTGCAAAGAACTTGGGACCTCATACCCTAGCAAGACATTTACAATTTAATTTTAAGAATGAACAATCGATGTCGATGTCTAATTAATGTAAGAGGTGGCAACACTGATTATTAATAATTAGGGTTCATTACATTTTTAATTACTTTATTAATATTAAAAATGTCACAAATTTCTATAACATTTGTTTTGGTACTAATTTTCTACAACAATTAAAAAAGTTAACTTTTTAATTAAAAACAAAATAATCACAAATCGCTTTCTTTTTTTATTCCCTAAAATAAGCTACTTTTCTTCCATTTACTAGAAAATTCTTAGATTTTTAGATATTTGATTAAAAATAATATATCCCTAGACTTTGTTGAGGTGTGTATTTGATGGTAAGTATGTTTAAGTCGGAAATCTTAATATCACGACATGGCACAATGTTTGGATTAAATGGCAAAACAAAACAATGCAGTTTGTAACTAAAAATATCATCACTACATATGTCATCTACATGGGTAGACACATTTTTAAGCGACTTCAAAAAAAAGGAGGAGGTTTCTCAATTCGACCGTAAATGTTTTTTTTTAATGTGTGTTCGTGGAAAACTTCGTCGTTTATGAACCGATTTTAAATATTCTTTTTTTTAATGGGAAGGAGATGTCCCAAAAGTGGTACCATGATAGGGACATCAATATCTGATGATGGTATCAAAGAGAAATCAAGTCGAACCTTGAAGTCAGTTTTATTTTTGTTAAAATTGCATTTGCAATGCCAAGAATTGATTTACGTACCAAATTAGTGTAATTTTAATATTTTACAAAGCTTTTTTGTAATAAAGCTAGATGTGCTAACGCTGTCGAGTACCGCACGAACTGTTTTCTGTTTTTTTTTCTTTTTTTTTACTATATGCACCTGATTGTTATAGTCGTATAGTTTGATCAAAGCGGTTGACAACAACACGTCGCATTAATTACGATCGCTGCAGTCAGAAACGACTGTTGGGGGTAGGCGACATCTATCTATACTTATATATAAAGCTGAAGAGTTTGTTTGTTTGTTTGAACACGCTTATCTCAGGAACTACTGGTCTGATTTGAAAAATTCTTTCAGTGTTAGATAGCCCATTTATCGAGGTAGGCTATAGGCTATATATCATCACGCTTAGACTTACAGGAGCGGAGCAACAATGAAGAATGTTACAAAAGCGGGGGAAAAATATCACGCTACGGGCGATAGGAGACGCAAACGTGGTTGCGTGGGTCTGCTAGTTAAAGATATGAAGACAACTCGGTAGAATCATTATGTGTTTTGACTACAACTGACCGCAACATTTTTTTAAATTCGATATGTGTATCAGTGTATTATGTTTGGGTAGGCTTACAAAGTTTGCAACATGGTTTCTTGCAATGGTTTGCAAAATGTCCTTAACTAAAACAGTTATAAAAGAACTTGTAAGTTGTTAATAACTTAAGACGTTCGTCACTACTTAGTGCAAGAAATTTTGGACAATTATTTAAGCTATGGTCACCTTTACACACACGACATACTTTATTGTCTAGCTGTCTATCAGAGGTTTGAGGAGATTGGACAGTCACCATAGATTTTATCGTAGGACGCAAGCTAACGAGTCTCTGAGACTGAGAACGCGACAGCTTTCTCTACGGACAGCAGCTCTAATGTTTCTATTAAATCAGCACGAGCGCGTAAAAACTTAATAAAAAAACTAAAACCCAACTACGACAAAAAACGACGCTTAAAAAGTATGAAACAAGTATACGGCTTTTGAAACTTGTTTCATACTTTTTAAGCGTCGTTTTTGTCGTAGTTGGGTTTAAGTTTTAGTTTTTTTTTATTTAAAATGTTTTGGTGCTTTTATAATACTTAATGTTGTGTAAAGTTTATTTTAAATAGGTACCATAGAAATATCACACTTATCGAATAAATACAAATGCTAATAATTTATATATATATTTGAAATTTACAAGTAATGCCCTTTCCAATGATACCAAACACGGCATATTTATCTCAAATTTATTTTTTAATACAGTACTTTATGTCGGCTAGAGGGCGCCACATTAGATTCAGTGACACGTCATATAGCCTATAACCAGAAGACGATCATGACGCTTCTAGAGACACCTCATTTGTCCAAATCTAATGAGTAGTTTAGGAGCTAGGAGGGAACAAATGAACATACATACATACATACATAGCCTGTCAAAATCATAACCCTCCTTTGGCTTTGCCGTAGTCGGGTAATTAGTAAGCTTTTTACTCTGTCCTTTTCTGACCTATTCTTGTGTTCCTTCCACTCTCTAAACGTTTTATGATCTAACTTACGGGTGATTATATAAATTAACAGCGTGTCCCAATGTATGTACCTATAGGTAACTGGTTCACCTAATGACTCAAGCGCACGTAAGTTTTTAACTGACTTCAAAAAAAGGAGGAGGTTTCTCAATTCGACCATACCTACATATTTTTTTTTATGTGTATTCGCGGATAACTTCGTCGTTTATGAACTGATTTTGATGATTCTTTTTTTAATGGAAAGAAGATAGCCCAATGGTGGTGCTATGATAAGGATTGTTATAGTCGTATAGTTTGATCAAAGCGGTTGACAACAACACGTCGCATTGTTTACGTTCGCTGCAGTACGAAGCGACGCTCGCCGATAATGCTATATTATCGGTATCGCGGTTAGGAGACATTAAAGATGATGAAGACAACTCGTTAGCATTGTTATGTGTGTTTTGATACCATGATAAGGACACTAAAATCTGATGATGGCATCCAAGACAAATCGAGTCGAACCTTTAAGTCGGTTTTATTTTTGTTAAAATTTTACTTGTTATTTATTCTATTCTATTATATCTATTATATTTATCTGGTCTATTAAGCGCTTTAAACTAGCAGATGACTCTTTAACAATAGGATGGAAACTAAATAAACCTGACACGTGATTCTGCACCAATAATTCTTTATTATTGAAGCGGTCACAGAGTGTCTTCTACGCCACAGAATAGTTGCTATTACCGAAATTTCTATAGATTTAATAACCACCGCTGCAGTACCCTAGACACGCTCGCTGTCTGAAATCTCTAATGAAATTTATTTACGGCGTCGATCTCTTCATTGCAATGAATGAGGCTAGTAAACGTGTCATGGAATTCCAACAAATTAGTGTAGGATCCACTAAATGTAGGTAGGTTTATAGTAGGTAACTTAACTAGCTTATGTGTGCTACTACGAACAGTCTAGTTCTAGTCACTGCAGACAGATTTATCCTCTATATTAATACTGCTCAATAAAGTTTGTTCCCTAGATAGTGACTTACAATATGAAGACTCAAAGTCTGACCGCTCAACAAACTTTCACGTCGTCCGTGATGATGTTCTCCTAGCCGATTACGGCCACGGCGGCCAGTCTCAACAGAGACCAACCAACTACGCAGGAGATATTATAGTGCACAAGTGTGTGCGCAAACACAGGTGCACTCTCTGTTCCCTCACTCTCATATTCCGATGGGACGGTTAACCGACACGATCGGGGAGAGATTAGGCGCAGGACCGACAGCTTTACGTGCTCTCCGAAGCACGGGGGTTCAGACCCCAACTTCCAAACTCCGAGCTGTTATTAAGTATTTATAGAATTAGAAAAACTCAATAACACCTTTGGCCCGACCCGGGATTCGAACCCGAGACCTCATGATCAGCAGTCGCATACGTCAACCGCTAGACCAACGAGGCAGTTATACAACGTCGTCCGTGATACACTCTAATGTACTGTACCTCGTTATATTGCTCGTACAATGATTCTATTTTTCCAATACGCAACTGCAGTTCGGTGACATCAACACGGCTTGTTGTTTTGTCACTCAGCTGGTCGAGATAGTTGATAAAAGCATTTAAACGGCCCTTGAAACTGCCTCGCTTTTTAATTAATTTCCTTTCCTCAGACATTGGGAGACAGGTGTATCAACCTGGAATTAATACAATAAAAATTGAGACAGAGAAACAAGCACTTATTTGAACACACGCGCGACAATAAGCTCCTAGACTAGACTGGATCTAGGCTCCTAGACTATGGTACATATACAACTAATTCATACAATTTTTAGTAGCAAAGTACCTAATAACTAAATTAAATGATGTAGGTAATTGCATACAACCTGAAGAATTAACTAATAATTATGTGATGTTAACTAATAACAATTTATTACAACAGTCTATACAAATAAATAAAATTGGAGTGTCTGTTTGTTATATTAAAATAACCTCTTTTTACTAAATTCATATGTTTGTATACACGATACAAATACCAAAAATATAGCTTTTTTTTTTGTCTGTATGTCTGTTTGTTACGTGTAATCTCTGGAACGGCTGGACCGATTTTGTCGGGACTTTTACTGGCAGGTAGCTGATCGTCCGGGGAGTAACTTAGGCTACCTTTTTTTACACTAACTTTGTCCCGCGGCGCTACTCGCGGTATGACAACAACTGCGGGTAACACCGCGGGGTTCACCTAGTGCTTAATAATACAGTTCCTATTACTAATAGTTAGTAGGTACAATTTAATTCTATTCAATTGTAAATAGCTTTAAAAGCTTACATAAAAGTCTGCATTGATTAATTAATATCTTTGACGGTACCTACATAACACAAGGTAAATTAAAATAGATTATCTACTGGCCTGGTAATCGTTAACTTAATATAAATACTACCTACCTGTGCGAGTTTCGGGTAACGATATTATTCCGAAATTAACTTTAACACCACAATAATCTTCTAACATAAGAATAGTCCACACCGTCGGTTAAATGACCTTTTCAAAAGATGCACCCGACGAATTTGTTTCTTCAATAATTTCTTCCAAGTATTTTATATAATTTCTAATCTTCTTATATTCCTTAATGATAACGATCAATTCAGCATTCGGTTCGATAATGGACCATGTCCAGGGGAAGATTAGGGATACTTGAGAGAATAAAACAATTAGACGTGTTTCTACCGACGAGATCTAACGTAGGTATATTAAAATTATATGCAGTTAGCTTTTTTTTTTTTTTAGATATGGCAAGCACTGCCGGTGTCTGTCAATTCTGCCAATTATGAATGTGTTTGATGACGAAGAGGTATGAGTAATGTAATGATTAAAGAACAAAAAGAGAATAGTAAGAAGGAGGAGGAAAAAGGAAAATAGGTTAAAGTTTAATGCCATTGATGCAGTTAGTTAAAAATACATGAATAAAAAAGTGACAACGATACAGCAACAATGATTCGTATCAAACGCTGCCATTAACAATTTGGCAGGCGCTTGAACAGTCCGGGATCCCCGGAACAAATGCTACTAATTTTTCGTGAATAGCTTCGTTTCACGTCCAACAATTCTCAATTGTGGTAGCTAACAGTAGCAGGGATAAAAATGTTGATTTGATGATTCTCAAAAAAATATTACTGTGTTTTTTTTTTGTTACATCTCAAGATAATTATCCAAATTATTTGAAAAAGTACTACAAAATATATGGTTTGATCAAAGAGTCCCCTCCTTTCCAACTTGAATCGATGGAGAAGTCATCAAAAATGATTAGGTACTAACCAGGTGACTACAAATAGTTAGTGGTAATAATTATAATAGTTAATAATTAATAATTTTTTCTGCCCAACTGAAGCAATGTCATACAAGAAAACAGGTCTGTATCCCTAGTTTGACAAGAATTATCGCGGGAAAGCCACGCTTCGGCATGAATGGGCCGGCTCGGCCGGAGTGATATAAGCCACGGCCTCATAGAAAACCGGTGTGAAATAGCGCTTGCGCTGTGTTTCACACCGGAGAATACCGGAGGCCCATACCCCAACCCCTCCCAACATCCCTTTCCCCATACCCCAAATGTCGGCAAAGCACTTGTGATGCCTCTGGTGTTGCGGGTGTCTATGGGTGGCGGTGATCGCTTACCATCAGGTGATACGTTTGCTTGTTTACCACCTATACCATAAAAAATTTTTTTCGTTTTCCTTGTGTAACATAAGATACAGTAAAAGCATCTTAAAAATTTTAACAACTTTTTGAGTAAACTAGGTACTAAAACTTGTGCATATGCATTTGAAAGAAATCTTCATCAGATTCATCTGATAAATGTTCGCTACTAACATCGGTATCATCTATTTCATTTTCCTCATTCAAGATATCTGAATCTATAATGACCTGAAAAAGTAAGTAAATTATACCTACCTATAATATCTAGCTGTGCCCGCTATTTCGTACACGCGACATTTGGATTTTCAAGTCTTTTTTAATTTTTCACTACCAAAATTAGCTAAATCGGCCCAGTCGTTCTCGAGTTTTAGCGAGACACACTCTGCATACATACTCTTCAATAATTTGAACTACCTTATTCGATGTTCAATAAAAGCCTCTTGAAATTTTTATTTGTCTTTTAAACACATAATGGTCTCTGTTTTCCTTTCCGACAGAAAGCTTATGTTGTTTCAAACCTCACATAGGTACCTAGAAGTTTGAAGTGACAATGTCTATAAAAATATCGATAATAAGCAGTGATCAAATAATATCATCATTTGTTTTATACTGACTATTTGGCATTTTAATTATGTTAATTAATATGGTTACAGATTTGCTCAAAATGCAGACATGCGAGGAAAATGTTTAAAAATGGTAAACAGACCGGATTGGGTTGAAAAAAAAAACATTCAACCATTTGTAGCAGTCATTTTGAAGAAAACTGTTTTGTAAACAGAAGTGCACGAAGAATAAATCAGTACCCACAGTATTATCCATCTCAAGAAATAATAGAAATGGCTCAAAATGTGAACGAGTTTTCCGAACATCAGCAACATTCAAAGAACCAAGTAATTTAAAAATAAAATTGCTAAATGCCTTATTCTATGTCGAAAGTATTTCAGCCCCAATTTCTGAAATATTCCTGCCCCCCTAGCCAAGTTGCAAGCGTTCTTCTTTTTGCAATCGTTAACGCCTAAATTCTCGTGTGTCATTGGCTAACCTTAGACAAAGTAATCTGAGACAAAGTTTTAGCCAATGACACACGAGAATTTAGGCGTTAATGATTGCAGAAACAAGAACGCATGCAACTTGGCTAGGGGGCAGGAATATTTCAGAAATTTTAGGATAGGATTTAGGATGATTCGCTAAACCTCCTAAATCTTAAATATATATTAATTAAACTGATTATAGAAATATGTGTCTATTAGAACTAAATATGAGGCAAACTTGCGTAATGCAATAAAAGAAAATTTGAGACATTTGTATAATAAATTAATATTGTTAGGAGGAAAATAAATTCCTGTGCATACTTACAGTGCTGTTTTTGATCAAATATTGTTTGTGGTTAAATATTTATGTTTCTAAAACAACAAGCAATGTTGAGTAATATTATTATCACTTAATTAACACATTTAAACAGTTATCCCTTGTTTTTGTGCATCCACTAAAATTTTTATCAATAAAGATTTGTCTTTTTAATTTTGTAGTTTTCTTGTACTTATTCGCACTGAATACGTTACTCTGAATGCCTGTGGATTTATTTGTACCAGTTGGTATAGGTTATCGAAAAAAATAAATTTGCATGGCACATCACTAGCACGTTACACGCACATACACATTTGACGCACACCATGGCATTTCGTTTTTGGTCTCGCTTATTGAAATGCACAACCAATCTATGGTATTCTACATCTATGGTTCGGACTGACCCCTGGCGCCTCTTTCCCCATCGTCCTACGCGACAAAAGTTTCATTCTCATCATTTAGATGGTTGGCAGTCCACAACTATGCGCTTTTCTAGAAAGGCACTTGTGACGCCTCTGGTGTTGCGGGTGTCCATGGGCGGCGTTAATCGCTTAACATCAGGCGATGCGTCTGCTCGTTCGCCCATTCAATAAAAAATTTAGATTTCGACAGCTAGGCGACCACTCTCGTAACTACGATTCAGGTCTCAACTAAGGAATTTACCTAATGAAAGTTCCCTTTTATGTACTACGTCAAGCTGAGCGTTCCAATGTATACGCAGACGGACGCGTACAAAGTTTTACAAGGTGTACAAAGTTACAAACCATCCAATGTTGAACTAACAACCTAACAATTTTGGATAGGTACTCTTCTGGGGCATTTGAACGTAAGCCAATTTTAATTGGTTTCAGTACATACCTACGGGTACAGCAATATGCAATATCAATTTAGGGTCAATGTACGAAGACGGATAAGAGGGATAGCGCAGTAAAACACAATATAGTTTATTAATATTTATTTGTAAATTAAATGATGTACATTGTGAGAGTACACAATATTATTTGTACAAGACCTAACACTATACAATTGCTTTAAACCTGACACCAAGTATTTGTCTTCTCATAGACAATTATAAACTAAGGGGAAGATATAGGTAGACAAGACGAAGAAAGAAATCTCAATAAAACAAAAGCTTTTTAATTCAGAGATTCTCTATAATTAACTATTATACACACAAACATTCATGAATCATACAAATTTATACAAACAGTGCAAAGTAACAATTTGTATCCTTAAAAAAATATTCTACAAGTATTTACAAAATTTACCAGTAGTTTACAACATTCATTTTTTATGTAAACAAACATATGGCCGCAATAAGATTAGCCTTAAGTTTAATATCACATTTTATTTTTTATAATTCATAATACGCGGCCAAATGTTTGTAAACGACGAGGACTGAATGTGACATTCCGGTTCATCAGAAAAGCTAAGCGTCAGCCAGCTGACATGACACCTTCAGGCCTGATTTATGGGGTTTCCTACGGCAATTCTATACAGTTGACAACGACCTATAGCGCTATATAATTTAACTTCCATGTTTATAGGCTCAAACTGCTTTGTACCGTGCGCGTCACGTGAATAGTAATTTCTATGGAGTTTTTCATTGACCTCTATTACAAGTACGCTGAACTGAATGTTCTTCTGAATCATAACCTGAATATTATAATGTGTCGACCAATTTTTTCACAAAGTAGCTTTATTGAATAGATTTTATAGTACCTTATGCATTTTTCCTATCAAAAGAAAACAATTTCATGGTGACCTACCAATGAAATGAGAAAGATTTTTGTCTTTCAATAATAATGACAAATTTTAACGATTTTAAGAACAGGTTCAAATTGAAATGGGACCACAAGAGAAGTACCAGCTTTCAAATAAAAAAAGAATAATCAAAATCGGTACAGCCAGTCGAAAGTTATGAGGTAAGAAACATAAAAAGAAATACATATAATAAATATATGATTGATAACCTCCTCCTTTTTTGAAGTCGGTTAAAAAGTAAATGAAATGAGAAAGATTTTAACGCTCATTCATAAAAAAGAAAATGAAATTAGAAAGATGTAAATGTGTCTATCATTAGAAAGTAAATGCAATTAAAAATTACATTTATCATGAAATTAAAAATAACATTTCAATGCAATCAAAAGTTCTTCATGAAATTAGAAAAAAAAATGAAATGAGATTAAAGGTTTCATTTATCATGGAATTAGAAGAAAAATTTAAAAGAAATTATATTTCATTTGTAATGAAATTAGAAGAAAAATTTAAATGAAGTTACTATTATTATGAAATAAAGTAACATTTGAATGAAATTAGAAAAAAACATTAAAATTAGAAGTTACATAGACAAAAAGTGATGTAATACCTTTATCGCTAGTTGTGTTCCATCCCTAATATTACTTCCAAACTTTACACCGTTATCCGTGCCAAAATGTCGAATATTAAATAGTTTGTTTGGTTATAACATATTCAGCGCACTTGTATAATAAAAGTCAGTGAGGTTCTTCCAGCCAACTCGCAAATATTACAATGGCATCGGTTATATCGCGGTTCGCGTATATGATCCAATGAATAACCAAATCATCATCTTCCTCTTCATTATTCCCAAGATTTGGGGTCGGCTACTAGTTCGACCGGTTTTACCTGAATATTAGTTTTTACAAAGACGACACGGCAGCGGCCCTCCGCAACCCTGAGGGCGAACTAAATTCGATGATTGAACTAGTTGTCAGTATATTTGACTTCCCAATAACGATTGCCATAGATGTTCATGACAAACGGGACCGACGGCTTAACGTGCTCTCCGAGGCACGAGCGGGAAACACCGCCACCTTCCATACTCCGGGCTACTATTAAGAAATTCTTGTAAGAAAAACCCAACAGCAGTCCGACCCGGGAATCGAACCCGAGACCTCTTGATCTGCAGTCGCTTACGCTAACTCTAGACCAAGGAGACAGTCTATTCAATAAACAAATCTGATTACAAAATAACTAACAACGTATTTTGAGCTTCGAAATGCCATGCTTCGGCACGTGGTTCAGGTTTGACCGGACTGACACCACACACGCAAAAAAAACCGGTTTAAAGCACGTCCCTGTTGCTAGTTACCGGATCCCTACCCTACCACCTTCTTCCTCTAGATTCTGAGAAAGAACTCTCTGTTGGTTAACAATCGCCGTAGGATAACCCATTCCCTCATTTGCCCCATATTATTTAAAATATTAAGGCCGTTTTCTAATTATTTATCGATCATCTAACCGCTATTATTGCTTCAATAAAAATGATAAATTTATTTCATTAAATCCTCAGTACCTAATCTTAGATATCATCAGATTCATCACTTATGTTTTAGAATTTATTTTTACACCTCTGTACATAGTCTTATGAGCATTATACAAAAATCACACTTTCGTGAATAAATCATTTGTGTATCTGGTGCTAGTGTATTCGACGCAAACTATTTATAGTCCATTTGCGGTAAGAAAATAGTGACGCATCAATCAAGTAACGCAGTCTGACCAATAAGTACCAAAGCTTTCGTAATCATCATTTTCTTAACCCGCTATATTGCGTCCAACCACTGCATTAACCCCTTAATTGATTTAGATAAAATAAATTAAAATAAACCCAGTAGTATATACTACTTTAAAATTAACTAGCAGTCCTCTTAACTCTGGACTCGTACAACCTACAAGTGTTGAAGAGTTTGTTAAGTCAATTTTGTGGGAAATCGAACCCACCTTACCCAACACTGCACCTTCCGTGCAATGAGTGAGTGTATACCAGATTTATCCAAATAGTACACAATCTGTGTTACATAATTGAACAAAGTCCTGATAATTCATTGCCTTTACACACGGGAGGCTGCCTGCTAAATTGAACGCCTTCTAAAGAAGGTTTTAATTTGTATTCAAGCTCCGGTTCTTCACCAGGAGGTAGCGGTTCGTCATCAACGCTAACATCTTCTAGTGAATTTTTGTCCTGTTCCTGATTAGTCGATACGAATGTCGGTAACGACTTGGAAATGTTGATCCGTATTCCGCCGATCGGCAGAGTGTTGGCGGGAGAGTTGGCCGCGTCCAGCTGCAAGTTGCCGTCGATAGAGGACTCCACGGTCGCGTGAGTCGTGTCCACCGACGCAGGGATGGACGATTCTTCTGCCGTAATAATTGGTTCGTCGTCTGTGAAAAATAACAATGTTATCTGATGTCTATCTTAAATAAATATATACAAATAAATAAAATTGGAGTGTCGTAATATTTAAATAATCGTTTTTTACTATATGTATGTATACACGGTATATGTACCAAAATAGCATTTTTTAATTTTTGTAGTTCGGTTTTTTTTTGTCTCTGGAATGGCTGGATCAACTTGACGGAAATTTCACTGACAGATAGATAATTTTATAAAGAGTAACTTAGGTAACTTTTTAAGACTAACTTCGACCAGCGGCGTTACTTGCGGTCGATGTTATACCGCGGGGATCAACTAGTTTACAATCAATTACTAGCGGTGCTTACCTGGATCGATAGGTTCCTGTTTGACTTTTATCTTGCTGAAGTCTATCTCGGCTTGACGATCTCTCTCGGCTCTAGTGGCGGTGGTCTCGTCATCAGTATCGTTATCATCGTCGACGACCACCTCCTCCACCGGGTCCGCTTTGAACACTACATCGTCTTCGTCGCCGTCGTCTTCCTCTTCGACGATCTCAACGGGCTCCGACGCATCTTTTTCTTCCACAACTTCTACAACAGATTCATTGTCCGATTGGTCGTCGACCGTTTCGTCAGCGTCCTTGATCTCGATCGCCTCTTCTTCCATCTTCTCGACGGAGGTGACGTCGTCCGAAGACTCTTCTTTGTGCGGCTCTTCTTTGTTCAACGATGCCTGTTAAACGATCGTTACAATTTAGTTTGCTGTATAAAAACAAAAAAAATAACAAAAAAATAATTTCAAGAACTAGATCGAATTGTAACGGGACTACGTGTGATGCACTAGCTTTCAAATAAAAAAAGAATCATTAAAGTCGGTTCACCATGTCGAAAGCTCCGAGGTAACAAACATAAAAAAAAATCGAATTAAGAACCTCCTCTTTTGAAGTTTGTTAAAAAAAGGTAGAAAGAGTGTACCTTGTAGTCTTCGAAGCAGAGCGGATGGTAGTAGTCTTGTTCGTGTTTGATGGCGTTCCGGAGATGCCACTCTTCCTTGTCCTCATTGTAGAACTGCTGGAAGGGGTCCCCGCACAGCGCGCAGGCGTGCGCCACGGGGGCGCTCGCGGCGGCCGAGGGCGCTTCGGCCGCCGCCCCCGCGCCGCCCGCCGCGCTAGCGCCCTCCTCAGCGCCCTCGCCACCGCCCCCGCCCCCGCCCGCACCAGCGCCCGCCGCCCCGCCCGTCTCGAACCAACTTTTTTCTGAACAGAGTAGACGTCTATTAGTATCGTGCGACTTCAATTCAATTCATTTATTTGCAGAAACGTAGTTATACAAAGATCTTAGATACGTCATAATAATATGTGACTCATTTACATTCTACTATTATAAAACGGTGTGCATTATTTTATATTTTTTAAGTAAGCTGATCTATAATAAAAATTAGTATTAAAAACCATCAGAAACATAAATGTTTAAAAGAAATAAGTTAAAATGTCAGAATACTTGATAATTAAAATGTCAGAAAATGAGATAATTAAAATGTCAGAAAATTTGATAATTAAAATATCAGAAAATTTGATAATTAAAATGTCAGAAAATTTGATAATTACAAGGTCAGAAAATGAGATAATTAAAATATAATTGAATGAAATGGAATGAATGAATGCAAGTAACAGGTGGTGGGGGTACCTCTCTCCTCCAAGTCCTCGACCTCCTCGTACTGCACCCAGTCGGAGAGGTCGTAGTGCCAGTGGCGCGAGTGCGCGCGTCGCGCCGAGTCGCGGTCGCGGCGGTTCTGGCGGAAGTGCCAGTCCAGGTGCTGCGAGTAGCGCACCGTGTGCTCGGGCGGGAAGCGCGCGCCGCAGCCCGAGCACTGCATGCCGCCGTACAGCGCCGCCACCAGCCCCGGCTGCTTACTGACCAAATAACACCACTTTTAAACCCCGTCCCGTCACAACCAAACATAAACAATAATACCCTATCGCCTATAACTTCTATTTGGCTACGTTCAAAACAACCCATAATTTGGGTCTGCTACCTAAATCAAGAAAATCTTAATTCCGATAGAGAATATGCAAGTTTTTTTTTTGTCTATAACATAGAAAAATATAAAATAGTCAATTTAAAACACTGACTAAATTTATTCATATGCTTCCATTTTTCGCGCGCTTTTCGACAAATCCAATGACGTCATTGTCATTTCGTGTATATTTACTATTGAGTGTTTCGGTTATTTTATACTTATTTAAAGTTTTAATTGCTATAAAATCATGGAAGAAGTTTTGTTCTCGCAAACACAATTATAACAGTAGGAATTTCGACGCCGATAATTTCGATATTGTAACAATCGACGTCACATTTCCTTTCGACTAATAGAACGTGTTTTGTAGGTTTGAATTTCCCACCCTAAATTTGCACTTTTTATTTAATATTTTCTGCGTTTAAATAATCACTAAATAAAAGAAATACCTTTTAAGTATATTGTAAAAACAATAAAGAATCTAGAAAAAATATTTGAGGCAAAAAAAATATGCATATTCTCTATTCTCAAGACACATTTCACGTGTAAAAATATACGATTACATCTTAAACCTCATAAAGGTTGACCGAATGAGAATGCCTATGACATTGAACAAGAGATCATAATGTTTAAAGTGTCTACTATAGATTTTCACTATTCCGTCTGCATATTTTAAAGTAATAATGCGAACATATAACAGCTATATTAATAAGCGATTTTGTTTTTATATTTTATTCAATAAGATGTGCAAGGAATACTCTATTAATCTCTTTATTAATATTGTACGCAGTATGCTGAATCTTAATTTTTTTCAATGATTACATTTTTAACCTCTTAATTTTATTTTTTTTATTTCATCGTTATTTATTGTAATAATGTAGTGTCGTGTTAGTTAATGTTCTAGAACTTTTGTTAATTTCTTATGTTGCAATTCGTCAAAACCTGTAATTGGCTTGATGTAGCATTACTAACCATTTTCAGTTTTTGGAGCTGTTGGTTTTCCAAATCGAAATAAATTAATCAATAACCAATCTTCTAAAGCAATAACATCCTATCAAAAATGTAACAAATTAAACACAAGTCCCTATCACATTCATCACAAGTGATTACATACAAAGTAATACTTACACTCTCAATGTTTCAGGTTTCAGAAAATCTACTCGATGAATCGTGTTTTTATCTTCTCGAGGTTTCTGTTTTACTTCTTCGACCTTATCCTCTTTAGTGTCAGGCTTAGGATCGTTGGGCGCTTGGACAATGCCAGTAGCTACGAGCTTGGCAAACAGATCGTTCACGTTAATATTTATAGGAAGTGCTAAGGGAGGATTAGGCGGTTTTTCCTCTGATGGGGTTTCCAGACCTGGGATCTGGTCCGGCTTGGAAAATAACGGTTCTGCGAGACTATACTCCGAGCTGGAAGCTTCGACGACGCTCGATGGCATCACACTCGCTAGCATATCGAGACCTGTGTAATAAAACCGTGATTAGAAATAAATTACAAAAGCTCATCAATCAATCATTAATCACTTCACTAAATCAAAAAATATTTTAATGCAATGATGATAACTAACCTAAAGTGTTTTCAGGACTTGGAGTCTTCACTGGTCTACTTTCTGGTTCTGGATCAGTTTCCATAGGAACATTCTCTGGTATCTGAACCTCAACTTTTTCAATAGGGGGCACTAATGGCAAACCAACGCCTTCCATATTAGCGATCTGAATGTATCCAGGCTTAATATTTCTAGGTAATGCCGAGAATCGAATGAAATACTTTTCTTTTCCAACGTATATTGGTTTCGGCAGTTCACCAAATGCTACTTTAAATGGTTGCTCATTTATCAATACAGTCCTTAAAGAATCTACAAAGCGAATGGTTAAAAATTGACCATTGACCAATATCTTTTGGACTTTGGCATCCAAATAGATAGGATACATCTGGGTAGCATTCACGATGAGATTAATTTTGCCCGCAACTAAATCAGTACGCTTTATTTTTCCAATATCGACTTGAGGCATTGGTCCCTCTAAGTGAACTAATCTTGGCTTTCCGTCAATAATTACGCCAAATGGTTGTCCCCCGAAGAAACACTCGTACCAACAACCGTTTATGTACAATTCTCTCGTAGGCGCACCGAATTTAATGTCGAAAACTTGGTCATCAATATCTACTTGCTTATATTCTTCATTAAATGTAAGAACTATGGAGTCCTTGTTGTCAAATGTTACTCTTCGACAACCTGGCAAGAACTTAATCTCTCTAGGATCATCCCATTCCAACATTATAACCGCTGTATCACCATAGAACCTTATCTCTCTAGGAACGCCATCAATTTGAATTGTTTTGACTGGGTCTTGTTCTATGTACTCTAAGACTTTGAAATTCGTAGGTGGAATAGGGAAACTTGGAGCACCAAGAGGGGGTGGAGATTCTACCCTTTCGTAAGGTACTAGAGGATATTCACCTTGACAAATCCCGATTTTTGGTGTAGGTAACGGTGGTATTGGCATTCTTGGAGGTTCGACGAAGGGTGGCCTGGGTGCTCTCTTATCGAATTTTCCTCTAAAGTAAGGAGGCATTGGACCTCTAAACCTCCTAGAACCAAAATCGTCCATTCTAGGTCGCTGCTGACCCCGCCACATCGGAGGATACGGGCCAAACATAGGCATCGAGGGTGGGAGAGGTAATAAGCTATGCTTAGGACCATCAACGCCATCGCAATTTGGAACTACTCTCATATCGGAATCTTGAAGTCCTTGACTATCAGGCGGTGTGTCCATAAACACGGAGGGAGTTATTCTTTCATCTATATCTCCGAAATTGTTTCTCTCAGTCGGGGAAGACTTAGGACTCATTACTTTGTGGTTTGTATCGTGAATAGCATTATTGAGCTTTCTCTTTGAAATTTCCAGCGACTCTCTTTGCTTTGCTTCGTTGAGTTTCAGTCTTTCGTTCAACTGCAGTACTTGGTACATGAGTGTATTGTATTGGTTTTTATCGAGTTGGCCATCGTTCAAATGCTCTTTAGCCTGTGACATGATGATAGAGATCGACTTTTTGTTTGTTGTCATGTTGAAGCTTTTGTCGAAATCCTGATCTTCAGCTCGAAGATCAATATCTTCGCCGCTAAAAGTGCGACGCCTTTCCCTTTCAATACCTACAAAAGAATTTTATTGGTCAGTATCTCTAATGTAATAAAGCTGCTAAGATTGTTTGTTTGGTTGATCGCAGTAATCTCAGAAAGTAAATGTTCGAATTGAAAAAGATTATGAGAAATATTTCTTGCATTTAAAAAAGTATCTAGAATCTATGAATCAGAATCGATGTACATATATGTATAAGATTCCTCATGAATTGCAAAAAAAAAACATATTATTAGAGCCTACATAGCTTTTGAGTGAAAAAAAGCTACTATTTTTCAGATAAACCTGTACAGTACAAACAAAATCAACAAAAAGACACTTACTTGGCGATTTACTAAACAGCAATGGTCTTCCAAGTCTGTCCTTTCCTTTCGTGGCTTCGGCAAGTTTAGCCCTTACCAAATCTAGCTTAGAAGGCGTCTTCTTATCATCACGTTTCTTCACTTCATTCCAATCATTCTTTGGAGAACCTTTCGGTGATAAGATTGGAGCGTCTTGTTCTTCGTCTTTGTCAGACTTAGGTGATGATGTGATGGAGGGCGGAGGAGGAGCATTAATTTCCTCGACTTGAGGAAGCTTACGAAGATCGACGTCTTCGTTTCCGAATAAGCTGTAAAGAAAATAATGTTAAATACTTTTTTATAATCTCAATTTTATTAACATGAATAGGAAAAAGATATTTAAAAAAGTTACTTACACATCAAACTTGTCTATTTTATTTTTCTTGGCTTTTACTTCAATGTTTTCAGTGGATTGCCTCTTCTGGGCAATGGGAGAAGCTTTTGTGTCAGCAACAACGGGATGCAAGACCCTAAGATCGATATCCTTATTTTCTACTACGACGTCTGCTGGCACATCTGTAAATAGGATATCTATGTTTACCTAGTTAAAGTGTCATTTACTTTGTGCTGTTTATTTCGCTGATTTACCTCTGTATCCACAAGTTGCTGTTGGCATACTAACGAGTGGATTTAGATCTAAAGTTACTTTCCTAGCATGACTCGAAATATCTCTTAACCAAATACCAGACGTATTTTTCATTGGAGTATTATTTAAATCTATCTACCTTCCCTACCTTCATTGTCTTAAACAGAAACAACATTTCACTTTACAGTTTCGTGTTATTTTGAATTAGGTATGTCCGCTTTACATCACGTGCATATAATTCAAATTAACAAAAAAATATAATGAAATGGTATTTCTGCACAAAATACAACTGTTTCGAATAATGTGAATTCCACCTAGTCTGTCTAACCTGATGCCAGCCAAGATTACCAACTTGGGAAAGTTCTGGAAACCGAAACGTGACACCCGAACAGAATGAGAGGGGAGGGAACTTAAGGAATAACGTTCAACAACAAACGTCCTTAATAAGAAACTTTCAAATAAGTGAAGATATACGTATTTGAATAATACACCACCAAGCTCATCCTTGCGTTTTCTTCATGCCTTATGCGATGCCACATGAAACACAATTTTGTTGTGTAAATTTCCAAATGCGAAATACATAAAACCCAATAATATTGCATTTTAAGTGGTGATGGTTTCGTAATGTCCAGTGTCCTCGTGGTTGTGGATTCGAAACCTCCCAATACACTACCGTCGATGACCCATTTCACGTACACGAAAATCAACCATGAAAACTTACACAATTTGTATCTTCTTAATAATAATACGACTTCCACTTTCTTCCAACAGTATTTTGAAAAATTATTTCAAATTGAATGCAAAATACAGCCACCGATTAGCATGGTATACAATGACAGCTTTTTAAAAGCTGTACCACATAATTTGCAATATAGAAAACAGATAGATCATATAGATCGTCTCAGAGAGAGAGAGAGAATGTTGTTACTCTGAACCTATTACGGCAAATTACTTAGAGTTAGTTAGACAAATTAATCATCCAATTTACATCGCTTCAAAAATATTAAACTTAGATGCAGTATTTATTAATTTATAGTTTAAAATCAAATTGTCAAATTACATTTCCAATCGATTGCATTTTTGGGTCCATTGATGTTACATTTTCAACCTTACAAACAGTATGGATACAATCAAGATACGAAAAGGCTGAAAAATTGACCTTATACTGATGTATACCTAGTTGAAAAATATCGGTTTATAGAAGTGGATATTTTCAATACATAGATAATTCATACTAATATTATAATATAAATTCGAAAGTAACACTGTATGTCTGTCTGTCACGCTTTCACGGCTAAACAGTTTTTAATTCTTGAGGAAGGACATTGACTACTTTTAAGCGCGATAACCGAGATACGCGCGGGCGGAGCGGCGGGCAAAGCTAGTCTAGCAACAAATCAAGAGTTTATAGAGTTATAGGGTATCAAGGGTTATCAAGAGTTTATAGGGTACACTGCTATCGGTTATTTCAAAGTCACTGTCTCAAACCGTTGCGAAATGCCAAATTTAAATAGAATAATTCTTTACCTTTGTTCGAAATCAAAGTAACTAGTTACAAATCTTTTTATAACTGCGAAAGTTTGTGAGGATGCTTGTTTGTTATTTACACGCAAAAACTACAAAACTACTAAACGGATTTAGTTGAAACGTTACAGTAATATAATACTGCCGCGATAGCCGAAGTACACGCGAACGCAGCCGCGAGCAAAAGATAGTAGACTGACCGTTTTAAATCTTATAGGTACAATAGAACGAATCTCAAAAAAGTAACAAGGATTTCTGCTAAAGACACAAATTGTTGCCTACCTAATAAATAGTTCCTTAAATTTTAAAAACGACTGATGTATTACGATAAGCTTCTTATGAGATTGGGTTATCAATAATTACAGAGAGCACAATATATCTAATACCTTACGAAAATTCTTCGTACCCCTTTTAACACGTAATATGGCGCATAAGTATATTTTGAACAAGTTCACAAATATACCAACGGCTATATGAAATTATGAGGTTCCAGTATGTATTTAAACCGACATAGTACAAGTCTATGTAACGGCATTAGTAACGATATTAAAAATAAATGGCATTCAAAACTATCAGTCAATCTCAAGTATATAAAAATGAAAAAAAAACATGATCTTGACTTTGCCAACTTTACAAATCAAATACATTTTAATCACAGTTCTATGAAAACGAGGGCTCACTACACACAGATTTAAGCATGGGGATCCTCCCCCTTAGATCTCCCAGGGGATTCATTTGGAAGTTTTTATAAACAACGTTAATTTGGTACCCCTGGTTAATCCGATAGGGCACTTATTTGGTATTTTTGTCTACACCGATCTCCAAAGGAATCTTTTTGGTTGTTCTTATATTTTGATCCCCAAGAAGCTTAATTTCGAAGCTTTTCTAAACAAAAATCTCCTCATATTTTCTTTTCGATTAAAAGTAAATGGCCTGATGGAATTTTTACGGAGGTTTCGAGTTGAGTAGATACATTGCCTGATAAATGTATTAAAAGGTATGGCATTTGAGCTATATCCCAACTGTCGACATCATACCCTATGGTCGACAATTGAGGACACAAAAATCTAAAATATATTGCAGATTGACTATCTCATATTAATACAGTGTAATTGAAAACAGTTGCACTCAATTGACCACATAATTATATTAAACCATTTTTTTGCTACAAAACAGTAACATGCAATATAGAACAATTACGTAACAATCGTTGCATTATGCAGCAAAGGCTACCAGCTCAGTTCAGGCTGTACTGAAGCACAGCACTAGTTTTCAGCTGGCCCCTTCCATTTGCGCCAACAGTTACAGAAATAGGGAAACACTCAGACCAAACGCAACACAGCAAACATAACATTAAAAGTTTAGTACATTAATTGAAAAAAAAAAACAAAAATTAAGTATTTTTCTCTATTTTTGGCCTCTACCTACCAGATTTTTTTTAATTCCCTCCTTTCAAGAGAAAATATAATTCAGGTCTGTAAGGTACTATATTAGCCGTAAATAGCCATATTGTGTGGACAAAAAAAAAACAAATAAATCCCCCTTTGGTCTAAACTGGAGATCCAAATGGACGTTATTTATAAAAACTTTCAAATTATTCCCCTGGGGGATCAAAATGGAAATGAAATCTAAAAATCCCCCTACAAAGAGGACAAAGAGGGTCCGAGTGGACGAAAATTCCAAAAATGAATCGCCCAGGGTACCCTAGTAAACGAAGCTAAAACAAATGCCAACCCCTCAGCTTTCGACTGTTAAAAACACAAACATTCTTAAAATTTTACGGATCTCTTAAAATAAACTAAATATTTTAATCCTTGTTTTAACAAAACATTCTTAATTTAAATAATGTAGTTCTACAATTACCAACTACAACTTATATCTATGCAAAAAAGTGCGGCTAAAAAAGGTATATCTATACAATTTACTTTTGGGTACTCACAGAACTTATGGCTATTATATAATACATGTATAACATAAAACTAACGCGTAACGAGACCTTAACTCATCCACCACTCAGTTTTATTAGTTTAGCCATGAATGCCATTTTTTAATGCGAATGGATTAGTTTGGATGTAACAGTTTTACACATTTCTTTTTTCGGCATGTTCGACAGGTCGTATAAAGAAATACACTTATTTTAATAGGTACCTAACAAATACCATTTTGAACACTAACCATCCATCTAAAGAAAAAACTTTTGTATAAAGGACTAACTAATATAAATCCAGATGAATAAGTACAAAAGTCTCAAAATCAGAAATACCCGAATTTAACTTTAAGAGAACTGGACAATTCTTCAAAGTTTTGAAAAACTGTAATTATGTTAAGATTATACTAAAATTATCACACTAATATATATAAAGGCAAAAGTTTGTGAGTGTGTATGTTTATTACTTCTTCATGCGCAAGCGGCTTGACCAATTTGGGTAAAATTTGGTATGCAGGAAGCCGATACCCTGGATAGGCTACATTATATAGGCTACTTTAAAAATAAATTTGGGGCGAAAACCGATAAAATAACGCGGGCGGGGCTGCGGGCTACAGCTACTATACTATAAATTGGAAAGGGCTTACGGCCTTAAAGGCGACTATAAATTGGAAACGAGTTTGGGGGCGCTTCATAAAAATGGCAAGTGATTTCATGTTTCACAAAAAAAATGTACTACTCTCGCAAAAAGTGTAAAATGTTTATCATCGTGCTTTGATTGGACAAATTCAGAGATGGTATAGGAAGATCAACAAGGTATGTTCACCGGACACTTGCAACTCAAAGGACACAAGTGTGTTAGCCTTCGAGTAAAACCAGGAATCAGGGAGCGAAGGGGTTTGGTCTCTGATATCACTCCAGTCCAGAAAGTAGACTGAATAACGCAACTCCTTCCTCTATGAAGCTTTGGATGATAGGCTTTGTTCCGAAGTGATGCAAAGGCAGAATTAATGCGGTAGGCGTTTACTGCAAGCCAGGAGTCATTATAAAACTACCACTTGAAACACCCTTCAAATATAGAGTACCGTTAACACACTTCGACAATAACCCGCGATAAAACAAGAAAATATTTGTATGAACTAAGAGAAAGATTTAATAGCTTACCGACTGCAACCGTTACTTACTTCCGAATCCTTAGGTTTATTGTCTTTCATTACATCTGAATAGTAACATGTTAAATGAACGGCATTGCAAAATCATGCAACCATTCCATATCGGAGGGCAACACCAAGTTTAAACTGCTCCGAACAACTGACAACCGAAGGCCAAGAATCTAATATCTACCCAACACTCGTGGTAGTAACTGACTTAAAAATGGAAAGATAAATATTTTACCGATAGTAGTTTCCTTACCAGTCTTAGTTCTAGATATCTAAGAAACAAAACTTAACCGGTATACACGAAAAACAAATCTCAAATCAACGTAAAATTTAAAAAAAACAATAAATTGTTTTTATACTTACGTACTTTCACAAGTAACAATTATTTATATCACCTTAGTTCACAATCCAATCATATCCTTTAAATCACTGATATAGACTTATAAATGTCGTTGCGACAGGACCCAGAAATGCAATAGAAGTATTGTATTTTATTTTCAATTCGTGACCAAGCGAAAGTGAATGTTTAACTTTGGAGATTTTCCCATATTGAAGCTGCACTCCGTCCATGTCCATGAGTGGTGATGATGTCCAGTTTCAATTGTAGAATTCTCAACGAACGCAAAGGTTTCACTTATTATTTGCTCATAACTCAGATAATTAAACTGATCATTGTTCAATGCAATAATTCAATTGAGCTACTTTAAAATCTAAGATTTAGGAGTAGTAATATTCTTAGATCACTTTTTATCACAAATATATAAAATATCTAGGTTATAAGATCAGACAGAATGAAATGTTGAGAACTACGATAGTAAGAACAAAATACCAAGTTTCGTGAAACATAAATTTAAGAAATAAAAAGTAACGGTATCGGTTTGGCAAAACCACGTGGAAGGGTTTAAAGTGCAGATGATGTATAACACGATAATATGAATACTCCAACAGTTAAAAAATATTTTATTTCGTCACAACAAGCGCCACATTCGGTCACGCTTAATACTAACATAACAGTAGTACCGTAACAGTCGGCGAATAGCTCACAAGATATATGGGAATCCTCCCTATTGGATAGCTTACTTGTTGGTGGTTCCACTACGGCTTCGGGGCTCTCGGACTTCTCGCGATTGCGACGCATGTACCTCTCCTTGTGGTAGTTGCGGAGCTCCTTGAACGCGACCACCTCGGGCTCGGCCGCCTTCGGCTCCGGCTCGGCCGCCGCGCGCGAGCGGGCCTCCTTCGCCTCCTTCGCCTCCTTGCGATATCTCTTATCCGGCGAGCTCGCCGGAGCCGGAGCCGGAGACTCCTTGACCGCGGACCGTTCGGGCTCCTTCGACGCTTCTTCCTCGCGGCGCTTTCGTCTCTGCGCGCGTGCGTTGTCACGTTTTCTCTTAGGTGGATCGGGAACGTTGGAGTCCCTCTTCTCGACCGTGCGATTTATTTTAGGTATAGGTGGTAGTTTGCTTATTTTTTTCGGGTCGGGGAGATTATCCACGTAAGCGGAAGCGGTTCCCCGGTCCGGGTTTAGCTTCACTTCGAGCTGAGCGGCCCTCCGTTGCTCCTCCCGCCGTCGTTCTCGCTGAGCCCGTCGTGGATCTCGCTTGTCCAGGCCGAGGTCTCGACGGCGCGGATCGCGCACAGTCCGCGTGGCGTCGTCGGGCCTGACGTCGATGGTGATGACGTTCTTGCGTTTAATGACGCGTTCTAGGGGTTTGATGTCGAAGACGTTGGGCGCGATGGGTGCGGGCGCGGGCGCGGGGGCGGGGGCGGGGGCGGCGGGCGCGACCACGGCCACGGGCGGCGCGGGAGCGGGAGCGGGCGCGTGCGCGGCGGCGGGCGGCGCGTGGCGCGCGAGCCGCGGGTCCCGCCGCGCTGAGATCAGCGCCCCACTCACGGGTGCGATGCGACCCGTCGCCTTGTTCACCGGCTGTAAATGTACATCACGTTGAAACACACCTTCGACTTGTAAGAGAGCTGATCGTTTGCCAATCGGTTTTAGTAGTTATGGAAACACTACATGTACTGCGCTCTGTGAAGCTGACGGTAGGACAGTAAATGCTACATCTAACGTATTAGGATTACCGTTATTATCGAAAATAGTTTTACTGATTGTCACTCCCTGATCACTTGGTTATGTGGAGAGAGAGAGAGGGAAAAATTTACGTAAAATCTACATGTACACAACTACTTAAACCAATTAAAAAATGATCAGATATTCGTATTATTTCTTTTAGCCTAGCTTTCTCTTCATTGTAGAGGAAAGATTGAGATAGACTAAAATCCCTCTTGGATTACCTATAGGTCAAAAATGCTAATAAAGACTATTGTCCGGCGTATAATTCTTTTTTTAATATACTATTCATACCAATGCTATAAATAAGAAATTATTGGCTGTTTGGTCTAGCGGTTACCACGTATCCGACTGCAGTTTTTAGGTCTCTATTGAGACTCTCGGGTCGGGTCGAAAAAGTGTTATGTTCTTCTAGTTTTAGAAAAGCCTAATAACAGCTAAAAGTTTGGGAATTGTGCGTCCCATCGGGTTAACAGGGTGAGGGAACAGAGAGTGCATCTGTTTTTGTGCACCATATTATGTACCTTGTGGCTGTTCTCTGTTGAGACTGACAGCCGTGGCCGAAATCGGTTAGCAGTACATCATAAATAAAGAAGTGTGTCTGTTTGTTATTTATTCAGTTTTAAACAGCTAAACCGATTTGAATTTAGTTTAAATCACCCTTTAAGGGTGTGAAAAGGGGGTTGGAAGTTTAGATAGGTAATCGATATACGTAGGACCGATTTTTTAAAAAATTGCATGGAGATAGTTCAAGTTGTGGGATAGAATATAGAATAGTTTTTATCCCCGAAATCATTCCTTAAAAGGGAGGTGAAAAGGGAAGTAGAAGTTTGTATGGGTAATC
Source organism: Spilosoma lubricipeda (assembly GCA_905220595.1). NCBI lineage: Eukaryota > Metazoa > Arthropoda > Insecta > Lepidoptera > Erebidae > Spilosoma > Spilosoma lubricipeda. Next base: position 16,125,002 of record HG992294.1, on the reverse strand, counting down.
AATAACCAGAACTGTTTAAGATATTATTGGGCATTTAGATAGTTCGAGGGACAGAATATAGAAGGGTATAGGATTTAGAAGGCAAATAGGGTCTAATGCACAAAGTAATACTTCTCGATACGGTGCGGCTCTCGATACTTGGAGGTTTCTGTCTACGGAATCCACCACCGTTCCCTGTACCCGATTCCGATATTTACATGTACACATATTGAAATAAAGAGAACAAGTAATAGAGGATGGAAATAAACAGTGAAATTGCGATTGATACTAGTAAAATGAGAGAATCACACATACGCATAAAGCTGAAGAGTTTGTCTGTTTGAACGCACTTATCTCAGGAACCGCTGGTCCGATTTGAAAAGTTCTTTCAGTGTTGGATAGTACGTTTATAGAGGAAGGCTACATATCATCACGCTAAGGCCAATAGGAGCGGAGCATCAAAGAAGAATGTTACCAAAACGGGGGAAAATTATCAGGCTACTGGCAATAGAAGACGCAAACGAGGTTGCGTGGGTCTGCTAGTCTCATATAAATTGGTAAACCACTGAACCAATTTTAATGAAATTTCAAATGGAGATATGTTATTTGATGTTTTTTTTCTTTTCAATATAGGCATCAAATATACAAAAACTTTGGGGTTTTGTTGTGTGAAGTGGCTGACTTCTTTTCATAGTATAAAATAAAATTGCTTCTGCTATTTGTTCACTTAGATCTTTTAAACTACTTAACTAATTTTAATGCACTTTCCAGCAGTAGATAAGAGTGATTCAAGAGGAAGGTTTGTTATGTGTAAGACATACATGTTAGAGGAAATCCGAGAAATTAAAACCTTCAGTGCGAAGCCTTCATTAAAATCTTAAGTGGCAGAATCTAATCACGCGGGAGGAATTTCGGACAAAAGCTGTCCACTTAGTGGATATAAATTAAAATTAATGAAAAAGGTTTTCTAAACAAAATATTAGCAGAAGTGTACTTACTGGACCCAAACGTTGCTTGACTGGAATGATTCCGTGTGCTTCTGAGACAACGGGTGTTGCTTGACTTACTGTCGCTGGGATAGCTGTGGCTAGGTCGTTCACCACAGTTATTATGGGCACCTGGAAAGAAATTCTCATTTAGCCGGCTCCATAAACCCATAGGGTTATAAGGAACATCCTTGCAACCCCGAATCTTATGATCGAATAGGGTTATAAGGTCCGCTCATTTCTTTTACAAGAAAATAACTTGGTGAATTTTAAGTACAAGGGGCCGTTCGCGTATTAAATATGCAGCTTTATTACAATTATTACGGCTACTAAATACGGCTGGACAGATGCTAGGGGCTTATGCCCCTCCTCAGAAAGGAGGTTATCAAATAAGTTAGGTACTCAAATTTATTTTACTGTTTGTGAACTCGTATACACAACTTCACTACATATTAATTATTGCCTAGAAGAGACTGCAGACTGTGATAAGGCCCCCATTTGGGTACCACTGTTTTTGTTTGTATTCAACATTACATGTTTCATATTATGTGCCTATATATTTTCCTGTTATAGGCTGTATATCATCATGCTAAGACCAATAGGAGCGGAGCACCAATGAAAAATGTTTCAAAAACGGAGTAATATTATCACGCTATGGGCAACAGGAGATGCAAACGAGGTTGCGTGGGTCTGCTTGTTAGACATAATAACAACTTTAATATGTAATGTCATTAAACAAAGTGTGTGGTTAAATGATCCAATACTCAAACAGGCCGAATATGATGTATTGATTAATTACATCAACCTTGATACCATCCTCGACCTCAGACTGTATTTGTAATGAATCGTTATACTTTATAAATAACTAGCTTTTGCCCGTGACCTCGCTCACGCAGGCATTCATCCCCTAATTTACCCGCTTAGATTAGGTTAGGTTTGAAAAATACTAAAATCACAGAAATAAAAAGTTTCATACAAATTCCTTTCTTAGTGCTCACTTATGTTATATGAAGCTACATGCTAAATTTCAGGATTCTAGGTTCAGCGGTTTGGGCTGTGCGTTGATCTCTGGGTACCTTAGTCAGTCATATTCCTCTTTTATATATATAGATATTTATGTAGATAGATAGAGTTCTTTTAATGCATAAAACTCATGCCTCAAATAATTGCTTGCAGAACGATAAATAAGATATAGAAGTAAAAAAATCAAATAACACCAAAGAAATTAATGTCTCTTACCTTTTTAACTGTCTTTTCAGCAATTTCAACTTGCCGCCTCATCTGTTCAAGCTCCATCTCTACTTTCTTCCTCTGCAGCATGAGTAGCTCTTGCTCTTTCTTGGCGAGAATGCTGCGCATCTTCTCATCCTCTTCAGAGGGTTGTGGTGGAGTTGCATTATTGGTGCTGGTAGCAGTCACCGGCTGTAGAATAATATTGTATTTAGACACCAGGATCAATGGTACAGAAATAAATTTGCAAGAAAGCACACTCCTAGCTAGTAGTGAGTGTTGACTATTCGCTTTATCCAATCCTAATCAAATTTTAACTTTTGAATGTCGCCTGCGGTATTCCCGGACCAATGCGACCTTCACACCTTCAAGAAACGAGCGTACTCCTTCTTAAAAGGCCGGCAAACGCCCGCGGTGTTGCGGATGTAATCGTTTACCATTAGGCGAAACATTTGCTCGTTTGCCCACTATTCAATAAAAAAAGTGTTTATAGACACATACTATAAAACTGGTCTGTTTATCAACCATTACTTGGAGAATTCATCATGAGTGTTTTGTAAGCTACTTGTTCAAAGAGGCCGCATCTCATTTGTATTCCTAAATCAGTTTCAACTGAGAAAGCATTCAAAATCAGTACTGGTCATTAAATTATTGTTGTATACTACGTCAATAAAAATCAAGTTTTGAATGGATTAGTTCAATGACAATTATTGAATGTCTTGCGAGTTCTAAAAATATGCATGTGTAAGTAAAATGCATGCTTATGTGTTGTTAATTTATGAAGTAATTACTACCATAATAATGGCAGTAAACATTAATAGGTATCAAAAGTGAAATCTATACAAATAATAAAATTGGAGTGTCTGTTTGTAATATTAAAATAACCGCTTTTTACTTAATGCATATGTATGTATACACGATACATATACCAAAAATGTAGTTAAAAAATTTTTTGTCTGTCTGTCTGTCGGTCTGTCTGTCTGTCTGTCTGTCTGTTTGTTCCGGGTAATCTCTGGAACGGCTGGACGGATTTTGACGGGACTTTCACTGGCAGGTAGCTGATGATCCGGGGAGTAACTTAGGCTACTTTTTATAGACTAACTTTGTCCCGCGGCGTTACTCGCGGTACAACAATAACCGCGGGTAACACCGCGGGGTTCAGCTAGTTGTTTATAAAGAACTTGCCAGAACACTACAACATAATATTAGCTTAATTCTTTTGCCAAAAGCGCTCATAATAGGCACACTAAGTATGGTCATAGATAAGCCTGTTATCAGCATATAAATTGCCTTCAAATTTCTTAAACATCTTTAATGTCAGAGATAGGTCTTTTCCAAGATAAGTAGTCCAATTTAATTCAGACATATACCAAAGATAATAATGCTAGCATGAAAAATATCATTTTGTGTGAACAATAAACAAATTACTGTTACGTTACAGTTGTGATACCAGGCTTATCATTTATGAAACTCAACAAGCCTCATATATAGTTGGATAAGCGTGAGTCAATTAATGCTAACTAAAGTTTGAATTTTAAAACAATAATCAACTAAAAAAACACCTTTTTCAGAAAATTTGGATTTACATGGATGTTTGACTGCTGAGGTTGGGCTTGTATTGGCCACGCCGGGTCGATCAAGTTAACCTTGACATCTAGCTGGTACAATTTGGTAGCAGGAAACACATCATGCCAGGTCTCACGCAGCTTGAACATCTGCGACCTCACCTTCTCATCAACCTGTCAATGGATAAATAGCATAGTAATAATCTTGAAATGTAATAAACTATAAATATTAATCAATTTAGCAAGATTTTAATTATAATTACCTGTTTGAATGTCCTTGTAAACATATTCACAATACTTTGTGAAAACTTCTGTGTGTAGGCGCCCCCAACATTCTTGATGATTGAATCTACTAAATACAGTACCGGCAGCTTGATGTCAGGATGAACCTGCGTAGAAAAACGAATTGCTAGTCCCAAACCCCTGAGTCAAGCGATACTTGACCTTATTACTTCCTCCCAAAGCTCAAGGTAATGGGAAAGAATAAGACAAGAATTTGCTTTATCAACATTTTTAATTGTTGCTGTCAAAAATAAATAAGAATTCAGTTTTGAAATACTTTATTATCATTATATCTAGGATATACAACTGAAAAAAAAAACTATTACAAACCCCTGGATTCTATCTGTTGGTGATAAGTACAGGTATCTCCTATTTCAGAATAGAAATTTAAACATTTGAATTAAAAAAGTATATATTTCATTAATTAGTTCATTGTCGGTAATGGATTTTTACTAAGTCTGTTTAAATACTACTTGGTTTCAACTCTAAATACGGTAAAAATTAAGTATAGTAACTATTATGTAGTATGTTTCATATTTTTGACGTTTAGGTAAAAAAAACTAAAATATCATATCTGATGATTTTAAAATACACAAATTTAGGATATGGTTTTTTACGTTCACTATCATAAAAGCGCCTCATGGTATTTTCCGTATCAAGTTTAGAGTCTACACTGTTATAATAAAGTAGGTAGGTGGGCATTTTAAGTTACTTATGTATGTTTAATGCACAAAAGATCAATGTAAAATTAACAGCATTTGTGCTGTTGTGTTCCATGTGCGAGTGCGAGACTGGAGGCTCAATGATGCACAAGCATCAGTAGGCCGCTATGGTGTGGGTCACCATACTGCATTATCAACGAGTATGGTGACACCACCACCCTTGGATTATGATTATATTGTCCATCAAGCAGAGAAGTCATTTTGCCAAAAGAAGTGAAAACTTACAACTTAGAATGTTATTTGTTGGCAGATAGTTATTTTTTTTTTTTTATGTTTGACCCTGCCATAATGACTCTACTCTGCCTGATGGAAAGCATAAGCAGAATCCAAGAGTGATGGTTACCATACTGCGAACGCAGACAATGCAGCATGGTGACCCACACCATGGCGGGCTAGTGATGCTTTCGCATCATTGGGCCTCCGGTCTCGCACTCACCAACGAAACACGACAGGATGATCGCTGTCATTTTACTTTGATTTTCTATGCGAGGGTAGTACCGCCCCGGTCGAGCCGGCCCGTTCGTGCTGAAATCAGCGTGGCTCTACTACCTTGAGATCTCTCAATAACGCCTGATAATGCAAATGGTATTTCCATATCATGAGATGAAACTATTTATATTATATACGATATTTAAGCAATTATCTTTAATGATGCAATACTTGATGCCGTTCTGCAATTATAGATTAAATTAATACGGGAAATGCCCAATCTTGTGCAAAACTACAAGTTCTATAACTAATTCCATGACTAAAGAGCTATCTTTAGTCTCATCTAAGAAGTAACAATATAGTAGTGTCATGGCCTGTTTATACACAATTCTAAGTAAGTTTGAAGCTTGTAAAAACCCTGCTTGAAAAATACCATGTCTAAAGACAGTATAGGAAGAACAACATGGTAACAACATGACCTAATTGAACAAATTTTAAGTAATTTGTTTGTGAAGTCCCTGCTCAAAAAATACCATGGCTAAAGAGAGCATAGCCTATGGAGGACAACATAGTAATGACATGACCTAATTGAACAAATTTTTAAGTAATAACATGACCTAATTGAACAAATTTTTAAGTAATTTTTAAAGTTAAGTTTGTGAAGTCCCTGCTCAAAAAATACCATGGCTAAATAGAGCATAACCTATGGAGGACAATATGGTAACTTTATAGCCTAATTGTACCAAGTTCTAAGTAATTTGATATTATGTTTGTGAAATTCCTGCTCAGAAAATACCATGGCTAAAAAGAGCTTAGCCTATGGAGTAACAATATGGTAATTTTATGGCCTAATTGTATTGAATTAAAGTAATTTTAAGTTATGTTTGTGAAATCCCTGCTCAGAAAATCCCATGAATAAAGAGAGCATAGCCTGTGGATTAACATCATCAAAATAATTTTAGTACTGAATTCTTAATAACTTCGTTAAAAGTTTTCGACATCTTTTGCCTAGAAAATAACACGTAAGGAGAGGGCATAGTCTACAAAGTAACAATATGGTAATTAGATGGGCTGATTGTGATGAATTTAATGTAACTTTGAAGTTTGACTCCTCAAATCGCTACTTGTAAAATACCCTTATTAAATATTGTACAGTTGCTAATAAAATTGTTTGTAATTGAAAAGTTAATACGTCAAATTTGTACAAAAAATGTGTGAAAAATACCACGAGTCAAAATTAAATGTCATCTAACGTCATTCAATGAAATAATGTGAAATTGGAATACATTACACTAGGAGATACCTGTTAGTGCTTCGACTGGTTCAAACGAAGTTGAATTAGTCACATCTATCACAACAAAACACGTTTAACACGCAACGCGAGCGTGCGTCAGAATTTTACAAACACTCCCATATTTCCCTTTGGGTCATGTGACCTTGTGGCTCATATTCCGCGGCACCTGGAGCACTAGTAATTTTAAAAATTTAAATTCACCTTCTCTAAATGCTTCTCCACTGTATCAACGATAACCCCGGCGTGGTCGATATTCTCCTCCGCCAGGATGGTTAGCATGTTTATTAGAGGTTTGCTGTTGACGGTTAGATCCGCCAGACTCGACGCGTACTCTTCTGCTACTTCTTTGGACATCTTGATGGCCGACTGTAGTCGTCGATGTCACCATACCAAACTGCACATCACTGTAATTATAACGAAAGGCTAAGCTTTTTTTTGTTACGTGGTTAGCCAATATGGCGATGATATTTTTATATCCACGTAGTACACTTACGTTATCGCGTATATCACAACTCGATTGATGATAAATTTACGATGTTACTGTAATAATGTCACGTACGGAATGATGAAAATATTTAATTTTGAAACACGAACACAATCACAAATCGTTTTACTTTCCAGAGAAACCTTCACCGCGGAACGATTCGTAGACAACTGCACCAACGCAACACCAAGTACGCCACGGTTCGGCTTGGTTCGGCTCTCCAGTTCGCCTCGCCCCACCACAGAGTCCGCGCTAGGGATGTTAAAAAATAATCGATTTTTATTAAAATCGATTATTTTTTCATGAAGTTCGATTTTTTAAAATCGATTTTCGTAGTGATATTAATCGATTTTTTAGAAATCGATTATACAAATTACGTGTTAAAATTGATTTTCGTACACAGCGCCATTTGTGGCGACGTATAAAAAAACTATGCAGCGAATGAAAAAACTCGAACGCATTATTACTTACAAGATGATTAAATACGGCGCCATCAGTATGTAGGTATGTGTGCGTGTAAAATATTTTCAGTGTGTTGAGTATGAGTAACATCAAAATAGTCGTTAATAAAATAACTGTTAGACGTTTTTATATTAAAACAATGTCTTCTAACCGTAAATTACCTAAAAGCGGCTGGCGAAAGTATTTTACAATGAAGAATCTTAATACCTAATAAATATCAATAGATGCAATATGCATCTATTGTTCAAAATAATTAAAAACTTGCAATAATACAACAAAAAAGCAGCTCATGGAACGTAAACATACATCTTACAGGTGACATGAATTACGAAATTTTATAATGATTATTGTGATCCTTATGACAGTAAATAATGGTACCTGGTTTCTGAAATTCGTTCAATAAAACTAAAAAGATTTGTTTCTTATTTTCGTTTTTGAAACCACAACTTAGTAGTTTAGTTTTTTAATAATGGTTTTAATTTAATTAAAAAACTAGGCTTGAGTAAAATTATACTGGACATTTGATTTTTAGTTTTAGAGGCCATAATGATGTAATTTTGTTGGGATGCTCATCGTTTCCTTTATAATGGAATCCTGGTATAACAATACAGGTATGACATTCCGAAAGCTACCCTGGATGAAGTCACTATCCAGTTCAGCTATTCCCAAATATTAATTTGTTATGGTATTTATCAAAATGGTAGTAGTAGTACTTATACAAGTAATATAATATAATTAAAATGTAAGTTATTTTAGAAGATTCTAAATTGATTTTACAAGGTTATTTGTCTTTATGTCAAGCAATCATCCAATAGGTACTGCTTAACTTCATGGGGTGGAGCAATAAAAACTATTTTGCTGCCTCTAGATCAAGCCCAAAGAGCGATCCTAAAAGTAGCCACAATTTCTATATTCCACAACTATAATTTCCCAACCGTTCAAAGTGATAACTGTCCGTCAAATTTTCACATATCACACAGTGCTAAAACAACACACATTGTTTCCCTATCGAGTCGATATTACCACAATCAGGATCAAAATTTATGTATTCAAATTATTTACTAAATTTTAATTCTTGACTATCTTAAATAGGTTATAAAATCTTCCCAAAAGTACAAAATTTGAGAACCAGCGATAGTGATGATGACGTCATCTCGTCCTCTCTGTATCTCGGAATGGCATACCTGTATTTTTATACAATGAAAACAGAACATTTGCATCGATATTTTGATATTTGGTTAACTTATTCCTTACTTTTAAAAAATCGATTTTTTTTACAAAAAATCGGTTAATTTTTCATTTAAATCGATTATTGACAAATCGGTTAATTTTGGAAAAAGAAAAATCGATTTTTATTTGATCGATTCTTTTCTATTGACCTCACATCCCTAGTCCGCGCCCCACCCCCGCCCCCCGCGAAGCCTAAAAACAAAATGGCTTCTAGTTGATGTTGCCAGTACTTGTCAGGTGTCAATGGTATTTTCATTTGGAATGAAAACCAATGCTGTTTGTTTTCGTCCTGTTTTTTTTTAAATAGCTCAATTTTATTTTTATTAGTTATAATAGTTTTTTATATTTCATACATTTCATCATCATCATCATCAGCCTATCGCAGTCCACTGCTGGAAATAGGCCTCTCCAATTTCGCGCCACTTGGTTCGATCCTCGACTTCTCGCATCCAGCTCCTGCCAGCCATCATACATACATACATTTAATCAGGCAAAAATAGGAAAAACTTATAGCATGTAGTGACGGTGACGAAATTTTTGAAGATGTTCCTTTACTAAAACTAAATTTATACTTTACTAAGAAAATATGTGGAAAACCGGTTTCGCCCCATCCCGCCCAAAGTCGAATGTAATGTCACGTAAATTAAAATATGTCAGACAAAAAAGTTCTTCGGCCATTACTGACATTCATTTGACAGGTCGGGATTGGTGGTTTTTGGTGACAAATATTGGAAATACACCAACCAATCAAAAGCTTACGTGAGAGAGACAGACACTACCCAAACCAAGTCTCACTCTCTTTATCTCTCTAATCTGATCACGCTGCCCGCCCTTTCAGCTGCCTCTCCAGTTGTAATATATGCTCTAAGGTTCCTTTATGTATTTAAGATCTAAGCACATTTGATCTTGAATAATGAATTTTGCTGGCAGCCCAGGCTCTGCTCTATGTTTTTTGAGGTGAGTGAAATGCCATCTATCTATATCTATGATTACTATACTTTGTCTCTATGGCATGGTGAAATATAATCAGATTAAATTCGGAAAAATATCGACGAATTTACCTAAATACAATTACTTTATTTCCTTTCACGTTTTTTAAAGTATTTAACAATGTCGAAAGTGAATACCGGCGAACTATTGGACTTTCAAGACTACTCTCCAGAACACAATAATCGAACTGCACGCATTGACGTGGAAGCTGTGCACACAAATCAATATAATAATACAATATCTAATCCTAATTATGCTTTTGAGGAATCGAAAATTACTGAAGAACCTGAAGCCCCACCACAGAGTATGAATTTCAGTTTTTTTATTGCCTTAACTATTTGAGAAAACTTGAATAAAAAGTGTAGTAAAAATTGTAAACAAATCGCTTTTTATCTAATAATGTAGACTAAAATAATCTAATCACTGCATTTGCGATGTTTTTCAAATATTTCGTTATCATTAATGTTATTGAAAGAGTAAAGAGTTAATTTGAGTTAGAGTGTAATTTGTAGAAATTAGTCATTAAACTGAATTGAATGTTATAATTACTTTCTGCAGTTGTAATTAGCTAGTAATAGATGACTCATGATCATTAACGTTCTTTTTAATAAATACAATTTCTAATGTGTGAGTAGAATGTATCATTAGTTAATGTCTGTCAATGTCAACATCATCAACATTACTATTGTCTGAGTGTGTTTATTCTCTGAATTAAGAAAGGTGTTAGTAGGATTTATAGGTAATTTTTATTCTTTTTAGACTTAAAACATAAAGAAACCTCTATGGTTTCTTTTGACATTTCTTCCCTGAGCAAGTAGCACACACACACACACACAAATGCTGGCACCTTCTAGCTGTTAAGTTTGTCATGTAATTTTATTCTTTTATAAAGATAACTTCGCCGTGTGAAATGGGGGCACTTTACATGCATACAAAGAACACCCAGACTCAGAACAACATTTTGACGATCACAAAAAGACATGAATGGGATCACACAAATCTCTTAGATTTGATTAGGTCTCTCTCAAACATGATTCAAAAATATTTGATATTGATTATAAATATCAAAATATCGGATATTTATGAATACTAAATAGTGTTCAATTTAATATGCAAATGCATATGATGTGTTACATAAACATACTACAATTGGCAAAAAGAAGACTAAAATGTTTGTAATGTTTTATTAATCAAACCAAAACATCAAACCTTCTAAGTAAGTCAGAATCAACTAAAAAAACATAAAATCTTCTTTTAGATCAGGAAAAATCAATAAAAAAACATAAAATCTACTTTTAGATCAGGCGAACTCAACCATAAAATATAAAATCTTACACATATCAAAAAATCAACTCAAAACCTTTAATTTGATTTGATGATTAGATTTTATTATAAATCCTAATTACTCAATGGTCATACCTACTTTTGGGTAACAAAACAATAAATATTACAAATAATAACCCTAGAATATTATGAAATAAGTCTTTTAGATAACAAATCACTATTGATATATATCATTGGGTCCAGTTTGATATATATATATGTATATGTATATCTGACTAGCTGAACCCCGCGGTGTTACCCGCGGTTATTGTTGTACCGCGAGTAGCGCCGCGGGACAAAGTTAGTCTAAAAAAAGTAGCCTAAGTTACTGCCCGGATCATCAACTACCTGTCAGTGAAAGTCCCGTCAAAATCGGTCCAGCCATTCCAGAGATTATGCGGAACAAACAGACAAAAATTTTTTTAATATGTACCGTGTATACATACATATGCATTTAGTAAAAAGCGGTTATTTTAATATTACAAACAGACACTCCAATTTTATTTATTTGTATAGATATATTTCGAACCCTGCCCTCATAAAGTGCCAATCTTGGACAGTCCGTATCCATCTGCTGTCAGCCAATTCAAATCCAGACAGAATAAATCTATGGTCTCTATTAATAATGTTGGATCTGCAAAAATACATTATCCAAATAGCGTACTACAAATGTAATTTTAACATTAAAAAAACAAAGATCTATGAATGATAAAATTTTCATTTTTTATTGTTAAAACTACATTTGAAGGACTCTACTCAAAAATTGTATATGCAGATTCAACATTATTAACAGGGACCATCAAATATTCATGCTTATTATGTAACTAAGTATTTATTTTGGATAGGAATCAAACTCACAACCTATAGTTAAACAGTCAATATAATTATCTCCAGCAGTAGACTGCACAGTTAGAGGCTTATGAATATGCGGGCTCTTATGAACAAACGAGCAGACATATCGCCTGATGGTAAGCGATTGTTGACGATAAATAAATATCTTAGACATCTGCCACACAATTCCATCTAGCTTTAAACTAAGCAAGGCTTGTACTAGACAGCTAGATTGTCTGATAGGACACTTATCTATATACTTTTCTTTTGAAATTACATACATATTAAACAACTAGCTGAACCCCGCGGTGTTATCAGCGGTTATTGTCATACTGCGGAAAAGACCGCCGGGCGAAGTTAGCCTAAGCTACTCCTTATATCATCAGCTACCTATCAGTGAAAGTCCCGTCAAAATTGGTCTAGTCGTTCCAGAGATTAGCCGGAACAAACATACAGAAAAAAATTGTAAAAAAAAATTTGGTACATGTACCATGTATATGTATACATACATAAAATGCATTTAGTAAACGGTTGTTATTTTAATATTACAAACAGGCACTCAAATTTTATTTAGTTGTATAGATTTAACTCCGAAACAAATATTTTGCAGATCCTACGAACATTTGCTCCAACCCAGGCATTGAATCCAGGATTTTAAACATAAAAGTAGCATACAGTATGACTGTGTCACCAATAATACTTCAGATGCTACTAAAAATTGACGAATAATAAAAATTCTTTTCATTTTACAGCCAATCACAACTTCTGGACCATTGAATATTACCAGAAATATTTTGATGTGCAGACAAATGAGGTGGTAGAAAGGATCATATCATCAGTGTTGCCACAGAAGGTCTCCCGCAACTACTTTGATGAGAAGATTAAAGGAAAACCAGATTTATATGGCCCAATATGGATTTCTGTTACTCTTGTAAGTTACATAATCCCTGTTTTTTTTTTAAAAGGAAGTCTCTCGCATTAGGAATATTTAACATGTGTCGCACACAAACAAACAGCACCCAGAATCAGGACATCAGTTTGCACATCACACAAAATGTATTCCATATGGGATTTAAACCTACAAATACACTGGTGCAACAGAAAGCGGCGTGGCGACTGTTAAACAGTTTACATATCACACAAAGTGTATTCCATGTGGGATTTAAATCCACAATACACTGGCGCAGCAGAAAGCGGCGTGGCGACCGTTAAACAGTTTGCATATCACACAAAGTGTATTCCATGTGGGATTTATAACCACAATACACTGGCGCAACAGAAAGCGGCGTGGCGACCGTTAAACAGTTTGCATATCACACAAAGTGTATTCCATGTGGGATTTATACCCACAATACACTGGCGCAGAAGAAAGCGCCGTGGCGTTAAACCCCTAGACCATCAATGCAGTGTGTTTTATTCTAATGTATGATTATCTATAATGCATAGTCTTAATTGTTAGCAAATATTTTTAAAATAATTACTTTGAAAGAAACGTAAGTATAGTCCGAACCAAATTTCATGGCGGTCAGAACTTCGTCCGTGTCGATGCGCAACTTACAATTTTAGGTATCAGAGGGAACGTACAGGGGTGGGGTGCGGGTACACGGTGCATATTCCTTGTGTGTGTGTGACTTATGTCCGTACACAACTCATAATCTTTCCTTGTGTGTTTTCCTTTTTTTTCAATAGTAATAGTAGAAAATATCCATTGATGAGTTTAATATCGTCGCTTGTTTGCGGAAGTATGATAGAAGAATGATTGTAAACATAGCTGAATCTACTTTTAAATAAATATTTTGGACATTTCACACACACCACCACAACCAAGTACTCGTAGAGCTTGTATTATGAGAGCTATTAGATTAAAAGAATACTGATATACCTACTTTCTTTTCGTAAATACGTTCATATAATACATGGAAAATACCCAAACTCCGAAACAGATATTTGCAGATCAGTCATAAAATCTATTAATAGATAATAACTTTTTTTTATGGAATAGGGGGCAAACGAGCATACGTAACTCCTGATGCGATTACCGCCGCCCATGGATACCCACAACACAAGAGGCATCACAAGTACTTTGGCGGCCTTTGGGGGATGGGGAGGGCTATCCTCACTCACTCGATGAAACACAGCGCAAGCGCTGTTTCACACCGGTTTTCTGTGAGGCCATGTTATCATTCCGGTCGAACCGGCCCATTCATGCCGAAGCGTGGCCACTCTATAATTTCATTAAAAATAATTGTTTACAGATATTCACCATAGCAGTAAGTGGCAACATCGCAAGCTACTTACAGAACGCCAACAACAAATCTTTCCAGTGGCGGTATGACTTCCACATGGTGTCAATAGCGGCCACTGCCATCGCTACCTACGTGTGGATTGTACCTCTGGCACTGTGGGCCTCGCTCAAGTGGACCACTAACACTGATGCACATGATGAAATTGAAAATCAGGTGGGTTTGAAATGAAAATATGTAGTATAAATAATAAATAAATAATAAATATTTCGGACATCTATCACACAACGCCATCTAGTCCCAAGCTAAGCAGAGCTTGTGTTATGGGTACTAAGACAACTGATAAAAATACATATATACTTTTTTTTTATAAATACATACATATTATACATAGAAAACACCCAAACTCCGAAATAAATATTTGTAGATCATACAAACATTTGGTCCGACCCGGGAATCAAACCCGAGACTTCACGATCAGCAGTCGCACACGCCAACCGCTAGACCAACGAGGCAGGCATGAGTGTATCACCCCCTTATTCATTCCGTGAGTGTCATAAGAGTCGACTAATCTATATACAAATAAATAAAATTGGAGTGTCTGTTTGTAATATTAAAATAACAGCTTTTTAATCAATGCATATGTATGTATACACGATGCATATACCAAAAATGTAGTAAATTTTTTTTTTGTCTGTCTGTCTGTTTGTTCCGGGTAATCTCTGGAACGGCTGGACGGATTTTGACGGGACTTTCACTGGCAGGTAGCTGATGATCTGGGGAGTTACTTAGGCTACTTTTTTTTAGACTAACTGTGTCCCGCGGCGTTATTCGCTACGTTACTCGGAGTTAAAACTGGAAAAAGTCGTATTTTTTTTCAATATGATAATTAATTAAATTCTTTCATTAATATAAAGGATCAACCTACTTCAAAAAACGAGGAGGTTCTCAATTCAAATATTTTAGTTTTATGTTTCTTACCTCAGAAGAACTTTCTACTGGGTGAATCGATTTAGATTATCTTTTTTTTATTTGAAAGCTGATGCTGATGCTTCCCATTCAGTTTGGCCAAGTTCCTGGAGTCGGTTTTTGTTTGTTAAAATTTTATAAATTAAATTTCTTTTTTCAGGATACGAAATCACCCACAATGATTTCGCTCTTCTGTCTATATGGATACTCACTCTCCATCTACGTACCGGTAGCCGTATTCTGGACAATCCAAGTTTTCTGGCTGCAATGGCTCTTGGTGTTAATGGCTGCGTTCGTCTCTGGTGCTGTACTTATATTCTGGCTTCTACCAGCATTGAAAAAGTCGAAATACTTCTTGATATTGGGTGGATTGATACTTGCCTGCCATTTCCTTTTAGCTGCTGGCTTTATGTTATATTTCTTTCATAGACCAAGTACAGAAGTCGACAATTTGATAGTACCTATCGTTACAACAGCCAAGGCTATAGTTGCTAAAAATTGAAACGTTTAGTGTAATTTAGGTTTAAGTGCTTTGTGATACAGTTGAATATAGTTTTGCCATCTTATAGGTTCTATACATAAAGGTATCGGTATAATTATAGTGCTTACAACATAGCTTGATCTGTAAGACAGTTGTCACTAGTGTCATTTTGAACTGACATGTTACATTTTAGGTGGGATTTTTATATTTATAATGTACTAGTTTTGCGTGCGTCTCCGCCTGCGTGTTTGTCGGTTATCGCAGCAAAGAGTAGCATATGTCCTTCCTCCACAATCAAAGTATCTCCATGCCGAATTCGTTTGGTTTGGCCGTGAGAGCAGGACAGACAGACAGATTTATTTTCGCATTTATAATATAATAATTTGTAGGTATGAATTGCACTTCATTAATGTTAAAACTGATACTTAAGGAAAAAAAATACCACGGCCTCAAAGTAAACCGGCGTGAAATAACGCTTGCGCTATGTTTCACCGAGTAAATAAGGATACCGGAGGTCTACACCCATACCCCAAAGGTCGGCAACGCACTTGTGACGCCTCTGGTCTGGCGGCGGTGATCGCTTACCATCAGGTGATACGTGTGCTTGTTTACACCCTATTCCATAAAAAAATAAAATATAGGTGATATACAATAAAATAGCTTGTTTAAAGTTACTTCCTCGTTTTCGTAGCCACTTGTCACGGAGATCAAGCTATGTGTTAAGGACTATATGTACTAACGTGTTCTATACTGCACGAGTTTTGTCTTACTTGTGGCTTGTTAGTTGTTATGTATATTCAAATTAGTTTTATATTCGTAATAGAGAGTAATATATGTACATTGTCACTTTGAAGATTATCAATATCGCTAATAATCTTAGTAACTTTGTTATTAAACAACTAGCCGACCCACGCAACTTCGTTTACGTCTCCTATTGCCCATAATTTCCCCCCATTTTCGTAACATTCTTCATTGGTGCTCCGCTCCTTTTGGTCTAAGCTTGATGAGATATAGCCTTTAGCGTTCTACGATAAATGGGCTATCTAACACTAAGTCTTCAAATCGGACCAGTAGTTTCTGAGATTAGCGCGTTCAAACAAACAAACAACATACTGCCTCGTTGGTCTAGTGGTTAGCGTAAGCCCCGGGTCGGACTGCTGTTGGGTTTTTCTTACAAGAAATTCTTAATAGCAGCCCGGAGTCTGGAAGGTGGCGGTGGTTCCCGCGCGTGTCTCAGAGAGCACGTTAAGCCGTCGGTCCCGGTTGTCATGAACATCTATGGCAATCGTTATTGGGAAGTCAGTGTCCTCAAATATACTGACAACTAGTTCAATCTTCGAATTCAGTTCACCCTGAGGCGTGTAAAAACTGATATTCAGGTAAAACTGGTTGAACTAGTAACCGACCTCAAATCTTGGGAATAGTAAAGGCTATGAAGATAATGACATAGCATCACTAGAACTGCAACTAAATTTTACTTAGTAATCTAAGACCCTGTTTCACTGTGGTAATATATATAATATTTAACGTATCTGCCATACAAGTTTATTAAATAAATTGTCAAAACATTGTCGGATAAATATCTATCCGGAAGTTTTTTGGTGACGATACTAGTCAAACAGGGTCTTAGTATTTTGTATTCAGTCAAGATTAATGTTAATATCATCTATACAAATAAATAAAATTGGAGTGTCTGTTTGTAATATTAAAATAACCGCTTTTTACTAAATTCATATGTATGTATACACGCTACACATGCCAAAAATGTAGTTAAAAATTTTTTTGTCTGTCTGTCGGTCTGTTTGTTCCGGGTAATCTCTGGAACGGCTGGATGGATTTTGACGGAACTTTTACTGGCAGGTAGCTGATGATCCAGGGAGTAACTTAGGCTACTTTTTTAGACTAACTTTGCCTCGCGGCGTTACTCGCGGTACAACAATAACCGCGGGTATCACCGCGGGGTTCAGCTAGTATGTAATATTAATGCATTCACATTTTTAACTATTTTTCCCGAAAAGATGCTAAAATGTCTCATGCACATTATATAATGAATATCTCTTAGAAAAGTACAACTATTTAAAGCATCTAAACCCACTCCCTATCTAACTATATACTCTTTACAACTTTTGACAAGATGTTTCAGTACAAGTAAAATTTTAATAAAATAATAAAATTATGAAATCTATCGATTTCTGTTGGATGCCATCATCAGATCTTAGTGTCCATATCATGGTACCGCCATTGGGATATCTCCTTTCCATTAAAAAAAGAATCATCAAAATCGGTTCTTAAATGATGAAGTTATCCGTCAACACAATAAAAAAAAATACCGTATAGTCGAATTGAGAAATTACTCCTTTTTTAAAGTCTGTTAAAAAAGAAATCACCTAATTAAAGATTCTCAATTGACAAAGTAAAAGCTTATTATCTCTTTTTAACCGACTTAAAAAAAAAAGGTGGTTTCTCAATTCGACCGTATATTCTTTTTTTTTATGTGTGTTCGCGGATAACTTCGTCGTTTATGAACCGATTTTGCTGATTCTTTTTGTAATGGAAATTAGATGTCCCAACGGTGGTACCATGATAAGGACATTAATATCTGACGATGGCATCCAAGAGGAATCGAGTTGAACCTTGACATCGATTTTATTTTTGTTAAAATTGTACTTGTTAGAAAAGATGTTTTTGGCTGACAAGAATAATTTTCCAAAAAAATAAGTTATTTGTTAGTTTATAATGCATTTATATTATGTTACAATGTATTGAATATGACTAGTATTTTTTATGAATTTATATTAATATTTATAATAATGTAACTTTCCTTCTATTTCACATTCCTAATTTATAATTTGTTACTTGTAGAAATAAAATAAACAAATGTTGTAAATAAATAAATAGTCTTATTTATTTCCTTGCTTTAGTTCACAGAATCATTTTATCTTATTTACAATATGTACAATAATTCAATGTTTCTTTGAACATTGACTGCATGTTCAATCGGCCAGAGAGAAGGACGCAAAACTTGTTAGCCAGGATTGTCTATGGAACGATGGCGGCATATCTTCAGGAGATGATAATAATGCCCCTGACAGTTCAGTGAGCATATTACCTGAAACATTGAAAATAATATTTTATTTTTTTTTGCTTGGCAAACTGACTTTTCGAATAGGATCTACGAGTAGTGATCTCACTCATTGCGAATGCAGACAATGTAGCACGGTGACCCACACTATGGCCGCCTATTGAGATGCTTTGCATCATTGGGTACGTAGGTACACTAGCTGATCCACACAACCTCGTTTGCGTCTCCTAATGCCCGTAGCGTGATATTTTCCCCCGTTTTTGAAATATTCTCCATTGGTGCTCCGCTTCTATTGGTCTTAGCGTGATGATATATTTCTTTCTCGATAAATGTACTATCCAAAACTGAAATAATTTATCAAATCGGACCAGCGGTTCCTGCGGTTCCGCGTCGAAACAAACAAACTTTTCAGTTTTATAATATTAGTATAGATAACAATATGATACAAGTCGTGGTTTCGTAAAAAGAAATCTGGTCTGAAACTCATTTCGTACAAAGATGATCATTTGCTCCATTTCAATTGGTTACGAACCATCCGTTTTGATACAGGCCTTAAAAGTAAAGTATGGTGAATGGTCTACCTACCTAAAATAATAACGAAGGTTGGATTGGTATCTTTTTTAGGGTCGGAAAATATCGTCGGATCTCCAGAGATCCCTTCTCCGCAGTCCCAGAGGAGCCAGCCCCTCGGGGACTGAGGAGTCTATACTAGACTCCTCAGTCCCCGAGGGGTTCTAGTATGTGATGATGGTAAAATATGACAAACGGTCTACCTGGCTATAATAATAGCCAAAGCTGAGTGCCTCGTTAGTACCTAATGGTAAAAAAGCTGAAGATACTGACTGTATAGGTCGGTGTGTGGGGTATGTGGGTTGTGTGGCAGGTGGTGCAGGAGCTCGCACAGGCGCGCGAGGTGTCCCTCGCAGTGCGCCAGCTGCGAGCTGAGCTGCGCCTGCCCCGCGGCCTGCACGCCGCACCGACACACCGACAGGACCTCCTCCTGCACAGCCCTGGGGACACCACTATCTGAAAGGGACAATGTTTCTTTTGTAAGAATAATAAACAAACATTTTAACAAAAAGAAACCGAATTCAAGAACTTGAAATGGGATCACACGGGAAGCCCTAGCTTTCATATAAAAAAAATAATCATCAAAATCGGTTCACCCAGTCGAAAGTTCTGAGATAACAAACAAAATAAAGTACAGTCGAATTGATAACCTCCCCCTTTTCATCCCTCTTGAATCGTCAACAAACAGTCCTTTACTGGTCCTCTGCCGAACTAAAGCTCCTTTTAGAAAGGTTTTAGTCTATTATATGTTTGTCAAATTCTCAAGTTTCCCTCTCCTTTGTTGTTCTTCTGTATAGTTTGCTCCCCTAGTGGTGATATTCTGTATTCTAAATCCATCATACAAGGATAAATCACATTTACACCATAAACGATACCCACCAATATCATTATTTCTGAAGCTATGTAACATCTCAGCGCAAATACGAAGAGCATAAACTAATACTTGTACCAGTACTAGCTGACAATCGCATCTGAAAACAAAATAATTATCCATTTAGCAGGTAGTGTATGCGACTGCTGTGCTTGAGGTCTCGGATTCGATTCCGGACCGGACCTAATGTTTATATGATCTGCTAATATTTGCTTCGGAGTTTGGATGTTTTCTATGTATAATATCTAGGTATTTACAAAACAAAAGTATATAAGTAATAATATCAGTTGTCTAGTACCCATAACACAAGCTCTGCTTATCTTGGAGCTAGATAGCGTTGTGCGTAAGACGTCCAAAACATTAATTTATTTATTAAAATAATCCTTATCTTGAGAGTACAGGCATCAATGCCGTAGTAGTTTACTTATCAAACCTCGTTGGAGTAAGAAGTTATTATGATAACAAAAAACTCGTTGCCTTTAGGTTTGATGTAGAATATGAAATGGAGAAACGATTCTAATAAATAAAATGTTATGTCAAAATATTAAATTCAAAGTATTCAATAACTAATTATTTAATACTTTGAATTCAATATTTATATTGAATCAATGAATATCAATATTTATATATATAAGATTCGGTTTCGGCCAGTTTCGGCGGGTCGGAAATTTGAAGGTGCTCTAAGTACAAAAATCACATTACACCCGCCACACTGACATCAATATGGCGGGTGTAATGTAATAAAAAGTATAATGAAATCTATCAATATTCCAATATTTAACCATTATTTATTATATGAAACAAGCTAATAAAAAACAAGTAAAATTATTTAAACCAAAAAACCTGACTGCGTCAATATTTGTCATCTTTATTAAATTCAGATTTTTTTAAATAAAACTTGTGTTATATATATAGTTAATCACCGTTAAACATTCTTTATTTTGGTACCATACTCCACGTATTTTGAAAACATATTTTTTTAGATTCCTTTTTGACGCCAAAAATATTTAATTTAATTTTAATTTTTGATGTCCCCAGTGTCACTCTCACGACTAAGACGAATCTATCGACACCACTCACATAAAATACGACAAGCCGTTTAGTCTCTAGGGCGTGCCAAAGAAATATACACACACACTCAGAAAACATAACCCTCCTACTTTTGCAGTCGGGTAAAAAAATAATTAAATAGGCATGTTTTGCTCTGTAATGTATTACTAATTATATTATTATTTGAAATCAGGATTTGTGATTTTTTTTAACATGCATGTATTAATAGTGTAGTGGTTTAAGCAATCTACTACTGCACTGAGTAATCCACAAACGGTTGTGGTTCTGAGCCTGGGTGTTCTTTGTGCTATTTTCATGTATGTTTGTAAACTCGTTCACGACAGGATATATTCCTAGAGCAGTTGTATTATATTAAAAAAATCTTACCTAGAAGTCTCTCTTGTCAAAGGTCCACTGTCACTTAAATTGCTATACAATATGATGAGATTTCGTGTCACTTCAACTACTTTCTCCACCATTCGCTGCTTCTCTATACATTTCAAACACGACTCTATTTGTTTTAAAAGCACTTGGATATAACATGAATCTGAAAGATAGCATAAGAAAAAAATAAATAAAAATAAATCATGGATGGTTGCCCATTTCTCGAAATTGTATAACCCATAACCTTTCCCCATCCTCCACAGTTAGGCAACGGAGTTGTGACGCCTCTGGTGGTGGGGGTGTCTATGTGCGGCGGTAATCGCTTACCATCAGGATACGTCTGCTCGTTTGCCCCCATATAGCATTAAAAAAAAACTTCAAGCTACGACAAATAAAACCGAGCATGAATGATTTTTATTTGGGTGGCCATGAATTTGTTCGCGCTTCTTTCCTATAGAGTTCAACCACTTGGAAGCAGGCGGTAGAAGACTGGCACAGTCAATACAATGAATTATATTTATTTTGTAATAGCTGATCCACGCAACCTGGTCCGCCTTATGGCTCATAGCGTGAACAAATTTACTTTAAAAATGCGCATACTCATTGCGAATGCAGACATTACAACAATGCAGCATGGTAACCAACACCATGGTAGTGATGTTTCTGCATCATTGGGCCTCCGGTCTCGCACTCACCAACGAAACACGACAGCATGATCGCTGTCAGTTTACGTAGATCTTCTGTGCGGGGGTAGTACCGGTCCGGTCGAGCCGGCCCAACCGTGCTGAAATCAGCGTGACTCTATTACCTTGTAGAATATAGTATAACTAGCCGACCCACGCAACTTCGTTTACGTCTCCTATTGCCCGTAGCGTAAATTTCCCCCCGTTTTCGTTAAATTCTAAATTACTGAACGGATTTGGATGAAACTTTACAGTAATATAGCTTATATAGCTTATTTGCCGCGATAAGAGTGTTCGTGAGCGATAGGCGTGTTCGTCTATTCTCGGCTGCCTTCGGGAGCCGCCGATGTAGCAAGGCGACAGCGGGGGGGCCACGGAGCGCGACGCGAACCGTCTGCTGGCCCGGGACAACCAATCGCACGCGCACCGCCAACATTAGAATCTCATTGTACATCTTATATATTATAACAAATTTACAGTCCATTTGCATTTCATTTAAACCAGTAATTCACGGATTTAACAAGAGACATACACGCGGGAGGAGCCGCGGGCAACATCTAGTATTATTATATTCTAACTATCTACAGATTTATAACTCTAGTAATCATTTTTAATCCGTAAGGTAATGGTTAACTGGTACAGAATGCCGTAAGCACTAAGTCCGCAAATGCACCAATATTTGTTTTAAATAAATATTTGGCCACCACCCGCGTGTATGGCTCTTGGCTTTTACTTAATCTTTACTACTACTACTCTTTCATATTTTTTTCGTAAAACTTGAAAGCTTTTATTAAATAGAACTTCATAATATATACCTTTCTTATATAGCAACACTCCTTGGTCATAATCAGTCTTCAAATTTCCTGATCCATTCTCTGGACACAATGCTTTTTTAAAACCATCCCACGTCGACAGCTGAGTCACCACAAACAGTGTGTGAGTGACCACAAAAGGCATGGGTCGTGATATCAATATTGTTTTGATAATATCTATCACTTTTGCCTGGTTTACAGAACTAATGAAAGTAGAAAATGTTGTTATTGATAAGAGCAGGCCGCTGTAGAGACTCGCACATGACTGCAAAAAACAAAAAGCTTCTATTAAATTTTATTTGTGTAATAGATACACATCAGATTTCTTTGCCAATGTTGTCTATACAAATAAATAAAATTGGAGTGTCTGTTTGTAATATTAAAATAACCGCTTTTTACTTAATGCATATGTATGTATACACGATACATATACCAAAAATGTCGTTAAAAAATGTTTTGTCTGTCTGTCTGTTTGTTCCGGGTAATCTCTGAAACGGCTGGACGGATTTTGACGGGACTTTCAGTGCCAGGTTGCTGAGGACCCGGGGAGTAACTTAGGCTACTTTATTTAGACTAACTTTGTCCCGCGGCGTTACTCGCGGTACAACAATAACCGTAAAGTAAGGTAATACCGCGGGGTTCAGCTAGTTATGTTATAAAACCTTTTTTTTTTAATTACCAAAAAAATCGACTTCAAGAACTGGACCAAATTGAAATGAGGCCACACGAGAAGCACCAATCTATACTGTTATAAAAAGCTGAAGAGTTTGTTTGTTTGTTTGTTTGAACGCGCTAATCTCAGGAAGTACTGGTTCGATTTGAAAAATTCTTTCAGTGTTAGATAGCCCATTCATCGAGGAAGGCTATAGGATATATATCATCACGCTAAGACCTACAGGAGCGGAGCACAAATGAAGAATGTTACAAAAACGGGGGGAAATTATGACGCTACGGGCAATAGGAGACGCAAACGAGGTTGCGTGGGTTTGCTAGTATTCAAATAAAAAAGGTTCAACCAGTGGTAAGTTCAGAGGTAATACACATAAAAAAAAATCAGTCAAATTAAAAAAACTTCTACTTTTTTGAAGATTTATTTATACCAGGATTTTATATATTTTTTATATACAGTAAGATGAATATGACAATAGATATAGATGAAGAAAGTCAACTTTTTTCTTAATAAAATTAAAGTGAGTAGTTTTATAATAAGTGATTATAAATATTTAGGACATCTCATACACAACGCCATCTAGTCGCCAACTAACCAGAGCTTATACTATAGATAATAGACAACTGATATAAATATATTATGTGTACTTTTTTGTAAATACATACATATTATACATAGAAAACATCCAAACTCCGAAACAATATTTGCAGATCATTCAAAAATTTGATCCAGCCCGGGAATCGAATCCGAGAGCTCAAGCACAACAGTCGCATACGCTACCATTGCGCCACTGAGAAGTTTCTTAATGAGTTCATTATTTAATTTGCTGAACTGATTTTAGGGGCAAGGAAATACTTTAGGACCGTCCTGTTAACGCGGGCGGAGACACGGGTAAATAGTAGCAAACGATACTCTTATTGATAATTTTCTTTCCCATTTAATTGTCATACATATGGTATCTTTAGATATATAATTGTTTAATTTATCTAATTTGCATTAGCATCTTTAACTCATTACAATATTGTAATTTTAATCAGTTTTTTTTAGAGAACTCGGCAAATATTGCTATGAAAATACTTACAGAATTGTCCAATAAAGTGCATATCCTATTGATAATGTCAATAATATGTGGTGGGCTACTAGCACTATTATATTTGAGGAAACAATCCATCCCTCTAGCAGTTTCTAAAATATAACTCAGCATAGCAACCATTCTTCTTGATAGTATGTCCTGTTCTTCTTTATATATTGATCTGTAAGCAGTTTACGGTACGGTTTTTACTTTGAACCACATTGCTTTTTTTTATGTATGGATCTGCCATAATGGCTAGACTCTGCCTGATCGAAAGCATAAGCAGAATCCAAGAGTGGTGGTCACCATACTCACTGCGAATGTAACAATGCAGCATGGTGGCCCCTTTATTCTAAGAATTAAATGATAAGATAAACCAAAGTTTCATAAGTAAGTATTTAAATCCTTATGTAAAGTCCTTACCTGCCTTTAAGCAATTCCTCTCTGCTAACATGTACATAACTGGAAGTGGCTTCGATATACTTTTCATCCATTTCTTTCTGGAATGACGTTGTCACACGTTGGCAGACCGTCTCCAGCGTCAGCACAGTCTGATTAAGACTTGATTTTATAGAATTAAAAATCTGAAAAGCAATAAATGTCATTTTTTTCGTTAAGGGTCCTTATGTGGGACCCAGAAGAGATCCCTGTGGAACACCCAAGTAGTATAACCTGTATTAATTACTTTGAAGTTTTTTTTTTATTGACACTATACATTTACTACAATAATTGACATATTATATTCATATTCTACAGAGTGACTTATGTTGTATTTTCTTGACAAATATTTTTTTGTGCTCTCAATTTAATTGCGTCTTTGTCGAAGGCCAGTCACATAATTTAAAACATACTTTTCTACTTTCGGTAGTATGTGAATAAAGGACTGCGCGACTTACATTAGAATACCTTTCTTCAAGTCTATCACAACTTCCACAAGCCACTGCAGTAATATCTTCATATACACTGCGCATAACCACTTTACTTCTGGTTTCCTTGGGCGCCGGAGTAGACGGAACGCGATGGAATGTACTGTATATCCTACATTTGTTTTGAGATAAATCTGTACTTCGCTGAAGCTTTTCATTGTAATCTAATATTGAATGTTGCTGGTTTACAGACGGTTCTAGGATTGATGATAGGATTGTATTCAAGTTTGTAGACTCTGAAATAGTTTAATATAACATCAAATTTAATCTCATCATCTTTTAGTAGTCTACTGCTGATATCGCCTCTGGCTAGATAGGAGTTTAGGCCTCCTGTACTGACCAGAAGTACGGTTGTCCTACGTAGTTTACTGCTTTAGTCGGTTCTTACATCACTAGCCTCCTAATCTTTATTAATTTCAATATTATTTGGGGTTGGCCACTAGTTTAACCGGTTTTACCTGAATGTCAAATTTGCCACGAAGTGACAGGCATCGGACGTCCGTGACCCTAATGTAATGTATGTTTGTGGGCACTGGCATCTCAATAATGATTGCGATAGATGTTCATGACAACTGGCACTGTCGGTAAAACGTGCTTAACGAAGCACGGACGAGAAACACCACAAACTTCTCCAGGCTTTTATGAATATATTTCTAGCAGCCTGTGACCTCTTGATATTAATTATAAAGATTTTATTTATAAAAGATTACCATCATTGCTTCTTTTGTGTAGTTTCATGAAATGTAATTTGTCTTCAGTTTGCACACCACTTGATGTTGTTTTGAATCTTTTGTTTGCACTAATGGATGAATCATTCTGAATCGTATTGTTATTGTATCTGAAATATGTAAAATAACTGATTAGACTTTTGCGAATTTTACACTCACACCGGGAATAGTTCTGCTGTACAATTAAGACTATGTATATATTTATGATTCCTGTCAATATTATTTTTTATACATACTCTCAATGTTGAAAAAAGAACAAACTCTCACTGCTAGTATAGAATACTAATCAATCCATCTGGTGTACAATAAAGCGATATATTATTATTATTATCTATCTAACTATCTAATTCTATAAATGTGAATGTAATTTTGTGTGTTACGCTTTCATGCGAAAACAACTTGACTGGTCAACGAAATAAAATGAAATAATTTACTCTGCAACTAGGTAACATAAACATTTTTGCAGCAGATGAGTTCGGCCTTTCCTAACTGGACTAGCCCTGAGATGCGTTTCAATAATATGAAACTTTGTACACATATTCTTGGAGGTATTAGAAGTAATATAGGACACTTTTCATTAACAGCGAAGCCGCGGGCGAAAGCTAGTATACTATGATTTAATTCAAATCCTTATATTCAGAACTACTTCAAACCAAGCAGTTAGAGCAGATCTCTGCTAGATCTGAGTATATTACTCACAACCAGTTCAGCCCAAGCAATGTGATCGCAATTCAAAGTTTGTGCATTGTCATGAACAATTTAATGTTAAATATTTAAACTATTGATATTAATTGATATGTTACCAAACTATTACTATTATGATGATGCCAACAACTTCCTCCTGCACCAAGTGTTGCAGGTTTGATTCCCACAGGCCACAAGGGACCACACCTTGTGTGATCCTAAAATTGATACTTTTAGTTTGTTTGTCTATTGTGTCCATTTCATTAAGCCCACCACTACATAGAAAACATTTCTAGGGGTGAAGTTGCCACAAAAAAAAATCAAATTAATAAATACCTTTGAGACGAATCATGGTTGCCAACGGTCACTTGTGTCAATTTTATTTTTGTTGATTCCAATTTCTTGCATTTCTCTTTTACACTTATTATTTCTAGATTCTATAATATAAAACACATTTTACAATTATTCAAGTCTACGATTTAAATAAATACCGAGGGTGCAAACTACGGAGGACAATAGTACTGCATAAAGCAGAAAAACTTATAACAAATTCTATACCAACCGTCCCGCCAACATGGATATAGTAGACCATTACATACTTTCTGAATCTAACACAACGCCATCTAGTCCCAAGCAGAGCTTGTGTTATGGGTACTAGACAACTGATATAATTGTATATTATACTTTTTTTTTCGTAAATGCATACATACATACATATTATACATAGAAAACACCCAAACTCCGAAACAAATACTTGTAGATCATTCAAACATTTCGTCCGACCCGGGAATCTAACCAAAGACTTCATGATCAGTAGTCGCACACGTCAACCGTAAGACCAACGAGGCCGTTAATTATAGTATTAAAGAGAGGGCTAACAAGCAGACGCATTCTTTGAAAGGAGAGGTCTAAATCCAGCTGAACCATTAAAGGTTGTTGATGATGATTGGAAAAATAATAATGTAATTACGACTTTCTTTTCCACAACAAGGAATTAAAAATCATATCGATAATAACAGACTGAGGGCAACTCTAGCTGAATTTCCCTGATAGACTAATGTATAAAATAGAATAATGTAAAATATATAAAGATTTTGGTTTCACAAGTCTTGAATAGAGGTGTGTATGTCAGATATACATATATTATCAGCAACATTTATCTGTTCCATAGTTTTATGTGGTAGATAAGTATCTGACGCTCTTTCAGCAACTGATAAAATGACCCTTAATCTAATAAAATTGTAACAAGTTGATGTTACATGTTTAATGTACAAGTTAATGTAACATATTGAAGGAAAACTAATGGAATGGGTGGGTCTTTATTATTATAGTAAAAGAACTCAAAACAACAGATTTTAGAACTGTTTGTCTGTACGTTTGTTTTTTTTTATTTCAATCGGTTGACAAACAAAAAAATATTATTAGTTTAAAAAATCTCAGTTATATTTTTGTACTAGCTGAACCCATACCCATACCATGTTATTGTCGTACTACTAGTAATGTTGCAGGACGAAGCTAGTCCAAAAAAAAGTAGCCTAAGTTACTCCTCAGATCGTCAGCTATCAGCCAATGAAAGTCCCGTTAAAATTCATACAGCCGTTGCAGAGATTACCCGAAACAAACAGACAGCTGGACAAAAAATTTAAAAATGATATTTTGGTACATGTATCATGCATACATACATATGCATTTATTAAAAAGCAGCTATTTAAATATTACAAACAGACACTACAATTTTATTTATTTGTATAGATGTATAGATTTCAAAATGATGATATCAACTTAATATTACAATTAAACTCAAAAAGAAGTTTACAGTTTTGTCTAAATATTTACCTTAAAATCCAACTGGGTCTTTAAATCATGAATTTGACTTCTCGCAACAGTTAACTTCTCATCATACTCCATCTGAACCTTTTCCTGAGCTTTTATCTTCTCCAACCTAGCATTATCAACTGACGACTGACAGGATTTTAACTGAGTTCTCAATATAGATGCCTCCCCTTCTTTAGTGACACATTTGTCTAACAATTTACCATTTTCCGACCTCAATTTAGAGTTTTCTTCTTGTAACAGTAGCAATTGCTTGCTAATATAATCAGAATCATGACTCTGAAGGACTCTATCATTGTAAGAACAATAATTTGACGAGTTATTGTATTCATTTGTTTTAGAAATTATTTTAGAAGTGATTCCTGGTAGAGGTGAGGATATTCTGTTGCATTTCTCTTTTAAATGAGTGGATACAGCTGAAGGCTGATTAAATGAAGGCTTTTTGAATGTAAACTCAGTCTTAGATGTGCTTGGTTGGGGATTTAACTGGGTACTTGTGGATCCCGGTTGCATACACATGCTGTAGTCTGGTAATTGACTTATCTCATTGTTGCCATATGCTTCTTCACAAGCCTGGCTTGCGAGGAGTAGGATTTCATCGTCGTTCTCATCACCCCAATTGCTATCTTCATTAGTTTCTAAGATAAAAAGACACATTTTGAGTTTAAAAGAGGAAAATTAATAGCTACAATGTATTGTAATGTTGATAAACAATTTACCTCGGTTGAATTCATTATTTTGACTTAGAGGAAAGTTGTGATCAGATATGCTAACATCAAGCTTGGCCTTTTTACGTTCGCCTTGCTGTTGGGGATAGTAGAATCTTTTCGACATTGTTATAACTTAAAATGCATATTATATTTTATTTTATTGTTTTAATTTTGGCGGTACACTAGCCAAATTACCACGAATGAAATCCATCGGAGATAGCAAAGCATGTCAATGTGAATTGTCCATTTCACAGAATCACAGAACTAACACAAGTTGCAATATTTTTACAGTAAAATTTCAATAATCTATTAAATTTATTTTAATTACTTTCTATTTTAGAAATGCTTTGTTACTTGGTAATTTATTAATTTAAGTGAGGACTCAAATAATTATCAACATTAAATCAACAAAGAAATCAGACAAACTAAATTGAAATAGTCGATTTTATGTTTGTCGGTAAAATACGGTCTTTTAGAATCATAGACAAACACAGCGCATCGTTTTGCAAAATGAAGCCTACTGCCGCCCTACAAGTTCTCTATATTTGTATCCATTTCTCTTTGGTTAGTTCGTCGTGGAAACTCGTGCGAAGTAGACGTGCATTATGTCTGTTAGTTATAAACTTGGTGATCTAGTTTGGTATGTATTGAAAAACTAAGCTATTACTAATTTTTGACGACGGAAAAACGTTTTGGGAGATAGTAAAATGTTTTGTGTATTTGTTTCAGGGCTAAAATGAAGGGTTTCAGCCCTTGGCCCGGCCGGGTAAGACGCTTCTTTTTATTGTATTTAGAATAAAACTTAATAATACACGATTTGAAAGGTACTAAATAGTATAGAAACTGATAGTAAATAACAAAAAATAGTTTGTTGATATTGTTGTAAGATAATACACATGCAATAATGGGCGGGAAAATTCTGCTAATTAAGATTGTTTGCAGCTATAATAATATAGCGGCTTACAACCTTATTAGACACCTTTTATTAAAGGTATTTTAACATAGAGAGCATAAACAAAGTGTAAAGCGATAACAAAATGTTTTGATTCTGATAACCCTAATGAAAGTTAATGATGGTTTTCAGGTAGCCATCCCAACTCCGGAACTGAAGCCACCTAAAAAGGCGATGAACGTACAATGCATTTACTTCTTCGGAACCAACAACTAGTAAGTACAGGATGTCTGTATGTCAACAAAACAATCATAGATATCCCGGAATCTTTGAACTTTGGTATGGATATTATTTTAAAACTATAAAAAGCATAGATAATAAACATAACTTTTTAATACAACATCTACAGCTATGTGGAAAAGATAGGGCAACTAGTACAGTAACAGTGTCACCACTCTTATTCATACCATGGATGTCATAAGAATCGGCTAAGGAAGCAAAACGGTGCAGTAAAACGTCACTGCAAATAGAAAGAAAACTTGAGTTAAATCCTACAGGATTTGATTCAAGTTTGGCCACCCCAACCTGTCTGACTGACATGATATTGGCCAACAGACCTAAGCCTCCTTTCGAAGAACAGGCCGATGTCAAATCAAACCCCACAGGGTTTCATTCAAGTTTGGCCACCCCAACCTGCCTGACTGACATGGTATTGGCCAATAGGCCAAAGCCTCCTTTCGAAGAAGAGGCCGATGTCAAATCAAACCCTACAGGGTTTTGATTCAAGTTCGGACATCCCAACCTGTCTGATTGACATGGTATTGGCCAATAGGCCAAAGCCTCCTTTCGAAGAAGAGGCCGACGTCAAATCAAACCCTACAGGGTTTGAATCAAGTTTGGACACCCCAACCTGTCTGATTGACATGGTATTGGCCAGTAGGCCAAAGCCTCCTTTCGAAGAAGAGGCCGATGTCAAATCAAACCCTACAGGGTTTGATTCAAGTTTGGACACCCCAACCTGTCTGATTGACATGATATTGGCCAACAGACCAAAGCCTCCTTTTGAAGAAGAGGCCGATGTCCAGCGTTGGACTATCAAAGGCTGTTGATGATGATAAGATGGTATACAGAAAACTGAGTTTGTTGAAACTAAAGTACATTTATAAACTAATCATGGAAAACTTAAGTTTAATGTAAAGATAATAAACAATCACACTTGTATTGTTACTAAACAAACTACAAGTCTTAAATGTAGTATGGTATTTGGAAAATGTATTTTGAACTTAGTTTTGAATTATATTTACCACGGTTGAGTTTCTGAAGCATTAGCACTCTTGGTTTCTACTCATGCTTTCATCAGGCAGAGTAGTCTTATTTGCAGATAATACTTAAAAAAAACTTTTAGTATTATGAATAATGTCCTATGTTGCATTAAGTGGTAGCTGGTACAGGACATACTGTATGTTCTATTGACTATAGTTAATTTAAACTATCTATAAGAGTTAACTTTTACTAAATTTGTTTTATTATTTATTTTTTATTTACTTTATTTTACAGAAAGCTTACAGACTAATAATATTATTAACATAAATACATAAATGAACTAAATTGCTTATGACAAGCTTCCACATATACATAACTTATACAAATTAAATAACAAATTGAAATATATTAGGAAGAGAAATTTGTCGCTATTTACTTGCACATAGCTTGCACTATTACATTACTTCAACATATTTTGCCCTCCCCTGCTGACCGAAGGACTCCTTGAGGGAGGCCTGCATTCAGTTGCATCACACTGATCAATGTGACAGGCCATATTTTATTTTGATTGAGCAAAAAAATCACATCACAAAAAAATATGCTCCAATCAATAGCTTAATTCTCAGGGCATTCTCTACCAGTCAAACTTTGGCTGACAATTGTGTGAAAGAACAATTGAATATAGTTATTTAGCTTTATTTTATCTGTTCTCTGCACATTGATAATAATAACAATACTATGTACTCTATTGCCTCTATGACTAAACAGTATGTCAGTCTATGGAACCTTAATTTTGTTGTACTGTGTATATAAGTTTCTTATTGTATGTAATCTATATCTATACTAATATATAAAGCTGAAGAGTTTGTTTGTTTGAACACGCTAATCTCAGGAACCGCTGGTCCGATTTGAAAAATTCTTTCAGTGTTAGAAAGCCCATTTATCGAGGAAGGCTATAGGCTATATATCGTCACGCTAGGACCAATAGGAGCGGAGCACCAATGCAATATGTTTCGAAAACGGGGGAAAATTATCACGCTACGGGCAAAAGAAGACGCAACCGAGGTTGCGTGGGTCGGCTAGTTAATTACATTTAACTAGTCAAGAAAATAGTAAGTTTAAATGTTAAACTTTTTCCAGCATAGCTTTCATCATCTTTACATTTTGTGATGAGTTCACTTTAACTGTAAAAATAACTTTATAATTATTTTAAGCAAATAGCATAACTTACACTATTGGTCATACCTATATGCCTATAATGCCTATGTATATGGGTCGGACCAAATGTTTGTATGATCTGCAAATATTTGTTTCGGAGTTTGGGTATTTTCTATTTATAATATGTAAGTATTTACAAAAAAAAAGTATTTAATATGTATTTATATCAGTTGTGTAGTATCCATAACACAAGCTCTGCTTAGCTTGGGACTAGATGGCGTTGTTTGTAAAAAAAACTTAATATTTCTAAAAATGACTAATTTATAAAAAGAAGAGGACCTAGAATTCTCCCTTGTGGTAGACCAGTTTTAATTTAAATCATCATAATCAACAACCCATAATGTCCCACTGCTAAGCACGGATCTCCACTCAAGAGAGGGTTAAAGAAAGCCATACATAATGAATTTAAATGTAATTTTTAAATATTTAGGACTAGCTGACAAAGTTAGTCTAATAGAAGTAGCCTAAGTTACTCCTTATATCATCAGCTATCTGCCAATGAAAGCCCCGTCAAAATCGGTCCAGCCGTTCCAGAGATTACCTGAACAAACAGACAGACAGACAAAAATTGTAAAAAAGATATTTTGGCACATGTATCCTGTATACATACATATGCATTTATTAAAAAGCGGTTATTTTAATATTACAAACAGACACTCCAATTTTATTTATTTGTATAGATAGTGTTGTTATTTAGGTTATGTCGATCTTAACACTAGTTTCCTTCCGTTTTACCTAATCTAAGTTACATTAAGAAATTAATTTAGATTAAGTATGCAACATGTAGCATATAAAAATTGATAGCATTTTTTCTAGTTGTTCCGCTGGAGTACTCTACAAAATCAAATGCTTTACTAAAGCCGAGTCTCCACAGAACAAAAGTTGTCAACACTTGTTGGTGATAAAAGTTTTTGACAAGCCAAGTCTCCACCGAATAATTGGCAACTTTTGTGTTGTCAAATTTCGGTGGAGACACGCCTTTAGGATATTCAGTAGTAGAAAAAAGCCTTTTTGATTTAATTTGTTTGTACATGGTGCGCATTACAAAAAAATATGTATTTCTCTTCCTGATATATATCACTATTTGTTATTTAATTTGTGTTAAACATTTGAGTAGATATTTATTTATATAAATATTTATATATACATACTAGCTGTCCCGGCAAACGTCGTTTTGCCATAACTACTAATAAATTAAAAATTAATTAAAAAAACATTGTCCAGCGGACAAAATTGTGAATCTAAACCATTCCCAGATCCCCTTGAACACACACAAAAAATTTCATCAAAATCGGTCCAGTCGTTTAAGAGTAGTTCAGTGACATACACACTCACAGAAGAATTATATATATAAAGATATTATGAATGAATATAATCATGGCTATATACTAAACTACACATGTTTTTTGTAAAATTGCTTTACTTATTAAATATTTAAATTACCAGACTGTATCGTTGAGCTTAATCAGTGTAGTATCGCTAACTGGTTCCTCCATCTTATTGGTTTATTTGTTATGTTACCAGCATAGATAAATACATGCTCATCTATACTAATATAATAAAGCTCAAAAGTTAGTTTGTTTGAACGCGCTTATCTCAGGAACCGCTGGTCCGATTTGAAAAATTCTTTCAGTGTTGGATAGTACATTTATCGAGGAAGGCTATATACCATTACGCTAAGACCAATAGGAGCGGAGCACCAATGGAGATGTTTTAAAAAGGGTTTAAAATTATCACGCTACGGGCAATAGGAGATGCAAACGAGGTTGCGTGGGTCAGCTAGTCTACACAAATAAATAAAATTGGAGTGTCTGTTTGTAATATTATAATAACCGCTTTTTACTAAATGCATATGCATGTATACGCGGTACATACACCAAAAATGTAGTTAAATTTTTTTGTCTGTCTGTTTCGGGTAATCTCTGATCTAATCTCTGGCAGGTAGCTGATGATCCAGGGAGTAACTGAGGCTACTTTTTTTTAGACTAGCTTCGCCCCGTGGCCTCACCGTACGACAATAAGCGCGGGTAACACCGCAGGGTTCAGATACTAATGTATAAAATGGTGCTAGTTATTAAATATTAACTTGAAGGAGTGATAGATATTAGAACTTAATATTATTCATACCAAGATGGTGTGCCCCATAGCTTAGGACTTAATTGAATCTTTCAATCTATGATTATGAGTAGATACCGGATTATATGCAACATATAAAGCTTGTTATATACATGCAAATATGCATGGAAAATGCCTGGAACATGCACGAAAATTGACAAAATATGCAAAACTAAATTACTAATTTTAGGAATAAAAAAACACCAATCAAATTGAGAATCTCCTCCGTTTGTAAGACGGTTGTAAAAGAAAAAGAAAATTTAAATTTTTTATTACAAAATCAGCATAAAATTAGTAAATTATCCTTTGATAGGCGATAATAGGTACAGTAACAACATTACATGACGTTAAAATGGTTTAATATTGTTGTAAACGTAAAAAATGTAAGAATCTGGTCGAGTTTAACGCCATATAAACAGGTGTGCGCGTTCTCTACCAAAAAGTCTCCATTCCTTACCACTTTTCAGAACACACAAATGCCATTAGGCTCGATATCCTGGGCATGGATATCTGCCGAGATCTCAACCCAGGTTAATAAGTTGAGAATCTCATTAAAGCGGCCTCGCGTAAACTAGGAGTTTTAAACAGGGTGAGACGGTTCTTCTCGCCCGGCCATCTGTGTCTTCTTTACAAGACCTAGGTTCGCTCGTGCGTGGAGTACTGTTTTCATCTTTGCGATGGTGCCGCACAGTACCTGTTTGACGCTCTCGACCGGTTGCAGCGGATCCGCATAGTCAACAGTCCCGAAGTCACCGAGTCCCTTGAGCATCTGCAGTTGCGAGAGAGATATCGCCTCCATGGCAGTCTTCTATCGCTTTTATCATGGAGAGTGTTCTGGAGAGCTCTTCCATTTGGTCCCTCCCTCTCCCTTCCTCTACACGACAACACGTGCCGGCCTTGGAAGTCACCGCTTCAGAGTAGTAGACATACGTTCTCGTACTCATCGCTTCGGTTCTTCCTTTCTGTGCCGAGCTGTCACAACCTGGAACTCACTACCAGCATACGTGTTTCCTACCCACTATAATGCCGGGTCCTTTGAGCGGGGCATGAAAAAGCATCTCACCAGGCCGCCATGGTGTGGGTCACCATGCTGCATTCTTGCAGGATGGTGACCACCACTCATGGATTCTGCTCATGCTTTCCATAAAAAAAAAAGTTTTATTTCAAATATTCAGTGGTAAGATTCTGTCTTCCATCATTTCTTCAAAACAGTCTATTGTTTTGCGTGCGTAGCTACTGACCGAAATGCGATCCGATGCGATGCGAATCCGACCTGTCACAATTAATATTCGTTAACCCTTCGGTTAAATTTGGTCGCATCCTGGATTTTTCGCATTTCGGAATGTAGCGTAAGTGTACTGAACTGTAAAAAAATTAAAAATGTACTGATAATATGCATCTTAACTAGACCTTAGGTAAAATATGCTATTACCGCTGAAGATAGCTTAAATATGCAAATGCATATAATCCGGTCTTTAGTTACGAGTATGATATGGCAACCCAGACCACCTTTAGACGACAAAGTTTTTCACATTGTTTTTTTTTTTCAAATTAACATGTGAGGAAGTATGAGTGTGAATATATCAATCTGAGCAAAGTATGGATCACCCCAGTTTCCGTGAATTTTAGTTGCCTGTGATGTTCTAGCAGTTCTTATAGGTTCTGCTTGACTACATGACTGATGAATCAGTCGGTCAGAGCAACTAATTGAATGTGTGTAGTTTACATTTTTCCATACCATTTTGTGTCTTAAGCGGTTTGTGTCAAGAATGGTTACCTATCTGTAGATTGACCTGACCAGTATTGCTTCACTTTGAAATATGTTAAAATACTCGGTTACCATTTACAAACGATCAATGTAATATAAAAGATCGAAGTGACTTACCGGTTATAATCACTAACCTCCTTTAAAAAGACTTGCGTATTATTTGTATTTGACTTCAAAAAAAGAGGTTTCTCAATTCGAGTGTATTTTTTTTAAGTTTCTTACCTCAGAACTTTCGACTGGGTTAACCGATTCTTCGATGATTCATTTCTTATTTGAAAGCTGGTGCTTCACGTCTGGTCCCATTTCAATTTGGTCGAATTCTTGAAGTGGTTTTTTTTTGTTAAAATTTTTGTTTATTATGACTCGTAATGTTTTTTGTTTCATTTCTAAATATTGTGTCTTCCTTCTATAAGCAGTGCAAGTTATCCTGCGAAGTTTACTTCCTTAGTCGACTCTTACGACACCCGCAGAATAAGTAAGGGTCATGTCATGACACTCCATATCCTTAATCTGTCAACACACAGACAGTTTTTAAAATGTTTTTATGTATTTTTAGCAACCATAATGTTATACAGCGAAAGCTGGCACGGTACAACTAGTTTATATAAAATTAAGAAATTGAATAGAATAAGACATCACTGAAACTAAAAGGAAAATTTAAAACAATTGTTTCAATGTGTGCGACAATAATTAATCTTTCTGTAGAATTTAAGCGCTTAATATAGAAATTATCAAATTATTCAAATTTGAAAAATACATTTTAAGGTATCGTCAGTACCATCTCAAGAGATGGTGATGGTGCCTTGGGAGACCACCGCTTGAATACGACTTCTAGTAATAATGTTAAGTTTACACAAAATTCCCAAATAATGTTTTTTTTAACTAGCTGTTGCTCGCGGCTCCGCCTCCGTGTATGTCGATTATCTCGGCAAATAGTAGCCTATATTTATTCTGATGTATAATAAGCTATATTACTGTAAAGTTTCATCAAAATTTGTTCAGTAGTTTTTGCGCGAAGAAGTAACTGTAAATATTTGTTTCGGAGTTTGGGTGTTTTCTATGTATAATATGTATGTATTTACAAAAAAAAGTATATAAGTATTTATATCAGTTGTCTAGTACCTATAATACAAGCTCTGCTTAGTTTAGGACTAGATGACGTTGTGTGTTAGGTGTCCGAAATATTTATTATTATTTATTATTTATACACACTCACAAACTTTCGCTTTTATATATTAGAGTGATGTGATTAGTGCGATAAAAACTCTTTAGCATTTCACTGATTTTTGGAAGTTTCGATTGGAAATTGAAAACACACATTGGCACAATTGGAAATAGAGGATCCAACTCCCAACAGTCAGCATTTTATGTGAACCAAATGTTGTTCTGAGTCTCGGTGTTCTTGATGTCAGTAGAAAACAGACATTCAGTCTGTAAAGTATTCCACGACACGATGTGTTTATAGTTGTCTTTATAAAAAAGAAAGTAAGAAAGTGTTATCTTTCCTGTTGATCTTTGCATTATTGTATTAGCAAAGTTCATTTCTTTGTTTTCTAGACTAGCTTCGCCCCGCGGCGTTACCCACGGTTGTTATTTTAAAAAAGCCTATGTTACTCAACTATCTGCCAGTGAAAATCGCTTCAAAATTGGTCCAGCTATTCCGGCGATTAGCGGAAACAAACAAAAATAAATGCTTTATAGACGTAATAGATGCCTCATATAGGTAATTTCAAAAGCATTTAGCGAAAAGCTGTTAATTTAAAAGTACAAACAGACACCTCAGTTTTATTGTAATTAAATTCTCAATTAGAAAACAATAAAACGCTATATTTGTACTAATTAGATTTATTGACTACTAGCTGAACCCTGCGGTGTTACTCGCGATTATCGTCGTACCCCGGGAGAAGCTGTCATTGAAAGTCCCGTCAAAATCAGTCCAGCCGTTCCAGAGCTTTCATCATCAGCCTATCGCAGTCCACTGCTGAACATAGGCCTTTCCAAATGCACGCCAATTAGTTCTATTCTCGGCTACTCGCATCCAACTCCTGCCAGCCGTCTTACTCAGATCATCACTCCACCTGGCCTGTGGACGTACTACGCTACGTTTGCCGAGACGCGGTCTCCACTCAAGAACCCGTTTACCCAATGGTTATCGGTTCTACAGCAAATGTGGCCAGCCCACTGCCACTTCAGCTTGCTAATCCTTTGGGCTATATCGATGCCCCGGTTCTCTGCCGGATATCCTATCCGTATCTTATACGATCCCTTAGAGAAACATCGAGCATAGCCCTCTCCATAGGACGCTGAAACACTTCAAACTTGTGGACCAGCCGTGCCGTAGGTGTCCACGTAGGACGTACGCATTAAAGACTTTCGTCTTAAGGCACTATCGACGATGAGAAGACTCGACGAAGCTTCCCAAACGCTGTCCAACCCAGCTGGATTCTTCTGTTTACCTCGTCCTCAAAGTTGTTTCTACAACTGCAAAGTCTGCCTGAGGTATACATATTTTTGAACAACTTCGAGAACGGCATAGTGTACCGCAAGCGGTTCCGAAATGAGATGTTCATTGAACATGACCTTGGTCTTCTCCAAGTTCATCCGTAGGCCGATGCATACAGAAGAGTTAGCCTGGTCGTTCAGCATCTGTTGTAGGTCCTGCATCGTCTCTGCCATGATGACGATGTCGTTTGCAAATCGTGAGAGATGTATTCGCCATTGATGTTGATGCCATCCCGTTTCCAGTGCAGCGTCTTGAACAGATCCTTCTTAGCATTAGTGAAAAATTTCGGGGATATAACGTCCCATTGACTCAATTTTCGATTCATTGGTATGGAGCTTAATTGCTGATTCCGTACTTGAACGGACATAATGGTGGCTACGTAGAGACATCTCAACACTTGGATGTATTACTAATCCACTTGGCAACGCTGCAGGGACTCCACAACAGACCGATCTCGTTCGAGTCAAAGGTTTTCTCATAGTCCACGAATGCTAGACACAGCGGCTAATTATATTCTTCGTTCCAGAGATTTATAGGATACAAATTGTTAACGTTGCGAAAATAAATTTTGTCCTTTTCCATCGGGTATAGTTGCTCAGAACTTTAACGTTTACATAACTTTTAAGTAGGTAAAAATAAATATTAAAAACCAAAGGAGTAAGAAATTGAAAAACCACCATAGTTCGTTTTTTATGAAATTTTGAACCAAAGAGTGGGTGAGGTAAGGTGAGATAACGTATATTTTATTTAAAACATCCGCATTTAAAACCTCCTATTTGAAGTCGGATAACAAGTACCAATAGGCTATATTGAATAATTGTGTATTTTGTACATTAGCCCCGCCTCGTGGTATTACCCGCGGTTTCTTGTGGCTTTTGAATATAATATTTATTCACTATTTCGTTGGTTTTAATTTTTTTATCGCGTAACGCTATGTTTTATAACATCTTCTAACCGCCAGTGAAAGTCCCGTCAGAATCAGTCCCGAGATTAGCCGAAACCACAGAGAGTCAAACAAAAATTAACACAACACACAATTATTTAAGTACTAACAAATTATATTAAGTACCGCATCCACTTATAAGCATTTCGTGAAAAACTGTCAATTTGAAATAATAGACATAAATTTATTTGTATAGATTTTGCACGGAACCCTAAGTGTGCGAAGTTGGGCGCGCATTGAATCACTTTTTTTAGATAATCGGGTAACAAAATACTTGTTAATTTTCTTACTTATTAATCATTTTCTGAGCAACAGAGATCGAATGGCGTACGATCGAATTTCAACTGTATTGAATGTCTTGTACAACATCATTGATAAGTAATAGTTTTATTCGAATATACAAGCCCTGCATTTATGTAGCCGTTTTTACCCGACGAAGCCAAAAGGCTACATAATTTAGGCAGTCTTGTGTGTATGTTTCACCGTATCGCCTAACCTACTGAATCGATTTTCGTGAATGATGTGTCAACTGTCAATAGCTTAAGAGTCCCCGCAGACCAGTGGCGAACCTAGGAATTTATTTCGGGTGCAGGGAGATACCATCTT
The DNA here is from genome assembly GCA_905220595.1 of Spilosoma lubricipeda. Taxonomy (NCBI): domain Eukaryota; kingdom Metazoa; phylum Arthropoda; class Insecta; order Lepidoptera; family Erebidae; genus Spilosoma; species Spilosoma lubricipeda. Next base: position 16,084,119 of record HG992294.1, on the reverse strand, counting down.
TTGTAAACTATAAAAATGAATTACGAATTTAAGCATGTAGCTATATGTTACCGACAATCTGTACAATTCAGATATTATATACAATACTTAGTACTTAGGCAATGTATAATAAAACCTGGTCAGTCCAGGCAATGTATGAAATTATGTATGTAATGTATATAATATGTAATGAATATTATCGTCCATTACATACTCTAGCGATGTATTTTATAAAATACCTAGGGATTGTATAGAATATCTACTGACCCGCCCGCAATGTGTAAAATAAATAGGTTTTGGTCTGTATTTATTAAGTTTATGTTACCACCTAGCTACGTACTTCTAACTAGAAACGTGTTCTGTTTGCTAAATCAACTTTATTTAGAAATAGGCAAGTTGACGCACGAAACCTCGTTTGCGTCTCTATTGCCCGTAGCGTGATAATTTTACCCCGTTTTTTTTTTTTTAAATCAGTGGTTCTCTGTTCCTATTGGTCTTAGCGTGATGATATATATAGGCCTATAGCCTTTCTTTGATAAATGGGATATCTAACATTGAAATTATTTTTAAATCAGACTAGTAGTTCTTGAGATTAGCGCGTTCAAGCAAACAAACAAACTCTTAGCTTTATACGAGTATATTAGTATTCGTATAGACAGATTATATAGGGTTAAGTTAGAACAGTGATCACTTCAGATCCAACTGTTGTTGTTGAATCATTTAGATTTGTTGAGTTTTTTTTCTCTTAAAAATTTCAGCTCAATCGGAATTCGGGAAGTTGGTCAAATTGAACTTGTAAGATTTGATTACAGACAAACATCATGACAGGTGAAGCAAAATTAAAGCTTGTAATATTGCCCATATTCCTATATCAAGTCATTGTAAAAATGTTGGCAAAGGAGGACTTTCATAGTCTTTATTTTTGTGAGCATTTTCAAGGTATAATTATTTAGAAATTTGTGCCGATTATGACGAAGGTACTGTTCACTTCCAATGTTACCTAATCAAAGTGATGCGTCACCGCCGCTTGCCAGGAGCGAATGCGCCACACGGTTATTTATTCATTTCATCTCTTGCTATTATTCAATCAGAATGGTCATAAAAGGCGACTACGAATTAAAATTTTGCTAGCATTTATTGCTTGAAATTAGTAAAGTTATCATAGACGCCAGTAGGTCTTGGTGACCCGTCTACTTGTTTCCCTCACCTAGGCCATACACAATACTAGTAAGGGGTATACAAGATACCATTACGTTTGCGTTAAGAAAATAGTGACGCATCGGACACTCCCTGACCAATAAGGTACGATATTTTTTTTACGACATCGACTGTAAAAATATGGGTTATTATTAAATATTCACTTCAAATTAGATTTTCTGAAATCGTCGACACAGAGATTTATTATTACACAAGCTGCACCCAGCGGCGTTACCTGCGGTTTTTACTTCGCACATCCCGCCGAAAACACTAAATTTTTCAGTGTTATAAGTAGCCTATGTGCTATTCCAGACTAAAAGAAACGAAAACATTATTGTATCGATTTGAGTCATCATAAAGTAACAGAAGTTACACTCAGAAAGTAAATTAATTTTAAACATGCTTGTAATTTGACAAGACACTTCGTTAGTGCCAATAACGCATTACGTAATTGCTAATTATTTTTATTAATGAAATTAGATATAATTATCTATATTTGCTCACTAAATATGCATTAAATAAAAATATTTTAAACTTCATGGTTTTACCGGCAACGCTTACCTTCAAGTATTTATGACTTACCCCACCCATTAGAGGCAATTCCTTTTAGAATTGGCACCCTTAAGTACAGAATAACTATTTAATAGTACTAACGTACAGAAGTTCCACTCTCGAACAAAAGTCATGTTTAGGTTTAAAAAGATTTCAATTCGCTCACCTTGTACGCGAAATTGAATCTTGTCGTGGGACCCGAGCGTACATATTCCGTTAAACACCGTTTGCCATACATTTTGGTAAATATTAAAATAAATAATAAAGATTTAGTAACAAAGTAAGCAAAAACGTTTTAACATACATGATTATCTTGCCCACGTAATGTACTACTCGCACTAGGTACTATCCGATTTTATATTTACTTTATTTTATTACACAGATAAAAACAAACTGATTAACAATTTTTATCCCCCAAAACCTGACTGGCGGATCCAGTCTTCGTACTCTTCGTAGGTACAATTAAGAATTTATAAAGAAAAGTAACAAATAGAAAAATAAAACTTACAACGTATTAAGAAGTTATTTTTTAACTTTTAAAAGTAGGTACATAAACTTATTATAGTGCACCTAATGATTATTTTTTAAACGACTTCAAAATAGGAGGAGGTCCTCAATTCGACCGTTTATATATTTTTTTTCTATGTGTACTCGTGGATAACTTCGTCGTTTATCAAACGACTTTGATAATTCTTTTTTCAATGGAAAGGAGATATCCCAACGGTGGTACCATGATAAGGACTCTTAAGATCTGATGATGGCATCCAAAAGAAATCTATCGATTTGATCGTTCTTGATATCGGTTTTTATTTTGTTAATATTTTACTTGTTTACTTTCCTTTTAATTTTATTTGGGTCCTCCTTGATGTCCGTCGGCAGACGACATTAAATTGTAAGGATTTTGAGTATTGTCACCATAGTAATTAAGTTTTCAAATAACTAATTACTTGAATAATTTTATTACCTAAGTAACTACAAACATAATAATTTATCCGTTTCGTAGTCCTTTTTCGCAGTAAGTACCTACACGTAATATTCAACTTGAGAATTGAGAGCGCCGAGTGGCAACCTTTGCCGTAGTCCTTCCCGGGAGGAGCGCTCGGCGGAACATACCTAAACTGAGAAATGAAACTCCTCCTGCCTTTATTGTACTTTATTTTGCACGATAATGACTCAGTACAACCTGCTGGGCCTACAACTTAGTATAAGTGCTTCCTTCATGACCGAGTAGCTAAACAAGCATAATCCTTATGTATTATACTTTAATAGCAGTATAACCCCAGACAAACAGAACTTTAGACTTCCGCATCAGACTTCAATACCAACAAACATTTGCAATGGTCTATGTGAAACTACAGTTCATTCACGATAAGGAAATAGTGACGTCTCGATCAAGCCCCGCCCCTTAACCAATCGGATTCCAAGACATTATCGTTACGTTGTTGTTACGGCTTGTCCGATGCATCTATATTTTCGAAATGCGAATGGCCTAAAGTAGGTATACATATAATTGATGTTGATAAATGAATCTTGCCAACAGTGCTTGGATCGAAGACAACAACATCAAACCGTACCACGAGTACAAAGAACAGTTGATCAAGTCCTGCAAGACTGCTGCCTTCAAGGAGGCCGTCAATCAAATTGAAGAATTTATTGAACATCCTGAGGTTGGTGTCTGCTTTCTTTTATTGTTTTTAGGTATAGATGTATTTCGATATCCCTATTGTTTTTTATTCTCTCTCTGTGAAGTTAAAAATTATTTTGTTCAGTAATTTAAAATAGTACCTATTATTGGTTTATTTATGTCTACGCTGTGATGAAGCTCGAGCGGCATCCGATAGTCTACCAAGTTTATAATCCGGTTTTTATTCCCGCCCTGTCAAAATATTTGTATGACTGTCGATTTTCTTAGTTTAGGTGTAGATAAAAATAAAATCAAATTTAATACAATTTAAAGTAAATTCTCTTAATATGTAAAAAATCTAATCTTTAATTTCTCTCATAATTGTAAAACAGAAATTCCCTGACCTGGATGATCATGGTCGCAATACTGAAGAAGACTTCGATAAGCTGAAAGATGAGATTGATGAAGAAGACAGTCAGGAGGAAAAAGCTGATGGTGAAGAAGAGTCCGCAGCTCCAGAGACACCAGCTAAAAAGAAGAGTGCCACACCAAAAGTAAGAGTTTAAAATGTAGCTTGTAAACACTCTCCACAATCTATTTCTACGTTAGTTGTGTGGCGACTTCCACATACATCGAACAAAAACATCCTACAGCGCCATCTACCAAAGACACAAGTAACTACGGAGTAACTGCTAATCCTGTATCGCGATATAGAAATTCTTTGAAAAATTAGGCATCGGTTTTTGTACATCTTTCCAACACCAACTGTCGGTCCGTGGCCGGCTAGGCATGACCACCTCTGGTCAGAGGATCCCACTTTGTGTCCGAGAGACATGACACCTGTTCTTGATCTGAACCTTAACTTGTAATTCGTAGAATCTAAAATGTACAACCACTTTCTTAACTGGTTTTAACAAATTTCTGTCTCATCACTTTCTATCGTTACGGACCTATTGTCACCTCATTGATTAAATTCATCGGTTCAGTAGTTTAGACGCTACGATGGAACATACAAATATACAAACATAGTCTGCCAAGTATATCACCCTTCTTAATTCCTTTTGAATCCGCCGTGGTTGAGGGAAAAACCGAAAAACTATTGGCATGTGATTATGTTTAGAATTATAGAAAACTTTTAATTTGAAGACGTATTTCAGTAACGAAAATATTACTTTACTGCACAATATTATGTTATATCTCAGTCTTAAAGGATCGATTAATATAAAATAGATATTTATGATCATAATCGTATTGTATTATTAGTCACAAAAGTCTTAACCTACTGTTATTAAAAGTGATGTATATACGTATTACACAATCAAATAAAAAAACCCAGATTATTTACACAACATTAGGATACGTATATAAATGTATCCAACGTCCCAGCATTGGGCAATTACATCTATCCCACAATACGTTCAAGATGATATTACTTACGGTGATATAACTAGACCAAGTAGCATAAACGACAGCATATCTTCGGAGTAGCAAGTTCTGGTTCAAGTTCGAGTCTCACCTTGTCACCTTGGGAGCTACTTTTGACGATGACCAGCTTATCAGATCACATCATAGTTGTCTGATGCAGGACGTCTTTTAAACTCTAGTGCAGTAAGTTCAACTGTTGCATGGCTTATCACCTCATCACTCCCATAAATGACCATTCTCAATATTTATAGATACGTTTGGGCATTTCAAAGGTGAAGCCTATCAAACGGTCATCGTCCGCTGGTATGAAGTCCGCTCCTCGGAAGAAAAGTAAATCGAATTTGTCGAGATCCTACACTGACACAGATATGGCGAATGAAAAGCCGTCGATGCTGAACCATTCGTTCTCCAAGAAGTCCAGCTTGCTGAATCGTCCGTCAAATATATTGAGACCAGTAAGTTATATTTACGTACATTTTTATAAAGTAGACTTTTTCCTAGCCTAATTATTCCCAAGATTTTGGGGTCGGCTACTGGCTCAACCGGTTTTATCTGAATATCAGTTTTTACATTGAGCGACTGGCATCGAACCCTGAGGGCGAATTGAATTTAATTCGAAGCTAGAACTAGCCGTCAGTTTTTTTAAGGGGAACTGTCTTACCAATAACGATTGTCATAGATGTTAGAAATAATAATTAGATTAAATTACTTTCTGAAAATGTCAATAAAATTATTGAAGATCTTAAACAGATGAATAATAAATAAATATAAATAAAATTTCGGACATCTAACACACAACGCCATCTAGTCCCAAACTAAGCAGAGCTTGTATTATGGGTATTAGACAAGTGATATAAATACTTAGATACTTTTTTTTGTAAATACCTACATATTATACATAGAAAACACCCAAAATCCGAAACAAAAATTTGCAGATCATACAAACATTTGGTCCGACCCGGGAATCGAACCCGAGACCTCAAGCACAGCAGTCGCATACGCTACCACTGCGCCACCGAGACAGTTATGAAGAATGGTCCACTGTGATTTGATACGAATGATATATCTGAAATGGCATAATTGCAGTTAAATGGTTTTTTTTATTAATATTGGGTGTGTTTATTTCAAGAAGCAACCAGCTTTTCACAGGAGTGAAAACGACCGGCACGCAAACAAACTACTTAGAATATATGAAAGTGCTCGCATTTATTTTATGTTTTCTTGTATTTAGAATAATACTTACTCTTTCCCTGGTCTGGTCTTCATCTTAAATACGATACGTATTTGATTTTATTGCCGTTTCCCATATGCATGTGGTTTCTAGAGATTCTATCTTCTTGCCGTAAAAGCATAAATGAAATAAAATGAGTTATAATAAAATATATAATAAAAGAAGATATAAGACAAAAACTGAAATTGTTACTAATGTTTGCATGCTATAAATTTCTGTAATTGAGACCACCCAGTGAAATATTCACTTTAAATCATAAATATAGCCTTGTTGGAGTTTATTAATTTATATAAACTCATTTCTAAGTAAGATTGATTTTGATAAAGTTGCACAAATGAAATGTAACAGAAATGAAGATTAACCGATTTCTTTAATCTTCCTCAGGAAACTCCACCGTTGGATCTGGAGAATGTATCGGAGACTCTTTTGGAGAAGAACATCAAGGCGAGTCAGATGAAGTTCGGCTTCCTCGGTCTCGGCATCATGGGCAGTGGCATCGTGAAGAACCTCCTCAATTCAGGGCATAAGGTCATCATTTGGAACCGGACGGCTGCCAAGGTAAGTGGCTTCACTATCACTTGAGGCGACGGAATAATTAAACGCTTTGACTTTGGGTAATATTATGTTAAAGGCTAACTATACTCACAGTATTGGGATTTCAATTCGTTGAAGTATACAAGTCTAGATTGAATTCTTTATTGTCACTTTTAGAAGATATTTCGTTTAATCATTTATCATTATACATGTTCGGAGAAAATTAAGGATCTCTAGTTCTTGCGTTGTTTACTGTTTAAGATTTTTGATGTCGGACTGAGAATAAGGCCAGGCCTTGTATTTATATTGAATACAAGAAAGACCAGAGAGCCTAATGTGTCTTTATTTAACGTCAACTCTTGTTTCGTGCTGACAGCGTTCGCCGTTGCTATTAGTAAAGATTTTAGTTTGGGCCAATCAAAACACCGAAACGCAGTCACCGTGACAATCCAGTTGATATGAAATGAACTCACATTATGCTCTCAGATCAGCAGAACTCACATCAAACCATATTGTTTCTTTGGTCAGTATTTTACAACTCTTACCGTGGGAGGAACCTGCTTCCTCACAAATAGGCCGGCTCGATAGAACTGATACCATGGCCTCAACGGCAACCGATTTTACGCAATTGTTTCTTTAATTTTGAATCGAGTGAGTGAAGTTCCCAGAGACCTAACCAAGAGGTTTAGGGTCAAAGAGGACTCTCACTCTGGGGGGAGGGATTAAATGGGCGGCAACGCACTAGTGACTCTTGAGCTTCAGATGTCCATGGATGATAGTGGTTACTTCATCATCAACAATCCATAATGTCCCACTGCTGGGCTCGGGTCTCCTCTCAAGAGAGGGTTAAGACCATATGTCCCCACGCTGGCCAAGTGCGGGTTGGGGACTGGCAAGACAACGTCGCAGCGTTGTGGCTACGTAATCTTGCCGCCGAATGTTTTTAAGCCGCCCATAGGCCTCCAACTAAGCTTCACGACTATCCTATGATAACAACCGGGTGGACTTCCGATTCACGGAGACGCTCATGGTATCGTGCTACCAGCGGTCACCCATCCAGGTACTGACTGCGCCGTCGTTGCTTATCCTCGGCGATTGTTTCTAACCACCGAGTGCAACGGGGCTATGAGCGCCTCTGTGATTACTTACCTTCAGGTTATCGTTTGTTCCCTTATGCCATAATTACTCAACGTATATGACCTAACTATATTCCCCTAACATTGACAGAAACGTCGTGCTTTGCCACGCTAAGTTTTAGAACTGTTACAATATAGAAAGTTTTAGAAAATTCCTGTCAGTCAGAAAGTCGTAGTTGTCACGTTGGCTGATAAAATAATAGTAGATTACTTTAGTACCTACGTTATACAGTCTACAGTCCTTAAAATTGCAGCATTCGAAAGTAGGTGACAGATATGTTTAAGGTGTAAGCTTTCAATATATTGCCTTGGGAATTTATCCTATAATATTGTATAGGTTTCTAAGTAAATAAATATTCTTCTTATCGTTACTTTGGTAAAATACAAGTGAGAAACTTTGTACAAATCTGTATAACTAATACACATAATATTTACTTTTACTATTATGCAGATTATTGCGGCAAATAGTAGCCTATATGTTATTCTGATGTATAAGCTATATTACTGTTAAGTTTCATTCAAATCCGTTCAGTAGTTTTTGCGTGAAGAACTAAAGTAAAAAAAACATACACACAGTGTGATGATTACTACCTGATCCACGCAACTTCGTCTGCATCACTTTTCAATCATACTCAGCTCCTATTAATTAAAGCGTGATGTTAACTATCTTATCTTAGGCACGCCAGCAAAACACAAATTTAAAAAAACTTGAACCCTCGCACAGAAAATCAGTGTAAAATGACAGCGTCCCGTCGTGTTGCGTTGGTGAGTGCGAGACCGGAGACGCAATGATGCCGAAGCATCACCAGCCCGCCATGGTGCGGGTCACCATGCTGCATTATCTGCATTCGCAGTGAGTATGGTGACCGCCACTCTTGGATTCTGCTTATGCTTTCCATCAGGCAGAGTAGAGTGATTTTGGCTGAGCCAAATATATATTTAAAAGATAGGTAGGTAGGTTAGATAGTTCGGAAGTTATCGTAAGAAACAACGTTACGATTTTATCCATAACACCTACGTTTATTTGAAAGCTTCTTCAAAACAAACAAATCAATTACGTCAATCGTAGTGAAATGCCTTTGTGATTAGCCTCCCACTGTGAAAATTGCTACTAGGTATAATAGCTACAAATTATAGGGAGGCTATCGAGAACCAAACGAACTGAAGGTACAAACGTAGACATTTTTTTTTTTAGTGAATTTACAAATTGTGTGAATTACAATTACAAATTACAAAGTGATTAAATATGTGTTATCAAAGTGATTAAATAATAAATAAAATTGAAGTATCTGTATTAAAATATGCGCTTTTTAATAAATGCATAAGTATGTATACAGGATACATATACCAAAATAACCTTTTTACAATGTTTGTCTGTCTGTCAGTTTGTTCCGGCTAATCTCTGGAACGGCTGGACCGATTTTGACCACTGGCAGATAGCTGATGATCTAAAGAGTACTTTTTTAGACTAACTTTGTCCTGCGACGTTACCTGCGTTGTGATAATAACCGCGGTAATACCGCGAGGTTCAGCTGATATATCATAAATACAAGCATTTAAGTTATTCATGCGAACTTAAGTTTGTGTGTTAGGCCTTAAATACTCAACCGATCATATATATTCGTTAGTCACATATTGACGAAGATATGAAAAAGTACTTAGGATAATTTCCAGTAGTAAGTGTAGTTCATTTGCTTAGATAGGGTCATCTTGATCGTCCGGCACAAAGCCACAAAGGGCCTGCCTGGGCTGCAGCGTACACCCAAAAATAAGTACGAATCGTTAGTTTACGCCATTGTTTTTCACAACAATAACCACAATTGCGTACTGGTGCACCGTCACTATCTAAACGAATGAACTATACTGTACTTTCCTCGGTTATAGTATATTTTAGGTATACTTATTTCAAGTTCCAATAATTATAGTGAGTTATGTATATATTCTAATTCATAACATCTAAAGTCGCGTATCCACCGAAATTGTTGACAATTTGAAAAACATTCCAACTAGCGTCTCCACAGAGCCAATAAATATCTGTAAGAAGCTTATTCTTTTGATAATTACCGCCAAAAACAGATACACGGTTCCCAACATTTATTGACAACACAAGGAATTTACAGAAACTTTTGTCACGTGTTGACAACACAAAAGTTGCTAACTTTTGTTCGGTGCAGCGGTGGAGACCCGGCTTAAGACAACAAAATATCTGGGCAAATGTTTAGCACTTTCTTTAAAGATAATTTTGTAAAGATTAAGCAGAAGCCAAGAGTGGTGGTGGCCTAATATTTATTTAAAACAAATTTTAGTGCATTTGCGAACTTAATAGCTACGGATTAAAAATGATTACTAGAGTTATAAACATGTAGAAAGTTAGAAAATAATATTACTAGTTGTTGCCCGCGGCTCCGCCCGCGTATATGTCGATTATCGCGGCAAATAGTAGTCTATGTGCTATTCTGATGTATAAGCTATATTAATGTAAATTTCATCCAAATCCGTTCAGTAGTTTTAGCGTGAAAGAGTAACAAACATCCATCCATACTTACAAACTTTCGCGTTTATAATATTAGTATAGATTATAGAAAACGAGAAACGTCTTCTTATTATTAGTTTATTTGTAATCTGTGTCTATAGAGGAATATAATAAGGCAAATCAATAGATTAGACTGCACGGTTGGCTCTAATGGTATATGCGGTCGCCATGCCACTTTCTACTGCGTCAAGTATTGTGGGTCTAAATTCCACATAAATAAATAAATTAATATTTCGGACATCTAACACAATGCCATCTAGTCCCAAACTAAGCAGAGCTTGTATTATGGGTACTAGACAACTGATATGAATACTTTTATACTTTTTTTTTGTAAATACATACCTATTATACATAGAAGACACCTAAACTCCGAAACAAATATTTGCAGATCATACAAACATTTGTTCCGACCCGGGAATCGAACCCGAGACCTCAAGAACAGCAGTCGCGTATGCTACCACTGCGCCACCGAGGCAGTTAACATGGGACAACACTTTGTGTGATCCACATATACGTATTGTTGTTCTGAGTCTGGGTGTCTTTTTGTCCGTTTCATGTATGTTTGTAAAGTCCCAGTTTGTAAACACATAAAAAAAAAGAAAAAAAAAGATGTTTAAAATATATAGGGGGTTGTTAAGTTAGCTAGCTGTTGTAGGTCATGGGTTCAATTTCCATACAGCCCAAATAAATGTGATGAGCACGATCATTTGTTCTATGGCTGGTTTTAATTTAATGTTTAAAGGGTATGAGTATACTCATCACGTCACCCATCTGACCGTATGCCCTTCATATCATAAAAACTGCTTTAGATACTAGAATTGGCAAAAAACTGTTATTTTTAAACATTGATGATTTTTTCAATTCTAAATAAAACTTATTATTTTTATTATTATTTCTGAAAATATACCTATCAAACAATCGTGGGCCGTGGCCAACTGTTTAGCCGCTCATCCAGTGTTAGTTGATTAAAAACTTGTATATAAATTAAACTAATCTTATATTTTTTATATAAAAAAAAAATTACTTTGCTTAGTATATTTAATTTCAAAAAGCTAGATATTCATTAAGACAAGCGCTATAGGGTGACATTTACTGAGTGAAGATGACCACTACCCAGATCCATCATCAGATATGAATATATGCCTACTTCTGCTCAATCGGCTGGAGTTAGCCAATTCAGTTTATATACAGTAGGTCGCTATAGTATGGGTTATCATTCTGCACAATGCACATACACAATAAGTATGGTGACCACAACTCTGAACCGGGCTATGATTAAACTAAATTTATTTGCCTGATGTTCCCAAACGGCTGAACAGTAGTAAAATTGATTTACCTACTGGGGTTATTATTTTAAATTTAATTTTTTATTGGATTTGGATTTTAAATACAATTAAAATAGAATTGATTTATCAAACCCCTTTCACTGTTTTTAGAGATATTGGGATTGTTAGAATTGAGATTTTACTGATGTTGGTCATCAGTAAAATCTTTGTGTTTTAATATCAGTCGATATTCACGTTGAATATCTGCAATAGTTAATTATCAGTAATCTTCAATCTCAATAGCTTAAATTTTAATAACATCTAAGCTTAAGATTAAATTAAATTTGCGTCTAGACTACTTATAGATGACCGAATACGTTGTCAATTCTAATAAAAATACTTGATTTTAGCTTTCTTATATTTTTATAAAGCAGAGAGCTTTATTTGTTATGTAACTCTCAGTCACTGTCACTGAGGACACTGGTGACAGATCCATATTATACCATACATTCATTTGTTGATTACTCTAAATTTTTAATCGATTTTTTAACATTTTAATGTTATTTATTACAAATTATTGCAATGTGTCATAATTGCACCAATGCAGGACAGCAGTATTATTGCTAGACAAAGCCTATGATCTATGGGTAAATACATAGATAAATATTGTAATGCAATTAACACCCAAAAAAATGATCGTGCTCAAGAAAAACCTATTTTTCCTGGGTGGAAATTAAACCTTAGGTCTCTGGCCAGTTGTCGGGGTCACTGACACTACAGTTCACCAGACCAACAGGCCCGCCTTTATAGCTTACAACATCAAGCAAATATCTATATACTATAGTAATTTGCACCTATACTTTACAACAAACTAAATTTAATTTATAAAACTAAAAACTTAACCAATTGTAAATGAAAACAAATTATTAAATTGCAGCTTGAGAAACTGGAATTACATGATGTTGAAAGCCTTAAAGAAATAGTGAAGTTGGCTTGAATAGTGTTACACACACCTTCACCACATACACACACCTTCAAATACACAACAGCAAACACACATACACCCACAACAAACTTGTTGTGTCCATTGTGTTTCTTGTCTTTGAAAAGTAACTGATTGCCAACTCACAGCTAAGGCTATTTTGGGAGTCAGAGCTAGAGTTTTGTAATCCTTTTTTATTACGGTAAAGCTATATTGTTTGCTTTTCAACATTTTTTACTTCATGAACTTTTACATAAAGTTCTCAAGCGTTGATCAAAGTATAAATTTTTAAAGATACAAAATAATTCTTTATTTTATTAGATAGACAAGGTGTATCTCTATGAGATTTGTGAAGCAAAGACAATTACCGAAACCATGGTTTTAGACCATCGTTCCAGACTATTTTTTCCAAAGAAAATTTTTTTCTAAATAAATTTTCAAATTCAACTTTTCTTACAAAAATACCAATACTTGTATGTAAAGTCAGATTTTCAAGTTCATCTGGAAGATTCTTTGGGACAGTTATTTGATTTTTCTCCATGATTTTGCTGGAGGCACACTCTTATATATTTTATCGTGAATAAAGTTTTTTTTATTAATAATGCATTTATTTCTTTAAAGGAAGATTAATGTCATTAGAAATACCATATACTTAACCTTTTATCGAGAAAGCAACAACAGCTTTGTCAACTTTCAGTTATCATATTCACACTACAATAAAAACATTAGTATTTAGAACATTATTATTATTTTAGACACATAGACCTTTCGAAGGAGAAGCCTGTCTGACAGTGGACTATCAGAGAGAGTTGATGATGATTTACTTATAATTTGATTAGTAAACACATGTTTGCAGTAGGAAAAGGACGAAATATGAGAAGTAGTAGAAATATTTAACGGACTGATAACAACTGTTAATGATGGAAGGAAGGAAAGTATTGCAATGCCTGGAAAAGGCCACTAAATTGAGACAAACTACTTCTATTGCAAGATAACATGTGCACTTAGCAATAGTTTGATTTTTCTCACTAAAGTATTTTATTATAATCTTAATTTCTTAGATATAAAAAACTAAATGTTTATCTTTAATTTTTTAGTGAAGCATGATGCAGAGATGAACTTTAAATGGTTATAGATTTTTTCATACCTATCTTATTATACTGAATATATTTATTTTAACATGTAACAATCTTAGTAGTAATCATATCACTACAAAAAAATTGAGGTGAAACGGTTATCCGGTCTTTATCGGGCATCCGGTCATCAGTTACTATTTAATAATTGTCATTTTTCTACTTAATTTAAATACTTATTCAATCACGTAACTAATATACGCCATTTTTTCTTTACAAGAAATAAATGCTAGCTAACGGCATTACGGTTTATTTACGGTATATAAATACCATTGTTTTTACCATTACTTTTCGTTAAATAACTTTCACTTTTCTTTTTGTTTTTACTCATTTAATTACTTCTAAATTAATGTTTTATTAAATATTATAAGTGAAACATACTTCTTAATGTTATTTAATTTTAAGTATCTTATGCTTTACGCTAGAGTAGAGAGCAGATAGAGAAATTGTTTGTAGAGAGATTGTGCGCATGGCTACGCAAATATCTTAAGCCGAATGACACAGTTATTCCTATAACTATACAATAAAGTGTTTAAGAGTTTTATAACGGTTGAGTTTTCTAAGTCAATTAGTAAATCTTAACAAACCTTTACTTCTAAAATGATTATGAAATTTTGCCAATGTGGTAATAAGATGACTGACGCGAGTAAAGCTTTAGACTTAACCATATATATATGCCAATGGCTGTCATCAACTTTTTTTTTACCATGATAGTCTGTCTCACTAGGAATATACATGCCGCGTCGCGTGCGACTCACAGACTACATAAAACGGGCTCAAAGAACACCCAAACTCGGAACAACAATTTGTGGATCACACCAAGTGTTATCCTGTGTGTGAATCGAAACCACAATATTTCACTCAGCAGAGAGCGTCCAGGTTATCCTTTAAACCACTATCAAATCCATACTGTCAACTTTGCCTTTAAATAAAATTATTTAATTTTCCGATCTCAACATTCATTTGCAGAATTCCCTGTAATATTTATACCTACATGTATCCGACTCGAAAAAATAATTGATACCTGTATCTATCTTTTTTTTTCGGACATCTAACGCACAACACCATCTAGTCCCAAGCTAAGCAGAGCCTGTGTTATGGGTACTAGACAACTGATACAAATACATATATGCTTTTTTTTTGTAAATACATACATATTATACATATAAAATACCCAAACTCCGAAACAAATATTTGTAGATCATACAAACATTTGGTCCGACCCGGAAATCGAACCTGAGACCTCATGACCAGCATTCGCAAACGTCAACCGCGAGACCAACGAGGCAGTCATTTATATAAAATGCAACATTAGCATCTGTTGGTTTCTAAATCTATATAAAATGTTACTTTTCTAATTCCCTAAGTAAAAACAGTAGATTCGTTGGTTAGTTTCATCTACTTAATACAGACGATGGCCAATGTTCAGCTAAATATACATTGCCGGATATTTTTATTCAAAAAACAATCGTTACATCTCTGGTACTTTTTATTGTTTACTTAGGGAAATATTCGGCATGAAAAATTTGTAAGAGCTGCAGTAAAGTATTGCATTTGTAGAGTTTACTCTAACGTATACCATCTTCCGCCAGATATATGACTATCAATCTTTAATATCGGCCGGATATCCGGCCAAAACAGCTGTCATATACATTCCTAGTATTTTCAATAGTAAGTTGAACATTAAAATTTGCTAGAAAAGTGATTTGTTATTGATATAAGGTTTATATGAATCTTGAGAATTTGTATTTATGTGTATATTTATGTATAACAGTGCGTGTTGTTTAGTCTGTATATGCTTATCACATAATGTCGTCATGCCAAATGCAAATAAACATTAAGACAAGAATCCGAGTGTTTTATTTGTACACGGCTTCACTTAAATGATTTAAGAAATATTCTTGCAAGTTCAGTTTATATTCGAATATAATAATATATGGATTAAAATATATATAGTATGTATATGATTTATATGTAATGTAGGTACGTAGTACAATTAATTATGAAGTTAATCAAGGAGAATTGGATAACAAATGTAAACGAGATTTATTTAAATGAGTATATAAATAGATTAATAAATCTACATATATATTAATATAGATTAATTAAAAAAGAGAGAGAAAAATATATCCAAGTAGTAACAAAATGGTAAAGCTATGGGTTTTCATCTTGTGGTTACATTGTTTACTATAAATATGTAGCATTATTTCGTAAATATTTTGTAAGTTGAAGCATATGTTCATATTAATAAGACATGGGGATAATTAGTGGTTTGAAAGTTTTATATAAATAAGACCCAAGCAGTCCGTTGAAAAATATTTTATTCTCCATGATTAGCGGTTTTACTCTTGTTTATATATTTAGAAAATTTTCAACAATGTTTGTATATTTATATTAAGAAACATTTTACAATATCATCATTGCTGGATTGTATTATTTGGCATATCACTGCAAGACTCATTTAATACATTCTGTACGACTGTTACAAAATATATAAATATCATATTTAGTTAAACTTTATCGATACGCTTTATACTACAAGTAGAGTGGTTCGAGACGTATGTATACATGGACGATGAACGTAATGAACGTGAGGAGTACAGGCGTCGGAGCGAGATCGAGGCGCCCGCCGGCCGTCACTCTCCCGCCTACAATAACCGCGCAACAATGGCAACAATACAGTAACAACTTCCTTATCCACTTTAACTCGAACAAATACAAAATGCATAACTCTAAGAGTTTACCCTAAAAATACATCAAAATGGAAAACGATCGAAACGAACAGACTCTATTTACAAGTTCTAATACCCACAGAACGCTTAATTAAAAACGGGTTCATTCGATTCACTACTGAGAACTATCGAAGAAGATTTCCATTTCAGTATACTCCTTATCGCCTACCACTAGAGACAGTCGAACAACTTCGCTAATGTAAATTCAAATCTAGTCTATCACAGCTTACTTAGAAGTACGCTCGGCGGAGGCCGTCACAGGAAAGTCGCGCGGTCGCGGCGGCGCAGCGGCAGCGCCTCCGCCACCGCGAACAGCCGCCACCCGCGCCGCCCCTACAAGCGCGCCTCGCGCCACACCCCCTCCCCGACCTCCGCCCCGCCCAGCTCCACCGCCAGCAGCAGCCGCGCCGCGCGCGCGCGCTCCGCCAGCTCGGGCGAGCTCGCGCTGGCCGCCAGCCGCCGCCCCAGCAGCGGCTCGCTCGACGGCTTGGCCTCCCCCAGCTCCGCCAGCGCCACCAGCCCCGCCTTGGACGTGGTGGGCTCGGGGCTCGCCTCGTCCGTCGACGCCTGCAGCGGCTTGACCATGGCCAGCAGCCGCGGCGGGCCCCTCTCTATCATGTTGATGTGCACGCCCTCGGGCACGGGCGAGTTGCGCCTCGAGTTCACGGACCTCTCCGTCGGCGTGTAGTACACGGACATCTTGCTCTCTTCGTCGAATATCGGATTCGGCAGGTTCGAGAGTTTCTCTATTTTCGTCTTGAGGTACATGTCGATCACTTCGACGTCCGGATCGAAGGCCATAGAATCGCTCCGCCCGCACGAGCCGCTCCGACAGTTCTCGAAGTAGAGACTGGGCAGGTTCTCCAGTACCTTGTTCAGAGTCTGCTGCTGATACTTGTACGACTCCCGCAGTCTCAGAACCTGGTGTGCGCTGAACTTTCGAATTTTGTTTCTTTGGAATACGTAGTTCTCTCGCACCCAGTTCAGTTGACAGGTGGAGTATTCGCGTACGCGTTTTACCTGATAAAACAAAAAAAGAACTGTAGTTGATACCAGTTATTATGTATAATAGATATCACGGTAGTAATGTTTAAAAATTTTTGTACAAAAATTAGCTATCAGCTAAAATCTACACGAGAAACGAACGAATACAACGTTCAGATGTAATATCACGTCACGTGAGGCGCTTCACACTATTAAACTTCATAATTACAAGACACACGAGTTCAATTTAGCAATGAAGACAAAACGATGTTTACCTGGTCGTAATACTGATCTTTCATAGAGCTCAAATGATTGCTCCCAATGTCTCTAATGTTGCGTAAATGACTCGCTTGCGTCGAGTAGCTGTTCTGTATCCAGTCCATTTGTTGTGTACAGTTTTCTTTGATACGATGAACCTGTAAAATAAGTTGATTTAGATTTTTCTAAAGCACACTTTAGTACAAAAGTTTTATGCGTGAAAGTACACTAACCTGAACGGCGTAATTTTCTCTAAGTTTTTCAAGTTGTTGTCTCTTATATTGTTCAATGTTGTCCAGCATGCAAAATATTTGTCTGCTGCGTGGCGCCTCACGGTTAACGCAGGGACAGCAGCTGCAACAAGTCTCTAAGAGACGAAATCTGAAAATCAAACGGATGTTCTTTTTAGTCTAGATACCAATGTTTACTTTTTAATTAAGTTGTAAGATACTGACCTGTAAAATATGTAACGCAAGGCCTGTACTAATAGCGTAATTCCTAAAAAAGCTACGGCGCATATTGCACCGCATAATAAACTATACATCTTTATCTCAAACATAGTCATCGGGTCTATGTTGAGTACCACCTCCGCTGTCGCATTGGCGGATGGGTTCGTTGCAAAGCATAAGTAAGTTCCACAGTCTTCTCTATGTATGTCTCCTATGAATAGCGATCCATCGTCGAGCACTTTGACTCTTGATTGTGTAATATCTATAGGGTTATAATACTGGTCGTGGGCGATGCCATGTTTCTGAAATATATCTGGCACCAACGGGTCAGGGTTCCAATGAAACACCATTCTTGTCGGCGTAATCCAAGTAATCGAAGGAGACGGGTTACCTTCGAATCTGCACTTTAGTAGGGCATCAGTCTGGAGTCTGTATAAAGTCAAGGGACTGCTGGATACCAGCGTTGGAGGTTTACAATTTGTATGGTTTAGTATCCTTATCATATCGTTGGGGTATGTTAGCGGACAGCTCAGTTCTGACTTGATGTAATCTTTTTTCCTTTCGGCCCAGTTGGCAAACCATGCCAGGCGACAGTCACATGCCCACGGATTGTTATGCATTTTTAGTTCTTGCAAATTTTCCAACTGCTGCACAGATTTAGGCAAGGTCAACAAAGCGTTTGAACTGAGATCCAGGTGTGTTATAGCCGGTGTGTCTAGGAATACAAATGTTTCTATTTCACGTAATAATTCGTTATTTGTTATTATTAAGTTTTCTAGAGTACTTAAGCCTTTGAAATTTGTGTTCTGTATTATAGATAATTCAGTATGATCGAGGTAGACCGTTTTAATATTTTCGTTATGTTGGAAGAGCATTGGTGGTAAGGTTTTCATGTGGTTACCACCCATATTCAACCACCTTAAGTTTTTAAGATACTTGAATGCATCATGTGATATGTTTTCGAACTGATTATTCCTTATGTTAAGCTCCCTCAGTTTTTCGAAACCGTCGAAAAGAGCTCTTGGTATATAATCTAGTTTGTTGCTAGAAATGTCCAACTTCTCTAATTCTTTAAGGTTGACTAGAGCATTAGATGTAATTTTGACTAGGCTATTATTATTTAGGAACAGTTCTTTCAATAGTCTATTAGGTTTAAAAAAATTATCTAAGAAAGTAGCTATCTTATTATTTGAAATATCCAAATATTGGAGGTTGCTCATCGGCCCGAAGACCTGGAATGGTATAACATGAATCTGATTGTATGACAGATCTAAAACCTCTAGACTCACTAAGTCAATAAATGTAGATCTAGGTATATCTTCGATGAAGTTATGCGATATGTTTAGGTACTTTAAATAAGTGAGGTGAGCGAAAAGCCCGTGTTCTGTTCTTCTGCTTATTTCGTTTCCACTCAAGTCGATGTATTCCAAGTTGTAGAGCCCTTCGAAAATACCTATTTCGATAATTTTGACTTTAGAGTTTGTCCAGGTGATGTACTGGAGGTTAGTTGCGTTACTACCAAAGGTTTCGCGTCCGATTCGATCTTGTGGGGCCGCCACTCCGTCACAACGCAGTGCGGTGCTGTTGCAGCTGCAGCCAAAAAGGCAGGCGTCTGCCGAAGCTGTGCAAATTATTGCCAGCGCTAATACTTTGTGCACCCACTGCATTATATTAATACCCTCATAGTCTTATTTACTGTAACAATAGAAAATGTTTTTTGATTTAATTTACAAGTTTTAAAACAGCTTAATACAATTTAGGTTCATCAAATCTAATCAAATCGCTCGAGGGGTAATACTTTTGCTATCAGGATGAGTGTGTGTTTATTTACCAACTTAGTAGCATTAAAAAGGAGATACCTATCTTCATAGATTGTTACTGTCTTATTGTCATTGAAGTGTTCGAACTATTATTTTAGTCTAAACACTTCTAACTAAGCATATGTATTGAATAAAAATGTTATTAACTATTATTATCTATACAAATAAATAAAATTGGAGTGTCTGTTTGTAATATTAAAATAACCGCTTTTTAATAAATGCATATGTATGTATGTTTACACGGTACATATACCAAAAACGTAGTAAATTTTTTTTTGTCTGTCTGTCTGTTTGTACCGGGTAATCTCTGGAACGGATTTTCACTGGCAGGCTGGCTGATGATCCAGGGAGTAACTTAGGCTAGTTTTTTTTAGACTAACTTTGTCCCGCGGCGTTACTCGCGGTTCGACGCTAAAAGCGGGTAACACCGCGGGGTTCAGCTAGTATGTAAATATAAGAAAACCCTGTTATTAACACCACTTAGGTATGTTCGTATGTAAACAGTGCATCATTTAATTGCAGGCTCCGGTTTCGATACTGTTACATTGCATGATATTGTATTAAATAGTTGCCCACCTAGACCTAGATTTCAAGGTTCGTTAACTCTAATATGTGCTGCGAAACTAGAACACTTCCCAAAACTTTGCATCTGTACGATCATAGTAATACAAAATAATATTCTCACAATAACATAGCTTGTGTTCCTATTGTTGTTAATCAGTTAGTAGAAACTAGTTCAGTATCGCTTTTAGAAAAAAGAAACTAATTACTTAGTCATGTTTCATTAGTCCGCAATTTATTACCACTGCCATTCATAAGTTTTACATTTGTAGTTATTTACCACACTGATTTTTATTTCTCTTCAAACACTAGGCAGTTAATAACTTTTCTGTGCCGCCTCACTATCTGTTGTCTACACACTAACACCAAACTTAACGAATATTCCGTGTACACTTGTAACTAAAACGAATGTATTAGTGCAGCCATTGACACGTATTCTACAATATAGTCAAATAATTCACCTAACACTCGTCGACATTTTACACCAACTTGCATAATCCACGTTATTTTATGTTGACAACAGATGCGATGAAGCCAGCCATGCTCCGTTAAAATTCCCTCGCACCTTCACCTGTATAACTTTAACTCCATTGCACATTCACAAGTTACACTTTTCTAAACATTCGTTAAGAATTTTATATAGGAATTTCACAGTAAAATGAATAAGCTTCGCGCTTGCTGATAAAAGAAATACACTGTCACAACGACGGAGGCCGCGAACTGAAAAGAAGTAAATGGCGGCGCTGTGAGTTGCGCGGCACGTTCTCTGTCTCGCAAGCGCGCGGGTCGCATAGCGTTCTCGCTCGCACATTGATTCAGTCAGCTGTAGGGTTCGGGGCCGACCGAATAGTTCCGAACGTAGGCGAAAGTGCTTTCGGAAGCAACCGTGTGCGTACGAACGATCACCGACGCATTCTTGCAAGTATTTCTCGGTTGTGTTGGGGATAAAGTATTTTATTCAATGTTTGGAAACAAAACACACAAAATACTTAGTATACAGTTTATTTTTAATGCGTTAATACGAAATGTACTTCAGTAATTGTGTATTTTAAATGACACAGTTGTTTAAAACGGCTTTAGTAATTAAATGGTTTGAGGACAAAGATAAAGATGTTATGGTTTTACTTGTTCGGAACATTAGGTAGGTATTAGTTATATACTTATAGCTATTAGTTACATAACACTGTCTTTAGGGTAAACAGTGCGGTAAACGGGGTCATGAAGAAATATTGATAGAAATTATATATTATGTCTAGAAGTAGGTCAGAGTGTCTATAACTGTATATCTTAAAAGGCGTAAAAAAGAGATAGAGAGAGAGAAAGAGAAACTGAGATAATAACAGTAACTATAGTTGTTAATGTAATAATAATCACAAACTTTAATTAAAAAAAAAGGACTTCAAGAACTGGACACATCACACATACACACATACATTTTTCATACAAAGTTATCGTTTTGATAGATGATAAAAAGTAACTGATTTGTCTAAGGTGTCCAGTCTATTGCATAGGTCGGTCAAATAATAATTATCGTACTTTTTTAAACCTAATAATGTAGTACTTCTCTAATAATGTATTTAGACTATTTAGTTTATCGTATTTGTTACGGAGATCCCAACCCACCAGCCCAAATATTTTAAATATTGGCGAACGAGCAGGCGCATCGCCTGATGGTAAGCGATTAACGCCGCCCATGGACACCCGCAACACCAGAGTTTCACAAGTGCGTTACCGGCCTTTTAAGAAGGAATACGCTCTTTTCTAGAAAGTTTGAAGGTCGTATTGGTTCGGGAATACCGCAGGCGACAGTTCATTCCACAGTTTTGTTGTGCAGAAAGTTAGAAAAGCGCACAGTTGTGGACTGCCAACCATCTAGATGATGGGGATGAAAGTTTTGTCGCGTAGGACGATGGCGGAAAGAGGCGGCAGGGATCACATACATAGGGACATGCTTTTATAGTACTCAATCTAACCAAATTCAAAGAAGTACTAAAACAATACATACCTACATACAAACATTATACTAGAGATACATAACCCTCTATCTGGCGTAGTCAAGTAAACAGACTAAACAGTGTTCAGTGCAGATTACAGTATTCTCTTGCGCTGCACTGCGTTGACCTGGTTGACTTGCTTTAACCCTTGTATAAACATTCATAATATTGTTTTTATGATAATTACGCCAACGTGCCAACCACACTTATCTATATTATACGTACATATGTGTAGTTATGTACCTACCTATGCACACAGATCTGTCCTATCTTCTGTTTGTTAAATCACTTTTGGCAAACAGACATGTATAATGATTTTCTTTTTTTAAAAGAAAACTCTCGCTTTAGAAATATACATCCTGTGACGCGAGGGACTCATGAAACGGACACAGAACACCCAGACTCGGCACAACAATTTGTGGATCTGTCACACAAAGTGTTATCTTAAAATTGAATTTGAACCCGCAACACTTGGCCCAATAGATAGCGGCAAAGTGGTCTTGAAAAAAATAAAAGGTTTTGCTCATAATAGTTTTATTAATTACCCAATTTTTTTGTCTGTGCGGAAATCCCCTCGGATGCAACATCCTGGTGGCATGTCGGACACGAACTGACTGAAACCGCACGCCGCGCCGTCTCGGGTACTAGATGCTGGGGAACCAGATGCACCCTAAACAGGAAAACCCTGGAACCCCAACGTACCTCGGACCACCTACGGTTTGAAATTGCCGCTCCTGTGTGGGAACCCCGAAGTTCCCGTTACTGTCCCCCAGGGCGCGCACGCTCCGCAGTGAGATGGTTCTGCGATCTCCGGCGCTCGAGTCGCCTTCGAGTTTTATTTACCCCTGGATTAAAAGAGGGGTGTCATAAGTTTGATTGCTACGTCCGTATGTGACATCATAGCATATAAATGATTGAACCGAATTAGATGCTGTTTGTAAAGTAATGAAACGTCTACATATGATATTAACTATGTGACGAAAATCTAAGCCCTCCCTATCTCCACTATCTGACTGAGTTACGTAAAATAGGTTTAGATATAGATATAATCACTAGAAGAAACCCGTTTAAAAACTATAATTGGACTATGTACGTACTTTTAATAAAACTTGTGTACTACTAGCCGAGACAACGCCGCGGGTCGAAGCCGGTGCCAACTATCTGCCAGTGAAAGTCCTATCAAAATCGGTCCAGCCATTCCAGAGATTAGCCGGAACAAACAGACAGACCGACAGACAAAAATTGTAATAACTGTTTTTTTTTGCTAATTTTGGTAGGTATATATACCGTGTATAAATGCATTTAACAAAAAGCACTTATTTTAATATTACAAACATTCCAATTTTATTTATTAGTATATAGTATAGATGTCACTTGGGACATTATTACGAATCAACGAAACTTCATGCATTAAAAATGAAAATCGATTCAGTAGTTTTGACGCTATTTTGGAACATAAATACGAAGACAGCCAAACATTACCGTTCGTTTTGGCTTTGCCGTAATCGGGTTTGACTATAACGTTTATCGTTCGTGTTCATATCGCACGACAGAACTGGCTAGATCATAATAATTAGTGATGTTGGAAACAGGTATTTTCCATAACATAAAACACTATTATTTCATATCACGAAGAGATCAGTACCGGCAATGGAAAGTATTCAAATATTTTTATCGATAACATATCTTTTTTTTTATGGAATAAAGGGCCAAACGAGCAAACCCATCACCTGCTGGTAAGCGATTACCGCCGGCCATGGACACCCGCAACACTAGAGGCGTCACAAGTGCGTTGCCGGCATTCAACAATAGCTCAGTAGTTAAAGAGGATTAAATGTTGATTGAGAGCGTGGTATTTATTTTGTAAATTTACTAAGTTTCACAGTTTCAACTTACATTGTATCCAGTTTAAAATATATGTTACGACACTTTGAAAGATATTGCTTGCCTTAAGAAGATTTGCTTACTTATCTCTCTCTTATCAATGGTTTATACTTATTCGACTTTTCTTATCTTAATACCGAGTAAAGACTAAATCGTTTAATTAGTGATTAATGCTTCATCTCTTAATAGCCATCTTGAAATAATGTGACCTTGCGAGATAAAGGTGATGGCTAATTTTAAACCTGCTGTAAGAAATTGAAATAGTTTAAATCCTTTATAATTTTCTCAAGTAGTCACGTCCACCAAGATCCTAATTTGAGGGAAGCATTTACATGGTGTCTACCATCTACCATCTTTTGCCTGCGGCTCCAGCCGGATTTAACGCCGTCTGTTATCGCGTTTAAGACTAGCCTATGTCCTTCCTCAAGAATAAAATTATCATTTCAAAATTTTATTACAATCGGTGCAGCGGTTAAGCTCTGAAAGCGTAGTACTAGCTTCGTTGCAAGTAAATTTAAAAATTTACTTGCAACGAAGCACCTTATGTAAAGTATGTATGTTGTAGGGTATCATACATGTATTTATTAATGGCTACACCATGTAATTAATTATTTCCTGTATGTGTAATATAACATTGTCACATTCCGTGGGAGAGCCACGCTTCGGCGTGAATGGGCCGGTTCGACCGGAGTCATACCACGGCCTCTCAGAAAACTGGTGTGAAATAGCGCTTGCGCTTTGTTTCACCGAATGAGTGAGGATACCGGAGGCCTTTACTTTAACCCCTCCCCACATCCCTTTCCCCATCCCCCCAAAGGTCGGCAACACACTTGTGACATCTCTGGTGTTGCGGGTGTCCACCTGCTGGGTGTCTGCTCGTTTGCCACCATAAATATGCCATAAAAAATGGATTAATAAGTTAGCGAATAGATTTATATACTTAACACGTCAATAATTCTTATAAACCATACGAAAGTCTACTCTAATTAAATTAATTACAAGATGCATATGAGCCTGGCAAAGTGACTTTGCTTTTTGGAAGCATGAGCAGAGTCCAACATTAACATTTTATATTAAGCTAAGAACGTTGCAGTGTTAATTATTATGAAGATATGTAAAAAGAATTGAGTTATAAATTACTTTGGCATTTAATCACACTAAACACTGTCCGTCAACAGTTCTTTTACCGGGTACTAAGGTACGGCAAACTTGTAGTTTTTTCCATATTTTTTTTTACGATGTAGGTGACAAACGACTACAACAGACGCATCACCTGATGGTAAGCGATTGCCGAAACCCGTGGACACCCGCAACACCAGAGGCGTCACAAGTGCATTGCCGACCTTTGGGGGATGTGAGGAGGGGTGGGGGAAACACAGCGCAAGCGCTATTTCATGCCGGTTTTCTGTGAGGCTGTGGTATCACTCCGGTCGAGCCGGCCCATTCATGCCGAAGCGTGGCTCTCCCATGGTCAAATTCCATAAGACATCTCCAGTATCTCATTTACAAGGAGGGTACTGATTTCCAATTTTAAGAAACTACGTGAAACGTCACACGACACAACTGTCTCGGCCTTCTAACTCGGGCGTTCATGAACCGCCTGTGTTCATTTTGTACTCGCCGGCATCCTGGATATCTCTGTATAAAAGTACTATTCCTCTCTCGTGCTCTCTCCTCCGCCTCTTTAGTCAACATTGTCTACTCGTAAAATGAGACGGCTACTTGTTAAATAACCGTAAATAGATCTTCATTTATAGTGTAACTAGGTTCTAACCTCGATAATTTACTTTCATTGTAGAAAAACAAACTTCCGAGAACTAGCATTAAAATTTATGAATAAATCAACGTTTAAGACAAATAATAAAAACTCAACTAAAATTATTCTAAAACAACTAGTTAACTTATTTATACCTTTAACATGCCAAGTAGAGAGATCTAGAAATGTCTGGTATCGTTATAAGTACAGCTTAAAAGAAATATTTTTGTATCTACTGGCAATAGCATTTAAAAACGCGTGCAGTAGTCTCATTTATTAAGCATTCTAGTCTATTCGCGAATTAATGACCGTTTTCATTACTTATATTAATTTCTCATCTAATTAATTGACAGCAGGCGCAAAAAACAGTGACAGGTGAGCCGGATGAACTTCTACGACTTGCTTTGTCGGCCCCACGTGGAACTTTTCTCTCTCTCTCTTGCATCTATCTAAAAGAAAGAGATAACAATGCGCTGAGAATATCCAAGAGAACGGTTGTTCTATAAATAAATTACACACGTGAAATTGTGTTGTATAATAATCTCGAGACCTCTTAAGATGTGTGCATAATTTAACAACTGTAATGGAATCTGGGTTCAGGGTTACACTCCCCACACAGGGAAAATAGACTTTAATTGCTTTTAAAACGATTTGATCTGATAGGTACAAAAAGTAGCGATCTGTACTTTGTTTACTTGGCAAATTCAAAGATTTTACTATGCATACTATATTATACGATACTATGCTATACGATAAATTACCGGTTTCTCTTGCTATATTAACTTACCCGCTTACTATGTTAATACATGCTATAAATTCGAAAATAACTCTTATCTCTTTGTAACGCTTTCATATCTGTTGCACCGATTTCAATGAAATTTGGCATATAGATACTTCGATTGTTAAGGCACCGACATACACACGGTGCGGAGCCGAGGGTAAAAGCTAGTCACATTTAATTTATTATAGGTACCTATAAAACGTAATATAATGTAAATACATATCAGATATTTAACACCCTCTCAGAAAACCATGTGAGAGCGTGGTAAAGACGAAACTCATAGGGCGACAAAGCAATTACGACTCTTGAATAAGTTAGATGACTGTATCGTTAATAAATACCGATGTTTCCTTCATTACATTAAAATATATTGCTCGGAGTGTATAGTCCAAAACAGTGACGTCACAAGTTTGTATTTAGTAAATTTTTCATACAAGATTATTGTTTTCTTAGATGATAAAAAGTTACTAATTTGACGAACTAACCACTTCCATCAGATGAGCCGTCCGCTCGTTTGCTCTTTATACCGGAGAAAAGCTAGACGAATACCTACAGAACAGTCGTAATACTAGCAATGTTACCAACTCAATATTAAAATGTTACACATTCACAGGTACAGAAAATCGTGTTTACGCTGCATTATTATGCGACTGATTGCGACAAGCACTAGCTAGAACAAATAAAATCCTAACGCCGTGTGCACTAAATGTAAACAAAATTAAACTGCACGCTCTTCGTATCGTAACGATAGATACCACATAAAATAGTGCTGTTTTATCGCAGACTCTTGGAGGAAGATATTTTCCTATATATTAGTATTAGTATAATATAAATCATTAAAATGGGAATCTGCGGGATTGCTACCATGTACCTTTTTGTTTGTGAGTATCCGATATTTCGGCGCTGTTGCAAGTGCCATGATGATCATGGCACTTGCAACAGCGCCGAAATATCGGATACTCACAAACAAAAAGGTACATGGTAGCAATCCCGCAGATTCCCATTTTAATGTTACTGACCATGAAAGTTTAAAACAATATATAATATAAATCAAATGCAAAAAGAAGTAAAAACTCAAAATAGAAAAACTGTTTGACACCGGGTGATTGAGATTACTGCAATTACGACTCTCTTGCCCGGTAAAACTCGGAAGGTGATGGTCCACTTCTCTAGTCACTTACTATCGTGCGAGACCCCCTGTTTGATTGCCTTTTTTTACGTGTGGAAACCCTCGCGGGCCGTCACCCGGCGGGTTTGCGGAGGGGCGGTGTACCTGTTTGTTTGCCTCCATCAACCTTAAAAACAGCTCAAAATGATAAATTTAATTGGATTTCGCAACTGAATTAAACAGGTTATATAGTATCTTGTTTTAACGGTCACGTTTTATTCATTGAAGTTTAAGAGCAGTTGTTTTTCGCTTTTTCATATTAAATAAAAGAGATAGCGTATACAAGTCCGACTAAACACGTGAATGCGATCTTGGCCTTGCTTTGGAGGGCTTCCAACACTGTCTAATATTACCGTATTGTTTTACGTGGGAAGTTTTATAATAATTGAATTCTATTGCCATTATCGTTTTTCATCTTTATATAGTGAAGCTCTGGAAACGTGACCATAAAATCAAATGTTTAATGTTTCTGGAACAATCTAATGGTTGTATGTTCATCCCAGAAGATCAACAGCCTCTTCAGGTCACTACATGTTTCTAGGAGTGATGTTGATTGGAGGATGTCCGCCCGTTGATCTGCCACACTTCTACATTCAACAACGTGCTGCGGCATTTCTTCTGCCGCCATGCATTTCCTGCACAGAGGGTTCTCTGTTGTGCCTATAGTGAATAGGTGCTTGTTTAGGGGACAATGCCCAGCCCATGATACCTATGTATTTCCTGAGATGGTTCCTTTTCAGACTAATCCGACTGCGTGCTAGACTTTTTGACGCTACTTAATTCTCCTCTTCTGTGTTTTGACGCTACCGGATCTGCACTTTTTATTTACCCTGCGTCCTTAGTTGTTGTTCCATTCACACAGGACAGAATATATGGGATTTAATGTTTTAAGAATAAAACGTGCATCCATCTCAAAGAACTACACACACTGCTATTGATTTGCAGGTGACTATTTTGTTTATGAATATATTACAACGTGCATGAAGACACTCCCAAAGACCTACACTAGGTACTATTAAAATAGACCATTCTCGAACAGTCATGTCAACAGAACAGATTAAATCAAGAGGGCATGACGTCAATAGGCCAACATTCATTAAAGAATTCAATCCAAACTGGACACGATCATTAAAACGATATAGATTAACGTCTTTATGCAACTTTACTTATTATTTTAATACGAACGGAGACATTGTGTGAAAGTAATCTAAGTGAATTTTGTTTAATTCTCATCAAGTCTACTATACTATGTTGTATTGTTTTTACACTGTATTGTTTGTTATAATAGTATTATAGCACCTGTACATTTCTACTAAACATTTATACTCTTGCTGTATTTATTTGATTAATTCACAGAACAGAGTACAAATGTGTTTAATTCTCTGTTCTGTTTTGCGCACGCGTGTATATACAGAAAATTGCGGTAATCATTTTTCTGGGTAATACACAGCTAAGGATACTCACAAATAACGTGGCTTTTTATTGGTAAAATAATTTTCTTCAAAATGGGTTCTGTAGATCCAGAGATTCTTGCAACCTCACAATCTTTACCTCTTTATAATATTATTAGAAATACATACAATAAAACTTCTACACCCAGACATAATAAATGATGTTTGCTAATATTATTGTGAGATTCAAACGTTGGAATATGCATTGTTCTTTCTAGTATTTCTAACTTTATATTATGTTATCGTCTGGAAAATGTTCCGATCGAATATAAATATTCAGTTCATCAGGTCAATACAATAATACTGATAGAAACAAGCTATATTGAATTGTAAATACAAAGTGATAAGGTAAGTAGTAGTTTAAAGTATGATGATGTATAGGTATCTATATGTTAGTGTGCGTTAAGTCAATAAAAATTTGACAAGGTCGTTTGATTTTGCTCAATGTATATGTATATAAAACCCAACTACGACAATAAATGACGCTGAAAAAGTATTAAAACAAGTTTCAAAAGCCGTAGTCACGCGTTGTTAAAGTGATATGTACCATATGGTATATTACACTACATGCTACGGCTTTAACTTATTAATTTACCATAGTCCATATCACTTTAACAACGCGTGACTACGGCTTTTGAAACTTGTTTTAATACTTTTTCAGCGTCATTTATTGTCGTAGTTGGGTTTTAGTTTTTACTTATTTTTATTTAAAATGTTTTGGTGCCTCTATAATACTAATTTCTTTGCAAAGTGTATTTTAAATAGATACCACAGAAATGTCACAATTATCGAATAAATACGGACAAAGTCACGAGAAAATGCTAATAATATATATATTTTTGAAATCTACAAGTAACGCCCTTTCGTATGATACCAAACACGGCATATTTCTCTCATATTTATTTTTTAATACACTACCTTACGTCGGCTAGAGGGCGCCACATTAAATTCAGTGACACGTCATATAGCCTATTATCAGCGGGCAATCAAGACGCTTCTAACGATACCTCATTTGTCTTATACTGACTAGTTTAGAAAGAATGAGGAAACAAATAAGCATACCATAGAAATATCACACTTTTCGAATAAATACGGACAAAGTCACGAACAAATGCTAATAATATATGTATTTTTGAAATGTACAAGTAACGCCCTTTCCAATGATACCAAACACGGCATATTTATCTCAAATTTATTTTTTAATACAGTACTTTATGTCGGCTAGAGGGCGCCACATTAGATTTAGTGACAGCTCATATAGCCTACTAGCTGTTGCCCGCGGCTTTGCTCGCATGGAAGTTGATTATATGCATTTAATTAAAACTGTGTAAAAGAATGTATCAGTAATTTATTCACGTTTTAAACGTATTTATTTATTTTTGATCATTATCCCATTTAAAAGAACTTTCATACAAACATTTGACCCAGAGCCTTTAGGAGCAGAATTCGCATAAATACTGATATAAGTATACATCTATTTGTAATCAGAAACATAAAAACGAAAGTTGTTAGGCTGCTAAATTAAAAAAATGGCGGATTTCCAAAGTAACCAATACATGAAATGCCAAATACTATTTCTCCCCTTAGGGGTAGAATATCCAGAAACGCTTAAATATGCATATTCTCGTTTTTAATTAGTAACCCAAAAATAATATTTTGTGTTTCTAACTCAAAAAATTACAGACTTCCATGCAATCTTGCAATCCCTATTTCACTATTTCAAATATCCAGGAACCTTTAACAGGTATCTACTCATTTTTAATCAGTAACCCAAAAATATAGTTTAATATTTCTGAGTTAAAAAATGATGAGCTTCCATACAAACTTTCAATCCCTATTTCACCCCCTTAAGGGTAGAATAACCAAAAACGATTAAATAGGTCTCTACACTTTTTTAATCAGTAGCATATAAATAAAGTTTTATGTTCAAACTTCAAAAATGACGGAATTCCAGACTAACCTATGCACGAAATGTCAACCCCTATTTCACCCCTTAGGGATAGAATATTAAGTCACGCTGAAATACGTATTTACTCATTTTCAATCAGCAACCCAAAAGTAAAGTTTCAGGTTTCTAAGTTAAATATGACAGATTTTCATAAAAAAAATTCAACCCCTATTTCACCCTCTTATTAATTAAATATGCAGAAACGCTAAATAGATATCTAGTTATTTTTAATCAGTAACCCAAAATAACATTTTCATGATACTAATTTAAAAAATAACGGACTTCCATACAAACTTTCAACCTCTATTTCACCCCTTTAGGCGTAGAATATCCAGAAACGCTTAAACACGTCTTTACTCTTTTTTAATCAGTAGTACATGAATAAAGTTTCATGTTACAAACTTAAAAAATGACGAACTTCCATACAAACTTTCAACCCATATTTCACCCCTTAGGGGTTGAATATTCAAAAACGCTGAAATACGTGTTTACTCATTTTTAATCAGCAGCCCAAAAGTAAAGTTTCAGGTTTCTAACTTAAAAAATGACGGACTTCCATACAAACTTTCAACCCCTATTTCACCCCCTTAGGGGTAGAAATTCCAAAATTCCTTTCTTAGTGCGTGTCTACTCAATAAAAGGATCCTACTCACCAAATTTCATAGCCCTAACTATCATAGTTTACGCTCGGCGATGATGAATCAGTCAGTCAGTCAGTCAGTCAGGACTTACTATTTTATAAGTATATATAACCAGAAGACGATCATGACGCTTCTAGAGACACCTCATTCGTCCAAATCTAATTAGTAGTTAAGGAGCTAGGAGGGAACAAATGAACATACATACATACATACATACATACATAGCCTGTCAAAATCATAACCCTCCTTTGGCTTTGCCGTAGTCGGGTAAAAAATGAATCGCCGAAATATATGTACGCGCATAACTTCCGATCGGCTGCACCAAATTAAATAATTATTTTTTTATGTGTTCGTTTTTGTTAGGTTTGTGTACAAGAAAAATAAAAGATAATGAAAAAGTTTTTTTGTAAGCGACTGTACACTGCCTGTGGGAAGCTGAGACAGATATGTAAATATGGTGGTACGAAGTTCACCGGATCAGCTAGTTTGTTATATAACGAATTCATTGTTGCAGTTCTAGTCTATTTGTAAAATGGACATTATGGTGCTTTTTGCAATATCATTAACAAGGTTAACCTAAATAATATAACTTAAACTAGGAAAGTACAATTGGCGGCCTTATCGCCCGTAGGCAATCTCTTTCAGGCAAGTTCTTTTTAATATACTTAAATTTATCGTGCTCATACATACGTACGTAACAATGTTGTCTTGCCAGTCCCCAACCCGCACTAGGCCAGCGTGGGGACGTATGGCCTTAACCCTCTCCTGAGAGAAGACCCGAGCCCAGCAGTGCGACGTTATGGGTTGTTGATGATACATAATAAACTGAGTAAACGATAGTCAATACCTACAAAAAAATTGCATTGAGGTACTGTAACAATACTTTATCCATTGATGTTTTGTTCTCAACAGCCTTTATTGTCCATAAGCCTCTCCTTAGAAAGGACGTTTTGGTTTAGTATATTTACTAATATTAAATCGATGTTATTGTATAAAACCATATCAGAATGACCCAGCTTCGCTCAGTATTTTATTTTGTAAATTTTCAAAAAAATAATCTAAGCTAGTTCTATTTATTGCCCGCTATAACTGCAGATAATATAATCAAATTCATCAGCATTGTAACAGATAGTTTCAGTAATGTACCTAGTTATCTACATCTAAAAACTATATTATATTGTAGAAAATAAAAAGTCACGCTTCAGTCATTGAAACTGACGCGGACTTAGGTACTTTAATTACAAGTTAATTAACGCTTGTTATGGTTTTCTAATTGAACTTGTGTTTGTGTTGCTGTTTTAACACAGTACAGTTTTAATTTGTACAGTTGTTTACATGAACAGTTTCATTTAAAATGTATATTTAATGGACGGTATAATTAGTCATATCTGACAAAATCTCATTGTTTTATACGTAACTAATAGGTTTATGATCACTACCCCGCTTGTAAAGGTCAGAGCGTGATGTTTGACAGTCTATATTAATTCCTACTTAATATTACAAATACGAAAGTCTATCTGTTGCGCTTTTGTGGCTAAACCACTGAACCTATTTTCGTAAATTTTGACATGGAGATTCTTTGAGTCTTGCCGCGGTAACCGAGATGCTCTGGCTAAGTTGTGGCCAAGTGGCCAATATGAAAATAAATAGTTTATTATTATTATCTATACAATAAAGTGAGTGTCTGTTTGTAATATTCAAATAACCGCTTTTTACTAAATGCATACGTAAATACGGTACATATACCAAAACTAGCCGACCCACGCAACCTCGTTTGCGTCTTCTATTGCCCGTAGCGTCATAATTTTCCCCGTTTTCGAAACATTTTTCATTGGTGCTCCGCTCCTATTGGTCGTAGCGTGATGATATATACCCTATAGCCTTCCTCGATAAATGGGCTATCTAACACTGAAAGAATTTTTCAAATCGGACCAGTAGTTCCTGAGATTAGCGTGTTCAAACAAACTCTTCAGCTTTATGTATTAGTATAAATTATTGTATATGGAACGGGTAACCCATTTTGATGGGACTTTTACTGATAGGTAACTCATGATATAAGAAGTTACTCAGGCTACTTTTATTTAGACTAGGTTCGCCCCGCGGCGTTACCCGCAGTACGACGATGACCGCGGGTAACACCGCGGGGTTCAGCTAGTCTGAGATAAAACTGACAAAAATAAACCCATCACCTTTATTATTACCTATATTAAAAATGATAACAAACCGTCTGCGTTTGATTTTTATAGGTGGGTGGTCGTTATAACTTTATCAATCTAATGATTCATTTAAGTCTCACTGATTGGGGATAGGAAAGTTTTACAAATCAATATTGATTAAATACCTAATCTTCATATTTTTGTCTAAGTCTCTTTTCTTTATCGTTAACATTAACACAAGTTAAATACCTGATTTCGTTTATATTCACGTGTTTCTTTCTTATTAACCGACTTCAAAAAAAGGAGGAGGTTATCAATTCGATTCTTTTATGTGTGCTTTTGACTTGGTGAACCGATTTTGAGGATTCTTTGTTTATTTGAAAGCTAGTGCTACCCGTTTCTTCCCATTTCAATTTGGTCCAGTTCTTAAAGTCGGTTTTTTGTCAAAATTTGTATTTTTCATAGCTTCGTTTGTTTTTGATAACCTTGGCGCTTGACGTCTAACTGACTAGACTTTTTTATGCGTTCTGTCTAATCAATGCTTCAACAGTTTTGGACGGCCTAACACTGAATTTTTTTGGTCTACAAATGTCTCATGGTCGAAACTATCATTAACAACTGACAGCTATGTATGAGTTACCTCAAGTTATAGTTAATGAATGAGAAGGAGAACCAAAAATATTTTATGGAAAAACTTACGGATATTCTAAAAGTTGTCTTTGTAAACAAGTGTTATTTTTATTATACAAGTCACGTTTCACAAATATTATGGACAACATCGACGTAAACACGTGAGATACGATAATACGAAAAGTTAATATATCAATTATTTCTTTTGCACAAACAACTGTCACGATAAAACATTGTAAATAGATAAACCCGCCACATGCACTACCACAAGTACATATTATGATAGCTAGAGAAAACTAAATGTAATGTCAAGTTATTGAACAGAAACTAACATATGTATGGCCCCCACATTCAGTCCACTGCTAATTCTGGAAGAACTTTGGATGGCTGCAAAATTGAAAATTATTTTACTTTCACTCACATAACCCACGTATTTCCATCCCACTTGACATTGGCAGAATTGTAGACAACGGCAGTTTGCCATTCTCAAGAAAAAAAACACAAAAAAAAACTTGTATGTATTTAATACATACATGCTACTGTGCTTAAGATCTCGGGAACGATTCCCGGATCGGATCAAATGTTTTTATGGTCTGTAAATATTTGTTTTTTTTTTTGTATGACATAGGGGGCAAACGAGCAGACATATCGCCTGATGGTATGCGTTTACCGCCGGCCTTTTAAGAAGGAATACGCTCTTTTCTTAGTTTCGGAGTTTGGGTGTTTTCTATATATAATATGTATATATTTACAAAAAAATAGGTATTTATATCAGTTGTCTAGATCTAATAACACAAGCTCTGCTTAGCTTGGAACTGGACAACGTTGTGTGTTAATTGTCCGAAATATTTATTTATTTATTTAATACTAGCTTTCGGATATCACGATAATCATTTTTAGGCTATATATAGCCTATGATACTCACAAAAATGTAGCATTGTATTTCTAAAAGATCAAAATTGGTTCAGTAGATCCAGAGATTACCCCCTAAACTTCACAAACTTTACCACTTTTTTAATTTAGTACAGACTAGCTGAACCCCACGGTGTTACCCGCGGCTATTGTTGTACCACGAGTAACGCCGCGGGACAAAGATAGTCTAAAAAAAGTAGCCTATGTTACTCCCCGGATCATCAGCTACCTGCCAGTGAAGGTCCCGTCAAAATCCGTCCAGCCGTTCCAGAGATTACCCGGAACAAACAGACAGACAAAACATTTTTTAACTACATTTTTGGTATATGTACCGTGTATACATACATATGCATTTAGTCAAAAGCGGTTATTTTAATATTACAAACAGACACTCCAATTTTATTTATTTGTATATATTAGCAAGGTCTTACTCCCGACATAACTGTTTGTAAAACTATATTGAGTAAACTTAAACTAGCGAAACTAACATAGCGTGTTTTCTTTAAATTTATTACATTTTTCTTAGTGCCACAACTGAGAAAGTTATTTTGCTTTATGGCAATATTGCGGTCTTATTAATAGTATTTTCTGTACAGAATACTGGCTTTATAACTAAGGTTATGAGGCCAGTCTTGCAAAATCACGCTGCTAGTAAAATGAAAATGATTAATCTTTCATCTCTTTTGCATTTATTTCTGAGTTTGTAGATTACCCTTTTTAGACTTTTAGCGTTTACAAAAACGATTAAAAATACATTTAAGGACGAATAACAAAATTACTATACCAGGACCGTGAGATAAAGAGTTTTTTATTTTTTAATGAAGAACAAAAAATATATACCAAGTTATTAAGTGGCAATACTTAACAGTAACACTTGTAAGGTTTTTTTTTATAATTGAATGCGATTAACATTCGTTTAGGTATACGTATAATGTATGCACATATTGCTATAAAAACTGATCAATGTATCAATAAAAAGTTTGTAAAATTGAGTTATGCAGTAAGATATATTATAGAAATACAACTGAATTCGGAACCTCCTCTTTTTAAGTCTTTAGAGTCGGTTAAAGTAAAGGTAATGTGATCCCAAGTCTCTACTTCATAGCAGAGCAGGAACTTTATCGTAATTGCTTTACTCCCGGATAAGATCCATTCGTGTCACACGACACCGGTAGATCTATGATGAAACAGTTTATTCTTAGCTTCGACCTCTCACGGTCACCGTCTGCTTTAGGAATATTCCGGTAGTAATGGTATGACTACGACGTAGATATGTATACATTTTTCGCTATTTCCCCTTATCATCTAGTTTGTATTGTGTAACAACACACGTACGTTATTGTCGATTTAATCCTTTTCTTTTTTAAGATCTTTATATAACACATTGGTTATTTGGCTTCTGTAACCGATTAGTTCCATATTTGTCTATAATGAATGATATAATAATAGATTCTACCAGGTATGAAGAAATGATGACATACATGTAACATTATAGACACGAAGTCTAAGATAAGTCTATGTGTTTTTGATAAAAAAAAACTAAACTCAAATCGAACCTCTCACTTTCCTCCAATCAGTGAGTGTAAGTGATTTCGTGAAAAGGGACGGAAATGGATAACAGTAGGCTGGAAAAGCGCGCGCTATTTGATTTGAGACACATATATGTGTCTCTTGCTAAGTCATACGAATTTCTTGCTCCATTTTTTTTCTAATAAGTAAATCACATTCAGATGTTATTTTATTGGCAAATTCGTACGGTGCCACCATAAATCGAGGACTCGTATATGACACAGCCAGTACAGACCAAGTAAACGAATTAACTTGGTAAATTAATATTTTTTAGGTGTGCTGTTAACAGCCTGTGTAACTAACGCAGCCTTTCTAAAGTTGTTAAAAGAGACAAGAAAACAATAAGCTTCTAATATCAAAGGTAACAACAATAAAGTTGTATCGTGTAGTGTAATTTGAGTAATTTAAAACGGAAAATGTGTTTTATTTGTGATCCGTACCATACAAACAAAGTCACTCTAGGGTGTAGCAGACCTTCCCTCATGTTACTCATTCTAAGTCAATACTTTACTAATAGTTTGCCCTATCAAACGTTGGAATATTATTTGTATTAATACTAACTTAGGCATGTTTGGTAGTTAAATAGGGTAGATGATACCTTAGTCAAGTTAGTTACTTTTTATCATCTGTCAATACGATACTTTGGATACAAAATGTACTATATACAAACTTGTGACTTCACTATTCAATTGAGCAATATATTTAAATGTTTATTTGATTAAAATTTGTAATAAAAATAAAAAGCTGTAATACTCGTAATTATGTTTTCCTAGATGTTTTGTAATATTCGTTTTATTAAAGAAGACATCGGTATTTATTTACGATACAGTCATCTACCCTATTGCAGATAAACATACGTAACATATTTTTGGACAAAGTTCACTCTTCATATATTTTTTGTGATTAATAGGAATCGAAGCAACTGCATTTGGCTTAGCTTGATTACTACTAGATTAACAGGCCAGTAAATAAATGTGTGTACAATGATATTATATTCATTGGGTGTGTACATATAATTATTAATTTATAATTATTGTATTGTTGACTGGTCAATTAGTAGATGAGTTATTTTTAAGATAGTGCAACGATAGCGAGGTATCCAACGACAAATGTGTCATCTAAGACCGACGACTTAACGTGTTCTCAGAGATACGGAGGGGACTTAATGTATTTAAGAATGTTCACTCATCCAAAAAAAAATCATCGACATAGGGCATAGTGGTTTAAGCAGTCGCCACACCGTTTACTACTGCACTAAGTGTTGTGAGTTCTAATCCCACATGGAACAACACTTTATGTGATCCACAAATCGTTGTTCTAAGTCGGAGTGTTCTTTGTGTTTGTTTCATGTATGTTTGTTAAGTTCCCCGCTAAAGAAGGTTTGTTCCTAATGCGGGAGTATTCCTTTCTTTTAAGAATGATATTTATGTAAAATAAAACGGTAGATCTTTTGTAACTGTTCTGTTATTTTATTATTCTTTCTCATCTGAGTTACACATGCATACATATAACCACCATTGGCGCTGCGGATAGACATAGGGAGTTATCTAGGAAAAATGTAGTACCAATATTACAATATAAGAAACGCTTTTTACATTTTAGCCAACCTGAATAAATCTACAAACATTGCCATTTAACAACAAAGAAAAACATGGCTACCCGGATTGCGTAACTTTGCAATATCCTCACCTACTCGATTACCACTTGGCCGCGAACCTCTATTCATATTTATTATCGAAAGAAAATCGATTGTCTATTCAGCATTGTGATTAAACATTGTAAAGGTCATGAGTGTCATGTTATACGTGCGTATGGTTTACATCACGCTCGTCACACTGAACACGAACTATTCGTAAAATAAAGTAGATTAGATAATACATCGTACATTATCTCTTTATCATAGTCAGTTGTGATGGCCAAGGCAAGCTTATTATCGCAAAACGGCACGGCATTTTGATTTATTATTGTGGGATAAGGTAGTTAATTTCAGTTGTAGTACAAGCTGCAAAATTGCTACCAAGATACTAATACCGTTCATGGACACCTGAAACTCAATATATTAAAGGAACCCCAGGAATGGAGGTGGGAAGGGACGGCTTTGGTAATTTGGGATTTTCAAATTATTTTAAATTTTTCACCGTTTACAACTTCACCGTTTAAATCGTCCCAGACGTTTTCGTGTTTGAGCGAGCCAATGGAACAACAATTGATTTATATATAATATAAGAGTACTAAACAGTATATTTCTGTAATACATATAAAAAATACTTGCTGTTAGTCAGGCTAACTGACTGATTCGTCAACGCAGATTAAATTTAAACCACTGGTGCTACAAACTTGCAACATTAGTAGCTGATGCTTTTAGTTCTAAGCAAGCACCAAGGACTTTTGGACTTAATCGATTAACGATTGTATGAAAGTCTTTAAAAAAAATACGCAAAGAAGTCGCTGGCATTAGCTGGTTCGATTATAAAGACAATTAACCTTAACCATTATTTTCAGTTACCTCACGCGCATTTATAAAACTTTCATAGAATATTCTAGACCTTGTAACGGCATAAAGAAAATCCGCTTAGCAAGTTTCCGCCGATGAGCCACGATCGAACATGACCCACATAATAAAGTTGCGTAAACAATCTGCGAGATGTTAAAATTAATCGTATGAGACGCTTGTCATATAAATCATTATGTAATAGATCGAACTACCATATTTTTTATCTTAAAGGAGTTGGAGTAACGGTGTTTTTATATTTCGCCCACATGCTCTGTTGCCGGATAATTGCCCAGTTAGTTGAAATCTTAATCCATACAATACCACTTTTGACTAGGTTACTTATGTCTAAATGATGAATCAACATCGTAAACAGATTGCTAACTTTTGTGTATGTCTTACTTTCATGTGGCTGGTACGCAGTAGTTATCGGAAAGAATTTAGTGAATAAGGAATTCAGTTAGACACTATTTTTAGACCCTGATATCACTGCTTTGACAGTCTATCTAGAATCTAGATAATGCTCTAAATATCGGTGTATAGTTATTTGTTACTAAGGACAGTCTGTTTCGACTAGTGTGATATTGATCGTTATCAAAGGATTACTCCACTTAAATACGTTAGTACTATTAGTTATTCTGAGACTTAAGCAAATTTTCTCTAACAAATCATTTTCAGCATTACTTCCATATCCTCAGTATAAAACTTCTACTTTATTTTCCCTAATGTCAATTTATGACACTTGCGTGAGGGATTGCCTAGCCTAAATCGTGATTATGTAATAAACTTATCATAACAACCACGGTATAACAAAACACGTTTTATTTTATGTCTACGTTTAAGAATAAATATATTAATGTATGGATAGCTAAATATACTTTGGACATTGCGGGTGGTGACATCTTTTTGTGGGAGCTTCTTTTTTTAACTTTAAGAGTAGACAAAAATGATTTTATTGCTTACTAACTTTTAAACGCGACTTGCCCGCGTTTATGTCAGTTAGCGCGGTAAAGAGTAGCCTATGTTCTTCCTTGAAAATCTAATTATTTTCATTGATAATTCCATTAAAATTGACAAACAGACAAAAGTTACTTAAGAATTTATCATATGATAATGGATTTTTGTTTTTATTATACGTAACTAGATATTGTGACTTCTTCCTAGCTTTTATTATTCCCAAAATTAGGTTTCTAGATTTTTGGCACACAGAACAGCAATTCATTTGTAATATATATACAGAAAGAAATTCATAGAAGTTGCTGCTAGTTTATTCTGGTTGAAACTCCAATTAATTCATGCGTATGTAATACTATGTTAATATATATTACGTGATCGCGTTAATTCCCTCACATATACGCAATTATAAGGTTTTAATTATTTGTCTTGTGAAATATCAGACAAACGAAGGCAGCGATTCTGCCTCACTTTCCGCACGTAATTTATATGTACTCCTTTATTGTTGCGGCTTAGTTAGCCATAGCAGTTAATTTAAAAAATGGCTAAACAATAAAATAAGTATAGTTTATTATTCAAATGGTATATAAATAATATTGAAGGTAATAACACTAATAACCTAGAAATGCATTAAATACTTTTGTACTATCAAACATCGTTATTGTCTGGCCTGCACTAAATTGACTGTTATCTGACTTGTACTCGTGATAAAAAAATAAAAGATGACAAGTCTGTCTGTCAATGAGTTCGAATTGTATTGTTAGTGGTCATTCTCGAACATTACGTGGGCTATATTTAAGGAAGTAGGTCAAGGTTGATGGATATAGGGCCGTCAAGGCTTTACTATTGGGGTGTATAGGGAAATTATACTTACCTATTCTATTTGTACCACCAATGTATCATCAATGGTGTTGCTAATATTATTTTGAGTCGGCTCAGTTCGCAACGTCGTTTCAGGATTTTTGCTGGTTTCCTTTTATAGCTGGGCTGCTTGAAACAAATGCTTTTCGAGAATGTAATTATTTAAACACGGGAATAGTAAGTTCATTGGAGTAATTAGGGGCAGTAGCTTGGGGTTAGACAAGGTTTACAAAGACTGGAGTAGATTAAAAAAGTTCAAGTTTCGTCCCCGGATACCGGTCCTGTGATTAGAGAAGCAGATACAGAAAAGAGACATAAACAGGCCATTGAGTATAGGTGTAGTTTTTTTTCCATAGCCACGTTCGGGCTCAGTCATCTAATAGTAAATACCCTAAGCCAGTTTGTCTATACAATACGATCATTATTAACTTGAACACTTTTCAAGACAGGAACAGGTGGAGAGCTATCACTCGAAGAATTCTTCTAAATTGTACGACAGTTTTTTTTTTTTTTTTTAATGTTTGACCCTGCCATAATGACTCTACTCTGCCTGATGGAAAGCATAAGCAGAATCCAAGAGTGATGGTCACTATACTGCGAACGCAGACAATGCAACAATGCAGCATGGTGACCCACACCATGGCGGGCTAGTGATGCTTTCGCATCATTGGGCCTCCGGTCTCGCACTCACCAACGAAACACGACAGCATGATCGCTGTCACTTTACGTTGATTTTCTGTACGAGGGTAGTACCGCCCCGGTCGAGCCGGCCCGTTCGTGCGGAAATCAGCGTGGCTCTACTACCTTCTACCTACTGTCAGAATTTAGAATAACTACACAAGGAAAATGATCCTCATTTGAAAATTTTGTTAGTGTTGAAATAACCTACAAACACCACAAAATACACCAACACTAAACATTTTACGTCTACCGCAATACTTAACGTAGAGTTAAAAGTTATTTCGTGCGTTTACGACTCTTATCACGTGTGTCGAAAGGTTAACATGTAGCTTTAGTTGCTTTTTAACTCTCGTCGCACCTGATATAAGGATGTTAACGACTACAATAACTGTCTAGCATTCACCAAAAATAAAAAATCAACTCCAACAGTTTTATGTTCGTTGTTAATCCTGTCTTTAAATCACCACTTGCTTGTGTGTGTTAAATACATAAATGTCAGTTCGTCAGTCATCAGAGTGACGTCATAAAATACACAATGACAATCCATCTGGTCGTATTATCTCCTAAGGTCAAAAAACTTAATATTAATTAGGATTTAATGATTTAAAATATCACTGTACTACGGTATAACCACTCAGTCTCTTCTTAATTCATAAAAAAGGTAATAAAATTCAGGATTAAGAACCACCACGGTTAAGAAAGCGTGTGGTTTATTTATCTCACAGTTTTAATCGTATTGTTCTACATAAGACTTCGGAACGTCTAAATTTCAGTATTGTTGTAAGATAATATAAAATGGGGCACGGGACAAGCGGGGTATTTGCCCTACCTAAATTAATGTATGTAAATGGAAGCCACTACACATAAATACCTAAATTGTAAGTCGTTATTTTACTTAATTGTAGTAGAAGTGATCGTCTTGAAGTTGAATTGTTATGAAAATGGTAAATGAAAAATAAAACTAAGCTTTTCTCGATGTAAGCTTATCTTCTCCTCGTGATCTCCAACTGAAATAAAAGTGTTTCACAAATACATTTTTTAATGATAAATATCTTTGCCAAACATTTCAGTATCTGTAGAGGTAAAAAGAGTTCTTAGCATTTTAAACGCTTCTATTATGACGGAGCGATGCAATGTCTATACGTAAACACTCAATAAAAAAATTAAGTTTGGAATTAATTTGCTCGTAGTGAACCGTAGTTATTTTTACCAGTTCAAGCCCCAATTAAACCATATTTTGAAGTATATTTGCAAGAAATTTATAATCTATGGTTGACCTTTGTAGAAACCCACGCAGGGAAATACCGCCTACGATTTTGTTTGCGCGTAACTTCTCGTTCAGCAGTGTGACGGTAAACGCGAAATATAAGTAGCATGCCCAAGACGTTTAGTGTGGGCCATCGAACAATTTAAGTCATGACGTCAAAACTGTTTATTTTACACAATGAAACAGTTCACTTGGGATATTCCGGTAGAAAATATTTCTACCTTTCTCGCTTAATATGCACCAATTAACTTTTACATATGTCAGATTCGTCATAATCCGTAAAACATACACCTCCAACAGAACGATCAAACCATTAAGGGAAAATGTTAGGCTACTAACCCAGTAGTGTACTGTTATAAGGTACTGATGATCAAGGCGACTTACCTTACCTCTTAAAAGTTCAACTGGTAAAGTCTACTCCTGGTATAAGTCTAGATTCCGCTAGCGAAGTAGTTTACTCGTTACTAAGAGAAGTTTAGCGTACGAAGCACAGTCCACA
Source organism: Spilosoma lubricipeda (assembly GCA_905220595.1). NCBI lineage: Eukaryota > Metazoa > Arthropoda > Insecta > Lepidoptera > Erebidae > Spilosoma > Spilosoma lubricipeda. The sequence goes on along the minus strand of HG992294.1, from coordinate 16,040,081 downwards.
TCTCTGATATATGACGCATGTGTGTTTGCATGCATGACGCGACTACGGGCTTCTTGTTATTTTTTTTACATTTAAATAGATATCTACGTACATGTATATTGCGCAAATACACCGACCATTTCCTGTAAGTGCCATTAACATGGAAAATGTTTAGAAGTTTTTGGCTTCAGTTTATGTTACTTTCTTTTCTAGAATGTTTTATTATAGAATCGTAATGTACTAGAAATAACCTGTGCCAAAAAATTCATAATAAATATCGCAGTACGTTATTTGTTTGCTAAAATTAATTATTTTAAATAATTGTAACACACGTTATAATGTAACAAGTACCGCATTAAATAAATAGGTGTAATATGCGTGTGACGGCTTTTCACGTGTAGATAAGAACGGAGTAGTGTATAAAATTAGTCGCTCATAGCTCAGTTGCACTCGGTGATTGCAAACAATCACCGAGGGTAAGCAACGATGGCACGGTCGGTACCTGGATGGGTGACCGCTAGTGCGTCTCCGTGACTCGGTGGTCACGTTAAGCAGTCGGTCCCGGCTGTCATCGTATGAAGTCGTGAAGCTTAGTTGGAGGACTTTGGGCGGCTTAGAAACATCCAACGTCAAGATGACGTAGCCACAACGTTGTGTTGCCAGTCCCCAACCCGCACTTGGCCAGCGTAGGGACGTATGGCCTTAACTCTCTCCTGAGAGGAGATACAAGCCCAGCAGTGGGACGTTATGGGTTGTTGATGCAGTGCATAAAAGTAATGATAAGGTTAGATTTGATCAAACCAGCCTATCTTAATCGTTAGACCTATAGTAATATGCAAATTCGCCAATATGCTGAATTCCAACATGCGTTAATGGTTCAATTTCAATGGTTATGAGGTAAATCAAAAGTCACTTGTTAAATGGTCGCTCGCAATTTATCGTTACGAGTCCACGCATTCAGGTCGTAAACCATACCGTAATTGGTGTGTCACAACTTTAAATTGAAACGTTCAATGTACTTTGTATCTGGAGCGAAGATTTTGAAATGAATAGATGGGTACGCAATTTTTATTGGACATTTGGAATTTCATTCGTATCTTTGAAAGCTGAGAAACTGAAGATATGTTTAGTATGTAGTTTACCTATCCATACTTCCATACTAATATTATAAACTAACTAAACCCCGCGATTATCGTCATAAGTAGCCCAAGTAAGTTACTCCTTATATCATCAGCTACCTATCAGTGAAAGTCCCGTCAAAATCGGTCCATCCGTTCCAGAGATTACCCGTAACAAACAGATAGACAGTCAGACAAAATTGAAAAAAATAAATTTTTGCTATATGTAACATTTATACATACATAATAATATGCCTTTAGTAAACATTGGTTATTTTAATATTACAAACAGATATTCCAATTTCATTTAATTGTATAGATTCGAAAGTAACTCTGTCTGTCTGTTTCGGCTAAGCCGCTGCAGCTGCACCGATTTTAATTAAATTTGTGATGGAGATACTTTGATTGTTGAGGAAGGACATAGGCTACTCATTACTGCGATAAACATACATACGAATTTATGTAAACATACAGATATTAACGTGATTCCATGACAGGTTCTACATACCTGATTGCATACACAAACAAACTAACTGAACTCGCTTACGTGGTCTAGATTATTCGCGTGTGCATATATATACTTACCTATATAATCGTGAACGGTTTAAAAGTTGGTATATTTGAATCTATTTGTAGCCCAGTAGCATAAATCATGTTTGCATTTATAAATGTAGCTTGTATTGAATGTTTACGTATTATATGTTTATACTAAATCTATCGTGGGAGAGCCATGCTGCGGACCATATGGTGTGACCGGAGTGATGCCATGGCCTCACTGCTAAAGACTAACCGGTGCAGGGCTGTTAAGCATTCTTTTAGCTTCTTTAAACTCAATGAGTGAGGTTACTAGAGCACAAACCGATGCATCATCATGCACCCATAGCGAAGATCTTTGAAATTTAGAAAATCTATATTTATTTAAAAAAAAAAACAGGTACTATCGCACTAGGAATATTTGAGGGACTTGTAAACATACAAGAAACGGATATAATCCATTCGTTTAGATTTTAGAACTTTAGATAGTGTCGGTGCACTGCACGCAATTGTGGTTATTGTTGTGAAATACGAATATATATATTAATTTATACGACGGCGTTAACTGACAAATCATACATGCTTGTGGGTGAACGCCGCAGGCAGGCCCTTTGATTTTGTGGTGGTGAATTAAGGTGACCGCATCTTAGCGAATTGACTATACAATGAACACACAGACTTATAATAACAATTTGTGGATCCCACATAGTATTATTCCTATTTTGTTAGAAGCCACAACATTCAGCGTAGTTACCGCTCAAACCACTACACCATCGCGGAAATTATTGAAAGTATTTGTTTAAATAAACGTTGTAATATTTCATATCCTTTTATTCCAGGAGATTGTAAAAGATATCACCACTGTCTAGAAAGTGTTAGATAACATATTCGCCGTAACGATTATGTAATACGGTGACATTGAGCCCAAAAAGTGGGTTAAATAAATAAATACTGTTTTATCCACTTACTTTGCTTTGTATGTGGTACTAAGTTTTCCTAATAGTGACTTCATAAAGTCGCCCCTCTGATATAAACTGGCGTGCATAATAACTGGGTCACCTAATCGCCCTGATTATATTTTTGTGTACTTTGTTCCGTTTAGGGAAATATGTTTCTTTTGTAAGCGAAGAGCTTTTGAGTTTATAGGATTAAATTTTATGCTGGCATATCAATACATGTTGATGAGATGATATAATGCAATTTCCGGTTCTCCCAGAATCAGCGGCCGTCTTGTTCCCGGTTTTAACTCGTTGAAAAACAACGAACAAAACTTCGATTAAGAAAGACCATTTGTGGCCATTGCATTTCTTTCTCACTATTATGCTTTGCTAGCTTTTGCCCGCGGCTCCGTCCGCCTGTATATCGGTTATCGCGACAAAAAGTAGCCTATGTCCTTCCTCAAGAATCAAAGTATTTGCTTGTTTGTTGTTATAATGCTTAATTACATTGAAATCGCTGCAGCCGTTTAACCGTTATAGACAGACAGAATTACTTTCGAATTTAGAATATTAGTATAGATTTATCTGTAAAGCCTGTAGAATATAAACATGATCCATAACAACGAATCTCATAAAAATAAAAGCAATTAATATTCGTACCAAAGCAAAGTGCAGCGATTCAATAACATTAAGTACCCGTGCCCATCCAGGTGTATAGCTACACGATGTTGTGACACGAACAAAGGAATGCGCACTGAATTGCGAGTCGATGACGCAAAACGCCAGTACCAATTAGCCGAAAGCATTTAACAAATTTATCATTGCCTTGCGAATGACAAACATGATAACGTTATTCAAATTCTTGTTAAAACATACCTATTTATTGCTATTTATGTAACAGGATAAAAAGGTAGAATATTAAAAACGTTGCTTTTTAAATGAGTTTTAAAATATTTTAGGCGTAATTAAATACAAAGTTAGAAGTATCAAATTTTTGTGTCATCGGTATTTAAAACGGAAACCCTTATCTTTACTATTGTCCTCGATTTCACCAGCGAAGCCATTCTACATAATTTTTTTACAAACATTGTTTAGGCTAAATATGTGTTGTAATTTTTTCCAAATATGCTCCATACTTATCTTGCTCAGTTTATTGGTAGTGTTTTTTTGTTTTTTTTTTTTATGGAATATGAGGCAAACGAGCAGATGTATCACCTGATGGTACCCCATAGGCATGCAACATAAGAGGCATCACAAGTGCGCTACCGGCCTTTGGGGGGTGGGGAGGGGTTGGGATATGGGCCTTCGGTATCCTCACTCATTTGGTGAAACACGGTTTTCAGTGAGGCCGTGGTATCACTCCGGTCGAGCCGGCTCATTCATGCCAAAGCGTGGCTCTCCCACTTTTACTTACCACTTACAATGTTAGTGTTATTGCCCATACCACCACCACCACTATACATACCATAATTGATATAACAATTCATTTGAATTGTAACAATCAACGCCCAATAAATCTACCTATACACATAAAATTACTTACGCTACTATAAAAAATTAAAATTATGGCACCAAATGCTTTTTACGTTGTTTGCACCTATTACGAAAGGATTTTTCATAATTGTACACCAAAGGGAATGAAGCAAGGGATGAAATGATGTATGGAAGATCGCTTTTTAAAGCTTCTGGCAATAGCTACTATAATAAATAAAATCTCCGGTTCTCATGACAGAGCATCGTTATACATATAAAACTCCTTATTAACTCTTCATAATAATGTAGATTTTATTCATTTAAAGGTCGGATAACAATAAGTTGGTTTCTGCATTTAAAAATAGAAACGCTAATGAGGTAGTCGTGTAATAATAATAAAAAAAAAACTAAAATACCCCAAGTGTAACATTAAAAATTGGCAAGTGCTATGAAGTCAGGTCGGTAGACTAAGTAAGAGTTAGAGCAAGATTATGTACTTATGTATTTCAAAGGTTTTAATATGTAACTGGGTTTAAATTTTTTCAAGCACATACCTATATTATCATTATGACCTCTCCTAACAGGTTGATTCAGCTGCACCGTCTTTATATAGAAATCTCTAAGTAGATTTATGCTTATGTTATCACAAATGGTCTGAAATTATATAAAGTAGATTCTTTAGCAAGTATTGTACATTTCCATCGATAGGTTAACATTTCAGTGCCGTAACATATATTATCTACTAGCTGAACCCCGCGGTGTTAACCGTGGTACGACAACAGCTGCGGATAACGTCGCGAGACAAAGCTATCTAAAAAAAGTAGCCTAAGTTACTCCCTGGATAATCAGCTACCTGCCAGTGAAAGTCCCGTTAAAATCGGTCCAGCCGTTCCAGAGATTACTCGGAACATACAGAGAGACAGGCAGACAAAAATTAAAAAAATGTTATTTTGGTACACGTATCGTGTACACATACATATGCATTTATTTAAAAGCGGTTATTTTAATATTACAATCAGACACTCCAATTTTATTTATTTGTATAGATTAAATCTAAAATAGTACTTAACAACAAAATATATCTACATAAAATATACATAATGCCTATATTTTAACTATCGTAGGCACAGCTGTAAACTAATATCCCACCGAAAACATTTTCATGTAAAATGTTGCTAAGACGTCTGCATATGGCTTGCCCTGTGAAAAATATATCAGATCTCATGTAAAGCCAAGCTTCTGAACCTACACGCCCTAACTCTACCAACCCTAACTTCACAAACTCAACATCTCAGTAAAAATGTATGACAACTAACTGAAACATCATAACCTCTACAGAGCCAATAATCTTAAAAAGGTTCAAAATTCAGAGTTTATTTGTATTTCTGTTTCATTAATTAATTAATTAGTGACCTGAATCTACTGACATTCCTTCATTTAAAGGTTATGTCTATTTATAGCAGTATCTATAGGCAAGTGGACTGTGCCGAACACTACATCATACAGCTGTTCTAAAGATAATTCGTGTATCAACGCTTACCGAGGTTTAGTTACTCAGGTTCTCGGTACACAGTGACCTGGTTACAACATTTCAATCGCACTATCGCTCAGGTGTGCTATATTCAGCTCACTGTATCCGCAAACTGTTATTTACTCGTTATATACATACTAGCTGACCCACGCAACCTCGTTTGCGTCTCCTATTGCCCGTAGCGTGATAATTTTCCCCCGTTTCGTAATATTCTTCATTGTTGCTCCGCTCCTGTAGGTCTTAGCGTGATGATATATACCCTATAGCCTTCCTCGATAAACGGGTTATCTAACACTGAAAGATTTTTTCAAATCGGACCAGTAGTTCCTGAGATTAGCTTGTTCAAACAAACAAACTCTTCAGCTTTATATATTAGTATATATAGATATATAAATAAAGCTATTTGATATTTTGTATTATTTGTTATACAGATGAGTAGGGTGACTGGCTTTTTTGTACCCACATAAATCTTAACGTTATTATACTGCGTAAAGAATAAACATATGAAAAAAAGTATCTCTATTCTACAACAGATAGTTAACTACTCTATGCGGAAAGACGAAATAAATATATCTTTTCACTTCCGGATCGTTGTTATCAACGATAAAGGGTTTAAAGTGTAACTCATCAAGGTCATTAAAGATAATGAATTCCTTATCTGTCATGATTAGAAAAAAATACCAATATTTTATTTCAGGCAAAAATATTGTGATCAAATTATTATTGAACAGGAAAACGGCGGAGTAGCATGTATTTTCACTCGTTCCCTGACGAAGAAACAGATAATAACATACACACTTCTGTTTATTTATTAATGCCCTATGACTGAGATCACCCAGACAATCACTTATAATGATGTTGATTATGTGACATTATTTGTTTTTGTAAACATTCCTCTGAGCCAAAGTACTTAGTCCATTCCAAGCGAATATTCTTACATTTTTCACAAGTGACGAAATAGCACTACTTTAATGGTTATCTTACAGATATTGTAGTGAGTTCCTACGGTTCTTGCAGTTTTTTTTTAAAGTAAACTTGAAGTATTCAAGCTGTGACAGTTTGAAGTAGGTAAATCGGCGGGTAATAGGAACTTGTAATGAATTTAAAATATTGTTTTGAATTATGAACATGAAAGTTAAAACTTATATAGGTACTAGCCGACCATGCTCGGCTTCTATTAGTCTAAGCGTGATGTTAACTATCCTATCTTAGGCACATCAGTGAAACACAAATCCTACTAATATTATAAACGTGAAAGTTTATAAGTATGGATGGATGGATTTTTGGTTGTTACTCTTTCACGCAAAAACTACTGAATGGATTTGGATGAAACTTTACAGTAATGTAGCTTATATACATCAGAATTACACATATGTTACTATACGCGGGCGGAGCCGCGGGCAACAGATAAAACTGGAAATCGGTCAGATTGTTTTGGAGTTCATCGTAAGCAACAACGTGATACGAGATTTATATTTAGGTAATTGATGAGTTTTGTTAAAGATATAAGATCTATTTAGAAAAGCGTTCTGTGTTGTGATAGGTGAAGATTTCAGTGTGGCCAATTGCCAATACTGAACGTGGTTACCGCGACAGTCGAGTAGATGTAAAATAAACCCACACTAATCCCTCTCATCAAACATGATTGTTACAAACAGAACAGCAACCACAGTTGTTTGAACATTTCTTAATATACTTACCTATAATTACAGTTGCTATGCGTTTTAAATTCTCATTGTCTATGCAATTCTGTACGTATACATCAAGGCCAAGTCTTAACTAGCTGAACTCCGCGGTGTTACCCGCGGCCATTGTCGTACCGCGGGTAACACCGTGAGGCGAAGCTAGTCTAAAAAAGCTAGCCTAAGCTACTCCTTATATCATCAGCTACCTATCAGTGAAAGTCCCGTCAAAATTGGTCCAGCCGTTCCAGAGATTACCCGGAACAAACAGACAGACAGACAGACAGACAAACCGACAGACAAAAATTCTAAAAAATGTTATTTTAGTACATGTATCGTGTATACATACATATGCATTTATTAAATAGCGGATGTTTTAATATTACAAACATACACTCTAATTTTATTTATTTGTATGGATTTAATTTTATTTAACCGCATATTGTTAGTTTTGTGATTTTATCTATCTGTGTATAAAAACTTATTTCCTTTATAGAATTCCACGCTAAAATTTATTTCTCACTATGACAATTTTAACGTTTATTTTAACATTTAACATATTTGTACAGTTTTTCCTTCTTATTTAACAAGCTAACATTTTACCTAAAAGTAAGTGTTTAGTAATACCTATGTATATAAATACTTGATATGAATATTCATCGAAACTAAACATTCTCAATTTGTATAGAATATTAGATATTGGTATGTTTAATGCACCTATTCTTTTTATTACATTTACAATTTTAATTTTCACACCAACCAAATGTATACTGTCAGACAATGCGTTCAGCGTTTTTGCTAAAAATATTGTCTGCCACTTGCCATTTTTTTGTGTGTCTAGTTCGCCATTGTCACCGCAACTTCATGTCTGTGACATATTTATGCACTGCATCGATACTAGGGCCTCGCTTACATCACTTATAAGTTTAGTCGTCTTTAAACTCACATACCTACATAGGTATATCTGGACTTTCATTTTCTTCATGTCCCCACTCTCCCCTATTTTAGTAGATTAGGATTGACTCTCGGAGTTCCTCTGCGCGTTTGGTATAATTATAAGTAATAATTATAAGGTTGTAGGAGTATCTAAGTTATCTCAGAAAACTAGCCCATGAACTTCAAAATTTTTATGAAATGTGTTTAGTAAGCAAGAACATAATATTTATAAATAAAATACTTCTATTAGAAGATAAAGTTAGAGTTGCATGTCCTGTATAATAATCTATACTTCTATACTATTATATAAAAAGGTATAGTTTGTGCGTTTGTGAGTTCGTGACGTTGTAAGGAGTAATCTTTGGATCTACAGAACCGATCTTGAAAATTCTTTTACCAATACAAGAATGCTACGCTATTTGTAAGCGACATAGGCTGTATAATAACCAGAAAAGTGGAAATACTTTTTCGTGGTAGCCGAATTTGCAAAGTAAATCGGAGAAAAAAATGTTAACCGCCCAACGAAGTGGGCAAGAGTCAGCTAGTTGTAAATATTATTAAAACACTAACCGACCCACGCAACCTCGTTTGCGTCCTATTGCCCGTAGCGTGTAATTTTCCCCCGTTTTCGAAACATTTTTCATTGGTGCTCCGCTCCTATTGGTCTTAGCGTGATGATATATAGCCTATAGCCTTCCTCGATAAATGAGCTATCTACCACTTAGCGTGTTCAAACAAACAAACTCTTTAGCTTTATATATTAGTATAGATTACTCATCAAACTTGACGATGAGTGCACCCAACGCTGTCCTACATATTTGTCGAGGCACACACAGAAGTGTAAAGACCGGAGATGACCCACGTAACACACATTACCAATGTACCTATTAGCTTTGTGTTTTGTTAATGAATGCGACTCTGTTAAGCGACCTTCAGAGGGTAAAAGAACAACACTATGTCTATTTAAATGGGGTGAACATCGTAGTCATAGAGTTGAATTATAATGTATAACCCTAGAACCCATTTCTATACTTTCAATGGGTCCGGCAAGTTGTACAAATTATTAAAACTATCCAGCTAATGAGGTATAATTTTTTAAGAAAATAACGTATATAGGGTTGTCCGAGGTTGCAACTGTACTCTGGGAGGGGTTTCGGATGTGTTAATAACAGCATTTCCCAAACCCCTCCCGTCTCAGGCGCAGAGTGACACACCGTGTGGTTTTAGTCGGTTCGATTCCGACACACCGCCCCGCCGCAAAACCCGGCGGGGTGACGGCCCGAGGGGGTTTCACACGAATAAAAAAAGGAAAGGTTGCAAATGTACTGAGTATCCGGCAATGGTTAAAGTTATGTTTATTTTTATGGTATAGGGACGCAAACGAGCAGACGTATCACCTGATGGTAAGCGATTACCGCCGCCCATAGACACCTGCAACATCAGAGGCGTTACAAGTGCGTTGCCGACATTAGGGGGATGGGGAAAGGGATGTGGGGAGGGGTTGGGTATGGGCCTTCGGTATTCTCACTCACTCGGTGAAACATAGCGCAGGCGCTATTTCACACCGGTTTTATGTGAGGCCGTGGTATCACTCCGGTCGAGCCGGCCCATTCATGCCAAAGCGTGGCTCTCCCACGGACGAATTTGGGGAACTATTTTATAAACCTTTAATCCATGTTACCTGCCGAAGTAGCCTTAATACAAACTCCATAGTCACTAATTGTTAAATGCAGGTAGCATTGGGGTCAAGGGAACGACGGTCTGGTCGTTACATATATTTTGATAATTAAACAACTCTTTCATCTGTAAAGCAGCACATTCCACTTTTATAGTAGTGAGATGAGTTAATGCCAATAAAAAATAGCTAATGAGAGATTGAGATGTTGGCTACTGTTACTAAAACGCAAACCATTATTCAGACAGAACACACGTCGGATATAGTACCAATTAAAATTAATTACCTTATTTTAAGACTAGATAGCTATGATTAATATGTCTCTATGACTATACGCTTCCTACTTTCAAAATTAAGTGAACCAAAACTTGGTTTAAATTACTTTTGTAAGCGGAGAACAAGAACCGAATATAACCTTCACAAATATTTTAATATGGAAATGAATTATTTTCTAATGAGGCGACTGTCTGTACGAGAATTGTTTTAAAGTGACGTCAAGTGCCGACATGTTAACGCTATATATTTCTCAATAATTACTCCTTACAAACAATATAATTTACGCTTGCCTTCTCAGAATTTAAAATTCTTATTATATCCGAGAAAATTAACTTTCGGTTTTGAGATGCGCCGGCACATTGCCAAATATACGTACGACCTGTATCCGAAACAATATTACATCTTAATAGCCCAATTATCGACGGTTTTCAATGCCTAGGAATTCCGTGAGCTATAGATATAAATACATATTCACTATATCTACCGAAAATAGGTCAATGGGACATGTAAAGACAATAATTACTGAAAATAACTTATCACAACAACGGTAATACATTTTGTTACATTTTCTGCAAATAAAATGTCGTCTGTGCTGACGGATTAAGAAAACTGCGTGCAAAGAACACTGAATGCATAAGGGTGACACAGTGACACCCCGTCAGTATGTCATCCGTATGCGTAAAAGCCCACTAAGTGTGCTGTCGAGGTTGAGCCACGCTTCGGCATCAATGGAGTGATACCACGGCCTCACAGAAAATCTGTGAAATAGCGCTTGCGCTGAGTTTCACCGAGTAAGTGAGAATACCGAAGGCCCATATTGTGACGTCAGCATGTCGGTGACGCGAACTCATAATATTTCCCCCTACCAAAAAGTGCTTAACGCGGCTAAAGAAATGTTCAATTCAAAAACAAAAGATCTCTTTAACGGAACCGGCTAGACGATCTAAAAAAATTTCATCAACCAAAGAGATAAGAATAAATAACCCAGTAAATTATCTTTATTTAGGAGCAGTGCCACAGATACATAAAGCAGTAAAATTTTATTACTGCTCTATTTGCTATGCGGATTAAAAGAAGGTGGTATATCTCGCGTATGTTTCATACGTATGATATTATATATTCTTGGGTTTCGGTCCAGTGAGTGGTACAGATTCAGTCGTTTGTTGCTGTTTTGTTGTTTTTTATTTATTCTAGAAGGCTATGCAGTAAAGGTGTACTCCGTATGATTGTACCGGATCTTTATTTATTTAAATATCTAACAGATTAATTCTTTACATTTGTAGTTATATGTGAACTTCAAAATAACACTGATTTGCACCTTCCTATCTATGTACGAAGGATAACATGACTACATATCGATTAGGTACGATTGTATGAACTAATCAGTGCCGATTGCAACAAACAACGCCACAAGCAGTAAATATTGTGGGTACTCTAAATTAAGATAAACTTGGCTAAAAGTCAGGCCGTGAATCTACACAAAAATCTAATGAGTTAGTAATAAAACCAGTCTTAATTAATAAAAATGAAAGCAAGTATAAATATATGAAAAAAAATTATAAACACACTTATTTGAAATTGTATTGAATTGAAATCATACATGCAAATATTGCTTTTAGAATGAAGCGAATAAAGTAAATCCAAGACACTACTTGAGTATAATGGAATTAGAACAACCTTCTAATCCATTTAATGAAACATAACAATCCAGTTCTAGGCATGATATAACAATGTAGCGATTACGTAACAAAATTATTTTAGTTAATCAATAATATTATTAAAGTGTCAGCCTTATGCAATGTGGAAATAAAGACTAACCCATCCATACTACATTGTACTACTAGCCGATCCAGGCACCTCGTGTACGTCTCCTATTTATTGCCCATAGCGTGATAATTTCCCCCCGTTTTTGTAACATTCTTCATTGGTGTTCCGCTCCTGTAGGTCTTAGTGTGATGATATATAGGCTATAGCCTTCCCCGATAAATGGGTTATCTAACACTGAAAGAATTTTTCAAATCGGACCAGTAGTTCCTGAGATTTGCGCGTTCAAACAAACTCTTCAGCTTTATATATTATTTATTTATTTATTTATTTATTCGTCCTGCAATTACATTGCATAAGGCGGACTTAATGCCCTAGGTATATTAGTACTAGCTGACCCACGCAACTTCGTTTACGTCTCTTATTGCCCGTAGCGTGATAATTTTCCCCCGTTTTTGAAACATTTTTCATTGGTGCTCCGCTCCTATTGGTCTTAGCGTGATGATATATAGCCTATAGCCTTCCTCGATAAATGGGCTATCTAACACTGAAAGAATTTTTCAAATCGCACCAGTGGTTCCTGAGATTAGCGTGTTCAAACAAACAAACAAACAAACTCTTCAGCTTTATATATTAGTACTAGCCGACCCACGCAACCCTGTTTGCGCCTTATATTACCCGTAGCGTGAAAATTTCCCCCGTTTTTTAAACATTCTTCATTGTTGCTCCGCTCCTATTAGTAGTAGCGTGATGATATATACCCTATAGCCTTCCTCGATAAATGGACTATCCAACACCGAAATAATTTTTCAAATCGGACCAGTGGTTCCTGAGATTAGCGTGTTCAAACAAACAAACAAACTCTTCAGCTTTATATATTAGTATAGATATATTAGTATAGATAAATTCGAAAGTCTGTCTGTTACGCTTTCACGGCTAAGCCACTGAACGGATTTGGATAAAAACAGTTAAAGATCTCTAGATTCTTGAGCAAGAACATAGGCTATCATTTACCGCGATAATCGACATACAAATGAAGCCACGGACAAAAGCTGGTACGAATATGACAATCACACTATCACACTAATATACAAAGGCGAAAGTTTGTGAGTGTGTATGTACTGCTGAACCGATTTGGAGGAAACGTTACATTAATATAGCTTATACATCAGAATAACACATAGGCTACTATTTGCCGCGATAACCGACATATACGGGGGGGTAGCCGAGGGCAACAACTAGTAACTGTATTATTTTCGAAATCCTCCGCTATACTTTCTGAGAAATCACGACACCTACGTAGTTAGATGAAGTCCATTGTTTATGTTGTAAAACAATGGTTATAACATTCCCCGTCACACACTTTAAACACCTTTCTATGTATTCATTATACAATCTATTCTTTTTAAAATGTTCCTTATTTCTTCTAGTAATGACAGTCCACCTGTCGTTAACAGCTGGCAACCTTGTCTGTGTCTTCCACAAGGCATAAATTGTTCCCGTTTAACTCTTATTGATCGGACCATGATGTTACATTATAGCCTACCAGCTGAGCCCCGCGGTGTTTTCCGCAGTAGGTAGGTAGGTTCAGTAACCGTTGCTAACGCTACGGGGCGAAACTGGTCCAAAAAAAGGGGCTTAAGTTGCTCCTTATTATATCAAGCGTGTGAAAGTCACGTCAAAATAGGTCTAGCCGTTCCGAAGGTTACTTGTAACAAACAGACAGACAAAAGTTTTACAATCATAATGCATTATTAACTCAAAAGGTACTTCATTTTTAGTTATAGATATACATTACAACGAACAATAAAATATTTATTAATATATTAACTTGATTGTAGTATGGAACTGATAGATATGGGTTATTCCTTGACTACCATGATTATGTTCCTACGTGTTCATTCTAATTAGTTCAAAAACCGGAAGACGGCTATTTATTTGGCAGTTTACGTGAGGAGTACTAGAAATTATTATTGGAAATCTACAATTTCAATAAACAGTATGTATCTACTGAATTGTGCCAAAATTTTATACCGACGTCACCCCATCATGTCGTATTTTAATTAAGTCTCGTTGGATGTTTTATCATTCTGAACGTTTCTAGGGTACGTGGTGCGATACCATTCGCCGCTCAATGGGCTTTTCATGTATTCTTAATTTATTGGTTCATTATTATTTTGTTGTTGCCCATCGATCTAACCTTGACATCGAATAACACTTATTACGTTACGTGTTTTAGCTGTACCTAAGTGTGTTTCAAAGAAACGGGAAATTTATTATAAATGCGAAAGTAACTTTGTCGCGCTTTCACGCCAAAACTATTGATCCGATTTAAGTAAATTTTGGTACACAGATAGTTTAGAGCCGGAGAAAGGATACAGGCTATTTTCTGCGAAAAAAGGGTTGTAAGATGTTAAAAGGGGTGGGATAAAAGGTTGTATGAATGTTAACCAAAGTCAGTAAGTATTCCACGTGGACAAAGTCATCGGCACAGCTAGTTTACTATATCGATTAAATAAATAATCATTATAGCCAGACAGAATATGGTAGATAAAACGATAATTAATATCCCTATATCGATCGTTCGAGTTAGTTTTGCTATTTGAAACACTGTTCTATTCTATGTTGTTTCTTGCTGATATATTTAATATAATATGTGTTGTCAAGTGTGATGTTTCTAACTAAAAATTGCAAGAGTAACAATTAAAAACTGCTGGACCAAGAATTCGCTGTCCACACGTATTTTCTACCAATCACCGATTACCTGCACTTCACACCTGCACTCGCTCTAATCAAAGTGAATACGGGCCTTATAGTATAATTGATTTATTACTATGTTTTGTTATCGCGGTAGAGAGTATCAGAGTATATAACCGTTAAGTTTCATTGGAATCGGTGGAGAGATTTAACCGTGAAAACGTAAAAGATAGTTACTTTTGAGTTTATAATATTAGAATGAAGGTATTTCAATATACAGTGACCTTTTTTTTATTTATTAGCAAAAGTGATCAGCCACCATTCACTCTTGAAACTTTAAAATAGCACTGTATTACAAACTCAGAACAATGATGAAACCAAGCCGTCTAGTTGTTTGGCTATATGTGCCAACTAACACCTAACACGCCTTCTATTATTGCAATAGACTATTGTTTGTCGATTCATCGCATCGACGCGGTTGTTAACTTATCGTTATGGATATTGGCGCCGTACTTAGACTTGTCGAGGAACGCATACACCTAGTGAATATTATTCTTTACAAACCGGACTTACTGAAAGTATGAGTTTATACAACATTTAAATAATATAATTGTATATCAATAACATTATGTTATACCAGTCATAAATTCACGGTTGGTCCGAAAGTTTAAAGTCGCTCAGCGTGCTGTGGAGACGGCTATGCTCGGCGTTTCTCTGAGGTATTGCATCAGGAATGAGGTGATCCGGCAGGGAACTAAAGTCATCGATATAGCTCGAAGAATTAGCAAGCTGAAGTGACAGTGGGCTGGCCATTTTAGCTGCAGAACTGATTACCGTTGGATTAAACGAGTTCTTAAGTGGAAACCGCGTCTCGGCAAACGTAGTGTGGGACGTCCACAGGCCAGGTGGAGTAATGATCTGCGCAGGACGGTTGGCAGTAGCTGGATGCGAGAAGCCGAGGATCGAACCAATTGACGTAAAATTGGAGACGCCTATGGCCAGCAATGGACTGCGATAGGCTGATGATGATACCTATAACATTATGTTATACAATTTTTATAAAACTAACAAGCATTCTTATATGATGTTCGGTTTCAGAATGGATTTATTTCATACGTTTGGAATGAAACTTCGAAGGACTTAAACCACCTACATATGAATAAGCCATTGATCACCAAGTCTTCTTTGTCTTAAAAAATGATGATTGATGAAATATATCATCACAATTATCGTCAAGAGTTTTGAGCAGTCTACTGCTGGACAGCCTTATACTTAGAAATTCATTCATTTTTTTAGTAGATTCAGATTCTATATAAGATACATATATGTATATACAAGAAATGCTCGTTTATAAAGGCATTAGATTAGATAGATAAGCACGTTGTACAGTTCAATTTTAAATGAACACAACAAAGAAGTTCAATTTGCTTCATTTAATTAAAAGATGTGCAGATACAATCGGATAGCAATTTAAATAACTAATTAACAGACTGAAAATAGCCTTTAAGACGAATTTTTTATTTTTTATTTATTTATTTAAAATTACATATAAGTTAGCATATAACAATATTAGTGTTGGGGACCTCCTTTTAAGCTAGGGTTGCTTGTGTCAGGAGATCCCAAAATTACTATTATATATTGTTTGTGAACAACTTGCGAACGGCTAGGCTGACAATTTAAACTTACTTGCTCACGTGTCCACTTACGTTTTTTGGGAGGCTTACATTTTTTTACCCCACTTCGGTGAAAGGAATGCCAATAGTTTTGTCACTTATGTCAACTATGTTTGTATGTTCCAATGTAGCGCCTAAACTATGATTCTGATTAAAAAAAAACAGGTGTTCTTTGATCCTACGAATATTATAAACGCGAAAGTTTGTAAGAATGGATGGATGGATGTATTATGTATCTTTGGTACTCTTTAACGCAAAAACATCTTTTAAACATTAGAATAACACATAGGTTATTATTTGCACGATAACCGTACGTTACAGTTTTATAATCGTTTTTGTTTCAAAATAAAAGTTCTTGTGTTACTGCTTATATTATAAGAAGTAAGACAAGGAACTTTTATTTTGATATAATTAGTTTCAATGTGATAAAGTTTAGTAATGTATCGATAAAAGTTTAAGGAAAGTCGTTTTATCCGTTGCGGAGATTTGGCGATAAGATAGACATAATTATTTATTTATGTTTTAATGAGTACCGTGTAAACATTATGCGGCTACCAAGTTGGGTGCCTGGAAATAATTGTTAAGAAAGCCATGATGTAAGAATTAGACGTTGATTTAAGGTCATGTGTCCCCTAGATGGAGCAGGGGCGTCCAAGGTGCATCGCCATCTCGTTATGTCTTGAGCGTCTCGCTTTATAGTAAGAATTAAGCGCCATTTAGGTACCTATTAATTGCTAGGGAGATGCCTATGTCCAGCAGTGGACTATTAAAGCCTGATGATGATGATGATGATGGTGAATTATCAAATCAAGTCTCAATATCATCTCTTAGTCATCTTTCACATTTATTCAGATGTAAATTGTTTTTGTTCATGGAGTGTACTACTAGCATATGATTCACAGACATAATACAGAACACGAATTTATCTTCGTAGTCGTTAATATTGACATTTTCATTTCCTCAATATAAATATTTCCGTAAAGGTTATATAAGGAAATCCAGTCAAGTAAACAATGTCTTAGTTTTAATTAAGTACCTACAATAACATGTTAAGTAAACGATGTTCCTACTTTAAAAGTATTTTTTTATATTTTGGCCCTGCCACAATGAATCTACTCTGCCTGATGGAAAACATAAGCAGAATTCAAGAGTGGTGGTCACCATACTGCGAATGCAGACAATGCAACAATGCAGCATGGTGACCCACACCATGGCGGGCTATCACTAGCCCGCCATGGTGTGGGTCTCTCTTCTGCATCATTGGGCCTCCGATCTCGCATTCACCAACGAAACACGACAGCACGATCGCTGTCATTTTATGTTGATTTTCTGGTCAGATGACAGGTCAGACAGAAGCATGGTCATATGCCGCCATAGTTATGGATCAGCATTCGCAATGAGTATGCCGAGCTCTTGGATTCTGCTCATGCTTTCCATCAGGTCAGGTCAGTCACATTGACAGGCTCATTAAAAAAAAAAGTTACGCTCGTGACCTTTGCCTCCTCTACAAACTTGACTGAGACTTGCCGGTACTTTCATTCAAATTCAAATTCATTTCATTCCAAAAATTACAAGATAATGCTTATGATTAATGCATTGCCATGCCTTTAGGGTCTTTGAATTATGGGTCCGGTAACGTAATTCATTTTATTATTATAATACTATTTCATGAAAATCTAAAACAAAAAACTTAATATCGTTTTTTTGTAAGGCTGTAGTATCTCACAGCTCTCGAGCCGGTCCATTTTTGCTAAGACATGACTTTTCCACGATCAAATAAATTGGCAATCATTTTGATTACTTAATCAAATAATTAATCAAAACTTCCGTCCGGCCAGCCACAGTTGAACCGGTAAAATATCACGTTTGACCTACAAACTCGAACAAACGGTTACGGCCGACATTTTGAACTTATAATCATCGCCATTGTTTTCTTAAGTGCGAATATGAAGAAATTTGAGGAACAAGTATTTTTAGAACCCTTCTTGAGTGGTATTAACGTTGCAGGTATAATACAGAATATTCAATGTCTTAGTATTAAATTGTTTTTCCTCCACCGTGTTTTAACTAAGTCAAGAAAATTTGTTCTGCATTGTAGTAGTCAGTATATTTATATTGTTTGCTAACTTATAAACCTTATCGAATTTGGCTCTGGTGACCTCTACAGCAGCACAGTATATGATCGATTAAAGAAGAAATCTGGAAATGAAGTGTATTGCTCGTCATCACTCTTGATAAGACAAGATTGAATTGAGATCGTTAGATGATCTATTTTCATGGTTTGCCTAATAATCTATATGCGAAGATATAAGTAGGCTGTCAGGTTAACAACTTATGTATTCTAAAGGGTCTATCAGGATAGTTATAGATTTTACATAGTAAGCAATCAGAACGGTGACTGCTTAATTTAGATTTTAATAAATATCTACCACTGTGGGTATTGATATTTCAGACTAGCTGAACCCCGCGGTGTTACCCGCGGTTATTGTTGTACCGCGAGTAACGCCGCGGGACAAAGTTAGTCTAAAAAAAGTAGCCTAAGTTACTCCCCGGATCATCAGCTACCTGCCAGTGAAAGTCCCGTCAAAATCCGTCCAGACGTTCCAGAGATTACCCGGAACAAACAGACAGACAGACAAAAAAAATTTTAACTACATTTTTGGTACATGTACCGTGTATACATACATATGCATTTAGTAAAAAGAGGTTATTTTAATATTACAAACGGACACTCCAATTTTATTTATTTGTATAGATAACCTCATCACGTGTAAGGACGCAGTCCCGTCTTTTTCATTACTTCGAAATTGCTCACACGAAGATAAAGGCATTATTAGTGAGTCGTCCCAACCGTGACCCAGAAACATTCACCTATAGATAAACATAGCAAAGTTTGATAACCATAGCAAAGATAAATCCCGCATTTGTGTAACTCGATAGAACTAAGACCGTAAATCTATCACATGATTAAAATAACGACGAATAATAATAATAAATATTTCGGACATCCAACACAATGCCATCTAGTCCTAAGCTAAGCAGAGCTTGTGTTATGGGTACTAGACAACTGATATAAATACATGTATACTCTTTTTTGTAAATACATACTTATTATACATAAAAAACATCCAAACTCCGAAACAAATATTTGCAGATCATACAAAGATTTATTCCGACCCGGGAATCGAACCCGAGACCTCAAGCACAGCATTCGCATACGCTACCACTACGTCACCGAGGCAGTATACCCACCTTTGACGTTATTAGCTCAAAACTAATTATAAAACATAGTATGGAGTTTGTCTGTGAAGTGACGATTTATGAGAACCGACTAAACTTGCAAACTACGCAGAACAATAGCACTATAAAGAGAAGTAAAACTTGACACAAACCCGTAGGGCAAGCGTGTAATAATAGAACAAAGAGGAGGGGCCTTTTTTTTTTTTTGGGTTTGGCGGACATACGAGCAGACGTATCGCCTAATGGTAATCGATTACCGCCGCCCATGGACACCTGCAAACATCAGAGGCGTCACAAGTGCGTTGCCGGCCTTTGGAGGATCGGGAGGGAAGACAGGAGGAGGGAGTTTGGGTTATGGGCCTCCGGTATCCTCACTCACTTGGTGAAACACAGCGCAAGCACTATTTCACACTAGTTTTCTGTGAGGCCGTGGCATCACTCCGGTCGAGCCGGCCCATTCATGCCGAAGCGCGGCTCTCCCACGGTAACTATGTGGAGAAGAGGACTATTAAAATATGATGATAGAGTTCATTGGTTGAACGCGCTAATCTCAAAATGAAACAGGATTGGCAAATTTCTATAGACTTAAATTTCATCAAACCATGACTGGAGGTACAACGCTAAAGCCCAGGAATCATTACCGTCTACGAATCTGGTAAATCTCGTTAATCTAATTAGATTTTTCTAGTATAATCCCAATAGTCAGGATCGAAAATTGATTTTTGTATACAAATAATCACTTAACTTGAGAAAGCATTCGGAGCTCATAGACAAACATCTACTAAAATTCGTCATTTGTATGCGTCCATCGCCCAGCCTATAATCGTTTGCATAACATAAAACATCAAGAAGATCTTATACGAGTGAATGGCATAAAGGCTGCCATTATGCATTGACTTAATATTTGTTTTCAACTGCTTATGATTGCGAATAAATGAATTGTATTTGAGAGACCCATAAAATCATATTTATGAAAAGCACGAACAAGTTCTCAGAATATAAACCGACAATAAATTTACACTTGGGGTTCAGAAGTAACGATTCTGCAATAGTGGTTTAAAAATCCTGTTCACCAACGTCATTTCTGTAGAGAGAATGTTCTTCTTTAGTCATAAGGATCCAAATTCAAACAGAAAACTGTTTAGCCATATAGTCTTAGTAAAAAGAAGGCAAGGAAAGAAAAAAGGAGAAAGCCAAAATAAATCCTACATTTGAATAAAGTTAAATGAGATATTGTTGTCAGGAATGTTCGAATGCAAAATCAACTTTTGTCTTATTCAGCTAGAACAGCGCAGACGTACTGTTATACTATAATTCATTTACGCAATACAATCGGCGACTTCATTTCACTAATAAAATATTGTGCCGTTAGCCTTCTCTTAGTTAGTCATTCTATTGCAACTTGAACCTCTTGAATCCATTCAGTGTCGAGACATAATAATTATGTTCACGTTTATGGGTCACGTGTGTGTATTTCGCGCGTAGGTAGCGAGTATAAGTTTCTAGGGCTGCCACTTTACCTAAATAAAATATAGGTAAAGGTCAAATATAACCGAATCTGCAGTTTGTTTGTTGTATAGAAATTACGTGCCAAGAATTGCTTTGTATGAAAACAGACAGTTTTATCATGCTCTTGTTAAGTACTTTCAAATGTGATTTAATATCGGCAGTATTTATATTTTGCACTTATAATGATCTCGGCCGCTTCGTATGCGATGTTTTATTCGGATCCACTGCTACACGAAAAAATAACATTCATATTTGTATATGCAATATGACACATTTTTATCGCTGTTAAAAAGCGAAATAGTTTTGGGGTTTTTGGGTCCAACATATTCATCGAATATTGGTAGTACAGCATGGTTGGTTGCTTGGTTTGTAAGACGATAGTGTACAATAAAAATCAATATATAAGGTAGTGTGATAGCCCTGCCCTATATGTAGTTAAACCTGGAACGTGAAGCTAACGCCATATGTGCAAACACTGACTTTGACCTTCGTTACTTACAGTTGTTTGTCGTGAACTAGCGTCACCTTACATCACTTTTATTATAAATATTTTGAACGCTTTGATGCTTGTCTAACAATGTAAAAAATAACTCTTAGCTAAAGTAAATCCTTGTAAATAACAAAAGTTTTATAGTTGTCTATAAAATATTTGATTTCTTTTTTTTTCATCATAGAAACCATCATAGAACCTTGTTGATCAACGCAATACAAATTAAATGAAATAAAAGGTATTAATTATGGCACACTATAAAAATATTTGTTTACAAACAAACAAAAATAGAACACGTAACAAAAAGTGGACCAAAATTCAGCATTGTGTCAGAAAAAACCCTGATGCTGATTCACAATTGGGCCCAAGGTAGTAGAGCCACGCTAATTTCAGCACGAACGGACCAGCTCGACCGGGGCGGTACTACTACCCTCGCATAGAACGTAAAATGGCAGCGTTCGTGCTGTCGTGTTTCATTGGTGAGTGCGAGATGGATGCCTAATGATGCAGAAGCATCACTAGGCCACCATGGTGTCGGTCGCCATGCTGCATTGCTGCATTGTCTGTAACACAGTTTATACTATCATAGATACTGACGTTCACTCTATCTCTATATAAGTAAAACATATGTACTTAGTGTAGTTCTATATGTATGACTGAGACAGAAAAAAATTGTATGGTTTTTTGTTAATAAATATTATTGTCTGCATTCGCAATGAGTATGGTGGCCACCTCTCTTGGATTCTGCTTATGCTTTCCATCAGGCAGAGTAGAGTTTACATTTTGGCGGGCAATAAACAAAAAAATAAAAAAGTGTCAGTATACCTAAGACTAGGTACTTAACTGACAATAATCGCACCATTATCTCTTGACTCTTTTTAGTTGACTAACGTTTGCTCGCGGCTCCGCCGGCGTGTGTTTCGGTTATCGCTGAATCGTAGCCTATGTCCTTCCTTGAGAATCAAATTATCTCCATGCCAAATTTAATTGTAGTGGTTTAGCCGTGAAAGCGTCACAGACAGACATAGTACTTCGATATTTGTCTAGAAAGAACTAGTTTTAACTGATATTCTCTTTGAAAATCAGTTAACTCTAGTATTAACAAAGCCATACATTAAAAACGAGTTCTAACTAGGTAAAACGCGTTGTATCTAAAAACTAGTTTTAACTGTAACATACAAATATGTAAACAAAATCATTTTTTGATTCCCCACTAAGCGATATTTATATACCTACAAGCAAGGAGTTTCATCTCAAAAAGGTGCGTCATTAATATTTTACTATCTGATCCAAAGACCGAATGAATGCAGGTTACTTAAAACGTAAAATTATTTCCGAACACACAATTCAGTCTGTAAGACTCGTAGTACGTAATATCTCGATGGTAAGACTGATCTTATTTCTTCACCAAAGTTTATTTTATTAACGTTATTGACTAGGTAATAATAATTTAATTAAAACAAAGAGAAATCCCTACAACAGCAATATAAAATTTTGCTTAAGAAAAACTAAGTTCAATTTGACATCAAAGAAAGGTCGCTGCGTTTCCTAGCCTAGCTATGAAAACTGCAACACGTTTTCCTGTAACATATAAAACTGATTCAGTGCTAAGAAACCGTTGGAGAATAGCGTGTGATGTTCGTCACAGTGTTCTCAGAGTCTGTTTTGCGTACATGTGTGCATGGCGCCGCGGCGGTAGACGCGTTATCAAACAAGATGGCGGCGCGTGGCGGACATTGTGACCGAGCGGTCGTTGACGCGTGTAGAACGTTGGTGTTGCGCGACGATCGATTGTCTATGTAGCGAGGGCGACGCTTACTGACATCTAGCGGCTCGAAGCGTAACTAAAATACTTTGTTCAGATTGTATAGATGGCGCATAGTTATGTTTTTAAAAAGTTCTATTGTTTTTTTTTCTAATATTTTGAATATATTATAATAGTATGTGTTGATTACAATAGTAATACGAGTATACACCAAGGCGAGAAATTCTATTAATTTCATTCCTAGATGGTATTCCGTCTTTTCCTTGTATCTACAGTTTTTCCTTGCTTTTTTAAAAGTATTCTCCCACTTTTATACACAGGTTACCCCTGTGACGGGATACCTAAACCAAGTGATGACAGAGACAGAACTTAAATGAAGTTCTGTCTCTGTCATCACTTGGTTTAGCTGGCATTCTAGCTCCAATTCGAGCAGATATCTGCTGTGCCTCTTTAGTCATTTTCTACTATTATAGCATATAAGTATAATCTTATCACTGTTGAATATTTTCCGGAGTGTTCAATAACTAATAAATATATTTTGTTTTGTCCACAGTGTAAAGACTTCGAGAAAGTGGGGGCCAGTATCGCCGTGACGCCGTGTGATGTAGTTGAAGAGGCTGATATTACATTTTCCTGTGTTGCCGACCCACAGGCAGCTAAAGAGGTACATATTCTACAATAATTCTATTTAAACAGATGAGCCCCGCGGTTAGACTCGTAGTACCCTTACAACAGATACCGCGAGACGGAGTTAGTTATATACATAGCCCCGACTCCGCCCGCTTTTATATCGGTTATCGCGGCAAATAGTAGCCTATGTGTTATATAAAATTTCATCCAAATCCGTTTAGTAGTTATTGCGTGAAAGAGTAACAAACATCCATCCATACTTACAAATTTTCGCGTTTATAATTTTAGTATAGATAAACCTTCCTCTTGAATCACTCTACCTATTTTAAAAACTGCATCAAAATCTGTTTAGTAGTATAAAGATCTAAGCGAACAGACAGAGAGCAACTTTTTATACTATGTAAAGATTTAGTTGCAATATCTGCCATCTGCCTAGTTTGGAGCCACGCCGAGAGTGAAATGTTTAAGTTATTATTATGGTTGTTAAAGATACAGTGTTCTTTAATGGTAGCTTTGCAAACATCTGCCAACCGTAGGAGTAAATGTCACAGCCCATAAACCTTTCATTTACTTAGAAGTTTACGGATCACCTGCGAGGATTATTGGGTACTCAAGCGTATAACTATCCTTACGTTCTCGAATTTTCTATCTATACATCTATACAAATAAATAAAATTGGAGTGTCTGTTTGTAATACAAAATTAACTGAATTTTAATAAATGCATATGTATGTATGTATACAAGGTAGTACATATACCAAAAATGTAGTTAATTTTTTTTTGTCCGTCTGTCTGTCTGTCTGTCTGTCTGTTCCGGGTAATCTCTTGAACGGCTGGACCGATTTTGACGGGACTTTCACTGGCAGGTAGCTGATGATCCAGGGCGTAACTTAGGCTACTTTTTTTTAGACTAACTTTGTCCTGCGGCTTTACTCGCGGTACAACAATGACCGCGGGTAATACCGCGGGATTCAGCTAGTATGTAATAGAAATGAAAGGTTGTAATAATTCTATTTTCCGAGACGTTTTGTAATATCCGTTTGAATGAAATAGACACCGGTATTAATTTACGATACAGTCATCTAATATCATTGCATCTACCCTATTGTTTACTGTTTTGTGTCAAATTATGATGACTGTTCTATTTTATATTAAAATCATCAAATATCTTTTTTGTCGTGATGTGATGTTGAAATATAGAAAGTGCAATTATTGTATTGCATCAATAACAATAAAAATGTTTTAAGATGACGTTGCGACATGTGATCCTATTTCTTTAATACTGGGGTAGTAAACAAGCATTCTTGTAAAGTTCGGTTTCAAATTGAAGTTACTCCTGATTGAACAGGGAGATCGCCAGATTTTAACCACCTATAGATGAACCATTGATCGTCTTCAGGAAACGCCGCGGGACAAAGCTAGTCTAAAAAAAGTAGCCTAAGTTACTACTTATATCATTAGCTATCTATCAATAAAAGTCCCATCAAAATCGGTTCAGCCGTTCCAGAGATTACCCGGAACAAACAGACGGACAGACATTATTTTTAAATACATTTTTTGGTAAATGTACCGTGTATATACATATGCATTTAGTAAAAATAGGTTATTTTAATATTACAAACAGACACTCCAATTTTATTTATTTTTATAGACTAGCGACCCGACGTAGCTTCCCAAGAGTCTCTTGAAATTCTTGGATATTCTTTGCTATAATAATGCATGTATTAGGTACAGTATACATATAAACATTCCCCTTAAATTACTCTTATCTGTTACTGAAAACTGCATTAAAATTCGTTGAGTAGTTTAAATAGCATATCGACGGCACGGTCAGTACCTGGATGGGTGACCGCTAGTGGCATGTTGCCATGAGCGTCTCCGTGATTCGGAGGTCACGTTAAGTAGTTATCGTATGACAACAGTCGTGAAGTTTAGTTGGAGGCCTTTGGGCGGCTTAGAAACATCCAACGTCAAGATGACGTAGCCACAACGTTGTGTTGCCAGTCCCCAACCCGCACTTGGCCAGCGTGGGGACGTATGGCCTTAACCCTCTCTTTAGAGAAGACCCGAACCCAGCAGTGGGACGTTCTGGGTTGTTGATGAGTAATTTGTAAGATGTAACCGAGCAGCAGAATCGACTTCATTTTATACTAAGTAAAAATGTTGTAATTAAAATGAATATCAAATTGTTTTCAAACAGATGGTGTTTGGTAACTGCGGTGTTCTCCACTGTCCGTCCCTAGAGTCAAAAGGTTACGTCGAGATGACGTCCATTGATGCAGACACCTCACACGATATCGTCGAAGCTATAAGCGGGAAAGGCGGGCGGTATCTCGAAGCGCAGGTAAATTACTACTACTAATAATAAATATTACTCTAAAGTTGCTACTAATAAATATTTTCGGATATTTAACACAAACAACGCCACTTAGTCCCAAACTAAGCAAAGCTTGTATTTATGGGTAATAGACAACTGATAAATATAAATATACACTTTTTTTTTGTTAATACATACATATTAGTGGTACCTAGAAAACAGCCAAACTCCGAAACAAATATTTGAATCAGGAATCGAACCCGAGACCAAGTACAGCAGTCGCTTACGCTACTACTGCGCCATCGAGGCAGTCAAATTAAACTTAAATTATCAATATTAGCATTATTAAAACTGATTAACTAGTGACTTGCCTAGAAGACCGAGCTTTCTTTCTCTAGGTTCGCGTTTGATTTTTTCATTTTTATTTATTGATACAATTTATACAATTTACGTGTAATCTATAGAACATCACAAAACCTTGACAGGTTTGTTTGGAATGATTTGCGCGTTCAAAGAGACGTATTAAGCAACTTTTCACCGAGTGAATTAGCCTACCGGAGCTATAACTTCTTTATTATAACGACAATAGATCTATGACATCTATTTTATACATTATATATGTATATTTTATCATTCAAAGAAGAGTACATCAAATCGATTGCATGAATGACGTAGTAGATTCTAACTCCACATGGGATAACACTATGTGTGATTTACAAATTGTTGTTATGAGTCTGGGTGTTCTTTGTGTCAGTTTTATTTATGTTTGTATAGTTCTCTACGGCACAACAATATTCCTTTTAAAGAAGAATAAACTATAAATTAATGAAAACCTGTATCTATTTGTTTTTATTTGGTTTTTAACCGACTTCAAAATAGGAGGAGGTTATCTATTCGACTGTATTTTTTTTATGTTTATACCTCATAACTTTCGACTTGGTGAACCGATTTTGATGATTCTTTTTTTATTTGAAAGCTGGTGCTTCCCATGTGGTCCCATTTTAATTCGTTCTAGTTCTAGAAGACGGTTTTTTTGTTAAAATTATTATGTATTTAAAAATATCCTGTGTTGCGAAGGACTTTACAAACATACATGAAAGACGAAAGACAAATTTTGTTCTAAGTCTGGGTGTTATTTGTGTCCACAAATAACACCCAGACTTAGAACAAAATTTGTGGATCGCACAAAATGTTGTCCCACATGGGATTTGAACGCACAACACTATCCATTTATCTTTATCATAGAAATGTAACGACATGTGCCAAATGTTCCAGATCCAAGGCTCAAAAACGCAAGCGGAGGAAGGCACCCTGATCATCCTGGCGGCGGGAGACAGGACGCTGTTCGACGACTGCCAGTCGTGCTTCAAGGCGATGAGCAAGAACTCCTTTTACCTTGGTAGTAGTAAGCTTATCCGGTTGCGGCCGCGAGGAAACTTGGACGTTGACAATTATCAGTTTTGCTTTTTTATAGTTTTGCCTGCGATGCTTACGTTTATATATATATATTAAATATATCGAGAAATATGTATTTATTTACTTATTTTTATACCATGTATCCGTGTGAGTAACCGATTAAAAATACAGGTTCCGCCCCGGAGCAAACTACGTAGTACAAATATCACAACAAAGTGAAGGAAATCTTGATACAAACCCTATACCGGCGTTTATAACTCTACTAGCTGTTGCCCGCGGCTGCGCCCACGTGTATGTCGGTAATCGCGGCAAATAGTAGCCTATATGTTATTCTGATGTAAAAGCTATATTACTTTAAAGTTTCATCCAAATCCGTCCAGTAGTTTTTGCGTGAAGAAGTAACAAACATACACACTCACAAACTTTCGCCTTTATATATTAGTATATATTAGTATATATACTAGTTGTTGCCCGCGGCTCCGCCCGCGTTAATGTTGGTTATCGCGGCAAATAGTAGCCTATGTATTATTCCTATGTATAAGCTATATTACTGTAAAGTTTCATCCAAATCCGTTCAGTAGTTTTTGCGTGAAGAAGTAACAAACAAACACACTCACAAACTTTCGCCTTTATATATTAGTGTGATTAGTATGATGAAGTATGATAAACGCTGTTCTTGTTGATGATGAAGATATATTTATATAGGGACTTTGTTATATTCATGACTAAATCTTTGGCTAGGTTAGCGGAAATATTTAGTAATGGTAGTATTTTTGGCCCGAGTCAATATCAATAAGTCTGCTAGTGGCTGTTCTTCTTGGAAGAAAATATACGTATTCAAATTCGTAGTTATAAAATCATTTGTCTATCATTAATACCTCTTTTATTGATAGATATTGTTATTAGTTTATTGAAAACAGAAAGAAAATAGTATTAATTGTTTTGAGGTTCTCTTAGTCAGTGCAATCCTTTACAGGCTCATATGTTATGCTAAAATGAATGGAAAATAAAATTTGAAATCTTTTAAGAGTTTATATAAAATTGACAGATAGGTATAAATAATAATATACTATTAGGTTTGTTTGTTTGTATTTATTTATCATATACTTTTATTTAGCTAAACTTTGTTATTTTTATATTTGTAGTTTTAGCATTTATTTTGCATCGCGGGTGATTTTTTTTGGTTTACAAATTTGTTTTAAGATTTTGTTTTCTATTTTATTTAAATGTCAACGTTTAAATCTGAGCTGCCTTTAAGCTTTTCTTATCATGCTTAGGGATGAAGGGGAAATAATATTAATTGTATGTGCACTATCCCACTTTGCATGCTAACTTAACTCATGATAAACATCGCCCATTTACAATCACTTGTGCTAAGTTTATAGCAGCGTTTGACTGTATGGTGGGCCTAGTGGTTTAGAGGTCGCCACGCCATTGAGTGTTGTTAGTTCGAACCCCACATGGGACAACACTTTGATCGTTGTTCTGAGTCTAAGTGTTCTTTGTGTCCGTTTCATGTATTTTCTAAAGTCCCCCGCGACACTTCCTAATGAGGGAGTAGTCTATTCTTAAATAATAAATAAAATAAGTTCATCAGCATATTTTATTGGAATATTTAAAGTTTGCAAGATTTAATCTTCATAATTTTTTTTAACTCCGAACTTTAGAGTTACAAGGCTTGTTTAACTAACATAATGCATTAGAAGTTTAATAATAGTCATTGAAACAATCATAGCTAATAAATTGATCATTAACTAACACCTTTCATATATACATAAACACCATCATTCATAGGAACAATAGAATTAAAATAACTCACAACTTTAATTGATTAAACATATGATTTCTTGAAGTCACTGAATTAATTATCATTGGTTTGAGGTTTTATTTTATTTGTATGGGTTTTACAAAGGTTACTAATGGAGTTATGTTGTTATTAAACATAGCCAACGCTATGTGATTTTTATTCACAGTCACACCGCTTCTTACTCGCAAAGTGTTGTGGGTTCCAATCCCACATGGGACAACACTTTTTGTGATCCACAAATTGTTGTTCTGAGTTTGGGTGTTCATATATGTTTGTAAAGTCTCCGTGACACGGGATGTATATTCCTAGTACGGGAGATGTTTATTTAAAAAAAAATAACAGAATTTTATCAAATAAACAACCGACTTCAAGAACTGTACCAAATTCAAACCGGGACCACATGGGAAGCACCAGCTTTTTAAATCGGTTCACTCAGTCGAAAGTTCTGAGGTAACAACATAATAAAATAAGGTCGAATTAACAACCTTCGCGTCTTAAGAAGTCGGTTTAAAAGAAAAATTTAAGAGTGAAAAGATGTTTTGGTAGCAAATAAGCAGTTCCACCCATCACAATCCCCAGGTGACATCGGCAACGCGTCGAAGATGAACTCTGTGCTGCAGGTGGTGGGCGGCGTGTCGCTGGCGGCGCTGGCCGAGGGGCTGGCGCTGGCGGACCGCGCCGGCCTCAACCAGGCCGACCTGCTCGACGTGCTCGCGCTCACGCCGCTCGCCAGCCCGCACCTCATACTCAAGGGACGAGGTACGTCTTCTCTTACTTCTTTTTAGCTATACCAGTGCTGGTCTGCCTGCACTCCTCCTTCGTGTAAACTACCTGTGCCAAATATCATATATCGTTTTTGCCGTCGCTTACCATATTTGAACCACTGCCAGATATGCGAATTGAGGCGTATAATTTTCGTAATAAGAGGTTTTTGTTTCATAAAATATGTGATCTACGTATTATCGTTTTAAGTTTATGTTCTTTATGGATGTCATGTATGTTTCTTAAGTCCCCTGCCACACGATATATTTTAATTTGGAAATTTTCTTTTATTAAAAAAACTAGAAGTGAATACTGCAATTTAGTTTAACAATTAAACTGTTTAAAATATTTCATTGCCTGTTTCATAATTATCTATATAATGATTAGTAATTTTTTTAAATACAATGTAGAACATAACTATACTCTTGTAATATGGCATTATATTAGACATATGTATAAATGTATCAGTTTACACGTATATATTTATCGAGAATTCCCAGAGTTAAAGACTAAGTAGCAGTGGGTGAGAGACGAAGTGAGCTAGGTATGTGATGCGACCGTTTCATTTCCAGCGATGATCGAGTCGGCGTACTCGACGCAGCAGCCGCTGATGCACATGCAGAAGGACCTGAAGCTGGCGCTGGCGCTGGGCGACGCGCTGGAGCAGTCGCTGCCGCTGTCCGCCACCACCAACGAGATCTTCAAGCACGCCAAGCGCCTCGGCTACGCCAACCACGACGTGGCCGCCGTCTACATCCGCGCCAGATTCTGATACTCTCCCCTCTCCTCCCCTCCCAACACCCCCAACACTCCCGGGACCAGCTTCACCGCTCCCCGATAGACTAATGTCCACTTCAATATAAAATAACTACAGATTTCGATTTCTTGAGACATATCCAACTTTTATCCGTTAAAAGAATAATATTCTCACACATCTCAGTCGATCGTCTGATCCCTAACTAGACAAAGCATACTTGTGTTCTTCTGATGACCTCCTCAAACCACACGCACGACCCGGGGCCAGCTTCACCACTTCCCGGTAGACTAATGTCAACTTGTCAAAGTTGACATTTAGGTTTTGGTTTCTCAAGTCTCAGATATAGACATATATTATGCTAGTTGTTTAGCAACTTTTCTCACTCAACTCTGTCGTCCGTCTGATCCCAAACTAGACAAAGCCTGTACCACACTGTTGATAAATACACTTCTGTTATTCTAAAAAAAAGAATCACAGAAGTACATAAATTACACTCAAACACAGAAGATATTATTGTACTCATCACACTAATATTTGTCCTGGGTGTAGGGTAACTAATCATTAGACCAACTGGCAAATCAAAAGTAGCAGTCTGAAACATTATCAGAAAATGATGAAACTAGCCCTAAACTAGATTTTTACTTAAGGATGTTAGCTATTTCTGGGTAACTCCATCGCTCTGACGCTTCAAGATCGATACAATCTTGAGTTTTATCAAAGATTTTGAAAGACCTTCGTCGACGGAGTTCAATAATCAAAAACCTTTTTGACTAAAACTGACCAAACTCGGTCACTTCCATTATATTTTTTCATCAGAATCGTAAATCGTAGTATATTAGGATGGGTCTTGTCCTATATATTTTGACGTGTACAGTAGAATATCAACGCTAATCGGACGGTGTAAAGTTAAGAATGGTGTGCTATGAACTCGGTGGACAATATATTAGCATATTTCGTGTAATGAGAATACAAAATATATGTAAATTTAAATGTAATCTCGATTTGAAAACATGAAAACTATGGACATTAAGAATATTTAAAAATGTATTCAAAATAAATCAACACAGAGGAACGACATTGTAATTATCGCCACATCAACACTATCTGTTCTGAATCTATTTGTAAACTTGACTGTTATTGTATAAAAAAGATACATCAATATCATTGACATTTTATAGCTAGTAGAAACTTGATTATCCGGATTAGCGATTATCCGTACTAACAACCGCGACTATTTAAATATTTAAGTCATATTGAGAAAAGTTACAAAATGTTTAACATGTTTACTACAAATCGAATTTATGGAAGCATGAACGTGTCTGAACTTATTAATTCTTAAAAAAAGAAGTCACCGGTCGTAAGTTAGCTGATAAGTGTGGTGTAGGTACAATATGTAGGTACTACTTATGTACAAAAACCGCTTTTCTTCAAACATTCGATTATCCGGATTTGCAATTATCGGTTGGTCGAGTTTCCACTGCATTTAGATAATATTTCTGTGTGTAACCTGGTATATTTGAATAAAGTAAATAAAAACATAATTGGATATCTCTTATTACAGTCAGTGACAGCGATCTGGTTCGAAGGACCAAGCAAATCATGGTAGATAGGTAAAGCTTTCTGAAACTTGAATGTATAGATATTCTATCAGTTTAACGGTTGCTGACTGTTCTAGTTACTGCTGCATCAGTGTTATTGGCCCTGCAATTACGTGGTCTGTTGTTACTTTTAATATACTAATTTATTTAAATGCATTTCGTAGTTATTACCTCGTTATAAGTAGTAAGTTTCTGAAGTTTAAATTCATTTATTTATTTCGAAATAAAATGTAAATTTTATTATGAAATCAAAAGCACACAAACATTTTGAGTTACGTATATATTTTTAAATTGATTGATCTAGTTTTCCTGGTCTAAAATTGTTTAATATTTTATCGTTGTTTTGTATCGGTACTCCTAAGTAAATAAAATAAATAATGTGAACCAAAATAATACCATTATTGCTTCCTAGAACTTATATTTACTTGAATTTACGTGAAAGTAAAACAAGATTATATCAATAATGAATAAAGGCCACATTTATTGAGGTACCTATATAGATTCTAAGCATGGAAAGCTTATAAAATTAAACAATTCTATTTGTTATATGCTTTAGTTGTAGACATCAACAGACCACGCTGTTAGATTTAATTAGACTCGTTCAATCGCACTTTTCAGATAAAATATTTTGACACCTAAGAATGTATTCTCTAGACTACAAAAATAAAATAACATAACGATAAAAAAATCTTGACATTAATCCTTCCGAGTGACGAAGGAATTTAATTTTTTGGGCAAATTTTTTCTTTTTATCAAACAAAGTAATGTAGTTCATCAAGATTTTCATCTATTGGTTGTACTACCTTATTAATGTTTAGTTTTCAATACAAACTAATTATTTTTTACTGTTAACATATTAATTGTAAGGCAATATATTTTTAAGTCGCAATGCAACATCTGTTTAAATTAATAAACGGTTTATACATAAATTCTCATTTTATTGTAGAGTCGTTGTGTAGAAATATTCAACAGATAAAATAAAAATTTGCCATAGAGCATTTATCTTCTCTATGGTCGTTTTTCTTATTTTTTTTTAGAAACCTAAAGGTATTGTTTTTAACATTTTAATTTTGCGTCCTATGCAGAGATTAATAGAAAATTGTTAGTTTAGTTCTCTATTAGTTAACTTATTCTACGTTTTGAAGAGACAAATGTTGAGGTAAGAAGCACCATCTTGAATGAGTGTCAAAGAAACGAGTGTCCAGCAAAAAAATAGTAAATAAGAAATCAAAACTGATTCTTTTTAACACATTTCGTCGGACACAACCGTAGAATTATCTAGGGTTGTGTCTATGTGGTAGGGCGTATAGGGTGGGATATACACAAACCAATCAGAAACTTGCGTGAGAGAGACAGACTCTAACTAAACTCGGTCTCTCTCTATTCCGACCATGCTTTCCGCTCGTTCAGCAACCCTTCCATGTATATATGTTCAAAAGTAAAGGTTGCAACCAAAATTTACAGCATATATTTAATTAAATCAAATGAGTTAGGAGGAAGATAGTTCTTCAAATTTTTACTTATTTTATGTTTTAAAATGATTGAGGCAGTATTTCATTATACAATTAAACGGCTCATTAGGGCCGGGCTGGTCTCAGTATCTATATTTTAATTTATTAGTGTTATAAAACTTAACAGACCAATTCCTGATTTAAACTGTCGACTCGCTAAATATTCTGTAATGGCGGTCCTTGATTTTTCATTAAAAGCTAATTAGTATATATTTTTTAAAACGATATCGGAGGGTATTTGGTTTGGAAATAAGCTATAAATGTTGTAACCCAATGTGTAATAGACCTATCTTTATAAGTATAGCTATAGTTATTGTGACTCCGATATCTTGTGAAGAACTCTGGAGATTCTAAGATCTTGGTAAATATTCGTTCTTTTAATATTTTGTTCTGCTTAAATATTATTTCTCGGAGGGATAAAGTAGCTGGCGACGCGTAGCCACGGCATACAGTGTGGCAACGCGTCGCCATGCGCAAGTGACTTTTAAGAGTTTTTTTAAATAGTTTTATTGCTAACAATTGGCTAGAAATTAAAAGAACGACTAATTATCGAACTATCGGTTTAGTTTATTATTTAGTTAAGTTATGAATGTAATAAGATCGTATTAATGTTAGTTGTGGATTAAGCTCAGGGTTGAAGAGTTGCATTTGTTACGGTTTGGACAATATATGCTAAGTGTTCACTTTAATTATATTTTGTCAACCTGCGAATATTTGAAATAAACTGTTTAAAGTATATATTCTTTTTATTCTCAATGTTATTAACGATTCATCAATATAGTCGTGAGACCCTTGTTTGTGTTATATCTGCCTTCGACGAACCGATAGCTTTTCCGAACGCAGACGTTGTTAATTTGAACAATATCGTGTTTATTTTAATACTTTTAATATTTTAAAACTTGTGTAGCAAAGCTTCTAATAATCAATCATAAATTAAAAATCCTCTTCGCAGCATCAGGTCGAAGTTATCAATTTATTTATCATTTAATGATTATATTAGCACGCGTGAAGCACTTAATCGAGTAATCATACGCCAAAAAAGCCCTTCCAGTATTTAGGAAAAGAGCTGATACTCTTGCACTGCTGGACCGATATGAGTAGTGTCTCGATATTTTCTTAACGTAAACCTTCTACTTCAAATAAAAATTGAGTTGCTGTTCGCTAGTTTCACTAAAACTCGAGAACAACTGGATAGATTTGTCTAATTGGTCTAGAAATATTGCTGGAAATTCAAGGGAAATATAAACGTTTTTAAAATGTTGGACAAAAATATTACGGGGAATAAGAGTATTCCCCGTACTATTTTTGTTTAATTGTCTTTAATATTTTTTCACTTTTTTTAATTATGGCCTTCAAAGAGCGGTGGTCACCACACTCATTGCTCGTACAGAGTATAGACAATCCAACCATGCAGCATGGTGACCCACACCATGGAGGCCTAGTGATGCTTCTGCATCATTGGGCCTCCGATCTCACACTCGCCTACAAAACACGACAGCATGAACGTTGTCATTTTAGGCCGATCTTCTGTGCGAGGGTAGTACCGCCCCGGTCGAGCCGACTTAACTGTGCTAAAATCAGCGTGGCTCTACTACCTGGAGGTAGTATAGCCAAGCATTCAATATAATACTTAATTTTAAGAGTACGAAGAAAAAGGCACAGCTCTTATAAAATATTGTTAAAAGTATATACCATGTGTCCCAAAATTCAACGATAAGCGGGCGCCACAAGGTACACCTGCTCATGAGTACATAAAGAAAAATAATAAAAAAAATATACCTAGTTTTTTTTTAGTTGCAAGAAAAATTTAGAATTTCTTTGAAAATTTACACCCTTCATGATATTTTGAACGACCACAATGACAATTTTTCAAATATGCTTAAGATTATTTTTTTATCTTATACCTAAATAGTGCTACTATTCACCACAACTCTGAAAAACACCAAATTCAAAAAACAATTTCAAAATCATTTTTTTTTCCCTAAAATTATGAAATATTTTTACTCTTAGTGTACTTTGACTCATGGTCTTGTAAAAAATCAAAATATCATGAAAGGTATAAATTTTCAAAGAAATTCTAAATTTTTCTTGTAACTAAAAAAAAGCTAGGTATTTTTTTTTTTATTTTTCCTTATGTACTCATTAGCAGGTCTACCTTTAGGCGCCCGCTTATCGTTGAATTTTGGGACAACCTGTATATGTCAAAATAAAGGAGAGCTGTGCTTTGGCACGTATGGACCTACTCGATTGGAATTTTAATACCAAAGTCTCACAGTAAATACATCTTTATAAGTTTCTTCGTAGCACTGAATGAGGAAAGTTACAGGAGATGATCCTCCTTCAAATCAACTTAACGTCGTCCACTGTTGAACGAAGGTCTACAATTAGAGCGCTTACTATCTCAGTCTTGGGTAGTCCACATCCAACTCCTTGCTCCTAATTCTACGAGTAGCACTCAAACTTCGGTAGTGGACTTATGGCGTATGGTAGTCAATTAACATTAGGTAACTATCCCTTAATTTATATATTTATAGTAATCTAGACAAATCTATACAAATAAAATTGGAGTGTCTGTTTGTAATATTAAAATAACAGCTTTTTAATCAGTGCATATGTATGTATACATGATACATATACCAAAAATGTAGTTAAAACAATTTTTGTCTGTCTGTCTGTCTGTTTGTTCCGGGTAATCTCTGGAACGGCTGGACGGATTTTTACGGGACTTTCACTGGCAGATAGCTGATGATCCGGGGAGAAACTAAGGCTACTTTTTTTTAGACTAGCTTTGTCCCGCGGCGTTACTCGCGGTACAACAATAACCGCGGTTAACACCGCGGGGTTCAGCTAGTAATTAATATTTAAGTGCCTGTTTTGAATTTTCTCTAAATGTTTATTTTATGAAAGTACTTAAGTACGGTGCTAGAATCCATTTTCAAAATTTTTGTCTGTCTGTTTGTTCTGGTTAATCTCTGGAACGGTTGGACCAATTTTGAACTTTCACTGACAGGTAGCTGATGACATAAGGAGTAACTTAAGCTACTTTATTTAGGCTAGCTTCACCCCGCGACGTTACCCTCATATAAAGCATAAGTGTACATTGTAAAAATTGATTACCCATTATTTAAATCTCTGTATACCTAAATTTCTGCAAATAAATGAATTGAATTATCATAGAATTATGGGCTTCGATTTGCGTATTATTTTAGAAAAGCAATGAAAATAGAGTTGTAAATATGTGTATAGGTAGAATAAAACGCTCTCCAAACTGATAAATAGACGTTTATGTATAAAAACACGGTGCGGCACGTCACGTGGGACGCGCGCTGGAGATGAGCTCTCCTCTCTTGTAGAGCGTGCCGCTGCCGCTAGAGCTGCTCACGGTGACGCTGGTGGAGCTGGTGGAGCTGGCGCTGGCGCTGGCGCTGGCGGCCGAGTGGCTGGCGCCGGCCGCGGCGAGGGTGGCGCTGCGCCCCGCCCGCGCGCGCGCCGGCGCCTCGTCGTGCTGGCGCAGCACCACGGCGCGGGCGTCCGACGTGTTGCGCTCTCTAACAAATACCACATTCTACTTTAGTATTCCTACAGCTTTATAAATCATAATTATCGTGCTCCAAGCCTATGTTCTGACTCAAAACAATCAAACTATGTACCTATATCCATGAAAAATTTCAATAAATTTAGTATGTACAGTGGTTTAGCTTTAAAATCGTTATGTACATGTAGATAATTGTTGGTAGGTAATAAGTAGGATAGGTAATTTTTGTATGTTATATTCTTTTTTTAAGAACTAAACTCCCGCATTAGGTATACTTACCTAAAAATCCTGTGTCGCGAGGGACTTTACATTCTTTACATTTACTTTCTTTTATTGCCAAAATAAATATTTTTCTTTCTTTCCTTCTTAGATAGACAAAGTGACCTTCGCATTAAAATATTAGAGAGGAAAGAGGTCGGTGTCCCATTTATAGGGCTAATACTACTTCTCCAATAACAAGAACATTTAAAGAATTATAGGCCATAACTCACCTGCTGAGCGCCATGAGTCTGTCAATATCAGGTGAGGGGCGCCTTAACTCCGCCGCTGACGTCAGTGTCACCCTCAAGGGCGTGGGAGCCTGAGGAGGGGGACTGGCGGGCGGGGACGAGGCGCAGGACGCCGATGTAGACGAAGATCCGACTGCGGAGTCCCGTTTAGCAGAGGACTCAGAGCCGGAGGTAGACCGCCGTCTTGGAGACGGTCGTGGTTGACGGCTGTTGGGGCTGAAGGCCGCTGGGATGTGGAGCGATGCGGTGATGACGCAGCTGTCGTCGTCTGATCCGCCCAGTGTCTGTAATTAATATTGGTGAAATTATTAAAAGTAATTATGTTTTCTATCAGTCAATCTAGCTTTCATGGTACGAGCTCTGCTTAGTTTGAAACTAAATGGCATTGTGTGTCTATATTGATGACTCTCACTCTCAATAAGAATAAGAGTGTCCACCAAACTTCCTAAGTTCGAGTTAATTGTCCTGTGTATTTCCTACAATCTGTTGCTAACTGCAAATTATGTAACTAACAAATAATACTAGAGTATAATTGTTTATAATTAGAACTATAGTTTTAACTTCCACAACACATGCAGGATGTTTGTTTGAACGCCGCGTCAAGGTTGCATGCGCTCATTGTTATATTTTAATAGATAGGTAAAATTTACAAAATAATATTGTTATATTTTCGGCTGCCGTTTTAGCTATTTCAACGATAAGACTGTCTATTATTACCTTGTTCTGTTAGTAATGCGGTGTGGAAAATCAGACCCTATACCTTTATATATCAGATATCTACATATTTATTTTTATTAATTTACATTTACAGCTTAGATTATTTACATTTCTTTTTTAACTTTTTGATATATTAACAATTATTTTTACGGGAATTAACGCGATCCCTTATTAAAAGGTATTACATACCTCTGATTTGCCTGACGTTTCGACCAGGTTGCAGTGGCCGTGGTCACATGCTGACTGTGACCACAGCCAGTGCTCTTGTCGAAAAAAAAAAGCTTTTTGATATTAGTGTCTCTAATAGCTTCGTCTTAACACTCACATCATCATCATCCTGCTTTTCTAGTGTTCGTGCACCTATAATGATACCGCTTGTTAAAGAGTTTCTTTAGGTAACAAATAAATATATGTAATATAATAGTTATATTTGTTCATAATCTTTAAAAACGTTACACTACACCAACTTAAGGTTGATTCGTAGGCAATACGCTGCCGCCGATTTACAGAAGTGCATAAAATTTACGCTAAATAAATATATTAATTTAAGCTGAAAATGATTAAATGCCTAAACGTTATGTTGAATGAGTGTCATTATCACTACCACTACATTTTTTTTACAAACTAAGCAACGTTTGTACTATGAAAGCTAGTTTTTTTTTAAAGAAGACGAATCTCGCATTTGGAATAAATTCTGTGTCGTGGGGGACTTTACAAATACGACCCAGACCTAGAATAACAATTTGTGGAGCAATCAAAATGTACCATGTGAGGTTTGAACCCAGAACACTCAGCGCATTAGAAAACGGCGTGCCGACCGCTTGAACTACTGAGCTATCCGTATAAATTGGCTGAATGAACACTTATACATGTTTTCGTAAACCCATAGGTACTTTTTACGACAATTTTGAGCGAAAGAACTTAAATAAAATAAAAATGAATAAATACTTCGGATGTCTAACACACAACGCCATCTAGTCCCAAGCTAAGCAGAGCTTGTGTTATGGGTACTAGACAACTGATTTAAATACATATATAAATATTTTTGGTAAAAACATTGATATTATACATAGAAAACATCCAAACTCCAAAACAAATGTTTGCAGATCATACAAACATTTGGTCCGACCCGGGAATCGAACCGAGACCTCAAGCACTGCAGTCGCATATGCTACCACTGCGCCACAGATCCCTTTTAGTAGCTGAGATTCATTACTTTGGTTTAAGTTGTGTGAACAAAGATTAATTGTTAGAGTGAATACCTCATTGTAGTCACTGGCGGAGTCATTAGAGTCAGGCGCGGAGTCTCGCGCGGCGGGGGAGCTGCCGCCGCACACCACGCCGCTGCTGCCCATCTCCTCGCTGCTGCCCGGCCGTACCCTGGACACAGACGGACATACCAGCTCTAGTCTACACTAACTTTTTTCTTGGTGGTGAAATATTTGCCCGTTTTTTTTTAATATTAAGAAAAGAAACAGTACCTAAGTTACGAAAATTAAGTACTATTTACTTACTAAATTTGAAATAAATTGTTAAAGAGTCTTCATGAAATATTCTTGCCTAAAACTATATTTATTTGCTTTCTAATTTCCTTTTTTTTTTTGGTGAATGCAAGTAAAAGTTTATGATTAGTGATTACAAAATCATAATTATGATATCATAATGCATTATATTCAATTAAATAAAATTAGTATTTTACTATATAGCATTTTTACCATTTGATTCGACTGTCAAGCACCTACCGAATTTCATTCCTTTGATGGTCACAGACGCAGCGATACAAATGAAGAATATAATATTTGGATAGTTGGAATCATCTGTCGAGAACTCTCGAATTTAATCTGCAGTCATTTAACTTTGATGATGTAAATGATTAAATACCTGGTAACTATAGTCATGGCTGAGGAGAGAGATCCCGAGGAAGTGTCGGAAGCAGTCTCTCTCGTTCTTCTACTGCGTGAGTAGCTTTTCTCGCTGCGTCTGCCAACAACAGGCAGATAGGTCAATGACTAACAATAAAAACATTTTGTGGGAAATTTTCACCTATTTTCTAATACCTATTAAACCCTCGTAATCTTCTTCATAAATTTAGATAATTTGGTTTTGGTACGTTTACTACGTTTACATTCGATTTTTTTTTGTTTTTGAGGGAAGTTACAGCTTAAAAATATTTTGACCTAATTTAAAATGTTTGGACGTATTTTCGAATCCTAAATTATGGATAATTCTTGAATACGTAATCCATCTATCTAAAACCTATAAATGAACAATTCTTCTATAAATATAATCTGGATCTTGGAAACGGCTCCTACGTATTTAAT
Organism: Spilosoma lubricipeda; assembly: GCA_905220595.1. Classification (NCBI taxonomy): domain Eukaryota; kingdom Metazoa; phylum Arthropoda; class Insecta; order Lepidoptera; family Erebidae; genus Spilosoma; species Spilosoma lubricipeda. Next base: position 15,998,922 of record HG992294.1, on the reverse strand, counting down.
GAAATTTTGTATACAGGGGGTTTATGTATCGTTCTAACTAAGATTAATGTTTAATTGACCGGTGATTTATGTACATAAGCTTAGTATTATTAAAATACCAACGAGGCAGTAGGTATATCCTTAATATACTATATACTGTCTCGTTGGTCTAGCGGCAGCAACTACTGATCAAGAGGTCTCGGGTTGAAATCTCGGGTCGAGCCAAAAAGTGTTATTGAGTTTTTCTGATTATAGAAATACTTATTAACAGCTCGCAGGTTGGAGGTTTGGGGTCTTAACCCCCGTACCTCGGAGAGCACGTAAAACCGTCGGTCCTGCTGGTCTCCGTTGAGACTGGCCGCTGTGGTTGTTATCGGCTAGGAGAACATTATTATATTCCGAGGTGTGAACGGATCACTGCATCGTCATTGATTTATGTGTGATTTTTATACATATTCAACTAGTAACTATCAATGGTGGATACGCACACCTAGCAGAATAGTAAAATATTTTACATGGCCGTGATTGGTTGGAAAATATGAAAATCACGAAAAAGTATGATATGGAAAACATGTAAGGGATATAATTGTAAATACCTCGGCGTGGGCACATTCCCTGGCCCGCCGGTCGCCGCAGCCCCGTGAAGGAACTGTTCCCTTGACCACACCTGTCTCAGTGTACTGTCCGTGTTCTCCGGGTTCGATTCCGCTGCACATCTGTGGAGGACAGGCTTGGGTCACACACATGCATGATATATGTACATATGCTATTCAGGACTGCTGGTTGACTTTGGTAGTGACAATGGGTCGAATCAACTCTTCGTGTTAAACACAATGGGATGTACAAATGATTAATACAAAACATGTAATTATGTATTTCTTATCATTACAATTTTATAGTAAACAACTGCAGTAAAGGACAAAGGGTATTCGAAAGGTTTTGAGAAAAGTAAAGCTTAAAATGTTTTTGATTAATGCTTAACCGATTATTACTTATTTAAACTTTTTTCTACTGGACAAGAATTGTTTAATCCGAAATAATGCCTTTACTTCTAACTGCTTTTAGAAACTTTCCTGCTTCTTACTGTACGTGGCTAAAGTGACAGACATGACATTTAGGAACACATCATTATTGTATTACTTCGCTTTAATAACATTAATATTTATTATAAGACTAGTAAAAGTTATGGCTATAATAGTTTTCATTGTTAGTGCATCTGTTTCAAGTTAAGACTGTTAAAGTGTAACCAAAATAGAGTAAGTTACGATTTTCATTTCTATATATATGATTTAGAGGAATATGTCACCAAAAACAGGAGGCTAAGCATAACACTATCAACACGGTCATGTCAATGAGAATCGGACTCCAAAAAAAAAAAAAACGTACATTTAACCCGCATGAGAACCGTAGTAAGGTGAGGGTTTCTACAAGTTCTGTTGGTTGTAGTTGATGTGTGTTCTGAAGATATTATAGGAGACTTACTCAGCTCTTCTCAATAATAAAGAGTCGAGGTGCGCAGGCACCGTGTGCGCCAGGTGTATGTAGGCTTCGTGGAGGAGTTCAGCGGGCAACGTCCACAGCTCGCCCTGCCGCTCCACGAGCTGCCGGACTACATTGATCACGTCTGCTCGCTCTGATAATTGTTCTACACTGAAAATTAGATATAAGGATTGTTACAATACTTAGCTTTCGTTGTAACAGAATATTATAGTTCTAAATTCAAGTAAGTATGTAAAATAAAGAAATATGAATTATTCACAAAGTTGCTATTATGTTTACCCAAATATTTTACCTATTCTATGTGGTTACCTTATCTTGGCCATTTTGTTATAGAAAAAGTATGGACAGCTGATTGATTAAAAAAACCTTTCAGACTTCGATTAATGTACAGATTGACCCTAAAAAAAATGTGAGGGGCTGTGTCGTGAAAACGTTTTTGCACCAGTTAGTTTTTTCTTTTAAATTAAAAAGAATGTACCTCGCTGTCTCATTAGGTTTACTCCTATGGAGTATGTTGGGTGCGAAGATGGTGGCGATGTTGGCTGCATTCATCTTGTTGCCGAGCTCGTCGTCATCCTCGGAGTGTGCTGCGAGCTGCGCGAGGAACGACAGTAGAGCGTTCAGCGTATCACGGTGCGCCGCCGGCAGCAGCTGCACGATCAGGCGCAGAGCCTCCCACTGGAAGCGACGGTTGTGGATTTCTGCAATCGTACATTTATTTCTATCATAAACAGGGTACGTAAGACAGACAAAGAATAGCATTTTTCTTCTCTGTTGAATGTGCGTAGAAACAAGCACGAACCCAAGGAATTATGGCGTTTAGTTGATGGATTAAGCAGATATATTTTAACTGTAATATTATTCTTGTTCTTATGACAGTGGGCAAGCCTACTTCTGGCAATCGGACATTTTGAGAATTAAAGACAAATTATTGGGACTACATGTGGCGGATGGATTGAAGTGTGTTAGTGAGGGATTGTTCTACGTCTACATGGCATACCAGTAACACCGGGAGTTCTAAACTCTCTCTCTTAGAGATTCCGATGCACTTAAAGTACTATGAAAGTACGTTTTATAACATTTTATAGAAAGTGAGTTTCAAACGAATTTTTAGTGGCGTAGTTACACTTTAGCAAAATTTATTTTGGGATGGGTAAAAATATATAACTCGCGTCAGCACACGTGAACTGATCGTAAGACGGCGGCGCAGGGCAGTTGCGAGAGTATGCATGGCAACAGCTCGGCTTGACTGTTTAATATGACAAGACTGGTAATATGTTTATACTGTATTGTATATCAATAACCTATATTTTTATAACAACAAAATAAGCATTTTTTAAATTATTTTTATCATAATAACGAATTCAAATAATCCTCGGGAATTGATAGAAAATTATGAATTTTGGATTACGCGAAAAATTTAAATGAAAACAACAAACAATCCTGCTTACTCCAAGAGAACAGACGCAACTATTCTATCTATTTTGTTATTAAACTGGCAAATGAGCAGACGTATCACCTGATGGTAAGCGATTACCGCCGCCCATGGACACCCGCAACACCAGAGGTGTCACAAGTGCGTTGCCGACCTTTGGGGGATGGGGACAGGGATGTGGGGAGGGGTTAAGGTATGGGCCTCCGACTGTTTCACACCGGTTTTCTGTGAGGCCGTGGTATCACTCCGGTCGAGCCGGACGTGGCTCTCCCGCGGTAATTTATGCTTATAGTAATTTTAGTCAGATATGCATACTCACTTTGTGTTTGCAAAAATGCAGGGTACAGGTCTCTACAGAGGAGAGGATCGGGCAAATCCCTCAAGAACTCCTTGAGTAGCGTAGCCACATCATGCGGAGACACGGCTGCGTCTAACGCTGCCTCCTGACTTCGTTCCCAGTCCTCGCGCAACTGGAAAATGGGAAAATAGAGGGAAGTTTTAGTCGTCCAATTACGGTTGATTAGTTTTCTTTATGGACTTAGTGCGATAACATAAGCAGGCGGATCAATTTTTAAATGTACATACGCTTTTTTGAATTCGACTTAAAATGTGTTTTTTTAATAATTATAGTTATATTTATTTCTTTCGTAATTGTCACAAAAAATAGTCACTTTAGAAGGGAGTGTGTAACCCCTTTCTACTGTCAAAAACATGTGATTTTTTCCTCTAGTAACTACTTAAAATCATAACTATAGAAACCGTATCCGAAGCTGTTTGACAGTTTTCAAGATAAAACACAACACATTATTATGCAAATGCTCGTCACATACTATGTAAGGAAAGGCCACACTTTCGTCATTACACTGAATTGTTACTATGACAGAATTACATTCAGTAAATCAATCCGGCAGTTGTTTGCAGACTCCGCGTCAACACACTCTGCGTATGAGTAAAACACGCTCCGACGGAATTAGATGTTTTCATGAACGTATTGGTTGTTGCAATCGACGGCCCCGTTGACCCACATATATATTTATTTAGCTTTGCTTTGGCCACTCTTCTACTCTAAGTGTTATTGCTGTAACATTGTTCATGGACCGAGATAGAATCGCCGCAAATATTGAAGTATTTTTTTTTACTCGAGTTTATTTTAAGGACCTTAATGTGATGTATTGATAATACTTATTTTAGTATTGCTTTGCAACAATAACAACAAGCAACTTATTGTTCAAATATTTTTAATGATGCAGAAACATCACCAGGCCGCCATGTGAGGCCAGTGAGGGTCACTATGCATCATTGTTGTACTATCTGCATTTGCAATAATTCTGGTGACCCCACTCGTGAATTCTGCTTATTCTTTCCATCAGGCAATGTAGAGTCATTTTGGCAGAGCCAAGTGTGGGGGACAGGTGCGTCATGTCCTACCAACACAAAGGGAGGATCTTCCGGGATGTTGTGTATATGTTCTATTGCGCGATGCAGGATTGGTAGTTTCTTCGTATTGTATGTTAATCCGTAGTTCAGTGTATCTTCGGTAGATGGCGTTGTCATATGTTTTCTTGTTATTGTTGTATGCGCTGTATGTGGAAGTCACCACCTCACTCCCCTCCAATACTGGAGGTTGATATATGATGAGTCAGCTGTCTGTGCTCTGTTGCGGAGCTTGCCAGTGCCAGGAGTAAGTAGTTCCAGTGAGTCGGAACTGAGTGCCGCAAGTTCCAGTGAGTAGGGGTTGGCTTGCGGTACGCGGTGCTGCGGTAAGGTCCCCAGTGAGTCGGGGCTGTTGCTGCTTAGTGGCTGGCTGCTGCGTAGACGGGAGAGATTATGCATTAGCTGCAGTGTGCTGTGCCTAGACGCTGATGAAGCCGCAGGGGTAAAACCAGGCTGGAGCGGTCGCTTCCTGCATGTGATGTATCCCTGTTGAGGCTGAGGTTGCTGGCTGGCAAAGACTTGCTATGGGAGTGAACATGATGGTGGCGAGGGAATGCTGCTGCTGTGAATCTGCTCCTTCGAAGGCTATTTTCAATCACGTCGGGGTCACCACTGTGGGGGACAGGTGTGTCATGTCCCACCAACACAAAGGGAGGATCCTCCGACCAGGCGAGGTGATCATGCTTGGCGGGCCAAGGCCCAACGGTTGATATTGGGATGTTGTGTATATGTTAAGCGGCTCGAGAACTTCTATTGCGTGATGCAGGATTGGTAGTTTCTTGCTATTGTACGTTACTCCGTAGTTCAGTGTAACTTCGGTAGATGGCGCTGTAGCATATTACTGTTGCGCTGTATGTGGAAGTCGCCACACCAAATATAAAAAAAAGGTTTTTTTATTTCCTAGGATTGTTACAATATTTTTTTTTATCTGTATAGTTTTGAAGACACATAACATTTTCATACAACATTTAATAATATAGATATACACTGTAGACTCTGTAGAAAGTAATTGTTGTAAATTTATTAATAGAGGCAGAAGACAGTCAATGAGAACTTCATCATGTATTTTCAAGAATTTTTTTTTATCCTGTTTGTAAATTATTTTTCATTGTTATTTACAGTTAAACTTATTATTGAAGGAAACATATTTTCAGAATCTCAGGAAATGTACGACAATTCACAGTTTCAGAAAATTATGTTATCATCATGAATGTTATTAATAAATAATAATAATTACTTAGTACCTTTAAAATGAAGATCTTGTCCAGAAATTTTAGACTGTGAGATCATCGGAATCAAATAGATGTGTTCCAATAATAGAGCGGCACTATAGCCAGAACAGTGCCGTTATCTTGCCAATCAACTATGCTTTCAAACTATTTTCATCACTAGATTTAACTGATAAGAGACGTGATATCACACTCTATTTGGATGCCTTCATGCGGCTGACGAGACAGTAATATAGTCGAATGAATACTTGTTGATTTTTTATTGGTATGGGAGACAAATGTCTGGTCATCTGGTCATGTATGTGATTACCACTACTCATAGAGCCTTGCAACTCAATGGTAAGACGCTGTTACCGCCCAAGTAGAGTTCCTAAGTATTAGGAAGCATTTGGACCTTTTTTTTCTTTTAGGTCCAAATGCTTCCCTCCAGGCAACGGGCGAAGCCGTTCTCCGAAGAGGTGCGCGAGTTCCGTGAAGCTGCCCGTCGAGCCACAATGGCTCGCTGGTCGTACTGGCTGGAGACTCCACGCGCTGGCTTTGCCGCCGTGGAGGCTCTCCAGCCGGTCATCCTCAAATGGGCTGGCTAAAAACCGGGGTGAATCAACCTATTTATGTAGATGCATGGTGTGCTGTCGTGCTGTAACTTTTAGAAGTTTATAGTTTGGTTAAAAACTTTTAAATCTTACCTGTCTAACTCTCTTTTTGGAAGACGACACCCTGAAGAGGCCTAGCGTATGCATGCCGTGCCTCCGCAGATGCGCGAGGCAAGCTGACACAATACCAGGAACCTTGGGACCTCCACCGCCCGCTTCCTCGAGCCCTGCCCAACCCCATTCTCCTGAATCACAAGATTCACTCTGAAACCAATATAGGTTCTATAAATATACCAATTTATAATAGGCAAAGTTTTTTTTAGGTGTATAAGGCAAAAAAGCAAGGGGGACACCACAGTCCATTGCTGGTAAAGGGCTTTTGCTTAGAAAAGAGGTACCGGCCTACTACGCCATATTGACAACGTTGTATTCGCTAGTCCGAAGTTTTGACTGGTTTGTTTCAAGTTTCCATTCTATTTGCAGTACTTTTTGTGTCTTGTCTATTTCGCTATCTTAGTTGGCTCTTACTACACCCACGAGATCTATAGGGCCATCCCTATTCCCCATCCTTATCCCTATATATATATAGACGATTCGTTTGCGTAAAAAACTACTACCCACATTATACCCCGATTAATAAATTAATCCCACCAAGTTCGATTAAATATAAGAACACTAAACAAAAGTTAATAAAGTTTTCTCCTTACAAATTGTTACTTAATAGATGTATATGTAGGACTGCTGCTATATATATAATGTAAGCTGTAGGATATTTCCAATTATATTATTGAGAATATATTTAGAAGAAGAGAAGATACTTAGTGGAGTATACGTTATCGCCATCAAGAGCCTTTAAAAGTTCACGTCTGGACATAGGCCCCTCCTTAGAAATGAGGTAGGTATATATATATATCTAAACGCATTATACTATGTATACTATGGGTATTTGCATATGTAAATAACCATAGTAATCCCTGCTTATATAAATTGTGTGTGTGTGTTGTAGTATAGTAGTGAATGTAAGTTTGTTTGTTACGCTTTAACGCGAAAACTACTTAACCGATCATCATGAAACTTTGTACACATATTCTTGGAGGTATTAGAAGTAACATAGGATACTTTTATTAAATGCGAGCGAAGCCCCTGGCGAAAGCTAGTATTAATTATTAAGCTGAAAACTAGATTGGTATGTTTGTCTCTGAGAAGTAAAAATAAGATAGGCAACGTATGTGACGAGGTGGCCGAGTGGTTAAGGCGTTGGACTGCTAATCCAATGTGCTCTGCACGCGTGGGTTCGAATCCCATCCTCGTCGATAATTTGCTTTTAGTTCCATCTTATAATGTTATCTACACATTGGTTATGGCATTGAAATCCTATTCCGAACAGAAAAGCAACTTTAATATACAATTTCAAGGAAGCAAGAAATTTACTTTTTTCAATCTTCATTTACTCTTTTCCGTCACGTAACATTATAACATAATTAGTACATTCCTATTTCAAAATATTCTCGTCAATTTAAAAATAAAATCAAAATTCGCAAAAACAACGTAACTTCCTTGTTCTTCTTCTTCTTTTTTTAAATGAGCCCGAAATAAAATGCAACAAAGCAAAACCTTGTTGGTGCCGTAAAAAAAAGTCAGTGTCAATGGGTTACACGTTTCTGTATGACGTCACAGGTGTCCGGTTACCTGCCCGGCCTTACCATCTCGTGATTAAGGCCGCGATAAAATTATCGTATGACGCGATCAACGTACTCGCTTATATATACCCTGTCCTAAAATAACTAAGTCTATAATAAATTCGTTGGAAATTGCTTACCTTGTGGGCTCGGGAGTATTTGTTTTAAATAACAAAAGGCTTGGTAATGACGGCTACTGAGTCCGATTGTTTAATATTATTTGTAGTAGCCATTACGAATTTTGAGTATAAAGTTAATTTGTATACTATTTGTTTTTCTTTTCTTTTTGTGAAAGTAAATATCTTTAAAGTTTATTACGTTTAATGGTTTGTGTGGGTTTACAATTGTATTGAAGACTACTTATTGTGTAACTGCAAATTCTAAATATACATTTTTAAAAGAAATAAGACTGATTGCTATGCATGCTTATTTTAATAATAATAAATAATAATAAATATTTCGCACATCTAACAATTTTATTAAAATACATGAAATGACTTAATTAATAATTTCATTACCTTTAGTATAAATTTTCCATATTGCAACAGCTAAACTTTAAAATATTATTCTTATTTTGTAAACTCATAATTTTATAACAAAAAATATTTTCTTTCTTTTGAGAAGAAATAAAGAATTTCATTTTCATTTGATGTAATATTTATCTTTAGTACAATGTTGTATCTCCAAGCTACTTTCCTATTAAGTTCCTTGTCTCTAACACAGAGAATTCTTAGTTTTAAATGTCACAAGGATCCTTGGAAGTGCTCTTAAATCACTTTTAACTTGATCTTTGCTAAAATTCGCTTTAAGCTTTACTGTCCTTCATATAAAGTACTTTTTTCAATTGTCTAGTCTCTGGTGGTTACACAAAATTAAGGACATTTGACTTTGACCTTGAAATCGCTCTTAGGTCTCTCTTGTTTGGTCGTATCGTTCGACCCGTTCTTTGATGTCACACTTCACCTATCAACCTTCGCTAAATTACAGACTGGTTTCCAATTCTGACAATTAATAAGCAAATAATTAAGAGTATCCTTTAGCTTTCATGTTCCATCATCAAAACAGCCTAGTTGTCCTCTGTGGGACATACTTTTCTACATATCGTTAGTATAGGGTTGGTGTCAAAACGACATTCTTTTTGCCCCGACCTAGTTTCCCCCCTTAGATGATTCCTACAAGACCTATAAGATAGGAGTATTGATGAAATCCGTAGTCTGAATTCGTACTCATTAAACGCATTTGTGTACATATATGCTCGTAAGACTGAAGTGAAGAATAAATCAAACGAAATAGCAGTCGCATCGTCGCATCAATCTTTGAAGAACAATTCATCAAACAGATTGACAACAAATCTTCAAAGATTGATGCGTTGAAATTCCACTTCTGTCGTAAATACCACACATATTTATACACGAACAAACTCGAACTGGATTTACGTTACTCTGGATATCTCAATACGTTGTTTATTCATCAGACAGTTATCAACAAGCTGATGGTATTTACGAAGATTTATTGAGTCATGATGAACTGTTGCAGTGGTTGGCATGTGTCATATCAAGTCGAATCGCCCACAGTTCTCTTGTCTCGTCTCTTGTCTGGCCGCGTGTCTGCGCAGTGATGTCATTATTGGTTCAAGTTGATTTATGGTTGAACTTTTTGCTGAGGTCATGAAATTGAACATTGAGTGGACAGTTTTGGACGGATTAGAATTCTGTTCTTCCACAGTATGGTATTTAGTTGATTATATAAAATGTGTCCTTTTGAAGATGTAGAAATGAAATTTTATACTTTAGTCTCAGATGTCTGAAAGGGTTTCAGTATTTTGAAGAGATCGCATATTCTTATGATTGCCTTGTTATGGAGAGGTAACTAGAACTTTAAAATCAACCTGCCTCTGACAACGCATATAATATATGCAAAATCGCATAATAATCAGTTAAAGTCAACCACAGTAAAAATCAGGTATGTTATCAAAAGTAGTACAATTAATATTTTTGGTATAATTTTTATTATGGTATAAAAAGGCTAACGAACAGACGAGTAACGATCATTGGCCTGGATGCCTGCAAAAGAAACACAAGTGTGTTGAACCTTTGAGTACTCCTTCCAGTATCAGGAAGGGCGGAAGAATGTTCTCCGATAACTTCACTCAATCGATGAACAACAAAGATATAAATTATTAACTTCAAGTCCACTAACTAATTGGAGAGGCCTATGTCCAGCAGTGGACTGCAATAGGCTGAAGATGATGATGATGTCCACTAACTATTAGATAGAGCTATAAACCTTAAACTCCTCAAGGTAATAAATGCGAAACTAACTAACTCTTAACATAATGAAATCATCAACTATATTTTCCGGATTATTTATCTTAATGTTAAGATGTATAGCTGTATCATAAACTATTATGGCTAATTATCCGTTTGCAAACGATACTCCAACTGGTTTAAACATAATTTTATGTGTCGGCTATTGTGCCGAGAGGTTTAAACTGAATCGTGTGGCAAGTGAAATAGTCGCAAATGTTTTATAGCATGCCATTAGCCACATTGTTTCATACATTCCTGGGTTTTCTGTAACTTTGTTAAGTTTAACGTAGAACGGAAATTTTATTATGGAACGATTTTCTAGAACCAATTACTTTTTTTGAGTCTTTATTCTTTTGGGTATAGAATTGTCAAGATACGTATATAACAATTCTTTCGGAAGAGAAACCGTAACAATACTGTTAATTTATTGAAATGAATAAATATATTCTTTGAGGGAGTATGTCTGTGCAGTAATATATATTTAACTGTATTACACCTTATACACTTTACATATAAAGTTGCTTCTAAAGTAAGACGTGGGAGAGCCATGCTTCGGCATAAATGGGCCGGCTCGACCGGAGTGATACCACGGTCTCACAGAAAACCGGTGTGAAATCGTGCTTGCCCTGTGTTTCACCTAGTGAGTGAGGATGCCGGAGGCCCATAACCCCAATACCCCCATTACCCTCCACATCCCCCAAAAGCCATCAACGCAATTGTGACGCCTCTGGTGTTGTGGATGTCCATGGATGGCGATAATCGCTTATCATCAGGTGATACGTCGCATACTTCCTTTACTTCCTCAGTTATTATTATCAACAGCCTCTAATATAATTTCTACAGTTCGACATAAGTCTCTCTAGAGAAACGAGGTTATGGCCTATTTTAATGTTAGTTGAAGTGTTGATTTAGTAGGTAATTATGAACAATAATGTGTTGCATGGTGGATAGGCCCAGGTGCACTGTCGCGTCACAACTAACGTGTCTTGGCGCAAGCGCATGAACTATTTCTGCCCGCTAGAATAGTAAAAACGTAAGACCAACTAACTAGATCTGTTGCACCTCCCGCAAGGTATACATTAGCAGGAACTACAGGGGATTAGTGGAAGTGTTCAAAGGCTCGAGTTATAATGGTTTATGTAGAACTGCTAGCATTGTCGTCTGGTTGAGATTATAAATAGACCTCGGATATAAGACGAGTGACGATCTTTTAATTCATTAGTTTATTGATGGTTTAATTTTAGATTTCATAACTTTAATTGGCAGTTTAATTGATTTAATTTAGTTTGATGCAGGCAGATCATTAGCTTTGACATTGCTCCGGGATTATTCCCCTGTATTTTGTTTTTTTTTTTGTGTGGCTCTGCCAAAATGACTCTACTCTGCCTGATGGAAAGCATAAGCAGAATCCAAGAGTGGTGGTCACCATACTGCGAATGCAGAGAATGCAACAATGTAGCATGGTGACCAACACCATGGTCAGCTAGTGATTCTTCCGCATCATTGGAACTCTGGTCTCAAACTCACCAACGAAACACGACAGCACGATCGCTGTCATTTTATGTTGATTTTCTTTGTGAGGGTTTTTCTAAAGAAAATTTCATTCAAAATAAAAGTTTACGCTTGAGTTCTTGTGATGTGTATAAAAGTACTTAAAATATTACTGCCAATGTTTATTCTCCTCAAGAGTTAATTAACGCCCGCAAATTGTCGTACTGAATGACTTCCAGTAAATTTTAAGTGTGAAACTTCGATAATGTGAAGAACGTTATTTATACTTCGGACAAAAATAGTAAACACTAAAAACAACTTTATTATTTTCGTTGAGGTGTCTTATACGTAATAAGGGGGCAAAAGATCACACCGGTCTCCTGATAAAAAGTAATTGCCATGTCATGGAAACCTGTCACTAAAGAGGCTTAAATGCCGGTGCCATCCTGATTCACTCGGTTAAAAAGTAGTAGAGCCACGCTGATATCAGCATGAACGGATCGGCTCGACCGGGGCAGTACCACTCTCTCACAGGGAACCAACCTAAAATGACAGCGTTAATGCTGTCGTGTTTCGTTGGCGAGTGCGAGACCAATGATACAGAAGCATCTCAATAGCCAGCCATAGTGTGGGTCACCATGCTGCATTGTTCCATTATCTACATTCCAAATGAGTGGTGACAACTACTCTTGGATTCTGCTCATGCTTTCCATTGGAGTAATCCCTTTGACAGCCCTACTTATTAAAGATCGGTTTTCTGTAAGGCCGTAATATCAATCTGGTCAATCTTAAGTTATGTACGAGTCAAACAGAAATACAGAATTGTGTATTTAGGTTTATGATTCTTTTATCTTGAATTGTCTATGACTGGGTAAGCACTAGAAAGTTGTAAGGCAATCTATTACTCACATCATCCCCCTTTTCAAGGGCACCGAGTGACGCCAGCGAAGCTCTGGAGCCCCCGTGCTGCTGTCGGCGGAGGGCTCTCTCGCTCTCAACGCACTGCGCGAGGGGGATACCGAATACGCTGCCACTGGGCGTGGACTCTGAAACAATGGGATTTAGTATAGACTACAGATTATTCAAGTTTCAAGGTCACGAAAAGATCTGTCTTAAATATTTTTATTATTAATCACTAGTAGACCCACGCAACCCCGTTTGCGTTCCTACTGCCCGTAGCGTGATAATTTTCCCCCGTTTTTGAAACATTCTTTATTGATGCTCCGTTCCTATTGGTCTTAGCGTGATGATATATAGCCTATAACCTTCCTCGATAAATGGGCTATCTAACACTGAAATAATTTGTCATATCGAACCAGTAGTTCCTGAGATTAGCGCGTTCAAACAAACAAGCCTTTCAGCTTTATATATTAAGTATTTATAGTATAGATTACCAACAGTCTGTTCTGTCTAGATGTAGGCCTCTCAATGAAAAGATGTTTTAGTTTACTGTATCATGCTAGCCAAACGGACTAGTAACTGTAGTGTTCTGGTCGTGTCTTGGTAACGTGATACTGAATTTGTGAAATAATTATTGCACTTGTTTCCTATTTATTGATAGCGTGTTTAATTGTTGATAAAATTATAATATTTGCATATTTATTTATTTAAAAACTATATGCACTAAATTTGTACATCGGCGGACTTAATGCCCAGTGCATTCTCTTCCAGTCTATATCAGTTCCAGTCAGGGAACATTCATCGTTACCCTTATCGTTATCGTTCTTCATATTTTGTTTAACTTTATTAACGTAATCAAATATTTGCATAATATTTAATGGCGAAATCTAGTTATACTGCCCCGGAGCCAATATGCAAGTGTTTCTCTTTCTACAATCGCTAACGCACCTATTCTCTTGTATTATTGCCCAGTCTTTTGTTTTGACCACGTGACTTTTCAACACATTTATTAGCTTTCTCATAACGTTTACAATTCTACAATTTCAACTTGTCTAGGCGCGTGAGTTATCTAGTTTAAAATCTCATTAAATCCATTTAGATTTTCTTGGACGTGGCGTGGGAATTTTTCATTCTACGCAAATTTAATCTTTCTGTGAGCCCATTAGTATAAAGTGGTTAAATGTTAAAGTGAATATAAACGTTCGTAATGAGTGTGGACAGGAGCGACAAAGGTCGCGGCTATTCGTAGCTGCGCAGGCGCCAACGCTCGCGCATGTCGGCGCTGGGACTCGTATGAATACTAGAAACGAAAAATTATATAGCATTCTTACTGAAAAAAATATCCAGACAAACAATCTAAATTTGATTTGGCAATTTGTTGACTAAGTACCAGCGACCACCCAACAAATAAATAAACAAATATTACAGACATTTCACACACACCGCTATACCGCTATCTAGCTTCAAAATAAACAGACGTAGCTCTCCCAACAGTGGGACAATGCTTCGGCATGAATGGGCCGGCTCGACCGGAGTGATACTCCGGCCTCACAGGAAATCGGTGTGAAACAGCGCTTGCGCTGTGTTTCACCGAGTGAACAAGGACACATGAGTCCGATACCCCATCCCATCCCCATTCCCGTGCCGGCCGGCAACGCATCTGTGACGCCTCTGGTGTCGCGAGTGTCCATGGGCGGCGGTAATTGCTTAATATCATCATGCTCATGTCTGCTCATTTGCCCCATATTCCACAAAAAAAAATTTGTTTATATAGATAGATTGACTGATCGAATATTTATATACTGTTTTTTTTTTTGCAAATACATACATATTATACACTAGTTGTAGCCCGCGGCTCCGCTCGCGTATATGTCGGTTAACGCAGCAAGTAGTAGCCTATGTGTTATTCGGACGTATAAGCTATATTACTGTAAAGTTTCATCCAAATCCGTTCAGTAGTTTTTGCGTGAAAGAGTAACAAACATCCATCCAAACATCCATACATCCTTACAAACTTTCGCATTTATAATATTAGTAGGATATAAGTAGGATATTATATATTTATATATATATGGTAGGATAGAAAACAACCTAACTCCGAAACAAATATTTGCAGATTATACAAATCGGAAGCCTGGGATACGATCTCAAGCACAGCACACGCATACGCTACCACTGCGCTACCGACAATCAATAGTTATATGTCTTCTTCTGTGATGGGGCATTGGCTCGAAGAATAGGTCAGTATATATTTGTATGAGGTTCTGACTCTGACTAAGTATTTCTATTTTAATCCATTACAATAATAGTAAAAGAACATGAGTGGGTACTGTGTGTTTACGTAAAGGAAACAAAACTTCTCATCTTGTTGGTATTTTGATGAACAACATTAGCATTATTTTAAGAACACTGTTCCTTTGCAGAATAAGTACATTATTTTTGCACACAATCGAAGAACTTAGCAGAACATTGCCAGTTACACTATCTATACAAATAAATAAAAATTGAAATACCTGTTTGTAATTTCAAATTAACAAATTTTTACTAAATGCATCTGGTATATGTCTAAGGAACATACATGAAAAAAAAAACTCTGTTTGTACCGAATATTCTCCAGAATGGCTGGACTTAATATGTCGGAACTTTAATTGGAAGACATCTATTTTTATAATTAGTTACTCAGACTGCTTTTATCTTAGAAAAAATATTTAAGAACAAAATTAAACCCACCCAAGACAACTCTGGGTTAGCAGTCACTAACTGTGACGAAAAAATTAAAACATTTAGTTAGACTGAACAAATAATATTAAGAAACAATAAATCAATTCAGTTGTGTGACTAAAGGGCCACTGCTCAGCCTTTGTAGCGGTCCTGAAGGTGACCACAGCGCTGATTTTCAGCTGAAGCCCAAAGGCGTTGAGAAAAAAGAAGATTCAGGTGGGTGAGTAAATGTTATATAGTAGGTGTTTAGTTAATTCTGCATATTTTCAGAGTAGAGAAAAAGACACCTGCATTATGCATGTAGAATATCCCCATGATAAGGTGAAGTTTCCAAACTTCGACACAAACTAAGATTTGCTGGCAACAGTTCAAAGTAAACATTAAAAAAAGGCTAAAATGAGAGTAGTTACTTGTATGTGTTTTATTACAATATTGAAAACCGCCAAGGACATGTAGCTGCTTTGACTGCGATTGATGAGTCGAAAATAAGGGGATTCCCCGAAATTTCTTTAAATGCAAAAATAAAAGGTGACTAGCATTCTCCAGTTTATCTATATTCTATACTAATATATAAAGCTGAAGAGTTTGTTTGTTTGTTTGAACACGCTAATCTCAGGAACTACTGGTCCGATTTGAAAAATTCTTTCTGTGTTGGATAGTACATTTATCGAGGAAGGCTATAGGCTGTATATCATCACGCTAGGACCAATAGGAGCGGAGCAACAATGAAAAATGTTTCGAAAACGGGGGAAAATTATCAAGCTACGGTCATTAGAAGGCGCAAACGAGGTTGCGTGGGTCGGCTAGTAAAAGTATAAAGTCGAAAATATTAACCTGAGTGTAAAATTGGTCTCTTTCTAAAAGTAGATAAATAGCAACAAGTAGGGAAAATGCGATTTTGACTGCACGGTTGGCCTGTGTGTGTTAGTGGTTTAAATGGTCGACTCGCCGCTTTCTACTGCACCAAGTGTTGTGTGTTCAAATCCTACATTTAATAACACTGTGTGATCCGCAAATTGTTGTTCAGAGTCTGGGTGTTCTTTGTGTCCTTTTCATATATGTTTGTAAAATCCCCCGCGACACGGGATACATATTCCTAATATAGGCTATTTATATATGATTGTATATTCCACCGTAGCGCCTAAGAAAAGGTAGTAGAGCCACGCTGATTTTAGCACAAACGGGTCGGCTAGACCGGGACGGTACTACCCTCGCATAGAAAATCAACGTAAAATGACAGCGTCCATGCTGTCGTGTTTCGTTGGTGAGTGCGAGACCAGAGGCCCAAAGATGCAGGAGCATCACTAGGCCGTCATGGTGTGGGTGTGGGCCTTCATTTTTGCATTATCTGCGTTCGGATTTCCATCAGGCAGAATAGAGTCATTTTGGCAGGACAAACATAAAAACAGTTACTAAACCGATTTTAATTAATGAGTCAATAGATTCGTAATAATAGCCCAAGTGATGTAGGCTATTACATAATTTTTAATAAAAGTTTTTACGTAGCCAGGATGTCCGAAAATATTTATATTTATATTTATATTTATATTTATATATTATTTATTATACTTTTTAACTATTTCTTGTAAACAACAATTTCAACGATTCATCATCAATCTATCGCAGTCCATTGCTGGACATAAGGGCTCTCCAATAGGGAAGATGACTGTATCCTAATTAAACACCGAACTCTATGATACAATATTATAATGACATGAAGCTGATCTGATGCTGGAGCTGGAAGGTGGCCATAGGAATTCTGTAAAGAAACGTCGCAACATCATCGAGTTTGGACTCGTTTGATTCGTCTCGAGGCATTCCAGTAAAAGCTTGTTTTTAAAATGCTCTTTAATTTAATTTATTTACCTTCTTCTCTTGGTTTACCGCCTACATATCATGACTGAAACGTTGAACAAGTTCTGATACAATAATTACAGTAAGCGTTTCCTTGACTACACTGAAGTTGACATAGCCAAACAATTTTTGAAAACAGCAGTCTCTACAATTTGCAGGTAAAACATAAATAACCAAGTTCCATAGAAATAGCAATAAAACCAGTTGGGTCTATCAAAAATATGTGTGTTTATCTCTGTTAGACTCAGAACAATATATATCGCGGCTCGATGACGGACACTTCTCACTGGCCGGCACACTGCGCCTATTTTTACACAATTGTGTACGTTGTAGCCGCTTGCGATAGTTTCAATTTTATATATCTCGGCCAACATTTTTCCGTGAGTCAGTCGTGTGATCGATTTGGATTTTGGATTCTACGGATTAATAATGTGTTCATTTATGTACGATTGTACCTACTAAGAGTAGTAAATGATATAATAGGTAGGTAGGTTTTGTCTGTCGAATCTTACCTACCTAGATATATTAAAATACGAGGTTTAACGGTACGACAGCGATTTGTATAGTTTCGTATTTATATTATTTTATTTATAAAAAGTATCCTGATGATGAAAAAATTCTCAATAGCATATACCCGGAATATGGAAGATAGTGGTATTTCCCGCCCGTGCCTTGGAGAGCACATTAAGCCGCCGGTCCCGGTTGTCCGGACTTCACATCTATAGCAATCGTTATTGTGAAGTCAGTGCTTTCAAATATACATAATCTAGTTTAAACTTTGATATTTAGTTCACTCTCAGGGTTTTGGAGGCATGTCCGATGGCAATCGCTCCGAGGAAGAACTGATATTCAGGTAAACCGGCTGAACTAGTAGCCAACACTAAATAATTTTGGGAATAATATAGACTAGGTGGATGTACCTTGATGTGAGGAAAATACTATAATATTAAAGTATGTGCGTGTTTCAGGTATGATGGTTTTTGTGGATAGGAGACCGGATTAAGCAATCATAGCATACGACGACAACTTCAAGAAAGTGGGACAACAGATGGACACGGACTGACCAAGATTAGCATTCCTTGAGGAAGACCGATGTCTAGCAGTGGACGGTAATAGATACCGTGTTCAACAAAACAATCAAACTCTTCAGCTTTGTAGTAGATGGAAGATTAGCATGTCGTTTATGTACAATGACATTTTTTTATGGAATAGGCGGGCAAACGAGCAGACTTATCTCCTGATGGTAAGCGCTTACCGCCGCCCAAGGACACCTGCAACACCAGATTCGTCACAAGTGCGTTGCCGGCCTTTGGGGGATGGCGAGGAGAGATAGGGAGAAGGATTTTGGGTTATGGGTCTCCGGTATCCTCACTCACTCGGTGAAACACAGCACAAGCACTATTTCACACCGATTTTCTGTGAGGAAGTGGTATCACTCCGGTCGAGCCGCCCCATTCATGCCAAAGCGTGGCTCTCCCACGGTAATGCTGCGGCTACATTTAAAAATGACATTACAATAATGCATAAAGAGATGTCTATTTTAATTTATTAAAGGAAAAATTAATTGACTTCAATTCATTTATTTTTCCATAAATTTGCGCACAATTGCGTCAAATCTCATTTGAACTAGCTGTTTCAGCTGGCGGGGGTAACACGCACTAGCAGACTTTCCAATTTTTAACAACAGTTTATAATAACTAATAATGTTAATGAAAAGTATCGTTAATATCTAGGTCGTGTGAGAATAACAAATACAATGTCCAGACGATGTTGTGCATTGTTACATATTGGTTGAAGGTTGTAGCTGGAACATTTTGTGTACACCATTGAAGGCCGACTATGCATATCAATATGAGTATGTTTACTGTACATTCGATGTATGTCGAACTTTTTATAACATCGTTTTTTTAATTATTTTAATACCAGAAAAAAATATGACGTTGATTAAATAATAATGCGGCAACTTCTACACCTACTTATATATAAAACATGAATACCTAATTTCCTTGATCACGGTTTTTCTAGAGAGTTAGCTTTTCACGAGGTATTGCTACGACTCCCAAAACAAGTAACAACGCGACAAACAAACACTCGGTAAATATATTAATTAGCCCACAACAACTCGTGGCCGTATCAAAATTCAACACGGGGGCTAGTTAACCAAAATTCAAAATTCCTTTTATACCGGCGCGCGCCATGACACGTCCGCACGCGTTACATATTGCCGAACATTGACAACTTTGATATAACCTAAATGTCACCACAAATTACTTCTTTACCTTAGAGCATATAATTTTACTCACAAATACCAAATAGGCGATTTGGTATCGAACACTGAATCTTGGAAACGGCTCTAACGATTTCCTGAAATTTTGCATGCGGGGGGTTTTGAGGACGATAAATCGATCTAGCTTGGGTTTATATTTAGATAATTTACCAAAATAAAAACTATATATTAATACGTCAAGCAAAACCTTTGAAGAAGAAGAACAAAATGAAATTTGACACAGTTAAAGTTTATATGAAACAGGAGAGCAGAAAAAGGAAAAAAAAAACAAAATATGAATTATGTTCGAATTTCGAACACTAGTACAGATATAATACAAAAAATATTTACCTGCTTACCTTGCAACTAGCAAGAGAAAAGATTAAGCTGCAAATTCAGCATTAGTAATAAGCAGACGTAAAAGACGCTGGTAAATATCAGGTTGGCAACGAGAATACTACATCAAAATATGTGTGTATAGCAGAACTGGCGCCATACAAGAATGTAGATATATTAAAGCAAAGAGGTGACGAAGAGAATTCCGACATTGTTTTGTTTGTGAGAATATTTGTAAATGTTATAAATAACTCGCCATTTCTATTTGCTTTGTACAAAATGTGGAGTAGACATTTTTTTTATATATATGGGCCTGCCAAAGTGAATCTGTTGTGCCTTGTGGAAATTATGAGCAGAATCCAAGAGATGTGGTCACTATACTCATTCGAATACGAATGAATTCAAATAAAGCATGGTTATTACAGAATACTCGTTGGATGCATTCGTTCGGGAGTGGACGGCAATGGCCTTAAGAGGAGTCATTTTTTTCTGTCTAAACACTTTCCTACTATAACTGTTTAGTAAGCCATATCCATACTAATGTTATACATTTTAAAATAACTCTATCTGTCTGTATGTTACGTTTTCATGGCTACGACGTTGCACTGATTTCAATGAAATTTGGCGTGGAAATACTTTGATTTTTTAAGAAGAATATAGGCTACTTTTAACTGTGATAAATGATAACCAAAATAGATGCGGGTGGAGCTGCAGGCAAAAGCTAGACTGTACAAGTACAATTTTAACAAAAATAAAATCGACTTCAAGGTTCGACTCGATTTCTCTTGGATGCCATCATCAGATATTGATGTCCTTATCATGGTACCACCGTTGGGACATCTCCTTTTCATTAAAAAAAGAATCATCAAAATCAGTTCATAAACGACGAAGTTATCCGCGAACACTCATAAAAATAAAAATAATATAAATATGTATGTACGGTTGGATTGAGAAACCTCTTCCTTTTTTTGAAGTCGGTTAAAAAACTACAAACAATGTAAATAGCGTTTAATTTCTTCTCAACAGTAGAGACAAAGTATTTAAAAGCACATAATACTCTCAAAACATTAGACTTTAACGTTTCAATGGAATTGTGTTCTTAAGAATTCCATGAAAGTGGAAACTGTTGTATTATGGACATGCCAAAAACAATATTCTTTACTATTACGATTCTAAGAAATTGAGCAACGAGTATAAAAATGTTACGATGTAAATCTGTAGAAAATAGTTTGAATATTCTTAATTTGGTTTTAAAAAGGTACCTGCAATTAACCAAATTTTGTGATCACATCACATGATCACAGATATTATATTTACCAATAAATAAAATTGGAGTGTCTGTTTGTAATATTAAAATAACCGCTATTTACTAAATGCATATGTATGTATACACGGTACATATGCCAAAAATGTAGTTAAAATTTTTTAGGGCATTGTAGGGGTATTGGGACTAATCCCACCCACACGCCCACCGCTGTAACTCCTGTACACCAGGATCAACAGCAGTGACCCACGAACACACCGAGTTATGACACTCGGGAAGTCCCAGGAAAAAATATTAACTGTCTTGGAACCCGCAACGAAATTAATCAGAAGAAAAACAGGAGGAGTTGGAAATATGATAAGTCCACTTCCCTCCTTAGCAAAGCGGGAGACAAAATGAAGTCAAAATAGGCAGACACCTTTTTTTAAACCGGGAAGCACCACGGATAAACTATTAGGGGTCCTAAGTGAGCTATATTTGATTACTATAGTAGGGGTAGAATGAAGTCACACACACATATTGAATAATTATGTCTAGTAGTCGACTTTTCGAATTTCTCTCGAAGGCAAATTATTGGCATCAACCGGCTGTACCAAACATGATACATTTAAAGAAACAAAGAAAATCTTTTATTCTGACATTCAAGGGACAGCGTAAGTTTAAAATACAATTTAAAGGTAATTATAGTGCCCTGCGCAGTGTCAGAAATTGCGCCTACCTCAGAATCAGCATATAGCTGTGGAATGAGGAATTTTTGTTTTGAAATTGAATAATAATAAATTGAATTTTCTAGACAGTCAACTATTCGATTGGTTGTTTTCGCTTAGTTCACTTTGTTACAAATTCTGTATTTTTATAGAAAAGATGAATTCTTTTGGCGCCATACTTGACATATTGAGTAAACAATGAAGTGATTTATTCACTTGTTACATCTATAGGTATTGTTGTTGAGGCGTATATTTTCGTTTTTTTTTTTATAAAAAATGTTTAGAATTTCTATTATTTAACATTTTTTGTTCGTTACGCAATATTTTAGTGCTTGTGGATTAAATTTATTGCAAAACCTTAAATGTGACATAAATTAAGCAGATGCTCTGGGCATGGGCGGTACTTCTTATTTCTTACCATTGTTAACGTGTTTGTATTCCCACACAGGAGGGGGCAATCTCTAGAACATAGATGGACCGAGGTACGACGGGGTTCCAGGGTTCTCCTTTCTAGAGTGCACCTGGTACCCCGGCTTCAAGTACCCGAGGCGGCATGCGGTTTTAGCCGGTTCAATAGTTCGTCAAAATAGTATCCGAAAAGATTCCGCACAGGAAAGAAAGAAAAAAAAATGGACCGCTGTATTGTTTATTGTTTAGGTATATTCCAGAGTTCCATCATTGGAACCAAGAAAAGCTTTCCAAGAATAAGTATTATTTGTTTAAGATGTTGACAGTATAATAAAAAAACTTTATCTACATTGAAAATTAAATCACAGGTTTTCCTTATACACATAGAAATACATAGAAACGCGATAAAATTGTTTATGTAAACATAACATGTGTTAGTAGAAATTGTTTCTGTGGAAAATGGACTGGAATAGCTGCAATTACTTAGAAACAAATATTCAATATTATTGTGTTTGGGTAATTTCGTTATACGTTGAAAGTTTGAAAACAAACTTATTAAGCAATCCTGGGTTAGTTTACTTCGTAAGATGTAGCAAGAAAATCGACAAATTAAGGCGAAAGTGTCGTTCAAGTCATTTGACTGCCCCGGTGCCTACACCAAATAAACAATGACGTTTATAAGTCTTGTTTGTCACCATAGAGTAATACGGTCCGCCAGTAGCCTGTGTTGCTCTTTTTTTATCATACCACTTTTATTTTAATTAGGTTAATGGCCATTTTCTAAATTTAAGAGCCCACTTAGAGCGAGTTAGGTAACCCTTAGTGATATTTTCATTTTCACCAACCTTTAATTCTTTAAAGCTCATTTTTACAAGAAGGGCATCAATAAACTGCCAATGCGTTGGCAAAGATGCGTCGATTGCATGGGTGATTACTTTGAATAACAGAAATAAACAAGTTTGAAAAAATAAGTACTTTCACTTATTGCATACAAAACGGCAATTTCATAGGTAAAGACCTATTATTAGTCTTTTCTCTCTATTAGAACGTTCCTTGTGCCTTAGCGATAATATTGAAAAAAATAATCGAAAAGCGGTTCTTCAGTTTCGCGCTTAGCAACACATTTAGCGATTCATTTTTATTTATATAGATAGACTAGCTGTTGCCCGCGGCTCCGTCCGCGTGTATGTCGATTATGGCGGCAAATAGTAGCCTATGTGTTATTCTGATGCATAAGCTATATCACTGTAAAGTTTCATCCAAATCCGTTCAGGAGTTTTTGCGAGAAGAAGTAACAAACATACACACTCACTAACTTTCGCCTTTATAAATTAGTGTGAAGTGTGATAGTGTGACGTGATATTACTTCGCCATTTCAAGAATCACGTAAAACCATCAGTCGACTTTAACAACTGGGTTTCAAAGATTTAAATTTACTGATGGTTATAAGAACCTTGAAATTTTTCAAAGAAACATTTTATTTTTACCAAAGCTTTCAGCGTCACCGTTAACACATAAAGGTTGTATATAAATTATATTACCTATAATCACTGAGTTCTGCAAAACATAACAATTCACTACAACCTACAAAGACGATGAAAAGGCGTGGTTTAGTTAGCGGCTGACGCGATATAAATCTTATGCCTGTACTGTTCTTGAACATAAAGATGTACGCATATTTCCCCAATGTTCACAAAGAGTTTAACTTTATTAGTTTGCGTTTTAAAATTATAAATAATCTAGAGATGGTATGGTAAGCGACTGCAGATCAAGAAGTCTCGGGTTCAATTCCCGGGTTGAACTGCTGTTGGTTTTTTCATACAAAAAATCATAATAGCAGCGTGAAGTATAAAATATTGCGAAGTTTCTCGCCCGTGCCTCGGAGAGCATGTTAAGCCGTCGGTTCCGGTTGTCATGAACACCTATGACAATTGTTATTGCAAAGTCAGTGCCCTTAAATATACTGACAATCTTCGAATTTTTCACAAACCCTCAGGGTTGAGGCGGTCTGACTCCAGTCGCTCCGTGGAGGAACTGCTATTAAGGTAAAGCTGGTTAAACTAGTAGCCGACCCAAGTATTCTTGGGAATAGTAAAGGCTAGGTAGATAATCGTGGGAATCAAACCCAAGGCTATTTATCAGTCAGTCACTGTTACTTGGTCTGATGGTACCGACAAGCCCATTATTAAAAACAAAATTTAAATATTTGCTGAACAGCTGGTAGTTGGACTTTTAGATTGAATAAAAGTATCTCAAAAATAGCATAGTTAAGAAATAAAGGGTAAGATGATCCCGAGCCGTATAAACGAAATATCTTAAGGAGGTATTGAGATGAACTGGATGACTGGATATGGGAAGTAGAAACCAGGCCCTGAAACACACTGAGTGAGAGACATTACCGAATAAATTACATTCGATTGATGACTGATTCGTTCGAGTTAAACTTGATTAAGGGAAACAGAGACCTGATGCTAGATAGATTGCTAGCAATACAGTATTAACTAGATTTAAGACGGTTACTAGCAATGTTATTGTTTCAATGAAACTCAAGGTAGTTACTATGTATTTTGAACTCTAAAATTATACCAATAAGTTCTTTTCCAAGATGTAAAGCAATAACAATAAACAAATACGTATTTTAACGCGTCCTTCAAATGACGTACCGTTTACCTGTCTACGACATCTGCTACGGCGTAGGTGTCTACGGAATGCCTACAATGTTTACGCCAACAGCGATATAAATCGTAAAGTTGTTTTCTTCTATGTATTTTAGGGTAACTGAAATGTACGTTTTTCTATTAACGATAAAATTTCATACGACATTAGTTAGGATCAAACTCAGGCAAGTTTGAAACCAATAACAAATATTTGCTTTTTATCAGAACTTGATTTCTCCGTACAAAACCTAGTGGACAAATTCGTAGTTGTATATTCTACACCTGAAACTCATATATTTAAAAAAAAATATATTGACGTTTGGTCAATATTTGAGATATAGTGGGCGTGAGAACTTTAAAGGCGCGATACAGAATTACGCAATCTTCAATTGTCTTTTATTTCTTAACAGAGATACAGAGATGCATTAAGGTGCCACATTTTGTTGAGTTTAATTTTCTTTTCGCTTGATTAACAAGAGGCGAATCAATTACAATCAGCCAGATGTAATCTAAACATTTATGTATATGAAAAGAAATAAATTATCAATTAATAAATATTTTGGACATCCCAGTCCCCTAGTGTTATGGCTACAAGACAACTGATATATATATATATATACATACATCTTAATCCCGTGTCGAGTCAAAAGTATTATTTAATTTTTCAGTTCATAGAAATACTTAATAACAGCTCGGAGTTTGGAAGTTGAGAGAGAAGAGAGTCTAGGTAGTAGAGCCACGCTGATTTCAGCACGGTTGGGCCGGCTCGACCGGGCCGGTACTACCCTCGCACAGAAGATCAACGTAAAATGACAGCGATCATGCTGTCGTGTTTCGTTGGTGAGTGCGAGACCGGAGGCCCAATGATGCGAAAGCATCACTAGCCCGCCATGGTGTGGGTCACCATGCTGCATTGTTGCATTGTCTGCGTTCGCAGTATGGTGACCATCACTCTTGGATTCTGCTTATGCTTTCCATCAGGCAGAGTAGAGTCATTATGGCAGGGTCAAACATAAAAAAAAAAAAAAAAAAAAAAAAAATTGGGTTCTGAACCCCAGTGCTTCAGAGAGCACGTAAAGCTATCGGTCCTGCGCCTGATTTTGCCCCAGTGGTGTCGGTTAACCGTCCCATTGGATTATGAGAGAGAGGGAACAGAGATTGCACCTGTGTTTGCGCACACACTTGTGTACTATAATATCTCCTGCGTAGTTGGCCGGTCTACGTTGAGACTGGCCGCCGTGGCCGTTATCAGCTAGGAGAACATTATTATTATTATTATTTATTCTCTTATATCATTAGTTAATGTTTTATTCAAACCACATGACTTAGTATTAAAATGACGTGATAATTTGTTAGTTTTCTACTAACCTTTATCTTTGTAGAATGTGAACTAAGATGACAAGATCGATACCTACAAGACAGGTCATAAAGAAAACACCAGAATAGCTAAAGCTCTTGTCTATTCAACGTGAAGATAATCCAGAACAGTTGCGATAGTATCATAGTATTTATAGAACTCGTGTGTAAATTTAGCCGTGCGGTAATACTCACATAGATTGGTTAGCGAATGTTAAACGAGATCAAAGGTAATTTTTTTTGCCATAAATGTTTATTTTTAGATAACCGTGTCATAGATATGTTAAACAGATCTGATATATTGGTAGTTTCTGTCTGTTTGTGTGTTTAAGTATCAGCGGTATTATGATCAATCATTTCTACTTTCGTTTCATATTCAATAATGTTTGTACGATTGAAATTGTACTAAGTTCATCTGATTTGGGTAAATATTGTATCCGTGTGAAGTGTTTTGAATTTTATGTTACTTGCAGATAGAATTATTCAGTTGATACACTTTTCTTGACGAGTGTATAATACAACTCAGTAAATACATTAAAATATAATTAAATTTAATGTGATAATCTTTCATGTTTAGCTGTTGTAACAAATATAGTTTATTAGTCAATATACACGTATGTATAATGACCTGTAAATTATCTACATGTCAAGCTGTTATTACTAAAAAAAACTCCAATTCGCCTCCTAAAAATAATGGAACAATCGCTTATTAAATGGGTAATATCAATCCAAATTCGTCGAGTAAAAACATTCAAAGACTCATTAAAGTTAGTTGAACAATGTGAAGGAGTTGTAGTGTGTTTAATTAGGCATCCTAATAATAAACAACACAATATAATGAACTTCTCTTTAACTATATACTATGATAGCTTGTTACCAAAAATTAATATATGGCGACTTTAGTTCATTGGTTATCACAAGAGATTACTAAACCCGTGGTAAGTGTACCCCACATACGATCGCAAGTATGAAACTGTGTGTCATTACTTATATTATAGACGTCACATCATCAAAATATTATTGTTAAGATGGTATAAATGTACATACCCTTATCCTTATCATCCTTCGCACGACTCTGGTCGAAGAAGCCAGTGGTGAGCGCTTTCCTCTTCAACAGGTACGCACGACGTTTCGGCTTCGTCGCTGCCACAGCATTTTCTAGACAATAAAACTGTTATAAGTAATTCTTACAATCGGTTTAAAAAAATAATCGGTATTTTAAGGAAATCATATCAATGGGAAATAAAGATATTTTTTTGAGTTTGAGGTAGAGGTTGAATCTTAATAGGCATGGTTCAATACTCGAACATTTCATACTTGAACGCAATTTTAATATAAATGTTTAGAATATTTATTGTATACCTAATTTTTAACGTCATTGGTACAGGTTTATACTTTAGACATATATTTGCGTATTTCGTTGGCGAGTGCGAGACCGGAGGCCCAATAATGCAGATGCATTTCAATAGGCTGCCAGAGTGTCTGTCACCATGCTGGATGATTGCATTGTCTGCATTCGTAATAAGTATGACCACTACTACTACTCTTGTATTCCGCTCGTGCTTTCCATTAGGCAGAGAAGAGCCAATATAACAGATTAAAAAAAAAACTACGAAGTATCCCAAAACTTAAGCAATATAACAGGATGGATCCGTCACGTCATGACCCTAACGAGCAGACCACAAGCGTACTGAAAACTACGGGAGATGACTAGTGTAAAATAAAACTGTTTATCCGTAAAACTGTTTAGACAAATATGCAGCAATTTGAGTCGAGAACACGAAACTTGTTTTGATTGAGCACTGCTATCGGACAGGTCGTAGTGTGCCAATACCAATACACTTTTATCTGCTAGTGTATTAGTCATGAAAACGTTGTTTATTATGTGATCGCGTTACTCTAGAAAATTCCTGTTTCATCTTACATCGTTCTAACGAATGGTACTTAGAACAAAGTACTGACAGAGAGAGAGAGAGAGAATCAGAGGAGAGCTGATCATGAATTTTGAGAAGGCCTTTAGGCAAGCTGAATTGAGAAAAAATTCAATTTCGTGAATTGGCGAATCCTGTCCTGATTTTTAGCGAGTTAGCGATTATTTCGCTACTGTGCAGCATATAACATCAAAAAAGTATGTTTTAGGCAACTTGTTTTTTTTATTTTTTATTTATTAATTCTAGAATAAAAGAAAAAAATCCAAGACGTTTTGAACGTTAAAAGAAGTGACAAACAATAATATTTGGTTATAAAAAGGTTTGATTAAGAGTTTTTTGTGTTGTGATTTGATTCGTTGAATTTTTATGCTCAAAAACTCTTTTATCTACTACTTAGCTCACGTAAAAAGCAATTTATGTCCTTACTAACTGACTGAATTATCAGAGCAGAGCTTAAACGCTTGAAATACTTTAATCTATACTTTTTGTGTTGTTCTTTGACCTGCTTAGGGGTGAAATTGTCACCCCTAAGCAGGTCAAATAACAGTAATGTTTGAAAGTTAGAAACACAAAATAAGAAATAGCCGAACGAAGCTGCATATGATACACCATTTAATAATAAAATATAACACGACATCAACCATTACCAAATATGATAATCGTTGCATTTTTTTCTAATTTCGTTCCATTTATCTCTTACTGTATTTCTCAAAATATTCCCTTTCAACGTACAAGATTAGATAGTTATGAGTCAGGTGTCAAAAATTTGTGCAATTTTAGCCGCTAAGTGTGGAGACAATGCAGTTAACACATGCCGCATGCCGCATACCGCACATACTTGAAGCTATTTATAACGTATTAATGTCACACTGACACAGCCCGAGCTGTCACCTGACCCATCTGCTGTATATGTGTGCATCGCTAATGACAGAATATTAGATGACTTTGTAATGGTCAAAAATACAAGTAAACAATAAATATTTACCGTTAATTAGTTACACTGACGTTACACTCCCTAAAATATAGCTTGTTTTTCTTTGACGTACGGTTGAAGTAACTTTGAACAAGTGATTTTATTTTGTTTCACCTATATGTTAATTTTTTACGTGCTAGTTTTATCACATATGAAGTATAATACCATAATTCTTTTAATTTTAATTCTACTTAATTTAGATTGACCTTACCGGTTTCGGCTTGTCGTATTACTATCAAGCTTTGGTAATGCGGTCAAACAATTTAAATTAAATGGTGGACTAAGTAAAAGTGAGACTTTCTTTAAGTAATGGACTACTAAAGGCTGTTAGTAATGGCCACTATTTTCAATCAGTATGTCTTGTAAAACTCCTGTAAAAAATTCTATAAAATTGTGTTCAAACATAAAAAAAAAAACAAAGAATACATAATGTAGGCGCACAAAATGCAAATTCATTTGTTTTAGCAAACATTAAGCATTAAGACGTTTTAACAGTGGGTTTATAATTAACTTTAAATAATATTATCTTTTTATACCTGAGTGCGAGCTCAGTCGCGTGAACTGTTGAAGTGGGTAGTGCGTTAAATAAGCGGAACAAATGGCATCACTGCATCAACAAATACCAGGGCTGTGTTGCTGATTTACTTGTGACCAGTAGAAAAAATGGTCTTTTATTCTGTTTACGTAAATTTAACAAGTCAATTAATGAGAAAAAAGAACAAAAACCTGACTGCGTGAAAATGTAACAATACTTATTTTTATAACAACCCTGACCGAAAATGATACGATACTTACCTTATTTTTGTAAAACACAGAGATACACTCTCATAATTAAGACGGCTCTAAAGTTTAAGGCACTCTAAACGTCAAACCTATCAAGTCATTTAGATTATACGAGCACGCCAAAGAAATATACATACACTCGAAAATCACCACCTTCCATCTGGTGTATTCCGATAAAAATAGGAAGTAGGTATATATTTGATCAGGTAACCAAAGCCATGGTACATGTTGACATGTTGAACTACCTTTCTGGAAAGAATGATCAACAAAAATTGATAGATTGCAGAAAAATGGAAGGTAGATCTATAGGGTGTAGAGCCACGCTGATTTCAGCACGGTTGGGCCGGCTCGATTGGGACGGTACTACCTCGTACAGAAAATCAACGTAAAATAATAGTGATAATGCTGTCGTGTTTCATTAGTAAATGCGAGACCGGAGACCTAGTGATGCAGAACCATCACTAGGCCGCCATAGTGTGGGTCACAATGCTGCTATGTTGCATTTGGAATGAGTATGGTGACCACCACTCTTGGATTCTGTTTTTGCCATAAGAAAAGCGGCAATTTAAGGCAGATCCAATGAACGGAGTGTCAGCGAAGAGACAAATTCAGTAAAAATTTACATTCAACCTAAATTTCTTCAGAATACAACTGTATTTGGTGTAATGTAATAAAAACAACAGTCGCTCACGTCGCTTGCAGTAATTTTATGATTTCAGTTTTATCAAAATTAATATTTAGTGAAATTGTGCGCCATTTGTGGCGAGATCAATTTCTAGACGAAATTTATTTCCCGAAAATCTTTGAATTATTTTATTTAGTGCCAACCCTGTGTGTTTGTCACCGGTGTACGCGCATACTGAGTCTCTTGATAAAGATTTATGTTACAAAAGTATGTCTTACTGCACGTAAAACAGAAGTTTAACATAAAAAATACTAGGGGTTATTAGTTTGCACCGAGAATATTGCCGCTTTGCTTTAAAATATTTTATTAGATAAAACACAGAAACACCAATCTCGTATTAAAATAAATACTTCGTAGAAATATTACACGCGTTTTAACTTGATATTCGTTGCTTCATAAATTATGAAAAAGTATCGTGCGATTGTAAGTGGTAAAAGTTCAAAGAGTGTGTTATGATTTATTTTAATGTGTGTGGACGTTAAACCTACATGTGTGTGAATGTTGGAATACTCACAATTATATTATGTTATTGCTGATATTTAAAAAGAAAATGAGAAGTACGTTAATAATAATAAGAAATTCACTCATCTCACACACTGCAGTCTAATTCCAAATTGACAGTTGTGACAGCTCTATTGTGGGCGTTTCAGAATTATTTAAACCAAAGTCATAACTTGAACTTTATATGAAGGCCTCTAAATAATATCGTCCGTATTTATTATAATATTTTTTATGTGTCGCCCTGCCACTATGACTCTACTCTGCCTGATGGAAAGCATAAGCAGAATCCAAGAGAGGTGGTTACCATACTGCGAATGCAGACAAATCAACAATTCAGCATGGTGACCCATACCATGGCGGCCACAGAGCCAAACATAAAAAAAACTTTCAACATAAACACCGCTTAAATAGTTACATGGTGTCCTAAAATTAAAAGGGAACGAATTAATCAATTTATTTTTATACACAGCACACGCGTGTCCCATAATTAATGAGTTGTGAAAATTATTTACGACATCGTGAAAAATAGTGGCTGTCGTCCCACAGAGACCCATCAAAACTAATTATTAACATGCAGAACTATGTTTGTGGACATCAAATAAAAGATAAGTGGGTATTTGAAACAGCAATAACAGCTTCATTTATATGTTTTATATGTTGTTAATTAAGAAAATTAATGAAACTAATCTTAAAAGCTTGTTTCAAGTAACTTGAATTGGAAATTAAGAATGTGATTATATATTTGTTAAGAGAATGTACATAGTATTTTGTTTTTTTTTTATGGAATAGGCGGCAAACGATCCGACGTATCGCCTGATGGTAAGCGATTACCGCCGCCCATGGAAACCTGCAAACACCAGAGGCGTCACAAGTGTGGAGGGGGTTTGGGTTATGGGCCTCCGGTACACTCACTCACTCGGTGAAACTATTTCAATCACTATTTCACACCAGTTTTCTGTGAGGCCGTGGTATCACTCCGTCGAGCCGGCCCGTTCGTGCTGAAATCAGAGTGGCTCTACTACCTTGAAAACTACTATTTGGTTTGGAAATAATTATTGACACCGTTATGTTCTTGTAGCCCATTTTTTAATTATTCTTTCCATCGGAATTATAATTATTCTTTCTATCGAAATAATATTACTATTTCCGATAAGATAAGACTTTTAATGAATTTACTAGTATGTTGTAGTATGTTTAATTTTATTTAAGAGGCCACGTGAAAGTTATTCCGTCGCGATTGCTAGATTGAGTGAGAAAAACACATACACATGAATTACACGTGTTAATTGAGTGCAGATTGATTAATTAATAGATAATAAATAAACATAGTGCTTTACACAACAATGTTTCTTCCTTTCATTCTACAATAAACAACTAATTCACTTGTTGTTGTTATTTATATGTATTATCTAAATCTGTATATTGTGATATTAATGTATCTAAATATCTCAAGGTGTTGGTAATATGGTTGCACTATTCAGTACCTTTTTGATAAGTTTTTAAATTTTATCCTACCTATCAAACCTATTTAAGTCAGGCAAGACCAACCCTTTCTTAATGACATGTAGTACTAAATTGCATTTAAAGTTTGAAAAAAAATCTGCAATTTGAAGAAAAAAATTATTTTCGAGAGACGTGTCCAGTTAATGAGTTTTAAAATTCATGAATAACACTTTTCTATTGTCTTAACTATACTAAGAATTTTCGGAAAAATCATCTTTAAGAGGTAAAATTATATGAAGGTAACAAATTATCTCAATTTAGCGATTAGTTATCATCGCGATTAAGTCCCGATTTACAGTCGAATAATAGGTATAGTCGTGAAAGTTTAAAAACAATAATTACCTCAATGCCCAAAGTATTTAATGCTTTGTAAGACATTATATTTATTATTATTTTCTGGCGCGTCAAGTCCCCCTTACGGAAACCCTCCTGCCTAGCTTCTTGTAGGTAGTGGTTGAGGGCCTTTTCCAACAGCGCCACACACACGCCCTCGTCTCGGTGGCCTTGTTGGTCGGAGACGACAGGGAAAAAATGGATGATGTTCCGCCTATCAGGGACAGTGCCCAAATGCCTGAGCCAGAGTATTGTGAACGTATTGAAAATTAAAATACTATGATTACAAAAGTATTTGTCGCGTAGCGTGTATATAAGATATCACAGCAAAAAATAGCCTATATCCTTCTTCATGAATCAAACTATCTCCACGCCAATTTTCATTGAAATCGAAACAGTGGTTTAGCCGTGAAAGCGTACCAGGCTGACAAACACACAGCATTACTTTCGAATTTATAATACTAGCATATTATAAGGACACTTAAAATTATTTACCAGATAATTATATTCCTATTAGTATGTATTATGTCTGATATAATGTATTCTATTATACAAACCCTCGTGTTACTGTGAATCGGACGTGATTCTGCGCACACGCATCCGATAGCGCCGATAAAGTTCAATTTAGACAACTAGTCATCTTCCATGTATACATTCACAACATATAAAAGATTAAGTTTAGTTATAACAAGTAAAATTTAAACAAAAAAATAAAACCGACTTCAAGGTTTGACTCGATTTCTCTTGGATGTGATGTCATCTCATCATCAGATCTTAGTGTCCTTATCGTAATACCACCATTTATGTTAGGATATACGATATACGATACGTTGGGATATCTCCTTTCTATTAAAAAAAATAATTATCAAACTGGGTTCATAAACGACGAAGTTATCCGCGAATACACATAAAAAAAAATATACGTATAAACGCTCGAATTGAGAAACCTCCTCCTTTTTTGAAGTCGGTAAAAAAATACAATCGAATTAAAAACCTCCTCTTTTTTAAAGTCGGTTAAATAGATAATGTTTTATTTGTAAAATACAATGTATAATATATTTCTATCATTATTATTTACTGTGTTAAGTATAACACAGTAAACCGAGATATTCGTCTCTTTTTGTAATGGGATTTAAAAGTACAACAGTAGTTGTACTTTTAAATCCCATTACAAAAAGAGACGAATATCTCTCTGTGGCATCATAGTTTCTAAACGGATGAAACGATCACGATTA
The DNA here is from genome assembly GCA_905220595.1 of Spilosoma lubricipeda. Taxonomy (NCBI): domain Eukaryota; kingdom Metazoa; phylum Arthropoda; class Insecta; order Lepidoptera; family Erebidae; genus Spilosoma; species Spilosoma lubricipeda. Next base: position 15,964,860 of record HG992294.1, on the reverse strand, counting down.
ATTCGAGAATTTTTTTAACAATTGTAATATGTAGACAGTTTATCTTAATACTCTCAGAAGGCATAGGAAAAACCCTTTCACAAATACCTATTTTCAAAACACTTTTAAGAACCGATCATTACTCGTAATCTGTCATATCAAAATAAGGCAAATCAAATTGGATTAAACCCCGCTATGTTATCTCATTCATCTCATAATTCCCTCATTTACACTTACTTGCAAACACGTGCAATGCATTCCTCTCAGCTGTCATTCCCAACCACAATAGAAGTGAGAAATTCCTTCCTAAATATAGCTTAACCCGATTGCGTACGAGTGCATATTACTAAGTACATACAGACAGAGAGTTATGCACGAGAGAGGTACGATTGACTGCGGTTCAATCGATTTTAGAATGATATGACGTTATCGTAGTGATGAATTCAATGATTTGAGGGGAATTGGATTGGTTGGATAAATAAGAGATGGATTAGGCGACATTCAATGACAGGTTTTGATCCAGTACTTATATCCCAAAGGCGTAATAAAGACAGGGTTTGCAACATAAGCAAATCAAACTCTAGCTTTTCACAGAACTACTTCTAGTTTCTAGGTGCCTCCCTCTACAGTAAAGTAAATCGCATTCTCTCAATATATGCCCCATACCAAATCTACGTGTCAACCGATATTTGTTGAATGGTTAAAAACCTTAGATTAATTATCGAACTACAGAAAATTTACTACATAGCTAATAATATCGAGCATGAGGATGTTTTTAGATTTATGAAACAAGGTATATGAGAATTTCAAAATAAACAAATTTACTAATGTAACTAATTTACACACACTCTCGCACTCACACTCACTCACGCACACATACAAATGTTATTTCGTGTCCGTATGTTATTTTATTTATTTATCTTAGTTAGCTTTAATGTTTTTTTATTTTACTTTATTCAGCCACAATTCTATGTCTTATCCAATATACTATAGTGTAAAACCTTGTAAACAGTTAGTTATGTGTCAGCGGGTGAGCGCCTGGTGATCAGACCTACAGACTCACGTCTAATTCAGACACCAGTCCTCTTACAATTGCTGTATTGTTGTCCTGTTCTTGTATTTTGAAAAAAAATATATTTTGCGTGTATTGGTGATTGTGAGAAGAGAAATAAAGAATTATTATTATACATACATTTGGTCTGACTCAAGAATCGAAACCGAGACTTCAAGCACAGCAGTTGCAAACGCTACCACTGCGCCACCGAGGCAAGCAAATATTTTTCATTACAATGATTTTCAATCTTTTTATGGCATAGCATAGGTTTTAAATTATACACATGCTGATTATATTTTTTTTCATAATATACCGACAAATGTTACAAAAAAAGGCGAAATATTTAAAAACAAGTCTTGAATGACGTAAGAAAATGTATAGGTACTGTACAAGACAATAAAATATTTTGAACAATAAAACCTACAGAATTAGTAACTAAGATGTTGGTTACTAAAATATCTACGTGCGTTGCTAATAATAATAAGCGATGTTTTTATAACTGTCACAGAGCTAAAAATATATCGTCCGATTAGGGTTGGCCTAAGCTCTGGAAACAAAAGACTAGCTTTGCCTTAATTTATACTCAGGGGAACCATTAAGTGGAATTAGCGACGCCCTTAGACAGACTATGCAGAAGTGACAGCAAAGCATAGCAGAGTTAATGATACCGTGAAGTTTACTAGAGTTTGTTTTTTGTTTTGTCCACGTTTGCAATGAGGATGGTAACCGCCATTTTTGTATTCTAGTAAGATTTCCAGCAGACAAGGTAGAGTTATTTTGGCATCTATTACATTTAAAAAATAAGGGCAAATGGGGGCATGAGAATTCTTTCTTTATTTTTCAATGAGTAAGTGAAATTTATCGTAGTCCACAAATCCAAAAATAGCAGTTTTCCGGCTGTCGTGTTTCGTTGGTGAGTGAGAGACCAGAGGCAACCATAATGTGCATTGTTGCATTGTCTGATTTGTAATGTGTATGGTGAATATTACTCTTAGATTCACATGTTTTCCATCGGGCAGAGTAGAGTCATCTTAGCAGGTTCATATATACTCATATATAAACCACACGTCCCCTAATTGTGGGATAGGGTACCCAAAAGATTGCAACGCAATTGTGTCTTGTTGGCAGTTGTAAGGCGGTGGCAGTTATTCACGCTCAATGAGAAACGAACCGAATATTGCAGTGTCTCAAAATTGTTGGACTCAGAGAATCAGTCGTCTGAAATAATAAATGAATTAAATTGAATATTGTGAGCCAATAGAAGTTCAAGCACGTGAATTATTTATTTAGACAGCCCTAAGACGAAATGAATTACACGCAATACACGTCGCAGACCCATTATAATGACGTTTATTGGATACATTGGAACAGATAGCATCCGATAAAAGATGCTATTACTGTTCTTTGTGACGAGCTGTCTAATGCCAGAAGAAAGTGATTTAACACTCCCACCTACACCGCATTCTTAATTAAAAATAATCTGGACAAAGACGAAATATGTCATGTGATTGTTTGTTAGTTGGATTTAGAGTTGCCAAGATGGCTTCTACGTAAATACAGAGTGTGTAGGAACTCTGTACACTGATGTTATGATATTAACTATATACGCAGGAAGCGGAGATATTATGTGGACAAATCATTACGAAATCTTTAAAATGATACTAAATAATGTCCTATAAACCTTTTATCACATTTTTCGGAAAACAACTTCGATGTTGTTATCATTAGAATATAGTAAAATGCATTTTATTAGATCTAAGCCTCATTCGAAGTCAAAAACTTGTAATATTGTCCTGTTTAAAATTTAAGGGTTAATCCCGTGTGTCCTGCATAGTTTTCTCGAGTATTCTAAATCTGGCACCGCCTGAAGAGTGCATATATATCAAGGCCCATTTATATATATCTGATCTAAAACATTTTTGATTGTGCTAGTTAGATTTTTGATTATGCTGGTTAGTTTCGATGTCTAGGAGCAGTAGTAGGCGTTAGAAGAATTTCTTTGAGTTTATTGCTACAGTTATTGACTTATTCGAAATATTTAAGCGTTTATCTGAGATTTTACTCAACTCCAATAAGGAAAAAAAGTTCTGCTAGTGTAGGAGCTAGGTCTTTGTAAATGGAAGACAAATAAATAATTTAATTGTCATCTTTGGTGTTTTGCCAAATACTTTTCGTCGAGGGGTCAAGGTTTTATTTAATAGATTTTAATGGGTTGTTATTATTCTCTATCAAATATTTCGTATCAACAGAAAAAATGTAGGTAGTCGTAGGTTCATTGTGTGGAGTGAAACATTTACATAAAACATTGTATTTTACACAAGAAATTATAGTGAATTAAATATATATTCTACAAATATTGTGAAAATTAATTGCGGTTGATAAACTAAACTTTTTTCAAAGCCTGTCACCTGTCCTTATTGATATAGAAAGAAAGAATATATTTATTAGCCACATTCATAAAGGACACGAGCAAAATTAGGTACATTTTAACAATACTAAACAACAAACAAAGATAATACATAACAAAAAACATAGGCTGTGTGAGTATGGGGCTAAAGTGTATATGTTTATATACGAAAGAATACTTCAGGAAATTATTGATATAAGAATCGTTAGTGAAATTGAAATCAGTTTCATATTATTGAACTCAAATATTAAAATTATCAATGAGTTTAAACTGAATACACTTGGATAAATTGCAATTAGCGGCGGCTTCATTCAATAATTATTAATTTTAAAATGTGAAACATATCCTACTAATATTATAAATGCGAAAGTTTGTAAGGATGGATGGATGTTTGGATGTTTGTTACTCTTTCACGCAAAAACTACTGAACGGATTTGGATGAAACTTTACAGTAATATAGCTTATACATCAGAATAACACATAGGCTACTATTTGCCGCGATAACCGACATATACGCGGGCGGAGCCGCGGGCAACAACTAGTTATTCATATTTAAATAGGGCAAATGACGCGACACGTTCTAAATGTCAAAGATTGACTAAAATTAGATATGCCACACAAAAATGAACGTTATCTAAATACATACATATATAAATAGCATTTTGGTTAAGTTAAGCAAACAGAATGAACATCAATATCACATAATATAATTTATACCAACCCACTATTTAATCGCATTAATATATGATTGTAACTTTTTAAAGCTATACAAAAATTGTGAGCTGAATCACTGATGTCTCGCCGAGCTTTCGACATAAGTACAATCCTATACAAAAGTTCAATGACTGTAAAAAAATCTGGAATATTTTAACTACATACTACACTCGAAATTTTTACAGTCTTTAAACTCGAGCAGACAATAAAAAATAAAATATAGGTCGAATAATTTTTATACGAAATATAAACAATTTAATTTCAATAAGAAATTTAGAAAACACCACTAAGATGTAAGTCAACACGCTGTATATGTCATAAGGTGTGACGTCACCGCGCGTCACGTTTCTTACGTAACGCAATGGCGGCGCGTAACGTATTTGAAGCGTTTTGAAAATAGAACGACATGTCTTGTGTCAGTGTATTTATAGATGAGTGGGTCACCTGTGGTGAACTACAATATTTACACCTGTTCACTTGGTACTTTGTCAAATTAATGGTTGAATAGGTTAAGTAATAAATGTTAAGATTACACGTACGGACGTGCAATGATCCAATCAAGAGGCTAAGTACGGAAATGGCCGATAAAACAAGCAAGGAAGAACACGTGTTGAGATTAAAAAATAGTAACTAGACACGTCTCACACACGGTCGTTTGATGCCAAATTAGGCAAAGCCAGTACCAGACTGTATGACTGTATGATAAACATGTTTATACATTTTTTATTGAATAGGGCACACGAGCAGACGTATCGCCTGATGGTAAGCGATTACCGCCGCCCATAGACACCTGCAGCACCAGAGGCGTCACAAGTGCGTTGCCGGCCTTTAGGGGATGGGGAAGAGGATGAGGAAGGGGGGGGGGGAAGGGTTGTGGGCCTCTGGTATCCTCACTCACACAGCGCACTATTTCACACCGCTTTTCTGTGAGGCCGTGGTATCATTCCGGTCGAGCCGGTCCAGGCATGTCGAAGCGAGACTCTTCCATGGAGTTTCGTTATCTTATATATAAAAATAAATTGCAATTGCAAAATGGTTTAGTAGCCATTAGTGATGAGTATACAGTATTAAACATACTTTCTGAAGGTTCTTTGTGATTTTATTAAGTTAAGTTAAGTTTACGATCTATGAAAAAATACTAACCAATTTTCGGTGGAAGTTTGCATGGTAATGTACATCATATAATTTTCAACAAACAAATCCGTTCAGTAGTTTTTGCGAGAAGAAGTAACAAACATACACACTCACAAACTTTCGTCTTTATAATATTAGTGTGATTTCTTTATTTATTCTACGTGACGCACTTCACTTTGGTAGCTAGCGTTCGATAAACTTGATTGAAAGAATTCCAGTACAAACATTTTGTGATGAGGGCAATCTTTCGTCAGTGATGGACAAATATCCATATGCTTTTTTATATGAGTAATTTATACTCTCGATTATCAGCACTTAATGGTACTTGTTGAATTTATTATAGAATTAAACTAATTTCTACTTATTCCACAAATTTAATCAACTTTAATCCTGACTGGTTTTGCCTTTTGGTATTATCAAAGTTTATTAAAATATTGTCATTAAACTCACTTGTACTTAACAAGAGAGTTTAGTTCTAGAATGTAACATGAATATGCTTAGAAATATACAAGTAGATTTATTTAGAAACGTATATACTATTTGGCTAGTTGAAGGTTATGGGCGTGTCTTCTATTACGTCATCGGGATCAAAATGTCAACAACTTACTACTCCTACGGGGTAAGATGTGTGTGTGTGTGTGTAAAGTCCATTAGTCTGAGACATGCTGTAACCTAACAACTAAGCTAGACATAATAAACAAAACCTTTAAAGTATTTTAGTAATAACCTTTACTGTTCTGATCGACCCTACTTTCTGACATCATCATTAGATACGAAAGATTGGAATTTGATTGGTTAGACTGCAGGGCTAGATATATGCGTCACTATTTTCATAACGCGAAATGACTATGTACACACTTTTACACGTGTCTTTATCGAACATCTCCCGCATTTTTGCATAAATGGCGTGGGTACATTTTATAATATTTTTGATACTAAAATTAACTAATCAGTGGTATGTTATATAGTTGTTTTCTATCTGAATTATCTAGTTATCGAACATCGGCGCTGTAAAGTGGGATCAACAAACAAGCTCTGGCATTTGACCAAGTTTCACAACGCTGCCATCGCGCACCTCTCATAGATTTGATCGCCTGAACTCGTATTCTATACGATAGAGATTAGAACTTTCTTTTCATAAAATAATAATAAAAAAAACAGTATTACATTACTACATACATAGTATGTAGAGAAATAAGCCGCCTCTCTTTTAATTTAACTTTCTAACATAAAACAAGAATAGGATGTTCAACACAAACATTCTATATTTTTCTGAATTTAAAAAGTAACGTAACTTTATAACATAAGTACAAATGGGTCTATCTTCGCCTAACAAGATACATACATATATGTATGTTAATAATTTACTTTAGTCTTTTTAGGGTTCCGTAGCAAAATGGAAAAAAACGGAACCCTTATGAAATGAAATGAATTGAAATGAAATGAAAAATATTTATTTTGGCAACATTACAAAAAAATAACAAAAAGAAACATATATTCCAAAAACTGTAAATGGTACCAAAAATGGGCCCAATTCAGCATGGTGTCAGACATAAAACCTGACGCTGGTTTTCAATTGGGCCCAAGAGACAGTATAACGACTGGTATAACTAAAACTACTGTCTACGAATGGATTCGTCATGTCTGTTTGTCTGTTCGTCCTTATGTCACAGTCACTTTTTTCCGAAACTAAAAGAACTATAATGTTGAAATTTGGTAAGTAGATGTAATCTGTGAACCAAAATGTGATACAAAGTGAAATCGCTTGTTTCAAGTTACTATCGATTTCGTTGCCATTTGTCCCAGAGATTAAGGTATATTTTAAGAACTATATTTTAAGAACTAAAAAGGGGACTACTTAGAAGTCTTTTTATTCACATTTAAAAGGTATTTAAACTTATCCGTTACATAGTATAGAAACCTATATACATTACCATAGTAAAAAAATACAGTAACAATATTTACATACAAGCGTCAAAATTCCTCCGCATCATCACCTACGGGTAGCGTTCCCAATAGGCTGGCAGCAATGCCACTTTTAATGGCAATACTAATTCTCTGTGCTAGAAAAAGGCCGGCTTTCTGGTCACGAAAAGCATCAATCAGTATAAGTCTTTAGGTTCTTGTTAAAGATTGATTATTGCTATTAGCAATCTTGTTCCACCGATTTCTATACGAATTCCATGATGGACCACATAGTTTAATAAAGACTTTTTTCCGTCCGTTAGATGTCGAAAAACTAGCTATGTGGTTTATCGTAGAATTTATAGAATATACGTGGGAAAGCAACGCTTCGGCATGAATGGGCTGGCTCGACCGGAGTGATACCACGGCCTCACAGAAAACCGGTGTGAAATAGTGCTTGCGCTGTGTTTCACCGAGTGAGTGAGAATACCGGAGGCCCATAACCCAAACCCCTCCCCCTATCTCCCCTCCCCATCCCCTAGAGGCCATCAACGCTCTTGTGACGCCTCTGGTGTTGCGGGTGACTATGGGCGGCGGTAATCGCTTACCATCAGGCGATACGTCTGCTCGTTTGCCCGCCTTATCCAATAAAAAAAAAGAATGCATTCGCTTTAACGGATAATTATTCAACATTAACTTGAACATAAACCACAACTCCGAGATAGGTACGATGTTACTGCTACTTTTCAAATTAGTTTTCAATTTCCATTAGAGAAATAGATAATATCCACATCACTATTCATGACAGATGTTTGACTTTTTTCTTTTTTATAAAGATAACTCCCACATTAGGAATATACACATTCTGTGTCGCGGGGGACTTTACAAACATACATGAAACGGACACAAAGAACACTCAGACTCAGGACAACAATTTGTGGATCACTCAAAAGGTTGTCCCCTCTGGGGTTTGAACTCACAACACTTTTCCACCATAAGGCCATTCGTGCAGTCAAAATTATATATTAGTCCTAACCACTGACAAGATATATCCTACCATTGCAATATATTTCCTCTTAACAGTCCACTAACGCATATCATTCAGCATCTAATAGCCTCGTCTTTCATTCGTTTAGCACATCGTTACAGGTGAACAGACAGACAGACGGACCGGTCGAAAATAGCTACTGACATATTGAAATATTTTATACTGATTGGTCAATTTTTATATTAGTTTATGCGACAGATGAAAGTAAACTCTTTTATGTTGAATTATTAATATAAATAGTAGAGACATTCGTTCAAATAGCGACATATAAATATTTCTACACAACGCTATAATAACAATAATTTTGCACATTTCAAACTAAGCTGTCTAATCCCAGTTAGGATTAGTGGTTAGTGGCTGCTAAGCGGCAGGTAGTGGGTTCGTTTCGTGCCCAAGATAAGTTATTAAATAACAACTGACATACGCTGTGCGTAAAAAAATAGACTCCTAGGTTCGGGTCTCCCCCAGGCAAGGAATAAGGCTATACGTCCACAAACTGTTCGAGTGCGGGTTGGGGACTGTAATGAACGATAATAAGGAGAGTAATTTCACTAGGCTGCTTCGTTGGTCTCGCGGTTGACGTGTGCGACTGCTGATCATGAGGTCTCGGGTTCGATTCCCGGGTTGTCCCAATGTTTGTATGATCTACAAATATTTGTTTCGGAGTTTGGGTGGTTTTTATGTATATTAAGTATGTATTTACAAAAAAAAAGTATATATGTATTTGTATCAGTTGTCTGCCCATAACACAAACTATGGTAAGCTTGGGACACTAGATGGCGTTGTGTGTTAGATGACCGAAATATTTATTTATTTTAATTTGTTCTGTGTCTGGGTGTTTGGTTTGTTATCATCTATCTGGTTAGTACAGCACAGGCTCTTCCTAATTTGGGATCAGAATGCCGAGTCAGAAATGTAATTTTCGAAAAAAAACTAATTTGTTAAAAAAAGTGTATCTATATGAAATAATGTTAAAAATCAAATCTAATTTAACAAACACGAACTAAACGAATTTATTACACGAACATATCATAAATTGGATTATATCTATAAGAGTTAAAAATAATGATAAACAAAAGTTAACAAACCTTCTGGTATCTTGATGGCAGTGCCGAGGTTAATCTGCTGGAGCCTGGCGAGGGCGGCCTGCTGAAGAGCTCTCCGCTCCACCTCGCTGAGCGTGAGGAGCGAGGTGTCGGTCAGTCGGACGCAGCGCCCGGAGCCGTCTGCCCAGCAACAGCTGCCCTGCACATAACGCGCGACGTCATCACACCACATCCTTTATAGTATATTAGGATTCAAAGACTCGGATTACATTAGCTGCATATATCAGAGTCTGTATAGTCCATTCGTTTAGATACGGTCACCTTGATCGCACCACCGTCTTACGTGCGGCAAGCCGCCGAATCGAAGGGCCCGCCTGTGGCGTACCCCCACAAGCAAGTATTATGTGTCAATTTATGGCGTTGTATGAATTAATATGTTCATATTTCACAATAATAACCACAATTGCGTGTGGGTGCACTGACACTATATAAACAAATGGACTATAAATGTATGTTTAGCATGCAGCTTTGTTTGTGTTAATTTACAATTTGTCAGTTATCCCTGACAGTAAATTTCTGGTGAAAAAATACCCTTCATTCTTTATTTTAGCCTTATTGAAATATATATAAATTAGACAAAAGGCATTCTATATTCTCTTGTGTTATGTTATAAAAAAAATATATAAAACATAATTTTAAGGGATGACGAACTTATTTCAGGTGAAACTGTTAAGGTGAAAACTTAAAAATAAACAAAATATATCATATTCGTATTCTATAAATGCAGATATATAAAGGCTTATGGACTGTGATAGGCTAATGATGATTCCTTAAATATTATTTTGTCAGAAAACCTAGATGTATCGCGTCGATTCATATTAAAATCATTTATTCAATTAAGACACTAAGTGACATTTATGAACGTTATATTGAAGCTGCAGTTAAGAATCATAGATCGACACAAACAGACGCCACAGCATGTGCTGTATTGTCGAGGTAAATTAGATGAAAACACCAAAATCTACTGCCTGTTTGTGTCAATCAATAGCTTCCAGTTTCCAAAATGCGTAGAGCCTTATGAGAAGAATACTGGCAAAGAAACTCATGGCCACTCTTTTTAAAAGTCAAATATTCAGGTATTCGCCTGGTTCCTCGGCTCCTAGTACCCGAGAAATTGTGCGGTTTCTAGTCGGTTCGAGTCCGAAATAATCACCTGTTGGTTGTATCCGAGGGGATTTCCCATTTGTACATGATTGTAAAATTAATATATTCCTAAATGTAAACTGTTTAATTGGTGTACAATAAAGTTTATTCTATTCTATTCTATAAAAAGGTAAAATAGTGTTAGTCTCGATTCTCTTTCTAGAATCGAAACGCATATATTCTCTTGTGTTATTTGCGCATATTTTGTTTTGACGAGATTGAAAGACGTCATTTCCATACATTTGATTCTCAACTTGGCTAGCGGGGTTGATATTTTTTTCTTGTTAAAAAGATAACTCCCGCGTTAGGAATACTTACAATATATCCTTTGTCGCGGGGGACTTTACAAACATACATGAAACGGACACAAATAACACCCAGACTCAAGACAACAATTTGTGGATCACATAAAGTGTTGTCACGTGTACGATTTTAACCCACAACGCTTGACGAAGAGTAAGCGGTGCATGCCACCGCTTGACTCTTCGTCAAGTGTTGTCGACCGACCCCTGAAAGCCACTAGGCCAACCATGCAGTCATATGGAAGAGATATGGAAATGAACAGCATTAGGAAAATGAAAACAGATAGAGCTAGGGGCATCACAAGATTGAGATGGGAAACAGGACTAAGAATAGTTACTGAGACACCTGAAGGCCTAGTGTGAGTTTAAATTGCACATTCATTCACTATCGACGGGGAGCGCATTTGGCCGTCATCGGATCATGATAGGACATCGACAAATAAGACATCGTCCGTTTAAATTATTAAGGTTCAAGAAATAGATACATTTTAAAGTGTTTAGAAAATACCTTATCAAATATTATTTTGCTATTTTTTTACACTTTTACTATTTGAAAGATACTTTTTTAAATATTATGCAGTAAATTTAAAAGTAATTGTAAAATAAATAAATTTATGTTCAAGTTAATTGTCGGTTTCTATGGCAAGTTGATTTTATGAGTCCTAAATGTGTCTTCGTGAGTGTAAAAAACCCGTAAACTAACTCAATGAGTGTTCGCGTAAATGTCACGAAATATTTGTAATAAATTCTCGCCTGCCCTACGAGTATCGTTATATTACATAGAATATATTTTATTTGATGAAACATAATCATATTTATATCAATAAGATTTGACAGAGAGGAATATTCCTGAAAAATATGGTGCAGCTCACGTTTCTACACGCGAATCTACAGCTTAACTTAAACCTTATTTATGACTGGCTTTTGACCGCGGCTCCGCCCGCGTATATGTCGGTTTTCGCAGCATAGACTGGTCGATATCTTTCGTCCAGAATTCTATTTCACCATGCCATGAGCGATTAAACCGTAAAAGCGTAAGAGACGGACAAAATTATTTTCGAATTTATAATATTAGTATGAATATTAACAGATCAATACGTGTAAAGCAGTAACTCGGTGGCCGATCTTTTTGGCACAGTTAAGAGGTTTAATTTATAATTTAATTACTTGTGTTTTCACAGCAACGTTCGTCATAATGCATTACACGATAAACTCATTCTGTATGTTACGAAATACTAAATGTCTATCTGAGATAGTTTACAGCATAATTTAATTCGGTTGACGTTTACAACCCTACGCCTATGTATTAATGAAAGAAAAACCAGAGATTTATATAGTTTCAGTGACGTTTGAAATCCCTGCAACGCTTTTAAAATACCGGTGTTTAATTATCCATAAACTTGTTTAAGAATTTTGTTCTACAATAGCAAAGTAAATTCGACTGATATTTGGTAAAGATTATTATCTCTTTCATGTGTGATATATTGTTATATGTAAATGTAAATCGCACCGTCTCATATACATACTCATGATTTGTTTAGTAATTAATTAATTAAAGATTTTTTTGTTTATGGAGTAAGCCGGCAAACGAGCAGACGTATCGCCTGATGGTATGCGATTGCCGCCGCCCATGGACACCCGCAACACCAGAGGAGTCTCAAGTGCGTTGCCAGCCTTTGGGGGATGGGGAGGGGAGATAGAGGGAGGGGGTTTAGGTTATGGGCCTCCGGTATCCTCACTCACTCGGTGGAACACAGCGCAAGCACTATTTCACACCGGTCTTCTGTGAGGCCGTGGTATCACTCCGGTCGAGCCGGCCCATTCATGACGAAGCGTGGCTCTCCCATGGTTTGGTTTATATTATTGGCAGTTAAGATTTTTCTTATTTGATTTTTATCCTAATTCCCGCTCAACCTTCAGAGAAGAGGAGGTACGGATTCCCTCGAATTTAAGAATACTAAATTATATATAATATTATTTGAGTATTGCGCATGTATGATTTGCTGCTTGTTTTTGTAGTATATCTATGTATATCTATATTATTTATGTATCTATGTATACTTTTTGCTACCACGCCTGTTGTTCCTATTACCATCGGGATTGTTTCTGTTTGTGTGTTCCATAATCGTGATATTTTTGCTTTTAATGGGTGATATTTGCTGAGCTTTTCTATTTCTTTTGGTCCTATGTTATAGACTGATGTTATGGTTACGTCTATTAAGTAGGTTTTATTTTCTGTTTCATTTACGTATATTATGTCTGGTCTATTGTGTGCTATAGTGATGTCTGTTTGTATCGGTATTTCTCACATTACCTTTGCAGATTCGATCTCTTTAACTTGTGGTTATGTGAGAGTTGAGAGTGTGGTTTTTTTGCAAAGGCTCTAAAATATGTATTGTACAATGTTGTTGTGTCATTTGGTGTAATAAGTGCCAACTAGTTTTTCACATTTATTATATTATACTAGCTGACTAACGCAACCTTGTTTGCGTCTTCTCCTTTGGTGCTCCGCTCCTATTGGTTTAAGCGTGATGATATATAACCGATAGCCTTCCTTGATAAATGTACTATCTAATACTGATATATTTTTTCAAATCGGACCTGCGGTTCCTGAGAATAGCACGTTTAAACAAAGAAACAAACTCCTTAGCCTTATATATTAGTATAGATTATGTATCAATACTAGCTGACCCACGCAACCTCGTTTGCGCCTTATATTGCCCGTAGCGTGAAAATTTCCACCGTTTTTGAAACATTCTTCATTGTTGCTCCGCTCTTATTAGTAGTAGCGTGATGATATATACCCTATAGCCTTCTTCGATAAATGGCCTGTCCAACATCGAAAGAATTTTCAAATCAGACCAGCGGTTCCTGAGATTGGCGTGTTCAAACAAACAAACAAACTCTTCAGCTTTATATATTAGTATAGATTGGAAAGAGAGGTTCATTTATATTGATTTTGACACTGTCTCGGTGGCGCAGTGGTAGTTTATGTGACTGTGCTTGAGCTTGTTGTGTTTGAGTAAAATATTTGTTTATCAGTTTGAGGGTTTTCTATGTATAATATATATCTATTTACAGAAAAAAGCATACAAATATCTATTTATATCAGTTATCTAGTATCCATAGTACAAGCTCTGTTTAGTTTGGAACTAGATGGCGTTGTGTGTTGGTAACTATACTAATATATTTGTTGGGCTCTTTATAGGCTACTAGTTCAAATAAGAAAAAAAATTGTAGTGTTTGAAATTATTCGTCGAGGAAAGCTCTAGGCTATATGAGATTACGCTATGACTTATGAGAGGTGAATAGATCAATGAAAAACAATGCAAAGAGAGGGAAAAGTATTTCCTTTAGAGATACAAACGAAATTACACGAGTCTCGCAAAATTAATTTATATTTCTCACATACTTAGAGGTGTCAGGTCAGTAAATAAGTTATTATATCAGTTAATTTTACGATCTCAGATATCCATAATATGACAGTTATAAATAAGGACCTTCACGACACATAGACGACGCGCATTAGACAACGAACAACATATAATTTGGGTCACCAGTCAGAATTAGCGTCCAGAACAGAATGCAAACAGGAAAGTATATATTATAACTGTTTTCACTTCAAGGTGAACTGGAAGACTCACAATACACAAGAAAAGTGGTCTAAAACTTCAAAACATCTATACTAATATATAAAGCTGAAGAAATTGTTTGTTTGAACACGATAATCTCAGGAACCGCTGGTCCGATTTGAAAAATTCTTTCAGTGTTAGATAGACCATTTATCGAGGAAGGCTATATATCATTACGCTAAGACCTACAGGAGCGGAGTACAATGAAGAATGTTACAAAAACGGGGGAAAGTGATCACGCTACGGGCAATAGGAGAAGCAAACGAGGTTGCGTGGGTCGGCTAGTTATGTATATATAGATAACAGATAGGCAAATAGCTGTATCCTTCCATGCCTCACTGTGGCACATGTAGCTGCATTAAAGAGGAACAAAGAACAGAAGTCACGTGAAAATACGTATAAACAATGTTTGAAGCGTAGGTATTTCATATCAAATTTTGAACTAAATCGATGCGTAAATTTCTGAGTTTTTGGAGCATATACCAATCAATTTAAAATTTATTTATAGATATAAAAATAATAACTTAACAAAAATAAAAGACGGCCTTCTTATTTTAGCTATTAGCTTATCATAAACAGTTATACAGACCAGGGATGTTGTGAATGTCGATTTTTTCACATCCGCCGATGTAAATCCGGATACGGAGTTTCCAAGTCTTACATCTTCTCTTTTCATCATATCTTTTTTTTAGTAACCGGAAACGAATGATGCACCACCCACAACAAATGCGTCCGATCTTGTCACCAATTTTATCGCTCCCATTGGTCATTGTCATGTGCGAACGGCACGTGCTATTCGCTGGGCCCCGCTCA
Organism: Spilosoma lubricipeda; assembly: GCA_905220595.1. Taxonomy (NCBI): domain Eukaryota; kingdom Metazoa; phylum Arthropoda; class Insecta; order Lepidoptera; family Erebidae; genus Spilosoma; species Spilosoma lubricipeda. The sequence goes on along the minus strand of HG992294.1, from coordinate 15,949,623 downwards.
ATTTCTATCTTGTCACAACTTGTATCACATTCGCATCCGCATTGATTATTGCGGTTCCATATGCGGAGGCAGATGTTAAAATCTATACAGAAGCTCCGCATTTGCGGATGCGGATGCGAATATTCGCAACATCCCTGATACAGACCCTGAAAACATTGTACATTCATGCTAATCACATAGTCATATGTGTTGGGTAGGAATCAGACGTTAATGTTTGTTTCTAGTAGAGTGTTAATCGAGTACTTGACAGAAACCTATAATTCAGAATCAGAGGAGCACTGCCAGTTGGTCTCCGGACCTCACTCGAAAAACGAAACATCGCTCAAAGCAAGATCGATGACCGCAATCAGAATCAAAAGGTTGACAGGCCGGGCAAAGAAAATACAACAAAAATAGTATTGCGTTTTGTGAATATTTTATCTAACCAATTAGGTCTCAGATGAAAGTCAAAATTTACATTTTAACGTCGGCCTGCTTTATACATCAATTATCACTAATATTTTAAAAACATTTGTCTGTCCGTCGGTGTGTCTCGGCGGGATATTAAAAATCTGTAGTGAGTCAGACTATCTTTATAGATAGATGCGTGTTGTCTCTTTCTATTCGCCTACGTACAGCTTTGATGGTCCGTTTATACCTATTAGTAAGTGGGATGCGGCGAACCACTATACAACATGTTATATAACATCAATGAAACATGTTTGTAATCGACTAATCGTCCACTGAACTAGAGATTTTTGACATATCACTATAAAATATTAAAATACCACAAATTAAGTCCAATTTTTAGTTCATTTGTGATAAAACGGGCACGTAAAGAATGAAAATATGGGTGAGATAAAATGAAATTGTTTGTTCAAAATTTGGTATGTTATTGTCCGTTTTTAGCCGTGTTCTACTAAAAACTTTGGGAAGAACCAGGAATATTTAACTATTTTGCCTTATTTCAATGAAATTCTGATTAACGGTGTCAGGTATATGCAGGGCTTTTTTTCACTTCTTTTTTGGGAGCGCGCTAATTTTCGAAAGTTTCCATATTTTTTTGTATGATCCAAAACAAATCCAAAACAAGGTTGGTCTTCTGTGAGAGTAGTACCACCCCGGTCAGGCCACCCGTTCCCACTGAAATCTGCGTGACTCTACTAACTACACACATCTATACAAATAAATAAAATTGGGGTGTCTCTTTGTAATATTAAAATAACCGCTTTTTACCAAATGCATATGTATGTATACACTGAACATATATAAAAAATGTAGTTAAATTTTTTTTGTCTATCTGTCTGTCTATTTGTTACGGGTAATCTCTGGAACGGCTGGACCGATTTTGACGGGACTTTCACTGGAAGGTAGCTGATGATCCAGGGAGTAACTTAGACTACTATTTTGAGACTAAATTTGTCCTGCGGCGTTGCTCGCGGTACAACAATAACAGCGGGGTTCACAATAAAGACACTCTTTAGAAACTTGAACGCCCGTTTTTTATCAACATTTGCCGGTATATTTTGGCAAAGTTAACTAGGTTCTGATCTTTAACACACAACCAATCATATCTATTACAAAATTGATTTTTTTGAGCGAGATTCTAAATATCTAAATATCAAAATATGAATTTGATAACTGGCTACAAAATAATTTAACGAACATATTATTACTTAGTTTAAATAGAAAACAAAAACAATAAAAATTGTGATTTAAAAAGTTCAGATGTCGTATCATTAAATATTTTAAACACACATCTACAGTATGTTGTATGTATTTACTATTTTAACATGAGTATTTTATACTTTAATTTTCAAATATAGTTCAATAAGAAAAGAATATCGGTCAATATAAAAGTAACAATACTTCTAACTAAGACGAATATTTTGTGCAAAAAATTAAATAGATGATACTCTAACTAAAAGCACATTCACTAAAAAGAACATGTCACAAAATCTCAGATGCAAAGCCTTTCATCTAATTGAACGTCCTAACATCTTTAGCTAGGGGTTATCTAGCCCCGAGATCCGAAAGAATATTCCACCCCATCAACAAAAAATAATGGCGGTGATGACAGTGCCAACGTCCAACACTTGCATTATTCTGCCTATATACTTTAAGTATTCGAAATTCACATTTTGCAATTCGCGAAATTCTACGTTCACATAAAATATTCGAAAGCAAAAATATAGAAAAAATATAAATTGAAAGTTATTAAAAGGCATTTACTCAGTACATTGTAAGAATATAATAATATTTTTAAGTAATTAATAATATGCAATTTACAGTAACTAGATCCTTTACCTACCATTGAACTTGAAAATTGTAAATCAATATTAGAAAATTTCATCGATACAGTTTCCCAGAATTTCATAGCAAGTTTGCCAGTATGAAAAATAAGAAATACCATATTGCTGAATCAGTAAACATTAGAAAATGTACATTAAAATTTTCAATGCAAGCCAAACTAAACAAATCGAAACATGACTGAAAATCGTAATGGCTAAATTCGTGTAATTCAGACAATAATTAATGAGTAACAAGCTTTTTATCTGAGTTAGTCACACGGAGGCGGCAGGTGGCGAGTCTAGCCAACCTGGCAACATCGTTCCCTGTTTATAAATCTGCCAGCAATATTAATAGGAATGCTCATTTTCGCGGGAACTGCTAACTTGTATTTTTCGCGTTAATACTATTATTACATTCAAATTTTCATATACCAGAAAATCGAAAATTTGTATGTAATAATTGAATCTAAGACAGTCCTATTCATCTAGTGGGTGTCTTAAGAGCCGGCTAAGGGAGCACACGACGCGAGATAAGTAAAATTTTAACAAAGAAAACGAATTCAGGAACGACCAAATTGAAATGGTACCACACGGCAAGCACCAGCTTTCAAATAAAATGAAAAAAATTAAATGTACTAGTCGCCCCTACGAATTTCGAAGGTTCGATTCGATTTTTCTTGGATGCCATCATCATATCTTAGTGTCCTTATCATGTTACTTGGGATTGGGATATCTCCTTTCCATTAAAAAAGAATCATCAAAATCGGTTCATAAACGAGGAAGTTATCAGCGAACACATATAAAAACAATATATATATATATATATATATACGGTCGTGTAGAGAATCTCCTCTTTCTTTGAAGTCAGTTAGAAAGTGAAGGAGACATAAACTATGCCAATGCAGCCGGCAAAGTAGTCTAATAATCCAAACCGTTGTTTCTAATGAGAAGCTGATATCCATCAGTCTATACATCAGACCAGGGATGTTGCGGATGTCGATTTTTTCACATCCGCGGATGTAAATGCGGATGCGGATTTTAGAAGTCTCGCATCCGCAAAATTTTACGCAAATATAATAAATTATTGAAGAACTAAAACAATAATAAAGTAATTATTAACATATTTATAATTGAAAATTAGAGTCAAGTATATTGCTTCGATTTATTTAACTTTACTTACTAACTTTCGTATTAGTAAGTGAAGTGAAAAATAGGAGCCTTTTACTTAATAAAAAGTAACATTATTTCCGTTTCAAGGCGGTTAGGCAAAGGTTCGTAAATTGAATACGAAAAAAATAATTGTTTGATAATAACACTACCAGGTGTAGATAAAAATCTTTTTACTAACGGTGATAATATCTTAAATACTTCTCGATGAACACGCAACCATTTAAGACTACTCTATTTTAATGCGTTAAGCATGGCTTTCGGATGAAACTTGATGTCCCTGGTCCTAGTTGTACCATATCCTTTTCCATTAGTCATTCTCAGTATTTTTCATCATCAAAATGTCGTCTCTCTTCTTCCTTTCTTTAGTGACCAGTGTAAAAAATGTGCTTAGAGCGAGGATCTAAGTATGTAGGTGGAAAAATAAAGAATATTGTTTTAGAATGGTTAACTTAGATAGGTAATCCACAAGGCCTACCGCGGTCGCCACCTTCTGCGAACACGTCATCTCGCAGAAGGAGGCGGCGGAGAAGGCTCGGGAGGACGACCTCCTCTCGGACCCGATCCGCCGCCGGCGAACCGGGCAGCGGAGGCGCGCTCACCAGCGCCTCATGCCGCCCTGAGTGTGGCCGCGGATGGTCGGGACGGGTTTGCCCTTCCATCCGCTATAGTGGCCGCCCGCGAGGAGGCGACGTGACGCGTGTGCCGTACATCGCCTAAATGGAGAGGTCGTAATACAACAGTTCCCGGATCCCTCCCTCTCTCAGGCGCAGAGTAGCACACCGTGTGGTTTTAGTCGGTTCGATTCCGACACACCGCCCCGCCGCCGCAAACCCCGGCGGGGTGACGGCCCGAGGGGGTTTCCAAAGGTAAAAAAAAAAAAAAAAAAAAAAAAAAAAAAAAAAAAAAAAAAGATAGGTAATCCACAGCATCTATACAATTAAATAAAATTGGAGTGTTTCTTTGTAATATTAAAATAACCGCTTTTTACTAAATGCATATGTATGTATACACGGTACACATACCAAAAATGTAGTTAAAAAAATTTTTGTCTGTCTGTCTGTCTGTCTGTTTGTTCCGGGTAATCTCTGGAACACCTGGACGGATTCTGACGGGAGTTTCACTGGCAGGTAGCTGATGATCCAGGGAGTAACTTAGGCTACTTTTTCTAGACTAACTTTGCCCCGCGGCGTTACTCGCGGTATAACAATAACGGCCGGTAACACCGCGGGGTTCAGCTTGTTAAAATAAACAAAAAATGCACCACCACAACAAACCCGATCCGAGTCCGATCTTGTCACCAAATTTTTCGCGCCCATTGGTCATTGTAACGTGCGAACGGCACGTGCTATTCGCTCGGCCCAATTCTTTCGTTTGCGGCTGCGGATGTGAATATTTGCAACATCCCTGCATCAGACGAACCCACTATCTACCCCAATTGTTTGTCTAGGGTTATTAAATAGTACCCAAGTGGCCAAGCCATTGTTTTTTGTTTCATCCTAGTTAGAGATACTTAACCAATATTCGAAATAAATGGTTACTAGACAGTGTCCAAGTCTACAATTGGTTTGTGTTTTGTACCTAACCAATATGCGAAATAAATTTAAACTTACATCTCGACTGTTGGCACTTGATGGAATTTGATAATAAGGCGAAACCGCTCTTAAAATAATCTCGTCGAAATATACCAAATACAAATATACCAATATACCAAATATAGCGGAGTATTTTGGAATCACTGTGAGTATAATTATGTAAATTTAGAATGGTATGAATTATTCTCGACCGAGAAATTTCGACAAACAATATTTCATCAACACTCGAAACCACTTGTAATCGGTTGGGTTATCCTCTGATCTCTATCAGTCGGATGAAAACATTCTGATTAGTGTTAAGACTACAAAGACAAGAAACTTATACCTATTAAAAGAAACCGAAGAAAAATAAAGCAAATCAATCAATTTTCCTAATTTGTAATAAAAACTATGATTATTTTTTATTTAGATATTATATGTACATTCTAGCAGTTTCTAGAGGAACGTCGAGTCAGCAGGCTTAGCCGATTTGACATTCTACAAACATAAACGTCAGTAGAAAATCAATAAAATGTATTCAAATGTCATAATCGTAACGCTAAGTCTATGTACGTAGCGTAAGTATGGTCGAAACACAATAAAAGAAGGGAATAAGTAGATGTGTTAGCGATTGCATTAAGAGATTCGACGTGACACACTTGTATTTTGTCTAGGCCTTTCCTTTTTACATCAATTTGCAGAGAGTCCACGAAACCTTTGGAATATTCTAAGAGATTTGTCTAGCCAATATATTTCATAATTATTATCTCTTCATCATTATCTTCCTAGCCTTTATTATTTCTAAGATTTGGGGTCGGTTACTAGATCAACAGGTTTTACTATTACTTTTTTTTGTTATATGTAATACTTGCTGTTGCCCGCGGCTCCGCCCGCGTGAATGTCGGTTATCGCGGTAAGTAGTAGTCTATGTGTTATACTGATGTATAAGCTATATTACTGTAAAGTGTCATCCAAATTGGTCCAGCCGTTTGCGCGTGAAGACACTCATGAACTTTCACCTTTATATATTAGTGTGAAGTGTGATAGTAAAAAAGTACCTAATTATATGAGTAATCTAGCTTTGATATTACTAGTACCTGCAGTACAACTCTGCTTGGCTTGAAACTAGACGGCGTTGAATGACAGATGTATGAAAATAATATTATGTATATTGAGTATGGAAAATTGTAAAAAGAACAAGCGAATTTCTGAGAGATTTTGTTTATTGCATGCTTCTGTATTTACTGCAATAAATTCATTATAAATTCGAAAGAAATTATGTTTATCTGTATATTTATTACGCTTTGACGGCTAAACCTCAAACCGATTTATATAAATTTCGGTATAGTTATAGATTGGACTTTGGAGAAGGACAAATTTGCACATATACATGTGTATATAAACATATACATAAATAGGGCTCTGTACTCGAAAAGGTAGTAGAAAAAGGTATAAGAACCAACGTTTCCACAACGGGAATTTGATTTCATTCAAGTTTTTAGTGGTAAGTCGATTGCCATTAACAGGCCATTTTTGGAGTTACCGGTTGAAAAATAGAGAAAAATATCTGTACATATATAAGAAATAAATCTTTATCTTAGTCAAATTTATTTTATACTAGCTGAACCCCGCGGTGTTACCCGCGGTTATTGTTGTACCGCGAGTAACGCCGCGCGACAAAGTTAGTCTAAAAAAAGTAGCCTAAGTTACTCCCCGGATCATCAGCTACCTGCCAGTGAAAGTCCCGTCAGAATCCGTCCAGCCGTTTCGAGATTACCCGGAACAAACAGACAGACAGACAGACAGACAAAAAATTTTTTAACTACATTTTTGGTATATGTATCGTGTATACATACATATGCATTAAGTAAAAAGCGGTTATTTTAATATTACAAACAGACACTCCAATTTTATTTATTTGTATAGATATGACAAAGTGACTCTCCTCTGCCTAACAGAAAGGATGAGCAGAATCCAAGAGTAATGTGGTCACACTCATTGCAAATGCAGACAATGCAACAATGCAGCATTGCGTCCCGGCCTATTGAGATGCTTTTACATCATTGGGCTTTATCTCATATTAATGTTATCCCACTAGTAGTTAGTGAATGCCATTCTTTCCATGTCATTTTTACTTATTGTAAAGGTAAAAAAAAATATTGTTCTTTTAATTATTGTCTCTATACTAACGTCATCTTGTTTCGAACTGGTATCTATGGAAATTAGAGTGACTGATTACTAATTTACCTTTTTTGATATATAAATATTACACATAGGTATTTTTATAGGTGTTATAGGTAAGTAACATTCGTTTGTGGAGGACTTCGTTTAGCAGAAAACAGCAGTTGAAGAGGATGATAGAATACACCCTAATTTCGAAATAAATTCTTGCAAATCACAGATCATCGATCAGACTTGCCTATTTGTTCAAAGAGAGATAAAATATTGAAAAAAATTAATAAGCATCAAGTATTCACGTAGGGACGGATTGAAAAGACGGAGTGTCACATAAGAAGCGACTAAGGAAGCAAACTACGCAGGTGTTGACACAAATCTATACTAATATAATACAGCTGAACAGTTTGTTTGTTTGATTGAACAGGCTAATCTCAGGAACTACTGGTTCGATTGGAAAAATTCTTTCAGTGTTAGAAAACCGATTTATCGAGGAAGGCTATATATTATCACGCTAAGACCAATAGGAGCGCGCCACCAATGAGGAATGTTACAAAAATGGGGGAATTATTACGCTACGGGCAATAGGAGACGTAAACGAGGTTGCGTGGGTCAGCTAGTTCTATATAAACCCGTCTAAGCAGCGTGGTACAGTGGGCCGAAACCTTATTTTTATGGAGAGTAATACGTTCATTACTGAACCTAAAGGTTGTTGATAAAGTATTAAAATTTAAACTGACATTTACACAAAGCCCTTTTGTTTAAAGTTCCAAAAAATTATACAAACAGCATTCAGTGAACATTAATTTTCTGTCAAACAAAATTCAAAAACAAACATTTAGCGCAAATCGTGAAAGCGTCTTTCGCAACAATATGTTACAAAAGTTAAATTTTAAAAGTAATTTCATTAGAAAGCACATATTACACATAACAAGGGTAACAAAATAAAGACTATAATGCGACTGACCTGAGGTGTCCATGTGGCGGAGACTCGCGACGAGCTGCGGCTCCGCGTGCGCCAGAGCCGCTTGCTCACACTCTGCACCACACTGCTGGAAGACCGCGACTTCTGCATGCCACCTGCGGGAGGAGCAACTGCAGGTGCACTTCGACCAAGCAGCGTCGAGAGAAACGAATGTGACGCGGAAGGAGACACTGGCGAAGGTGGCGATGTCGGCGTAGACGCGACAGACGCAAATCGTAAGTCCCGATACGTCAAAATCCAACCCTCTTCTGTCTGACAACCCTTGTGGGGCCCGTCATCATCAACATCACTTGGCATCCGGGGCTTTATATTTCGCAAGTTCTTATCGTAATTTATCCGTTTGAAACGGTCCGCCTTATCGGCGTCGACACTCTTTTTACGTGCCATTCTCAGGTAACGCTTGATGGTGTCACTAACAGACTGCGATACGTCATCGTGATCCACACTCGATCGCCTCCTCGCTGGTTTCGGTCTGTCAGGTGGCGGTCCAGTCGGGCTGGTTGGCGCTGTCTGCGCTTCTAACTTTTCACGATATGCACGCTCTAGCTCCGCTAACACTTCCTCAGGAATTGTACATGTTTGCGTTCCACAATCTACCATTTTGTCCTCCAATGATTCGTGAAAAACTTCAATAAGTGGAGGTGGCGACATTGGTGGTGATCGCATAGAGTCCTCACTATCATTAAAACGGGTAACAGTTCGGCCCCGCGGTACACTCCTAGAATTATTAGTATTAACGGCACTAAGATAGCCACTAGGTCCAAAACCGCTAGGGCCACTACCACCACCACCACCACTTCTACCACCTCTATATGGCTTTGCCTTACGTAGATCATGATACAGTCTTTTCATTAAACTCCTATCTGTCAAAATATCCTGCACTATGTTGTCCCTATTCGGGTATTTTATGTAATACCTGCTAAGGTTCTCTAACAGAGTCCTATCGCGAGTAGGATTTGTATCAGAGTCAGTTGGTAGCCGCTCCGATTGTTGCTTTAAATATTTTCTTAGCGATCGAACCAACTCCTCAGATTCCGACTGTCTAGTGGGACCGGAGTCATCTTCAACTTTCAGGTACTTGCGCAATAAATCAACCAAACAGCTTTCATCTTCTTCAGGAAGGGCTCGACAGCTCGAATCGACAGAATCAGGCGGCCGTGATGCCGATGAGCGGCCGGCAGCCGCGTTTAGTTTCGGTGACGGTGCTGTCGGTAGCGGAGACGCAAAAAAGTCTCGGCGAAGTTTTGCAATGTCAAAGCGACCACCCGAAGTGTGGCTTATAAACAAATCGGTGGGGCGTGTTGGAGCTGTGGGAGCTTCTTCTGTGGGGGAACGTGCACGCACCGAGCCACCTCGCGCACGTTTCTTACGACGAGGACGAGGTAAAGCTCCAGGATATGAACTTTTGCGCCAAAGAAGGAAGCGTGGCTCCTTGGCGCACACCTCCTGAAAGTAGGCTTCGAGTCGTGGAACATCCTCGGAGCGGTTTTGAGCTCCATCGGGGATGAGGCGCCGGCCTGCATCTGACATATATTTCCATGTCTTGCGGGTAAGGAGCCAGCGTTCCCGCGGCTTGTCACGACGCCGCACCACCTTCGTCATGGGGTCGGACGCAGGCTCGAGGCGGGTGGGGCGGCGGCGGCGCTCCATGGCCGCGCTCGCATGGGTCAGGCGGGAGGCTCGCTGCCGCGGTGCGGCATATTCGACCTCGGCCCGCGCACCTGCCCGCGCGAAACTGAACACTACTCCGCACCGTGTGGTATATTATGCGCCGAAATAGCCGTACGGTTATAGAGCGGCCGTGAACTGGATAGGTTGCGCTCGCGCAGCGGCGGACCGGCGCTGGCGGCGGTTCGGCACGGGACTGCCGCCCGTAAACAAATGCGCCCGCCCACATGGTCCACCCGCCCTGCGCGTTCCGCCCGCCCCGCAAGCGCCCAGGCGCTTCCTTGACCTATGTGGTGACATGCTCTAACATCCGTGATTGGTGATGGTCATGGCTCATTTCCGATGCATTTCAATTGCATTTGCAAAGGCTTACTTTTAAACCATCATTTTCTTATTTCATCTTGCGGCTAGATCATAGTAATCATGATGTCAGTATTTGACCACAGCATCGTGGTAGTGACTAAGTATAGCGTAGTCGCTAATACGCAGATATCGTTGTGTACATACTAACACTTTTGTTTGTAAATGTGTGTATTTACTTAAGTGTACACCTGTGTCTGCCTCCAGCTGTTCCATGTTATTTTAGCATTTGGCGAGTGCTTTCGTGGCTCTTACGCGAATGTTGTTCCAAGTCGAGCGGACATATAACTTTATCATGAGTTTTTTTTCATTAACACCATTTATTATAAAGATTACTGGTTGTCGTTGTCTTTTGAAAGTATTTGTTTATTTCACAATAAACAGGAATATGTAGGTATAAATAGGTATAACGAAATATTGTAACACAAACCTGATTTAATTTTACTTAAAAGTTTGATTCCATTTTGCGAGCGAGCAAATAGATTGTGATTTTTTGGTTTATAAAGAACTATGAGATTGAATTGATTAAACTTAAGTAAAGATTTTGGAGAAGACCTGATAAAAACACATTAACAATAATTCGCAAAACTTTTCGTATTAAGTTTACGTTTATAGACACTTCTACACTCGTACTTGTTGTTAATGTAAGTTGATAGATGGCTACTCAGTGTTGTTTTTAGCTTTTTATTCGGTTAGGTATTAGCCTACTTTAAATGAAGGGAAATTTGTTTTTTTACTATTTTTATAAAAGACAATATATTTTATATTATTAATTGTATAATATAAAAGACACAAGGATTATGTCCTGTGTCACGGGGGACTTCAAAAATATGCATGAAACGGACACAAAAAACGGATGACTGAGTTTTGCTCGGTATTTTATTTTAGGTAATATTTTTAAAAGGAATCCTGCTAGAACGATTTATTGCCCCCGAAACCATCTGCATACTACTAAATTTCATGAAAACCGTTGGAACATTTTACGAGACTTGCAAGAATAGCTCGTTTACAGGTATTAGATGTAATATGTACATATCTAGTACACTGGGTACAAAAGCTTACTATTGTACCAAGTGTAAAGAGCCTGTCTAGTTAGACATCAATGGCCGTGTGTGAGATAAAATATACAATTATAAAATAGAATATACCGTGATCAAGATGCCAATTTAATGTTATAAATTTATAAATAAAATAGGGTCTTTCTTTTCGCCAGCTACAATAAATGGGCTCAACATAGACATTTTCGTTTTCTTTGGCATAATCTATATTGGTTAAATAGCTTATTTGTAAGTCTCAAAAGCGTAAGTGCCAAAATTTAATAGGTAATTATATTTTTGAACCGTTTGGGGTAGAGACGCTAGGTTCTTGAGGTCCGAGTGCTCGCGCTATGTTTAAACAACTAGCTAAGCAACTGTATGACGCTTCTCCCGGCCTTCTGGTGGCCTTTTTCTAGCAGAGAGAATTAGCATTGCCATTCAACGTGGTAATGCTGCCAGTCTTCTCGGAAGTGTCATGTCATGTGGAGTTTTTTGACGCTTGTATGTAAATATTGTTACTGTTATTTTTAATTAAGGTTCTGTACATAGGTTTCTATATTATATAATAAATCCTCTTTAGAAGATAAATCATAGTCGACAATCATAGACACTTTTACATAAAAAGTGTCGGAAGTGAACTATTTGACTGCCTCGATTGTGCAGTGGTAACGTATGCAACTGCTGTGTGTGTGTGGTCTCGGGTTGGATACCCGGGTCAAACTAAATGTTTGTATGATCTGTACATACTTGCTTCGGAGTTTTTGTGTTTTCTAAGTATAATATGTAAATATTTATAAAACAACAACAAAATCAGTTGTCTAGTACCCATAATACAAACTTCGCTTCATCAACAACCCATAACGTCCCACTGCTGGGCTTGCTTAGTTTGGGACTAAATAACGTTGTGTTAGATGTCCGAAATATTTATTTATTAAAAAAATAATATTGTGTAGAAATATCAAATGCCCTATCTATATTTCGTAACTAAAACTATAAACCCAAAATATTCCATATACATATGTTTCAATAACATTAGTGGACAATGAAATCTAAAGGTAGTAAAGTCACGCCGATTTCAGCACGAACGGGCCGGCTCGACCGGAGTGATACTACCCTCGCATAAAAAATCAACGTAAAATGACAGCGATCGTGTTGTCGTGTTTCGTTGGTGAGTGCGAGACCGGAGGCCCAAAGATGCAGAAACATCACTAGGCCGCCATGGTGTAAGTCGCCATGCTGTATTGTTGCATTGTCTGCATTCGCAATGAGTATGGTGCCCACCACTTTTGGATTCTGCTTATGACTTCCATAACGAAATTTCGAAATGATACCTTTTAAAAGTTATCGTGTATACCTAGACCTCTCCTTAAAGATAAAGTTTTGGTTAACTTTATCACGAAACCTACAATACTGTTTTTTTTACGTGTGGAAACCCCTTCGGGCCGTCATCCCGCCAGGGTTTGCTGCTGGAATCGAACCGACTGATACCACACGGTGTGTCACTTTGAGCCTGAGATAGGAGGGGTCCGGGAACTGCTGTTATTAACACATCCGAACGATACCTACAATACTACCATAATCAATTTTACAGTCAATAAAAGTGGACGTTAAAATCGGCTTCTGTTGTCTAGCGAAGACATATCTTTTTTTTTTAATTCTTTTTCGCAAGGAACACGTACTTAATGTATCAGTCAATCAATTCAAACAATTGCCTACTTTGAAATAACAACTAACTCTCTAGGACTAGTAAAAACTGCCCCATTTCGTTTACTATGTGCGTTGATAATATAATTACAAATATTATTAAGTGTAACAACTCATTCTGAGCGAAATAATCACAAACATCGTACTCTCAAAACATTCACCCACTTGGAATTTTCCCATCCATTTTTAAAACAATAAAAACTACTTATTATTGCGGTCATTAAAAAATTAAAATGCGTGAAAAACTCTTTGCGTGTATCGCTTATTATCGCATTCTGAACAATCTAGTGGACCCTGTCATATACGTCGTAGCTATCTTGGCCACTTATAAAATTCTCCGTTATAAAAATAGATCAACAAAATAACAAAGCATCAAAAGTTAACATATAACTAACGCCCTCTAGTTAACACTTCAAGCAACTAGGTGAGCCGCAAGTCTAAAAGACAATCGTACGCAATAGTGTTCGCTCTTCGAGTTCAAAGACTCGCCGCTAGATGTCGGGACTGGTATGGTTGTTTTCGAACAATGTGGTATTTATGTATTTATATTTTGATATTCCCATAAATAAGAGGACATAAATGTCTTATGTAATAAAATGTATTTCGGGTACATCTACTTTCCAACAATATTACTGCCCTGTTGTAACGTTGTTTGTCGCTAAAAGTGCACAGTGAGTTAGAAATTCGCTAGCAGTTGGCGTCAATGAAATAATACGGATTAATGACGCTATAACAATTCGTTATTATACTTTTGGCTTGAGTTCGTACATTGTATCACGCGTTCCAATTTTTGCAATACCATAATGGACTATTGCATTGTGATATTTTGCAGAAGTACAATGACAATGGTCGGCTGCCAGTGGCTTTATTACAGGGAATGTTAATGGCGTCAACGTAATGGAAGACAATAGAAGAATATGGCAAGTGATATTCATAATATTATGGTTTTAGGTCGATCATACAAAACGTAAAAGTAACATTATAAAAATGTAAAAGTAATGAAAATTGGAATAGAATAAAGAAGTTGCTGACACTCGCTGATAAAATAAAAATAAAACAAAAATAAATATTTCGGACATCAAACACACAACGCCATCTAGTCCCAAGCTAAGCAGAGCTTGTGTTATGGGTACTAGACAACTGATATAAATACTTATATACTTTTTTTTTTGTAAATACATACATATTATACAAAGAAAACACCCAAACTCCGAAACAAATATTTGCAGATCATACAAAACATTTGGGTCCGACCCGGGAATCGAACCCGAGACCTCAAGTACAGCAGTTAATATGTTATATTAAAATAGGCAAACGAGCAGACCTGATGGCAAGCTACTTTGAAAGACACAATTATGTCACCGCCCTTTTGAGAGCCTCCCATTTAAAAATCAGATAGAAATTTAGTTAATTATAGAGAATTAATCCAATCCCTTGTGTTTTCAGTTCGTCACCGAACAGAAACACCCAACCTCAGGTGTAACTGAAAGGTTATGTTGTGAACCCTGGGCTCTGCAGTCAGGATCCCGTAAATCACTAGACCAAGCAACAAAAATGGAAGTTACAAGATTTTAGAGACTGAAAAATAAAACATTACTAGCTGAATCACGTAACTTCGCCTACGTCTGTTTTCAATCATGCTTGGCTCCTATTTGTCTAAGCGTGATGTTATCTATCTTAGTTACGCCAGCAAAACAATTTTTTACTGTATAGGGGGCAAACGAGAAGACGTATCACCTAACGGTAGGCGATTACCGGTGCCCATAGACACCCGCAACACCAGAGGCGTCACAAGTGCGTTGCGGATCTTTGGGGGATTGGGAAAGGGATGTGGGGATGGGTTGGGGAATAGGCCTCTAGTATCCTCAGTCACTTGGTGAAAGACAGCGCAAGCGCTATTTCACACTGATTTTCTGTGAGGTCTTGGTATCACTCCGGTCGAGCCGGCCCATTCATGCCGAAGCATAGCTCTCCCACGGTAGTAGTTAGCTAGTTTTAAGACAAAACAAAAGAAAATAAAACAATTATCAGAAGTCAATGGTAACTTTTTTACATAATTAACAGTAGAAATAAACATAAAGAACGATGTTGCCAAATATTTAATAAAATAGGCCATTGATGATGAAGATAACTGCTTTACGGCGAAATCTCTATAAACTGCTACAAGTCCTAGAGAATTCGGGCACTTGACACCATTCCCGGACTCCTATGAGCTAATAGATTGGATCTCTTAGTTAGATCATAGACATAAACTGGAACGACGCCTAGTTTCCTTGTAAAACAACAAATAAAAAATAAAAAATATCCTGTTTTGTAATTTACTTTGGTTTCATATGTTTTCTAGTCTTTCGTTTATTTATTTCATTACTAACTTAAAATTGTCTCCCAAATATAAAGTACCCATTTTAAGAAAGCCCTAGGCTACCCATAGTGGCATTGTATTAGTATTAGGAATATTCTTAAAACTGAATTCAAATACTGCGTATTTGGAAAATAGTGAACGATTTGGTCATTAAAATTCTACAATACATTAAAACATAGGTTTTCGACTCGTATGTGCTAACAAAGATCACATTTAGATCCTAAATGCATTCCCTAATTATAGGTTTGATATTGATATTCACATTTTGCTACAGAGAGGGTTATAATAATGTTCAAGGTTTTTCTGCAAGAATGTACTAGAAAGATCAGTAAGTACCAAAACAAGAGAAAATATCAAAATATTCGAATCAGTCAGAAAATTGACTGGTACTAGTCAGGGTACCGACGACTTGAAGAAAATGGCTGGCAGCGGATGGATGTGGACTGCCCATGACCGGGATGGTTGGTGCTCTTTGGGAGAGGCCTCCGTTCAGCAGTGGACGGCAGTTTGGGTATACCTACTCTAAAATTCTAGAATTTGGATCAATCAAAGCATAGGAAATCCATCGAAGAGGTGGACAGGTGAGGTAGCAAATACCACAGGCCATCGGTGGTGATCGCTTCCCATTGAAGCCTACGGCCAATAGAGTGTGTCCCATGCCTGAAATGATGATGATTCAGATGCATTCCAGTTATTTTCATCAGGGCGTCAGTCTATCTTATCATGTGTACTTTTCGTTTACTTTATTATTAGCAAAAATTATTAGTGATCATCGGTTATTGCCTCGATGGCGTAGTGGCAGTGTATGAGTTGTGCTTAAGGTCTCGGGTTCGATTCCCGGGTCGGACCAATTGTTTGTATGATCTGCAAATTTTTTTTTCGGAGTTTGGGTGTTTTCTATGTATAATACGTATTTATTTATAAAAAAACATATGTACTTATATCAGTTGTCTAGTATCCATAACACAAGATCTGCTTAGCTTGGGACTAGATGGCGTTGTGTGTTAGATGTCCGAAATATATTTTATTGGTTAAGAAAGAAGAGAAAATCAAACGTTTCGATTAGTTAACAGTTTGTATCAACTTTTTGAATGTATAGTTGCAAATTAAATAGCATAACATTTGACGAAAAATGTTACGATACAAAATAGATTGCAATAAAAACGTGCTCGTCATATCGCCCCCGTATGTTTGGTGAAAAATAAACTAATTGAGTCGCATCTTTGCGAATCTGTACTGTTCGCTCTTGTAGAGAGTAGTAACTAGTAATAGATGTGTCTGGGCATCTAAATCCTTCCGCTACTGCTTGGGTACATAATGAATTGTATAAGTTATTTAATCAATAAATATTAAATACAAGTATTTCTTTAATCTATTATTGAACGATCATTTATGTGTGGGACAACGAATCGAGAAAAAAAAATACAAGAAATAATGCAGCATCTCGATTGTCGCAACCATCTATACTAATATATAAAGCTGAAGAGTTTGTTTGTTTGTTTGTTTGTTTGAACACGCTAATCTCAGGAACCGGTGGTTCGATTTGAAAAATTCTTTCACTGTTAGATAGCCCATTTATCGAGGAAGGCTATAGGTTATATATCATCACGCTAAGACCTACAGGAGCGGAGCAACAATGAAGAATGTGATAAAAACGGGGGAAAATTATCACTACGGGCAAATAATAGACGCAAACGAGGTTGCGTGGGTCGGCTAGTAACTAGATATAAAGAAGAGAAAAATGTTATTGATTTGATTTGGTTATGATTTGATGTTAAGAGCATTAGTAAATAAATGGCGTAAGCAACTTTTGAGCCAATTATTATCAGAGCATCACTTGTAATTATGCTTCAATATTTGCTCCATGTTAGCTTTTGGAAAAACTCTTGAATCCTAGCTTTTATTACCATCAATATTTACAGTTGAATGTTTTCGAACTTTCGTAATAAAAATCAAAAAAACAAATCACAGCTGAACGAAGCAAAACTATCCAAAAATAAAAATATGTAACAGTTAACTTCTAAATAAGGCTGTGACACAGAGAACATCCACAAATGATCCTCATCGTGATTCTGATTCAGACCATTAAGATCGAGCATCAGTAACTGAAATAAAAATCCTCAAAGAGACAGAGGGAGACGGAGATATATTTGCAAGCGGAAAGATAAATGACACTGTCTCAATTATTTTGTCGGTGAAAAATGTTGTTTAGACAATTTCGGGTGTGTCGCGGTAGTCGACCCGGCACAGTCTAATGAACTTGTGGATTCAATACTGGCTGTAGTCATTAGGGGCATGGTGACATCTAAACTGAACGTAATGAGGTAAATGGTTTCCCTGAATTCGTGTAACACATACTGCTGAATGTACAGACCGGAGTGTTCATTCATGTTTCGCTTTTTGGTTATATCGATTTGGATATTTCGAGCTTTGATGCTTTTCCAACGGAGAACTAGACCATTATTTGTTACGTTTGGTTTGTAAAACTACGTTACTGAAGAAATGTAATCAGTTTTGCATTGCAGTCTTTTTATTCGTTCACAACTTTCAACTAATTATATTGTCATTGGCAATAATGTCATTTGTCATATGCTCTTTCCGTTATACACTTAGCTTATGTTTAATAAGCTTTACTTGAAAATATGATTATAGTGTGTTAATTTTAAAAGGAACGTTTCAGCTTATGGTAAAATATCTATGAAAAGAGATATATGTATGTAGCGAATAGAGACACATAACACATTTGTTTAACGATTTGTAGCTTTATTTAATAAATTAGGTTGAAGGTAATATAGATGGGATGGGAAGAATTTAAGAGTTTCAGGAGAACCGTATAGGAGAAAAGATTTAAATAACGATCGTTTTGCTTACGAGTTCTTCATTCAAAGAACCCAAAGGAGTATTCAAAAAATTCGAGTTAATAAAAGCTTTCGAGCTGTATATAACATAATTCTTATATATCATAAATATATCGTTTAACAACCACTTTAATACCACCTGTAGTTATGTAAAAGTGAATATTATGACATGGTGATGATTTTTCATTTGTCTTACACTTTATTATGATAAATACTAAAGTATTACATAAATACATCTTCTATAAAACTTTTATCACGTAACCAATCAAAAACATCATCTGTATAATATTCTCGGTGTTTACGTCTTCACTATTCGTTTTTTTTTTAATTTTCTTCTCTTTTAATACGTGCTTAGATTTTCCTTTTCAATGGTCACGTTTTCAATTATTTCTTTTATTTCATGACTTGCTCTGCTTCTTGTTTTTTTCATTTTCATTTATTGCTTTATGATTTTCTTGATTTCTAAGTTGTATAGCATCTGCCTCACATTAATCATGATCTAAATCCACAAATCTAGGTCTATCCAATTAAAACAAACGTCATCAATACCAAATGATGTATGTTTTCTTATATATGCGTCTGTCATGAACATCGACAGTGCGGTAATAGATTTTGACGATTTATAATTATCACCGAAGGAATATGCGTCTACGCCGAACACCGTCAGAAATTCCACACGTGAAATTACTCTGATGTATTATATATACCAGTTACATACGTTTCTCTCGACAACATGACATTGAACTTAAACTAAAATTATAAAACGTTTGAGGAAACTGAAATAAAAAGAAATATATTTAGAGGACAAGGAGAAATATTTCTTGAGTTTTCACATCGGAACTAAATTCTGTGGTTCTAAATCTATATGAAAACAAACAAACATAGAGTTGTGAAATGTTTTCAATGAACGTTAATCGTTTTCTTAAAGTTAAACCAGGTTTCGAGCTTGAATATTTTATATATTTACTTATAAATATATTTCTTTAAAGTTAATAATAAATAATAATAATATTAGGAAATTGGAAAATGTCAACATACTTTAGTTCAAAGAATACAATGACATACAATCGTAAAACTAAAGTGATAAAAATTTTAATTTCGAGTATTTATTTTTAAAAATTAAAAAAGAAATATTAAAGTTTTAGCAAAAATTATGAAAGTCACATTCTGTAGTGGTCGTCACGACACTATTTATGTAATTATTGAGATGTTTCAAAACGTTTTGCTTCTAATTTTCAAGGACTGTTTGTAGGTGTTATTGAAGAAATGTTTCACAACATTCAAAATTAATTATAATAGCTATGTAAAGAAAAATGTTATCTGCCAATTAATCAAACTCCTTTATTGATTTGAATGAAATATAGTAAACGGGAAAGCACAGTGTTCCACAAACATTTAAGCCAACGATTTTTCTTCCTAAATAATACTATTTCAATAATTTCCAAAATACTTACAAGCTACGGAGAAAAATACCCGAAAAGAACCCTAAGAAGAGTTTTACAAGTCCAGTTAGTTACTCTACGACTCGAATATTTCATTGGTTAAACAATGCTTAACCAAAATAATATGCTTAATAAGCATAGCCAGTACCTTAACCTTCATATTCATCTCCTAATTTTGTTTCGGCATGCAGAATATACCAGATGGGAAATTGACTATTAACTAAGACTTAAGTAGCTCTTATAGAGGTTAGTATACTCGTATGTCCCACCAGGCCCAAAATAAGTAGAAACAAGTACAATTTTAACAAAAATAAAACCGACTTCAAGGTTCACTCGATTTCTCTTGGATGCCATGATCAGATATTAATGTCCTTATCATGGTACCACCGTTGGAACATCTCCTTTCTATTAAAAAAAGAATTATCAAAATCGGTTCATAAACGACGAAGTTATGCCCGAACACATAAAAAAAAATAAAAAAATATATATATACGGTCGAATTGAGAAACCTCCTCCTTTTTTTGAAGTCGGTTAAAAAGATGGCTATAACCTGGTTATACAGTTATAGTGGTAAGGATAAAAATCTTACAGAACACAGTTCGTATGCCAGTTTTGGTCCAAGAAGTTAAATTTAAAGAATAATATCCCTATTCAGTAATATGAAAATGTTATAGAGCTATTAAATTATAGATATAGTTTATAAATTGGCAATGATTTGGCTATCAAACAGCGACAAACGATTATAGCATTGGAACTAATTTTATATTAACGATCGATCAGATTAATTGCGTACAGTATTCTGAATCCATAGCGTGGATTCGTGAAATGCCAATGGATTTGGGGAAATAGCAGACATGACTTACTAAAACAAACAATACTGCTAGTACTAGTTGATTGATTGACGTTGGAGTTGGGAATGAAGGCACAGGCGCCTGGGTACAGACTGTACCTATCAACAACGCTTTAAAATTTCAACAAATTGAAAAATAGAATTAAGCTCTCAATTCAATTGCATTTCTTTTCGAGCTCTTATTTAGGAGAATATATTTCTCGTTTGAAAATGTATTTAAAGAAAATCTACTAGCCTGAAGCTGAAAAATTAAAGAACGAAGTCCACAATCAATCGCATTGAATACGTTAATATTTTTTTTATCTTTTTCGAATACAATTTACTCCTTTATCCTACTGAAGCCTCTATAGTTATCATGCCTAAACCTGGTTTAATCTTTAGCTACTTCAGACATAATCGGACTTAACTATCTTTGGATTAAAGTAAATTGCAATATAGATTTGTCTAACTACATTCGTCAATTTTTACTTACATGAGCTATTATAATTCACTGAATTCTCTACTTGTATTCCCATGATGTCTCCTCACACCATCCTGGTTTAAGTGATCCTCAAACACACTGCGTTCCACTCGATCACTTGTTTTAATCACTTCATCACTTCACTATGTGTTCACTTTACATTTTATCACCTCACTTATCATAGTTTTTGCATTCACATCGATTTTTAGCTGTGAAAGAATTAATCGATTAAATTATTTATTGTAAAACATACATGATTAAATTCAATAATATTTAGATAAAGTTAAAAATCTATATGAATGCCTATAGTTTCGCACTTTTGTAACTGGAATGTTGTGTTCAGCGCGCGTCGGGCCTGCGCGCGCGTCGCTCTCCGTCTCTCGCATATCACTGCGCGCGCATCTGAAACCAATACAAAACTCCCTTTATTTTCGTTGCCACCAGAATGCGGAAAATATCGACTAGATTTTCGACAACCGTTCTTTAGGGTTCAGTGCATCAATATTCAAAGAACCCTTAGATTTGGGACTATTGTGTTTCCTACAATTTCTGAAGATTTTCATTCATATAATAAGCTTATTAAAACAATTCAACTAAGAAATTTGGTATCAAAGTAAAATCGTAAGTATATTATTAGTAACATAGAAAGGTAATTATTAGAATCCTGAATAAAATGCAATTGAGGTCTCTCAACTGACTGTCTAGTCACATATACACAAATAGATTTCGGTCGTGCATCATTGGTTTGCCTACCGCTCAACAATATTCAACTTTGTTCTAGCCCTGACAACTTATAAACATATTTAACAAATTACAACAAACGAAGACGTACGTGTAGTCCAGTAAAGGTAATAAGATCTAAAAACTACTAGCCTTACAAGCATAGAGCAACACGAGCGACCGACCTCCGGGTTAACCATAACGTTTTTTCCGATACAAAATATTCTGCCATTTTTGTGCGTGGGAAAAGGGGGGGGAGAGGCTCTCATACAAAAACCATCGCCTGTCACCACGAACTCACACATAACAACTTAAAGAATATAGTATTTGTTATATACTTCATCATACTATATATTAAAATCTAGGACCTGGTCCGGCTTCGTATGGAAGTCTTTGAAATTATCATCTTTCCTCTACTATAATATATGTAATATTAAATAAATAATATGTAATATTAAAATCCGTTGAGTACTTTAAAAGATCTAAGCGAACAGGCTGCGAAAGCGACTTAATTTTTAACCGACTTATAAAAAGGAGGAGGTTCTATGTTCCACCATATGTTTTTTATACTATGTTAAGATTAGTTAGGTAGTACCAAATTAATTTCCAAATTAAATGAGTAGAAAGATTACTTCTGTATTATATGAATGAGCGAACAAAAATTGATTAGTCAATTGTACGGAACTCTTAGGGCTCTAGTGTTGAAAGCACTTGTCAAGTTTTTTACTCCTATTAATAATGATAAATGAGTAAACAATATGTTTTTGTGCCACTGTGACGGGTGAACTTTTCTTATTTGAAATGTATTTTGACTTCTATTAGTAGATATCATGGGAGTAAGGAAATATGTATTTTTATTGTTATAGCACCTTGAATTATTACTATTGAAGATATAATTGCAAATAGAGATAACACGTACGTACGTAACATTAGGTACGTAGAATATATAAAGACTGCACTGTTGGCCTTGTGGGTTAAGCGGTCCTCACGACTTGCTTGCTTGCTATGCTGAGTGTTGTGAGTTCAAATCCCACATGAGACAACACTTTGTGTAATCCACAAATTGTTGTCCTGAGTCTGGGTGTTCTTTGTGTCTGTTTCATCTATGTTTATAAAGTTTCCCGCGATACATGATGTATATTCCTAATGCGGGAGTTGTCTTTTTGATAAAAAATAAACATGAATTCTAAGTTTTAGATAGTATCTCTATTTGTTAAACGATTTTTGTTTTTAATGGTCTTTCACGCGCTTTACTATAGATGCAGTTTGACTACGAAAACGAAGGTTTTTAACTAATAAAAATATATTTGAAAATGTTTTATCTTTGAAAATTTTATCAATCACTGGCTGTGCCCGCTACTTCATACATTGTTAAGTTTTCAAGTTATTTAAAAATTGTCACCGTGCTTCGGAGAGCACTTTAAGCCGTCGGTCTCGGTTGTTATGAACCTCTAGGTATGGCAATCGTTATTGGGAAGTCAGTGCCCTCAAATATACTGACGATTAGTTCAACCTTCGAATTCAGTTCACCGTCAGGGTTCCGGCGGTCCGATGCCAATTTTTCTCTACTACGGTTTATCGGATAATCCTGTAACTCAATGGGAAAGTAGTGGCATTTCACACAATATTCAAGTTACTCAAATTATTTACTTAAATAACCAGTCTGTTTCTAACGCAGAAGAGTTATTGTTATTTGTTTATATTGTTTATTGTACTTAAAAAACAGACACACTATTATTGAAATACAAATTCACTAAACCATTTCCTATCTGCTTGCTACTGCAGTGTGTTACCCAATGATTAAGTCTGCATTACAAGATAAATCTACTCTTATGTTATCATGCAGATAAAACAACGTTAAATATTCTCAACATTTAATAAACATAGGTATTCGTATACTTAATTATCTGCTGAAATAAGTGCTGGATTTAGTTCTGGATTTAAGATTGCTGATGTTATCTATACTAACATTAAAAAGTGGTAAAGTTTCTAACTTTGTATGGTTGTAGGGGGTAATCTTTTGTATTTTTTTTTATGTTTGACCCTGCCATAATGACTCTACTCTGCCTGATGGAAAGCATAAGCAGAATCGAAGAGTGATGGTCACCATACTGCGAACGCAGACAATGCAGCAATGCAGCATGGTGACCCACACTATGGCGGGCTATAGTGCGTCCAATCGTTTATTTAACTTTTGACAGATCACGCACATAAAGTTTTGTAATAATTTTTGATCAATGTACTAGAGGGAATACTGTACTTCATGGACGGGCTCCGCCCACTTAGAGATGTGTCATTCATAATGAATGACCACAGACTATAAAAACGGGTTTGAAATAAATCGATTATCGATTATATTAATAAAACATACAATAACATTATTGTGATTATATTTTATATCAAATCACACGGTCTCTAAACTTGAGTCACTGATATAAGAGGCCCATTATTACAGCTCTCCTTTTCAAAGTATTCACGAAGTCGCAAGACAAACTCTCTTGTTTGTCCTTTGAGCACCTTAATTTTTGGTATTTTGACAGTAACGAAGGGAGGGACGATACGCTCAACTCAACCAAACGTGAGAATTCACAAATAAATCAATACGGAGGAATAAAAATACTCAACTCGACGTATGAAAATGTGAATTATGACTAACTACAAAATGTCCGCTACGCGTCCGGTGTTGCGGTTTAATAATCGATAAAATTGCGAAATTATCGGTAAAACAATGAGTGTATTAAATCGATTAAAACTTCTTCATGTACAAAATCGATCGATAAAAGAAATCGAATCGGTAACGGGTCAGGGTATCACTATTTGATTAAGTATTAGAGCTGTCAAAAGTTAAATAAACGATTGGATACATTATAGTGATGCTTTCGCATCATTGGGCCTCCGGTCTCGCACTCACCAACGAAACACGACAGCATGATCGCTGTCATTTTACGTTGATTTTCTGTGCGAGGGTAGTACCGCCCCGGTCGAGCCGGCCCAACAGTGCTGAAATAAGCGTGGCTCTACTACCTTGTAAATCTTAGAAAGTACTGATCTGATCCTGAAAATTCTGTCACTAACAGAAAGCGACACTATCCAGGAGTGACATAGGCTATATTTTATTATAATTACACAAAAAATTCAGTTGAAAATAATAGTATTTGTAAATCAAGTCAAAGAAAAGCGGGTGGTTAACGCCTAACAAAGTGGGTACGGAAATTATTTGTATTTATTGATTTGTGTAACGTATTTATGTTTATCTTCATCATTAACAGTCTTTAACAGTCCACTGCTGGATATAGGCCTCTCCATAGAAAGCAGGTTTTCGTCTTTTACACCACGTTAGACAGACGGGCTTATGTCAAGTTTTCCTTGTCTATGGACTGTTGTCTTGTGTAGTTTGCTTCCTTTAGTCGGTTTTTACGACACCCACTGGACGATTAGGGGAAATGACACTCCGAATACCTCATTCGTCACCACATGGCATTGAATATTTATTTATGTTAAAGTTTTTTTTAGAGAACGTGGTTGTTGCTTAGTATAGGTTATGTGATAGTAAGAGACTTACACCGTCTTCCCATGTGCATTACAAGTACGGTGTAGCCCACTCGTTTTGAGAGAGAAATATTTACTTAATTTTGATTTCCTGGCAGTTTTGGTTGATATTGTGGAGGAATGGGTGTCGTACCCCTCCAACACAAAGGGAGGATCCTCCGACCAGGCGAGGTGATTATGCCTGGCGGGCCACTGCCCAACGGTTGATCTTGGGAGAACTTTTATTGTGCGATTCAGGATTGGTAGTTACTCCGTGTTGTGCGTTACTTCTTATTTCAGTGTATCTTCGGTAGATGGCGTTGTCATATGTTTTTGTTGCGCTGTATGTAAAGGTCACTACAATATCATATCTTTTAAGCTATGGAGTTCAAACCAGGCCCTGCCAAAATGACTCTACTCTGTCTGATGGAAAGCATAAGCAGAATTCAAGAGTGGTGGTCACCATACTGCGAATGCAGACAATGCAACAATGCAGTATGGTGACCCACACTATGGCGGGCTAGTGATGCTTCTGCATCATTGGGCCTCCGGTCTCGCACTCACCAACGAAACACGACAGCATGATCGCTGTCATTTTACGTTGATTTTCTGACAGTTCACGGTAGGGCCGTGCTGAAATCAGCGTGGCTCTACTACCTACATATATATATAAGTATATACAATACTTAAAAGAAATATAAGTCTGTAGAGCATATTTTCGTAGTGTAATGTGTTCCTATAAGTGTTACGTCTTCTTTAATAGTAGTTGCACCACAAAACTACAAATCTAATGATTCGCAGTAGGTAGGAGTGTAAAAATAGACCGTCTATCAACATGTCTGTTCGGAACCGCAGTCCAATGATGTTTCCGTAGAAACCGATGATTCTGAAGCGTTTAATCTTGAAAAGCTAAATATTTGGTTTGTTACTGTCCCAGTTATGTTCGCGGGGCTATTAATATAGTGTCCAAGTTTACAATTACACGTAGTCCCATGGGAGTAGAGATGGATGTTGAAATATTAATCAAAGTAAGCAATAGTGATTTGCTAGTTTAAACGAGCAATTCTTGTATATATATATACTTAATCTGAATCTCAGAAAAGGCTCCAACAGTTTTTAATCGACTTAAAAAAAAGGAGGTGGTTTCTCAATTCGACCGTATACTTTTTTTTTCTCTGGGTTCGCGGATAACTTCGTCGTTTATGAACCAATTTTGATGATTCTTTTTTTCATGGAAAGGAGATGTCCCAATGGTGGTACCATGATAAGGACATTAATATCTGATGATGACATTCAAGAGAGAACGAGTGGAACCTTGAAGTCGGTTTTATTTTTGTTAAAATTGTACTTGTAATGATATTTAGTATGCATGGCGTTTCGGAGGCGATAAGTCGATCTAGCTAAGATTCATTTTAAGAAACTTTCTTTTAAATTTTATAAGAGACATTTAAATGCATCTATAAATAAACGACTCATTCACCGGTAGGTATCATTTAGTAGATAGTTGTGCAACATCCGACGAACATGACCCGTCAAGTTGTCATCAGACCAGTTAAATGTTATGCGATGTCAAAAATATCATTTTAATATTTTATGGCGTCAATGACGTCATTCATAGTCTATTATAAAGAAAGGTCGACGGAAAAGGTTGCTGCTCAGTTGTCATAGAGAATAGACTAGACTTGGTTATGGATAATTTTTTTTTTGTTTGATTTAAAAGAAGAACAAACCATGAAAGTTGTTTGCATTTATTTAGACCGTCTGATATTCTTAGGAAAAATAGGTTAATGTTTATTTTAGTTATCAATATCATTAATGGCCTTAACAGTCACTGCTGAATACAGGCCTCTCATTAGAATGCAGGTTTATACATCTATTCATTTATTTTTATTATTCACATTTTCAAAGAAAACAAAGTATGAGTTACAAATATGAAGATGTAATATTCGGCGGTTATAGCTCACGGCGATTTCTTACAGTCAATTTTTATTTATGACTAGCTGAACCCCGCGATGTTACCGTCCCGTACCACGGGTGATGTCGTGGGACAAAGCTAGTATAAAAAAGTAGCCTTAGTTACTCCTTAGATGATCAGCTACCTGCCAGTGAAAGTCCCGTCAAAGTCGGTCCAGCCGTTCCAGAGATTACCCGGAACAAACAGACAGACAGACAGACAAAAAAAAATCTACACTTTTGGCATATGCATTTACAAAAAAGCGGTTATTTTAATATCCCAAACAGACACTCCAATTTTATTTAATTGTATAGACAAGCGTCAAAAATTCTTTGTGCTAGGAAAAGACCAAATTCTGGTCACATGAAAGATATTTCCATATTGTATTTATTTGTTTATGTATTTACAAAAGGAGGCAAAAGTAACGCGTGCGAATAGTCACGTGCAAACTTGGCATCGCCAGAGCTTTGTTAAATAGTACATAGTTTTAATCTACCTGATTTATATCACAGCTCATCCATCCATTTATTAAAGGTAATCCAGGTCCAAGAATAATATTTATTCCAGATTGGTAATCCAGTGAGTTGATCCAGGCCAATGCTAGATTGATTCACGTGATACTGTTTGAGTCATTCAAAACTGTTGATTTGGTAGTGTGCTTTTGTTTTCCATTCTTTATTTTCCTTATTCATTCCAGTCTACCTTTCCAGACACATTTAAGCACTAATTTCTGATCTGTTATTACGCATCCAGTGATTTAGTTAGTCACTGCACAATATCTTCTTGTACATAAGCCCCGTATTTACATCACAGTGACAATTAGCAGATGATTTTCAAATAAACACGCACAGTTATATCGAAACAAATGAAGTGTGTTGCTCGCACTCCCGCGCAGGTGTAGAGAGTATTCGTGAGATAATTGACACGAACCATTGCAGACTTACAGTGTGACGTCATGTGACGTCATTGTTACTTATTAAGAAGATTTTTATGTCTATATTCTGTTTAGTCTAATAACTAGTTGGTGTAACAATAATTCTTGCAGCCCGGGGATGTTGTCTAGAGTGGGGCGCTTTGCCGCCTCTTACTGCATAGAACTGTGAGATGCGCGAAAGTGTCCTGCCCCTAGGGCGACTGTGGTCATCCCGGGATGTAAATCAGTTTGTGAGGTGAAGCAGAGAGGATTCCAGAATCCGCTGATGCGTCCCTAGAGCTTCTCCCGACCGCTGCGGATTTTAGTGGGTAGGACGGTTTTCCGGAAGTCCCACACACCCCCTTCGCCTATCCTACTGAGGGTACTGTGCGAAAAGCATTCCCCGCTTCCCCGCGTATAAAGAAGGTGTAATCCATATGGTGACTACCATAATGACTCCACTCTGCCTGATGGAAAGCATAAGCAGAATCCAAGAGTGGTTCTTGACAACACTTAAAAGCAGCGTGGCGACCGCTTAATCCACTTGGCCAACCGAACAGTCAATTCGTTGTCGTATTGTCAAACATTCATACGTAATTCTGTCCAAGGTGTCAAAAAAAAAAAACGGGACAACATATTGTGTGATCCACAAATTGTTGTTCTGGTCTGAGTGTTCTCCGTGTCCGTTTCATGTATGTTTCTTAAGGATCTAATTCCTCTGCGACACCTGTGTCTTACTTATACTTACATCCTGATGTATCTGATGAACTGCCTCGTTGGTCTAGCGATAGACGTGTGCGACTGCTGATCGTGAGGTCTCGGGTTCGGGTTCGATTCCCATGTTTGTATGATCTACAAATATTTGTTTCGGAGTTTGGGTGTTTTCTATGTATAATATGTATGTATTTACAAAAAAAAAGTATAAATGTATTTGTATCAGTTGTCTAGTATCCATAACACAAGCTCTGCTTAGCTTGGGACTAGATGGCGTTGTGTTATAGATGTCCGAAATATTTATTATTATTATTATATTCCTAAGGCGGTAACTGTATTTTAAGTATATAAAAAAAACAATTTATTACTCAGCATATACTCTGGCGTCCTAACTCAGACTCGTGATGATTAAATCTTCACCAGACACAACCGAAATTCACTGAAATAATGACTCAGTAGGTTTTGTATTGATTATTGAGAATCCATATTATATTTAGATACTTTAGCATTTAAATATAGTGTATTATAAAGCAGACTACTTCTACTTGAGGTACTTCTGCACATCTTCTTATATCTCTTTATAGAATCGTAAACTAAGCATTTGATCATGTCATTATCTTTAGCAAAAGTGTTGGCTGACAAACACGCGGGCGGAGCTGCGGGCAACAGCTAGCAATAAATAAATAAAATGACACTCATTACCAATAGTATTTGCATATAAAGTCGTCAAATCTTTTGAACTATTCAACGGATTTTGATGTAGTTTCAGCAATATCAGTTTGACTGCCTCGTTGATTTCGCAGATGGCTTGTGCGACTGCTGATCATGAGGTCTCGGGATCGATTCCGGGGTCGGACCAAATGTTTGTATGATCTACAAATATTTGTTTCGGAGTTTGGATGTTTTCTATGTATGTATTTACAAAAAAAGTATATGTATGTATTTGTATCAGTTGTCTAGTACCCATAACACAAGCTCTACTTAGCTTGGGATTAGATGGCGTTGTGTGTTAGATGTCAGAAATATTTATTATTTATTATTATTGTTTAATAGACATAGTGATTTAAGAGGAAGGGTATGTATATTATTAGGTGCATAGTATATTAAAAACGGAACTCCGAGACTCACTAGTATATCTATAACAAATTCAATTAGATTTTTTATGGTAAAGTCGGTAATAAGAGCACACGGTAATAGTAAGTGTCGGTAATTGACACTTGCAATTGAAGAATTTCGTTTGAATTTTGAATCAGGGGAAAAACATATCAAATCAATCGAGCAAACTCAATTCCCTCGACAGTACTCGATAGAGACTGGTTATTCTAACGTTTTTGACGTTGATTATGTCTCAATGACGTAAGTCATCACTGACACTGACAGCACACACTAATTGGATACGTCACAGTTGTCTATAGTTCAAAAACAATGGACTAGACGGTGGTGTTCCATGACTCAGTAGGTCAGTGATTCAGAATGAGTTGCGTATTGTCGCCGAGTCATACACATATGTTGTACCTACATATGCTAACATTTATTAAGTTTTGGAATTAAAATTATTTGAAGTTGGATAATTGCAATGCAATTTGCTTCAACTGCCTCGGTGGTGCAGTGGTAGCGTATGCAACTGCTGTGCTAGAGGTCTCAGGTTCGATTCCCGAGTCGAACTAAATGTTTGT
The DNA here is from genome assembly GCA_905220595.1 of Spilosoma lubricipeda. NCBI lineage: Eukaryota > Metazoa > Arthropoda > Insecta > Lepidoptera > Erebidae > Spilosoma > Spilosoma lubricipeda. The sequence continues at coordinate 15,919,206 of HG992294.1, read as the reverse complement.
ATGATCTGCAAATATTTGTTTCGGAGTTTGGGTGTTTTCGTTGTTGGGTGTTGTATGTATGATATGTATGTTTTTACAAAAAAAAAGTATATATGTATGTATATATGATACAAAGTATCAGTTGTTTAGTACCCATAACACAAGCTCTGCTTAGCTTGGGACTAGAGGGCGTTGTGTGTTTGATGTCCGAAATATTTATTTATTTTATTTATAATTAAGTAAAATTATTTGACCCTTTTTAACTTGTGACCGTGCCTACGTATAACATTAATATGATTATTGTATAAGTTTTTTTTTTCTCATTACCAAAATTAATACTGGTCATTATATAAAGAAAAAAACTGTAGATTTTCAAATGTACCGTCTCTAACAATTTGAATACTTGAAGTAGTAAAAGAATACTAAAATCCAAAAAAACTAATAATATGTATGCAAAATATATTAATGAATGTTATGAAAACTGTTAGGTAAATATGACTTTTCATTATGTATATATACAATTTAAGTCATACCTATGTTGAATTTTACAGAAAAAAGAAATAAAAGTGAAATGGAAGTACAAATAAAATTAATATGGTAGAAATAGAAATCCACACACCACTACAAAAGAAGGAGAAGAAAATTTTTATTTACGTGACCTCTTAAAACCACAATAGCGGGGCATCCCCATGATATACTCGTGAGTAAAACCATCCTTAAAAAATATCTGTCACATTTCTTTAAAACATGATTTGCGTCATAGCACGCTTGAGCCACCCACCTTGACGCTCATGTTACATTATGAAAAGATTTCATAATTTCTTTTTATCGCATTTGGCAAAATAAATGTTTTATGATTTCTAAAACGATTTTGAAGCGGACGTTTGGTGTTAGAGCTCTTTCACATTGACAGGCGTCGAGCGTGCGTCGAGTGCTTGTTGGATGTTAGTTGATTTAGAACTTCAACATTTGGAATAGGGATCGTTTTTTGTTTTTTCGAAAGACGGTCCCCATTTCATCTCATCCATATCTATATATCTATACAAATAAATAAAATTGGAGTGTCTGTTTGTAATATTAAAATAACAGCTTTTTAATCAATGCATATGTATGTATACACGATACACATACCAAAAATGTAGTTAAAAAAAATTTTGTCTGTCTGTCTGTCTGTTTGTTCCGGGTAATCTCTGGAACGGCTGGACGGATTTTGACGGGACTTTCACTGGCAGGTAGCTGATGATCCAGGGAGTAACTTTTTTTAGACTAACTTTGTCCCGCGGCGTTACTCGCGGTACAATAATAACCGCGGGTAACACCGCGGGGTTCAGCTAGTTTTATATATTTTTTAACATTAATTTCATGACGACGAAGACTTCAGATTTGAAAGCAATAAACATTAGACATTGGCAGAAATAGCTGATCCGAGAGATCAGGCTGGTTGCCATTTCATCAAAAAAGACAAGACAACATTTGGAATAGAATAAACTTTATTGTAGATCGTTTTTTGTTTTTTTTTGGAAGACGGTCCCCATTTCATCTCATCCACATTTTATATTTTTTTTTATCATTAATTTCATCACGATGAAGACTTAAAGACTTTAAGACTTATGACATGAAGACCATAAACACTTGAATTTGAATTTCACCAAAAGAAGAAGAAGAAGAAGAACTTTATTGTTCATCAACATTTATTATTCAAGAATACCAATTACACAAATAATATCAGAATACTATTAATTAATAAACATTTAAAAATAGTGGCTTGCTGGCCAAATATATACTCGTAAACAGATCTCTTCTCTGTAGAGTATTTTGTTTAACCATCATTTATTTTATACATGAAGTGTGTTTTGATAATATTTTAGTCACAATATTACGTAGTTTGAGATGGTTAACGAAATTTAAGAAACTAGAAGAGATATATTTTTATGTTAGGAATTAGGTGTTTTTTAATTAGTTTTTTTTTATGTTTGGCCCCGCCGAAATGACTGTACTCTGTCTGATGGAAAACATAAGAGGATCTAAGAGTGGTGGCCACAATACTGCGAATGCAGACAATGCAACAATGCAACATGGCGACCCACACCATGGCGGGCTAGTGATGCTTCTGCATCATTGGGCCTCTGGTCTCGCACTGACCAACGAAACACGACAGCATGATCGCTGCCATTTTACGTTGATTTTCTGTGCGTTATTTTTTAATCAAATAATTTTCAATAATTTAAAATGGTTCTATTTAGATAAATAAATAAATAAATAATGATGATGATGATAGATGGCACATAACATTTGTTTACTTATTGGAATGCGTTTAGGCGTTTAGACTACGACACGTTTAGTTCGCGCGTTCAACGGTCCTCGTATGAATATGACTTTGACATCGGTAGAGTAGCAGTAGTAGGTAGAGTTTTCAATTTCATTGTAACATATCTTGTCATTTTGCACGTCATAGAAACGTCATAAAGACGTTATTTAACGTCTTAAAAAATTGTATCATGAAATTTTTTAACATATTCTATTCCAATGGCTTTCGTGAGACGAAATACTATGAGTGTTTGAGCTTCGTGGAGCATAATCCTCAATCCTTGTTTCTTAATATCTTGTGTATCAGGTATCCTAGAACAGTGATTAATAACATCAAACACAATTTTCATCAAAATTTCCGTCCGTAGGAGAGCCATGCTTCGGTTTGAAAGGGCCGGATCGAAAGGAGTGATACCACGGCCTCACAGAAAACCGGTGTGAAATAGCGTTTGCGCTATGTTTCACCGAGTGAGTAGGAATAACGGAGGCCCATACCCCAACCCCTCCCCACATCCCTTTCCCCATCCCCCAAAGATCGGCAACGCACTTGTGAAGCATCTGGTGTTGCGGGTGTCCATGGGCGACGGTAATCGCTTACCATCATGATACGTCTGCTCGTTTGCCCATTATACCATAAAAAATATAAATAAAAATTCTTTGACCAAATGAACAGATTAATTTCGACAAGCGTTCTGCCATTAGTTGTCACGTCACACTTGCACATATTTTCACTACTGTGTGGCGTCTATTCAGTAAATAGGTAAAGTTTATTATACTCTTAAATGTTTATCTATTAAAATGGACCATCAACCACAATGTAGCGGTGCAAAAAGTGGCAAATCACAAGCCAGAGAAATCATTGACTAGTTTTATCCCGTCAACCGTTTGCCAGAGAATTTTGGCACGACAAGGGATCACTGACGAAAATAATTTTTTCACTCACTCTCGAGGAACTATAGTAAGTTATTAAAAAAACATACGCTTCTCTTATATGTGTCATCGGTGATCACCTTCGAGGTAACTTCTGTTTAGGTTTTTTTTAATGAGTGTTGTTTATTTTTAAACGTAAGTCTTTTTGATCATAGTGTACGGTATGCTAAATTAAAGATAAATGTGCTAGGAAGAAATAACTGTATTTAATAGAAACATGAAACTTAACAGATTTACAATGAAAATGCTATGAATCGATGCGCGGCGAATGGTGCGATAGGTCGTCCTGTATGATGTTGCAACGACTACCGTTTTGTTACGTGTTCAATAATTTTATATTGTAAACTAGCTGCCCCGGCAAACGTCGTTTTGCCATAATTTTTTTTAAGGATGGGTGACTCTTACCATTTAGGGAGATGAAAAATAGATGTTAGCCGATTCTCAGACCTACTCAATATGCTCACAAAGTTTCATGAGAATCGGTCAAGCCGTTTCGGAGGAGTATGGCAACGAAAACTGTGACACGAGAATTTTATATATTAGATGAGGTTCGCTGCGCGTCGATGTCAGCGTAAAACTATAACAAGTGAAATGTACGGGTTTGCTCGTACAGTTAGTAAAATGTTGAAGAGTTTTATTAACGTAAAGGTATTTAAAACAACGATAAAAGATGATGATGTTGATATAAAACAATATAGAAATATTTAGTATTGACTTTTTAAGAACTCTGTGCTCTATATATCCTCCTGAATCTATGATGATGTCTGCCTGATATGTAATTCTGTGTCACGGTGTATTTTCCGACTGTATTCATGTTACAAATAAATGAAATTGGAGTGTCTGTTTGTAATATTAAAATAACCGCGTCTTACTAAATGCATATGTATGTATACACGGTACATATACCAAAATAACATTTTTTATTTTTTTGTCTGTCTGTCTGTTTGTTCCGGCTGGACCGATTTTAACGGGACTTTCACTGATAGGAAGCTGATGATATAAGGAGTAACTTATGCTACTGTTTTTGGACTAGCTTCGCCCCACGGTATCACCCACAATAACCGCAGGTAACACCGCGGGTCTCAGCTAGTAAGTTTAAAGTACATAGCACCTTTTTTTAATAAACATAGAGAAATGTTCCCACTTCATAGGTAGTGTATTTTCAGGTATTTTCATTTATGTGCGAACAGGATGGTCGTCTAGACAGATGAAATAAATAAATAGTAATAATATATATAAATAAATAAATAGTAATAAGTAAATATGTCCAGTAAATATATTGACTTTTCATTATGAATATATACAATTTAAGTCATACCTATTAGCTAATTATATTTTCCCAGTAGGAATTCAATTTTAAAGTATGTTACTTAGGTTCTATTTTACAGAAAAAAGAAATAAAAAAGTAAAATGGAAGTACAAATAAAATTAATATGGTAGAAATAGAAATCCAAACACCACAACAAGAGAAGGAGAAGAAAATCTTTATTTACGTAACCTCTTAAAACCACGAGAGCGGGGCATCCCCGAGATATACACGTGACTAAAACCATCTTCAAGAAATATCTGTCACATTTCTTTAAAACATGATCTGCGTCATAGCACGCTGAACCACCCACCTTGACGCTCATGTTACATTATGAAAAGATTTCATAATTTCTTTTTATCGCATTTGGCAAAATGAATGTTTTATGATTTCTAAAACGATTTTGAAGCGGACGTCTGGTGTTAGAGCTCTTTCACATTGACAGGCGTCAAGCGTGCGTCGAGTGCTTGTTGGATGTTAGTTGATTTAGAACTTCAACATTTGGAATAGGGATCGTTTTTTGTTTTTTCGAAAGACGTCCCCCATTTCATCTCATCCATATTTTATATATTTTTTCAAGGTAGTAGAGACACGCTGATTTCAGCACGAACGGGCCGGCTCGACCGGGGCGGTACTACCCTCGCACAGAAAATCAACGTAAAATGACAGCGATCATGCTGTCGTGTTTCGTTGGTGAGTGCGAGACCGGAGGCCCAATGATGCGAAAGCATCACTAGCCCGCCATGGTTTGTGTAACCATGCTGAATTGTTGCATTGTCTGCGTTCGCAGTATGGTGACCATCACTCTTGGATTCTGCTTATGCTTTCCATCAGACAGAGTAGAGTCATTATGGCAGGGTCAAACATAAAAAAAAAAACATTAATTTCATGACGACGAAGACTTAAGATTTGAAAGCTATTAACACTAGACATTGGCAGAAATAGCTGATCCGAGAGATCAGGCTGGTTGCCATTTCATTAAAAAAGACAAGACAACATTTGGAATAGAATAAACTTTATTGTTGATCGTTTTTTGTTTTTTTTGGAAGACGGTCCCCATTTCATCTCATCCACATTTTTTATTTTTTTTATCATTAATTTCATCACGATGAAGACTTAAAGACTTGAAGATTTATGATATGAAGACCATAAACACTTGACATTGGCAGAAATAGCTGATCCGTGAGATCCGGCTGGTTGCCATTTCACCAAAAGAAAAAGAACTTTATTGTACATCAACATTTATTAATCAAGAATACCAATAACTTGTAACCCCTGAACCTGTCAGGAAGTCACCTCACCGACTAGCCAACCGTAGACCATGAGAATCTCCGGGCGCCGTAAAGAAATGTGTTAAATAAAAATAAATAAATTTAAACAAAGATGAATAAATAAAAGTTAAAAAAAAGATAATATGTGTGGGTGTGTGTTTGGGATACCAGGGTGCTCTTCAGAAGAAACGAATACTCCTCAGTGATGCATTCATATATTAACAAAAAATAAAAAAATACAGGTAACAAGATTATAACAAATACATATGAGGGTTGTCACTGGCTTAAAAAATATATATAGTTCTACAGTAAAAAACCACTCTTCGGTGTTGCTGCACTGCAGACACCCAGACGAACTCCCAACCCCTCTTAGACCTCAGGCGAGGGTCCACTCGGGCTTCTAATGATGATCTTAAGATCAGCTAAAATTATAACACCTTATGTGGGTGTTAAAAAAATAAAGTATATACTTTCTAATATATAGGTCCTAGGGAGGAATCCTTTGGACACGTAAGCGAGCTAGGTGGTGAGCTGCGGGCTGCCTCAGACGATATCCCTGCCAGGATTTAACCTCACAACCAGGATGTGTGCTCCGTAATCTTTTGGTTCTGTCCGGAACCATGAACCCTACACAGAAAATACATCTCCTAGACACACATTCAAAGAAATAAAGACATGGTTAAGATTAATTTATAGGTTATATTTGATTTTTTACCTCAGACGGGGAATCGAAGATTACAGCAGCGTTTCACTATACACAGCGAACAACAATCACGAGGCTTATGCAGGATAGTCACAATAGGCAGAGAACTGAAGACAGTGAGTCAGTCATCCACAAAATCCTCGTTTATATAGACTTGGAAACGAATGTTCGAGAATCTCCCACCAACCTTCTCAGCTAAACATGAGCACCACTCACTCCGATATATTCTAATGCAAGGGCACTATTTCGCGAAGTGAACAATTGCATATCAATTAATACTGAAACAAGGTTATTCTTAAATTTTGCAAGATGCAACTGTCAACAGTGACTGTATGACGCAGTGCAGAATAACGCCCTCTGGTGCCGCTTGGATGAACTGTTCGGCCGGTCGAACCAATAGCAAGAGTGTAACACGCAGTGAGGGCGCTGTGCTCACTTTTTTTCTTGATATAACTATATTTTAATAGCATTTAGAAAAACAAATGTTACACCACCCCCTTCCTCACAGAATTCCCTGAGTTGTGCACGAAGGGAATACCTAGCACAGAGCAAAAAATATAGTCCACTCTGGAAGAAAACAAAAACTGAACTAAAAAATATAACATAGGTCACTATGTTGATAGTGAAAAGACTACTACAAGATAACCATACATTGACTCCACGCCCTACATCACTGTATGCCTGTCACATAGGTGAATTGCACAGTGTGGAGAGGTGTGTGTCATTAATTATCGTTCAACACAAAAAGTATTAGATTACGTTCGTATGAACGACTTAAATATAGAAGAGATACAGTGGGGAGAAGGAACAGAAGATGGTTCCTCTTCACTGTATTTTAAAATGTCTTTAATATGGAATGTCCCCAAATTCTTACCATCCAAATCTGATAGTTCATAGACCAGCGGTGAGCGCTTTGCAGTGACTATGCACTTAAAAGATTTAGGGGCCAGCTTGGAAGTGAAGTTCTTGTCCTTGTTGGAAAGATAATGGGTTCTCATATAGACATACTGTCCCACCTTTAACTCCACATGCCTTTTTCTGAGGTTGTAGTACTTCTCGTTACGCTGGTGAGAAACATTCGAATGTTTGCTCACCTGATCGTATACACGACGACGTTCCTTCAACCTCTCGCCACAGGACACGGGACTGTCAATGGAGATAGAGTTAGGAGGAGAAGACTTTAGGATGGAAGGTTTCGACACACGTTTTGGGTTACCCATTAGGCCAGGACGAGCAGTGTTTACTGGTTTGTCCTGCTTACAAGTTTCACACTTGCCCACATATTCCTTAACGCTCTCATACATCTTGGGCCAGTAGTAGTTGAGGGCCAAGCGTTTGTGGGTTTTCCGAACACCTCCATGGGCACTCGTGACGTGGTCATGGTACTTGGAGAGCAGGGACAGCTTGTCCTCCTGTGGCACCACCAGCTTCCAGCTAAACTGTGATGTTAATGTGTACTTGCCTTTTGACAACCTATACAAAGCATCGTTGCGTATGTCGAAGCTAGGGAAGTTACTGGGGTTATTCTTCACACTTTTTAGAGTGTGAAGGTACCAAGAATCCTTGGAGACACTGGTGTCTATTGCGTCAACCTTATCAATGACATGATGCACCAGGGATGTACGTCCTAGACCTACCTTGTCAGTGTTGATGTTATTGAACTTCTCAATAATGCTATTTATAATCCGCTTCTGATCAGCGGTCAAATTATCGTAATCCTTCAAACCACGGTTGAGAGCCAGTGACTCAACAGGATTACACTCATCAAAATTAGAGAGATTGATATTTCGAGATATCAATCTATCCCCTATATGAAATCGTTGCCAGAAGTCAACACCAAATATCATAGGAGAGGTGATTTCCGGGACAACATAAAACTTAATAACTCTGACAGCAGAGTTATATACTATAGGAAGAGAAATACAGCCTAGACAAGACAGAGATGTGCCGTCTGCTGTAGTTAAACTAAAATTAGGGTTGATGTTTTCAAGTTCAAACCCTAATTCAAAAAATTTGTGGTGCGCACCCTTACCTAAGATAGAGCAGGCCGCACCCGTATCAAGTAAACCTAGAACATTTAAGTTCATGATCTTTACTACTAAATACGGTCTAATATCATTATCCTGTTTATTAAACAGGACCCTATCAGAGGAGACATCAGACAGAGTAGAATGCACTGAACTGATGGGTAAGCTCTCAACAAGGCCCTGACTTACCCGTTTTTTTTGCTTGTTGAGACACTGGGAACATTCCGGTGCTCTGACTCCTTTCTGACCACACCGGAAACACACCACCTCTCTCGACTTTTTGCAGCTGGGAGTAGCATGACCGCCCTCACCACAGCGAAAGCAATTGTGCTCGCTCGAGGTTGATGGACGAGTCACTGCAGAGACCTGTTGGTGAGTTTTACATTGAGATTTTGGTTTAAATTTTTGGTGGTGTAGATCCACAGTGATACTGCATTTATCAAATGCTGGCTCATGGAATGCCTCAGCCCTTGCACGAGCAAGTTCTAGGCGCTTCCCCAATCGCTTCAGGTCTGTGATGGACTTGACGTCATGAAGAGCTAATTCCTTCATGTAGTCAGGCCTTATGTTATGCATCAGAATGTCCAGTTGTTCCTCACTGGGCATCTTGCATGAAAGTCTAGAGAACATGGCCTGCATCGTAGAGATGTAATTGCCTAATGTTTCAGAACGAGCCTGTGTACGCTGCCTAATTTCATTTCGGAGACGATAATCATAGTCGGGAAGGTCGAAGTTCTCCCTCAGCTCTTCCAACACAGCCTCATAAGAGGTAAGGTCCACCCTGTTGGCACGGAACCAAGATAGGGCTGGACCCTCCAAAAGGTCGGAGAAAGCCGTGAGGATTTTGTCCTTAGTGACTTCCCGAGCACACCTGAGCTCCTCAAGTCTTTCGATGAAAACACGTACACAGGTAGATCCATCAAATTTTAAATTAAAAGAATTGAGATTAATGGGTTTATCCCTTATTACCATTGTCGGTATGGAATCGGCAGCTATTGCGTTAAGTCGCGTCGAACGGTCCCTCCTTGGCACAGGTGAGGTATAATTGATTTGGTCCGCTACAGGACCTTTATCTCCCTCTGAACCATCTGAGTCAGAGTCAGTTTCTGTTTCAGTTAACGATAAAATTTTAACTAACCGGTTACGGATCCCTACTAGTTCTGAGCAGTCCAAACCACACCTTGCTAACCTATCGAGAAGATAATTAGCCCTCAAGGCAATCTTATTACGCACGGTCATATTAGAAAAGAAATCACCTGAAGAAATGGCTCCTTCCAATTCAATAACCTTGGGCTCGCAGAGAGACAGTTCTGAAGCCGCAGAAGCAGTAACTAAAGCGCTGGCCTTAATGCTGCCACGCCGGAGAAGCCGTAATGCAGTTCGCAGCTCACCCCTCAAACTAACCACCGTGTCTTCAGGATTAGCTGAAATGCCCATAGCAGTCAATTCGTTAATAAGTTCATCCTTTTTAAGGTAATTAATACATTTAACCAGTTGAGCCATGGTGTAAATGGACAAGTTTAACTTTAAATTTTACAGCAAATGAAAAGAAAAAATATAATATAAGGCACTAAAATATCCTTAGTGCTTAAAGAGAGTTAACAAATACAATAAAAAAACTGTCTTAGTCTGTAAAAAAAACTAAATATACAGTATTATTCAGTTAACTCAGTTAACTACACTGTTAACTGAGATGAAAGTAAATTTTAAAATTTTTTTAAAACAATTAAATTATGTTTGTGAGGTATCAAGAAAAATTTTTGATCACCTTTAAAAATCTTCAAATTGATGATTCACCAACAAGAATACAATAATTAATCTAGTTATAGACACTTTATGAATTGTTAACAATCAATTCCTGCTTCCCAAACAGTAAAGTGTTAAAATTTTATATTTGTAAAAGTATTCCTTACACAAATTTAAAAGTAGGGTAAGACCCACATGAAATTAAATTAACACAACTAAGTTAACAAAAGCTTCTTTATAAAACTAGATAAAAGGAAAAAACAATATATCCTTTTTATTACAACAAGCAAACCCACTATTTGGCTTGATGTAGCTTAAAGAGAAAAAAAAGATATACACTTCTTTTGTTCGAAGGTATAATCATAAAATTAAAAGTACACTTTTCAAATGCACCTATATAAATGAAATGCTATGTATGCATCACTATAATAATGCAGATCCCATAGGGACTGACCACTAGAAAAAAGAAAAAAATAAAAAAGAAAAGAAAAAAAAAGTTTCTAATAGGAATCCAAAACTTACCAAAATGTGTGCAGTTTTAATTTTGTTTCAATTTAGAATTTAGCTCAAAGCTTTTCCACACCGTTGAGATGGAGGTATAGGCTGAAAAAAGCAATGAGAGATTATTACATGCGTACTGCACCCGCACAACCAATTAACGTCCTGGGAAGTCTCGGACGGAGGGTAGACGTTTCCTCCAGAGTGAGCCTAGTAACACCCACACAACACACACACACAAAGGTTCTAAAAGTAGCCTAACGCTGGTCGCCAATTTGTAACCCCTGAACCTGTCAGGAAGTCACCTCACCGACTAGCCAACCGTAGACCATGAGAATCTCCGGGCGCCGTAAAGAAATGTGTTAAATAAAAATAAATAAATTTAAACAAAGATGAATAAATAAAAGTTAAAAAAAAAGATAATATGTGTGGGTGTGTGTTTGGGATACCAGGGTGCTCTTCAGAAGAAACGAATACTCCTCAGTGATGCATTCATATATTAACAAAAAATAAAAAAATACAGGTAACAAGATTATAACAAATACATATGAGGGTTGTCACTGGCTTAAAAAATATATATAGTTCTACAGTAAAAAACCACTCTTCGGTGTTGCTGCACTGCAGACACCCAGACGAACTCCCAACCCCTCTTAGACCTCAGGCGAGGGTCCACTCGGGCTTCTAATGATGATCTTAAGATCAGCTAAAATTATAACACCTTATGTGGGTGTTAAAAAAATAAAGTATATACTTTCTAATATATAGGTCCTAGGGAGGAATCCTTTGGACACGTAAGCGAGCTAGGTGGTGAGCTGCGGGCTGCCTCAGACGATATCCCTGCCAGGATTTAACCTCACAACCAGGATGTGTGCTCCGTAATCTTTTGGTTCTGTCCGGAACCATGAACCCTACACAGAAAATACATCTCCTAGACACACATTCAAAGAAATAAAGACATGGTTAAGATTAATTTATAGGTTATATTTGATTTTTTACCTCAGACGGGGAATCGAAGATTACAGCAGCGTTTCACTATACACAGCGAACAACAATCACGAGGCTTATGCAGGATAGTCACAATAGGCAGAGAACTGAAGACAGTGAGTCAGTCATCCACAAAATCCTCGTTTATATAGACTTGGAAACGAATGTTCGAGAATCTCCCACCAACCTTCTCAGCTAAACATGAGCACCACTCACTCCGATATATTCTAATGCAAGGGCACTATTTCGCGAAGTGAACAATTGCATATCAATTAATACTGAAACAAGGTTATTCTTAAATTTTGCAAGATGCAACTGTCAACAGTGACTGTATGACGCAGTGCAGAATAACGCCCTCTGGTGCCGCTTGGATGAACTGTTCGGCCGGTCGAACCAATAGCAAGAGTGTAACACGCAGTGAGGGCGCTGTGCTCACTTTTTTTCTTGATATAACTATATTTTAATAGCATTTAGAAAAACAAATGCTACAAACTCAAATAATATAAGAATACCATTAATTAATAAACATTTACAAATAGTGGCTTGCTCGCCAAATATATTCTCGTAAACAGATCTCTTCTCTTAAGAGTATTTTCTTTAGGACAATAATAATTTGTTGTATTAACCAACATTTATTTTATACATGAATAGTTTTTCGATAATATTGTAGTCCCAATATTACGTAGTTTGAGACGGTTGACGAAATTTAAGAAACTAGAAGAGATATATTTTTTAATTTGTTTTTTTTTTATGTTTCGCCCCGCCGAAATGACTGTACTCTGCCTGATGGAAAACATAAGCAGATCCAAGAGTGGTGGTCACCATACTGCGAATGCAGACAATGCAACAATGCAGCATGGCGACCCACACCATGGCGGGCTAGTGATGCTTCTGCATCATTGGGCCTCTGGTCTCGCACTGACCAACGAAACACGACAGCATGATCGCTGTCATTTTACGTTGATTTTCTGTGCGTTATTTTTTAATCAATTAATTTTCTACACTGTTGATTGAAGTCGGGTTAAATAATGTTTAGTTTTGGTTAAATGGTTCTATTTAGATGGCAAACAACATTCGTTTACTTATTGGAATGTGTTTAGGCGTTTAGATTACGACACACGTTTAGTTCGCGCGTTCAACGGTCCTCGTATGAATATGACTTTGACATCGGTAGAGTAGCAGGTACTCAATTTCATTGTAACATATCTTGTCATTTTGCACGTCATAGAAAAAGATCTAACAACGTCTTAAAAAGTTATATCATGAAGTTTTTTAAAATATTCTATGCCAATGGCTTTCGTGAGACGAAATATTATGAGTGTTTGAGCTTCGTGGAGCATAATCCTCAATCCTTGTTTCTTAATATCTTGTGTATCAGGTATCCTAGAACAGTGATTAATAACATCAAACACAATTTTCATCAAAATTTCCGTCCGTAGGAGAGCCATGCTTCGGTTTGAAAGGGCCGGATCGAAAGGAGTGATACCACGGCCTCACAGAAAACCGGTGTGAAATAGCGTTTGCGCTATGTTTCACCGAGTGAGTGAGAATACCGGAGGCCCATATCCCAAACCCTCCCCACATCCGTTTCCTCATCCCCCAAAGATCGGCAACGCACTTGTGACGCATCTGAAGTTGCGGGTGTCCATGGGCGGCGGTAATCGCTTACCATCAGGTGATAAGTCTGCTGGTTTGCCCATTATACCATAAAAAATATAAATAAAAATTCTTTGACCAAATGAACAGATTAATTTCGACAAGCGTTCTGCCATTAGTTGTCACGTCACACCTGCACATATTTTCTCTACTGAGTGGCGTCTATTCAGTAAATAGGTAAAGTTTATTATACTCTTAAGTGTTTATCTATTAAAATGGACCATCAACCACAATGTAGCGGTGCAAAAAGTGGCAAATCACAAGCCAGAGAAATCATTGACTAGTTTTATCCCGTCAACCGTTTGCCAGAGAATTTTGGCACGACAAGGGATCACTGACGAAAATAATTTTTTCACTCACGCTCGAGGAACTTACTATAAAGTTATTAAAAAAATAAACGTTTCTCTTATATGTGTCATCGGTGATCACCTTCGAGGTAACTTCTGTTTAGGTTTTTTTTAATGAGTGTTGTTTATTTTTAAACGTAAGTCTTTTTGATCATAGTTAGTGTACGGTATGCTAAATGAAAGAAAAATGTGCTAGGAAGAAATAACTGTATTTAATAGAAACATGAAACTTAACAGATTTACAATGAAAATGCTATGTATCGATGCGCGGCGAATGGTGCGATAGGTCGCCCTGTATGATGTTGCAACGACTACCGTTTTATTACGTGTTCAATAATTTTATATTATAAACTAGCTGCTCCGGCAAACGTCGTTTTGCCATAATTTTTTTTTAAGGATGGGTGACTCTTACCATTTAGGGGGATGAAAAATAGATGTTAGACGATTCTCAGACCTACTCAATATGCTCACGAAGGTTCATGAGAATCGGTCAAGCCGTTTCGGAGGAGTATGGCAACGAAAACTGTGACACGAGAATTTTATATATTAGATGAGGTTCGCTGCGCGTCGATGTCAGCGTAAAACTATAACAAGTGAAATGTACGGGTTTGCTCGTACAGTTAGTAAAATGTTGAAGAGTTTTATTAACGTAAAGGTATTTAAAACAACGATAAAAGATGATGATGTTGATATAAAACAATATAGAAATATTTAGTATTGACTTTTTAAGAACTCTGTGCTCTATATATCCTCCTGAATCTATGATGATGTCTGCCTGATATGTAATTCTGTGTCACGGTGTATTTTCCGACTGTATTCATGTTACAAATAAATGAAATTGGAGTGTCTGTTTGTAATATTAAAATAACCGCGTCTTACTAAATGCATATGTATGTATACACGGTACATATACCAAAATAACATTTTTTATTTTTTTGTCTGTCTGTCTGTTTGTTCCGGCTGGACCGATTTTAACGGGACTTTCACTGATAGGAAGCTGATGATATAAGGAGTAACTTATGCTACTGTTTTTGGACTAGCTTCGCCCCACGGTATCACCCACAATAACCGCAGGTAACACCGCGGGTCTCAGCTAGTAAGTTTAAAGTACATAGCACCTTTTTTTAATAAACATAGAGAAATGTTCCCACTTCATAGGTAGTGTATTTTCAGGTATTTTCATTTATGTGCGAACAGGATGGTCGTCTAGACAGATGAACATCATTATTACGGAACCCTAAAAACGAAGGAAATGAGCTTCGTTTGTGTAATGTCAACATACTGTAACTAATTTGTGTTTTTTAAGACTTAGGCGCCATTTTGGGGGCAGTGGCGTCAGGGCCAAGAGGCGTCTGGCAGAGATTCAGTATTTCCCGCTTTTAGTGCGGTATTTTAATGCATGTTGTTATAATGAGTATGTAGAACTTCCCGCTAATTATACGTCTAACTAGCTGAACCTCGCAATGTTAGTCGCGGTTATTGTCGTACCGCGGGTGACGCCGCGGCGCGAAGCTAGTCTAAAAAAGTAGCCTAATTACTCCTTATATCATCAGGTACCTATCAGTGAAAGTTCCGTCAAAATCGGTCCAGCCGTTCCAAAGATTATCGGCAATTAACAGACACAAAAATTGAAAAAAATGTTTTTTTGGTATATATACCGTGTATACATCACACATACATACATATGCATTTAGTAAAAAGCGGTTATTTTAATATTACAAACAGACACTACAATTTTATTTATTTGTATAGATGTATTGGTTGATGGTTGCCTGTAAGATATTGCCTTGGAGCGATAAGGCCGCCACTTGTACATACTTCATAATAGTTTTAAGTTTATCATATATTTCTTATAAGCTGGTGTTCAATAAAGATTTTTTTTATTATTGTTATTATTGATAGTGAATTGTGACGTCATTAGTCTTATTACAATCGCAAAATTAATTAATTTTCTAATATTTTTTAAGGAAACTATTGGAAACTAAGAATTAGTAACGAATAAAGCTTTGCATTACCTGAGACCTCTTAACAGTTTGAAAATGCAAAGTCATGGGATACAAAAGCTTCTTCAAAGTATAAATTCTTCATTTTGGAATCAGCTCGTTCCAAAAATATTTTTGTTACGTCATTGTACGATGACAGATGACAGTGACGTCACTTACCTTGCTACCTGTCATTCATGTCAGTTGTCATAGGTGAAGGTATTAAAATTGTAGAAAAAGTTCCTTTGAAACCGATTACTGAACGAATTCTTGGCATTGAGACTTTTCATATGTTTCATTGAAAGTTTGATTGCATTTGGCAATATGGCTTTACTACCTGTTGCCCGCGGCTCCGCCCACGTGCACGTCGTGATGTAGAAAATGTTTTAACTTTCTAAATATTTATTTAATTTTCGTAACTAGTAGCTTATTTATAAAAATATTACACGATAGTCTATACTCTGTACAAATAAACAAAATTGGAGTGTCTTAAAATAACCGCTTTTAAATAAATGCATATGTACGTACGGACTTTAACTGGCAGGTAGCTGATGATCCAGAGAGGAACTCAGGCTACTTTTTTTTTTAGATTAGCCTTGTCCCACGGCGTTACCTACAGTTGTTGTTGTACCGCGGGTAACACCGTGGGGCTCAGCTAGTATGTTATAATTCTCTCTCTCTCTCTCTGTGTGATGACGGATTCATAAAAACGGACGGAATGTTACCACCCCTATTCATCCTCTGGGTGTCGTGAGAGGCGAGGTCGTGAGGCCTATGTACATTGTCCAGCAGTAGACTAATAAAGGCTCTTAATAATTAATTGATGAATACGTAATTAGTTATTTATACATCTGTTGTATAATAAAGGGTATTAAAACACGAATGTGGGTTTATCACAAGACGCGAAACCGAGGCTGAAAATAGTATCACATGAGTGTTTTAATACCTAATTATGTACAGTTGCATATAGGACTTTATCTACACCCATGATATTGATCCTCTAAATAAAAATGGCGGACTAAGACGTGAATTTGAATCCGTTCTTTTTTAAAATATGTGGTAGTGAAAAGCTAAAGCCTGACAATGTTCTTTTTTTGAAAAAGGTTGCAATTTGTTGAGTAGCATTATGAAATTTAGAACAACATTACAACACTCGTTTGGGTGATATACTGATTTTTTTGACACAGCATGTTTTTAACCGACTTCAAAAAAAGGAGGAGGTTTCTCAATTCGACCGTATATATATATTTTTTTAACTTTTGTTTTTATTTGTGTTAGCGGATAACTTCGTCGTTTATGAATCGATTTTGATGATTCTTTTTTTAATGGAAAGGAGATGTCCCAACGGTGGTACCATAATAAGGACATTCATATCTGATAAAGGCATCCAAGAGAAATCGAGTCGAAGCTTGAAGTCGGTTTTATTTTTGTTAAAATTGTACTTGTAATGTTGGCAATAAGCTAACTGTTTCTAAAGGGTTTATACCATAGGTGTAGATAAATATACTAATGAAAACCTAAATATAATAACCAAGTAGTTTGGAGGTTAAAAATGGACTCCGAACAATAACGAACTTTGATTGTTTTTCCTTCAGAATATCCGTTTTCTAACGTTGACTGACATTCTAAACATTTTGTGCTCAACTTGAAGCCTCATAGATGTTTTTGCTTATTTTTATTGCGAAGACTTTTTCACACAACTACCGCACACGAATCTTACATACGAGATCAGATTTAAGTCCATATTGTCAATTCCCGCAGTAATTTAAAACAATTGTGGTGTAACATAAATTAATAACATTTTTCATACAAGGCTATAACTCCCGTATACCAGGATCAACAGTGCTGACAATCGGGTCTCCCCAACGGACGCTACGGTGCGAAAAACATTCCCGCGTAAAAAATGTGATAATTAACCTATACTTTTATTATAATTCAATATTTTTAATTTTGCTTCCTTTCTACCGATTCCTCGCTCATTGCAAGCTTTTTTACACAAAAAAAATTATTCGACAAGACAATTCGTCAGGATAAAGGACGACGCAGGAGCGACATAGTCATATTGTGGCTAAGCTCCTTAAATAAAGATTAAAAAAAAGACGTCAGGATCTCAAAATAATCATATTCATTTGTTTATGGTAAAAAAAATATAGCAACAATTTAACAAAAAAATATGAAAGTAATTTTTAAGATAAACATTATTTCTAGTTATTTCCAATTGATTTTCTGCCCACATACCTACATATACCATACATAAAGCGTAAATAAAACAGATACACATACAGATTCATTTATAGAGATCTCAAAATCCCTTGTGAAAAAGGACATGCCCACTGTCTGACACTTATGAATCACCATATATACGAATCATATTGCGCCTGCGCATGTCCGAAACATATTAATAATCTCAGATAATTTACGTCACACGGTCTGTGGAAAATACTTATTTATTTTACCTATTTTATTTATTTTGGCACAACATTTATTCTATGAACGATTAGTTTGTTAGCTTTTATTTTTGTTTATTTGTTAGTTACTAACTTTTCTATAAGAAAATATGGCAAACCATATTTTAGAAGATTTACGAAATACATAGACAAAGTCTGTCTGTAATCTATAGTCGTGTCTTTTTATTAAACTCTAAATTTTGTTTATATATTTTACATGAAAACTCATCAGGCACGCAAAGAGGAGTGACCGTTTTTTTATGGAATATGGGGCCTGGTGGTAAGCGATTACCGCCACCGATGAACACTCGCAACACCAGGGGCGTCACAAGTGCATTGCCGGCCTTTGGGGGATAAGGAGGGGGTGGGAGGATTAGTTAGGGTATGATCCTACGGTATCCTGACTCATTTGGAGATGTTTCACCTGCAGCGCAAATAACGCCTGCGCTGCGTGTGTTTTATGCTTGTATTTCACACCGGTTTTCTGTGACCTGATAGAAATTGACTACTACAGTCTATAACTACAACTCAAGCCCATAAAATCACCCGCGCGTATCAAACCTATTAGGTTACTTTTAGTTTCCGACTTCTGAAGTAATTTTTGGGCTACCCAATTTAATAGTTTCAAAAGAAATCTGCAACACAATAAAGCTTGGGTTGCAGATTTCTTTTGCATTGTCTATCACTTTAAGTATCATTGTAAATGTAAACTAATTCTGAAATTAATAAACTTAAATGTAAAATAAATGCATCACCCATGTTTTTACATTACATTCACTTACTGATAACTTTCCCAGAAGCTTGTTAATATGGCTTCCCTTTTCGTCAACAAGTCCAATTCATATTAATATAAAATCAAAAGGTGGACGTATAAATATGTTCAAACATCATTTTACAGTTTGTACCACGAACTAATCTAATACTTCACCTATTTTATAACATTGGCCTGATATGAGGTTAGATTCGCCATGATCGATCTTTATGAGTCGTAAGAATTAGACACACACAAATCATAAACAAAATAAACGTGTTTAATGAGGCGTTTCTCGTGTATATCGGGGATCTCCGGCTAATTCCAAATAACACAAGACTAATCTAAAACGATATGATGAATGATTTAAATCTTACGAAGTCTGAACACTGACGTATATTTATTCATTTCAGCGATGAATTATGTTTAGGCGTATATATATGTATGCCAATAGAAAACTAAGAAAATAACTTTAAACAATCACATTACCTACATGATGTAGCACTTTAAAAGTATCTTGTAACATACTATATCGTAATTACTATGTATCCGTGTGGTGACCTATTAAGAATCTTCTCGCTTCGGCATGCATAGGCCGGCTCGACTGGAGTGATACCACGGCCTCACAGAACTAACTAGATTTTAACTAGATATAGATTATTAACACTGATCTGAATTTACCGTCAAAAGAGTACTTGTTCATTTTTTGATGATTAAAACTTGTCGAAAATAAGAACCAAACAAGTTATTAATTTAAAAAGTTTTTTTTAAAATCAAAGTTTTTTTTTTCTTGTTAGTAAAAAAATCATTGGGCTTTTTATTTCGATACCCACACACCAGTTTGTAAAGCTCTATGTAACTGTACGAATGTTGTAGTGGTGGAATGTACATAAGACAACAGTTTGTGTTCCACATGAATTCTTGTTCTGAGACTGGATACATTGAATACCCATTAAGACTTTTTTTTTTATGTAATAGTGGCAGACGTATCGCCTGATGGTAAGCGATTAACGCCGCCCATGGACACCTGCAACACCAGAGGCGTCACAAGTGCGTTGCTGACCTTTGGGGGATGGGAGGGGAGATAGGGTAGGGGGGTTGGGGTATGGGCTTACGGTATCCTCACTCACTCGGTGAAACACAGTGCAATCACTATTTCACACCGGTTTTCTGTGAGGCCGTCAATGTATCCGTTTCATGTCCATGTCCGTTTGTAAAGTCCCCCATGGCAACATACTTTTCCTAACGCGAAAGTTGTCTTTGTAACCAAAGAAAGAAAAACGAACTGTAATGTTTTTAGACAACCCTAGGAGTAGAGTTGCATATCGTTGATATTTGATAATTTATATATTATTTTAAATAACAGTTATGAATGTCTGTACGGCTTTTATGTTTGTAGCTAATTCTAGTTCAAACATCTCCTTGATCTGAGGTAAAACAAGACATTAATCATTCAAAATATATAACCTGCCATAGTATTAACATTTTTTTGAAACATTTCATAAAATTATGTCGGCATTGACATTAATTTTTTCATGTTTGATGTGTCTTCGATGTAACAAAATTTAATATTTTATAATACAAAGTAGCAGTAGCAAAAAAAACCCGGGAAGAGAAATTTTGCGGCACTTGACCGGAGAGATGCAATGGTCTGCGAGGAAATCACTCCTAAGAAAATCACTGTTTCAAGGTCACCAGGTTTTTTTTTTATTTCGGTCGTCTAACACAACGCCACTTAATCCCAAGCGAAGCAGAGCTTGTGTTATGGGTACTAGATAACTGTAAATACATTATGTACTTTTTTGTAAGTACACAAATATTATACATAGAAAACGCCCAAACACCGGAACAAATATTTGCAGATTACTAGGGAGCCTTTCTAAGGGAACTATCTGCCCTAATGGCGACGCATCGTCGCGGTATGTGTCGCCATGCTATTATCAAATAGCATACACACGGACGTGCAATAGCTAATTTGCTATATTCTCCAAAGAATATAGAAAAGTATCTGTTGCCTGCCCGTCTGCATGTTGGTTATTGCGGTATTCAAGGTAGTAGAGCCACGCTGATTTCAGCACGGACGGGCCGGCTCGGCCGGGGCGGTACTACCCTCGCACAGAAAATCAACGTAAAATGACAGCGATCATGTGTCGTGTTTCGTTGGTGAGTGCGAGACCGGAGGCCCAATGATGCGAAAGCATCACTAGCCCGCCATGGTGTGGGTCACGATGCTGCATTGTTGCATTGTCTGCGTTCGCAATATGGTGACCATCACTCTTGGATTCTGCTTATGCTTTCCATCAGGCAGAGTAGAGTCATTATGGCAGGGACAAACATAAAAAAAAAAAAAGTATATAATAGTCTATGTCGTTAAGAATCGGAGGATCTCAATTGTAAATTTTATCCAAATCTGATTAGTGGTTTAGCCGTAGCCGTTAAGCGTAACAGAGATACAAATAGAGTTACTTTATGGATACGGTAAATAAAAGTGTCAGGCAATTTCTTCGCCATTTCTGATTTGATTTTAATTCAGTTTTTATTCAAAGTCTGCATCATTTAAAAAGGGCGAAGAATGCAGATTAAAACAATATATCGTGAATTAGACGCATCGAAGTTAGTTATCCTTTTGAGAAGTTAATTATATTTCAGAAATTAAACGAACGCTTCACCGAACAAAAGAAAACAGTAAATGGCAAATGTGGAATGTAAAAAGCTTTGTTAACTAATGATTCATTTGTTTATTTCCGTTTGTGGATATTCACATTTAATTAATCCTTTCAAGGATCGTATCCATTTCACGTGAAATGGAACGGACTCATCAGGAAGCGCCCTCGTAAAACAAACATAAATAATTCGATTGTAATGCTTTATTTGTGTGCTAAATACGTGACAAAGACATGTGCGAATATTGACATAAAGGGCTTACAGACGCAAACTTAATTCAGTAATTTCTGTGAATTTGGAACGGATAAAAGCATTACTTATGATCAGTTCTTAAGTTATCAAATAACATAAGAGAGTCTTGAGGTTAGACTTATCTTTGATAATTTGAGATACCTCACAAGATTACTTGATCCCAATAGGCAGAACCACTAATATAGTAACAGTACAGTTCTCTAGTATAATCTAGGTAGCACATAAACATACTTGAATATTCAAATGGCATTAAATGGATTAAATAAGATAGGTTTTGCGTAGGCGTAGTGTCGATTCGAGGAGGACCTAAAATAACATGGCCCGGGTTCTTCTAGAATAAGCCGCAAGAGGCCAACCTTCGGGGTGGTTTTTAGTAGAATCACCGCATACCCAGGGAGCAGGCAATCCAATTTTTTTACTTTGCCAACAAAAGAAAGCTTGGTTTAACGTTCATATACCCTAGCCAACGTAAGTACTGCAGTTATGAATCACATGCGGCAAGCTTTGAAGCTTATAGAGATGAAATTAAATGTGGAATTTTAATTAAATTGTTCGAAAATACGACTAGGTATATAAAATCGTATAAAGTATGTATAAAAATCCATTATTTTAGGTTATCTAATAAAAATAATAGGCCACACCCAAGGCTCTCGCCACAATCGGTCCTGTGCTGCCCGCATAAAACAGTTTCCCGTAACCTTCACCAGTTCGACGTACCACTTCGTAGGGGATCTACCGATGCTTATTCTTCCAGGAGGCATATTTCCTACAGTGAATGTCTTTCAGCTTAGGTGATTATGATGATGAAGAAAATAACCAGTCAAGCGTCGGAAAAGTCCCGGAAAAGTTTACGGGGACATGACTCAAGCTTCTCCATTTTTTCTCAATGGCATTGTACTGAATGGACATAGAGATAAATTAACATTTCCCTTCAATGTGTTATTTTTAGTGATTCTTAATTCAATAGTGTTGTGTCAGACTTAGTGCCAAATGAATGTCATAAACATTAATTTAATAGGACCTTGGTGAAAAGACACAAAGCTCGGTCAATTGGAACTAGGATTGAGCTATTAACATTGAATTGTCAAAACAGATGCGTATGATTGAAAGGTAGCATGTAAATGCTTTATGTGAGATACACGAGGACATTTCTGACGTAGAGTACGATCATCTTGGGGTATGGTGTAAGTGTAAGCGATTTGATACTTTAACGTTTTAATAGCGCATAAAAAATGTTTTTTTTTTCATGTTATGTTTACAACTCGTTTCTTATGATAAGCGATTACCGCTACACATGGACACTCGCAACACAAGAGGCGTCACAGGTGCGTTGCCGACCTTATAGAAGTTGTAAGCTCGTTTAACTCTTGAACCATGAAACAATATGATACACAAATATACCTGTTCTGTAGTTAAACTTTGAAACTAACAAAACCAGTAAGATTATATACACAATATTTATATATAGTTTTTATTTGATTAAGTTTTTTAGAGATTTTAGTAGACAGGTAGACTTATAAAATCTATCTAACGATACCATGGGATATACATGCCTCACAATTTGGAATAAATGAATATAAAATAAATCTACCTTAATTTTTTCGAAGATGTCATTTTACCGTTCTTTACACCTGATTTATAACAAAACCAAACCCGTGAACAGATCGTTGGGACGTTCAGACAGGTAGACCGACATTGCTTTTAACAGGTTATGATAGATGACGAAAAAAAACACTGCCACGAGCATCTCCCTGACTTTAATTCTTTTATTTGTAAATTTTTTACCAAAACCAAGTCATTGACTTTAATTTTTTTATGTAAAACGGAAACAATTTTTCATATTTTTTGATGATAATTCTACTTGGTCCAATCTGTTACGAATATGTAAACATACTGGTGTGAGCTTTCTGCCGCCCATAAGTATCTCACTTTAAAAGCGACAAGTGCGTCTACGACCTTTCAGTTCTTTTTTCTGAATCCAGAGAAAAAGGTTGAGGAATTTAGTACACTGTAACCTCACACACACACACACACACACACACACGCACGCACGCACGCACTGACGCACGCACTCACGCACGCACGCACGCACGCACGCACATACACACTCGCACACACATGTACACTCAAATGCATGCATATTTGAGTGTACAATTGTGTAAAATATATTTAAAGGAAAGTATCATAAAGTTCATTTTGTTATTGTAAATGATAACAGTTATTGTCTTAATTATCATGCAATGTTAAATGGAGAAGAGCTGAGTCTTCCACTATGGGCATCATTTGGTTAAAAGAAGATTCTAAACAAGGCTGATTAAATTAATTATTTCACTATATAAATTTAATTTTATTATTATTACCTAGTTAAAAAATACATCTTAAAAGCTTAACACTAAAATTCTGTGAGGCCGTGGTGTCACTCCTCCCTAATTGGTCCATCTGTACTAAAGCAAGGCTTTTCCAAAAAAAATATTCGGCAAGATCAGAAACAAACGATTCCAACGAAAAAAAAACCTTATTTTAATTCTCATTTATCGACATGCTGTACAGTGTATGGCATAAATTGAATAGGTACATTAACAACTTAATAAATAAAATTATTTTTAGTTTTTTTATAGATTCTTCTTAACAAAAATTACAAGAACAACAGGTAGGTCGGCCACGACTGAGAACATGCTGCAACACATTACGTTGTTCCCTGTCTCACATCATCTCATATAACTGTCTTCACTTTTATAGGCTGTGACGATGATATTTCAAAGGAATCTGAATCACGCTTGTAAAATTTTTCAAGCGTTTCACACTCACTGGAAATTCTAGTTTAAACGACCTGTTAACACCTACTAATATTGCAACAACTACCTTTCATTCGACACCTATATATATTTATTGATTGAATAAATTATTATTATATACATATATATTATTCAAACTGCCTCGGTGGCGCAGAGGCACTATATGCGTCTGCTGTGCTTGAGGTCTAGGGTTTGATTCCCGGGTCATACCAAATATTTGTATGATTCACGAATATTTATTTTGGAGTTTGTTACTATGTATAATATGTAAATTTTTACAAAAAAAACTATATGTATTTATATAAGTTGTCTAGTACCCATATTACAAGCTCTGCTTAGTTTGGGAATATTTTTTTTATGGAATAGAGGGTAAACGAGCAGACATATCACCTGATGGTAAGCGATTACCGCCGCCAACGGACACTCGCAACACCAAGTGCGTTACTGACCTTTGGGGGATGGGTAGCGGATGGGGGTAGGAATGTGGTGAAACACAACGCTAGCGCTATTTCACACCAGTGTTCTGGGAGGCCGTGGTATCACTCCATATCACGAGCAGCCCATTCATGCCGAAGCGTAGTTTTCCACGGCAATGACGTTGTGTAAAAACATGTGTATCAAAATTTTTTGTTTTTTCTCTGGCTTAATAGATAGATAGATAGATAGAAAACTCTTTATTTGTACACCATAATAGTACATAGTTACAAAAGTACATGAAATGTGAGATTTAGTGTACAAAGGGCGGCCTTATTGCCAAAAGCAATCTCTTCCAGGCAACCTTAGGATGGATTAAAATGTACAGGAGAGACAGTGGTAGTGGTAATAGCAGTATAGAATCTAATTAAGACACTTCAAAAATGGGTGTCATACCCTATTATAAGTTACTAAGTAATTTTAGTAGTAGCACTTCAACTGACTCACAAATTTGAACTAAAATAAAAGAAAGAAGTATCAAATAATAAAACGTAGTTTTTTATCTTCCTTGCATCTTTCAACATGGCATCAATTTAACACTATTCCCTATTTTCACAAATTCAATTCAATATTCCTAAAAATTCTCGTAAAAATGTAACAAATGGCTTGACATATTTTTATAATGGGCAGCACCAATTAGATATTAGTCAAATGTCAAACAAAAATGTCCATC
Organism: Spilosoma lubricipeda; assembly: GCA_905220595.1. Taxonomy (NCBI): domain Eukaryota; kingdom Metazoa; phylum Arthropoda; class Insecta; order Lepidoptera; family Erebidae; genus Spilosoma; species Spilosoma lubricipeda. Next base: position 15,893,414 of record HG992294.1, on the reverse strand, counting down.
TTATTTGTCATTCGAAATTTAAACAGTTGAATATGTTTAAATAGGTTAAGTTAATAAAGAGGGCAGTACCCCGAGTATGAAGTTGCTAGTTGTGACGTCATCATAGTTCATGAAACTGTGACGTACTAATTATGACGTAGCTAGATCACATCACAGAGGATTCGATTTTAATGTCCGAGGCCACTCAGATTTCCGCTCAGTACAAAAATGTACAAATATCGTCAACATCATCAATCAGCCTTCGCAGTCTATTGCTGAACATAGGCATCTCCGATTGGTACGTATCTACAAATAAAAAAATTGTATTTGAAGATAAAACTCGATTCCACTAGAATATGTGTTTTACATCTGTGTTTGCCTCGCTGCAGCCACATCTTTGGGCGATGTGACCGCTGTAAATGACCCGAGACACGTGACACTCTGGGGCGCTCTGGGGTGTGTGTTTTAAGGTGGATCAGTGTTCTGACTCTTACTGTAAGGAACGATGAGAAGCGCGACAGCGTCTCACCCTTATGGTGATCCCGGAATAAATTACAATCAAGGGGTACGTGTTCCTAGAGCGCCACCCAACTGCCGAAGTACGACGTGGCGGAGTTTATTGGATAGACCAGTTTTCCGGAAGTCCCACACACTTCGTCTCCCCCACGGAAGGTATGGTGCGAAAAGGATTTCACGACTAAAGAAAAGGATTAAAGTGTAAAGTGTTATACCACAAAAGTCTAATCTCCAATGGAATTAGAAATCTTAAATAAATTATTTTTCCTCGATATAAGACTTAACTGCACTTTGTTTCTTTTTAACTAAAGATTTGAATTAGGCGTTAAATGACAGGAACCAAGAGTTACTTTATAGGCCAATTCCTTACTAATGTGTTTTAATTATGTATTTCCATACTACTAAAGGAACACCACAAACTTGAACAGAAGTCAGAAGAAGAGTCATTAACTTTATTTAAAAACTAGCTGAACCCCGCGGTGTCACCCACGGTTATTATTGTAGATAGATAGATAGAAGATAGAAAACTCTTTATTTGTACACCATTATAGTACATAGATACACAGTACATGAAATGTGAAATGTAGTGTACAAAGGGCGGCCTTATTGCCAAAAGCAATCTCTTCCAGGCAAACTTATTGTACCGCGAGTAACGCCGCGGGGCAAAGTTAGTCTAAAAAGTAGCCTAAGTTACTCCCTGAATCATCAGCTACCTGCCAGTGAAAGTCCCGTCAAAATCCGTCCAGCCGTTCCAGAGATTACCCGGAACAAACAGACAGACAGACAGATAGACAGACAGACAGACAAATTTTTTTTTAACTACATTTTTGGTATATGTACCGTGTATCCATACATATTAATTTAGTAAAAAGTGGTTATTTTGATATTACAAACAGACACTCCGATTACGGTTTTTTTGAACTATTGTCTGCCGGCCACTACTATAATACTAAGAATCGTCATGTTATGCATATAAAAATAGTAGTATTTTTTTATCTATACTAATATATAAAGCTGAAGAGTTTGTTTGTTTGTTTGTTTGAACACGCTAATCTCAGGAACCGCTGGTCCGATTTGAAAAATTCTTTCGGTGTTGGATAGTCCATTTATCGAGGACGGCTATAGGGTATATATCATCACGCTACTACTAATAGGAGCGAAGCAACAATGAAGAATGTTTCAAAAACGGGGGAAAGTTTCACGCTACGGGCAATATAAGGCGCAAACGAGGTTGCGTGGGTCAGCTAGTCTAACATAAAATGTATTATTCAATCTGATTAATAATTTTTGATATAAGCGCTCTTATACAAACAATCAATCAAACTTTACGGCTTTATGATGTTATGAGTGTAGATTCGCGATTTAGTACATATTGCACACATCTAACTCAAATTGCGTATTACCTGAAAGACTGAGTACTCCCTGCATTCTTTGCCAAATGAGTTATATAAAATGTGTAAAGAAATGCAACTACTTCCATTTCTTATTTCTTTTTCTTAAAACCAAAATAGTGATTATTCTGTGGAGATCTAGATAATAAAAACTGTATTTACGAGGCGTATAAAACGACACGTTCCATATTCAAACTCACGCGATCATAAAATGGCGGAAGTAACGCAACACGTGGTGATGTCACCTATGACGTAGATATAACCACAGTTTACGGTATTTTACGATTTGCTTATACCGGTTTTTTACTGTGGTTGTAAATATACAACAAAGTGAGGTATGCCAAGATTAATTTATGGGTTTAAATGTTTTTAATTAATTTATTATTACACCTTTTGCAATCATTGTTTTTAATTTTCACGACTCTTCAATAAATTATTTTCTGTCCACTCATTTATTTTCTTTATAGCAATTCTATAAATAATGAATTAGTGATGTCCAATAGTGTTTCTTATTCCACGGAATGTTACAATCGATTTTATTTAGATAAATCGATTGATTTGGAAAAGAGACAATTTTATTCTGAACTAGCTGAACCCCGCAGTGTTACCCGCGGTTATTGTTGTACCGCGAGTAACGCCGCGGGACAAAGTTAGTCTAAAAAAAGTAGCCTAAGTTACTCCCCGGATCATCAGCTACCTGCCAGTGAAAGTCCCGTCAAAATCCGTCCAGCCGTTCCAGAGATTACCCGGAACAAACAGACAGACAGACAAAAATTTTTTTAACTACATTTTTGGTATATGTATCGTGTATACATATATATGCATTTAGTAAAAAGCGGTTATTTTAATATTACAAACAGACAGTCCAATTTTATTTATTTGTATAGATGTGTAAAGACCGAAGTTGGTAAACAAATTACCACTTTTGGAAACATAGATTGGTATTTATAATGTTCTTATTGGATAAATCTATACTAATATATAAAGCTGAAGAGTTTGTTTGTTTGTTTGTAACACTTTAACAACGCGTGACTACGGCTTTTAAAACTTGTTTCATGCTTTTTCAGCGTCGTTTTTGTCGTAGTTGGGTTTTAGTTTTTAGTTTTTTTTTTAAGTTACCAATAACTTGTGACATTCGCTGTCAAATGTCAAGTTTCCCGCGCTATTTTACAAAAATGAAAAACTATTTAATTTCGGGTTTCAGCTTTTGTAAACCATAAATGAATAGATAAATGGATGCGTACACTGTACAGCTCGACCTTATACAAAACTTAATAAAGTCAACCCAACTACAGAAAACAACGGATGGATGTGGCCTACCAAGATTGGGATATTTGGCGCTCCTTGGGAAACCTCGTTCAACAGTGAACGGCAATTGGTTGATAGTAACTACAGAAAATAAAAGTTGACGCTGGCAAATGTATGTAGTGTATATAGTGTATAATCAATCACTTTCAGTTTTTAGAGTGAGATTGCTCTATTATTTCATTCTTTAGTTAGTAAATTTAACGCAGTCAAGTTTTCTGTTTCTTTTAATAAATTCTTTGTTAATTTATGTCTCTTTATTATTTATAGTCATCTCAAAAGTTTAACAAGCAGTTTTGTGCAGTATGTACATATTTCAACGATTCCTTTTTGGACTTTTATATATTCACAGAAGAATCTTTATATATATAATTCTTCTGTGAGTGTGTATGTCACTGAACTACTCTCAAACGACTGGACCGATTTCGATGAATTTTTTTGTGTGTGTTCAAGGGGATCTGGGAATGGTTTAGATTCAAAATTTTGTCCGCTGGACAATGTTTTTTTAATTAATTTTTAATTTATTAGTAGTTATGGCAAAACGACGTTTGCCGGGACAGCTAGTTATATATATAAAGACTAGCTGTTGGCCGTGGCTTCGCTCGCGTGGAAGTTGATTATATGTATTTAATTAAAACTGTGTAAAAGTAAGTATCAATAATTTATTCATGTTTTTGAACGTATTTATTTATTTTTGATGAATAGCCCATTTAAAAGAACATACATTAAATTCGACCCATATTTCATCTCCTTTAGGAACAGAATTCGCATAAATGCTGATAATGCATAAAGTTTCATGGTACTAATTTAAAAAAAAACGGACTTCCATACAAACTTTCAACCCCTATTTCACCCCTTTAGGGGTAAAATATCCAGAACCGCTTAAATACGTCTTTACTTTTTTTAATCAGTAGTACATGAATAAAGTTTCATGGTTCTAACTTAAAAATGACAAACTTCCATACAAATTTTCAACCCCTATTTCACCCCTTAGGGGTAGAATATCCAGAAACGCTTACATACGTATCTACTCATTTTTAATCAGGAGCCCAAAAACAAAGTTTCATGTTTGTTACTTCAAAAATAGCGAACATCCATACAACCTTCCAACCCCTATTTCACCACCTTAGGGGTAGAATATCCAAAAACACATAAATACGTGTCTTTTCATTTGAAATCAGTAGCCTAAATATAAAGTTTCATGTTTCTAACTTCAAAAATTACGGACTTCCAGACTAACCCATATACGAAATGTCAACTCCTATTTCACCCCTTTAGGGGTAGAATATCCAGAAACGCTTAAATACGTATCTACTCTTTTTTAATCAGTAGCACATGAATAAAGTTTCATATTTCTAACTTAAAAAATGACGAACTTCCATACAAACTTTCAACCCCTATTTCACCCCTTAGGGGTAGAATATCCAGAAACGCCTAAATACGTATCTACTCATTTTTAATCAGTAGCCCAAAAACAAAGTTTCATGTTTCGAACTTCAAAAATGTCGGACTTCCAGACTAACCTATATGCGAAATGTCAACCCCTATTTCACCCCTTAGGGGTAGAATATCCAAAAACGCTGAAATACATGTTTATTCATTTTTAATCAGCAGCCCAAAAGTAAAGTTTCAGGTTTCTAACTTAAAAAATGACGGACTTCCATACAAACTTTCAACCCCTATTTCACCCCCTTAGGGGTAGAAATTCCAAAATTCCTTTCTTAGTGGGTGTCTACTCAATAAAACGATCCTACTTACCAAATTTCATAGCCCTAACTATCATAGTTTACGCTCGGCGATGATGAATCAGTCAGTCAGTAAGTCCGGACTTACTATTTTATAAGTATAGATATACACATATTGGGAGATTAGTTTATACACGCTTTAAAAAACAGAAACAAGTCCGCATTGATTGAGCTCAAATTTTGATACAATAAAAAACCCACTTGAAATACTGTTCTTCTCAATTTTTTGGGATAATCTTGTTCCTCGTTTCTCTTTAATAAATAATATGCCACAGTAAACCGTGGCATGGTATTGCTAGAGTTTTTGAAAAGTAATTCATCATCATCATTGTCATCAGCCCGTTGCAGTCCTAAAAGTAATTAATTTCATCTATTTTTTACGTTTTGTGCCTTGTTTTACACGAGCCATTATATGCCATAATATGCCACAACCAAGCCTGGATAGTTTTACACAAAAATAAAAAAGGACGCAATTCGCTTTTCAATTTAATAGGTCAATAGCCACTAGGTACATACTAAAATACTGCAAAATCTGGCATTAAGCGTGTTGAAAGTGCTTAGATTGGCTTATGTTTAAAAATTTAACTGTTCCATAAAATTGTTTTCTTTCGCTTGACTTTTATGAGTTTTCCTGAAAATTGAGCATTTATTTACGATGTTGTTATTTTTCTTAGAACTGAGTATTTGTGTGTGAATTTAATATCGTATGAAAAAATAAAATCTATCTACCTAACCAATATAAAATCTATTGTAAGCACTATTGTTAATTATATTTTTATTATCAATCACTCGTTATAAACAACAGCCTGTAATACTCCACTACTTTTTATAGGCTGAAGAAAAAAGATTTTGGCTTTCACACCATGCTGTCAAGAAAGCTTGATATAGGGTTCGTTTTAAGGTTTCCTTCTCTTTGATGATGATAGTCTCTTAGTACACCCATGGAACGAATAGTGGGGGAGTGGGGGGGGGGTACTGCTCCCTATTCTTCATCCATCACTAGTAGACACTACATGGATTCCCCAAATGGTTTCAATATTTTAGAAGTGGAAACTTCTTTGGCCGCGTTGAGCACCCTTTGACGTATTTAATTTAAGCATTATGAAATTTCTAATTTTTCACGTTTCACAAATAACATTCTAAATTATAAGTTTTCACTTCTATAGGCAGTCGTTATGACTGCCAATTTTCCATATTTAAAAATTCCATATTTAAAAAAAATATGGATCTTTAGCAACTGGAATACATATATACATCCTATGTCACGGGGGAGTTTATGATCATACGTAGAACGGACACAAAAAACACCCAGAGTCAGAAGAACAATTAGTAGATCACACAAAGATTTATCTCATGTGAAGTTTGAACCGACAACACTCTCAGTAGCAAGCTGCGTGTGTGTGTCCACTCAAACCACTAGGCCAATAGTGCAGTTAAAGAGGTAAACGATCGTGAACCTCAGACAGTTAAATGTCCTGGTTGGAAATACACTAGCGATAGTTTACATTTAGCGATGCGCGAATCGCATCATTGATCAAGTGAATAGTATAAATGTTGTTATTTTTAGCCAGCATTCGAGTGTTCCCGCTGTTCGAGTCCCAAGGTGACGCGAAACGGTTAATAGTATGAATATCACTAATATTGTCTACAAGAGCGACGTACAACATATGGAATAGTGTCGGATTTGACTTTATTATATTATGTGTGTGTCATTGTTGTTTTGTTACTTTGTTATTGTATGTAATACGGCACGGTATTATATGTGAAATAGCTTTATGAGAACGTCACTTGAACCCAATATACGTCACCTCGTTATGCCGGCGCTGCAGCTGCTTCTCTGGACAGCCTCAAACGGCGTAGGTACCAAAATTTAATAGGTAATAACATTTTTGAACCGTTTGGGGTAGAGACGCTAGGTTCATGGGGTCCGAGTGCTCGCGTTATGTTTAAACAACTTGCTAAGCAACTGATTAACGTAACTCGCGACCGAGCACAGAGAATCAGCATTGCCATTCAACGCGGTAAAGCTGACAGTCTTTTGGGAACGCTACCAGTAGGCGAAGATGTAGAGTTTTTTGACGCCTGTATATACATATTGTTATTGTTTTTTTAATTATAGTTATTGAGAACTAGCATAGGACGTTCCATCATATCGCAGTCCACTGCTGGACATAGGCCTCTCCAATTGCACGTCAATTAGTTCAATCCTCAGCTGTGGGCATCCTACACTACGTTTGCCGACATGCAGTCTCCCTCGAACCCGTTTACCCTAACGGTTATCGGTTCGGTCGGCAAATATGGTCAGTCCACTACCACTTCAGCTTGCTAATCCTATGGGCTATGTCGATGACCCTGGTTCTTTGCCGGATCAACTCGCTTCTGACGCAATCCCTGACGATTCGATTTCAGGCGTTTAGTGTGACACTATGCTAATCTTAATACGTTGGTAAGTATGGTTCGGTTCGATCTGATGCAAACTCCTTAATTCTAGTGAACGGGGTCGCTATATACGTGTAAGTTGTTCATTGAGGTGGGGATATGGTCTTTTACTGAAGGTTTGAAGGTAATTCGTTCTGTATTACAATAACCTCGTAGTGACGGATTATAAATACGGACTTTCCTATTCATCCCGAGGGTGTTGTGAGAACCGACTAATTAAGCAAAGTATGCAAAATAATATCGCTACTAAGAGGAGAAAAGCTTGAAAGGAGTCTATCTTGTCAGCGTGTTATAGCGCTCCAAAATCTCTTTTCTAAAAAGCAATTTATATCCAGTAGTAGACTCTTACAGGTTGCATATAATGGTATGGTATTCCGACGAACAATATGACGTTATCTCGCTATCGCTGGTTCTGGTTGGTTCATTTCGTGTTATATTGCTATCACATAGTAACTGGATAGTGACGTCACATCGGGGAGCTCTCGGAATACAAAACCTTATTTTCTTTTAGACCATGCTATATAGTAGTATATTTCTTAGTCGCACTATTGCCAAGTACTTACAATACGCCAAGAAGTTCCTCACCAAAACTGTGCATCATCAACCCTTAATATACAAATGATGACCGATTAGCACCACGCAAGATGATTTCCTAAAATAACTGAATAAAACAAACATGGTTAATTTTGGCGTCAAATAAAAATGGCGTCGGTTTTACTCTTTGGTTTGTTTATTTTGAATACGAAGTGGTATACGATCATCAACTTAAGACGTTTAGTACTAAAACACTCATAATTCAGATAAACAGAGATCCAATCTGTTCACTTACCGTTAATATTTTGGTATTACTACTTTATTTTTTAGAAAATTAAGTTGTTAATCTTTCTAAAAGATTAATAAGATGAACTAGTTGTTTGGATAGTAACTTTCTTTTAATATTCTTGATATAATAAGTCGTTTTTAGGATAACAATGAGGTGTGTTACCAGTTATCAGGCTCATCAGAGATTACAAGTTTACATTTAAAGATTAAATCTGGAATGTGTTAATCCAGGATTAGCTACTTAGAGAATTGGCCGTTATAAGAATTAAGCTTTTAGAGATTTGGTCAGTTAGAGAGTTAGGCATTTTCACCTTAAACATACATATCGTAATCAAGTTTTGGAATTAACAAATTATAACACGATACGACCATTACATGGAGCTGTCCAATTTCAACTAAAACTGATTGTTATCAATAAGGTTCAAACGTCAACGTGTGACGAAAAATACATTTAATAGTTTAGTGTCTTGTTATTTTTCCAACTAAGGCGTAGTTAAAAGGCATGTGAAGTGAAGTTTTGACAGTTTAAGTATATTTGTCTGTTCCATCGTAGCGGGTGAACTAAACGTCCAATATCTTGAAAACCGTTAGGTTCAGAATATGGTACCTACTTCATGGTGAATTCTTTTTTATGTAAAATATCTATACATGTCAAATGTGTATAAAAACTCTATGCCAAAATGATTCTACTCTGCCTGATGGAAAGCATAAGCAGAGTCCAAGAGTGGTAGTCACCATACTCATTGCGAATGCAACAATGCAGCATGGTGCCCCACACCATGGCGGGCTAGTGATGCATCAGAATCATTGGGCCTCCGGTCTCACACTCACCAACGAAACACGACATCATTTTAGGTTGATCTTCTGTGCAAGGGTAGTACCGCTAAACACTTTGGCACATTATATTGTTATGTAGATTAGTTTAACAGAATTAATGTTAAACATACAATATGTTGTATGCACGCAGTTCCGTTGGTTGCAATACACTGAAATGGGTTTACGATCGATAATAAACATCTGATGAAACTGTGGGGCCACGGTAATAGCGATTATCAGAAGTGAAACAAGGAATTTTATGTTGTCTGTGTTTGTAGTTAAATTATTCGCATTTACGATTCAATAACTTCTAGCTTGCAAAATGCGAGTTAGAGCTTTGCGATTCCGCATTCCGTGTGACAAAATTTCCACAAATTCCCACATGTTGATTACTATTATTTAAAAATTGTCATCTGTCCCTAAAGTGAAAGTAGGATTTTTTTGTACCTGTAATCATATTCAGACGCGTCCATTTTAATATCATTAAACGTGTAGCAATTTTCAGTAGCAGTTAAAAACCATCTATCAGTTCTTTGGCGATTAGTATATCTATTCAACTTCCCAACATAAACGTCTGGGACGCGGTCCTTTAGACTGCTAGGAGAGTATCCTCCCTTTATTAAAGAAGGAAATTATGACCGTTCCTTCACGAAGGTCAACTAATTCCGCTGTGAATGAGACCATAGCCTATCGATATCCCTTGACGTCAAACCTCTCATTACCGACCCCGACTAATGGTCTGGTGTGACTTGTGCTCTGTTAGTCGGAAATAGTCGTCGGACCTCGTTTTATCTAGGTACATATACTAAGTGCATATAATGCTTAGAGATTAGCCAAAGAGAAATCCTGGGAAGTTATAGAAGCGTATTTGGTCAAGCCTTAACAGTATGTAAGTCCACATAAAATTTCAGTAAACATGTGTTTTAGATTGACTATATTGATTGTGAAATAGCATACGTAAGTTATAAAATAAAAGAGTGTCTCACAACACTCAACACATGGAAATATCCACATTTGTAAATTATTTTATAACATGGAACATGTAAGTTCAGAAGTTAACAGACACTAAACATTTATTACTGTAAGAAAATCCTGAAAGACAGGAACCAAGTTAGCATTTAGTTCTTCCCCACGAGGATCGGTAACGTCAGGAATGCGAAAACTTGCACCTTAGCCAAAGATTTCCAGGTAATTTCAGGTGTACCGAATGCTCGTTTGTCCGTTCTATCTAAAACAGCTCTACACTAGTACCGTATATAGTAATTACCCATGCAATCGACTCATCTTTGCCAACGCATTGGCAGTTTATTGATGCCCTTCTTCTAAAAATCAGCTGGACGGGACGCAACAAACTCTTCAAAGGCATTTTGTACTGCCTCTCGGGAATAGATAGATAGACACCGTCCAACAGACAGTCTCCAAGCTGCAAGAGCTGGGGTTGGAAGCTCTCCCTAATCCGCCATACTCACCAGACCTTGCACCTACCGACTATTACTTTTTCCAAAATTTAGACAATTTTTTATTGGGTAAAAAATTTAATTCCCGAGAGGCAGCCTTTGAAGAGTTTGTTGCCTCCCGTCCAGCTGATTTTTACAAGAAGGGCATTAATAAACTGCCAATGCGTTGGCAAAGATGCGTCGATTGCATGGGTGATTACTTCGAATAACAGAAATAAAAAAGTTTGAAAATATAAGTACTTTCACTTATTGCTTACAAAACGGCAATTAATAGGTCTTTACCTATGAAGGTAAAGACCTATTATTATAGTGCACAAGTGTGCGTGCAATCAGAGGCGCACTCTCTGTTCCTTCACTCTCATAACCCGATGGCATCGACAGCTTTATGTGCTCTCCAAGGCACGGAAGTTCAGACCCTAACTTCCTAATTCCGAGCTATTTTAAAGTATTTCTGTAATCAAAGAAACTCAATTACACTTTTGACTCAACCTGGGATTCGAACTCGAGTCTTGAACGGCAGTCGCATACTTTAAACGAGGCAGTTAAAATAGTAATAATAACAGTATAGTAGTAAACTGGTAGTTACAATAAACAAATGATTAATTTAATAAACTTTAAACCCTTTCATTTGATACCCATATTGGGTAGGTTATTCAGAAATATGTACGCCGCCATTTTGTTACGGCGGCCATTTTGGATTAATAATAGTATTGATTATATCTAATTGCATGACAATTCAATTATATATAATCGACATGATGACAATCAGAACTAAAGGTATATTTCAAATTTCAGCTCAATTGGAAATTGGGAAGTGGCTCTTTAACTTGCAAGATTTGATTACAGACAAACACAGGTGAAACTAAATAAAAGCTTGTAAAAATACCGTTTGTTCGTCATTTCTTAACTGAAAGTGTTGATATTTACCATCGACAAATGTTTAAATATTTTTAGTAATAAAGAATAAATAAATGGGTCTGTCCTTTAACTGTCACATTGGGTGCGTAAAATTAATATAAGAACCGAAAAATATAACAAATTTCCGTCATACAACACCTTTTTCAATTTGTTATATGAAAAATACATTGAATCAATAAAAAGTTCAAGAACAACCGTTTTTATTTCATTTTGTGTACATTTTACTTTTAAAAAGTGATAGGGAATAGATAGAAAACTCGGAAAACTCTTTATTTGCACAGCATATGACAGAGTTACAAGCGAGTATTTGAAATGACAGATGGCAAAAGCAATCTCTTCCAGGCAACCTAACAGTAATAATCTCTTTATATTTAGTTTCATTATTTGTGATCCAAGAGACGTAGTGTTGCTAAATTTTGTTTTATGCTATGGGATGGAAAAACAATTGAACCCTTTAACCCCCTATCATCACAAGAACGGTCAGTACAGTACTAGATATTTCAAGATACTTAAATTATGCCCAATGATGCATAAAGTATTTCAATAGGTCGCTATAGTGAGGGTCACCATGCTGAATTGTGGCATTGTCTTCATTTGCAATGAATATGGTGACAACTACTCTAGGAATCTACTTATGCTTTCTATCAGGCAGAGTAGTCATTTAGGCAGGATTATTTAGATATTTTTTTTAAGTAACAAAAAATATTCCATATTGTATACAACTTATCAATTCCTAAAACGTTTTACGGAATCAAGTTAGCATATTACTGGCATATATTTTACTTATATAACTTAATCTGAGACCCGGACTATTGCTCTTGAGTCTAATGCGTATACACTCAAAAGTAATAGACCCACACTCACACCCATAAATGATTGAATGAAAGATTTTGATGAGGGTAAAAGAAGACCAGTATATGTGTGTGTGACCAGTTAACTTGTTGTCAACTTGCCAAATGGGATAACTGGTTCAACGTGAACCCGACATTCAATCTCATATCAGGCGACATGCCAATACATGCAACTGCATTAATTGAACACGCTGTATTAGATGCAATATTGTGCTATTTATACACCATTTATATCTCGTTTGTTTATGCAATGTCTATTAGACTGTTGCACAACTAGACGAAATTGTAACGAATCGCGTATCATTTGCGTTAGTTAGCCGCTACGCAAATTGTTGCTTCAAGTTGCTTACAAGCAGAATTCGTGAACAGTTATTAACGGGCCGGCTCGACGGGGGCGGTACTACCCTTGCACAGAAAATCAACGTAAAGTGACAGCATAATGGTGACCACCACTCTTGCTTATGCTTTCCATCAGGCAGAGTAGAGCCATTGTGGCAGGGCCAAAAAAAAGGAATACGGATTGTCACACCCCTATTCACCACATGGTCGTCGTAAGAGCCCGACTAAAGGAGTAAAGGACGCAGTATAATATCACTGCAAAGAAAAGATAATCTTGAAACTCAATCATACTCACGCCAACCCATCTGACCAGTGTGTTATAGTAGCTTGAAACATCCTTGCTAAAGAAAGACTTATGTCTGGTGGTGGATTACTAAAGGCTATTGATGTGTGATGTTTGTGAAAAAATTATAGTTTAAAAAAACTACATAAAAACGCAAATAGCAATCGAACTAAAAAGTAGAGAATAATTTTAATGTTAAAAGCGTGGGGCGACATTATTGAAATATTTTCAGGAAGCGCCCCACGCTTTTTACATTATGTACGGTCAAATTGAGAAGCTCCTCCTTTTTTTAAGTCGGTTAAAAATAACTTTAAGCCTTTTCATTTGATAAAAATATTCGGTGGGTTGTTCAGAAATATGTACGACGCTATTTTGTTACGGCGGCCTTATTAACCGACTTCAAATAACCCTCCTTTGGCTTTGCCGTAGTCGGGTAAAAAAGGAAGAGGTTTCTCAATTCCTCCGTATATATATTTTTTTTTTTTTATGTATGTTCGCGGATAGCTTCGTCGTTTATGAACCAATTTTGATGATTCTTTTTTTAATGGAGAGGAGATATCCCAATGGTGGTACCATGATAAGGATATTAATATCTGATGATGGCATCGAAGAGAAATCGAGTCGAACCTTGAAGTCGGTTTTATTTTTGTTAAAATAATTGTACTTGTTGGATTAATAATAATACCGGTTATATATAATTGCATTGTCATCAGAACTAAAGATACATTTAAAAGTTCGGTTCAATCTAAAATCGGATAGGGGATGAAAATTAAAAAAAAACAACGGGATAGGTGAAACTAAATAAAAGCTTGTAAGAAACAACGAAAGAATTAATTAACACCAGTTTCTGACAGAAGACTGTCCTCCTTGACACAATTGGTATAGTGAGGAGGTTCCTGTTTTTAGAACCCTAATTACCGTTTTTTTGGTCCCTGTACCTGTTTTTATTTGTGAATTTTAAAATGTAAATAATATATATAATGAAAAGAATATGCAACGCCATCTAGTTCTAAATTAACCAGAGATTACTGTACTGTGGATACTAGACAACTGATATAAATGGTTATATACTTTTTGGAAATACAGTACATAGGAATACTCAGACCAAATCAAACATTTAATATTCGCGCAGCAAATGGTTGACTTGAGCGTGAATTGAACCTGTGACTTTTGGCATAGCACACTACTACGACATCTAGCCATCAAATGGAATGAAATACTCTTGGCGCGACTGCATCATCTGCATTGCCAGATTTGCCAGCAACATAATTGACATGTTTTTTTTTTAACTTTAACAAATAAAACCGACTTCAAGAACCATACGTAAAGCACCAGCTTTCAAATAAAAATAGATTCATTGAAATCGGTTCGAAGTCAAAAATTCTTAGGTAACAAACATGTAAAAATATATTCGAATTGAGAACCTCTTTCTTCTTTGAAGTCGGTGAAAAAGACAACAGTCGCTTCAGGAATATACTTTCAGTGTCTCTGGGGTCTTTACAGACATACATGAAACGGATACAAAGAATGCATAGAGTCAGAACAACAATTTGTGAATCACCCAAAGTGCTCTCTCATGTGGTATTTGATCCCACACACACTTGGTGCAGTAGAAAGCGGCATGGCGACCACTAGACCAACAGTGCAGTCAGTTAGAGATCTAAAAAAAGGTTATATTAATATTGACACAATACTTATTACTCTATTCCTTGCAATAAAGAAAATTGCAAGTTCAGTTCAAAGCAAAGTGTAAACAAACGAACGCAAATATGTTTAGTTTTATTTACATCACAACCCTGGATGAGAGTCATTATAAATAAGAGCAAGTGTACGACAGACTCTTGTCGTCACAGCATCTTAAAATAGAAATGCATCATGCATTTGTCAGCGCTGCAAGTAATGCTCAGTGATCTTGTTTGTTTACAACACTTAGTTTTAACTATAGATATTAAGTATTTAGACAATTAAGAAGACATTACAGTTCATACGTAAACAACTGTATACTTAACGCATACAATGGTAAATCGATTTCAAGATTAGGTAAGCTAGAAATGCCCAATTGGCCAAAGGAAGAGTAACCCCAAACTCTAAAAGTCTAATAATAGTATACGAACTCGTACATGATTTGATGACTTCGGACTTAACAAAACTATATACATATAGAATTAGCTGAACCCCGCGGTGTTACCCACGGCTATTGTCACGGCTAACGCCGCGGGACAAAGCTAGTCTAAAAAGGTAGCCTAAGTTACTCTTTAGATCATCAGCTATCTACCAGTGAAAGTCCCGTCAAAATCGGTCCAGCCATACCAAAGATTACCCGGAACAAACAGACAGACAGACCGACAGACAGACAATAATTTAAAAAAATGTTATTTTGGTACATATACCATATATACATAAATATGCATTTATTAAAAAACGATTATTTTAATATTACAGACACTCCAATTGAATTTATTTGTATATATATAGATTACATGACATTTTACATGTGGTGTATAATATCGATCACTGAATTAAACACAAGTCGCGTAGTAATATAACTTCGCTGATCGGGCAAATTTGTAACAGTTATATTTATTATTATAAATCGGGCTTAACGTTAACTACAGCACACTCCTGTTTTATCGGAATACTTCCTATGACGGAGAAACCTCCATTGCTCCACCAGCTATCTGATGTCGTGTACATTATGGTCCTTCGAGCCGGATGTCACTGTACACATAGGTTACTTCATTAATACTACTAACTGCCTTGGTAGTGTATTGATAGCGTATTGAATATAGCGATTCCTGGGTCGGATCACATGTTTGTATGATCTGCAAATATTTGTATCGCAATTTCGGTCCAAGGTCAATATCCGTTATATCCATCCATATAAAGTCCTTATCCAAGGAGGTCTCAACTTCAGACACAAGTTTCCTTCTACTCTCAATGACGTTTTCCCGAGAAATATTAGCCCGGTCGATAAAGAGAGCATCGCCCGTACTGTCATCCGCATAACATGAATTATATGTGTGTATTTCATTCTATTTTTACTTAGTTTATTTTCTCTTGCTTCTGATAAGACATTGGAAACGGGCTTTTGTATATTGGCAGTATTGGCACTGACATATATAGATAGACATATGATGTCGGAATACAAGTTCTGACTTCGTAAGAGTATCGGTAACTGGACTTTTAGCGACAAGTTGTACCAAGAACGTTTAGATTGTTCGAGAGGGTCAGGGTCTCGGGAGTTCATCTGGATCAATCTTGTGTACTCTTCCAAGCATTCACACACATTCAAATATTACCAAATACTATAAAAAATTTTGATTATGACAATCAAGCTCGGTAAGTCATTGTAAATAATGGTCAAATAGAGTTTACATGGGAGACGATTGCTATCATTTGTTATGAAGTAAAAATATTTGCACCTTGACCTTACTTTTTCTTATCAAAGCGGTAATAAATATATAAACTCTATGAAAATTTCAAAAATGTATCTGATTCTCCTTTTCTTCTTATCTCACCATTGACTGGTAGACCGATAGACGGACGCGAAAACTTATTAAAAGATTCAGCTGGCACCAGAGCTGTCTGTGCGGTAAACGACATGAATATACTCGTACGTAAAGACATTAAACTACTCAGATACATAGTATGTATCCCACCATCGCATACACATTGCATCCACAGGATAACACATAATGGTTTTATGATAACATTAAACCATTTATATTGCCAATGAATATTGCAACAACTACAAACATTTGCTCAGACAAATATTTACGTAAACCAGGGAACGAAGAGGAGAATCTATTCCTTGTATTCGAGGAAACTGGATAGAAGTGTATTTTAACCGACTTCAAAAAGGTTCTACATGTTCTATCTATACGACACACTTAAGTGCAGTGATAAATAACTAGCTAGTATCTGTGAGATTTATTTTCATAATTATTATAGTTAATCGTGTGGTTGGACTGCCTCGTTGGTCTAGCGGTTAGCGCAAGCGACTGCCAATCTAGAGGTCTCGGGTTCGATTCTCGGGTCGGATTGCTGTTGTGTTTTTCTTACAAGAAATTCTTAACAGCAGCCCGGAGTATGGAATATGGCGGTGTTTCCCACCCGTGTCTCGAAGGTCGCGTCAAGCCGTTGGTCCCGGTTGTCATGAACACCTATGACTATCGTTATTGGGAAGTCAGTCCTCTCAAATATACTGACAACTAGTTAAACCTTTGAATTCAGTTCACCCTCAGGGCTGCGTAGGTCAGATGCCAGTTGCTCGGTGGAAAAACTGATATTCAGTTAAAAGCTATTGAACTAGTAGTCGACCCCATTTAATCTTGGGAATAATAAAGGTTAGGCAGATGATGAATTGTTTGGTAACAGATAAAGAATGTCACCACCCTTAATTAATTAGTTGCAAGAGGCAAATAAGGGAGCAAAGCAATCAGTACAATAAGACTGCAAAGAGAAGGAAAAATTGAAACAAAACCTATATCAGTCTGTCCAGCCAGCAGGATATAGTAGGCAAAAACCATCTTTGTGAGGCGAGGCCTATGTCCAATATTGATCTGTTAAAGACTGCGGATGCAATGACGCTTCAGAGTGGTAGACACTCGGTCTCGTACTCTTCGCTTCGGTTCCTCCTTTCTGTGCCGAGCGGTCAAAACCTGGAACTCACTTCCAGCGCACGTGTTTCCCTCCCACTATGATCCCGCGTTCTTTAAGCGGGGCGTAAAAAAGCATCTCACTAGGCGGCCATAGTGTGGGTCACCATGCTGCTGCTGATTAGGAATGCAGAATGTCGCCACTCCTATCAATCCCACTTTTTTTTGTATGGGCCTCCCAACGTGTCTCTACTCCGCCTGATAGAAAGCATAAGCAGAATGCAAGACTATTGGTCACCATACTCATCGCAAATGATGCAGTATGGTGACCCACACAATGACGGCCTAGTGATGCTTCTGTATTATTGGGCCTCCCCAATATTGTGGTCGTCATAAATGTCGTGGAAGCAGACAAGGGAACAAACTGCACAGGACAATAGTACTGTAAAGTGAAGGAAAACTTATATCAACCCGTCTGGTGAGCGCGTAGCAACTAAAGGCCGTTGATGATGATAGGATGATTACAGCGAGTCAGTGAGATTAACGAGACCATGCTTTTTTTAGTCTTTTGAGGGGCTTTTGAAGCTTTAATGAGAAGAGAGGAACTCGAAAGGGCTCCAATATAGGTGTGAGGTGATAATGGACATAAACATCAGTCGTCATACAATATTATAAAATCCGTTCGTCTGTCGTTTGAGGAGCTTCTACGAATGGCTCTTACCGATAGTATAAATGTCTAAATTAAAACATCTTGTTATAGAACACATCACGCTTATGATTCAGACAGCGATGAATCTTAAACCACTTGTCAAATCGCGCTAGTGTTGGCTACGACAGTGTGCGTGACGTTAGCAGTGACCGCGTTGACAGATGTGACATGACAGCTGGATGTTTCTTACAATGCTATCAATATACAAACGTGTGTAATAACTACTAATTGCTACCGGTATAGTCATAGAAAAAAAATACGGTAGTTCATCTATACAAATACTACAAAGAGGTAAATTTTATGAGGTTGTAGCGGGGAATCTCTGGATCTACTGAACTGATTTTGAATTTTTTTTTATCAATTATCATCATTTTATATATTATCTATATATTTTGTATATTATCATCTACAATTATCATTGTAGCCAACTGTAAGTCCCATTTACGTAACGAGAGCCAGTTTATTGCCATCAATCGAACATTTTGATGATTTTTGAAGAAAATAAAATGAAGCTGTTATATCAGACCGGTTGAACGGGCCCATAGATACCGAACCTAGGGCTGCCCACGAAAAAAAATGCTCTATCAAGTTAGCAGTCGGTTTTCTCGCAGCATCATTGTGTCTTTCCTTATTGTATTGTCAGTTCAATGTTTGTAAAATTATAAAAAGTTTTCATGGCCTACTTAAAAAAAAAATTACCCGCCCCCTTTCTGACATCTGCTCTTTTTTTAACCTATATGAAGTTTGAAGATTGCGATGACTTCAATAGTACGTAATAGGGTAGTTGACTGTATCGTAAATAAATACCGACCTCTCCTTCATTAAAACGATTATTACAAAACGTCTCGAAAAATATATTTATTATAGCTTTTCATTTATATTTCAAATTTAAACGTTGTAATATATTGCTAATTTTAGTAGTGTAAAACAATGACGTCACAAGCCAGTTCTTAGTACGTTTTTCATACAAAGTTTTCGTTTTGACAAATGATAAAAGTAACTTATTTGACTAAGGTGTCAACTATCCTATTAATTTACTACTATGATATATTAATTCAGCGTTAAAAGTTTTAAAGTTCACGGCAATTCTGGGTTATTTTCATACGTGGGAAGCGTTTATTTATTATCCAGAATCCCAAAGGGATCTCCCACGCACTATGACTAAATAGTATCTTGATTGAAGAAACTTATTTTAATTATGAATCATGCTCCGGAATAGTTACTCATAAGTAGATACTTGTAGGATGGGTCTTGTCAGTCTGCTAGTTACTACTTACTACTTCTTCTTCAGTATGACTACGACTTCTTTACTATGATTGCCTCAGTGGCGCAGTGGTAACGTAAGCGACTGCTGTGTTTGAGGTCTCGGGTTCGATTCCCGGTTCGGATCAAATGTTTGTACGATTTACAAATATTTGTTTCGGAGTTTGGGTATTTTCTATGTATTTTACAAGTATACATGTATGTATTTACAACAAAAAAGAAGAATATATGTATTTATATTAGTTGTCTAATACCCGTAGTACAAGCTCTGCTTAGTTTGTGTGTGTTTGATGGCCAAAATATTAGTACAAAATAGATTTTTTTTAACACATAACTTAATAGGTAGATACATAATATTAATTATTTCTCTCTTGTAATCGAGACAAAAAAAAGTAATTAATTTTTTCGACAGCAATTCGGCGTATAAAGTTATAAAACACTGACGAGTTTCTCTTTTGGTACAAACATTATTTCAGTGTTTAATCTTTACAAATAAATAAAATTGGAGTGTTTGTTTGTAATATTAAAATAGCCGCTTTTTAATAAATGCATATGTATGTATACACGATTCATGTATCAAAATAATATTTTTTATAATTTTTTTCTGTCTGTCTGTCTGTCGGTCTGTCTGTCTGTTTTTTTATATTTTTTTTTTCTTAAATATTTCCGACATCTAATACACAACGCCATCTAGTCCCAAACTAAGCAGAGCTTGTATTTTGGGTACTAGACAACTGAAATGAATACTTATATACTTTTTTTTGTAAATACATACATATTATACATAGAAAACACCCAAACTCCGAAACAAATATTTGCAGATCATACAAACATTTGTTCCGACCCGGGAATCGAACCCGAGACCTCAAGAACAGCAGTCGCGTACGCTACCCCTGCGACACCGAGGCAGTTTTAGTTGAGGCTACTTTTTTTAGTCTAACTTTGTCCCGCGGCGTTACTCGCGGTAAAACAATAAACGCGGCCAACACCGCGGGGTTCAGCTAGTAGCTCATACATCGTGAAAATATATACCTACATAACATCACGCTACGATGTATCAATAAGAAATGCTGCAGGAACGGAGAAGAGTATTTTTTAATAGTTGCAAGATGCAGTTTCTTGGCTCAGCTAGTAAATTATAATAGATGTCATAGGTACACCGGAATAAACTATTGAATGTTGAACTTTATTCTGATGCAGAGACAGTTGTAAGTCGTTTGTCTTGTCAAAATGGGCAACTCAATATCAGCTTGATTGACTGTCGAGATTCTGTTTTCATGTTTTAAGGATCTGTAAACTCATTCCCAAAACAGTTTACAATTCTAACAGGTAGGTTAGATACCAGATGAAAGAAAGGAATTTACTTTGAATAAATTACTGTTTGAAGTTTGGTGTACGCACGGTGTTAATTTAGAACAAACCGTTATGGTTTTATGGCAGTTTTGTTATTTTTACAAACGTTATTTATACGTATACATACTCGTACATACGAACGTTCGGTACGTATATTTCTCTTAGTATATGCCAGCACTGGGTATTAACACTATTTTCACTCAAGTAAAATATAAGTATATATTTATACACAGATATTTATTCCGACAATCTATATGGCGTGTAAAGCATTCTCCTGCCACATCACAGAAAATAATTGCATTCCTGCTCAGGGTTAATATTTGATTACTTTTATGATAAACGACTCCCATATTAGAAAAAAAAATTGTGTCGCACATTACAAACATACATAAAAACAAACGGACACCCAGACTTAGAACAATAGTTTGTGAATCATACGAAGTGTTGTCTTATGTGAGGATTGAACCCACAGCACTCGGTGTAGTAGAAGGCAACGAGTTAACCGTTTAAACCGCTACGCCATTCATGCAATTGCTTTATCTTTTTTCTTATTATCTTTCTAAAAAAAACTTGATAATCGATTTTATCGATCTCGATAATTGCAGTCACACCTCTATTTTGTCCGATGTCTAGATTGTCTGTTGAAGTAAGAAAAACCAACACGTCCATTGGATCTGCGTACGCGCAATCCGACCGCCATGACACTGTTCAACGCCGCTGCGACATTACACTCCACGCTTAGACTGGCTGCAATGACTCTGTTTTGTAAACACTAGCACCTATGCTGGCCATACGAGCCATGTTAGTACGACTACTGGCGAGGTGTTGTATAACAAAAATACTATATACAACTCATTGTTGTTCTAAAATTAGTTCTAAATACACATTAATGTTAAACCAACGCATGCCCGTCTGACAACGGATGAAGAATAACGGAATGTCATAGAGTGGCGCACTGTGGTGCCTTGTCTGCATTCACAATGAGTATGGTGTTTTTATTTTTATGTAATATGCAGGCAAACGAGCAGATGTATCGCCTGATGGTAAGCGATTAGCGCCGCCCATGGACATCTGCAACATCAGAGGCGTCACAAGTGCGTTGCCGACCTTCGGTGGGATGGGGGGAGATAGGTGGTCGGTGTATGGGCCTCCGCTATCCTCACTCACTCGGTGAAACACAGCGCAGCGCATTTCACACCGGTTTTCTGTGAGGCCGTGGTATCACTCGGTGATACTCGATACTCGGATTCTGTTCATGCTTTACATCAGGCAGGGTAGAATCACTTTGGATGGTTCATATATAGAAATAAATTGCATAGGTATCGAAAAAGCCAACCAAACAAGTTAACAGCATTGTAAGGAGAAGGAAAATTTGAAACAAACCCTATAGCAACCCTGGTCAGGAGGATAGCATTTCAAAATCTCTTTTCTAAGAAAAAGCCTATGTCTATCAGTTTCCAACTCATTTTTTCGCACAATCGATACGACCTTCGAGCGAAGAGTGTACTCTCAACTCAAAGTCTGGCAAAACACTTGAGATTTGCTCTTGAGTTTAGGTGTCTATGGACGGCGGAAGTACTATACTACATAAATTCGTCTGGTATACGCTGAATAAGATCGCACTATTCCCGCAATTCAGGGGCATTGACCACCGTACGCATTTCAAACTATGTAAGAGTGGTTAATGGATAAAAACGTTGAATAGAATTTAACTGAAACGATGTTGTTTAGTTTAAGTTAGAAGTTTACATAAAATCTCGGACATGCAGTTGTTCAATTTGTTCTGACACAAAGATTCGTTGAACCGTTTGGAAATGAGGAACGATACTGATACGATTAAGAGATCCATTTTTGAAGCAATTATAGGGTTAAAGTTTGAAGAACTTTATGAGTATGTGAAGTCTACATAAACCAAGTTAACATTTTTATACCTTAATACCTAATACAAGTCATGTTACGAAAGTATCTCGAATTATATGCATATAATGCATACGTGGTACCTAATCTACTGTTTTAGTCTGTTGTTCTGCTAAGCAGGAAGTAACTTTATGCTTATCTATATATCATAGTCCTCTTAGAAACATCTAAAAAAGTCTAGTATAATGGTCTCATAATACCAAAATGAATTCCAAGAAAGTTGAACTTTCTACGTGATTTAAAGCGCATTACTTGCTGTTCTTTTCGTTTTATTCTCTTCCCAGAAGTAGAAAGGTGGGTGGTACTAACGCTCTAATTTGGCAATCCTAATGCATCTCTAATAAAACCACATTCAATATGTATTCCAGAAATATAACTGAGCATCTTCACCGTTTGATCTCCAAGAAATATAGAATCTGTCAAAAATCCAGACGTTTTGCTCAAATCAGAACAAAGAAAGCAGTAATATGTGATGCTGCTAGTTGAGATATCAACATCATCTTTCAAGATCGGCCATTGAACTAAAAAATTAGTAATTTTTATAACTCTGATTCTGACTACTACGATAAATATATGATAATTTGATTAGGATACATAAATATATACCAACATCCATTCAAAATCCTCCCGTCTCTTTAAAATAAAATCTTACTCTACGTTATAATATTAGTGTAAATCACACTTTTGACATGAAAAACTATGAGTGTTCTGAACGAAACTTATATTGTGGACTTCAATGGAATCTTAATGAAAATTGTCTATATTATAATTGATGAACCTTACATTATATTTCTAATTCTAATGGGAATGATTAATTCGGTGAATTTGCAATACCTAAAAATTAAATCAACTATCCAGACATCCACACAAATTAAGCATTGTCGTATTTATTTCTTTTCTTTTATCAGAAATCAAACTCCCGCATTAGGAATAAATTCTACATTGCAGGGAACTTTAAAAACATACATGAAGCGGACACAGAGAACACCCGACTTAGAACAACCATCTATAGATCGTACAAAGTTTTGTCCAATGTGAAGATAGAACACTCGGAACCCACAACACACAGCGCAGTAGAAAACAGTGAAGCGACCACTTAAGCCACTACATCATCTGTGCAGTCTAAGACGTACTTAACTTTTGAACCGATCGTTATGCAAAAATAGATCAGAAAGACATGAGTGATAACACGACCTCACAAAAAACAGATGCTAGGTAATTCTTTTACAGCTTTTCACCGTATAAGTAAGATCACCAGAGAGAAAGCCCTTCCCCCCTCCCCTTCTTGACTGCCTCGGTAGCGCAATGGTAGCTTATGCGACTGCTGTTCTGTGGTTCAGGGTTTGGGTTAGACCAAATGTTTATCTGATCTGTAAATAATCCTTCCGGAGTCTGGGTGTTGTCTATGTATAATATATATATATATTTACAAAGAAATAGTAAGATAGATAAGCACTCTATCATTCAATCCAGTTTTCATAGTACAAGCTCTGAATAGTTAGAAAAGCCATGGCGTTGTATGTCAGATGTTTGAAATATTGAATGAATTATTACAAAAAAATATTTCATTCTTCTCTTCATTTCTGGAAGTACCTACTCCCTAGGTACTTCAGAGGGTGAAAGCGCATTTGTATTTTTGTTACATGTGACCCTTCCAGTCTTTTGCCCCTACGTCAGAATAAAATTTAAAAAAGAAACCTTTTCTAAATTCTCCAGATACAAAGCAGTGTTGTAGTAGCAATAGAGATATTGATAAAAGCATTTGCATCGACTCTTGAACATCGTAAACCGCGTCGATTGTATCGAGATCAAAGCGTTGCGACTCCACGCCAGATGGTGGATGATATCGGATCACAAAACGTTTATGTGACCCACATATTCAATAATATCTAAGATACAGTTGTTTCTTTAGCTGTATACCAGTTATATGTCTTACTGTGTCAATAACACTGATAAAACTTTAAAAGCTAGCCAGCCAAGGCTAAATTATCTTTAAAAATATAAACAATATAGAAAAGTCAAGGCACTAAAAAGTTACGGATGTGTTTCTTGCAATCGTTTTACGTATCTTAATACAACGATAAATATATGTATATTTCAGTATACGGTTTTGTGTAGAAATAGTAAGGACTAGTAAGGATTTACAAGGATCACTGTCTTTTTTGTAGTTCTAGGTTTTCCTGACTGAAATAAATCTATACCACTAAATAAAATTGGAGTGTATGTTTGTAATATTAAAATAACCGCTTTTTACTAAATGCATATGTATGTATGCACGGTACATATACCAAAAATGTAATTGAAATTTTTTTTGTCTGTTTGTCTGTCTGTCTTTTTTTTTTTTTTTTTTTTTTTTATGTTTGACCCTGCCAAAATGACTCTACTCTGCCTGATGGAAAGCATGAGTAGAATCCAAGAGTGGTGGTCACCATACTGCGAATGCAGACAATGCAACAATGCAGCATGGTGACCCACACCATGGCGGGCTAGTGATGCTTCCGCATCATTGGGCCTCCGGTCTCGCACTCACCAACGAAACACGACAGCATGATCGCTGTCATTTTACGTTGATTTTCTGTGCGAGGGTAGTACCGCCCCGGTCGAGCTGGCCCGTTCGTGCTGAAATCAGCGTGGCTCTACTACCTTCTGTTTGTTCCGGGTAATCTCTGGAACGGCTGAACCGAACTTTTGACGGGACTGTCACTGGCAGGTGGCTGATGACCTAGGGAGTAACTTAGGCTACTTTTTTTTAGACTAACTTTGTCCCGCGGCATTAATCGCGGTACAACAATAACCGCGAGTAACACCGCGGGGTTCAGCTAGTTAATAATATAACAGTAGAAATATGTTAGTATCTAGGTGAGCCAATCGCCTGGTATTGAGGCAACTGCGACAAAGAATCGTTAATGACGCATTAACGATACTTTTTTAGATTACCTATTTCATTAACGATTTTTATAAGTAAATAAAACAATTACTTATTTTTAAAGACATTTTCGGCACTAGGAATAAATCCTGCGCCGCGGGGGACTTCATAAACATATATAAAATGGACACAAAGAACACCCAGACTTAGAACAGCAATATGTGGATCACACAAAGTCTTGTCCCATATAGGATTTGAGCCCACAATACTTGGCGAAGTAGAAAGCGGCTCAAACCGCTCGGCCAACCATGCAGTCATGCAGTGCAGTCATTATATTTATAGTCATTTCAACTGCCTCGTTGGTCTAGCGGTTGATGTATGCGACTGCTGATCAAGAGGTCTCGGGTTCGAATCCCGGGTCGGGATGTTGTTACTGAAAGTGTTACTGAGTTTTTCTAATTCTATAAGTACTTAATAATAGCTCGGAGTATGGAAGTTGGGGTCTGAAGTTCTGAACCCCCGTGTCTCAGAGTGCACGTAAAGCTGTCGGTCCTGCGCCTGATCTCTCTCCGATCGTGTCGGTTATCGTCCCATCGGATTATGAGAGTGAGGGAACAGAGAGTGCACCTGTGTTTGCGCACACACTTGTGCATAATAATATCTCCTACGTAGTTGGTTGGTCTCTGTTGAGACTGGTCGCCGTGGCCGTAATCGGCTAGGAGAACATCATCAGTTATTTCAGTTGGACTTTAAAATGTTGAAGTCAATGCGAATGTTTTATAAAATTCTAGAATTCGCACTCTCCAGCACATTTTATTAATAGAAAATCAATGACAGACGACGAAAGAGCGAGCGAGAGGACTGTATAGCGTCCAGCTTTATAATGGACGTAATTTATATTAAGTTCATTTGCTATTTTGTGTTTTACGTGATGAAGATAATTTCACTAATACACGTGTAAGCCGTGAAGGACTACTAACTTCTCGTGCGTTCAGGGGCCTAGCGTGAGTTTACTTTATTCTTAAACTAGCATTCGCCTGCGGCTCTGTAAAAAGTAGCGTATGTCCTTCCTCAAGAATCAAAGTACCTCCGTGCCAAATTTCATTATAATCGGTGCAGCGGTTTGGCTTTGAAAGCGTGACAGACAGACAGAGAAATAATATAAGTATAGATTGATTTTGTTTCGTCCTTTCTTCTCAGTGCTAGTCTAGTTAGGAAAGGCTGAATTCATCCGGTTTAAAAATAATTTTAACTTGCATAAGTATACGTGTTACCTAATTGCAGAAATAATGATTTCACATCATTTGTAGATAATTCAGTTTGGGTAAATCGCTAACCCGAATCTGGTTGTGACGTTTAAGTTAACGTGAAAAGAACTTATACGAGACCACAAGGTTCGTCTAATACGTTCACACGCTTCAATTGCTTCTCATGATGTTCTCATAATGTATAGTTTTTGCCAATCAAATGCCTAAATGCCCCCTCTAATTCGAGTTTGGACATTTTTTTTACGTATGAACCACGGCGTTTTGCGGCGGGATGGTGTATCGGAATTGGACCGACTAAAACCACACGGAGTGGCTCTCTGCGAATGAGGTGGGAGAGATCCGGGGACTACTGTTATTAAAACATACAGACCAGTCGAGTTTGAACTTCCATCGACTTCACTCACTCGACACTCACGAAAGAAGCCGTGATATCGCTATGGCTCATAGGTAATTTCACAATAATCGGTTCAAAAGTCAACCTATGTTTACCCTATGTCTTTGTCACTATAATGCTTTATGTTTGCCAGTTGTTTAGTCTTCTATGTATAAATTTACTATTTGATTTCAATGAGCCCATTGTTATATTCAATATGCTATGATATCACAATTACCGCCTACATACCAAGTGTGTAACTTAAATTCAAGATGTCTTATTAATTGTTTTATTTTCTGGGTTTGATTATCTGGGGTTGATATTGGAATCTGTACATATCGTCATCAACAACAACCTTTATAGTTTTTGGTTGGTTTACGATTCCATGCTCTGCTTTGACGGGTATAGCTGCTATTTAATTTACTACTAGGGTAAATCCGGGATAGGCGCCACACTTTTTGAAATTCCATCACAATTAAAAAAAAAAAAAAAGAATAATTTCTATGCGTGTAGCTAGCTTAGTCACTCATGTTGAATCATTATTTGTTTTTGCTGATCTATCAATTACAGATTTTGTAAAATTTAGATTTTTGTGGAGCGTTTTTTTTTGGAATAGACGCCTACCTGAATGAATAGTTGCCCCACCATCAAAATAAAAAGAAGGATAGATGCCTGCAGTGCGGGTTATCTAACCCGCACTGCAGCCATAGGCCCTTCATACTGTGTAAAACAGCAAATTGCCTCCAAGAAACATTGTTTCAGCGCAACAATATTTATTTCTATTAAGATACAAATAACCATAATTAAATTTTAAAAGCATTTGTTCAACAAACATATTAATTCTTAGTTTTAATTATAAAATATTAATTGTTAAGTTTCAAGAAACAAAATTATATTTTATTTAATGGAATTTTAAAAGCATTCATCAAACATAACCACAAATTTTAACAAAAAAAACTGACTTTAGGGAATGGTCTAAATTGAAATGGGACTACACTAGAAGCACCCGCTTTCAAATAAAAAAAAACATCAAAATCGGTTCTCCCAGTCGAATTGATAATCTCCTCCTTTTTGAAGTCGGTTAAAAAGTATCTCTCTAGATCGCCATTGTGTGGGTCAACAAGCATTGTCCGCTTTCGAAATAAGGATGGTGGCAAACTACTCTTGCTTGCCATCACGCTAAGTAAAGTCACTTAAAGTAAAGCCTTCAAAATCAAAGACTAAGAATATGAAATATCAGCTACCATCACCATTCATGTCGTGGACTTCGTAAGGGTCGACTGAGGAATTAAACTGAACAGGACAATGGCGCTCCAAAGAGAAGGAAAACATGAGAAAAATCCTAAAGCAACCCGTCAAGACATAATGTTACAAGTACAATTTTGACAAAAATAAAACCGACTTCAAGGTTCAACTCGATTTCTCTTGGATGCCATTATTAGATATTAATGTCCTTATCACGGTACCACCGTTGGGACATCTCCTTTCCATTAATAAAAATAATCATCAAAATCGGTTCATAAACGACGAAGTTATTCGCGAACACACATAAAAAAAACGGTCGAATTGAGAAATCTCCTACTTTTTTTGAAGTCGGTTAAAAATAGATCAAAAGCTCATTTCTAGGAAGATAAATAAAATAATAAATAATAAATAAATATTTCGGACATCTAACACACAAACGCCATCTAGTCCCAAACTAAGCTTGTATTATGGGTACTAGACAACTGATATGAATACTTATATACTTTTTTTTTTTGTAAATACATACATATTATACATAGGAAACACCCAAACTCCGAAACAAATATTTGCAGATCATACAAACATTTGGTCCGACCCGGGAATCGAACCCGAGACCTCAAGAACAGCAGTCGCGTACGCTACCACTGCGCCACCGAGGCAGTTAAAAGATACCTATGATCAGCAGTAGACTGCTAAAGGTTTATGGTGGTTAAATTAATTGGTTTTATTTTCTTGATGCAAGAACACTTGACCGACATGGACACCCTGTTTCTCATCTTTCAATAGTTAACATTCTAAAGCAACCATTCTAATTGCTGTCTTTTTCTGGTGCAAAATAGGAAATGCTTTTAGGTATGTATTACATAGTGCTCGTAAAATACTCTTAATTTTCCAATTTCATTAATCTGATGAGATAGATATATTTCTTACTAGCTGTTGCCTGCAGCACCGCCCGCGTGTATGTCGGATAACGCGACATATAGTATTATTCTGGCTATATTATTTTAAAATTTCATTCAAGTACGTTCATTCGTTTTTGCGTGAAGAAGAACAAACATACACACTCACAAACTTTCGCCTATATATATTAGTGTGATAAGATAAACAAACACGTTTGAAGGACTATGTCCAACTTTATTCAGGGAAGTTATTTTACGTTACGAATGTACATAAAACACCAACGCAAAAAAACTACAGTGCAAAAACCTCATATTGTGTACCCGTATGTCGTCGTAGCGCTTAAACTTTGCCAATTCACTTGGGTATAACTGACTATACTTAGTGTTACAATTAAAGATGCAAGTGAAGTGATCGTAAGAGCATGTTTTTATCTTCCTGGTAATCAAAATCATTATAAATTTAATCAATATTTTTATATTGATCAATAACAACCCAAAAATTAACACCACAGATTAAAAAACAGTGATAAACGTGCCATTAAAAATAAATATGTTCTTAGACCGTTAAAATTTCATTCAACATTTGAATATCTAACGATCACAATAAATAAGACATTGGCAGTTATAGAGTAGTGATGCGGATCTATTTTACAATCGATTCATACGTATTCACGGGCACTCTAGTAAATCACTCACTATCTTTTTAAATACGAGATTATAAATCGTCGAAACGATTTTTGTATCATTAATCCTTTGATCCCGTAGTGTGTATAGCTGTTAAAATGGGAACAAAAAACTTTTCTTCAAAGGCGGTTCGTGTTCGCACCTTGTTTTAAATCTGTGTTTTTTTAAAGCGTAAGTTTGTTAATCTCTCGTTGCCTTCTGTAATTTAACTGCGGCTTTGTTTATTTTCTTTCTAATAGTTTTCATATAAACTGCTTAGAATAATATATTATTCGTCGTCGTAATTTTTTGTAAAATATACAGTTGACTTTAATTGCCTCTGACTCAAACATTACAAATATCCCTGTTTAAAGCAGTAGATATATTTTTGTGTTCATTTTCGGTTGTGTTCGGTTTCTGCCCGATGAATCTTCAAAACAGCAAGGAAACAAATTTCCAGCAAATTTTGATTTGCACTGTGAGTAGGTTTTCTCTTTTTCCAAAACTGCCTCTTGAATGACAAGCAATTTTAAAATGTCTGCCATATTGTATTTACACTATATTTTGCAGTGGTAATTATTAAGTGCTAGAACTTTAAAATTAAATATTTTGAAAATGACATCTGTGGAACTTTTTGATTATTTTTATAAATGAATCTACTTTACATTTGAATGACTCTTAAAAATACTTCCAAATATGTAAAATGAAATTCAGAAATTTGAACTAACATAGAAATAAGCAATCCGAAGCCGCAAGCTAATAAAACTGAAAATAGTTCTCTTCTAATTAATTATGCATCCGAGGTTAAAGTGGGAAATACTACAATATACTATTAGTAGTAACACTACAATATACTATTGTATCTAATAGATTCAACAGAAAAAATATACAGAAATAATAAAAGACGTTACCATCGCTTCCATACAAATTCTTCTACGAATATGGAACCGGACACTCGTGAAAACTATCGATTGTAACCAAGTCACACGACAAAATCGATCAAATCGATTCCTGTCAAACAACGAACACACAACACTGGCAGATTCAGGTAAAACACTCGTAAATCCAAACGCGATTTCGAAATTCAAAAATTTTCAAATGTCACGCGCGGTCGCTTGGGCGGTAAAACTGGAGGGCGGTCCGGCCGGCGCACGCGCGCTTGCCACTGAAACTGGCGATTACGTGCCAACTGGTGCCATACGCACGTCACAACCAACATTTGGCAAATACGCCAACACATCTAACCACCGATTTCAATACGTCCAGATTGTTTACATAGCGACTTATAACAGGATGAGATTGTAATTTGTCGGGTTGGTGTCACCGTTTCGGCCAAAAGTGTTTTGGCTTGAATTAATGACACATAAAATCGTGTTATTTTCATGTTAGTCTTATAATACGGTTGATATCGATGCTAAACAAAGCTTATGAAGGTTCGTACAGAATTGGAGTGAGGACGATGCGACTAGACGTAATTGCTGTAGGTATTTTAATTCACACGTTTGTCGGTTATCTTTGTAGAAGGCAGCTCTAAAATAAGCCCAATTATATAAAAGTCGAGAGAATGGGTAATCGTGTTGAAAGTAGATCAGCTACGGACCCAGTTCCGCGTTGACGGAGAAATTAAATTACCCAGCGCTGAGTTTTGACTGACAGACAAATTTTCATGTTTTTTTCGTAATCACTTTAAGAATTTAATTCGTGAATCGACAAATAGACTTAATATAATATTCATATGGTATAATATATCATATATTATTCTGACCATTCTTTTATCTTCCTGTTTACAGTTACCGATGTCAAACAAGAGGCAGATCTAAGAAAAAAATACCTAAAATACTGACTATTACGTCTACATGACAGTCTGAACTCGATAAACTCTTAAAGTACTGAGTGGATTTTGATATTCTACAAGTATAGCGGCCCAATGATGCAGAAGCATTTGAATAGGCTGCCATAGTGTGGGTCACATGCTACATTGATGCACTATATGCATTTAGAAGCAACAGGCGAGTAGTCACTTTCGTCCGGATTTTCCAGGATTTGTCCTATTTATCCTATATTTGTCCTTCCTCGATAAATGGGCTATCTAACACTGAAAGATTTTTTCAAATCGGAACAGCGGTTTCTAAGATGCGTGTTCAAATAAACAAACAAACTCTTCAGCTTTATATATTAGTATAGATTATTCATTAGACTGCACCTGTTTTGTTAACGTAAAATATTTAGAGGATCAGAAATTGCAAAAAAGTTACATGCATACGGACAAAAGCATCTACAATATCTACCGGTGTGTTGTCCTGGCATTTTACACTTGTTGCCCTGGTTTCACAATTTTTGAAAAGGTAGCCCTATTTAAGTGTATATTGTATTCAGAAGTATTATGTATACAGAAGATCTGTTAACTGTAAAAGGTTATTAAAGTAAGTTTGATGTTTTGCTTTAACCATTGTGCATAGTTCATTCAAAGACCTTTAAGGGATTGCAGACTGGGATGCAGTTATAAATCCTTACACGCCCTTATAAACCGCACTCTACCTCCCTTTGCTAGGCCACATTCAAATTGCATTCTAAAAAAAAAGAACAGAATGGACGTCCACCAAACTAATTTGAATGCCACATTTACCACAATCTTTGCAAAAGTTTTAAACGTTCATACATAAACCAATTCAAAATGTGTATATTTATGGTTTATGATAAGGTATATATAATATAAGGCATAGGTGTATATATGTGTGTATATGATCTGATGTTCTCCTCGCCGATTACGGCCACGTCGACCAGTTTCAACCGAGACCAGCCAACTAAGCAGGAGATATTACAGTGCACAAGTGTGTGCGCAAACAGGTGCACTCTCTGTTCCCTCATTCTCATAATCCGATGGGACGGTTGTCTGACACGACCGGAGAGAGATCAGGCGCAGGACCAACAGCTGACAGCTTTACATGCTCTCCGAGGCAAGGCTCGAGGATTCAGAACCCAACCCCCATACTACGACCTGTTATTAAGCATTTCTATAATCAGAAAAACACTATAACACTTTTTGGCTCGACTCGGGGTTTGAACCCGAGACCTCGGAAGTCGCATACGTCAACCCCTAGACCAATGAGGTAGGTGTATAATAAAGAGTATATTGTTTGTTGTGTGTAACTTTCTTGTAAAATGCGGGAGTGATTTTGTAAAAAGCAACGAATGTGTAGCAGGAAGTTGGGAAAACACACACTTTTATTTGTCCAAGCATGTGCTGCTCTAGAGTCAGCCTGTTAAATTGGTTAAAATGGGTTAAAAGATTTATATATGTTATATGCAATTACCATAAGGTTTACTATTTTTTTCTGAAAATGGAAATAATCTTCCCAGTTTAGCTACATGTGAGTGTGTACGCGTGTGTAACTTCTCGAACTCACAATCTCTTGATCACAAGTCCCTTTTGTTTTATTAAAAAACATTAATCTAGGCTAATTTCTCAAGATTAATGCGGAACAGTTCAAAAATATACTACACCCATGACCTTCCCCGAAGGTTGAGGCGTGAGATGGAGAACCGAATCAATCCCATCTGTCCAATTCAATGTCAACTTATGATCTCGATTGAAATAACAAAAACAGACGGTTATAATAGAAAAATTCCGGTGTTTCTCTAAAGAGTTTTCATACACAATATCTGATTTATGTGGAATTACTACGCACTAATTTCTTCTGGAATTGCTGAAGCATCTTTTTACAGATGACTAGATAAGGAAGGGTAATATAAATAGGTCTTCGCATCAGTAAATATCATGATTGCACATATGTATATTCATATGTTCTTGTAGTTGTAGTTTTTGTATTTTTCAATGTTTTTTCTTGAAACTAATACATTACTTATAACTAGACTCAAATTAAATATAGCTGACCTGTTGATCCAGTGGTCCTGACTGCTAAACTAGAGGTCGATGATTTGATTTCTAGAAAGGACAATCAATTATGTATTGAGAACGATCAATAGTTCTGCTTAGGTGTAATCTACCCCTCTTCAGCGTGGCTCTACTACCCAAGGTAGTAGAGTCACACTGATTTCAGCACAAACATTTAAAGTCTACTTCTTCACTATTTCTAATTGTTTTATCACAAAATATATCTTCTTCTTTGATGAAATGGCAACCAGCCGGATCTCTCGGATCAGCTACTTCTGCCAATGTCAAGTGTTTAGAGTCTTCAAGTTATAAGTCTTCAAGTCAATAAGTCTTCGTCGTGATGAAATTAATGATATAAAATATAAAAAATGTGGATGAGATGAAACGGGGATCGTCTTCCGAAAAAACAAAAAATGATCTCCCTCACAAAATATATCTTAATAAAAGTTTCGGCCATTTTCATAACACGTCATTTCCATTACTCCTAACCTCTTGACAAAACTATAGACGATCAAGTTAGACATTTATAAAGAAACCAAATTCAAAATTAAAAAAGTTTAATTTCTTTACATAAATATAATATTATTTAACACTGAGGGAATAAGGATACCAAGTACAAACCCATATATACTTTTAAGGATTCCAAACTTTACATTTTGCTGTCCGAGGAAATTGTGCGAAAAGGGAATAAACAATACTCCCTTCTTTAATACTACTGGCACTATCGCCTTGACTTTGACTTCATCGATAGCTCCGTGGTATCTTACACGACTGCTGTGTTTGAGTTCTCGGATTTGATTCCAAGATCAGACCAAACGTTTGTATGATCTCCAAATATTTGATTCAGATTTTGGGTGTTTTCTATGTATAATGTTTGTGTTTACATAAAAAGTTATTAACTGAGCAGAGCTTTAGTTTGGGACTAGATAGCGTTGTGTTCGGTTGTGTCAGATGTCCAAGATATAATTATTATTAATTGCAATATATGTCCTCATCTATCACGCGATAACACCGATGACATACCCGCACACGCACGATAAATCCACGGAAGATTAAGAAGTTTTTAAGTTAAAAGCGTAGAATAAATAATGTGTCCGAAAATCACGGTTTTGAAACCGCCTAGCTATTTATTACTAAGCAGGACGCTATTCTCAAATTGTATTTACAAGAATCAAAGCTTGACCCATGTTGACCCGGCATATATTCCAACAAACTCATTAAAAAATTCTCTATAATGTGACACCAAAAATATCAAGAGAAAATCGACTTTTCATATTCTTTATTCGTTTAGAGATATATTTACAACTTATTTCCTTGAACATCGCTTACGTAATCGTGTTCCTGAAACCATATGAATTCAGTGTCTTTGTCCTAAGTGCCAAGAACAAGCTATTTATCACTTCAACAATCTTATTTTGAGTGATTTAGGGGTGTCACGTCCAGTTTCCCACGAAAGCAACTGCTAATACGAGAGCTCTCAAAAGTTATTAACTGTTATTTTCTAAGAACAGAAGTGATACAAAGCAGATTTTGTTCTGCGAATAAATACAGCTTCCTCTTTTTACTGATGACGTAGCCGATCAAATGGATCTTTCAGAATTTTTAAGAGGGTTAGTGGAGGATTTACCACTAGGCTGAGTAGGCTGGAGCCACGCCTTTAAGGGACGACAAATTTGGACAGGACCAACATTTATTTTTGTCTGATAGAAATAAAAAAAGAACATTATTATATACACTGAGAAAAGAAGTGTCGAGAAATTAAACAAAATTTTGTTTTGAACTATACAGTGTACCGAATACTGTCTCCAACTTTAACATTATTCTTCAATATTTACTACGATTTGAAAAGTTACTAAATAAAAGCTTAGTAAAAGATCCTTAATAACATGGACTTTTAAAATTTTATATTTCAATAGCAGTTTAATATGAAAACTTTTACTTAGATTTTCAGGCCTTGCACACAGCTCAGGCAAATGATGCCCAAGCCAATGCCCAGCAGAAGGAAGTCATAGTTGATCTTTAGTATGAGGAAGCTGACACCATACACGAGGGACTATCTTTAAACCGTAGATAACTCAAGATCCGTTGGAGTACCAGGATTTTCTTATAAAGATTACACCAAGTTCGCCGGCTTCTGGTACCCAAGACAGTGTGTAGTTAAAGCAGTTATAATTTCCCAGTTCGATATAACCAAAACAATGAACGTCCAGCGGGGAGTTGTCTTAGGGAATTTTCATACGGAAATAAGGGCAGCTCAATTGTGCCAGGTGGAAAACATCATTCATATTCTGGTTTTTTAGGCCAGACTACATTTTTTTTTGCCTGACTACATTTTTTTTAAGTCTGACTACAATTTTTAGGCCTTATAACAATACGATCACATAAAGAGGAATTGTCACTTTATCATCAACAGCAGTAGCAGTTAGCAGTACTAAAAAAGTTCACTGTTGACCATAGGCCACTCCTCCTAAGGGGTCTTGAACTACTATATCACGCTTTCCAGGCGGATTACTATGAAATTACTCGTAAAGGATTTTTTACAAGTTTTCGAAAATGGCGTACAAATATTCATTCCTTATGTTGCATTTTTAAATAGAAATTTATAAAACTCTTAATTCTAAGAACTCTCTAAATTATACTGGGTTCTTAGAACATTAAAAGCATGAGTTGCCAGAGTTTAAAGTTTGTGTCGGTTTAGGTTATGTGTTGATTAATTGAATTGGACAAGTAATCAGTACTAATTTGTATAAAGAGAAGTTTCTGAATTTGTAAGAAGAAATATCGGGATCTAATGAACCGATTTTGAAATTATTTGTAAGTAATATATGTCGGAATGAGGGTATCCTAATAATAAAATCATTACGAATACGTGACACAATCGAACGCTTCTTTGAGTCAGGCAAGGTGGGCATAGTACTTCAGCAAGAAACAGGGGATAGTTTCTCTTCAGATCTCACTCCGTCCACACCCCTTAATTGTGACATGGGTCACTCTTGAGTCAATAGTTTTCTATTATTTAATTTTAATTTCTTGTATTCATGTGTTTATATTGTGTTTATATATATATCGTGTGCCTATATTGCTCTTTGTGTAACTTATTATTAGTTAATCGATTTGTGTTTCAATGAGTTCATGTCAGTTTCGTTTTTTTATAGTAATTAATAATTAGCTTTTTTTTAAAGTAAATACACTTGTGGTTCATATTTTCGTTTATAGGTACTACATACTACTATATATAACTACCAGCAATCGCCTTTACCGATTTTACAACAGATTTTGGTTTCAGCCGAAATATATTATATTAGCAAAAAATGAATAACACGATATCCGAAATAAACGCAGAGTAGTCGCTGGCTAAAGCTAGATTTACATATAAAGATAAGAAGCATGACATTTTTGTGTCACTTATATCATTGATCACCTACCAACTCTCCTACCATTGAAACAGCATTCTATCAGAAATGTAATAAACATAGTAAGTGAACTTTCCTCAAAACGTCAATTGAATTCTTTTCCTGTGCGCCGTATAAAGCACAAAAATAAAACGTAATGCATTTATTATGTTCAAAGCAATAAACCACATCAAAACAGTTTTTAATATACAGCTTTGAACTTTTATTTATATGTAAAGTATTGAGAACTTCATTTTGATTAGGTTCATGAGTTTACTTTGTTCTTCAAAGTTATTTCAACACAATAATGTGGTATCTTAAACTTCTCGATGCAGGTGATATTAAGTTGATAGTATGTATTTAATGTTCTAGAAACATAGATTTATGTTTTTTCATCTTTTCTTTTCTTTTTAAGGTTCCCTACCTCAAAAGGAAAGGGAAAAGGAAAAAACGGACCTCATAGGATCACTTTGTTGTTCGTCTGTCTTTCTGACAAGACCCTTTTTCTCAGGAATGCGTAGAGGTATCAAGCTGAAATTCTTATCAAATACTCAGGTCTACTGCGAAAAATCAAACTTCTAAGCCAACGCAATCAAAAGAAAAAGCCGTTTATGCTACCCATTTTCGACACTGGCAAAGGAATCAAAACCTACAGGGTACTTCCAGTGAACTAAGAATCTTGAAATTTGGTACGAAGTAAAGTCTTATAGCACAGATAAAGGAAAAATTGCATAAAGCATAAATTTTTAATTATTCATATAATATATATACAGGTGTGTACGAAACCCTCGAAAGACAATTCCCGCACTAGGAATATGTCAATGTCGCGGGGGGCACAAAGTTGACCCAGACTCAGAACTACAAGATATGGACCACACAAAGTGTTGTTCCATGTTTGAACCCCTTAGCGCTGTAGAAAGTGGTACGGTGATCATTTAAACCACTCTTCCATCAGTGCAGTGAAGTCAGCCAATAGTAAGTATGTGATTTGCTTTTTTCTCTGGTACAAGAAGCAAACGGGGACACTGGATCTTCTAGTGGAATATGACTACTGCCGCTCATGGTCCTCACCCCAAGAATCAAGAGTTGCTGCCGTTTCAGTTTCTCCCTCCAGAAGTAAAGGAAGGAGTTCCCTTCCCACTATGATCAGAATCCAAGAGTGATCGTCACCATACTGCGAACGCATTGTCTAATGCAACAATGCAGCATGGTGACCCACACCATGGCGGGCTAGTGATGCTTTCGCATCATTGGGCCTCCGGTCTCGCACTCACCAACGAAACACGACAGCATGATCGCTGTCATTTTACGTTGATTTTCTGTGCGAGGGTAGTACCGCCCCGGTCGAGCCGGCCCGTTCGTGATGAGATCAGCGTGGCTCTACTACCTCGATGCGATCATAGCTCTCCCGCAATAATTTTACATCTAACATAAATATGATTTGTCCGTTAGTTGCTTGTAACTAATTATATAGACATAAGTTGCTCGAAATATAGTATACACATTAATATTGTGCTCTTAATATAATGTCGTTTATTAGTTTCGGCTCTCAAATGTTTAAACTTTATATTGATTGACTAAAGTAAAATTGTTTTATTTTAACAGGAACAGGAGGCAAGATTTAGCGCATTACCGCCGCCCATCGACACCCGCAACACCGGAGGCGTAACAAATGCAATGCCGGCCATTGGGGGATGGGGAGAGGGATGGGGGAAGGGGTTAAAAGATTGGCCTCCGGTATCCCCACTCATTCGATGAAACACAATGCACCCGCTGTTTCACACCAGTTTTCTGTGAGGTCGTGTTATCACTTCGGTCGAGCCGGCCCATTCATGCCGAAGCATGGCTCTTACACGGTATTTTTTAATTATTTGCGTTCCTATAGGTTTCTTCACTCAGAAGTGGCCGCCGCGATAGATTTCACAGATAGACATCCACCCTTCCACCATTTCTTGGCTGGATTCTCCAGTAACCGTAAAGGAGCAAATGCTTAAAAACGATAGAATTATTTCCCTTGCTATAATACTATCAATTCAACACCACATTCGCAAATACAAGTCTTACAGGTAAAAATAGACTCCTAACCCCGACAGACAATTCTGAGTCAAATGCTAAATAAAGCACGCGCTAATGAAAAGACCAAAAAGGCTGTTAGCTAGGCCAATGACAGATAACAAAATGAAAACAAGTATAACGCTATAGACGAGCAACTTTAATTTGTTACCACAACCAACTTTAAAACCAAAACATTTTCCACGATTTACAAAACCAAACGTGAATGAGACATATAAATAAATCCAGTACTTAATAACCGAGGTTTACCAGATCTGTTTAGGGTTCCGTACCTCATATACAACAATTGCTCGTTTAAAGATATAAGATACATAGAGCAACACAGACCACCGGTGACGGGTACCATGTTCGTCTATGAAATCAATCACGTGACCTCATAACCTCTACTCCGCCCGTTTCTAAAAAATATAAGTAAAACTAAAAAAGACTATTTATCAATAGTCTTTTTTAGTTTTACTTATATTTTTACTAACTTTTAAACTTTCGCGTTCCATGATATAGTAACAATTAACTGCATCGTTAGTTTAGCGGTTGGCGTGTGCGACTGCTGATCATGAGGTCTTGGGTTCGATTCCCGGGTCGAACCAAATGTTTGTATGATCTACAAATATTTGTTTAGGAGTTTGGGTGTTTTCTATGTATAATATGTATGTATTTACAAAAAAAAAAGTATTTAAGTTTTTATATCAGTTGTCTAGTACCCTTAACACAAGCTCTGCTTAGCTTGGGACTAGATGGCGTTGTGTGTTAGATGTCCGAAATATTTATTTATTTATTTTATTTATTTATAATTATTTTTACGGAAATTAACGCGATCAGTTATTAAAAGGTATTACATACCTCTGATTTGCTCTCGTGCTCTGATAGTGGCCTGTATAAATGACAATTTTACTAGAAAGGGAGCCGGTATGCAATAAACTGATCAATGATAGAGATAAATTGAAGAAACAAACTCATTTTACGGATCCCAAGTAAATTTGGGTTGACAAAGTGACATAGGTACATAGTTACAATACATTTAAGCATGATTAACAAATAGTAGTGACGTCATACACTCTTCCCCTCATGGGGCCTATAACGAAGAAGTAAATAAATCTTAAATCACAATTCAAGAAAATTAGCTGAGAAAAATTAACATCTCTGAACATTTGGATTGATTTAATGGGATATCGATTAATATATTTTGTTTTTAAATAAATGTAATTAATAAATAATCGTGGTATTGTAGCTTTGATAGCACGAAGTGATAATTTGACTCTAATTTTTATTTCTACACGCGTATTTTCAGAAACTGTTCCTTAGTAGGTAAGTAAACATTTTTTTTAAATAATTTGCCTAATAGTAAAAAATTAAATCAAAAGTAACTGAAAGTCTGTCAACAAGAAGTTGCCAGTCCATGTCAATAGTAAAACGGAATGAGTCGACGTCATGATACACGACGGCCGACAGTGGCAGTTAGAATTGGCGCTCTTCCAGATGAAAAATTGCTCAGTTGCAGTCATAGAATTATTATAGATAGATTAGGGGAGCCAAGCCTACAGTCGTCGCTCTACTCGCGCATGCGCATAGGAGAACGATCGACGGTTAATTGTTGTGATTGGATTACCATTATTAGTCCTTTACTGAGCATCCGTCAATAGTGCAAGACAGACGGGGTATCGTGATCCTCTCTCTCTGTTTAACCGTTCGACTTTTCCGCTTACAGGCAGCCATATGTCTGTCCCACTCTATCGATAATAGCTCTATGGTTGCAGTCAGAATAGACATTCGAAGGGTGGAAGTGTTCAACGGTAATGACTTTGAAAATTGCCGAACACCATTCACTATTTTTGCAACATATTACAGAATGATTTATTTTGTAGTTTTTGAAAAATATTTCACAGTACTATATTGGTGTGTTTAGAGCCAGTTACACTAGTTCATCATCAATATTTGAGTCAGTTTTCTGCATTAATACATTATTCAACAGAAAACTGAAATATATGATTCATCATCGTCCGTTGCAGTCTACTGCTGGACAAAGGCCTATCCCAAGGCACACCATAGAGAACAGTCCTCTGCTTTTTACATCCAGTCCCGTCAGCCCTCTTACACAAGTCGTCCTGCGATATGGTTAGAGGACGCGCCCCAACTACCTTTGGCAGAGTTTGGCATGACGCGGTCTCCGCACCAGAACACGCTTACTCTAGCAGTAATCGGTTCTGCGACATATATAAGCAGGCCATTGTCACTTCAACCTACTATCCCGAAGAGCTATGTCAGTCATCTTGGATCTCTGATGGATCAACCATTGCAGAGAGGAAAGTCTTAAGGTAATGAGAGGGACGTCTAAAGTCGTAATTAACCCGTCCGTTGGAATTCCCGGAATTTTCCTTCTATGTTACTTCTGGTTTCTCGGCTACTCGTATTGAAAAGGGCGTGCAGTTTTAGTCGATTCTAGTCCGACATACTATTTGTCGCCAATTCTAACACCTTTCTAAATGATCAAACAGGGTGTGATTCTCTGACTTCCTGTTACGCCCTCCCGTCCCTCTTCACTAAATCACTGCCAAAAAGTAACTCAAAGTTAAACAAAGTACAGTCACGCTCAAAGACATATCACACATGTCATTCCTTTGTTCTTAGGTCCTCACAACAAAATATGATCTTGAACAATATTATCTTTACTCCAAACTCATAACATTGCATTTTATTGTTCAAAGGCGTTGAGTGATTGATTCTTCTTGGAATATGGTGTATCGTGGTGTCCACAATACTGCGTTAACACAACTTAAGTACAGATTTTAACTGTACAGTAATAAATATAAATCTAAGGGGTGATGAGAGGTTTTTTATATGGAGATAATAAATAAAATGAGAATGAAGCACTTAATATTTTTATATATATTGTAAAGATCGTTACGTTGTATTGTTCGCTTTTATGATACATATTTCATTATAGGGATGTAGTTAAACACGATATATGTAGGTAATATCTTAAATGCATCGTCATCGTCATTATTTTACTACATTGTTGGATATTATTGAACTCATAAATAAAAGTTTGTTCACATTTAAAATTGAATTTAGATTTTATCGTAAATGTTTCTTATCGATTTTACGATAATTGCGATTCACAGTTTTGGATAAATGTTATTTGATTGAATAGAATAGCTTGGATTTAAATGACCAGAATTTTTTGACTTATATTTTAATGTTAGAAAAACTTAGGGACTATAAGCTACACAACATTTATTTGGGTTACAAAAGCCAATTAATTAGATTAATAAATAATGTAGAATTTAGTAATAGAATATTATATTAATGAATCATGTAGAATTTAGTTAAATAATATTTTTTATAAGTTTCTCTTCCCCTTACTTTTTTGGCGAGAATCAAAATTATAAGAATCAAATCAAAAGGTTTTTGTGAGTAAAAAATAAATGCGTCGTGTGGTTGTTTTCCCTTTATATAAAATAAGAAAAACGACAAACTCCTTCGTATCGAATCATTTCGCCAACAACGAGCCAACATCTTGTAACAATTATGGTATCCATTTATTCAGAACTGCAAATTAAAATGGTTGTCTTTGATCTCAAAGA
This sequence comes from Spilosoma lubricipeda, assembly GCA_905220595.1. Lineage (NCBI taxonomy): Eukaryota > Metazoa > Arthropoda > Insecta > Lepidoptera > Erebidae > Spilosoma > Spilosoma lubricipeda. The sequence continues at coordinate 15,850,458 of HG992294.1, read as the reverse complement.
AATACCAAAATTGTACAAATAACAAACTTTGTGAAGTGCAAACAAAAATCCGTCATTAGTAAGAATATTAATGTGTACAACAAGAAAAGCCGTGTTGTTCGTGACTGTACAAGTTCGTTAAGCCGCGCATTCGTTTATGTCTGTTTCGTAGCGATTATTTACTCAAACGCATTTACTCTTTGTTTGCATTTAAATTTGTAATTTCTGTCTCTTCCCTTTTTTATTATAAGTTTATTATAAAATAATAATAATAATAATAATACAGATATGCCCGTGCCCGACCCAGTTCTCGAGAATGGTCGTGCTACGTTATATTGGGATCGATCTATTATCACAGATAGGACTATTGTTGCCAATAAGCCTGATATTGTGGTGATAGATCGATTGGAGCGCCGCGCAATGATTGTCGATATCGCCGTTCCTCATGACGAGAATCTCGTGAAAGTCGAAAAAGAAAAACAAATAAAATATTTGGATTTATCTCACGAGATTGTCGATATGTGGAATGTGGATTCAGCGATCATTGTTCCGATAGTCGTTTCTGCTCACGGATTGACAGCCAAGAGCCTCGACCAACACCTTAAGAGGCTCACGTTGGAGGGCTGGATCAAGGGTCTGATGCAGAAGGCAGTCCTTCTTGACACGGCACGTATAGTGAGGAGGTTCCTGTCTTTGGAGCCCTAACCACCGGTTTCTTGGTCCCTGTACCCGAAGTCGGTGGTTTACTATTTTTTATATTTTTAAATGTATTTGTTTTTTATATTTATATTTAAAAATGTAAATAATATGTATTTATAATTGTAATAAAGAGAATAATAATAATAATAAATTTATTTTTTTTGAAAATAAAACCTAATACATTCTGGAGAGGATTGTCGTAAGTAACTTACATTATTTACATTTAAGTTCACTCCACTGTGAACATTATACATTTTATTTACATAGGTTATTAGTAGTAGTTTGTTAAAAGAAACAATATAAACATACGGGATTCAGTAAGACTGGTAACAGAGTTACCAGTACGTGTTCACCAGTCCCTTTCTTCTGTTGATCGGATGAAAAATCCCTCCGGACCTCCAGATCTTCGTGGACACAGGAGCCAGAAGTATTTGGTGTTTGTTGTATTGCACAAAGAGGGACTAGTGTGAGTTTATATCAGAACATTTCGGTGTCGACGACGACCGCGTTTGGCGTTGTGATTGCTGATAATTTTAGCACAGACCAATCCCGATCTTCTAGATGTTAAATAAAGTTATCTAGTTTAAACTACCCTCTAGACTACTTAATGTATTTTTTCCTACCTAACTAATCCCTACCTATGTAATATCCCTTCCTAACTGCCTCGTTCGTCTAGCGGTTGACGTATGTGACTGCCGACTAAGAGCTCTCGGGTTCGAATCCCGGGTCGACCGAAAATTGTTATTGAGTTTTTGCTTGGAGCTCTCGTTGAGCTCGCAGTTTGGAAGTTGGAGTCTGAACACGTAAATCTGTAGGCCCTGAGCCTATACACTCCCCGCTCATGTCGGTTAACCTTGTCATTGGATTATGAGAGAGAGGGAACAAAGAGTGCACCTATGTTTGCGCACACAATTGTGCAGTTAGCTGGTCTCTGTTGAGACTGGCCGCCATGGCCGTAATCGGTTAGATGAACATCATCACCTATGTAAGAAAGCACGTTTCACAGTGTAAATAATTTCACTACTGTTCTGTCTCAATTGATCATAATAACTAATACTTAAGTACGTATCGACTAGAAGTAAGATGAGGGTCATTGAGTAAAGACAATTTACGCGAGACAACAGATTTTGTAACATGGCTCTATAACTAATTACAAATATCGTTTTTCGAGAACGGAAAACCATATCCGATATATATATAACTGCCTCGTTGGTCTCGCGGTTGGCGTGTGCAAGTGCTGATCATGAGGTCTCTGGTTCGATTCCCGTGTCGGACCAAATGTTTGTATAATCTATTAATATTTGTTTCGAAGTTTGGGTGTTTTCTATGTATAATATGTACATATACAAAAAAAAGTATATTCGTATTTGTATCAGTTATAATACCTAAAACACAAGCTCTGCTTAGCTCGGGACTAGATGGCGTTGTGTGTTAGATGTCCTAAATATTCATTATTAATTATTATTTATTATATAGCTATTATTATAATAGCTGTCTTTAATAACAATATCCAACCCACCAAAAGAAAAACGTATCTCGAAACCTAAACAAGGTGTCACAATGAGTAAAATACCTAGTTCTATTTAGTAATCGTTTACAAGTGCGAAAATAACTCTTAGATAAAGCAAAACAAATGAGTGAATTGCTTGCGTCTTACCTATACGGAATTTCATTGGTATAAACATAGGTTTAATTTAAAACATTTTTTACAAGCCATTTATACATCATAAGCCCGTCAACGCATTTAAATACTCTTGTAGACTCTACGACACGATACAATACAGTATTGGTCGTGATTTTTTTTTAATCTATTCTTCTATGCCAATATATAATTTATACTAATACATAAAGCTGAAGAGTTTGTTTGAATGCGCTAATCTCCGGAACCGCTGGTCCAATTTGAAAAATTCTTTCAGTTTTGGATAGTACATTTATCGAGGAAGGCTATAGGCTATATATCATCACGCCAAGACCAATAGGAGCGGAGCACCAATTGAGAATGTTTCAAAAATGGGGGAAAATTGTCACGCTACAGGCAATAAGAGAGGCAAACGAGGCTGCGTGGGTCAACTAGTTTAATAATAAAGTAGACTCTCATAATAAGAGAAATCTGAAAGTACTCTAAGTACATGCATGATTTTATTAGGTACCTAGTGAACGTAGCTACCAACAGTAATAATAGCCCTAAGTTTGACATTTATAATTTTAAGACTACATTTATAATTTTAAGACTACTGTGGGAGAGCCACGCTTCAGCACGAATGGGCCGGCTCGACCGGAGTGATACCACGGCCTCACAGAAAACCGATATGAAAACTGCTTGCGCTGTGTTTTACCAAGTGAGTGAGGATACCGGAGGCACATACCCTAACCCCTTCCCCTATCCTCTCCCCATTACCCAAAGGCCATGGGGGGCTTTACAAACATACATGAAACGGACAAAAGGAATTCCCAGACTCAAAACAATAATTTATGAATCATACAAAGTGTTGTCCCATGTGGGATTTGAACCCACAATACTTGGCGCAGTAGACAGCGGCGTAGCGACCACTTAAGCCACTAGGCCAACCATGCAGTCGAATTTCTTGCTGAAACGTGTTCCAGTCAAGTAAAAAGTAAGTATAGAACAACAAATGAAGCTGGTGCTGTGTGAAATTGTGTTCTTAATCCACGTCGTGTCGGAATCGTATCGTGTAGCCTAAAAAACATTTTACCAACAGTGTATATCCTTCATCTGGATTGTTTTGCTCTAACACAAATTGTGCTCTAAAACAAAATGTTCATAATAATATAAATACATTTTTATGACATTGTTATACACACTCTAAAACATTAGATTCGAGGAATCAAATTTGTTTATGCCAACAGTAAACGGTAAAGGGAGAAAAAAAAAATATCCAAAAATAGAAAATACACTCAATATTTTTAAATCATTTATCTTCTTGTATATAAAAATCAATTGCTGTTCGTTTGTCTCGCTAAAACTCGAGAAGGGACGGCCGATTTAGCTGATTTTGGTTTTGAAACATTTATCGTAGTCCAGGAAAGGTTTAAACGGTGAAAAATTAAAAATAAATTGAAAATCCAAATGTCACGTGTACGAAGTAACGGGCACAGCTAGTTATCTATACAAATAAATAAAATTGGAGTGTCTGTTTGTAATATTAAAATAACCGCTTTTTACTATATGCATATGTATGTATACACGGTACATATACCAAAAAAGTATTTAAAAAAATGTTTGTCTGTCTGTCTGTATTGGAATAACTGGACCGATTTTGACGGGACTTTCACTGGCAGGTAGCTGATGATCCAGGGAGTAACTTAAGCTACTTTTTTAGGCTAACTTTGTCCCGCGGCGTTACTGGCGGTACGATGATGACCGCGGGTAACACCGCGGGGTTTAGCTAGTCGTAGTATAAAACAGAAGTATTAAACTCATAACTGTAGCTTCACAAACCTATTTAAATATTATTTTTGATACGATTGATGAATATTTAATGAAAGAAATAGTGAGAGTAACAAAATTCATTACTTTTAATTCGGTTGTTATGCGCAACCAATACAACAACGATAGTTGTTAGTTGTGTTGGTTTCAATTTACAAACAGCTTTAAATTATGACAAGACTTTACTACATCCATAATTATGTTTTTTATTAGAGAGCCGATTTGTTGTTAAAATTCACCATAGAAGATTATTTGTTCCTTTTTTTTTAAACAAAACAAAAAAAGAAAACAAATTGATTCTGCATGTATCAATTGAACTATTGAATTAATAGAAAATTTAAAAATTATTTCCAGTTTTAAGTTCCAGGGATGGTTGATTGAAGTCCGTAGCTATAACTAAATTCTTAATAGAGCCTCTCTCCGTCATAAGGTGCTCCATCAAGCTCCGGCTGCCGCTCCCCCTCGGGGGGTAAGCCCCAACGTGGGCGACATCCATTGTGGGCGTGGTAACGTGGGATACGGTCATCTCTTATCATCTCATACGCCAGCCGCGCTATGCTGTTCTGGTATTCCGACAGACCCATATGCCAGTTAGAAGGTCTTGAATAACCTTGGACTGTGGACGAAAGTGAAGAAAGTATTTAATCATTAGAAAGCAGTTTACTTCGTAAAACATAAACCATAATTTGCGGGTACTGTGTGGTGATGTATTAAAAAGACAATACAGAGTGAATCAAAGGGAATCTATACTAATATATAAAGCTGAAGAGTTTGTTTGTTTGTTTGAACACGGTAATCTCAGGAACCGCTGGTCCGACTTGAAAAATTCTTTTAGTGTTAGATAGCCCATTTATCGAGGAAGGCTATAGGCTATATATCATCACGCTAGGACCAATAGGAGCGGAGCACCAATGAAAAATGTTTCGAAAACGGGGGAAAATTATCACGCTACGGGCAATAGAAGACGCAAACGAGGTTGCGTGGGTCGACTAGTTATGTGTAAACCTCACCTATTTACATGATACTTCCTTGTACATTTTATATTTATGTGTACGTACGATAAAGAACAAATAGATGTGAGATGTTTTATTTCATACGTTTTATTCCATTTCATGTTCTTTTTACTAATCCCGCCCACACTTCCACCATAGTAACTCCTGTACACCAGGATCAACAGCAGTGACCCACAAACACATCGAGTTATGACACTCGACAAATCCCAAAAGAAACTAAACTGTTTTGGAAGCTTATAAATAGTATTTTAATCTGACAGCCAGTTACCGTTTGAACAGCCTCTAAGACAATTGAATATTATAACAATGTGCTACAAGATGTTATGTTTATGGAGTTGCTGACGTCCAAACATTGTTATTGTAACGTTCAACAAACACCGGGCATTTTCACCAACTCCTGCGCATGTTGCTAATTCAGATGCACTTCCTTCACTTTGTGTTATAATTATTTGATGTTTTGTTTAAAATAATATTCCATTGAATGTTATTTTGTTGTCTGCACACAGTATATTTTATTTATATCTTTGTGGCTAATAAAATGAATGTAGTGTAGTTTAATTTCTGTGCAACATAAACATATTAATTCATACGATTAAATTTGAACGCTTTTGACACCTTAAATGTGTGATATACTAAGAAATCGATTTATATTCTTGTTTTCATGACGAAGAGATACTGCTTAAGTTTGCGTGAAATTTTTATGTCTGCTTCGTCTTCAACTTAGCAAGCTTAATTCGTCAAAATGAAAAGCCTTCTTGGAGCTAGTATTCTTGGAATGGACTGGCTCGACCCGAGTGATGCCTCACAGAAAACCGGTTTGAAATAGTGCTTGTGCTGTGTTTCACCGAGTGAGTGGCGATATCGGAGGCCCATACACCTCCCCCTATCTCCCCCCTCCTCATCCCTCAAAGGCCGGCAACGCACTTGTGATGCCCCTGGTGTTGCAGGTGTCCATGTGCGGCGGTAATCGCTTACCATCAGGCGATACCTCTATTCGTTTGCCCACCTATTCCATAAAAAAAAAGAATAGTAATACTATAAAACATATTGTCAAATGTAGGCGAAAAAGTCGTCTTTGAATATTACCCACTTCACCAACAGCCTTTAGTAGTCCACAGCTGGACATAGGCCTCCCCCTTGAAAAGAGGTTCTGACCTTTCTATACACGCTGGCCAGACGGAGATTTTTCACTTTGCAGTGATGTTATTATCTATAGGTTGCTTCCTTACTCGCATTTTAGTGTGTTTCCTTAGTTAACTCTTACGACGGGACACACGTGATAACACAAACGGGATGAATAGGCGTGGAGATACTCTGTATTCTTGATTCGTCATCACATAGATAAGATAGTGACAGTACTGTTTGAAACCAAACGCAATTGTCGATCGCAATAGCAACCCTGAGTTCTCATGTTTTGAAGGCTAAAAGTCATGTTACTATTAGATAGAGATCGGTCGAGAACAATCTAAATTTTTGGGCGGACCGTGATTGGATTGAATTTGTTTCTGTGTATGTTAGTGTCACCTAGTATCTGGTAAACTAATTAATATTTAGACGAGTTTTGAATTTAACCCAGAACGGCGCTATAGAACCACGATAAGAGATTAGGTTAGGAATGACGCATTCCATTTCCCCCGAACTTCGGCTTGTACGTGTACAAGCCAAAGCACCATTTGTGTACCATTTGACGGCGTACAGGGGGCCCCCTTCACCGCTGTGGACGTTAATGCAGCCTACACAGCGCCACGGTGAGTTTTTCATGACATAACTAAAGAGATGCATCACCTCTGTTTGAACTGTTCAGCAGTGATTGATCTGCTGGTGCAATTAGCTGACATCTATGGCCGTATAAGACTAAATCACAAGTGTCCTGACCCTCGAGAAGGAAGCAGCACTGCTGGACGGGATTAAATCAAGTACTGTAGTAGATAATATCGTTATTGTACTTGAAAACGATGAAAGTTTTATGATTTTAAATGCTCTATCGCAAAATTTTCATTTTGAAACAGAAATAGCGGAATTGGTAGGATAGAAGGGGTCGGAGGTACTGGTCGTAGATTTATTATTTCATATAGGATAATCGTCCCATAACTTTTGAATTTATTTCAGGAAAATGTACAGACCCAATAGTTACTTAGATATATTTATACCTACAGACACAGGAACAGCTTTTGAATTTCTATGAATAACAAGTCGATTTATTTTATGTAATATTATAATTCTACTATTTTGTTCTACCAGTGTGATATAATTATTGTGCTTTTACGTAGAACATGATACATAATACCTACTATTTTACAGAAAGAACAAAACAAAATATCTTCCTAATTATTTTTATCCCCATATAACTTTTAAATTTCAAATTTGTGATTTTTTTAATCATTATGAATGACAAACAAACTAAAATAATTCAATATTTGTCGTTAAACCTAGTTTATACTTATATTTAATAACTACTTCACATTTAAACTTATTTACTAATGTGTATTTCAAAGTAAAGTGAAAACAAAGGTTTCATTTCACTTATAATAGACAATAAACACTACCATAGATAAGAGAGAGCTATTGAAAACATGATAGAAAAATATCCAACCAATGCTGTACAAGTCATTATCCAATGCTAAGTATTGTAAATATATGGAACGGAATTAAATACATTAGCTTACCTAATTATCAAAGTTTATTACAAGATACTAATACTACGACTATGTACTGATATTTTGTACTACTGGTTTATTGCCTACACATACCTACAGTATTTACAAATATTTTATCTACTAATTTATTAACTTATTAATAGAGCTTCTATCTATAGCTACTTAAAAAGATAGGCAAAGCTTTACAAAGAAAATTATCGAAAAACTAAAAACCTAACGTTAAACTAACTCTTACCGAGTGTTTACCCAACTATAGAACGCAACCTGCACCCATTGATATTTTTTGTTTTCTATTTGACCCTAGAATGTTTGTGATTAATACACAAATAAAAAATAACTGTCATCTGTCATCAATCTGTCAAACCTCGTCCGTTGTCTTTGGTATGAACAACTCTAACTAACCTCTGTAATGTGTTCTCAAAGGCTTTAAGGTGGGTGCACTGAGGTCATTCTCATACATTTGAGCAGCTATTTTCATGAGTACCGTATCCTTCATCGCCAGCTTCGGAGCCTCAGGTGGTGGGGCAACCTCTTCTTCCTCTTTCTTCTCAAACAACTCGGCGCACGGTTTGAGTTTTTTCTCGCGAGGTTTGAATTTGCGATATTTGTATACTGTTTAAAAGACAAGGTTTTTAATGTAATAAAAATGCTATACTATACTGGGATAAATACGACCACGTGACAGTATCTCCTTATACCGTCACACGGACATCCGTTATATGTAAGAAAACGATATATTATGTTTAACTTTGTCCTTTACAGCGCTAAGAGCTGTCGCTTTCAGCATTAGGCGGCTTGGGTAGAGGCGCCAGAAGCCAAATGTAAAATAGAATTTCCAAAAAATATATTATTAACTAGTTGTTGCCCGCGGCTCCGCCCGCGTATATGTTGGTTATCGCGACAAATAGTAGCCTATGTGTTATTCTGATGTATAAGCTATATTACTGTAAAGTTTCATCCAAATCCGTTCAGTACTTTTTGCGTGAAAGAGTAACAAACATCCATCCAAACATCCATCCATCCTTACAAAATTTCGCATTTATAATATTAGTAGGATTAGTAGGATATGATTTCTCTTTTGTGAGTTTGTGCTATATGTCACGTCTTCACAAAAGGAACAAAACAAGACTTTAATTTTGATTAATTAAATCTATTAAGCGGTTTAAGAGAAAAGCATACTTTGGTCAAGGTGTGAGCAGTAATCGTTGAAGTATGCGGATTGTCCGCGGACGCTCTTCATCGTCGTCTTGATGAACTCCTTCACCTCCTCGTCTGTCCATTCTTTCTGTATCAAACATTTTTATCATCTATTTTAATCAGTACATTTTTTAAAAGAGAACTCCTGCACTTTATTATATACTTTACCGGGGGACTTTAAAAACATACATGCCACAAAGAACACTCAAACTCGGAACAACAATTTGTGGAACTCACCAGTGTTATTTCATGTGGAATTTGAATCCGCAACACATGGCAAAGTAGTAAGTGGCGTAGCGACCGCTGAAGCCACTAGGCCATACGTACAGTCAATTAAAACAATTAATGGGGTGGGAATTATGTCATGGGATGGGTTCAAATTTTTCAGTAAATTCCTTAATTATCTGATGATCTACTTTTCTAGGTTTTATACAAGAGAAAAAAGAAGAGAAACTTACATCCTGTGTCCCAACTTTCGGATCCAACCACTGTCCTTCTATCTCCGCCCAACGGTTTTCTGGACGGCACCTGTGACATGCCAATTTATTCAAACACAATGTGTACAAGCCACATACACAGTCCACAACTGAGGGGTTTTCTAGGAACTTTCTGTCACGCACAACAAAACTGTGGAATGAATTGCCACCTACGGTTCTCAGGGACCAATAGGACCTTCAAACTTTCAAGAAAGAGCGTACTCCTTCTTAAAAGGCCGGCAACACATTTGTGACGCCTCTGGTGTTGCCCGTCCATGCCCAACGCACCTGTCACCTGTCTATGTGCGGCGGTAATCGCTTATTCTGATACTATATCTACTCGTTTGTCTCCTTTTCAATAAAAAAAATAGAAATAGACATAGTTATAAAACACAATGCAGATCAAGTAGAGTGACAACTTGTGCAAAATGACTGGCAGAAATTGGAGCGACAAGTCCAAAATTGATCAGAGTGGCGTGAAATGCGGTGGACTACATTAGGTAAGATGGTGATGATAAAAAAAGACGGCAATCACCACAAGTTGGATCCTTAATATTAGATTTACAACTTACATTTGAGTTTTCCTTATAGGATGCTGACGATACTCATCAAAATATTCAGTTAAGAACGACATGGTTCACGTTTTAGAATTTATTTCGCGTTATTAAAGAATACGTATCTGTAAAAAAAATAGGTCAAGAGTAATTCTGAAGTATAATGTCAAAATAAAGTCAAAATTTAACATGTCAAAATACAAATTACAGAAAAGATTGCTTTAAACCTCCTTTCTTAGGAGAGCCCTATGTCCGGAGACTGTTTTACCTGAATATCAGTGTTTACCCGTAGCGACTGGCATCGGACCTCGGCAACCCTGAGGGTGAAATTAATTCGAAGGGTGAAGTAGCTGTCAATATATTTGAGGGCACTAACTTCCCAACAACTATTGCTATAGAAAGATGTTCATCACATCCGGCGGCATCCGGGACCGACGGCTTAACGTGCTCTCCGAGGCACGGGCGGGAAACACCGCCATCTTCCATACTCCGGGTTGCTATTAAGAATTGCTTGTAATAAAACGCAGTCTGACCCGGGTATCGAACCCGAGACCTCTTGATCTGCAGTCGCTTACGCTACTCACTAGACCAACGAGGCAGTTTCAAAGCATGATATTAATAATATAAATAAAATAATATACATTTTTAATTACAGACAAACTAAAACTTAATCATAAACCTGAAATAAATTACAACAAATATCTTTATGAAATCTAAACATAAATTATTAAGAGCAGCAGAAAAACTTTAGAAAAAGGAAAATTGGCAGTCATTAGGACTGCCGATACAAGTGAAAACTTATAACTTAAATTGTTATTTGTAAAATTAAAAATTTCATAATATTTAAATTAAAATTTCAACACCAAACATTTAATATATTATGTCGGTGACGCGAACACATAGGATTTCCCCCTACCAATAAGTGCTCAACGCGGATGAAAAAGTTGTCACTTCAAAAAAAAATTCGATCTTCGTTGCGAAGGTAATGGGTTGAACTTTTAGAAATGGAATGGGAATTTAAGGATGTCTGAATAAAATAAATAAAGTTCTTAGAATTATATTTACCTAACCTGCAATCTTCGGATAGAAACGGAAAAATCAATATTACATTTTTGTTTGATTTCCCATAAAAACTTTATTTTTTTAAAAAAAAAAGCTTTTCATTTTCTGTACCAAGTTCTGCTGATGCTTTCCACAAGGCAAAGTAGAGTCAGTTTGGCAGGCTCATACATAATATAAAACATTGTATGGAAGAAATTTATTTTCGGGAGAAAGTTTAACACTGATTGTAAAATGACTTCGATGAATACTGTCAAGACCCATCTTCCAGAAAGTTCACCTTAATTAACCTCCGTAACTCGGACTTACTTACATACGTTTAAAATTCCATCAATATTACCTTACAATCACAGTTTGAGCTTGATTTCAGAGTCAAGGTCTTATGAACTTCTAAGTTCTCGGTAACTCAGTACTGATAGTTTCAAAGTCAACCCGATCTCTTTATCGTGACTGTTCCAGGTAAACTAATCAACTGAAAGAATAAGCTTGTAATTTCTTTCCGACTTTCTTTCATAATAAGGTTAGAGTTATTGCGGTTTTGCATGTTTGAGGGGTCGTCAACTGTTTAGGTACAAAAAAAGTTATAAAAAACTGGCTGAGCCGCGCAGTTGTTATTGTACCTTTACAAGTAAGTTACTCCTTATATAATCAGCTATCTGCCAGCGAAATTCCCATCAAAATCGGACCGTCAAAACAGGCAGACGGACAAAAATAGAACCGCATTTATTTTAAAGTTAATTTGAAATTACAAACAGACACTTTAATTTCATTTATTTGCAAAGATATGTTTCGGGCTGGGTATCTTTATTTTAAAAACACCAACATTCATCGACGAATGTGCCAATATAATGCGGTAATTCTAAAGTAATTTTAATACTATTAATTCTTTCCGTGAACCTTGTTCTGCAAGTGAGGACCGAAGCCTTTTATTTCTACATTTTCCCTCACCAGTCGATGGTATCCGAGGGGATTTAGGCACAAAAAGGGATGATTAAAATGAAGTTGACATTTATTATTCATTCTTTAAAAAAAAGGAGGAGGTTCTTAATTCGACCGTATATGTTCATTTTATGTGTGTTCGTGGCTAACTTCGTCGTTTATGAACCGATTTTGATGATTCTTTTTTTAATGGAAAGAAGATATCCCAACGGTGGTGCCACGATAAGAACACTAAGATCTGACGATGGCATCCAAGAGATAGTGATCAATTTGGTCGTTCTTGAAGTCGGTCTTTTATTTTACTTGTTTTAACTCGATTTTTTGTCGTATTGTGCGGAGAAGTATGATTTTAAAGAACAGGTATTTGTAAAATGCGTATAGTGATTAGGTTTGTTTAGATAATACAGAATAAAAACCAGCAATTTTACTTTTGTACCTTCAAACGTAATGTATAAATATTTATAGTCAGAACAGCGTTAGTTAGATTTTGTGAAATGTGGAAAACCTTTGTCCCCCTTTTTACTAAAATGAAAAAATGAAAAATGTATGAAATGCACAGTTAAAGCTGTTTATATGGAGAAAAAGTGTAGAAAGATAATAATGTGTAAGTGCGATAAAATTAAATGAATTATGGTGTTCGAGAAACGGGAAAATGGGAATTTCGACCACTGAGCAACAACTAGTAATACATTTTAATGTCAAGTTAAATAACCAACAGGCAAAAAAGTTGTCAACCCCATCGCCGTGACCTTTCATTGGCTTGCGATTTTTATTCCCGCAAATGTTCGTGACTAACGCGCCTAAATCACAAGATCGCGGTATTTTTAGTTCTACATTCTGTCGTAAAACTGTATCTGCATCCCGAAGGTCACCATCGATCAAAATAATGCCTGTCCCGTACAATTTTCCAGCTCATTGTCGATAAGACATAACAGTTATTTGGATATTACATGTGTTTCAGTCTGGATTATGTGAAACAAAAGATGTAAATTGATATTTATTGGCCGACTGCTAAAAAATATTGATTTTATAGACTATTTTATCTGTTACTGAATTGCATTCACAGAGTTTCTGCAAAATTTATATCCATACTTTAGAGATCGTTTTTTGTTTTTTCGGAAGACGGTCCCCATTTCATCTCATCCACATTTTGCATATTTTATATCATTCATTTCATCACGACGAAGACTTAAAGACTTGAAGACTTATGATTTGAAGACTATAAACACTTGACATTGGCAGAAATAGCTGATCCGAGAGATCCGGCTGATTGCCATTTCATCAAAGAAGGAGAAGAATATCCATACTTAATAATATGAATTCGAAAGTAACTCTAAATTTAGAATGTAGATTAATTGATGAAGGACATAGGATACTATATGTATATGTATATCTATACAAATATATAAAGCTGAAGAGTTTGTTTGTTTGTTTGAACGCGCTAATCTCAGGTCCGATTTGAAAAATTATTTCAGTATTAGATAGCCCATTTATCTAGGAAGGCTATAGGCTATATATCATCACGCCAAGACCGACAGGAGCTGAGCACCACTGAAGAACGTTACTAAAACGGGGGAAAATAATCACGCTACGGGCAATAGGAGTCACAAGGTTGCGTGGGTCAGCTAGTATATATAAAAGGATATAGGATTTACGAACAGTGGTGACGGATTAAAAATACGGAGAGTCATTACCCCCCCCCCCACTCATCCCGTGGTTGTCGTAAGAGGCCACTAAGGGAGCAACCTACGCAGGAAAACAAGAGAAGGAAAACTTGAATGAAACCCTATACCAACCCTTCTTGCCAGACTGATATAGTAGGCCAAAACCTCCTTCCTAAGGAGCGGCCTGTGTCCAGGAGTGGACTGTTAAAGACTGTTGATTATAATGATGATTGGATACTGTTTGCCGTGATAACTGACATACTCGGGGGCGTAGTCGCGAGCAAAAGCTAACTCTGCTATAAAAGAGCAAATAACTGGATAAGATTTGATATTATCTATGCGTTTAAATTTAATTTCCTTTTAACCGACACCAAAAAAGGAGGAGGCTCTCAATTCGAATGTATTATGTTTGTTGTTGTTAACTTTCGACTGGGTGAAACGATTGTGTCGGTTCAGTTCGTGACGGTTTTTGTTTTGTTAAAATTATTTAATGTTTTCTATATGCAATGAAAGAAACTAAATATAGTTTAGTGTTTAACTCCGTGTTTAAGTCCGTCTACTACAGAATTGAAATAAAACAACTAAATGTATGTAATATTTATTACCCATGATTCTATTGCATATTTTACAATTTAACCAACCAATGTGAAACATTAACCAGAACCCATCCCATTCATTGCTTGTCTTGAAAATGCTCAAATTCTACTTGTAACAATTTTTCTCAACAGGAATAGTAATCGCATCGGTCAGAGCCACCTCTTATCGGCGGTGTAGTTTGTCGCGCATAATGATGGCACCCAATTTGGAAACTCCGTCCTGGTATTCGGTTTTGCCAAGGGGCGGCACTGCTGATGATGTTTCTGCAAGAAAAATGGTTGCAATGGCGATGGTGAAAATAGTTAATCTCCTAAAAAAATTGTAAACATTTTTATGTAACTGAAAAAAAGAGTATAAATATTGAAGCTAAAAACTACTAACCGCATTTAGCTCTTGAGTCTGCGCCAGCCCCAGCACCGCCCTGCTTAGAGATGGTTCTAGGGGCTGACTTTCCAGGCTTAGGCCCTACTCGGCACGGATCTCCAGGTAGCCGCATCGGTTGGGCACAAGGGCCTGAACCACTTTCATCTGCTGCTCGTTGTAAGCCTTCAAACTGGGCTCCAGCACCTAAATGTCGCAGTGAAAATAAAATAATAAAAATCGTCAGGTGACATTAATACACTTAGAATCTCCCATAAATAATCGTCTTGTCTTGCAGTACATTGATATCAAATTATGTTTAGGTATCCCATGCAGTTTGGAACTCCTGGTGGCAGATTAAAAGCTGCGTTTTAGACTAGAATGGTGGTGAACGCTGTAAGGACCCAATGGCGGAAGATAGCGTCTGGTTATGCATGGTATTGATTCGGGGAGGACTTAAAATCACATGCTCTGAGTCCTCCTCGAAGTAGGACGACTGAGGCAAACCATCACTGTTGGTTTTAGTAGGAATACTAAATGAGTTCACAAACTACAAGAAATATAAAGGCATTTTGCATCCAGCCACTAAAGGAAAGGTACTTAATGCTGCACTCATGAATCGGTAACTGTTCTAGAGATTATAAAAACTCGTGATACCGTGGTACGCATACGTGGTAAAATATCAGAACTTTGACCACATGGTAACGATGTCAGAATATACCTTTCTCGCAGTAGTCCACTTGATATGTTGTCTTATTCCGATCCCTGTCAATACGTTGCTTGAGTTCAGGAGACGCTTCATTCTGTAAGATGCTGTACAGCATCGGGTATTTGGATTGAAGCTGTTTGAAAAAAAAATTCATTAAAAACCAAATGGAGGACACTTAAATATCATGATTGACTCGAAAAAGATACAAACGGTGTTGGTAAAAAATTAATCAGGTACACTATGATTACAAGCTAACACATGATTTCTTCTGCCGTAAATAAGACTAACAACTTTTCCCCTGGTGAAATTATGAAAGACGTTAATGGTGATTCTGATGAGCTCACTAGAGGGGAGTCCACATCCCCTAGACCCGATGCAGTTTTTTTAATTTTTCTTGATATATTTTTTAACAAATAAATATTTTTTGGATTCGTGGCAAAACTTTGTACACACAATTTAATGTATTAAACTGGGTTAATAAACAGAGAGAGGCTTATTGAGTTAACTGACAATAGGTTATGAAAGTACCTTGTCTAAGAAGGCATTTGGTTGATCATATCTTGATGTGGGCGTTTCAGGTGCTGCTCCGACTCTTACTGGATATAACTTCGGGTCTAACATAGGACCCATGAGCTGCAAATAGGTGTTGTGTTTATGAAATTGTTTAGATTTATCTCAATGGGTAAAATTTGGGTGAGTTTAGGGTGAATTTACAAGGGAAAATCGATTAACTAAATTAAATCACAACGAGACAGTTAATGAGATAAAGGCCATAGATTCAGGTTGTTATACTGATCCAGACACTATATATGCTCAAGGAGCGCCAACTATACTGGTCTTGAGCAGTTCACTTCCATCCACTGCCAGCCTCGTTCCTAATTATAATAATTTAATAATTTGTCGTTGTTGAAATACCTTCGTCTCCTCAAGCGACCTTCAATATGCCATAGAATGAAAAGAATGAGAAAAGTAAAAGTATCATATCATAGATATAAAATAATTACCTCATTCCGGCTCCACCCACTCTCCTTCCCTGGGGGCAAAGCTGGCATTTCTGCCCCGGAGTACTGTGGACACCGGCAGTCCGGTGGCCGCGATTGCTGCATACATGCTTGGTAGAAGGCTAATTCCTGTCCAGATAATTTGGGTACTCTGAAAATTTATATGGAGAATAAATTCGTTGCAAGAAAAAATATTTGGATTTATAAAGACCTTAGATGAGTGGCCTCGTAAATAAATTGATGATACTAAAGTTTTTGTCAGGCTACCTCTCACGACCGAGTTGTTAGCATCTTAGCAAGAGCCTGGGAAGCTACAAAATGCTTATCATATTTGACGATTTTTTTGAGCTTCAGTATTTCAGAATTAAGAAGCAGTTCTGTAGATCTATGCTACTCACTCAGCTAGCCCGCCTCCTCCACCGCCACCGTGGGCACCAGAGCTGGCACCTGGTAAATTGGGCCATAAGTAGTCCTTCCTATAAGTCGTTAAGTAATGATCCATCAGGTTTTGGTGTCATTTCATTTATTTGTTCATCTATTAATTTTATGATTTGATCTGAATGTACATTATAAAAGAAATATATTTTTGTGTTATTTTGACATGACGTTGACAAGTCGCTGCTGCCTAGATTTGCGTTTTTAAGATCAATTAGAAAAATAATTTAATCTATGGTATAATACTACGCTACGCTAACTCTGCGAATATATAAAGAATGCTTGTATAGGTAGCGGCACGTAAGTCTAGCGCTGAGCGGAACGTTCAGGCGATAGCTGCGCATGGGTACTGTCGCGCACGCAAATTAGTCCGGTCAATTTAGACAATTGAAATAAAGAAAATTCCGACAGAGCCAAATCTTCGTAGATACCTTAGGTTTACCACAAGGAATAAAGTGTCAAAAGTCCCAATCAGTCCCATGTGCGCTAAGGGACTTATTTGGGACCCAAGGTCAAAATTTTAGGTTTTTTTGATTTTTCTCGAAAACGGTAAGTTTTATCGAAAAAATACCTCAAAGCAAAGTTGTAGATCTTAAAATTGTCTATAAAAGTGGTATTTATAATATTTTCTCTAAGACCCACTATTTCCCAGATATTGCGCTTGTAAGAATCACGTTCTCATATTTAGGTACTCAAGCAAGTTAAAATGCCTACTCGTGTCTCTTCTTATGTATACATTATACTATTCTAAGAAAATATACTCTAAAAAGACCGCCGGTCCTTTACCGAATCAAGAAAGCAATAACTTAACAAAATCAAACTTAACAAAAAACAAAAAAATAAATTAACAGCGATAACAATATAATTCAGAACGCGACTGTACACTGGAAGCACGCGAGGCGTCGTATTGGTGCAGCGAACGGAATGCGACTGGAGAGCCAATCGGTGCTACGCACGCCCGCCCCTCGTGCCTCTTGCTCCCCCAAGATATCTGTTTTTTGACTTCTGCGCAACAACTGTCACCGCTAGAGTTACGTGCCGCTACCTATAACGACAGGTAACGACATTCTTTATCTGAGTAACGACATCTCTCTCTCTCTCTCTCTCTTACGCCCAATATGGCGGTGTGCATTAACTTCTAAGTATTCTATAAAATAAGCGTTACTTGTTTGATTTCTATGGTATTCTATGGGATATATTATTTAACCAAATTCTATTTAAGTGTGTTACATAGTTTCCGAAAGAGGATTAAAGCTTAGGCGTAAGGAGTGAAAAAACGTCCAGTTGAAAGGTCTTATAATAAATAAATAAATTGACACTCATTACCAATAGTTTTTGTAGCAATAGTCACCTGGAGAAGTCGTAAGTACACTACGTGAGAGAGCAATCATCGCCTTAATCGAAAGACGTCAACGGCTGGACAAAATCCTCTCCCAATCTTGTGCTGCCTTCACCTTCGCGTCAGGTCATGACTCTCCAATACAAAAGGTGGGTCCTCCTACCGCCGCAGCCGTAGCAGGCCGCCGACCATAGGTTGGACCCATAGTTCAGTGTATCTTCGTTAGATGGTACTAAAGTATATTTTTATTTCATAGTACCTATGTGGAAATCGCCCTAGGGGTAAAATAATGAAAAAAAATCTGATTATTTTTCAAAATACAATTTAATTAATCCAGAAAAGTAGCATCTATCAATCAATTCTATACGTATACGTGTAAGGGTTGCGCCAACGTCCAAATTTCGGTTCTTTGCGCGGCTTCCCGAATGGATTCTTTTCCAAAATCACCTTGCCCAGCAAGCCGTGGGCGGTATTGTATGACGTATCGCCTGTTTGCACGCGCAGGATACGACGAAGCTCCGCTGTGGATGATGTCATAAAATTAGACGAATTATTACTAATTCTGACAAGTTCAGTGGCACGGCAGTAGCATATGGGACTGTCCCGGGGTCGATGTTTGTCTACAAGGGAATTAATGCAATCAGGTTATAGACATAGACAGTGCCAGTGACAGAGGGCATGTACGTACGTGTAAAAAACATGTGACATCCATTCTTGTAAAAACATGAGTGATACCACGGCCTCACAGAAAACCGGTGTGAAACAGCGCCTGTGCTGTGTTTCACCGAGTGAGTGGGGATTTTTATAATGGGACTAATCCCGCCCACATTCCCACCACTGTAACTCCTGTACACCAGGATCAACAGCAGTGACCCACGAACACACCGAGTTATGACACTCGGGAAGTCCCAGGAAGAAAATTAACTGTCTTGGAACCCGCAACGAAGTTAATCAGAAGAAAAACAGGAGGAGTTGGAAATGATAAATCCACTTCCCTCCTTAGCAAAGCGGGAGACAAAATGAAGTCAAAATAGGCAGACACCTTTTTCAAACCGGGAAGCACCACGGATAAAGTATTAAAGTATTAGGGGTCCTAAGTGAGCTATATTTGATTACTATAGTATGTATGGCAGAATCGCCTAAACGCACGGAAATTCACCGCAGTTGACACAAGATCCTCATAGTATACCGCCCCAGATGTCATTTGTAAGCTATTTAGCATTGTGTTACGTTCATTGTACCAAAGACTACACTCCCAGAGTACATGATGAGCCGACTGTTCACAGCTAATATCAGGTGTTGAGCATTGACACAATGGTGAATCGACTAATTTAAATGAGTGTAGTTTGCTCTTAAAGTTACCGTGGCCTGTAAGAAATTGAGCGACACAGTGATCCACCTCGAGCCATGTTCTTGACAACCGTTCGCGAACAGATGGAAAGAACTGGTAGAGGTGGCGCCCCTTAGATGATTCGTCCCATCGTTGTTGCCATTCATCCATTAGACCGTTATAGACATTGGACTGCTGTTGAAACAATCTTATGATTTTATCGCGGTCTCGTACGCCCAAAAAATCGCATTCCATGTTTTGTAATGTGGAATAGTACATGGCTGCACGTCTTTGCACCTCGAGATCGACCGGAAGGACACCCGCCAACACCGGTAAAGCCTCAGTACTAACCGTCCTATATGCTTTGCGAGTGAGTGGGGATATCGGAAGCCCAAACCCCAACATCTCCCCCAAATGGCGACCCCCCCCCCTCCCCTCCGTTATAGGCCCGCCACGCACTTGAGACGCCTCTGGTATTGCGGGTATCTATGGACGGCGGTGATCGCTCACCATCAGGCGATACGTTTGCGTGAAATTCTAAATGCTTTGTTTTAGTTCATGTTTGAGTTCGTAGTGAAATGCGATTGTTTTATATGCGAGTCTAAACTCAAGAAAGGTGGCCTAATGATGCAGGAGCATCTTTAGGCCGCTATAGCGTGGGTCACCTTGCTGCATTGTCTGCATTCGCAATGAGTTTGATGACCACCACTCTTGGATTCTGCTTATGCTTTCCATCAGGCGGAGTATTGTCATTTTGGCAGGGCCATAGATAGAAAAAAAACTGTGTATGTTGGTATGTTGTGTCGTTTAGCCAATACACTCAAAAAATTTACAAATTTTTATATGAAAACCTTCCTCAAAAATCATTCTATCTATTGGTAGAAACCGCATAAAAATCCGTGAACAGACAGACAGACAGACGAATCGGAGGTCTTTATTTTATTTATAATATGTAGTGACGGCGACAGTGAAGGTTTAAAGTTAACTGTAAATAAGATTTTTTTCCAAAGTTATAAAAGGTTTCCAGAAACGTCTCGTCTATACAAATAAATAAAATTGGAGTGTCTGTTTGTAATATTAAATTAATCACTTTTTAATAAATGCATATGTATGTATGTACATATACCAAAAATGTAGTTAAACATTTTTTGTCTGTCTGATTGTTCCGGGTAATCTCTAGAACGGCTGGACCGATTTCGACGGGACTTTCACTGGCAGGTAGCTGATGATCCAGGGAGTAACTTAGGCTACTTTTTTGTAGACTAACTTTGAACCATGGGGTTACACGCGGTACAATAAGGGGTTCAGTTGGTATAAAATATAAATATATTATGTTAAATACAAACTCTGCTTATTGAAGTGTACGTAGACGTGGCGTATGTTCATAATACGGCCCAGGATATTATTATATTATCTAATAACAACTGCAATAATACCCTAACATATAACAAAGTAATATTCAATAACGAAATAACAAGACTTGACGTCATTTCGCCTCATTTATCTTTCAGGCTACCTCATTTGATTTTCCTATTTTACCACACGTCTTTATCGCGTTTTAAAATACTTATTTTATTCAAATTTCCTTTGAGTTTGAGTAATTTTAAGTGTAATGTACATTTTTTACTAAAATAGTAAACATTTAATCATTTCAATTATAATTGTTATTTGTTTGACAGAACTGCTACTCGTTTGAGTTTAAAGAATTCATCAGTTTTGATTATTGTCCATTTATTGAGATATACGTTACATAACACCAAAGTACTACCAATAAGAGTAACAGGAGCAAAAATCGGCCAAGTGCGTGTCGGACTTGCTCAGGAAGGGTTCCGTACCATTATCTAAACATTTCAAGCGTCTACCTGTTGCCGTTATTAATATTGAGCAAAAACGAGCAAAAAAATCACGTTTGTTGCATGGGAGCCCCCTTACATATTTATTTTATTTTGTTATAGCGGCAACAGAAATACATCATCTCTAAAAATTTCAACTGTATAACTATCGCGGTTCTCAGATACAGCCTGGTGACAGACGGACAGCGAAGTCTTGTAATAGAGTCCCGATTTACCCTTTGGGTACGGAACCCTAAAAACTCATCAAATTTATTGCCCTATTATTAATAAACTCACAAATTTTCAATTCTAATTACACACTCAATATTATAAATCAAAGTCTTACGCCGCGTCTGATGAGTGTCTGTTTGTTTGTTCGAGATAAACTCAAAAGATACTACACGGATTTTTATGCGGCTTTTACCAATACATAGTGATTTTGAGAAAGGATTTTGTATTTAATTAATTATTTTTTTAAGTAAATTGGCTAACGATATTTGTTGAACACGACGAAAAGAATTTACTTCTCAAAGTAGCATAGGCTATTTTATATATACTCTAAAGAATCCGTCCGAAACCGGGGCGCGTTACTAGTATAGAAATATAATGTAGTAGAAATAAAAGTTACTTGTCAACTTGTTATCAAACTTGGGCTTCATGGACATTGTGGAGGGATGTTCAGCGTATTTCTCTGGTTTGGGAGCTCGATGGTTGGCTCGATGGGTGGTGTCGGGAATCTCAACATCGTCAGGCAGCCGCAGGGTCTGGAGGGCACGAGCTCGACGGGCCAAGTTGACGGACATGAATGGGAGTTCTACGATCAGAACAGACCTTAAAGAACTGACAAATACTCCCAAACAAAAAAAACGTTTAAATGCACTAAGTGTTCAATCGAGTATCTCCAATATCATCATCACCATCCTGTATTTCCTCGATTGCTTCTGATGTTGCCACGAAATGTAACTTAAACTGCTAACGGTTTTGTATTGGTTTCCGTTTTTGATAGGCTTTTTGCCCGTCACCGATTCAGGCGATAGATACCGCAAACGCTAATGTTGCAGTCATCACAGACCATCTTTAAAATATTATATTCGTATACATCCAGGACAAACTAAAAAGTTACATCAAGTTAAGGAAAACAAATACAACGATAGGAGTGGCCTAAAAACATATTTTTTTACTCTGACTTGGATTTCCAGATCACTGCAATGCAGAAGTAAGTCCAAAACTTACTTGTTTCTGGGTAGTAAAGCCACGCTGATTTCAGCACGAACGGGCCGGCTCTACCGGGGCGGTACTACCCTCGCACAGAAGGCCAACGTAAAATGATAACGCTCGTGCTGTCGTGTTTTGTTGATGAGGAGACCAGCGGCCCAATGATGCAGAAGCATCACTAGGCCGCCATAGTGAGTCATCATACTGCATTTTTGCTTTGTCTGCATTCGCAATGAGTATGGTGCTCACCACTGTTGGATTCTGCTTATACTTTCCATCAGGCAGAGTAGAGTCATTTTGGGAGGCCCAAGCAAGGCCAAAATAGAAAGAAAGGAAGCTCATTTTACTTAAATACCTCTAGAACAGTATTCAACCAGGTACTCTGTCCTCTTCAAGTCTTGTATATCATTCTCTATAGGTTTCGGATCAATGTCTTTACTCATATACTTTTCCGTCAATTTTGGGTGATCCTCTGCGAACTAAATAGTATTTCATTTGAATAACAAAGCGATAGTTAGCGGCGAAGACCTCCTAACTAACATAGCATTATACATTATACTTAGGGGCTCTCTGTGGTTAACCGTCGAAATATGTACAATTTAAGTTTGGGTCAGGAAACAGATGCGGCGTGACAGCCACGAGCTCGGACCACGACAGATATTTGTACCTTCGTCTATTTATTACCTGAAACTACCTCGTGTGCGACTGCTGATATGAGGTCTCGGGTTCGATTCCCGAATCGAACCAAATATTTGTTTCGGAGTTTGGGTGTTTTCTATGTATAATATGTATGTATTTACAAAAACAAAGTATACATTGTAACGGTGGATTAGCCAGGACGGCGGCAAAATCAACACTTTATAGTAGCACAACCTTATGATATTCTCCAATGCACATCTGGTAGAACGGTCGGAATATGAATGTCCCCGAATTATTCGAACTGAAGGTATTTTATCGCATTTGACCTGGCTTGACCCAGTTTAATACTAAATTCACATATTTAGTAGATAATATCAAATATTGCTTATCAATTATAATTATTCTAATGGTTAATAGCATCCAATTATTATTTGATAATAGACAATTGTGTAACATTACAGATTTATTACGCCGGAAGTAGGAGTAGTATGATGAAATATAAGTGGCGCCGGAAGGCGCTAAGATATTAGTATAAATCAACTATTTACTTGATTATAAAATCACCAATTGAATTATAAGGTTATAATATATAATATTGTATGCCTAGTAATTATTAAGATTTTAACGAAGTACGCGTTTATACGAGGTTGGGATCGTTACTTATAACAATATGTATTTATATCAGTTGTCTAGTACCCATAACACAAGCTCCGCTTAGCTTGGGACTAGATGGCGTTGTGTGTTAGATGTCCGAAATATTTATTTATTTATTATACAGTACAACTTGATCTCACCACATCACTATCCCATCCCATCATCATCAACTGTTTACCCCAGCTGTAAAAGACTTCTTTGCTAAAAAAAACCCAGAGCAATGAATCTGAATCTCAAAAAGATACCTAAAAATCTCGGAGCATTGATGACAAGTGTATATTTAAAATTTAAGTTCAGTTATCCAAGTGTCGATTGTTTTTTTTAGCTTCTTGTGACTTAGACTAGTGTGTCTTAGGTCAATTCAAAAATAGTACTACCACTTTTCCTACTACCCACACTTCCTACAAAACATTAACTTACCCTTTTCACAGCATCTTTGTAATATTCATGCGTCAATGGACAGAGTTTGTCGGGATACCTCCGTGGTTGCTCCCTGGCCCTTAGGGCGTCACGGCTTAACCCCACGATTAGACAGTCGTCGTCAATTGCCTTACGACGTGGACTTTTACTGTACAAATGAATACAAGATTTTTTTTTTTATTTGTTCGTATTCGCTTTAATAAATATTCGACAGATCATTCAGTCGAAGAAGCATTTGGCGACAATCGTTCAGTGGACTTTCCATTAATGGAACTCTAAGAGTCTTAGGAGGTTTAGCTCCTCTCTCTCAGTGAAACGCAAACGAAACGAAAGAGTTGTTTTACACTTTCTGAGACGCTAAAATAGGAATCTGCGGGATTGCTACCATGTAGCTTTTTGTTTGTGAGTATCCGATATTTCGGCGCTGTTGCAAGCGCCATGATCACGGAGTAACTCAGTTAGTCAGTAGCAATCCCGCAGATTCCCATTTTAATGTTACTGACCATGAAAGTTTAAAACAATATATTCTGAGACGCTGTTGTATCAAAAAAATCATCATATCAAAATCCTTTGCGTGGTTTGCGAGTACACCGGCGGATTTAAAAAAACGAACGTAAAGATTATCACTTACGGTTTAATTTTCCTATCAAAGTCCACCATGGTGACAGATTTAAACTCAATTTCTCCATCAAAAACAGACATGTTAAATAAAATATTATTTTTTCCAAAATAAAAATTTGATTCAATCTATTTCACCGCCACTGATAAAATAAAAAGCTTTAAATAAATACAAATGACATTTCACGATAAACAGAGTACCCATGCAGACTTGTAATTTTTACGTTAAGATTTGAAACCAAAGAGTATGTAATAAAACTACATTTTTTTGAAAGTATAGAAATACTCTCAGATAAAGTACTACGCCAAGTATGGCATTCCGAGATAGTGTGGAGACAGGTGGAGACCATAGAGGTAGGATTCCTTATTCATAGGTGGAGACAGACATCGAGATGTCGTCATCATCACTATCGCTGGTTGTGGTTGGTCCTTGCGGTCCATGGCATACTATAATATTATTGTGGTTGGTACATTTCGTGTTATGTTGAGCCTTGAGCCACACTCGGAATGCGAGACCTTGTTTTCTTAGACCATGATATAGCCATAGACAGATAAATATTAGAATAACGAGACGAAGAATTCATATACATCATATTCCTACCTCTATGTACATCATGGTATAACAATATATTTTGCCAGGAATGGCATTCCGACGAACGACATGACGTCATCATCGCTGGTTCTGGTTGGTTCATTTCGTGTTATGCTGCTATCACGTGGTAGCTGGATAGTGACGTCACATCGGGAAGCTCTCGGAATGCGACCTTATTTTATTGTTTATTAGATCATGATATAATATCTTTATATATATAATTCTTCTGTGAGTGTGTATGTCACTGAACTACTCTCAAACGACTGGACAGATGTTGATGAAATTTTTTGTGTGTGTTCAAGGGGATCTGGGAATGGTTTAGATTCACAATTTTGTCCGCTGGACAATGTTTTTTTAATTAATTTTTAATTTATTAGTAGTTATGGCAAAACGACGTTTGCCGGGACAGCTAGTATATATTTAAAAGTTGTTTATGACCGCTTGCTTGCTGTATTTCCATTGAAACGGAGTGGAACGGAGTATACACCACTAAGCTCATCTCCGCGCCAAGACAGTACTAACGCACCCTAAAAACTGCAAATAGCGGTTTTTTAAATACTGGTTTTATAAAATAAAAATACACAACATGTAATACAAATTTATATTTTATACTATACATTAATGATGTGCATAACAAAATAACTGATATTCTATAATCAATAATAATCTTTATAATTAATTACATAACATACATACTCCACCTCCCAAACCTCACCTCATAAAGACATGTACAGACTGCAGATTTGTAACATTATGTTTATTTAAAAAAAATGTATTTTTAACGTCAGTTCATCAGTTCCTGGTTACGTCTCTGTTCATAGTTATCTGCTATAGAACATAATATGTTGTTAATATAATATATAAAGGTAGGTGTATCTGACATCTGTTTCTATTGTAAGACTTTTGAAACCAAAATCTGTATTTATCTGGCAGTTAACTTCACATTACTCTAGTAGTAATAATATATATAATAATATCTCCTTAATTTCGACACTTTTTAGGTCGTATCTAGTCAGTATTCTAATTCTGTCAATAATGAAACCAATCATGTACAACATAACATGTATATATATCATGTACAATAATATGTCAGTGGGGTAAGTTCACTAGAATTTACAACACTGATAAAAAGTAGCACAGTCTGTACACGCCCTTATCATCTTGAAAATAAAATTTTAATTAAAAACAATTTAAAAGATACAAATCTTAGCGAGATGTAAAGTCGCGTATTTACAAAACATACAAAAATGGCATCGTTGTAACTATAAATGAAGTAAGCTCTTTATTTAGCAAAGTTTTTATATGATTTTATAATAAAACAACGTGAAATAGCACTTCCAGATTTTATGATACAATTGAATAACAATTTTATATCTTACATACTTAAGTCTGAATTGCTTTAACAATGTTTTATTTTGCAACTATTGTAGCATCAGTGAATGTTTACACTGAAAAAAAAAAGTTTCTGAAAAATCACCTAACAGAAAAAATATTCTAGAAAAATATTATTCGCATCTTAGAGCATACATATATGGAGGGAGCGCTGAACGGAAAGGAGTAGAGGGAGAGAGACTGAGTTTAGTAGAGTCTCTCTCTCTCTCTCAAGCAAGCTTTTGATTGGCTGGTGTATTTCCCACCAAATCCGTCATCATCACTTCGCCGAATCAATCAGTTTGCATGACTGATTTGGTGGGAAATACACCAACCAATCAGAAGCTTGCATGAGAGAGACAGACTCTATAGATCAACGGGCGAGTGTATACTTAACTGCGAAGAACCTGGAGTACCAGGTAACCTGGAGTACCAGGTAGCCTCGAGCCAGAAATCCCCGAGGACCGAAGGTACTGGCTGCTTACTGTCATACAGGGATCCACTCCAGATAGCCTGCAATTGAGACTCGCAAGGTTGTATCAGAAGGCTTTCTTGAGGTAATTGTCATAACTTAGAAATGGCAAAATTTGCTTCGCTATAATACTAACTAAACTCAGTCTCTCTCTCTCTTTCTCTACTCCGATCACGTACTCCGCCCGTTCAGCACTTCCTCTATGTATGTATGCTCTAAGTATTCGCATGAATTTTTAAAGAAATTCAATTTTATTTGCTACAGCTCTACACAATTTACATGTCATAACATAAACATTTTTTTCAACGTAATCATACAATAAAAAATTCAAAATTAAATCTATGAATATAAACTCATTCTATCTGAAAGTTATATTTCCGCTAGCTTATATATATTTTTCTATAATATTTTACATTAGAAAAGAACTAACTACAGTAAGTCAGTCATCTTGTGTTTGAAATGATTCAATATCTACAAGTTACTTTAATTTTTTTATTTCATAATAAATGTTTATGATATTTACGTTTGCGTCTCTTTATATTTGGCCTTATCCTTTTGTCTCTTTGTTAACTACACTATGACTTAACCTTCGCATTCTTAGATATATAATTATGTATATACATGGGCAATAACGCAACCATATATGAGATATTACATACATTTTGATTGCAAGGGTCAACTAGTCGTGGTCGGACAGACAGACTCGGCTGGTCCTGATAGCTGCACGTCTCAGCTTGCCGTGGTCACTGCACGACTCAGCCAGCCGTGGTCACAGCGCGATTTGACTAGCCGTGGTCACAGCCTGACTTCTCTGGCCGTTTTATCAGCCCTCGGTCGGCCGTTTTTGCGTTGGTTTCCTTGTTTAAACATAACTATATACTATTATTTATTCTGACAAATATATTTTAACTGTATAAATTCTAAAAAAAACACTAAAATTCTTTATATTTTTAGGGCTTTTGATGGTCAAAGTTAAATATTATAAAGGCTTAAATCACATTGCGTAAAATGATAACGGTACATGAAATATATCATTTGACTACAAAAAATCTACACAACTTATTTTAGATTGCAATAATTTATAGCAGTACTGTACTAGTTGCACAGTAAAAAAGTGACGAAATTATTAAAAATATAGAATTATTTTCTATAAATCTATGAAACTAAACTAAACAAGAAATAAAACTTGATACTAGCAAAATAGTCTGCATAGAGGTGACAAATGCTCACAATATTGACTAAACATTTCCACTTTATTCAGGTTTCATATTTTTCGATAAGCAATGTACAAAATAAAATTTTATTTATTACGTTTGCACCCCACTCTACATACCACAGATACGAACTTGCTCTTTTAGCTTAAGTGAAGGTTATTTAATACGGTCCATTTATAAACAAATCTAACATTTACTAAAATGTAAACTTAACATAATGTCAGAAAGATTACTTGGCGTTATTACTTAGTGTAAGCTTCAAGGCGTAGTCAATATTTTTAGTTTATAACTAAAGTAAAAACTGACCGTAATATTAATTTCAATGATTAATAAAATATATTTATCGTATAATGTATTTACACTCAAGTTTTTTTTTTCAATTTCAGAACGAAACTTGATTAGTTCTATTTTATCTTTATTAAAAATGTTTTCAGGTATGGTTTATCAAGGATCGTCTATATTTGAATCATTCATAGGACATTTTTTAATCCAAGAGTAGTGGTCACCAAACTCATTGCAAATGCAGACAATGCAGCAATGCCGCATGGTGACCCATACTATAGCAGTCTATGAAGATGCTTCTGTATCATTGGATATATAGTAATTATTTTACTATGCAATGAAATGACTTCTCACTGTACTTCTGACAGTTTTTTAGACAAGTATACATGAAAATTTAGTTAGCAAAACTAAATTAATTTACTTTTATGCTTTTGAAATTTTGGTTTTTATAACATTTAAATTTAATTAGTAACTAACAGGAATTAACACGCTTGATAAGTATTACATACACTTAAATTACCTGACGTACATTGCAACCTGTGCCCACCGTGGTCACAGAGGGACAGTCCATGACCACGTGTGACTACGATTAAAATAAGTGTTACGCGCGTTAATTTCTTCTTTTTATTTATTGTTCTTTTAATAAATATATTTGGGGTAAAATTAACTTTCTTAAAAATCCTCAATACCGTGTCAAATATTGTTTAGTTTGAGTAGTATTATTTAAATATACACGTGTAAGCTAGGTAACTTTAAATTCATAAATACTTTTTATGTTAAGAGCCTCTACGATAAGAGAAAAAAAAAAGAACTGAACTCGGAACTTTTTGCCTACCATTTTATAGTAAATAATGCGTAAGCACAAAGTAAATGATACACATATTACTCAAGCAATATTTAAATATCCTTATTCTTCTCTTGATATATTCAACTTTCCTAAGAGATGTGTGAGAATGACTTCGTACCATACCCCAACAAAAACCATTTTTTTAATACCATCAAACTTACTTGAAGCTTATTAGTAACTCTTATTAATTCTTATCATCTCATTCTTTCTCTTTTACCACTGCAGTCTTACAAGTCCTTTGGTTCCTAACCTACACATATAAACTCTCACTGCCAATGCTATTCACAAATGTTATATTAATAATACCGATCAGGTTATATCGGAAATTAAGTTTTCATACCGTTAAGGTAGAAAACAAGTATATGAAGGAATCGCTTGTTAGTTTAATATAAGCATATCATATATATGCTGGTCTGTTTGTAATTTCAAATTAACAGCTTTTCACTAAGTGCCTCAGAACAAATAAAAAGGTAGATAACACGGCCTTGTTCTTATTGAAGCAAAAAGCTCAGTTGCTTCCATGCACATGCTAAGAAACTAAATATATGCGTTCAAGCGTGGGTTTACTTGGAACTACGCTACTTTTTTTGCTTCAACAAGAACAAGGCCGTGCGTTATCTGTCTTTTCTTATTTAATCTGAGCTAAGTGCAAATTAAAGTGTATACGATACTTCCATCAAAATATCTAATTTAATTTTTTTTATCTGTATGTCTGTTTGTTGAAGCTAATCTCTGGAACGACTAGGCCGATTATGACGGAACTTTCACTACGGATAGGTAGCTGATGATATAAGGAGTAACTTGGGCTATGTTTTAGACAAGCTTCGCCCAACGGCGTTACCCGCGGTTAATGTCGTACGTACCGCGGGTAATACCGCGGGGTTCAGTTACAACAAACATACATATACTCCAAAACTGTTACCCTGCCTTTTAGTTTCATCGTAGTCTGGTAAAAAAAAAGAAAGTTAAATGAATATAAGAAGATAAACATAAGCGCGATTGCAGTACAATGATCTTAAGAATATTTCTAAACGGAACAAATTAAAAATCTATATTGTCTATGAACAAACTGGTGACACTCAAGGGAAAGTGTTGCCAATTTATGAACTTACTTTACAGTTCTGTCCTGTTTTTGTTTTGAACGTAAATTTATTCTACGATTTTTATTAATTTTAAATAAGAGTTTCATCGCTTGTAAAAGATACCATTATCTGTAGTAAATAAGGGATTGTACAATATAATTTTGTTTCTATACGAATAAATAAAATTGGTTTGTCTGTTTATAACAACATCATTTTTTGTAATGGCATTTGAAACTTTTAATTTTTTGTCTTAGATAGCAGACGGTCGAAACACAATTAGGGTTCCGCTAAAACAAAATAACTATCCGTCATAAAAATCGCGGCAGGTACGGCGTTTATACAAAAATTGCGTGTAGGGTTCCTCTGAAGATGTTCGTTGGGATCTCGAACAAGAAGAAAAACCCGACGATACCCGAACGGTATTATCCATCTAGCATGTCTATACTTGTCTTAAAGTAGCGGTGGTCAGTATGAGGGTCGGACGTCCTCGCTGCAAGAGTTGGACCTCTGCTATGGGACCCTGAAGGGCACCACCAAATCCTCTAGATGTTTCACGCGAAGCTCGGAGAGGGCAGCTGCTGCTTTCTTTACAGAGTTCGTTATCTGGAAGCGAAAGAGAACACAAGATATAAATAAAAATCGGTCAAGTGTGAGTCGGAGTAGCGCAGGAAGGGTTCCGTAAACCCGAATGTTGAGGTTCCCGTCTTGATCCTATCATTATTTTGCCGGGAGAACGAGACGTTACGACAAATACAAATGATGGAAACAGATAGATAATATATTGTCAACTCCACAGTCGCTTTTAAGGTAAATGAACTTTTGTATCGTCCCGTTGGCCGTACTTTAGCTAATTGATTCGACCCGCCGCGACACCTGCGGGTGAAGGTATACTGCGGGCCTCATCTAGTCTATACAAATTAATAAAATTGGAGTATAATAAATGCATATGTACTTATACACGGTACAAATACCAAAAATTTATTTTTAAAAAATTGTCTGTCTGTCTGTACCTGGTAATCTCTGGAACGGCTGGACCGATTTTGACGGGACTTTCACTGGCAGGTAGTTGGTGATCATGGGAATAGCTTAGGCTACTTTTATGGACTAACTTTGTACCGCGGCGTTACTCGCGGTATGGCAATAACCGCGGCAAACACCATGCTTTTTAGTCTGTTTGAAGTTTGTCAGTTATCAAGTCTCAATTACACAATATTTTATAACCTTGAGATAAGTGAAAGTTAATATACATATTTAATTACGTTTTCGTAAACCTTTTTAGTTTTGTTCACATTTTACTTTTTAATTACATCGAAATGAATAAATACCGACAATACCGTTTATCTTTGTTACTGTGAGTGTTTTTTATTACTAACTAGCTGAGCTCCGAGTGCGAGACAGGAGGCTCAATGATGCAATAGCTTCACTAGCCCGCCATGGTGTGGGTCACCATGCTGCATTGTTGCATTGTCTGCATTCGCAGTATGGTGACCACCACTCTTGGATTCTACTCATGCTTTCCATCAGGCAGAGTAGAGTCATTTTGGCAGGGTCAAACATTCCGCGGGGCTCAGCTCAGCTCACTCAGTCGTCTGACATTATTGGTGACTAGCCGACCCACGCAACCCATTTGCGTCTCCTATTGCCCGTAGCGTGATGATTTTCCCCCGTGTAACAATATTTATTGATGCTCCGATCCTATTGATATTAGCGTGATGATAAATAGCCTATAACCTTCCTCGATAAATGGGCTATCTAACACTGTAAGAATTAGAGAATTTTTCAAATCGGACCAGCGGTTTCTGAGATTAGCGAGTTCAAACAAACGAACAAACAAATTCTTCAGCTTTATAATATTAAGTATAGATTCAATGATAAAATACTCACAAGCTCTTTATCAGCGAAGGTGAGTGGTTGGCTGGCTAGCATGGTGGCTCGCTCAGCGTTGGGCAAGTCAGCCAGCAAGCGCGGCGGAGGCGCCGGGGCCGCGCTCAGCCCCGCCACGCGAGCGCTGTACACTCGCACACGCTCGCTGTAAGCGCTCGCCTCTAAAGCGTAGGGGCCTAGCGCACCTACGTCGATCACGTTACTGTAATTTAATACAAGTAATATTAAAACAAAAAACAAAAGACCACAGGAAGCACCAGCTTTCAGATAAAAAAAAAATGGTCAAAATCGGTTCACCCAGTCAAAAGTTCTGAGGTAACAAACATAAAAAAATACATTAACAATTATTTTTACGGGAATTAACGCGATCACTTATTTAAAGGTATTAAAAGGAGTCAGCCTGTGACCACGGCCAGTGCAACCTAATCGAAACGTCAGGCAAATAAGAGGTATGTAATACCTTTTAATAAGTGATCGCGTTAATTACCGTAAAAATAATTGTTAATGTATCATGGAACGCGAAAGTTTAAAAGTTAGTATAAAAAATATGGTCGAATCGAGAACCTCCTGCTTTTTTGATGTCGGTTAAAAACATAACTGGTCAAAAACTATGAGATTTGTGATGCTTGTTTTTTATATAGAGGTACAAGTAAGAATGTTTACGTTTCATCAAGAAACGTCTTCTACAAACTATTATTATGGTCAAACGAATTGGAGTGATTGACTTAAAAACTATTTAAAAGAAGTTTTATACATTGGCACTATCTCGAAAATGGATCAACGCTGAAAATTCTGTTGTTTTTACAAACCAACATACAAAAGTAGTAAAATATTGCTATGGTAAGCCCCAGACGAAATTCAATTAGCATCTTTAAAGAAACACATAATAGATATCTCCTAAACACACACATACAAACTGCATTATGGTAATCAGACTTCTGATAAACATACTTAGAATATTTCTAAATATATTCAAACTAGCTGACAAGCAAGTAGCGTAATAATTTACTCCCGTTTTTGTCACATTCTTCATTGGTGCTCCGTTCCTATTGGTCTTACCGTGATCATAATATATAGCCTTTAGCCTTCCACGATAAATGGGCTATCTAACACCGAAATAATTTTTCAAATCGGACCAGCGGTTCCTGAGATTAGCGTCTTCAAACAAACAAAGAAACAAACAAACTCTTCAGCTTTATATATTAGTATAGACTATAGAGACACTTACGTAGCAGTCTCATGAAGTATCCTGTTGAGGGCGGTCTGCTCATCAGGTTTTTTCGGTGGGGTGGACGCCGATGCCGCAGGCACCGGCGTTTCTTGTTGCTGCTCCGTGACTTCGAGCAAATGTGTTCTTTCGTTGACCACGTTTTCCTGGAATCGGACGGACATCCTATTTAGTAATTTCACTATCATTTGAATCACAGTCACACACGCTATGCTTTTCGAATTCTTGTTCAAAACTCATAATAGCTTCCGACACCAGCATCTCCAGTAAATGAACTGTTTGTGAGTGAATGTTTTTAAAAATTTTACTTCAAAAGATTTCATTCGTTCAGTTCCAAAAAAGCAAAAAATTCGCGCCAAGACCCAAAACTATTGTTATTTTTTTGCTATTGGTAAAGTAATGGGTCGGGGGTGTTTCTATAGACCTCATGCGCTCCACGTGTTCTATGCGAGTCGATTAATTACGATTGTTTAGTAATTCGGTATGTTGTAATAATAATAATGCCTGCTTACTAATTAAAGTATTAGAAACGAAAGAGCAAGAGGCATCACCTTTGATGGATTTATCGTATTAGCGATTTTCGTAGTCAATTAGTTTCTATATATACCTACTAGCCGACCCACGCAACCTCGTTTGCGTCTCCTATTGCCCGTAGCGTGATAATTTTACCCCGTTTTTTAAACATTCTCCATTGGTGCTTATAGCCTTACTCGATAAATGATAGTACATTTATCGAGTAAGGCTATAAACACCTGACACCGACACTGAAAGAATTTTTCAAATCGGATCAGCGGTTCCTGAGATTAGCGCGTTCAAACAAATAAACAAACACACACTCTTCAGCTTTATATATTAGTATAGAAGTATAGATTACGAGTAAACGAAATTACAATAGTAATGACCGCCCAAGTGCGTCGGACTCACGCAGGAAAGTTTCCCTGCCATTATTTATACACTTCAATTAATATCGAGGAAATAACGACAAAACCAAACACGTTTGTGGTCTGGGAGCCCGACTTGAATATTTGGTTTATTCTGTTTTTAGTACTCATTTGTTGTTAATTTTGGCGGCAACAGAAATACATAATCTGTTAAAATTTCAACTGTCTAGCTATCACGGTTCATAAGATGTCACAGCTTGGTGACAGACAGACATTTAAAGTATATAAAAAGTGCCAAGTTAATTATTCCAATCCCAAATTCTTTTATCTCATAATAACTTGCACATACATATGTACACTCGATAAGAATAATAAATTTATGTGTAGGAGACTATTTCCCTTCCACTTTGATCCCGGGTCCTTTAAAAAGAAATCATCTCACTATGTCCGTCTATGGGTCACCATACTGCATTGCCAACGTTCGCAATGATGATGGTGACCACCAATCTTCGATTCTACTCATGCCTTCCATCAGCCAGAGTAGTCTTTTTGGCAGCTAATAATTAAAAAACAAAAACTATAAAACATTTTGTTTTGGTTTTTTACTCTCCGCAAGCAAGTTCTGACTGCAGCGCAAACTTTACTACTACAAAAGTCTCACAAATTGTTATTATTATTACTTTTTTTTTTTATATTAGCCCAAAACTATTTCATTAAGATAGTTTGATATCAGAAAAAAAAATGACTTGATTCAGTATCCTTCTTGGTACAGGTATAATGACTCACGATCAAATGACACATAATCTACAACACTGCATAGTGCCTATGTACATATTATAATCAGACAATGAATGTGTAATGAAATAGAATACTTTGGCTTGTAAAACAGATGTGTTTATATCGATGTATCAATGCTCAGTTGTTACAATACATACTTATTTAACTATTGATTTGTCTGTGTCAATAGTTATTAGTTTAATACAGGATTTGAGAAATTGGTTCAGATAAGTGATGCAAGATATATGTTACCACTCTTATAGTGCACCGTTATTCAACAACTAACGAAGTGCGCATCTTCACGGACAGGAGCAAGATTGAGGTCCAGGCGCGGCGTTATCCTTATGGCATAACGAAGCCGGAACCAAGGGCCTCAAACTTGCTCTATCACCCCACTGTAAATCTAAGCAACAGGGGTGGATATTTAATAATGCAGTAATTCATATTAGCCATACTAATATTAATAGAAATAACTCAGACTGTCTACCTATCTATTTTACTTTCACAGCTAAACCCTTAAACAGATGTTTAACGGATGGAGTGGAATTTCAGAATAGCTATAGATATGACCTTGGAGAAGGACATAGGCTCCTTTTGGTGCAGATAACCGACACTGAAGCAGGCAAAAGCTAGTACAAAAATAAAATATATTATAGGTATACAATTTATTTAATCACTGTAGTGCGCATGATTGTGTTGCCATTTTGGGGGTGCCACCTGAAGCAGCACTAATCTACATGGACATTGTGAAGTACTTAACTGAAATGGTGACCCATTTTGGGTCACTTTTTGCGCAAATACCTGTTGAATTTACAATAATATTGTTCAATTATGTGTGTTGGCATTGTATTCTGTGGGCCATGAATAAATTATTTTCATTTCATTTCTACTGGGAAATATAGTTACATTACATAGCTGAATACTATATATTGTAATATAAAAAAAATAAGAATATTGGGTTGTGTGAATAAATAAATAAGTAATAAATGAATGAAAAATGAATGAAAAATAAAATGTGTTTTTGCTTGCTACCATCGGAAGTCAATACCAACGAACAAACCAACTGACCCTCGCCAGAATAGAACAAATAAACAAATTAAAAACAAATATTTCGGGCGCCAGGCTTGGGTCTTAACCAATAATTTTCCCCCGATGGTAACTTACAAACAAATCCTAAAAATAACAAACCAATGCCGTGGATAACTCGGCCAACATTGAACCCTTAATCTAGGGCGGGGAGTACTGACTGATGAACAAATAGTTTAAAAGCAGATTTATTAACCCGTAGTATCTGAAGGGTAAGGTCTTATAAGTGGATAAACTATCCTTATAGTAGCGCTACACTGGTTACTGTTTCTGTTGTCATTGCAATCCTCTTAAGTTAAAATTCTACGTTACATGAGCCAGACAGGAGATGTCTGGCTGTCCTTCTCTTTGGCTTCTTCACCCGTGGATGCTAAGGCAGCCTCTTGCTTCTATGGCTATTATACTAATGCCATAGGCAGGTTCATGGTCAATTTAATGTAAGTGGGGAGCAACTTTACACAACAAACCTTTGTAAAAATAGGTTATAAAAAAATGTAATGTTCTAATGAGGATAATACTAATATCCCAGAAAAATTCCAGTATAAAAATATAAGAAAAAAAGAAAAGTAAAAAAAAAGAAATAAAGAAATAAAGAAACCCCGCGCTTCTTGCTAAAACAAAGATAATTCACTGGTTAATAAGGTACTTTATCACTTTGGTTATCAATCCTAATCTCAATAATGGTTCAGTACTTACCAGAGTTTCTTTTATCAACAATATTTCAAAAATCCTTCAAAGCTCCAAACAATAGCAAGTAACAAAATAACGTGTCAAATCCTTAGAAAATCCAACGAATCCCTTGGCGAATCTTTCGATGTTAGTTTCTGTAAGTGAAATCACCTATTTACAGCAAAATTCGCTTCAAACAACAAACGTTCTTGTCGAACGTTGCGTCACCATTTTACTTACCAGAAAAAGTCGAAATAAACATTAATTCACGATAACTAACAGCGGGGCATCTTCCGCCGCATTTATCTGGCCATGGACCGTGGTGATTAGCCAAATTAAGAACGATTCAACAAGAACCAACAAATTGTTAAAATATGTCAACCACTCTCTCTCAGTGTTCGACCGGAAAAAGGAATGACAACTAGTAGAGTGTTCCCAGCCACAAAATTACCTCAGAGCGCCATCGGAAGGGACAACTCTTAAATAAATCGATTAGTCTACCAAATTTCCATAGCTTATGTCAAACTGGTGTGACATCTGTCAAAACTAAACTCACAACAAGGAAATTGTATCAAAACGAATAGGTTATAATTTCTAGTGTATAAGTCGATACTACGACGTTACATTACATACCAACCCAAAAAAAAAGATTAAAAGAAAGGACTCTTTCTTTTAAGCTGCAAAGTAATAACCAAACAGAACTCTCAAAAAATAAACATTGGGAACATCTAAAATTTCGACTCAGACTCTACAAAAAGAACCCTAAACAAATCTCTACAAAAACTCTATAAATGACTAATAGAACAATATCAAACTTTACTAAAGCAAATATCAGTTAGGAATGTAATTCCAACAAAGACAGCAATAACCAAGTAGTGCGGCTGAACACCTTCGTCACCGACTCTAATAGAATAATAACAACTTTAGAAAATAAATCTTAAACAAAATTCCATTAGGAATTGAATATCTAACAAAGATAACAATATCCAAGAAGTGCGGTTGGACACCTACGTCACCGACTCTAATAGAATAATATTAACTTTAGAAAATAAACTTTAAACAAACATCCATTAGGAATTGAATATCTAACAAAGATAACAATATCCAAGAAGTACGGTTGGACACCTTCGTCACCGACTCTAATAGAATAATATTAACTTTAGAAAATAAATCTTAAACAAACATCCATTAGGAATTGAATATCTAACAAAGATAACAACATCCAAGAAGTGCGGTTGGACACCTTCGTCACCGACTCTAATAGAATAATATTAACTTTAGAAAATAAATCTTAAACAAACATCCATTAGGAATTGAATATCTAACAAAGATAACAATATCCAAGAAGTGCGGTTGGACACCTTCGTCACCGACTCTAATAGAATAATGTATAAAAAGATTTGTGTATTGTGATCGGCTCAACACCACCGAACTACCGGGCACAATACAACAAAAGGCAACAAAATGTTCCACACTTTGAAAGAGTGTGAACACAAAAAATTGTGTATTGTGATCGGCTCAACACCACCGAACTACCGGGCACAATGCAACAAAAGGCAAACAAAAGGTTCCACACTTTGAAAGAGTGTGAACACAAAAAATTGTGTATTGTGATCGGCTCAACACCACCGAACTACCGGGCACAATACAACAAAAGGCAAACAAAATGTTCCACACTTTGAAAGAGTGTGAACACAAAAAATTTGTGTATTGTGATCGGCTCAACACCACCGAACTACCGGGCACAATACAACAATTACAAATATCCTACTTAAATAGAGCTTAAATATAACCTATCCAAACACTGAAACAACACAAATTTGCGGAACCGCGTAAAGGTCCGTCTTGATGTAAATATATAAAGTTTTCTATATAATCTAAGGGTAGTCACCATGTCGACCTGTTTCTGCAATAATTAATTAACATCCCTTAGGACCCACAACATCCGACATGACGACGCCTGACAGTAGCTATCTTGCGATAGCTTCCACCACAAATAAACATAATACTAATGTAGCTATAAGCCAATAAAATACGTCACCACCTAAACAAACTGTTCCACCCAAACAAAGGTCACACATAACCTTTCTAAACTCTGAAACAACAAAATTTTGCGGAACCACGTAAAAGTCCGTCTTGATGTAAATATATAAAGTTTCTATATAATCTAAGGGTAGTCACCATGTCGACCTGTTTCTGCAATAATTAATTAACATCCCTTAGGACCCACAACATCCGACATGACGACGCCTGACAGTAGCTATCTTGCGATAGCTTCCACCACAAATAAACATAATACTAAAGTTTTAAGCTAATAAAATACGTCCCCCTAATAGATAACCCTAAAGAAAATGTTGTTGGTGTTCATCCTTCTACCTACATACCCCTTAGTCGCCTTCTACGACATCCACGGGAAGAAATGGAGATGAGCTATTCTCAACCGGCCCAACACGGCTAATTCCAGCTGGTAATGTTGCTGTTCTACCTTCTTCATACCTCTTAGTCGCCTTCTACGACACCCACGGGAAGAAATGGGGATGAGCTATTCTCAACCGGCCCAACACGGCTAATTCCAGCTGGTAATGTTGCTGTTCTACCTTCTTCATACCTCTTAGTCGCCTTCTACGACACCCACGGGAAGAAATGGGGATGAGCTATTCTCAACCGGCCCAACACGGCTAGGTTCCAACAACAAAAAATAAAAATAGTGGGGACATAGGGTGAATAGGCAAATAGTGAAATTTTAATACTTAATAATATCTTTAATGTGATAACGACCAATGGTGTTCTTCGTAAGGTCCTGTAAAAGGTAAACGTTATTTGAAATCTTCTCCAGAACCCTACATTTAACAAATTTAGGTGCAAGCTTGGCCGAAAAATATGCTGGAGCATTAGACTGAACAAAACTTCTCCTCCAAACAATATCATCAACATCAAAAGAAATGGTCTTCCTACCGATATTATAATAATGCGCATTACGCTTATACGCTTTTAACAAATGTGACTGAACTTTAACAAAAATATCACTAAGGGTTTTAAGAGAAAGGGCATATGAATTTCTTTCTCCCAATTCAAGCTGGTTTAAATTATTTAAAGAATTACTAAAACGGTGTAGGGAAGCGTCCAAAATTAATTCCCTACCAAACATGAGAAAATTAGGTGTAAAATCTGTTGCCAGATTTACACTACTATTTAAAGCTAATTGAATATGAGAAACAAATTTAGACCAAGTACGTTGATCTTCTTTAACAAAACATGAAATACAAGTCTCTATCGTCTTATTATATCTCTCTACTGGGTTATTTTGAGGAGTATACAACGTGTTATAAAATATTTTTGTAATGTTATAACCCTTCATGAAATCTACAAAATGCTTGGAAGTGAACTGAGTACCATTGTCACAAACTATAATTTTAGGGCAACCAAATTTAAGAAATATTTCCTTTTCGAAGACTCTACAAATAGACAAAGATGTTGCCTTAACCATTGGGAAAATCCAGCAAAATTTGGTGAAAACATCTACAACTGAAAGAATATATTTATGTCCGGAATAACTTTTAGGCAAAATCCCAATTATATCAACTGAGAGCATGACCATAGGGCGGTCCACTTTTTTAGGGTTAATCATAATGCCAAGAGGTGGGGAGGTGCTGTGTTTATAGGCTCTACAAATGTCACAAGATTTAATGTATTGTTGAACATCACTAAACATGCCGTTCCAAAAATAATGTTGTTTTAATTTCTTAATAGTTTTATGAATCCCAAGGTGACCAGAATTAATATCATCATGATTTAATCTTATAGTATCAAGAATGTGTTCCTTAGGAATAACAATTTTCCAATTTAATCTACTATTCGGGCTAAATTTATTCTTACAAAATCTGTATAATGTATTGTCCTCAACTCTAAAATTTTTATATCTAGAAGGAAACTTTTGACAACTAACAAATATTTTTCTATACCAAGGATCAACAATATCATCATCGGGTGTGACAACCTGTATAGCAGAAACCAGAATTGTAGACGCCTCGATTCGAGACAAAGCATCCGGAACTAAATGTAAAGAACCCTTTCTGTGAACAATATGGAAAGTAAACTGAGCAATTCTAGCCGCCCATCTTGCTAGACGCCCACTGGGGTTGTTTAATTTTAAAAGCCATTTTAGACAAGCGTGATCAGTAACAACGGCAAACTCCATTCCCTCAATATAAGGTCGAAAGTGTTCTATTGAATCCAAAATTGCCAATAATTCACGTTCAGTGGTACTGTAGTTTCGTTCACACTTATTCAGCGATCTGGAATAAAACGCGACAGGATGTTGTTCTCCATCCTCGTCATCCTGGCTCAAAACACTACCAATTCCAACTGAACTAGCATCACAATGTAAAAAGAAAGGTTTAGCAAAATCGGGGCAACGCAACACCGGAGAAGTCATTAAGGCCTCCTTAAGATTTCGAAAAGCATCCTCCGCATCATTATTCCAAATAAGTGATTTTTTAGAATTTTTACTACCAGCTGTCAACTTAGTAAGTGGCGAAGCAATATCAGCGAATTTACAAATGAATCTACGATAATAAGAACACATCCCAAGGAAACTTCTGAGCTGCTTAACCGTTTCAGGTCGTGGGAATCCTCCAATAGTTTCTAATTTAGATGGATCAGTGTGTAAACCTTTACTATCCACAATATAACCAAGGTATCTGAGCCTGTCTTTACAGAACTCACATTTCTTTAAATTAACAGTTAAACCAGCATCTTTAAGTATCTTATAAATTTTGTTTAAATAGTCTATATGATCTACAAAATGATTATTTACTAATATCAAATCGTCTAAGTAACAAAAGAGTACGCTATCAAATTCAGGACCAAAAAGTTTATCTACTAATCTCTGCAGTTCCGCAGGAGCGTTGGTTAATCCGAAAGGCATTCTAACGAACTGGAATAAACCCTTACCCGGTACTACAAAAGCAGTCTTCTCCCGAGAAGATTCCTCAAGTGCAATCTGAAGAAAAGCTTTAGAAAGGTCAATAGTTGTAATATAACGAGCGCCTCGGAGGCTATCTAATATTCTAGAAGGATACGGAAGTGGATAAGAGTCTCTAATCGTCATTGAATTTAAACGTCGTGAATCTAAACATAATCTAGCACTACCGTCTTTCTTTTCGACGGCTAAAACAGGAGAACACCAAGGAGATTTAGAGGGTTCAATAATACCCTCCCTGAGCAAAACCTCGACCTCGCCAAAAAGTTCCCTCTGCTTAGCAGGACTCAAAGGCCAATATCTTTGTTTAAAAGGTTCACCAGTAACATTAATTTTATGTTGGACAAGATGAGTGAGGCCCAATCCTTTCCTCTCATATGAAATGTCTTCAAAAAGCGAGACTGTCCTATCAAGTTCTAATTTCTCTGAAGGAGTAAGTTCGGCGGCACTAGTAACTGTACAAACTCGAGTTTTATCTTCACTAATAAAGGTTATATTTTTCCACAAATCTTTAGCAAGATCAAATTTAAGCCAAAAATCAAATCCCAAAATAATTGGAATGTTAAATGAAGGTATTATAATGAATCTAATATTTTTAGTTAATTTATCACAAGTAACCGGCAAATTTATAGCTCCAATAACCCTTGAAGCTGTCCCATCCGCAGTATAAGCTGAATTAGAAGTATAACTAGGCACTTGTTCAATTTTAAAACCTAATTTAAGAAAATGGTGGTGACTATCAGAACCAAGAATACAACTGTTTGAACCGCTATCCAATAAACCCGAAAATTTATCCTTACCAATTGAAAATTCTAAATAAGGTCTTGAATCATTATTTTTAACAAATAAAATAGGCGCAGCCTTATAATTTCTAAAAAAAGTTTTTAAATACCCTAACCAGTCTGAAAATTCCTTTTTGCAAGCAGCCTTATCAGGGGGTTTAGTGCGACTAACAAATTTTTTAAACATCGAGCCATCCCTAGTTTTCTCAGAAACCGGATCTCGATGGGGCCTAATCAGTTTTTTGACTCATGAGAGTTTCTCTGGGTCGAATTGCACACATCACAAAACTTTGTGATAACTCCCAACTTCTTGCACCTGAAACAAATCATGCCCGGAATCGAAGGACAGTCTTTATATTGGTGTCCGGTGGACTTACACTTTAAACAGGTAATGTTAGTATCGTTCGATACAACAGCGTTGGACTGCACTTTTTCAAACTTGAAAGGTCTAGCAGAATCTTTAAGAGATTTCCGGCTAACGAAAACTTCCAATTGCTTACCTAAATCCATAAAATCTTCAAGCGAAGCAATCGGTTTACCAAACACATAGGGCGTATAAATCGGCAACATGTTGTGTCTAATAATAGATATAAGCACCGACTCCGGAATAGGGGTGCCTAGGCGACTAGTTATATCCATAAGTTCTGTAATAAAGTCTGGAAGAGACTCACTAAGCTTCTGTTTGCGAGTACGAAGCTCATGCTCCAAAAAGTAATCATGCTCAGGCTTATCAAAACGCTTGAGCAGGGCAACCCTAAGCTCATACCACGAAGAAACACTAATGCGAATAGCGCGAAACCACTTGGCAGCGACACCAGCGAGAAGATCAGGGAACGAAGCGACCAACACAAATTCATTGAAGTTCCTAGACAAGAAGTACTCCTCAACCCGAGCAATAAATTCTCTAACACAGGTAGTACCGTCAAAAACAATCTTGCTTTTAGTCAAATCAGGCGGCCTCGAAGTGGAAATAGGCAAGTTCCTCCTAATGTGCTCGTTCATGGTGCTGGTGCGAGAGCAGTAGAACTATGAACATCCACCAAATCCGGTATGCAATTAATCTCCGCTGGCAAACGGTGGACATTGAACTCCCTTGTCCATAATGAAAACCGACGATAACCACAAAACTCTAAAATAGAAGTCAAGCGTTAAGTATTCCAAAGCAACGTCAAATCCAAATTCATCCAAAAGCGAAATGTTATGAAAGGATAAGTTAAATTTATTCCAAAGTGAAATGATAAGAAATGTTAAATTTTTTTTTAAAGCAAAGTCAAATCCAAATCTATCCAAAAGTGAAACGTTATGAAAAGAGAAGTTTAAATTTATTTCAATGTGAAATGATAAGAAAAGTTAATTTTTCAAAGCAAAGTCAATACCGAGTTCATTTAAAAGTGAATGTTGTGGAAAGATAAGTTTTAATTTATTTATAAGCAAAATGATAAGAAAAGTTAATTTTATTTAAAGCAATGTCAATCCCGAGTTCGTTCAAAAGTAAATGTTGTGAAACGATGAGTTTAAATTTATTTATAAGCAAAATGATAAGAAAAGTCAAGCTGTTCAAAGCAAAGCCAAATTCAAGTGCATTCAAAAGTGAAGC
This sequence comes from Spilosoma lubricipeda, assembly GCA_905220595.1. Taxonomy (NCBI): domain Eukaryota; kingdom Metazoa; phylum Arthropoda; class Insecta; order Lepidoptera; family Erebidae; genus Spilosoma; species Spilosoma lubricipeda. The sequence goes on along the minus strand of HG992294.1, from coordinate 15,805,879 downwards.
CTTGTGAAGAGTTAAGTTTAAATTTATTTAAAAGTGAAATTATAGCAAATGTTAAGTTTTAATATAAATGTCTAATTTTTTAAATTATAAAGAATCTGTAGATTGCAATAACCACTCACAATTATTGTAAAAGCTAGGTAATATAAAGTTAAGCTAGGCTGAGTTAAGTACAATTTTCAAAAAGTTTAAATATAATATTTCCAATAGTAATGTTTATCAAAGTGAAGCATTATTTTAAAGATGAACAATATCAAGCTATGATTGACAATAGTCAAAGCAAAAGCTTTGCCGAGTAGACTTTATATAAACACATCCAAAATTATTAAATTGCAAAACACAATGTTGAAGTAGTTTATACCCTTAATAGAGAATACAATAAGCAGTAGAATAACCTTAATTATTGTTGTTTTGTTAAAGTAAAAATAAACATTGTGTGTAAAGGTCACAATGGTGTAAAACAATTGTTGCAAAATTGCAAATAAAACCGTACTTAAGGTTAACAATTAATAAAAATAACACAAATAAAACACAAAAACATAGAATAGTGTTTAAAAAAGTAGGATGCAACAACAACAGTATCCAATTTAACCTTCAGAAACTACTTCAGTCCCTGTGCGCTGGCGACAAATTGTAATATAAAAAAAATAAGAATATTGGGTTGTGTGAATAAATAAATAAGTAATAAATGAATGAAAAATGAATGAAAAATAAAATGTGTTTTTGCTTGCTACCATCGGAAGTCAATACCAACGAACAAACCAACTGACCCTCGCCAGAATAGAACAAATAAACAAATTAAAAACAAATATTTCGGGCGCCAGGCTTGGGTCTTAACCAATAATTTTCCCCCGATGGTAACTTACAAACAAATCCTAAAAATAACAAACCAATGCCGTGGATAACTCGGCCAACATTGAACCCTTAATCTAGGGCGGGGAGTACTGACTGATGAACAAATAGTTTAAAAGCAGATTTATTAACCCGTAGTATCTGAAGGGTAAGGTCTTATAAGTGGATAAACTATCCTTATAGTAGCGCTACACTGGTTACTGTTTCTGTTGTCATTGCAATCCTCTTAAGTTAAAATTCTACGTTACATGAGCCAGACAGGAGATGTCTGGCTGTCCTTCTCTTTGGCTTCTTCACCCGTGGATGCTAAGGCAGCCTCTTGCTTCTATGGCTATTATACTAATGCCATAGGCAGGTTCATGGTCAATTTAATGTAAGTGGGGAGCAACTTTACACAACAAACCTTTGTAAAAATAGGTTATAAAAAAATGTAATGTTCTAATGAGGATAATACTAATATCCCAGAAAAATTCCAGTATAAAAATATAAGAAAAAAAGAAAAGTAAAAAAAAAGAAATAAAGAAATAAAGAAACCCCGCGCTTCTTGCTAAAACAAAGATAATTCACTGGTTAATAAGGTACTTTATCACTTTGGTTATCAATCCTAATCTCAATAATGGTTCAGTACTTACCAGAGTTTCTTTTATCAACAATATTTCAAAAATCCTTCAAAGCTCCAAACAATAGCAAGTAACAAAATAACGTGTCAAATCCTTAGAAAATCCAACGAATCCCTTGGCGAATCTTTCGATGTTAGTTTCTGTAAGTGAAATCACCTATTTACAGCAAAATTCGCTTCAAACAACAAACGTTCTTGTCGAACGTTGCGTCACCATTTTACTTACCAGAAAAAGTCGAAATAAACATTAATTCACGATAACTAACAGCGGGGCATCTTCCGCCGCATTTATCTGGCCATGGACCGTGGTGATTAGCCAAATTAAGAACGATTCAACAAGAACCAACAAATTGTTAAAATATGTCAACCACTCTCTCTCAGTGTTCGACCGGAAAAAGGAATGACAACTAGTAGAGTGTTCCCAGCCACAAAATTACCTCAGAGCGCCATCGGAAGGGACAACTCTTAAATAAATCGATTAGTCTACCAAATTTCCATAGCTTATGTCAAACTGGTGTGACATCTGTCAAAACTAAACTCACAACAAGGAAATGGTATCAAAACGAATAGGTTATAATTTCTAGTGTATAAGTCGATACTACGACGTTACAATATATAATTCTAATGTTACATCAATGAAAATATAATTGTTATCAGTGCAGGTGAAGCAAACACGGGAACACCTTGTTAGGGCAAAGTTTATTGGGAAGAATCGCAAACTATATAGAGCACGCAGAACACTTGTCCACATAAACATAAGGCAAGATGGCCAAACAGAGAGTGTGCACTAGCAGTCCACAGATAAAATAAAACTTAATTTTTACATCACCAACAACAGATAAACCCTACTCTATGATTTTCATCCCTGTTAGATCAGATTCGACAAACTTAACTCTACCTATGTCTAGGCCATTTATAACAATACTGAACATGAATACAGATTTGTACATTGTAGTATTTTTATGTGTGACCGGGTTAGATTTGCAATGGATTAGTATAAGTGATCCCATTAATAATAGTTGCTTAACACTTAACAGGCTTCAGGTCTTCATGCCTGATTAATTAATTTCACATGGAGTGGAGCGGAATGGAGTATATTATCCAGCAGTAAATGTAATCACTAGCTGGTCAGCTACTTCGGACATCTAACACACAACACCATCTAATCCCAAGCTAAGCAGAGCATGTGTTATGGCTATTAGACAGCTGATATAAATACATATATACTTTTGTACTATATTTTATATATAATACTCCGAAACAAATATTTGCAGATCATACAAACATTTGGTCCAACCCGGGAATGGAACCTGAGACCAGGAGCACAGCAATCGCAAACAGTTCTTCTTAAACAAGTTTTAAAATTAAATATTTGAAGTAGTGAACATATATCATAATGCACACCATTATTTATAAATTTGAACAAAAACAAATTAAAAAGAAATGTCAGAATATTATTATTTATTAGTGATAATATTTATACTAAGTAGGTGCAGATACAATATACCTGGCAAGCTATCATCGCTTATCTGTGCTATCAGATTTCCTTATGAAAATAAAAGATATAAGTAAAAAGATGTACTCACAAAACAGGTTATAAAACCTGAATGCTTGGTCACTGGAAAGTTCTTAAAGACAAAGGGTTACTACACAATACTTATTAAAACACAAATTTACATTAAAAAGAAAATGATTTCTTTTAAACTAATCAAAATTGGTTATAAATAACTATAGATAAAATAATATGAAGCTTCCTAAAACAATAATAGTGTTATCTTTGTTCCAATGAACTATAGTTACTTCCCTACCAAACTGTTTATAAAATAAACTAGATAAAATGTCAGTCAACTAGGAAATTACAAAATTAACTAACAACCTAGTATTCAATGTCAAAGGTAAAATTGAAGTAGTAGAACCTAGAAGTCGAGTAACTAACCAAAAATCATATTTATTTTATCATTATTACGCTACTCATGCATATCTAATGTTCCATAGAAGACAAATTCGTTTAACAGTGCTTTACATGTTAATAAGAATGTTATATTTACCTGCGGATCAGTGTCTTTGTGACAAATACTATAGCAACACCCCATGACGGCGGTTTTTAGCGAATCGAAGCATGAATGCAACGAACTGTCTTCGTCGTCGGACTGCATAAATATTTGTATTGTCTCCCGATGCGGATAAAAATAGCAAATTCCGTATTTCGTAGCAGACGAAACTCAGAAAGCAACAATGACAGATAGGATGACATAGAACACGAAATGTCAAAATATAACAATCTGTTTGTTCGGAATTAGATAACAAGAGAGAATTATTCATGAATTTGTATTTGCAAAAAGCTAAATAGAAGTAATCGGATTACATTTTGTATAACTTGACAATGTGATGATGATGACTGATGACTGATTCATCAAACTTTGTGTAATCTGTATTTCGTAGTCCCAAACGAAGCAGAAGCTGTCAAAGCTTGTCAAGTGATAGTTGTAAAAGTATCAAAAGAAATAAAAGTTAAAAACACGTCAACTGTAAAGCAAATCGTGTACTAAATCAAATTATTTTTAATTAAAATGTTAAGATATCGGGGTAAGAAAAAAGTTATCGATAGAGTAAAAGAACTCGATGCTTTTCCTAAAGTGCCAGAAGAATACGTGGACAGCACACCGGTAGGCGGAACATTTTCAGTTATTACTTTCTTTATTATTATGTGGTTAATCTATAGTGAAGTTTCCTATTATCTAGATAGTAATTTAGTGTTTAAATTCATGCCAGATACAGATATGGACGAAAAACTTCGTATTAACATTGATGTAACTGTTGCTATGCCATGTTCAAACCTTGGAGCTGATATTCTTGATTCAACATCACAAAGTTTTTTCGGTTTTGGTGAGCTACAAGAAGAAGATACGTGGTTCGAACTGACGCAGGAACAACAAGATGCCTTTGATGCCTTAAAATACATTAACTCATATCTTAGTGAAGAATATCATTCTATATGGCAACTACTATGGAAAAAAGGACACGGATCGGTTCGGGCTACAATACCGCCAAGAAAAACTAAGCCGAATCGTCGTCCAGATGCATGCAGACTCCATGGGGTACTAACCTTAAATAAAGTTGCCGGCAATTTCCATGTGACGGCAGGGAAAAGTTTACACTTGCCAAGAGGTCATATACATTTGAATATGCTATTCGATGACACAGCCCAGAATTTTAGCCACAGGATTAACCGCCTCAGTTTCGGTAGTCCAGCAAATGGTATCATATACCCACTGGAAGGTGACCAAAAAATTACAACTAATGAAAATATGCTGTATCAATACTTTATTGAAGTCATACCCACCGATGTTGACACCACATTTGAGTCTATCAAGACATTCCAGTACTCAGTTAAAGAGCTGGAAAGACCTATCAGTCATTCGAAAGGTTCACATGGTGTCCCTGGAATATTTTTTAAATATGACATGGGGGCATTAAAAATAAAAGTGTACCAAGAAAAAGAGAATTTAATCACATTTACTTTGAGATTATTTTCAGTTATCGGTGGAATTTACGTCATAGTCAGTTTTATTAATACGATAGTTTTAGCTTTTAGAACTGCCTTTTTAAAGAAGGCTGCACCTAATATTTTAGCCCAAAAACAAGCTTTTGATGCTAAAAGACATCCACAAACGAACCCCTTACTAGTTATACCAGATTTAAGTGTTCCAATAGATTTAAAACTAAAGGAATGATAGTTATTATCTTGTTTATAATTTTAAGGATAATTGATATTTAAATTTTATTTGTATATTGAAGATTTTTTAAGATTATTGTATTACACATGAGTCTTCAAATATTACCTATGTACTATTTTTTCATATCTTTTATTCGTTTTTTATGATTCTTTTTCTGTCAATAAGTCAAAACAAAAATCAGATTTATAAGTTCTATACTATCATGAATCTCTACCCAAGAAATTTTGTTAAAAGTCTATGTTTTTAATAGACATTCTGATTGTGAGTTAATTTTTTATTTGTGTAGATTTCATATAGGTATTTTTTTTATCTGGTAACCCATACTCATGAATGTAATCTTGTTTTAGTAGAGTTTAGTTACAGTAATATGTATTAAAGTGATGTCTATGGACAACATTCATTAGGCCCACTATAGCACAATTTAAACTTTTTTAATAATAATTATGTATACTCTATTACCTTAATTTCTTTCACTGTTTATGTACTAGTTAAAATATCATTGTTTCGGATTCTTCCATTTTTATCTCCATTGAAAATCAAGACTGAAGTAAGCATGACATAGCCACATGCAATAACTAGGAAAGCATAAAGTCATTAGGAAGACATTTAAACATTATTGAATAATAAAAAAATGTTCTAAAATAACTGGGTCGATATTGTTCAATAAAATATATTTTACAGCCAGGTGTTTTTACTTTAAAACTTCCCCTTAAATTAGGCTCGCGGGGCAAGGGGGGGTTTGTAAACGGTTCTGTCGTCCGTCTCTCTTACACTCGCATGATCAATGAATGCTCTGTCTCGGCGCACGCTCTGCTTCTCTCGAGCGAGTCGTTTTGTTCTCATCGCGCCCAGACGAACCGGTCGCCATTCGTGCGGCGGCATCGTCTAATGACGAGCGTGTTGCGTTCGGTCAACGAACAACGTCGAAAAGTTTCCTAACTTTTTTTGAGGCCCTTGAAACAAGACCTTTTTTTCCCAGAATCAGAGCAGTGCTGTGAAACAAAAGTGGTCAATCTTGACAAGTGTTAGTGAAGTGTTTCCACGGTTATTGAATGCGATAGCAATTTACCGTTTCAATTGTACTTTACTGTTTTGTTCAATAAAACGCGCGTAAGCGAAGTTGCTATATTCGCCGAGAGGGCCGTTTATGGTATAGTTTAGTCTTGGGGGCTGGCGTTGGTGAAAGTAGACCTTTGTTAAGTTCAAAAGGACACAGGCGCGTGCAACTGGCTCGAAACGACACGTTTCGCCTGCACTTTACTAGAAGGTGAGCGGCATGAATTACCTACCTACTTAGTTACTCTTCAAACTACAGTTAACTCTTCAACTAGAGATTAATTTCATTTCATGACCGTCTAAATATATTTCTTTCACTTTAGAATTATTAAGATACATACCGTTATTTAATGTGCTGTCAGCAGGTTTACTTAACCGGTGTTACTAATTATTGCAACTTATTTTCACTACATAATTTGCAAGTAAAAAAGTAGACCTGGTATCACAGCTGACTTTGTAAACAAGTACTGAACTTGAAAATCAACATTCAACTTATCTTTTGTAGAGAGTCAAAGACAGCGGCTTTAAATCAATGTCATTTTTTAGATAATTTCTCTTTACTTGGCTTTAAAAATTATAAAACATTCATTAAGAGTGGCTACCAGCTGAACGGCATTGATGTCATTCATGCTATATGCATCGCCAACTGTAGGTCAGTGCCCTTTAACATACCTGTTGACTCGCGCTCCCCGTCAATCCGGTTCTCCTACAGATCTACAATGATAACGGATCACTGAAAAACGTCAGGGTTGAAAATATTAAACATAAAATTATATAAATTCTTGATACACGTCATTCTCATTTGAGGGATGAAGGGAGATTCCCTTCATTCAAAAAGAGACAAAAAACGTTTTTTTTTTAAACAGCCATTCGTCATGTGTTAGCATACTACGTTCGTACTACTGTGCACACCGGTTAATAATAAAACTTAGCAGCGCAGTGATCTAGAAATTAGAATCAGTTAACGATTTAGAAGATAGCCAGTAAACAAGGTTACTACTTTCTCTCCGGCATAGATAAGAAAAAGAAATTATAATGTCAATTATTTTATTGCGAAAAGAGAAATGAAGTTTGAATATCGAATTAAGTTTCGTAGTGTCAATCAAAAAGAAAACAAACTTTTTTTCTGGTGCTTAAGCAAGTAGGTGCCTACTATAAGTGCGCAAATTAAACAATAATAATTTACGGACTTACGTAAATTTCTTATTTTCTTAGAAAACATTAACAAAGGTAACTGTATAAAGTAGCTAACTTGACTGAACATGATTATGATAATAAAGAAAAAGGAATTAAGGTAGCAACTGAAGAGTTACATACACTGTTCATCTTTTGTTTCCATCATCAAATTAACTCTATTCTGTATAATCGTTCCCCATTACTGTATCGTATCTGGATTGTAAATACTTAGAAAATCAGTTGACTTTCTTCAACTGGTACGGTCCGTCGCCTGATGTCAGATGAACTACAAAATGCCAATTTAATAGTATTTTTACCCGAATCACAATAAATACGAAGCTTCATTACGATACGATACATAAGCAGAAGTAGGTTAACAAGTAAAATTTTTACAAAATAAAAAACGACTTCACGAACGACCAAATCGATCTATTTCTCTTGGATACCATCATTAGATCTTTGTGTTCTTATCATGGGATATCCCCTTTCCATTAAAATAAGAATCATCAAAATCGGTTCATAAACTACGTAGTTATCCGCGAACACACAAGAAAAATATACGGTCGAATTGAGAACCTCTTAATTTCTTGAAGTTGGTAAAAAAATGATAATTATGTTTATATCATAACTAGAGAAGTTAATAAAAGCAAGAGAGTGATTTATGAATATTGACTGTCGAAGCATGTACCTAGGTAAGTGGGTACCTACTGTATGTAGAACAAAGTATAAAGATAAATATTTTTACATTGCGCATTATATGCCCTCTCATGGCCAAGTAGTAACCGGTAGGTTACCAATTATAAAGCTAATAGCCAGGTCAATCTATGAATAGAAGACCATTTCTTAGCAAAAAGAGACCCCTCCGTGCTTCGAAGCGCACATGTTGAGATTCATAACTCATATATGAACCTTATAAAGTACACGTTTATAGTTAGCAATTTAAAATAAATGAAAAAGTAAATTTTAGTCTATATTAATGCATAGACTAAAATTGACTTTTTTTTTCACATTATAGGTACCTACAGGTTGGGAATATGATAATCGTGCTAAACAAAATAGAAAATTTTATACCTATAATTTACCGATGTTAAATTAGCAGTATGACAATTATTAAATAATACTTGAGGCAATCAAGTGTTAAAAATAACTTTTGAAACCTTAAAACAAATTACAAAGAACAACACACTTTATCTATACAAATAAATAAAATTGGAGTGTCTGTTTGTAATATTAAAATAACCGCTTTTTACTAAATGCATATGTATGTATACACGATACATATACCAAAAATGTAGTTAAAAAAATTTTTGTCTGTCTGTCTGTTTGTTCCGGGTAATCTCTGGAACGGCTGGACGGATTTTGACGGGACTTTCACTGGCAGGTAGCTGATGATCCGGGGAGTAACTTAGGCTACTTTTTTAGACTAACTTTGTCCCGCAGCGTTACTCGCGGTACAACAATAACCGCGGGTAACACTGCGGGGTTCAGCTAGTACATAATATTAACAGAGATACATCTTGTTTAATCGTTAGGGAATATCTACTTCACGAGATTAGAACTTTGTTTCTAAGTTTTATATATGTACCTATTAATATTTATTCTGTCAAAGTTTCAAAGTTAGTATAGCTTACTGTTATAAAATATAATATGTGAAAATCCGTCTCTCTCTTTTTACGAAAAGTGCAGAAGCTAACAAAAAATACAATCTAGCGACCACTAGTTAATATAAGACAGCCAAAACGTTTTTGTGTAAATGTTGCTCTCGTAAATATCTGAAAATGTTAATAAGTTTAAATAATGAATGTTATTTGTAATAATTATATAATATCACACTTTAATTGAAGAAACGGAGCAGTTTACAATGCAATCCTGACGTAATCTAATCAATTTAAAATTATCGTTATAATTTTAAATGTGGTTTGCATTTTTTGAAATGCAAACAGAATACCACACTTTTCATTTACACAAAAATAAAAAAAAACCTATTAAATTAAAAAAAAACCTATTGTTTACATTTTCTGTGTGTTCAAATGAAGCACGAAAAAGATTCAATATTTGCGAGTCCCTAGTTATAAATTAAATTACTAGTTTTTCCCACGGCTTTGCCCCCGTGTCTGTACTTTATCTCGGTAAAGAGTAGCCTGTGTCTTTCCTCGAAAATCAAGTGGTCTCCTTGGGGAATTTCATTGAAATCGGTGCAGCGGTTTAGCTGTGAAAGTGTAACAGGCAGTCAGATAAAGTTACTTCCGTATATATCTATGGTTCTTATACAATGAACCGATACGATGTATCTAAATAACATCCTGCAAAGCAAGTTTTCTAAGTATTCTTTTCCTTATTCATTCAATTCTTAGCCCATTGAAACTATTTCTAGTTTAGAGACTGATCAAGGATTGGTATCACAGACAATCGAGGAGTATGTAACTACATATATTTCTCTATGATTTAAATCGATAGTCGAGATACAAGCTTTTATATGTCTGCCGATTACTGGGGTACTTTTATTATAACGAGTAAGATCTTCTGCCGAACAACCAGTCATAAAATTTAAATGTTTTTATAAATATGATAAAACATTTAAACATGGCAAATCTACATCTACACTAATATATAAAGCTGAATAGTTTGTTTGTTTGAACACGCTAATCTCAGGAACCGCTGATCCGATTTGAAAAATTATTTCAGTGTTAAATAGCCCATTTATCGAGTAAGGCTAAAGGCTATATATCATTTCGCTAAAACCTACAGGAGCGGAGCAGTAATGAAGAATGTTACAAAAACGGGGGGAAATTATCACGCTACGGGCAATAGGAGACGCAAACGAGGTTGCGTAGGACGGCTAGTTGAGTATATGTACCTACATGCATTACACGGATAGCGCAGTGGTTTAAGCGGTCACTTCGCCGCTTTCTACTGCGCTGAGTGTTGTTGGTTCAAACCCCAAATGGGACAACACTTTCTTAGTGTTATCTACAAGTTGTTGTACTGGGTCTGGGTGTCCTTTGTGTCCGTTTCACGTATGTTTGTCAACTCCTCCGCGACACAACAATCGTAGTGCAGGAGGTTTTCTTTTTAATAGGAAAGAAAAAAAAAAACTTGGCCAAAAATCTTGTCTAGAATAGGGCTAAGATTCTAAAGAAAGAGACTTCACTAGAATGTTTAATTTGATGGAGGTTTATAATTTGTAACTGGCAATCCCGTTGTCTACTTTGATTGATAAAAACTATAAATAGCGACCTTAAAATCAGCGCCATAAGGTCTCCGTTACCTAGAAGGTGATAAAAGAAATGTATAAAACGTCAACACTTCATATCTTTGTTCTGTACAAATATTTATCCTGTTGCTGCGACCTTGGTCCGTATTCCATCTTGTTGTGTACTTTACTGCTTCTTGCATCTATTTTTATCTTGTTTTCAAGCCATTACCTATTGACCAACATAATTTTATTTATGTATATGCTAAATGCACAAAATATGTACAAATTTGAAATGAAGTAGGTAGGTACATTCTATTATCCATCAGTTATCGTAGTAAGTAAAGAGTAGTGTCCTTCCTCAAGAATTAAAGTATCTCCATGCCAAATTTCATTGAAAACGGTGTAGCGGTTTCCTGCCAGACAAAGGCCCGTCAAAATCGGTCCAGCCGTTCCAGAGATAACCCGGAACAAACAGACAGACAGAATAATTGAAAAAAAATGTTATTTTAGTACCTGTACCGTGTATGCATTTATTAAAAAGTGATTTTAATATTAAACAGACACTCCAATTTTATTTATTTGTATAGATGTGAAGAAAGTAACTCAATCTGTCTGTACTGCTTTTACGGCCAAACCGCTGCACTGATTTCAATGAAATTTGGCATGGAGATACTTTGATAATTGAACAAATTATGTACGAAAACTTTACTCTTTCCTATTTTTAAGTAAAAACCGCATAATAATAAGTGCAGTAGCTTTTGAGTTTATCGCGAACAGACAGACGCGGTGAAAGATTTTGTTTTATAATATTAATGAAGGATGGATAACATAGCACGATATACTAAAAGTGGTATATTGGTAGAAAAAATAGTATATTTAAAAAGATAGAAGTGTATTTAAACCGTTTGTTAATAAATTATTGCGTCTTTCTGTCACACTGTTAGAAGTTAATTTTTGAGCTCCAGTATTGTGTTCTCAATAAACCAGACACATAAAAATCATATTATGTATTACGTATTATGTCGTATGAACTAAGTTTTTATAATAATTTGGTAATATGTAAAATAACATCTATGCAACTAAATAAAATTGGAGTGTCTGTTTGTAATATTAAAATAACCGCTTTTTACTAAATGCATATGTATGTATACACGGTACATATACCAAAACTGTAGTTAAAAAAAATTTTGTCTGTCTGTCTGTTTGTCTGTCTGTCTGTCTGTCTATCTGTCTGTCTGTCTATCTGTCTGTCTGTCTATCTGTCTGTCTGTCTATCTGTCTGTCTGTCTGTTTGTTTCGGGTAATCTCTGGAACGGCTGGACGGATTTTGACGGGACTTTCACTGGTAGGTAGCTGATGATCCAGGGAGTAACTTAGGCTACTTTTTTTAGACTAACTTTGCCCCGCAGCGTTACTCGCGGTACAACAATAACCGCGGGTAACACCGCGGGGTTCAGCTAGTATATATTATAAAATGAGAATTATGATTTGTTATTATTACTTATTATGAAAACAAAACAACATTTAGTTTGTACATTCAATAAGAGCTTACATATGCTCGTTGATTATGTAATCTTTTCAGGTTATAATGAAACCTAATACGTATTCTAGACAATTATCTATCTCGGTTTCAATCAATCATCCACAACTGTTCAGTCGTTCCTACGTGATAAACTAACAAACTTCCATACATCATCACGAGGTTCGCACTCATGATATTAACGAGTTTAGGAATGTCAATATTTTTAGAAATATGTTTATCAAACAAATATCTCTTCTAAAACAACGTATATTGAACTCAAATTAGTTCAAAACTACGAGGGATTCTATTTGTTGTTCTTTTTTTAAATATGAACTATAAAAACTTAAAAAAAGAACAGCTCTAAAAAGTATTTTTTACACCCAGCTGTAAAGTTCCAAGTTAAAAATCTATTCACGGCAGGATGCGGGCATAGTAAAGTTTTTTTTAAATTTGTAATACTATACTTTGAGAAGTACTAGTGTCTTCGTTCTCTGTGGTTGGGAACGTTCGATGCGGTCAAGCAGTGACTGTGTCGAACACTACCTGTGTGGTGAACTAACATCAGGATTCTTTTTTTAAAAGATTAATAAGACATGTTCAAAGGGAAGAGGTTATATTTTAAGTAATAGTGAAGCCGTGGTAATACTGGCTATTGAATAAATATAGGATCTGCTGGCTATTGTTAACGGCACCGCTAGCATTTCTTAAAATCGGTGAAATTTCTTAACATCCTATTATAGTGGATGTTTTCATCGTAAAAAGCTTTAACTTTCGTGATTCGTCATTATTTAATGAGTCAAAACGCTTAGATTAACACAGTAGGGAGTCAACATGCAGGTCCATAGGGAGCCATTTGGTCTTATGCGAAGCAGAAACCAAATGAGCCTACACGTTACGAATTTCTGAATGTTTTGTTTTAATTGTTATGTGTGATTTCCTAGTGACAGGCGATTATTTCTGTATGCGAGTCTAAAATTTGTATGTGTGAAGATTTCCCCCCACAAAATATCATATTAAAGTGAAAATTTATTTATTTTTACTTATTTTGAAGTAACAGGTACACATATTAAGTGCACATAGTAGTTATCTGGTACAGAGAACGTGATCAACAGTTCCTTTCAAGTATGGTATGTGTGATAACTTTAATCTGGCTGTCACGTATATCAGTTCTAAAGAACACGTTATTTTCTATACTTAACACCGGGATTTATTATAGCGGTTTGTATTCTATACGTGAAATCTTGCTTTAGCTGTAAATTACTCTTTTGTTTCAAGTCATGAGTTACTAGTTGTTGCCCGCGGCTCCGCCCGCGTGTATATATCGGTTATCGCGGCAAATAGTAGCCTATGTGTTAGTTAGTTAGAGGTTGAAATAGACTCGGATTAGGGAGGTAAAATCGACTCAAATATTCGATAAGTTTTAGTCGATTGATTTATATTAGTTTTAGTAATTTGTTCGTAAAAATAATTTCAATTTATTTGTGGCAATTCGCACAGTGTCCGGATAGTTTTATCTTAGTTCTAATAAAAATAGGGCTAGCTCATAATATGAACGATTTAATGTCCTTTTCTCGCACTTCACAAACACCTATACTGTTATTTAATCTGTTACAAACTGAATCTGTATCACAAATCGATTATAACATTATCAATAAAAATCTTTAAATATGCTATTTCACTAGGAATATTTTCTCCATATTTTTTTTTACAAAGATCAGTTTAAAAGAGTAATCATAACTAACATTACTAAATGGAAATGTTAGTTTGTATTTGTTCGTTCCGCTTTCACGCCTTAACTACTCTACTGATTATCATGAAAAATTTACACACTTTTTATAGGGGTAAAGTAAAGAATTTAATGTCTTTTTAACGGGCCTGTTGGTGTTATGGTTAGTGATTGTGTCTATTAAACTGGAGGTCGTTCGTTCGATTCCCATCTGGGACAAATAATTATATGATTAATTAATTTTCATCATTTGTTCTGTGTTTGGGTGTAATAAATCTGTAATATGTATTTAGTTAGAAATATAGATTTGTCAGCAGCCTGCTTATAATACAATTGGCAGCCTAAATAGCACAGTGGTAGCGTTTGCGACCATAGAGTTCTTATAGACTAGCTGAACCCCGCACTGTTACTGTTAATTTTAATATTACAAACAGACACTCGAAATTTTATTTATTTGTTTAGATAGAGTGGGATAGACATACGGCTGCCTGTAAGCGAAAATGTCCAACGGATAGAACGAGAGAGAAGATCGCGATACCCCATCTGTCATTCTCAACTGACGCATGCGTAGTAAAGGACTGACGTGACGTCACACTGTGTCGCTCACGGAATGCGAGAGATTGCCTGATGCTAGAGTGCTCCAACTTGTCGGGAGAAATTGCGAACTTTTATCTATCATCAAGCAGAGAAAAGTGGCATATCTGGGCCACATACTGCGAACGCGCAACCAGCTGCGTCAGCTCATTATGATGGGAAAAGTGTGCGAATAACAACGACCTGGAAGAAGAAGAAAGTCTTGGCTCCGCAACAACCAGAAAGTGTTGAGGAACTATTCCGCTTGGCTCAGGATAGGACACATTTCGCCGAGCTGACAGCCAACCTCCTGTAGGAGCGGCACTTGAAGAAGAAAAAGATATAATGAGCAGAGGGATCATTTGTTGTCCACTGCTGGATAAAGGTATCTCCTTAGAAGTAACATTTTGGTCAGCTGTGATTAATATCAATTGCTAACAGGTCTAAACACGTTTTAGAAGTAAAACACTTCACAGCATATCATTACAAGTAAAATTTTTACATAATAAAAAACCTACCAAATCAATCGATTTCTCTTGGATGGCATCATCAGATCTTAGTGTCCTTGTTATGGTACCACCGTTGGGATATCTCCTTTCCATTAAAAAAAGGGTCATCAAAACCGGTTCATAAATTAAGTTATCCGCGAACACACATAAAATAATAAAATATATACATTCGAATTGAGAACCTCCTCCTTTTTTGTAGTCGGTTAATAAAAATATAACAAATAGATGTATTTAAAAACAAATGTTCATAAAATTATTTCTATAACGAGTTGATATATGGTGCTTATCACCTAAAGGAATGTGATGACGTTGAAAGCATACTGTTTACATAGCAAAACAGCTGTAGATCAAAATGAACACCAGTTAATGCTATATTATTGAATTGTGTATTAATATTATCCTACTAATATTATAAACGCGGAAGTTTATAAGTATGGATGGATGTTTGTTACTCTTTCACGCAAAAACTACTGAAAGGATTTGGATGAAAGTTTACAGTAATATAGCTTATACATAAGAATAACACATAGGCTACTATTTGCCGCGATAACCAATATACACGCGGGCGGAGCCGCGGGAAACAAGTAGTATTTTAATAGGTTAGCCTAATGATTTTGTCGAATGCCGTTTCAGGCCCAGATCACTATCTAGGCTTGATCCTTGACGGGAAATGGAATTTGGTGTCTCTGGAATGGTTTAAGCGGTCGCAACGCTGGTTGTTCGTAGTCTGGGTATACTTTGTGTCCGATACACATTGGTTACATGTATGTTTTTAAGTCCCCGCGACACACGATTTACTTAATCATAATTACCGGTGTGAGATAGCGCTTGCCCTGTGTTTCAAAGGACGGAAACGCCCTTGGTTTTGCGGGTGTCCATAGCACATCATTTGCCCTCTGTTCCATAAAAATAAACAAATAATAATGCGTTAGTTGTCCATAAAAAAAGAAAGAATATTCACGTGAATGGAGCGTAGGGAATAGCTTTCGTATTGGCATAATTAAGGCCAAATAGTTAACTTGTGATAAACCCACTATATTTTAAGGCTCGCCCATTAAGTGTATCTACCTCATGTTTTCTCTGCATCGCCCAATCGGTCAACTGGAAGAAAATGCCTTAGGCATGAAGTCCACCATACATAAATACATATACATACATAAACCATCTCTTTAGTAACAACTTATATAATTACTAACTGACACACGCAACCTCGTTTGCGTCTCCTATTGCCCGTAGCGTGATAATTTTACCCCATAACATTCTCCATTTGTGCTCTGCTCATATTGGTCTTAGCGTGTTGATATTTAGCCTATAACCTGCCACGATAAATGTACTGTGCCCGCAGCATAATAATTTTCCCCCGTTTTCGTAACATTTTTCATTGGTGCTCCGCTCGTATTGGTCTTATTATTAAGTATAGATATAGATCTATATCTATACCTAATATATAAAGCTGAAGAGTTTGTTTGTTTGTTTGAACACGCTAATCTCACGAACCGCTGGTCCGATTTGAAAAATTATTTCAGTGTTGGATAGTACATTTATCGAGGAAGGCTATATAGCATCACGCTAAGACCAATAGGAGCGGAGTACCAATGAAAATTGTTTCTGAAACGGGGGAAAAATATCACGCTACGAGCAATAGGAGACGCAAACGAAGTTGCGTGTGTCGGCTAGTATTAGTATATAGATAGTTTTCGAAGAGTCTTATACACTATTGTAAGTATGTATTAGAAAGTGGTGTCGTGTAATAATGCAACGAAATGATTATGTTTATTGATTCGGCACATGTCGTGCGCTAAGTTTCGTTTCGTACACGTGTAACTACGCCAAGATACTATCAATTTGCATGTGTAGTTGGATCACGCATCACTCAGTAGATACAAATTACATGTGTCGTGTTTAAAAAGGTATTTACGACACGAAAATGGCATCACACTTTATACGCAACTTCGTCTCCAAAGAAATTATTTTTTCCCGTTTTTGCAACGTTATGAAAAATTCGTTCGCTTGGCTCGGCCGGAGTGATACCATGGCCTCACAGAAAACCGGTGTGAAACAGCGCCTGCGCTGTGTATCACCGAGTGAGTAAAGATACCGGAGGCCCATACCCCCAATTCCGTTTTTTTAGACTAGTTTCACCCTGCGGTTGTAGTTGTATCGCGGGTAACACCACCTCGTTGTGCTAGTATTAAAATAAAAAATACAGACTCGACTAACCTCTGAAGACATCGGGTATCATTATTATCTACTTATTTAAATGCACAGATTAATACATCATGTAAATGTAATATGCATGGAGGTAAAAGCCACGTGAATAAATAAACCTTATTAAGTGTGATCTTGGTATCCAAACACGGCATCTATCGTTGCAAACATGGCAATATGAAGGTGGCTACTTATTATATAAACTGTGCATTGTATAGTCTACAGATAACACAGAAACTCCTTGTCCATAAATGCTCATCCACATTTGTGGTACAGATGATTAATGCTGTAAAATTGCGTAAGCACAGCTGGTACAAACTATAGATGTTTTCTAACCGACTTAAAAAGGAGGGGGTTTTAAATTCTTTAGTTGTTTTTTAAAGGTTGTTTAAAAAAGGTTAGATACGTTATTTTTAACCGACTTCAAAAAATGAGGAGGATATCAATTCGATTGTTTTTTTTTGTTACCTCATATCTTTCGACTGGGTGAACCGATTTTCATGATTCTTTTTTTATTTGAAAGCTGGTGCTTTGCGTGTGGTTCCGTTCTAATTTGTTCCAGTTCTTGAAGTGAGCTTTTTTGTTAAAATTTGTTTTAAACAAACGCGCTCTGAGAATATATCTTGTATCTCGGGGGACTTGACAAAGATTCATGAAACGGACACAAATAACTTCTAGACTCTAAACACTTGTTCAAAGTCTAGATTACTCTAGATTCTAGAGTAATCTAGACTTTGAATAACAGTTTTGATTACATAATATGTTGTTCCACGTGAAAATAAGCGTAGAGTGTAGACGGAAAGTGAAAAAGATCACTACGTCATTCACATAGTCAAACGATTTTTTTCAATTGTGTTTTACTCTTCTGAGTTCAGACAAAAATGAATCGCTTTAAAAAATTTTTTTTTACTTGGTATGAAATACTTTCCGTATAGACGCACTGAAGTAGATAATACTAATTTAATAGCCAATATATTATGTTCTACTTCATTTATAACAAACCCTTATACTTCGCCGTTTCGCTATGGATATCCATGGATAGATCTTCAAAAATGATATTGAGGTTTCTAATATATTTTTTTCTAAACTGAATAGTTTGCGCGAGAGACACTTCCAAAGTGGTAAAATGTAACCTGTAGATTCTAAAATAAGAGAATGATAAAACTAAAAAAAAAATATGATGTATATTACCATGTAAACTTCCACCGAAAATTGGTTTGAACGAGATCTAGTAAGTAGTTTTTTTTAATACGTCATAAATCGTAAACCGCAATTTTCCTTTCATACAATCAACACAAATATAAAAATAAAATAAAAATTGCTGCTACGGAACCCTTCATGGACGAGTCCGACTCGCACTTGGCCGCTTTTTTTTCCTTTTTCTGGGGTATATTTCTTGTACACTTTCTTTAGAAGAGGTCCGTATATCAAAAATAAAACCTCTAGCATAAAAAGTAGTGTAAGTAACATACAAACTTCCATCCCCCAATTTTGAGGGTTGGGGGGCAAAAGTAATAGGTTTATAAACTTTTTTGGTGTTTGTGTACTAAACTTAGTTTACATACCAAATTTCAGCTTTTCTAGCACTTCAGGAAGTACCCTAACAGTTTTGATGATCATCAATGTGTCAGTGACGAAATCGGTGTTTTTTAGGTATCAATAAAATCTAAAGTATCAAAGCTACGCAATTGAAACTTTGTACGTTTCACTAGTCTATTATTCACATCATATACTGAGAATTTGAACAATCTTGTTTATCGGAAACCAAATTTATGAGGATTAAAAAAAAAAACAACGAAACACTTCGAGAATTCGAGAAAAGGTAGATGGTGCTCTTGTGCTTCGCATGACTCGTCTCGTATGTAGTTTTTAAATGACAACCAATTGTCCAGTCAAAGTTCTTTATACAATGAAAATAAATCAGAATCTGAAGTCTAACCTTAAAATTTATATTATATTTAAATATCCTAATACCCTCTTATTCGCAAACAATTTATTCGTCCAATTTACGAGATTACACAGAAATTTTGAAATATAGACTCTGTTCAATTACCATTAAAACTTTCTTGAATAAAGCCTACTCTTTATATAAAGGCTTAATTTAATTGAGGTTCAGTATTTCCAAATATATTCCTATCAATTTGTGGGTAACGTTCTTACCAAATGATCAGCTCTATAATACCTTCATTATTTTCATAAAGCCTTGAAGTCCATTAAAAATTTAAGCGTAGGTTTATATTGAATTTATCATCAAATTCAATATAAACCTACGCTTTATTATTTGAACTGAATGCTTATTTATTTATTTTTTTTAGAAATATGTGTTTTGACATTCTATTCTACGATATTTTTTTTTAGTTTGGATTCTGAATAGCATAATGGCGTATGTTTTCTAACTTTTGATTGAGCAATTGAAAGAAATATCAACTAGAATCCCATTCTATATACTTATTTATGTCAAAGGATTATAATGGAATGCATGGGGAATTAGACTTAGAAAAATAATCTATCTATATCTATACTAATATATAAAGCTGAAGAGTTTGTTTGTTTGTTTGAACACGCTAATGTCAGGAACCGCTGGTCCGATTTGAAAAATTCTTTCAGTGTTAGATAGCCCATTTATCGAGGAAGGCTATAGGCTATATATCATCACGCTAAGACCAATAGGAGCGGAGCACCAATGAAAAATGTTTCAAAAACGGGGGAAAATTATCACGCTACGGGCAATAAGAGACGTAAACGAAGTTGCGTGGGTCAGCTAGTACTAATATATAAAGCTGAAGAGTTTGTTTGTTTGTTTGTTTGAACACGCTAATCTCAGGAACCGCTGGTCCGATTTGAAAAATTCTTTCAGTGTTAGATAGCCCATTTATCGAGGAAGGCTATAGGCTATATATCATCACGCTAAACCCAATAGGAGTGGAGCACCAATGAAAAATGTTTCAAAAACGGGGGAAAATTATCACGCTACGGGCAATAAGAGACGTAAACGAAGTTGCGTGGGTCAGCTAGTAATCTATAATAACTCTATGATCCCTATTGGGTTATTTTAATACAGGTATCTTAATGTTGTAGCCGATTGCGGCCATGACGGCCAGTCTAAACTGAGTTTGCACAGAAAATGAACGTAAAATGACAGCGTTCGACGTTCGTGTTGTCGTGTTTCGTTGGCAGAAGAATCACTAGGCCGCCATGGTCCACACCATGGCGGCCTAGTGAGTCACCATACTGCACTATTGCATTGTCAGCCCTCGCAGTGAGTATGGTGACACTCTTGGATTCTACTCATGCTTTTCGTCAGGCAGAGTAGAGTCATTTTGGTAGAGCCCATTACACATAAAAAAAGACCAATCAACCACGCAGGATACATTATAGTGCACCAGTGTGTGCACAAACACAGGTGCACTCTCTGTTCTCTCTCATAATGATTTGTGACGGTTAACCGACACAACCGAGGGATGTGGGAAGGGGTAGGGGTATGGTATATCCTTACTCACTCGGTGAAACACAGCGCAAGTGCTATTTCACACCGGTTTCCTGTGAGGCCGTAGTATCACTCCGGCCCATTCATGCCGAAGCGTGGCTCTCCCACGGTAAAAGGTGCTGTATGTGGTATCTCTTAAAAAGTAAAACATTTATTTCTCCATTGTTCGAGAAAGTTCTAAAGGACGATGTTGTTACGTTCTTATAAAAGTAATTTTGTAAAACATGTCCTTTTCAACAAAAAGCTTCCTTTATAAGACACCTGTCGTTCTTAAGTTCGTTTACTTGAAATACCCGACAGAGAAAAGTTTTTCTTGCTCATTCATAAAATTGCGTTAAGTCAAAACCTGTAAATGTGATGAGATAAAGAATATAAAGTGTAAAGGAGAGAAAATACGAACATCAAATTCGTCTTTAACGGGATAAAAGAAGGCATCTTAAAAGGATTGTCACTAAACACTGCGCGAAATTGTACATAAAAAAACGTATGGCTTTATTCAGAAAAAAGGGTAAATAAATAAATGTATGCTTTAGATAGAGATTATATAAAGAATCACACGGGTTTTGCACTAAACATCCGTATTTAAAACGTTTGAAACTAGTATTACTTGGCCAGAACAAAAAAACATCAACAACACACCGGTCCAGCCGTTCCAGAGATTACCTGAAACAAACAGATAAAAATAAAAACTTGATCTAGTACCCATATGCATTTAGTGAAACACCTAATTTGAAATTACAAACCGACTTCAATTGTAAATACTTCACTATCCAACAAGTAAAATTTTAACAAAAATAAAACCGACATCAAGGTTTCACTCGATTTCTCTAGGATGCTATCATCAGATCTTAGTGTCCTTATCATGGTACCACCGTTGGGATATCTCCTTTCCGTTAAAGAACACACGTAAAAAAAAAACATATATCTATACTAATATATATAAAGCTGAAGAGTTTGTTTGTTTGAACACGCTAATCTCAGGAACCGCTGGTCTGATTTGAAAAATTCTTTCAGTGTTAGATAGCCCATTTATCGAGGAAGGCTATAGGCTATATATCATCACGCTAAAACCAATAGGAGAGGAGCAACAATGAAAAATGTTTCAAAAACGGGGGAAAATTATCACGCGACGGGCAATAGGAGACGCAGACGAGGTTGCGTGGGTCTGCTAGTATATATATATATACGCTCGAATTGAGAAACCTCCTCCTTTTTTTGAAGTCGGTTAAAAAGTAATAAACTTGTATTTAAAACATCATTTATTCTAGGAAAAATATTACATTCAGTTAGCCAACGTGATACATAACGACTATAACCATTGTGTGGTGTACGAAACCAGTTCTATACATTCTATTGTATTGTGAACGCAGTCGTGTGATATTAGTGCCAGGTGTTTTTGACCACAAAAGTAACTATTTTTAAATTGTAATATGTTATGAAATGACCCAGTTATGCTACTAATTAGCGTTAATTACCTTTTTTTAAGCTTGAAGGTTGCATCGTCTGAGTTTCGAGGCGGTAACTGATTTTATTATTTGAATATGGAATTTGAACGTAAAAGTTACATTAATTAACGTTTTTTAATTTTTGTTTTTTAGACGGTTTTTTATTGTTGGGAAGGTGAAGTAAAAACTTTACGAAAAGTGAAAAGTGGTAATTTGATATTAATAATTTAACATTTTCTTGCGTTTAATTACAATTAAATATTCAATACTTTAGCAACTATGTTTTGGTGGAAATTAATTTGAAACTTTTTTAAGTGAGTTCCCTCCCTACCGACAACCCCCTCAACAGATGGCAACCCACTTCTTACTATTGAGTTGCAGGTCCTCAGGTTACCCTCCTGGTCATTTATTCCCAAAACAATGGTAAAAATGGAATATGAAAAAAACCTTAATAATTAAGGGTAATCTTACTGCAACTGTAGCTGGTATGTGAAAGTCAACATTTATTTCGTAGCTATAAAGTGCAAAGCGAACTGATCCCCTAATTACGGGTTCGCAATATATCCAAAGACTTTATTCCCTCCAGGTAAACACAATAAAGCTTTATTACAGAGACAAAGCGTTCGCCCACGCTTGAGTCCTCCTTGTTTGTTGTATTTTCATACTTGTTCTCGCGTTGAAAGAGACTTTTTCTAGGGATCTGTCTGTTCTAGAACTTAATTTAAAAACGTTTCTGGAAGGCAAGACAACGAAACAGATTATTATTCAAATTAGAACAGTTTTTTTGGTCACTTGGAAGAGCCGTGATTAGGCAAAAACAGGCTGTTTCGACCGGAGTGATACCACTGATATCGTTTTATCTATATGAGAATAGAATTCAAGACCTAAACGAAATCGTAACCAACAGGCCAGTTAAACGATTTGAACCGCCTGACTATTTTAGTACAAACATTGTCAAGTAAGATATAAATTTCTACATCTACCCACACATCTTCGAGATTCTTGTTTTACCATGTAACCGTTTCACACAAAACTTTAAAAGTCCCCATTATGTAAACTAGCCTTCGTGTTTTCACTGCATGTATTATTCCATGATTTATAGCTTACATTTCCTCGTAACAGATGACTTAAATCCGCCTACTGATTGTTTTAAAAAATATTTCTAAATTTATGGACGAAAACTGCATTCACAACTCAATACTATGCTTTTCACTAAAGTATCAGAGATACACGCATTCCCAACCATTCCCTATCCATTTTTCCCATGGAAGTAAGCAGAAACCTGAGTAGGTCAGAATTACTTGCATGTATCTTAACTGCGTTTCCGAAAAGTCTGACCCACCAAACTAAATTCACAACTAAATTGCCGTATTGATACATCTATTTGTACCTTAGTAATTCTAAATCAGAAATGGGAATGAACAAGTCGTAACAGTAGCTATTACTTGCCAAAAACAGAACTAAAGCACCGCTAATATCGCTATTTCCCTAAAAGAACAACTCAACATGGTGTGTAGGAGTTTTAAGTGTATCGTTCTTTAGATAGTCTGACCGTAATCAAGCTTATCCAAAATCGACAGATTTATGTTTATTTAACTCGCAATTTCTCTCTAAAAAGGCATATAAGAACTGATTACGTTTAAACAAAAAGCGCTTGTAAGGCTCTCCAAATAAGGAATGCAGTCATTAAAAGATTTACTTGAAATGAACACTGTCGAAGAGTTTTGGGTTCTACAAGACATTTATTTAATAGCTTGCAGTTCCTTCTGATTTAGTCGAGTTGTAGTAACTGTCGATTCTGAATCGTACATGTTCAAACCTTGATTAGATGGGTACTGAAGTTACGAGATCTTCAACTTTGTATTTTAAGGACCTAATCGTTAATCGTAATGACCGGATTAACTTGCTACATATAGGGAAAATAAGAAATGAAAAAGAGACACAATTACTATACTTAAGAAAACTAATTAATTTTACACCATTTAATATGAGTTAGCAGCTGAAGGAAGTTAAGACTTACAAGTGGAGGTTGAACGGAGTTTATGCCTGTGACAATGAGGTCTTTACAAGCGTTATTCCTCTTCGATATAAATTTTTCTTCTATAAATGACAATAGGCCCACCATACTGCATTGTCTGTATTCAGACTGTTTTTTATTATAGTGGAAATTTGAACATCCACAGTCCTTTGATTGTTTTTTATCGTTTAAACAAAACAACGTTTGAACTACTTTACCCGAAAATCGTCTTTGCTGATTCGACATTAATAATAGGGACCATCGATCAGGCAGAGTAGTCACTTTTGAGGCTCGTGTGTATAAAATACTAGCTGAACCCCGCGGTTATTGGATGACGCCCCGGGGCGAAGCTAGTCTAAACAAAGCAGCCTAAGTTACTCCTTATATCACCAGTTACCTATCAGTGGAAGTCCCGTCAAAATCTGTCCAGACGTTCCAAAGATTAGCCGGCAGAAAAAGACATACAGACAGACAAAAATTGTAAAAAATGTTATTTTGGTATATGTACCGTGTATATATGTATGTTTACATGTATGTAATGTATAAAAAGTGGTTATTTTAATATTACGAACAGACACTCCAATTTTATTTATTTTCATAGAATAGATGAACAGAATGTAATAGAATACCTTCACCAATGTACATAGCTGTTACATTAAGAGTGTACCGTGAACACATGTGTAATTGTGTGTACATTATATACCCGCATTGTGTTTAGTTTGGCACATTAACGTTTATACGAGGCAACATCGCTGAAGGTTACTACATATTGGCTAACAGAAAAACCACTTTTGTCTTTATTGAATGTTATCAGAATAGTATACACGAGTATTTTAACATGAATTTGATTAAAACAATGTTGATTAAGAAAATTACAATACCAAAGAAACAACTAACATACTGACAAAAGGATACACGAGTATTTTAACATGAATTTGATTAAAACAATGTTGATTAAGAAAATTACAATACCAAAGAAACAACTAACATACTGACAAAAGGATACACGAGTATTTTAACATGAATTTGATTAAAACAATGTTGATTAAGAAAATTACAATACCAAAGAAACAACTAACATACTGACAAAAGGAAAAAAATGTTGTTGAAAGAAAAAAATGTAACGGTTGATGTTTCTATTCAAATCATTGTTACTCTTTCACGCAAAACTACTGAACGGATTTGAATAAAACTTAACAGTAATATAGCTTATAAATCGGAATAACACATAGGCTACTTGTCTATTGCCTATTTGCCGCGATAATCGACATACACGCGGGAGGAGCCGCTGGTGACAGCTAGTCTAATATACAGTCAGAAACAATTAATTATTTGTTAAATACAAATATTTTAGTCTACCAGTTTTTTATGACCTAAAATCTTACATAATTTCTTGATTATAAGTTTGAAGATTAATATGAATTAAATTTTACAAAATTTCGTATTTAAAAAAGGTCCTTGACCAAAACGTTTTTATATAAAAATAACGTTACCTTCTATACAATTTAGTACATCGAAATCACCATTTTAAATTGGCCTCTTAATAGACGGAAGTCCTAATCTGTAGGATTTCGTTAGAGTCTATAATACCTTGTAAATCCCTTATATTACGTCTATTCTTAATCCCTTGGCCGTTCCTCTGATGCGTGAAGCTATAAGTTGGCACTGAGTCTGTATGTATAATATATGATTAAAAAAATGATGACGGTGTACCTTAGATCATGGTGTATCTATTCTTGCTTTTTACGAAACGATTTCTGTTATTGAAAATTTATATAAAAATAAAACAGCCTACTCTCATACTGAGAAAACAAAACAAAATTTACATCC
The DNA here is from genome assembly GCA_905220595.1 of Spilosoma lubricipeda. Taxonomy (NCBI): domain Eukaryota; kingdom Metazoa; phylum Arthropoda; class Insecta; order Lepidoptera; family Erebidae; genus Spilosoma; species Spilosoma lubricipeda. The sequence continues at coordinate 15,779,929 of HG992294.1, read as the reverse complement.
TTCGTCTGATTAATTTAAAACATTTTTCAGCTGCTGATAAAATAATACTCATGTAACTATAAAGGGGTTTTCCGCGAATCAGGGAACTCGTCACCCTCTCCCGTAACTTTCAGGATCACATTGAAATAAAAAAACGAATTCGTTAGCCGAAGGATTTTCCGGGAATAGGCCAATATGCGTCATCGGCTCCATTTCTAATAATATATTCCTGTTAGCAGATTATGAGTCATACACTTTGAGAGGCGTAAACTCCACGAATCTTACGAGACACGGTTCAAGGCCATCTTGAAATCTAAGATAAACCTTTGAATATATTATAAAAATATCCTTTTAAGCACTATCAAGAACTTTTCCAGATTGCTTTCAATAGATCGTCACAGTGTATTCACTAGAAGGAAATTGTTATAAGTCTTAAGACCTTGAATCCAATCAGCATTTAAGTAGCAAGTTCATCCGTTAGGTCATAGTAGATGCATAGCAATTTATAACACATATTTCTTACCATAATATTATTGTTGATGCTGTCTGATCAGCTGTTGGATTCATTGCGTAAAATGATCTGATAGCTCCTTGTGAAGCGATCATCGCTTAAAGAAACACGAGGTAGAAAACTGAATTAGATTAGTTTAGTTTTCGTAAAAAAGTGCATAGCAGCCTCCCTAGCCAAGTTGCAAGTGTTCTTCGTTCTGCAAACGTTAACGTTACACACACATTTAGACTTACATTTAAACCCGAACCGAACCTAGAACCGAACCCACACATTACAATTAAAGCAAAACATTCACAATTTCACACACACACACATAAACACCTTCTGTGTCATAGCGTGTAATGCGAAGGCCCATTTTGGCCTATACTTATGGGTACTCCCTGCCGCGTTGTTCTATGATCCGCAGCCCATTATTTAATCTATACTAATATTATAAACGCGAAAGTTTGTAAGTATGGATGGATGGATGTTTTTTACTCTTTCACGCAAAAAATGCAGAACGGATTTGGATGAAACTTTACAGTAATATAGCTTATATATCAAAATAACACATAGGCATCTATTTGCCGCGATAACCGACATATACGCGGGCGGAACCGCGGGCAACATCCAGTGTAGACATATAACAGCTTACTCCAATATCAACTTTAACTTATTGTAACAGCATACATAAATTATTATGTAATTCTTGTCTATATTTACTTGCTCTAATTCACTACACGAGCTCTACATCCCCAGTGACGGGGACCAGCCTTGACCTTTCGAGAAATGTCCTAATTAGTCTGTCACACAGAGCTCCAATTTCAGTGCGGATTTGGCTAGCCTTGGTTAAAAATATTCCAGAAAACTTTCAATATGTACTACAGTAGTATTATAGTAAGTTGTTGTACTACACCTTTGTATTTAACATCTAGAAAAAAGTATATATCTATACTAGCTGAACCCTGCGGTACAACAACATTCGCGGGTAACGCCGCGGGGCAAAGCTAATCTAAAAAATTGCCAATGTTTCCCTTATATCAGCTATATACCAGTAAAAGTCCCGTCAAAATCGGTTAGACGGAACAAATAGACAGAGTGACACAAAATTTAAAAAACTAGTGAGATTGTTTAAATATTTTTCTTGGTGCATGATGTAGTGAGCTCTTACAGAATATACAAATTATCTTTTTAATAGGTGTGAGGTGAGAATCTGAGTTACAAGTGTTTAAAACACCTAAGAAAATTTTAGTGTAATTACATTATTTACTTGATTTCTTAGGCGCGTTCATTTGATTTCGCGGACGGTCCGCGTCGCGGATAGCTCCGCGTAGCACAAAACGCGCTGTATAGGCTTCATACATTGTACCATCCGTGGCGGACGGTACGCGTCACACGGAATAGCGCCTTAATGATCAAAAACTTGCTCGCGCACTACCGTGCTCCAAAACACATTATACCTTCTTGTGGTTAGGGTTTTGTATTCACTGCAAACGGACATACAACCCGATGATAATATTATTACGTTTTATCTTATTTACTCACTTTTTTTTATGGTATAGGCCGGCAAACGAGTAGACGTATCGCCTGATGGTAAGCGATTACCGCCGCCCATGGACACCTGCAAACACCAGAGGCGTCACTAGTGCGTTGCCGGATATGGAGGGGAGATAGGGGGAGGGGTTTGGGTTATGGGCCTTCGGTATCCTCACTCACTCGGTGAAACACAGCGCAAGCACTATTTCACACCGGTTTTCTGTGAGGCCGTGGTATCACTCCGGTCGAGCCGGCCCATTGATGCCGAAGCGTGGCTCTCACACGGTTACTACATACATTTGAGAACAATTGATTTAGAAGGAGTTCTCATACTATTTGGAACCACATTGATCAACTAGAGGAATTCAATAGTCACCCTGAACGCATTGCACTGTAGTTTCAAGACAGTGACAATGATCGCTTTGATGCTCTTGAAGATTTTTTTAAATTAAAACACTTGAATACAGATTGGAAGTACATAAGTCATTTTTATTTTATTGTGAAGATCTTGTAAGTTATATTACAAAGAGCTTGAAAATGACATGAACTGTTTATCATAACTGTTTTTTGACTGCTTCGTTGGTCTCGCGGTTGACGTGTGCGGCTGCTGATCATGAGGTCTCGGGTTCGATTCCCGGGTCCAAGCAAATGTTTGTATGATCTACAAATATTTGTTTCGGAGCTTGGATTTTTTCTATGTATAATATGTATGTATTTACAGAAAAAAGTATATATATATATTTGTATCAGTTGTCTAATACCCATAACACAAGCTCTGCTTAGCTTGGGACTAGATGGCGTTGTGTGTTAAATGTCCGAAATATTTACTATTTATAGGTAATACTCTAGAATGCTTTAGTCTTTGTGTGGTACCGCTCAATACTGTTAAATATTCTAGCGACTTTAAGAACGAAAAACTAGATCTTTTATATATTTTTAAAATTAAATCATCTTATAAATCTGTGCTCGTAATATTTTAGAAAATATTTAAACTGCTTAAAGAGAGTGATGTCATCGTAATAAGACAAAGTGAGTTACACGCCCGGCCTTTCGACATTTCGTCAGGAGATCGTTTTTTGTTTTTTCGGAAGACGGTCCCCATTTCATCTCATCCACATTTTTTATATTTTATATCATTAATTTCATCACGACGAAGACTTATTGACTTGAAGACTTATAACTTGAAGACTCTAAACACTTGACATTGGCAGAAATAGCTGATCCGGGAGATCGGGCTGGTTGCCATTTCATCAAAGAAGAAGAAGAAGAAGACATTTCGTCAGAGCGGGTTATAAATAAGGCTCCCAACATCGCAAATTTTTCAAGCACCGTAAATACGATCTCGCATATTATTCATGAGGTCGGAATATATCGAAGGTCCCAACCCTTGAACTTTGTACTTTAGGGATTTGAGTAATTTTTGGACAGTGATTAAGGTTGTCCCTATAAGGGTCCTGCGTTCAGACTATTGAAATGTTTGTTTTTCTATATAAATCTGGATAGATACTTCTTTTTATTTCATACGAGATAAAAAAATAAAGAAGGCTAGATACATTATATGTATATTACGCTTTAACTATATCTGCTTCTAGCTGAGCTCCGCGGTATAATAGTAACCACGGGCAACGCCGCGGAGCAAAGCCAGTCTAAAAAAAGTAGCCTAAGTTACTCCTTATATCATCAGTCATTTACCAGTGAAAGTCCTGTAATAATGAATTCAGCCGTTCCAGAGATTAGCCGAACCAACCAAACAGACAGACAGACAAAAATTGTAAAAATGTTATTTTTCTATATGTATCGTGTATACATACATATGCGTTAAGTAAAAAGCGAATATTTTAATATTACAAACTGATACTACAATTTTAGTTATTTGTATACATTTGTAAACCTATTCCGATAACTCTATTAAGATATTCCGTGAAAGTGAAGAAAATATATGAAGAATAAATATCACTAAAATGTGTTATGATTATTTACCTGTACATTCAATCTGAAAATATTTAAAAAATAATAATAAAGCAAATCAGCCAGCGGTTTCTAAAATTATACAAACAAACAAACTCTTCAGTTTTATATATCAGTAATAGATATATAACATGGTATAAAGTTGCTTCCGCTGTCTGTCCTCGCAGATCTTTTAAACTATTTTAAGCAGGATTTTATTGCATATTTCGTCAATGAATAGAGTGATTAAATAGGAAGGTCCATACGTGTAACACATGCATATTATAGTGGACGAATACCGAGAAATTCGCTAGTTTCATATAGATACAATAAAGTTATGCTTTGCACGTCCACTACATAAAGCCCCTTAATTATCTCCGGAATGATGTCACACTGAGCATGCGGCTTGAACTTTAATATCGCACGTCATATTTGTGCAAGCTTATTTTATACTAGCTGACACACGCGACCTCGTTTGTGTCTCCTATTGCTCGTAGCGTGATAATTTTACCCCGTTTTTGAAACATTATTTATTGGTGCTCCGCTCCTTTTGGTCTTAGCGTGATGATATATAGCATAAAGCCTTCCTCGATAAATGTACTATCCAACACTGAAATAATTTTTCAAATCGGACCTATGGTTCCTGAGATTAGGGCGTTCAAACAAACAAACTCTTTAGCTTTATATATTAGTGTAGATGTATAAGTCCGTCAAAGTGCCTTTACTCTGCCTGATGGAAAGCATGAGCAGAATCCAGGAGTAGTGGTTACCATACTCGTTACGAATGCAGACAATGCAGCATGGTGACATCCACACCATGACGGCCTATTGAGATGCTTTTGTATCAGAGGGCCTCCGGTCTAGGAGCTATAACTGAAATAATGCTTTGTGGCCTGTGCTGGCGCCTTACCAATTACGACGATATGTGTGGTGCGGCCTTAACTAAAATGATGCTCTGCGGCCTTTGCCGGCGATTCAACAATTCGGACGGCATTCCTGCGCGGCCTTACCCGCCTGTTAGGAGGCTACTAAGTAAACTGAAAAAGTTTATGCCTATTTATTATCTAACTAGTAATGTTTCTGTGTCTGAATATAATCTAAACTTGTAGTCGGAGAAATTTATTAATTAGCGCCATAAGCAAGAATAAATTCTTATAATTTTTAAGTGAATTATGATAGTGGATGTAATTAGCTGGTTTTTGAGACGTAAGCGCATACTAAATAGTTTTTTTTGACTAAAATTGCATCACGGCTATATGTATCGTCTGTTAGATACTTTCAGTATGTGCATCCATACTGTTATCTATCTTCTAGATATCTATATACTAGCAGACCCACGCAACCCAGTTTGCGTCTCCTATTGCCCGTAGCGTAATAATTTTCCCCCGTTTTTGTAACATTTTTCATTGTTGCTCCGCTCCTGTAGGTCTTAGCGTGATGATATATAGCCTATAGCCTTCCTCGATAAATGGGCTATCTAACACTGAAAGAATTTTTCAAATCGGACCATCGGTTCCTGAGATTAGCGTGTTCAAACAAACAAACAAACTCTTCAGCTTTATATATTAGTATAGATATAAAAGAGGAAGGTGACTGGCATAAAGTAATCTCTCTTTATATATACCAGCTGTTAATAAGTTGAACACGAAGACAAAAACCCTTGACAAAAATATAATTCCAGCCTTAGCAGAATAGAAAAAGAAAAGTTACATATTTTATATTGATAGAATTTTTAAATAAAGTTTTACCTACTATTAACCATCTATTAACTATTACGAAATGTTTCTATTTTTAATATTTTATTTATAAAACATAATGCCTCTGTCTATTTAAGGCCAATATACATAAGAGATAATACATTTTGCATTTTTATTTTTGAGTTGCTTATTAAAAAAACAACACTTTCTTAGCTGAGATAGAAGCCTGTTTTGGTCGACATAATACTACAGTAGGTATTATGTAAACTTTAAAACTTAACACCTACATATTATACTAGTTTTAAAGTTAAAGATGTAAATTAGTTTACTATTAAGTCTAAATGGCATAATATAATTTTGAATACAGAACACTAAAACTTTTTCATTACGTAACAAACCATAAACATTGTGTTTTTTTTTTAATTTTCTTAGCAAACGTCACCGATTGTCCGTCTGAGGAGCATTTATATTCACGAATTCCTACTTTCACTCCTGCCGAATTAATTTGGATGGGTGAAAGGAGTTTTGTACTTCTTTATTTGGAACGAACAATTGAAATTTAAAATTCAAAAACAATATTGATGTTGTTTTGAAGAAAAGGTTCACCAGGTTATTGCAAAGAACCTTTTTTTATATACGAACTATATTACTGACTTTAATGTAGAGTTGATAAAGAAGCGTACTGGTGACCTCATGGTAAATGCCTACAACCGCCCGTTGCCACTTGCATTCAGGACTTCTCAATCAAAGTCTTCTATAATCAATTAATAACCTACGTGTTCAATCCAAATCGTAAACAATTTTTCTGTTCTTAAAATATTCAAGAATTAAGGAGATCAGGGGAAGGAACAGAGGATCGAACCAAGTGGCGCGCAATTGGAGAGGCCTATATCCAGCAGTGGACTGCGATAGACTGATGATGATGGAGGAGATCAGGGGCCAACATAGGGCTAAAATAGTTAAATGTACTGTGAATGTATTAATGTAAAATGATATACTTGAAAATGCATAATGGAAAGTTGAGAATATTTATACTCAATGTCTCGAGCGATATAGATATAGGTGTGCGATCTACCCACACACTTAAACCAAGTTTGTTATCTTTATATACCTAATGGAGTTTAAGCTGTTACCTATGGATATTTAGATTTTTTAAAGAGGAACAGTTCTTTGATTCATTGTTTAACCTATACGCAGCGCACGCCAGGGAAGCTCTCAAAAGTAATAATTTTTGCCCGTTTTTGCGACATTTTATATTGATACTCCGCTCTTTTTTTAGTCATAGTGTGATGGTATAGTCTATAGCCTTCCTCGATAAGTGGGCTATCTAGCACTGTAAGAATTTTTCACAGTACTTCTGACATCAGCGCGTTCAATCAAACAAGCTTTATAATATTTCAGATAATATATTTTATATTTATTTGCATTTCACAATATTGTAATAAGATGGTTTACATGTCACGCTTAAAGACTAGAAACAATCGTGGACCCTGTAGGGCACAGCAAATCATAAGTAGCATAACATCAAATAATTATTAAAATTATTCAATACAACAATATTAAGTTCTTGAAAACAAAAAAAAACATTGAAAAAAAAAGTTAATTATAAATTAATCAAAATGTAAAAACACACAAACCAAAAACAAAATTATAACACTTCAGACTTTTCAAATAGAATAACGATTTCAATAACAATAATAATTTAATTTAAAATAATAATTTGGCATATTTTATATATATTATTTCTGTTATATAATATTCCTTGATCATTTATGTATTTATTTATTATGTAATAGGCTTTATTTATAAGTATTTGTTTAATTCTATATATAAAATGTATCTCATTTGTTTCATTTTTAATGGAATCAGGCAATTTATTAAATGTTTTGATAGACATCACATATTCTTCCGTCGTATGAACCAATCAGGTGTTTATTTTATTTAATCTATACTCTCTAATCGCAGTAACTCAGAAACTTGAGCTTATTACCAATTAACCAAAAGGTTATCAGTGTTCGGTTCCCGTTGACCCTGCGAGACGTGACCCTCAGGCGTTGGTGTGCCAATTATTAGCTGCGAGGGGTCGACGATAACAACATGACCTCACACAACTCTTCAGGGAAATGTGTGTTTATCTAAATGTTAAGTTCACAATGTTGGAACTTTGAAATATGATAATTGTAGTAAGCCCTGATCTTTATGCCTTTAGAGTCGGCATATATTATAACTAGCTGAACCCCGCGGTGTTAGCTGCGATTATTGTTGTACCGCGGGTAACGCCGCGGGAAAAGGTAGTCTAAAAAAAAGTAGCCTAAGTCATCAGCTATCTGCCAGTGAAAGTCCCGTCAAAATCGGTCCAGCCAAACCACCTTAATAATATCAGTGTGATTAGGATAGGATTAGGATGTATGACATGCATGTATTTAGAAAGAAATAACTAAACATGTTTAACAGGTTAGGTTAAACATACAACACAGTTTGTACCTAGTTTAAAATCAACTTTAAGTGTGTGATGAATGTCCAGATATTATTAAAAAAACATCATTAAAATGTTTGCTTTCTATATAATTTTGATCTATAATCTATACTAATATATAAAGCTGAAGAGTTTGTTTGTTTGTTTGAACTCGCTAATCTCAGGAACCGATGGTCCGATTTGAAAAATTCTGTCAGTGTTAGATAGCCCATTTATTGAGGAAGGCTATAGGCTATATATCATCACCCAAAGACTTACAGGAGCGGAGCAGCAATGAAGAATGTTATAAAAACGGGGGCAAATTATCACGCTACGGGCAATAGACACAAACGGGGTTGCGTGGGACGGCTAGTGTACAATATAGCTATGGAAGTGTTTTAACAATGATAATAATATAAATGGTTCCTGTCTTTGGAGCCCTAACCACCGGTTTCTTATGCCCTGTACCCAAAGTCAATGGTCTACTATTTTTTATATGTTTAAATGTATTTGTTTTTATACGTACATTTAAAAATGTTATTAATATGTATATTCAAATGTAATAAAGAGAATAATAATAATAATTCGAACATCTGATACACAACGCCATTTAGTTCCAAACTAAGCATAGCCTGTATTATGGATACTAGCTAGACCACTGATATAAATACACACTTGTTGTTAAGGTATACATGTTAACATACAAAACACCCAAACTCGGTAACAAAAATTTACAAATCATACAAACATTTGGTTCCATTCGGGAATGGAACCTGAGACGAGCAGCAATCGCATACGCTACCATTGCGCCAATGAGGCAGTCAAAATGGACGAACGAGACAAACAACAGTAGACGAATAAAAGAGAATTTGTTTGGTACTACCTATGTATTCGGTCTGTTTCCTATGAAAATTCGGTACAATTTAGCAATCATTTCAGATGGGACAAACGAAATACTATTTTGGAGTTAGTAGAGCAGAAATACTAGTTTCACTTTTTCTTTTTAAACGTATACACACTGAATAATATGCTTTATAGTTAAATTTCACACAAAAAAAATTACGACAACATTATTTTTTTTATGTCGAAGTTAGGTATGAATTTGTTTGTTTTCATGTGTAAACAAACTGCCTCGTTGGTCTAGTGGTTAGCGTAAGCGACTGCTGATCAAGAGGTCTCGGGTTCGATTCCCGGGTCCGACTGCTGTTGGGTTTTTCTTAAAAAAGAAATTCTTCATAGCAGCCCGGAGTATGGAAGATGGCGGTGTTCCCGCCCGTGCTTCGGAGAGCATGTTAAACCGTCGGTCCCGGTTGTCGTGAACATCTATGGCAATCGTTATTGGGAACCCAGTGCCCTCAAATATACTGACAACTAGTTCAACTTTCGAATACAGTTCACCCTCAGGGTTGCAGAGGTTCGATGCCAGCCGCTCCGTGGAAAAACTGATATTCAGGTAAAACTGGTTAAACTAGTAGCCGACCCCAAATCTTGGGAATAATAAAGGCTAGGAAGATAACATGTGTAAACAAACAAATTCATACCTAACTATGTAGTCACTATACCTATCAGTTGTCGCTCTCAAGATTCAAAAGTTGTATTTTACATAAGTAGGGCATTCCCAACATTTAACGAAGTCTCTGCCAGGGGATAGCTTTTTATTACATAACTAGCTGTGCCCACTACTTCGTACCCTTGACATATGGATTTTCATGTTTTTTTATTTTTTTTTACCTTCCCTGGACTACGGCATTTTTTTTCAAAACCAAAATCAGCTAAATCGGCCCAGCCGTTCTCGAGTTTTAGCGAGACAAACGAACAGCACAGGACTTTTATTTGTAATTCATTACTACGTTAGGCACTATTTACTGTGTAATATTATTCTGTGGATAACAGTGCTGGTTGCGTGATTAATTTAAAAGAATATCTTGCCAACAAGGCATATTTTGTAACTTATAATCGCGCAATTTTTATCTACTAGCTGAACCCCGCGGTGTTACCCGCGGCTATTGTTGTACCGCGAATAACGCCGCGGGACAAAGTTAGTCTAAAAAAAGTAGCCTAAGTTACTCCCTGGATCATCAGCTACCTGCTAGTGAAAGTCCCGTCAAAATCCGTCCAGCCGTTCCAGAGATTACCCGCAACAAACAGACAGACAGACAAAATTTTTTTTAACTACATTTTTGGCATGTGTACCGTGTATACATCCATATGCATTTAGTAAAAAGCGGTTATTTTAATATTACAAACAGACACTCCAATTTTATTTATTTGTATAGATGTATAGATTACTGTTTTAGAAAGTAATAAATATTTACGATCTGCATTTCATAAAACGCAGTGAAGTGTTGGAAATGATTGACTATTTCAAACTTTGGGTGGTAAAACATAAAACTGAAGAATTTAAAGGTGATAAAACTACAAAAAGTAAGAATAATGTTAAATAAACTAAAATAACTAAATACACAATCAATGCTGTAACTAACTTGAGTCGGCCATGAAGAAAGCCATCAAACCATTTTGCAATGTTTTCATTACGAAATGGTCTGTGAGTGTGACATTGCAATGACGATGTGGAAGAGAATAAAGCTAGGAAGGGAGATGGCAACCATTATAAACTCTACAATTAACTTTTATTTTATGGTGGTTAGGGAGAGAACGATTAACACAATAACACTCAACACTTACAACCCCATATAATTACCATGGGGTAAGGGCGAAAACCATGAGAAGAATCGGAACAAATAACTGAAAACCACTTTAATATTTTTATGAGGGCGAGCAACCCCATTTTCACAAGCAATTCAATTATTTTCTATTTGGTTTATTTGCATGAACGCCAATTTGAACTGTGTTTTGACATTTTGTCAATTTATTTTCACGAGGGCCTGGATCCCAAATATTTTAGTGTTGAAGAAAAATAAGTATTATTTTGTTTTTATAAAAATTGTCTTCAAACATTGGTACTTTTTCCTTAAATGAGTATGTTTCGGCGTTAAGTCAATTCAAATTTAAGGAAGATATTTCACCACTAGAGGCACGGAATTAAGGACTGAATAACACAGTATATATACACATAACTCCCATGATGTAGGCTATTATTGTTTTGGTATATCGTTTACAGCGGTAAAGTATCAAAGTATCTCTATACCATATTTCATGGAAATCGGTGCAGTGGCTTAGCCCTGAACGCGTAACAGACAAACAGATTTACTTTCGTAGTAATAGTATCCTACTAATATTATAAATGCGAAAGTTTGTAAGGATGGATGCATGTTTGTTACTCTTTCACGCAAAAACTACTGAACGGATTTGGATGAAACTTTACAGTAATATAGCTTATACATCAGAATAACACATAGGCTACTATTTGCCGCGATAACCGACATATACGCGGGCGGAGCCGCGCGCAACAACTAGTTATTAATATAGATGGTTAAGCAGAGATTTCCAAACCTTGTAATAATGCAAGTTTATCTTGATCCAGAGGACAATGAACCAAACTTTAACTAACAATACAGATTTAATTCATTTTATCCTATCAGACTAATTCCAATTCACACCCGACAGAGCTTCATAACTCAATTGTCAAACAGTAATGCAAATCTGACCTTATTTTATAAAGTACTCGATTCTCTACTTTACTCCGTTGCAGTAAGGTACAATTTCGGTTGAATATAACAAAAGTGATAATGGGACCGAATTCAGAGTAACTGAGTAACTGAAGTGTGTTAGGGTGCGTTTGTACAAAGCAATGATTTAGAAACTTATGTTTTGCTGATCATTCTTTAAGGAAATTTATTATAAAAAATAAATAGCCCAGTAATATTTTCTAAACATGAATTCACCATCATGATCATCAGCCTGCTGCTGTCTACTATTGGGCGTAGGCACAAGCCAATTTCTTTTTTTTTTTTTTTTTATGTTTGACCCTGCCATAATGACTCTACTCTGCCGCTACTCTGCCTGATGGAAAGCATAAGCAGAATCCAAGAGTGATGGTCACCATACTGCGAACGCAGACAATGCAACAATGCAGCATGGTGACCCACACCATGGCGGGCTAGTGATGCTTTCGCATCATTGGGCCTCCGGTCACGCACTTTACAACGAAACACGACAGCATGATCGCTGTCATTTTACGTTGATTTTCTGTGCGAGGGTAGTACCGCCCCGGTCGAGCCGGCCCTACCGTGCTGAAATCAGCGTGGCTCTACTACCTTGAAAATGCCCAACAGTAGCCGTAGACTGCAGAGGCAAAGACACACCACAGAGTCAAACACACACACACAACTGGTCTGTTGCTAGCAGATAGTTGCTACGCTACGTAGTGTGGGAAACCCCCTTTTATTAGATGGTGGTATGACTTGAGAAAGGGGCCCGACGGCAACTGGACGCGAGAGCAACATACTAGGCTCTAAGATAATTATTTGCTGGATTTAATTAGACTTAGTAAATCTATATTTTTATTTGAAACAACTCGATGAAGTGTTGTTTTACTTATAGGGACATAATATATTTTACAGGGATATTCATTTAAATTCCGACATACTATTTGGATTTTACTAATCTGCCCATTTATATGAACTTAATGTATTAATGTCTGTAAAAATTATCTAGTAGTAATGATCGCCGGGTAGGCATCTTTCATAAAGTTTGCGACGAACAGTTAGCAAAGCGTATACGAACCCCAAAAGTGTAACTGAATTATGCTTGTCAGCGATTTAATTCGACTGTTACACACGCGATGTGATCTATTTCAATGGAGATTTACGACGTGAGGTCGAAACACGAGTAGGCTTGAGTTTTATACCCAAACTATTAAGCTTATATGTACAGTACATGACAAAGATGGACACTAGAACAGCTAATTGTAACTATCTTTTTGGGTCCCTTCTATCTGAAGGTCGTGGTCTGCATCAGTGTTGCAGCTGCATCGGATGTTAAGACTTATGTTTCTGACTGACTTTTGCGTCTCCTATGACTGTGTAGAATTTGAACGACGACGAGTCTTATACTTACTTATTTAGTTTTTTTTTCTGGCATGGCAGGCAAACGAGCACATGGACCATCTGAAGGCAAGTAACTACTACAAGTTGCTTGCCACTTGTGTGAACGAGGTATGCTTCAGCACAAGTAGGCTAGCGTAATCGGAGTTTATATCAGGACCTCACATAAAACCACTGTTAAGCAAATCTTCTGCTGCTTTTCACAGTATGATTGAGGTTACTGGAGATCAAACCGCTGGTCTCTTCGATTCTAGGCGAGGATTCGAAGAGCTAATATCATTATTATCATCATCTATCCTATCGCAGTCCACTACTGAACATGTCCTCTTCTTAATCAAATTAATTCAAAAGTGTTGTAGGTAATTAGTTAGTGGTTGAAGACATTGCTGTAGTCACTGATTGACAATCTAATTACATTAAATAATGAGTCTTCACCATCGATACTATACCATCAGATAGATCATAAACTCGTCTGCAAACTAAGCTGTATATAAATGTAAATTTAAATTTCCATACATTTGCAGCCATGTGACCTATTATTTGCAGCGCTAAAACGGAAAGAAAGATTAGCATACAATACGATTTCTTTACGTGCAGTCGATCCTCCTCCTCCTCGCGTCGTTAACCTCACTACTGAGGGTCGTGATTCCCCAGGAGTGGTACGATCTTTTGCCGTACAGCCGCTCGCCACTCGTTCCTCTCCTTGGCCGAATGAAGAGCAACATGTAGTTTGGTGTCCAAGGCCGTCCGGATCTGGTCAGTCCACCTTATTGGATTACGTCCTCTCTGTCTTTTGCCGTCAACTTTCCCGGTTATCATAAGTTGCTCTAGGTTGTTTCCCTCTTTCCTGGCAATGTGACCAAAAAAGTTCAGCACCCTCTGCAGGCATATAGAAGAGAGTCGGGTCCTAATGTTCAGTTCGTGCAAAATTGAAACATTTGTGCGGAATGCCGTCCACGGGATCCGAAGCATTCGCCTCCAGCACCACATTTCAAAAGCATCGATGCGGTCGCGGTCAGCTTTCCTCAATGTCCATGTCTCGGCCCCGTAGCTGAATATGGAGAATACTATGGTCTTTACCAGTTTAATTTTGGTTATACGGGAGATGTTACGATCTCTCCATATTCCTTGCAGCTGGGTCATTGCACCCTTGGCCATTCCAATGCGTCTTCTGACTTCCTTTTCGCACGAACCATTGCTGGTTATATTAGTCCCAAGATAAACGAAGTCCTCAACCCTTTCGAGTATGAGAGCACCCGTGAATTGAAGTTTATTGCCACGATCAACCACCATGAGTTTAGTTTTAGTGTGGTTGATTTTGAGACCCATTTCTAGGCTAGCTCGCTCTATTCTGTCCAGGATATCGATAATTTCAGCTTCACTACAGGCCAGAAGGGTGGTATCATCCGCGTATCTTAGGTTGGAGCAGTCGATACGAGCTGATAATAAAAAGGTTACTCATTCATCCGGAGCTGATTCTTTAGGATGTCGTTTGGTTTCAGACAACAATATTTGTGTCGTTTATAGAAAAAAAAATGCGATACTAAGCAGGTTTATCCGGTATAGGGACAAATGATCAGGTATCAATACTCCAAAAACTTCCACCTCTTTCTGAGTTAAGGGATAATATCTCTCACACAGTATTAATATTATGATTGTCGCAGGTAATAATAGAACTTTCAAAATAACAAATTGTAAAATTAACCCCAATATAGTTTAGTTAAGAATCTTTTTATTGTTATTATTTTTTATCTTATTGTTATTTATATTTTTTAAATTATAATTTTTTTTATGTCGACCGAGCATTTATGTAAGCATAATGGTAATCGGTATAGGCACCCACAGGACAGGCTTGCCTAGTGTGGGTACAACAGTTACTGTATGTTTCATTTTGGCAATAAATATATTTTATTTTATTATTTTATTGTGTATTAGCAAGGTTAAGGGAAAATATATCTTGATCTCATGCGACATTGACGAAACAAAGTCTGATTTCATTATTTTATTTGTTCCAGGTAAACCACATTACGAACGAGAACTAGGTACAGAAGACACACACACAAAGAAATAGCGACTTTTCCCCAGACACAATAAAGTGCAATTCAGATTGCACAAACCTAATCACCTACAATTATATTCACTTTTAAATTGCCTCTCTATTAATCGTGTAAATGTCATCGTCTTGAAATAAAACAATTGTTTCTTTTTAGAGTAATTAATGTATATATTTGTTAACCAGTAAATTTAACGCTCATTACTTTACATTTGTGAGCGAATGATGTTTGAAATAACGTAGACAGTTCCATCATGACGGAACACTAGCCAGAACCATTATTAATCTGAAAAATTCTTTCAGTATTGGATAGTACATTTATCGAGAAATGCTATATATCATCACGCAAAGGCCAATAGGAGCGGAGTACCAATCGAGAATGTTTCAAAAACGGTGGAAAATTATCACGCTACGGGCAATAGGAGACGCAAACGAAGTTGCGTGGGTCAGCAAGTATAAAAAAACGAAAGTCACAATAAAAAAGGCTATAACACAAATTAACTGATAAATTGCCATATTTAACGTAATTGATTACAGTCAAAGTAATTAAATATTGCAAACGTAATAAGCTATTAAACCGTGTGTTTAATTAAGTAATTTTCGTAGAATAATAAGTCGAAGTTATGTTATGACAATTCACGCATTGTTGCTAATAAGTCGTAATATACATATTTAAAGATAACTAGCTTTGGCTTTTACCCGCGGCCGTGTTTAACGGTTATCGCGGTAAAGACAAAAAGATAAAGACTTTCCTCATGAATAAAAGTTTCTCTATGCCGAATTTCATTGAAATCACTGCAGCAGTTTAGACAGCGTAATGGACAGGCAAACCGAGGTTGTTTCGTATAAATAATATTAGTATGGATATTTTGCCTATTTAATGGTAAAACTAGTATTTTTTTGTAAACATATCTGCCATACCTAAATAATACTCGAAAGCAAACAATCATGTGTGATTAGTCACATTTAACTGTAATTTTATTGTATCCTTTATATTCGAGGTGAACGTGAGATGTCAAACATTAGGTACACCTCAAATGTGGTAATTGTAAAACTCTGTTATTTTTCCGAAAATGTGGCCTTGTGCCAAACATTCAGGAAAAGTGTGAAGATATTTATATTTAACTAGCTGAACTCCGCGATTATTGTACGCGGGAAACGCCGCAGGGCGAATCTAGTCTAAAAAAGTAGCCTAAGTTACTCTTTCGATCATCAGCTATCTGCCAAAGTTCCGTCAATATCGGTCCAGCCGTTCCAGAGATTACCAGGAACAAACAAATAGACAGGCAGATTGCCAGGCAGACCAACAGACTTGTAAAAATTGAAATTTTGGTGTATGTATCATATACATTTAGTTAAAAGTTGTTATTTTAATATTACAAACAGACACTCCAATTTTATTTATTTGTATCGATGTATAGATAGATATGTATTATACAGTATAACTTTAGCAATAAATATTTAGTCAAGTCAAGTCAAAGTCAAGAATATTTTAGGCACTTTTTTGTACAGACACTTATGAATAGTCAATAAATCGAGTGATTCTAGTCGCCAGTTCCAAGTGCAGGCTGCACCCTTAATGGAGAAGAATCTGGCAAGAAACTCCACTGATGCTCCTTTTAAAAAAATAAATAGCATTTACAATTTTCTTTCTCTTAACTATGAGACTTGAATGAGAACGAAGTCGACCAAAGAAAACAAAACAAAAAGTTTGAAGTCATTACTGCACCGCCATGAGCTGACCAATGATGCACCGTTATTACTCAAAACTGCAAGATTTTTATATTGTTATATATTGTATTTGTTGTTATATATTGTGTGCAAACAATACAGTCCAAATTCCCCACCAGTTGTTTGTAACCAACGAAGCAATAAAGTGATATTAAAAATAATGAGCTAACATCGCAACTGGTTAACACACGAATGTTGGACAATGGTTTTGTAACCGGTCTGTGAGGATGCAATCGTGTTTCACGCTAAGATTAACTGATCACCAGATTATATTAACAACAGTATCCATCTAAGACATCTGTATTAATACTAGCTTTTGTCTAGGCTCCACACACGTCGATTATTGCGACAAAAATAAGCCTATGTCATATAAGTTTCAATCTATCTCTATGCCATAATTCATCTTAATAGGGTTTCTCGTATACAGCTCCTGCCAGCCATCATTCAGCGCAAAATACCCCCATCGCTCGCTTATCATCGTAAGCGATTACCGCCGCCCATGGACGGCGTCACAAGTGCGTTGCCGGCCTTTGGGGGATGGGGGGAGGGTTCTGGGGTATGGGCCACTACCTTTGCCAAAACTAGGTTTTACCTCTAAAGTGCGTGGTATAGTGAGCCAAAACCTACTTTGTAAGGAGATGCCTTTGTCCAACAGTGGACTGTTAAAGAGATGATGATGTATACTGTTATAATAAAGATGAGCCCCGCGGTGTTACCCGCGCGTTTGTTATTGTAACCACAGACAACGCCGCGGCTCGAAGCTAGTTTAAAAATTGGTCTAAGTTACTATATATCATCTCATCTATATATACCTATATCATCAGTTATCTGCCAGTGAAAGTCCTGTTGAAATCGGTCCAACGGTTCTAGAAATTACTCGGAACAAACAGATGGACAAACAAAAATTGTAAAAAAAATGATATTTTGGTATGAGTATCGTGTATACATACATATGCATTTAGTAAAAAGCGGTTGTTTTAATATTACAAACAGACACTCCAATTTTATTTATTTGTATAGATTAGTGTATTTTAAAAGTTTTGATTTTTGCGATTCTCAACATTAAGTATTCAGAATATGATATGCTTCCGTGCGCCATATTTGTTATTAAAGAGGTATCTCAAAAGAGTTTGTTTGCGTAATAGTACATATAAAATGACCATGGCATTACTTCCGCTTATGCAATGTGCAAGAATTTAAAAATAAACACAAAAGATAAATATTACACAGCACATATTACGCACATTAATACCTTTAGACGCACATTTAAGTGGATCGTATTTTACCATTATGTTATTTTGAACTTAATACACATATTCATTGAGGCGAGAGTCCTCTGCATCTAATACAGTGTATAACAATTTTAACAAAAATAAAACCGACTTCAAGGTTCGACTCGATTTCTCTTAGATGCCATCATCAGATGTTAATGTCCTTATCACGGTACCACCGTTGGGACATCTCCTTTCCATTAAAAAAAGAATCATCAAAATCGGTTCATAAACTACAAAGTTATCCGCAAACACATAAAAAAAGCAAAAAATAGATATACGGTCGAATTGAGAAACCTCCTCCTTTTTTAGAATTATAATAACTTAAATCCTTTCAAAAAACTTATACAGCCCATGTCACCTGGCAATTATTACGAATCTATTAACACTTTATTAATTAAAATCGTATCAGTAGAAGACTCTACGGTAAAACACACAAGTGTTTTAGCAGGCTATGTGCCTGCTAAAACTCCCTTCGCCGCCGGTATCGGGTGAAAATAATCTCACACATATATATGCATCTACCATTCGCCAATGTAATGCGGAATTGATCACTTGAAGGTGGAATTTTCGAATTAAAATGCTTAACCAATTCTATCCTGCATTCTTCAATGACATAACCCTCAATCACCATGTACAAACGATCACTCAATTTCACACTAGCCATTACTGATTCTGTAGACAATGCGCAGACGCTTATGTAATGTGCCGAGTTCCATAAGTTGATTAATAGCGTATGACGTCAAGAAGAAAAGCTTGAAAATACCTTGAAGTTTGATATTGTGGTCATGATGATGAGATTGAGAGATTTCTGCGTCATTAGGCCTCTGTACTTACCAACGAAACACAACAGCATTTATGCTTTCATTTTAGCTTGGTCTATACTACTTAAATCAAAAGGATAACATGTAAAAGCCTGTCAATTTTAGAAGGTGTTACTCGCTATGTATACTGGCTGATACAAAAAAATCAATAAACAAAGGGTCTGACTGGAAGCACGCATAGCCCGCCCAGTAGGAAGCTAGGCGATAACCAGTTTCTGTAGACATCTATTAACACAATGAACAGGTATATTTTGCTGTCCAAACAGTACTGTTTAACTAATATTTGACTGCACGGTTGGCCTAATGGTATTAAGCGGTTGCCACGCCGTTTTTTACTCCGCTAAGTGTTGTGTGTTCAATCCCACACGGGATAACAGTTTGTGGATGTATATTTCTATCGCAGGAGTTCTTTTTTTAAAAAACGGTTGACTTTGTTATTAAATATACTACTTGAATAATTGTTTAGTCCTATATCCTCCTCCTGCAATACTAAAATGCCGCACAATGTAGGTAAAACAATTTGCAATAAGTTTGCACGCTCCACTTAAGATCAGTTTCACATACGAAGATAGTGGATGCAAACGTTGTGGTGTAATCCGTTCCCTGTCTTTAGGGTTGACTCTTCATTCAATTTAATTGAACTATTTTTATAGCACGTGGTACGTGGGTAGGCGGGAGACGAAACACGAGTTTCATCAATTCATCTTGTTTTGACGATATAATTATTACCCTTGAGAAGATCTTGTATACCGTAAAGCCACAGAAAGTATGATAAAAATATCTGCACAATAGCTATTCTCGTTTTCTCATTACGTAAAAAACTAAACATCTAATTCCATAATTATTATAATTGTATGTTTTAACACTGAACTTTAGTCTTAATACTAAACTTTCGATCGGTTCGCACATCTATACAAATAAATAAAATTGGAGTGTCTGTTTGTAATATCAAAATAACAGCTTTTTAATCAATGCATATGTATGTATACACGATACATATACCAAAAATGTGCTTAAAGAAATTTTTGTCTGTCTGTCTGTCTGTCTGTCTGTATGTTTGTGCCGGGTAATCTCTGGAACGGCTGGACGGATTTTGACGGGACTTTCACTGGCAGGTAGCTGATGATCCGGGGAGTAACTTAGGCTACTTTTTTTTGACTAACTTTGTCCCGCGGCGTTACTCGCGGTACAACATTAACCGCGGGGTTCAGCTAGTAGAACCTAAACACACTAAGCTTAACCGAAGGAATAAAAATACAAATTGCGTCATCCAGATTTTTAGTTTTGTTTACACTATATGGACTGCGGCTTTTGAAACTTAGTAATATACCATAGTCCATAACACTTTAACGACGCGTGACTACGGCTTTTGAAACTTGTTTCATGCTTTTTCAGCGTCGGTTTTTGTCGTAGTTGCGTCATATTTTTTACGTTTTTATATAGTACTAGCTGAACCCCGCGGTGTTACCCGCGGCTATTGTTGTACCGCGAGTAACGCCGCAGGACAAAGTTAGTCTAAAAAGTAGCCTAAGTTACTCCCCGGATCATCAGCTACCTACCAGTGAAAGTCCCGTCAAAATCCGTCCAGCCGTTCCAGAGATTACCCGGAACAAACAGACAGACAGACAGACAGACAGACAGACAGACAGACGGACAGACAGACAGACAAAAATTTTTTTAGCTACAATTTTGGTATATGTATCGTTTATACATACATATGCATTGATTAAAAAGCTGTTATTTTAATATTACAAACAGACACTCCAATTTTATTTATTTGTATAGATTCGTCTAACTTGTTCCTAGCCTTTTTCAATAACTATGTTGGGGTCGAATACAATAGTCAGTTGACATGTAATATTTGACATTTCATCTTGAATTCATTAATGTACATATTAACTAAATTATATAACAGCACCTTTATTTATACACAACATTCTAGGTTAATCACATAACTACACCTAGATATATATGTTTCAAATTATTTCCAACACTTTATATATTATATTGCTTGAATAAATAAATAAATTAAAATAGAAATAACTAACTGATAGAATCGATAAATGAGTTGATACCCGGCCAGCAGTCTGACGGCCAGCTGTCTGACGGCCAGCTTTATTTAGACCCGCCATGCTTCCTGTTACACAATTCCGTCCCTTTTCACGTGATTCCCGCACAACACTTCCTGTGTTGTGCGTGACACATCTGACACTGAACGTGTCAAGAAAGATGTTACACATAGAAAAATAAAGTTAAGCTATAATTTTAAAAACATATTAATGTTGAAACTATGACATTTTATATAATTTTAATTTAACATTGGTACAGAAACAGTAACGTAACGTTTGTTATGAAATATGATAATATTTAGTTATATTTAAATATGAATTAGTAAGAATCTGAATCATGTTACGTATTTGATCAATATTAATATGAATAGAATGTTGTTTGAAGTAAACTATTGAATAATATCTATGTCAAAACAATAATGCCTAAAATATATTAGTAATATCTACATAAATGTTTTAGACATCTAACACACAGCGCCATCTAGTCCCAAACTAAGCAGAGTTTATACTATGAGTACAAGATAATAGATAATTAAATATTATGAAGATAATATAAATATTGTTTGTGCCAGCCCTAACATGTCCAGTACCGCATTAAGACGAATGCATTCGCCCGTCATTGTGTTGCGTCATCAGTTCATTGCTCTAAGCATGCATGATATTTATTGTTTTGCGGTTTAAACAAAATTGTCTTAACGCGCATCAAAGTTTATTTATTTTAATATTATATCAGTTATGTAACTTTAGTAACTGCCTCTGTTTTGGTCGTATACGAATTCATTGTAATACTCGTAACTTTCATTCCCTGTTTTTATAACCGACTTCTAAAAGGAGATGGTTCTTAAGTTGATTGGTATTTTTTTATGTATACGATGAGCATTGTACGAGGCAGGACAAGCTGTAAATAAGTTAAGTACATAGGCTCCGTAATTTTTATTAAATTAAACTTTTTAAAGTAATAAGTTAAGATGTTACTTTTAAAAGAGTGGCCATGAGTTTCTTTGCCAGTATTCTTCTCATAAGGCTCTACGCATTTTGGAAACTGGAAGTTATGGATCGACACGAACGGGCAGTGGATTTTAGTGTTTAAACCTAATTCACCTTGACCATGTAGTGTCGATCTATGATTTTAAGAGTAGCTTCAATAAATTGATTGAGAACGGTCTAAATCATGTGAGTGATATTAGTGAGTTGAGGAGTGACGTCAGCGAAGCCTTTCTAAAAATCATTTCTCCCTTTAAAATCTGACATCAGAAGTGATTACTCTGTCAATTGTGGAACGATTTTGAAAATTATTTTTGTATTCGAAAGGGTGTGCTCCCCTTGTGGTCCCATTGCAACTATATCAGGATCTGATGATGGGATCCCAAGGAAATGGAAGGAAGCCCCCAAATTTGTTAGGTATGTACTATTTTGACATATATTTTCTAAAGCTATTACAGTATTTACATTTGGTAGTCATCGTTCATAATGATGAGCTGATGATGGAAGATAAAACTCCTTAACGGTTAGGAGTTGGAAGATAAATCTTTAAATGTTACCTTTAGGTGTAGGTAGCACAAAAAGAATAGTGTTTTATTAATATTAAAGGTTTGCATATGAGGTGTATTAAATTAAATCTTTATTAAGTCATTTTATACTTTTTAGTTTTTGAAGTCGGTTTTATTAAACGAAGTTTTTTTTTTAATAAAAATTGAACTAAGATATTCCTTATAACAATAACTATCTGCAAAAGTAAATCTCTAAGAAGATGACTTACGCCGCGGGAGGGCCTTGCTATGCCATGGCCCAGTGATTCGTCAGACAGATGAGATATCAAACGTTACACAACAGTCACTCCATGGTTTATTTGTAAGACTTTAACTTATTAAAGAATTATTAATCAGTACTTATTACTATTTTACATTTATGTATATAAATATTAATGATATACATAAAAAAGAAACAATTTAAAATACATACTTAAAAATATTTCAAGAAAACGTGGACGACAGACTTCAGGTACAGGGATCCAAGGCACCAATGGTTAGTCTTCAAAAGACGGGAACCTCATTATATGGCCCGGTCGCTCATTATTCGGTCAAGAAGAACTGCCTTCCGCATCAAACCTCTGATCGATCCTTTAACGTTAGTCTCTTAAGATGTTAGTCGAGACTCTTGGCAATCAATTCGTGAGCAGATATGACGAAACAATAAATAATAAATAAATATTTGGGACATCTAACACACAACACCATCTACTCCCAAACTAAGCTGAGCTTGTGTTATGGGTACTAGACAACTGATGTAATTACATTTATAATTTTTTTTTGTAAATACCTACATATTATACATATAAAACACCCAAACTCCGAAACAAATATTTGTAGATCATACAAACATTTGGTCCGACCCGGGAATCGAACCCGAGACCTCATGATCAGCAGTCGCACACGCCAACCGCGAGACCAACGAGGCAGAGAGAACGAAATATCTAGAACATTCCTTATTGCATTAAATAACACCACAACTTAAATATTTAACAAGTCTATTATTATTGCCTTACGGAAGAATTCTATAAATAAATAATGTTGAATTCCGTTAGCATTCTATTTTAAAATAACATATGTTTCGACGCAGCCGTTTTTACAATTCGTATCAATATAGCCATATCAAAATAAGTATCGTAATATTTCGCTAACGACCTGATATGAATGCGTTGATTGTGTTGCCGGCAACAGATTTAAAAAATATTGATCGTTTTTGTGATTTTGTAACTACTGCTGCACAGAATTCTGCTAAACAAACTTGTATGTCTCTATATTCATACATCTGTCTTAATATATATAAATCTCGTGTCACAATGTTTGTCCTCAATGGACTGCTAAACCACTTAACCGATTATAATAAAATTCGCACACCATGTGCAGTTCGATCCAACTTGAGAGATAGGATAGTTTAAATCTTAAATTAAAGGGCCACCCATCCTTAAAAAAAAATTATGGCAAAACGACGTTTGCCGGGGCAGCTAGTACTAATATAAAAAGCTGAAGAGTTTGTTTGTTTGTTTGAAAGCGCTAATCTCAGGAACTACTGGTCCGATTTGAAAATTCTTTCAGTGTTAAACAGCCCATTTATCGGGGAAGGCTATATAACATCACGCTAAGACCTACAGGAGCGGAGCACCAATCAAGAATGTTACAAAAACGGGGAAAATTATCCGCTCCGGGTAGACGCAAAGGAGGTTGCGTGGGTCGGCTAGTATCTTTATAATAGGTATGTTCGATACTTAAATGAAGTTGAAACATCTGTTTGTAATTTACAAGTAAAATTTTAATAACAACAAAAAATAACCGACTTCAAGAACGACCAAATTGAAATGGGAAAGCACCAGCTTTTAAATAAAAAAGAAAATAACAAATACACTAGTCGTTCTTACGAATTTCGAAGGTTTCCCTCGATTTCTCTTGGATGCCATCATCAGATCTTAGTGTCCTTCTCATGGTACGACCGACAGGATATCTTCCTACATTAAAAAAAGAATCATCAAAATCGGTTAATAAACGACGAAGTGGATAACTTCAAAGTTGTTGCGGACACACATAAAAAAATATGCGGTCGAATTGAGAACCTCCTTTTTCGAAGTCGTTTAAAAATAAAAAGGTTTTCACTAAATGCAAAGGCAAGTATCAAGACTACTAACATAAAAGAAAACATGTTTTTGTCTGTGTTCTGGCTAAACTCTGGAACGGCTGAACCGATTTTGACGGGACCTTCACTGGCTTTTTTGTAGAATAGTTTCGCCCCGGGGCGTTGCCTGGATTTTCTGTTATACTGCTTGTTATAGATAAATTACACACACACAAATGATCGTGCTCAATACATAATTAATTGTCCTTGGTTTGGAATCGAACCTGTGATCTCTATTTTAGCAGTTAGGTCAGTAACCAAATCAATAAGCTAGTCAAGTTATATTCTTCTTAAATACAATAACAATTTATGAGATTATTACACCGGTTTGTTGCTATTCTATTTAGTTAAACACTTTCGTTGACAATCTCTTATTTCTTCCTGTATAGCAAGGTATACTTATGATTAGTTCCGCTGTGCAGTTCCGTCACGATATTTACTTCTATTAGGTAATCTAGCACCGGATCGATATTGGAAAAATATCTCTAGGCGCATGTTAGTGCTTTCGGAAACGAACTCGAAGTTAGTTATTTAGATGTGGACGTTAGAACTATCGACTACTAACTAACTAGAAATCTCTGAGACAAGTTCTCAGTTGGTATTAATTTCTAATACTCTTTTTCCACCACGGAAGTCTCATACGAACACATAAATAATAGGTAGGTATAAATTCCGTGACAGTTTCCTACCGGCCTGTACCTTACTATTACCGGAATTACCTCGGTAAATCTATACATCTATATAAATAAATAAAATTGGAGTGTCTGTTTGTAATATTAAAATAATCGCGTTTTAATAAATGCATTTTTTCCAATGTTTGGCTGTCTGTTTGTATGTGCCGGCTAATCTCTAGAACGGCTGCACCGATTTTGAAGGAACTTTCACTGGCAGATAGCTGATGATATAAGGAATAGACTGGGCTACTTTTTAGACTAGCTTCGTTCCGTGGTGTTACCCGCGGTACGACAATAACCACAGTATGTGCGTAGGTAGTAAAGCCACGCTGATGTCAGCACGATTGGGCTGGTACTACCCTCGCACAGAAAAGATCAACGTAAAATCACAGCATTCGTGTTGTCGTGTTTCGTTGGTGAGTGCGAGACCGGAAGTCTAATGATGCAGAATCATCACTAGGCCGGCAGGGTGTGGGTCACCATGCTTTCATTAAAAAAAACAGGAGGTAACATTGCGGGGTTCAGCTCGTATACCATACCTTCAGTATCTCTAGCATAATACCTACGTAACATAATGCGTTTAATAATGAATGTGACTGATGATTATGACTCATGTAGAAGCCACTGGAGCCGCAAGTTGTCATTTTGTCACGTACCATTGACGAAATATACGTCATTCCACGTACCAACCACTTTATTTGACCGTAATGACTTTCTACTCACTCGTACCTAATAATACTCGAATTAGGTAACACACATGCCATTTTACTCTGCACATTTCTTTTTAAAGACAACTGCTTGTATAAGTCTTGTATAAGTGCTGTGTCGCGGAGGACTTTATAAACGTACATGAAACAGACTTGACATGAAGAGACCACTTCATTGAGCGGTAAATATTTTTTTCTCCGAGTCTCCGGCTTACTTTGCAAATCCGGCTAAAACGAAAAAGTCTTTCCACTTTTCAGGTATATTATATAGCATATGTCACTCACAAATAACGTAGCCTTCTATTGGTAAAAGAATTTTCAAAATCGGTTCAGTAGATCCAGAGATTACTCCCTTACAACGTCACAAACTCACAAACGTACAACCTTTACCTCTTTATATGATAGTAAGTATAGATACAGACGAACAAATGACACATTAAGTAAAAAATGTCAAAGGCAAACGACGAAAATACTGAATAGTTGGATGAATGGCTTTGTTCCCAACTTTCAATTTCTCCACATTTCTACGAAATATTCTTGGTAACAATTTAAGTTTCCATTTCACTTCAAGTCTTGTAACCAGTTTGTAATGTCTTAAGAAATATAGTGCACAAGATCTAATTTCCGTTAGAATATTATTTATGTTTTAACTTGAAACCGTATTTCTTGCCGTCAGACAAGGTTGTGGACAACTTTTTAGATATGTCTTAATTGACAATAACAGAATACTTAAAACCTTTTACTCTATGGGCAATAGGAAACAGGTGGTTAACTAATCCTTAACAAAATGTTAATAATGAGTGGCTAAAGTTTTGTAGCCTAAGTTACTCCTTATATCATTAGCTACCCATCAGTGAAAGTCCCGTCAAAATCGGTCCAGCCGTTCCGAAGATTAGGCGGAACAAGCAGACAGATAGACTAAAATTAAAAAAAAAAATTGATATGTGTACCGTGTATTTATAAAATATAATACATACATTTAGTAGAAAAGCAGTTATTTTAATATTACAAATAGACACTCCAATTTTATTTATTTCTCTCTCGAGATAAAATAACCAGTATTTTAATTTAATCTCGAAATTCAAGCTATAAAAATATATTAATGTTATTCTCGTCTGAGATGTTTTTTTTACGAACTAGGAGGGCAAACGAGCCGACGTATCGCCTGATGGTAAGCGATGACGGCCGCCCATAGACACTCGCAACACCAGAGGCATCACAAGTGCGTTGCCGGCATTTGGAGGACGGGGAGAACACTCACTCGGTGAAACATAGTGCAGGCGCTATTTCACACCGGTTTTCTGTGAGGCCGTAGTAACACTCCGGTCGAGCTGGCCCATTTATGCCGAAGCGTGGTTCTCCCAAAGCAACAGTGCATTACTACAAAACTCCTAGCTGTATATACTTGCATATTAGAGCTTAATACAGTAGTATAGTTCACCTACGTGATTATAATTTTAATACTCATCGCCCGTATTGGATGCAACAACTTCGAAACAAGTCACGTACAAAATTAATGGAGTGATGTAGATATGCTGTTAAACACTTATTACAAGTTACTATTTGCATATTATGAGTCCGGTCCCTAACTTCAGGCCTGCTGCCTAAGGTCAGTTTTTGGATGGGTGACCATGTTTAACACATTGACACCTCTATGCATCTCAGAGAGAATGTTAAGCAGTCTGTCCCCGTTGTCATGCGAAAATAAGTGGTGGTATATACATATTCGTATTTCACAACAATAACCACAAGTGCGTGCGGGTGCGATGACACTATCTAAACGAATGGACTATACCTGTCAAAAAACCTATCACAAACGGTTGCCTGCTATAACTCGTTCGATCTTCTTAAAAATATTGCAAAAAATATCCCAAAGGCCTTGCTCATCACACGTCAGGCCTAATGAGTTTAATCGACGCAGTAACAGATCCGCAATACATCTGACATGTGAATGACAATGACAGGGTACAATTGGCTGGCTGCAAGGTTGAGCATTGATTACTTGGTAATCTGGGTTAGGGGACAATGGGCACTAGTCGTATACTTATTACAATAGGATTTTCTGTACATACATATACACTTAATGTCACGCCTATCTCCCAGAGGTGTAGGCAGAGACAGTTGATCTCTATTTACCACGGTCCTGATATACTTCTTTTGCTTCGTCCATGTTATAAATTGCTGCGTGCAAATCGGTTCTTGGTACTTTTTTTTAGTAGTTCTTATTTAGCTAACTCGCCTCACCGCTTCGATCACTTTTCCGGGATAAATATACTTTGTCTTATTTCCAACAGTAATCTACATTTATTCCATCTAATTCCATTCAGTACTTCTGGCATGATTAAATAAAAAATATTCATCTATACATCTAGGAGTATCTGTTTGTTATATTAAAATAACCGCTTTTAAATAAATGCATATGTATGTATTCACGATACATGTACCAAAATAACATTTTATTTCAACTTTTGTCTGTCTGTTAGTTCACTTTGGATTTTCACTGGCAGGTAGCTGATGATCCAGCGAGTAATGTAGGCTACTTTTTTTAGATTACCTTTGTCTGCAGTTGTTGCACCGCGGGCAACACCGCGGGGCTTAGTCTAAACTAAAATTGAAATGTGTGTACGACTATCGGTAGTAGAATTCCCAATTTCATAAATAGGTCTAAAATAATAATTGGGAAAATGCGAGTGTTTATCAACCCTGAATCTCCCCTTTAGGGATAAAGTGTATTACAAAATAAAAAAAGCATATAGCTATAACAATTCTGCAACTAATTAGCGGTTTCCCAACGTGTTATCTCGTTCAGTGGTGTATTTGATTGATGGATTATATCCATCATATTCATGTAACAAATGCCTTTGTAGTATTACACAATAGCAGTTAATATTGCTTACATACTTAGAGATGTATTTTTAATTTTTTCAGGTAATCACCGGGATACTAGTAGCTGAATCAAAAGGTAGATATCTTAAGTGGGAGTCTGAACGTGTTACTGATCGATAGAATGGACGAGGACTCTTTCTGCTAGCAATCATTATGGGCATGTTTGTTAATGAAGGTTGAGTCTCTTTCTGGTAAGCTGTAACGCTTCAAGTAATGGGATCGGTAGGTGCCAAGCCCTAATATGGCGGGTATGAGGCTTGATCGAAAAGACTCGACCTGGTAATGATTGGATTGATCACCATCATCGAAATCACCTTCATAGTCTAGTGCTAAACATAGGCCGCTCCTTAGAAAGGAGTTTTGATGTACTAAATCATGCTTGCATGACGAGTTTGCTTGTCGTGCATGGTTTGCTCCCTCATTCGACATTTACGACTCCCATGGGATGAAAAAGTGTGGTGATACTTCGTATTCTAATTCGTCGCCAGGAATAAGAACCTGGCTTACCCAGACAAGCCATTTTACGGGTTTCTAACCATCCCGCTTGTATTATACATCATCATCAATAACCCATAACGTCGCACGGCTGGGCTCGGGTCTCCACTCAGGAGAGGGTTAAGGCCATACGTCCCCACGCTGGCCAAGTGCGGGTTGTGGACTGGCAAGACTATGTGTTGGCTACGTAATCTTACCGTTGGATGTTTTTAAGCCACCCAAAGGCCTCCAACTAAGCTTCACGACTGTTATCCTATGATAACAACCGGGACCGACTACTTAATGTGACCTCCAAATCACGGAAATACTTCACGGTATACGGTCACCCATCCAGGTACTGACCGCGGCGTCTTTGCTTAACCTCGGTGATTGTTTTTAATCACCGAGTGCAACTGGAGCGCCTTGCATTATACGATATGATGATAACTACACACTAATGACGTCACTAATTAACTGTATTGAGTGAAATGGGTTTTACCTAACATACATTGTTATATAATATGTATATTTCCTAACAACAGTAATTTACCAGTAATGATTAGAAGTCATTAAGGTCATCCCATTAACTACGGTATGTAGTTTTAGTAACATAATCCATTATAAGTAATAAATATGGGCAAACTATAGATTTTTGTCTATTAATCTACTTTTTAAGGCCGTAATGATATTTGAAAAGCATAATAAAAAACTCGCTATTCATACATACAGTATTACATAAAGTTATCGTAAAAATTCTACACTGCCTGATGGAAATCATAAACAGAATCCAAAAGTGGTGGTCAACATACTGCGAATGCAGACAATGCAACAATGCAGCATGGTGACCCACACCATGGCGGGCTAGTGATGCTTCTGCATCATTGGGCCTCCGGTCTCGTACTCACCAACGAAACATGACAGCACAATCGCTGTCATATTACGTTGATTTCCTGTGCGAGGGTCGCCGATTTTCCGCCCCGGTCGTGCTGGCCCGTTCGTGCTGAAATCAGCGTGACACTAATTTGTTTCTTGTTTGATCACAACTTAACTTATGTGAACATGTACAGAACAGATCAGTATGGTCTGACAGTGTGTTGAGCTATATAGAGGGTAGCTCTATAGAGGGTGTTGGGTATATAGAGTCCTATACTAGTAATTGGCGCATGGTACAAGAGATGAGTGCGTGCGTGCGGTACCGAAAACAGCGCTGGGCGCCGCCACCGGCTCCGATATCCGTCTGGTACACAAAATAGAATCTCTTGCAGGATGGCTGGGTTAATTGTTTTACCACGTAATCTATACAAATAAATAAAATTGGAGTGTCTGTTTGGTACATTACACTTCATGGACAACGGCTTTTGAAACTTAGTAATGTACCATAGTCAATAACACTTTAACAACGCGTGACTACGGCTTTTGAAATTGTTTCATGCTTTTTCAGTGTCATTTTTTGTCGTAGTTGGCTATTAGTTTTTACTTTTTTTTTTAAATAACCGCTTTTTACTAA
Source organism: Spilosoma lubricipeda (assembly GCA_905220595.1). NCBI lineage: Eukaryota > Metazoa > Arthropoda > Insecta > Lepidoptera > Erebidae > Spilosoma > Spilosoma lubricipeda. The sequence goes on along the minus strand of HG992294.1, from coordinate 15,748,954 downwards.
ATTCAGATGTATGTATACACGGTACATATACCAAAAATGTAGTTAAAATTTTTTTGACCGTCTGTCTGTCTGTTTGTTCCGGGTAATCTCTGGAACACAATACATACATCCAAATCCCAAAAGTTTTTTCAGTTCAGACACATGTTTGTAAATTGTCATTAAAATATAAAACATACTTAAATACTTACCAATTAATATAAATATAACATCCCTAAATCAAAACAGTACAACTGTCAGTAGTTAACAATTAATTTCTAATTAATTAGTAAACACGGATTACTTAGACAGAGTTAGCAAGCATAAATGCTTGCACGAACCGATTCGGTATTTCACACGAAGAGAGTCATATCATTCATTAACTTTCGTACTACTGTGCGTGTCGTGTCTCAGTAGTGTTCGTTCGTAGATGACAATTCTGTCGAGATGACACTCCAATATCATACTCAACAGTCTATAATAATCCTCTGCTAGAAATACCTGGTTCTCTTTAGAAGGGAGGTCTTGACCTTCACTACCACGCTGGCTAGAAAGGATGTATCCCTTCTCCTTTCGCTTTATTCCGTATATATATATTTTATCGCGGTAAAAAGTAGTCCTTCCTATATCCTAAAGAATCAAAGTGCGTATCTCCATGACAACTCAATTTACAGACTTCAAATAAAAAAAAAGTTTCAATTAAAACCCAACTACGATAAAAAACGACGCTGAAAAAGCATGAAACAAGTTTCACGTAGTCACGCGTTGTCACTACGGCTTTTGAAACTTAGTAATGTATCATAGTCCATAACACTTTAAAAACACGTGACTACGGCTATTGAAACTTGTTTCAAGCGTTTTTAGCGTTGTTTTTTCTCGTAGTTGGGTTTTAGTTTTAACTTTTTTTTGTATTTAAAATGTTTTGTTGCCTCTATACATTAATTTCTTTGCAAAGTATATGTTAAATATGTACCATAGAAATTTCTTAATTGTCGAATAAATGCGGACAAAGTCACGAGAAAATGCTAGTTATAAATATATATTTGTTAAAATGTACGAGTAACGCTCTTTCCAATGATACCAAACACGACATATTTATCTAAAATTTATTTTTTAATACACTACTTTATGACGGCTAGAGGGCGCCACCTTAGATTTAGTGATACGTCATATAGCCTTTAACCAGACGACAATCATGACGCCTCACACTACACCTCATTTGTCTAGTTCTAATGAGGAGTTAAGCAGCTATGAGGGAACAAATGAACATACATACATACATAGCCTGTCAAAATCATAAACCTCTTTTGGCTTTGCCGTAGTCGGGTAAAAAAGTAGGAGCTATTTGTAATCGGTGCAGCAGTTTTTAGCAGTGACAGAGTTACTTTCAAGTTTATAACATTAGTATGGATGTTAAAAATACCTGACATAATACTAGTAGTTGAACTGGTCATAACACGGGCAATAAAAGACATATTATTCTAACGTATATATAAAGTTTTTTAACCAAAACTGTACTTTTAATTTATATTCGGATATAGTCTATAAAAAAAAAACTTTAAATCCTGCAATATTACTTTTAACAGTCTCAAGTCTTTTATGTATATTCTGCAGTAATTAACATTCGATACAGCATTTGAATGTCAAGGTAATCGGAAACGTACAGCTTAAAGGAATCTAATAAATAAAAACTTTAATCATTAAGAGATGTGGACGTAATTTATCTATAAACTAGCCGACCCACGCAACCTCGTTTACGCCTTATATTGCCCGTAGCGTGAAAATTTCCCCCGTTTTTGTGACATTCTTCATTGTTGCTCTGCTCCTATTAGTAGTAGCGTGATGATATATACCCTATAGCCTTCCTCGATAAATGGACTATCCAACACCGAAAGAATTTTTCAAATTGGACCAGCGGTTCTTGAGATTAGCGTGTTCAAACAAACAAACAAACAAACAAACTCTTCAGCTTTATATATTAGTATAGATAATGTTATTAGACATTGAAAGTATTGAGAAAATAATGGGCAAGTATATTTACCAGCAGTGTGATTGCCTAGTTAGTACAAACTAGATTAAACATTCGTCTGTGGGATGTGTCCAGTTACCATTATTACGGTTAAATAAATATTTCGGATATTTAACACACAACGCCATCTATTCGCAATGCTTTGTGTTATGGGTACTAGACAACTGATATTGAAACATAAATACTTTTATTTTTAACCGACTTCAAATAAGGAGAAGGTTCTTAATTCAACCGTACAAATGTTTTCTTTTTATGTGTGTTCGCGGATAACTTCGTCGTTTATGAACCGACTAGCTGACCCACGCAACCTCGTTTGCGCCTTATATTGCCCGTAGCGTGAAAATTTCCCCCGTTTTTGAAACATTATTCATTTTTGCTCCGCTCCTATTAGTAGTAGCGTGATGATATATACCCTATAGCCTTCCTCGATAAATGGACTATCCAACACCGAAAGAATTTTTCAAATCGGACCAGCGGTTCCTGAGATTAGCGTGTTCAAACAAACAAACAAACTCTTCAGCTTTATATATTAGTATAGACTAGCCGACACACGCAACGTCGTTTGCGCCTTATATTGCCCGTAGCGTGAAAATTTCCCCCGTTTTTGAAACATTTTTCATTGTTGCTCCGCTCCTATAAGTAGTAGCGTGATGATATATACCCTATAGCCTTCCTCGATAAATGGACTATCCAACACCGAAATAATTTTTCAAATCGGACCAGCGGTTCCTGAGATTAGCGTGTTCAAACAAACAAACAAGCAAACTCTTCAGCTATATATATTAGTATAGATTTTGATGATTCTTGTTTTAATAGAAAGGAGATATCCCAACAGAAGTATCTTGATAAGGACACTAAAATCTGATGATGACATCCAAGAGAAATCGATAGATTTTGTTAAAATTTTAGCCTATGTCCAGCCGTGGACTGTCAAATGATTGATAATATAATTAAAAATATACGTAAATATATTTAATTACTCAATACTGACTTAATTTCATAACTGTCACGGATTAAAAGAAACTGTTGTTTGCGGTCGTTGCTCTTACGAAAATTAAGTTACATTATATTATTTTAAAGATATACAGCATGGCGCAACATTGCCTTTTTGTTTTGTCTGTGTGGCTAGCTATTATAGTATTACTACACCTGATAATTAACAGTTACAACTAGTCACTCGAGTGTTGCCAACTAATCCTACTAATGTTATAAATGCGAAAGTTTGTAAGTATGGATGGATGTTTGTTTCTCTTTCACGCAGAAACTACTGAACGGATTTGGATGAAACCTTACAGTAATTTAGCTTATACATCAGAATAACACATAGGCTACTATTTGCCGCGGTAACCGACATATACGCGGGCGGAGCCGCGGGCAACAACTAGTATATAATAACCTTAGACATATCACACAAGCGTTTGGTATCCTATGTCTGGGTGTACAGATCAGGGATGTTGCGGATATTCGCATCCGCATCCGCAAATGCGGAGCTTCCGCATAGATATGGACATCTGCATCCGCATCCGCATCCGCAATAATCAATGCGGATTTTCATGCGGATGCGAATTTAATAAAACTTGCGACATGAATGAAATTGGGCGGGGCCGGCGAATGGTGCGTGCAGATCTCAAGTGACACTGACCAAAAAGAGCGAAAAAAATTGGTGACGGGATCCGACGCATTTGTTGTGATGCATCATTTGTTTCTTGTAAATTAATCATTATATGTTTGCTTTCGTTTTGGATTACTTATTGCATAGAAAGATATTAGTATAAATGCCGTTATGTTACACCGGTAAAACGTTTTATTGTAAGTAAAGTTTATAACCATACTCTTTATTTTTCCACCTACTTAGATCCTCGCTATAAGCACGATTTTTACACCGGTGACTAAGGAAAAGAAGAATAAAGACGATATTTTGATGATATCAAATATAGAGAAAGACTTATTCGTATAGACGTAAAAATGGTCAAAGAACACTACTTATCTTCTTAATTTATTACGTGCTTATAAATATTTTATGATGTTATTCCTATTGTGATTTACTTCATATTTATTCATTTGTTTGTATTTTTTTATTTACTTTCATATTTTATCATTTAATTCCTTTCTTTATTTAATTTTAAACACCAAAGCTAGCCATGCATTTGTCTTGCTACATTTTATGTGCCCATCCAAAGGTTGCCTGTAAGAAATTGCTTCTTAGCGATAAGGCCGCCACTTGTACATGGTTGTTAAATTGACATACCTACTCCTAAATGTAAATTGTAATAATTGGTATACAATAAAGTTTATTCCATTCTATTCCACGGAAAGAATATGGAAACACTAGGACCTGGGAAATCAAGTTTCGTTCGAAAGCCATGCTTAAAAAACGACCTTGCTGTAATGTAAGAATCGTCAAGTGAAGATGAAAGCCAAGAAATACCAGAAAACGGTAGTACTAAAGTTGTACTCAAAAGGGAATTACTTTCTTACCACACTAAAAAAAAATCATGTAGATGAAAATCCTCGTTGTGTGTTCATCGTGAGGAATTGAAGATAATCATGAAGATTTTAATAAACTCTACCTGGCAGTGTTCCTAGCCAACAAATATTTAGTAGCGGGGATTTAACTAACGAATCTCTGCGTAACCGCCTTGATTTTTAACTCTTCCTTTAAGCTCCTATTTCCATATTAAAAAAATTACATCCGCAACATCCCTAATCTGTAGTACAGATTAGGGATGTTGCGGATGTCATTTTTTTCACATCCGCGGATGCGGATGCGGATGCGGATTTTCGAAGGCTCACATCCGCGGATGCAGATGCGGATGCGGATGTTTAAAATTATACATAAATACAGTAATTCAATGAAGAATTAAAACAATGATAATGTAATTATTAACATTTATATTATTGAAAATTTGTGTTAAGTATAAATGCTCCTATTTTTTTGACTTCACTTACTAATTACCATATATGTATGGTGGCGCTCGGATCGCCTTCGTTATACTGTTCGCTCCGCTATTAATACGATCAAATAAAAAAAATAAGTAGTTAATGTCGGATTATTTAATCGGAACATCTAAATATATATCAATATATGTACTGGTGATGTAGTGCAGTGGCAGTGATTACATTTAAAGTCAAATAAACCTAAAGAGAAAATTCCATAGTGAGGTGTGCCTTCAAACTACCCGTGTTTTGCAAATATAAAACAACACTTTTTGTTAAATTGCTTAAACACTTACAAACTATAGCTCGCCGGCGCGGTGGAATTGACGGGATCCTGCGCGTGTTATACGGCCTCAAATTTGAGAAACTTTAAATATTTTTAAAAATAATTTTTTTTTGTGACATTAACGCCATCTATTGCAAATTAAAGACCCTACCATCGATTATTGCAAGCAGGTCGCTGTTGGTTCTCGTTTGTGTTCTATGCCCCTGCCATCTATCGGTCTTTGAGTTAAAAAGCGCGATTAAGAGGTACACAATGGCCAAGTGTCTTACATGTGGTAAATTTGTTGGTGCGAGAGGTGGCGCTAGGTGTACAAATTGTAAGAACGGTGACCCGGTCACCTCAAATAAGAAAACAAAAAATGATGGAGGGCCTTCCCGCCCAAGTCCGTCGTGTTCCTACGAGGACGCCACGGATGTCTCGGGCGCGGAGCAGATTAGTCCTAAGGATAGCTTACCGCCGGCAGTGAATATCGCAAGGGAATTAAGGATGCTTAGATCCGAACTCGGCGATAAAATTGACGATCTCAGGGGTGAGGTAAAGGAATACCGTGAAGAGATCGGGGCGATGCGCCACGCCATCGAGACCTGCAACCAGCGCATGGACTCCCTCGAGGATAGACTGAACGCGCTCGAGGACTGCCGGGGGTCCCCCGACGGAGTAATGGAGCTCCAAAACACGGTAGAAAAATTGAAAATAGAGATAAACGACCGCGAGCAAGAGTTACTCTCGGCGGATTTGGAGATCGGCAACCTACCCGAAGATAAGGGTGAAAACGTCATCCATACCGTCGAGCTGGTGGCTAAGAAGCTGGGCGTGGCGCTCGGGGCTAGCGACATCGTGTTCGCCGAGCGAGTGGGCCCCAGAACGGACCGCTCGGGGGGAGCGACCGAGCCACAGGAGGGGGCGCGCGGCCGGCGCGTGGTGGTGCGGTTGGCGCGCCGCCACCTGCGCGACGAGATGCTGCGGGGCGCGCGCGTCCGGCGCGGCGCTACGACGGCGGACCTCGGCCTGCCTGGCCCGCCGCGCCGCTTCTACGTCAACGAGCGGCTCACCAAGGCGAACAAGCTTCTGTTCTACCGCGTGCGCCAAGCCTCGGCCGACCAAGGCTGGAGGTACACGTGGACGAGCCACGGCCGGATCCTGGCAAGAAGAGGCGACGGGCAGCGCACATACAACATTCGCTCCGAGGCGGATCTTCAACGAGTTTTTGGTGGCGTCGCAGCAGATACTAAAGTCGGTTAACAAGACTGAACCGATGTACATGTCACAAATAAATTTGTGTTTTTGTTCCTACTTATTTACTTATTCTCACTATTTTCTCATTGTCGTGTTTGTATCTAAAACCTATGTACTCGTTCGAGTGTTGTTAACCATATTGTCCTGTGCTAAACCAGAAAAAGCCACAATCAAATATCTTAGTAAAATACCACACAAACAGTTAATTCTAAAATGTCTTTATTATCATATATTTACACATATATATTTTATAAATTTATCTAAATATCTACATACTAATCTACCATATACGCTAAATCTTACACTATATAAACTAAAAATTCAATGCCTCTCTTACTCACACACAAAACATCAGTCTACTCAAATACATTTAGACACTACAAACAAAAATGCACCGAACTAAAAATCTAAAAGTTGGATTATTCAATGCTGGATCACTCGGCACTCGTCATGATGAATTCCTGGCCGCCATGGACGAGCTCTCGGTGGACATCATGGCGATCAACGAGACATGGCTGAGGGCCGGGGAGGAGGGCCGCGCGCCCGCCGTGCCTGGCTACAGGCTGCGCCACGTCCCACGGCCCAGCGCCGTGCGCGGCGGCCGCGGCGGCGGCGTGGGCTTCTACGTGCGGCGCGGCCTAAACGCGCGCACCCTGGCGCACCCCGCCTCAGCACTCGTCGAACAGATGTGGCTGCAAATAAACGTCAACACCCAATCAGTACTCATCGGCACAGCCTATAGGCCACCTTGGCTGGGCGTCGACACGTTCCTGGACTCTCTCTCGGACTCTCTGTCTTCTTTCCCCAACGCAGATAAAATCGTCTTACTCGGAGACTTCAACATAAACATACTAACCCAAAATGATACTAAAACCGGGCTACTTAACAACTTCCTACAGTGTTTCAGTATCCCTAATGTTGTCACTGAACCCACCCACTTCACAGAAAACACTGAAACACTGATAGACGTGATCTGCACGGACGCTCGCGTGCGGAGTGTGGTGGTCTCCCACATACCTGAACTTGGTCATCACGCACTGGTTACGACGGAGTTACAACTCATAGTTGCGAAACCTCCACCTCACTGGATCAATTATCGACCGTTAAAAGATATACTCGTTGACCAATTCCAAATTGATATAAACAAAATGGACTGGGACTTCACTGGGAGCATGTCTGATGTAAACACTATGGTGAACGCATTTACCAAACATGTCATAATGTTATTCGAATTACATGCACCATACAAAAAGGTTAAAATAAAGGAAGACTCATACCCATGGATCACTGATACGGTGAGAGAAATGATGCAACTCAGGAACAAATATTACTCCAGATGGAAGTCGTCTTCGAATGAGATACACATGCAGTCCTACAAGGAGCTCAAATACTTGGTCAGAGCAGCTCTGGAAAGTGAAAAACGAGCATATTTCACTATGCATATTGAAAACAACATTCACCACCCAAGAAAGTTATGGAAGCATCTCAAGACAACAATAAATATAAAAAAAAAACAAGATCCCGACCTGCCACTTGCTTGCAGTGACCCTGACCTCCTAAACCAACACTTCCTCGATGTTCCCGGCTGTGACTATGTAACTATCAGCGACCTGACATATTTAGAATTCAACAGGCTTAGCACAAACAGCTTCCACCTTCAACCTGTTAATGAGAACTGTGTGTTAAAAATAATACATAGTCTTAAGTCCAACGCGTTGGGAGTTGATGATATCTCCCTCCAAATGATATCCATGACACTCCCCCAATCTCTCAAAGCCATCACCACCATCATCAACACCTCAATTACTACCTCTACCTTTCCAGAGCTATGGAAGATTGCAGTGGTCAAGCCAATTCCTAAAGTTTCCAACCCGGAGAGCGCTAAGGACCTTCGCCCAATCAGTCTGCTGCCCTGCTTATCCAAAATTTTGGAGAGGGTGGTTTGCAACCAGCTGACTGCGTACCTAGAAGAGAATAGCCTGTTGCCTAGACGTCAATCAGGGTTTCGCAAAGGACATAGCACTAGCACAGCCTTGGTTGATGTTGTGGATAGCATACTTGAAGCCAGAGACCAAGGCAAGGGTACCATCCTGACCCTACTAGACTTCTCCCGAGCTTTTGACAGTATAAACATTGATCTCCTTCTCTCAAAGCTGTCGTACTATGGGATATGTAGGGAAGCAGTTGAATGGTTTAACAGTTACCTCAAAAATAGACATCAGTTTGTGCAGGTCGCTGGTGGAAGGGGAGGCGTTAAATTGTCATCCTCTTACATGCAACTAAAGAGAGGTGTCCCCCAGGGTTCCATAATCTCCCCAATACTGTTTCTCCTGTATAGTGCTGATGTGATAAGTTGCATAAGACACTGTGATTTCCACATGTATGCCGATGATCTGCAGATCTACTATTCATTTCATCCGCGAGACAGTATTGAGGCTGTAAGAAAAATAAATCAGGACTTAGAGAGCATCTCACAGTGGGCCAAAAGAAACTGCCTCGTTCTAAATCCAAACAAATCTAAGTACATGATCATGGGTACAAAAAACATCATCCATCAAATCGCCAACCAACAACAAGTACTAACATTGGCAAGCAGCACACTGGAGCGTGTAACCGAAGCTCGTAACCTTGGGGTGATCTTCGACGAACAACTGCATTTTGAATCACATGTACAAGAGGCTGTACGCAGTTGCTTTTACCGCCTGAAGCTGCTTTATGGTATCCGTCCCTATATCTCTGTCAGCATGCGTACAACGCTATGTGAATCCCTGATATTATCCAAGCTGAACTATGCTGACACTGTATTTGGGGCCTGCCTACTCGGCAGAACTGAGCGACTCATCCAGCGAGTACAAAATGCATGTGCACGTTACTGCTACAACATCCCTCCCCGCTCACATATCACACCATTTCTTAATAATGGAAACCTGATGAAGATGTCATCGAGACGCAAACTCCACCTGGCCACTTTGCTCTTTGGAGTGGTGCTTACCGGTAGACCGCATTACTTGCACAGTAAGCTATCATGGTCTAGGGATCAAAACAGGTATGCGACTAGGGCATCGTCGTACCTCATGAATACACCCATTCACAGGACTGCTGCCTTTAGAGGCAGTTTCAAACTGGCTGCAACCCGCTGCTGGAATGACTTGCCTCCGCCGATCCGTGCCTCAACAACAGTTGCAAGTTTCAGTATTAGATACAAGAGATACTTAATTGACATGCAAAAACAACATAACACATGAGTACTGACATTCACCGATGACATCTTGCATAGTACACCACAAACATCTCACAAGTCTCACGAAACCACACTTATTACCGCACAACACTTTTAATTTACATTAAAGCATCCAGAACACAGAACACATTTACTCAGAATCCAGAATGGTCTAAAGAAACGGCTCTCGTACGCGGTTTTCTCTTCCTTTGTCAAAGACAAAAGAGGTAGAAGCCCAACAAATGTTTGCGCGGCTCGCACAGACTATATATGAAAGTATTTGGTCTGTCGCTGAGCCGCAATCTGAGAATGGGTAACATTGGCTGACATTATTTATTTTCCATAAAAATATATTTCATCTTTCACTATTTATATAATATATGTATGTACATAATTATTACATTTTATCAAACACACTACACAAATATACACCACCGGACACGAACAGACAAACGACACCGGGCGCGGGACCTATCATAATATCAGCGCTGCAGTCACCCTGACTGCAGAAATATGCTGAGATAGGCGCCTTTTCTGGCACTGCACAGGGCATTATAATTGCTTATTATGTCCTATAACCTCAAATAATGTATTTGTCCTGTGTATGTCAGAATAAATGTTTTTTCTTTCTTTCTTTCTTCTTTCTTAATTTTCATAGTATTAAGTTCAGTTAGAAATAGGAGCTTAAAGGAAGAGTTAAAAATCAAGGCGGTTACGCAGAGATTCGTTAGTTAAATCCCCGCTACTAAATATTTGTTGGCTAGGAACACTGCCAGGTAGAGTTTATTAAAATCTTCATGATTATCTTCAATTCCTCACGATGAACACACAACGAGGATTTTCATCTACATGATTTTTTTTTAGTGTGGTAAGAAAGTAATTCCCTTTTGAGTACAACTTTAGTACTACCGTTTTCTGGTATTTCTTGGCTTTCATCTTCACTTGACGATTCTTACATTACAGCAAGGTCGTTTTTTAAGCATGGCTTTCGAACGAAACTTGATTTCCCAGGTCCTAGTGTTTCCATATTCTTTCCGTGGAATAGAATGGAATAAACTTTATTGTATACCAATTATTACAATTTACATTTAGGAGTAGGTATATCAATTTAACAACCATGTACAAGTGGCGGCCTTATCGCTAAGAAGCAATTTCTTACAGGCAACCTTTGGATGGGCACATAAAATGTAGCAAGACAAATGCATGGCTAGCTTTGGTGTTTAAAATTAAATAAAGAAAGGAATTAAATGATAAAATATGAAAGTAAATAAAAAAATACAAACAAATGAATAAATATGAAGTAAATCACAATAGGAATAACATCATAAAATATTTATAAGCACGTAATAAATTAAGAAGATAAGTAGTGTTCTTTGACCATTTTTACGTCTATACGAATAAGTCTTTCTCTATATTTGATATCATCAAAATATCGTCTTTATTCTTCTTTTCCTTAGTCACCGGTGTAAAAATCGTGCTTATAGCGAGGATCTAAGTAGGTGGAAAAATAAAGAGTATGGTTATAAACTTTACTTACAATAAAACGTTTTACCGGTGTAACATAACGGCATTTATACTAATATCTTTCTATGCAATAAGTAATCCAAAACGAAAGCAAACATATAATGATTAATTTACAAGAAACAAATGATGCATCACAACAAATGCGTCGGATCCCGTCACCAATTTTTTTCGCTCTTTTTGGTCAGTGTCACTTGAGATCTGCACGCACCATTCGCCGGCCCCGCCCAATTTCATTCATGTCGCAAGTTTTATTAAATTCGCATCCGCATGAAAATCCGCATTGATTATTGCGGATGCGGATGCGGATGCAGATGTCCATATCTATGCGGAAGCTCCGCATTTGCGGATGCGGATGCGAATATCCGCAACATCCCTGGTACAGATCTATACAAATAAATAAAATTGGAGTGTCTGTTTGTAATATTAAAATAACCGATTTACTTAATGCATATGTATGTATACACGATACATGTACCAAAAATGTAGTAAAATTTTTTTTGTCTGTCTGTCTGTCTGTCTGTCTGTTTGTTCCGGGTAATCTCTGAAACGGCTGGACGGATTTTGACGGGACTTTCACTGGCAGGTAGCTGATGATCCAGGGAGTAACTTAGACTTTTTTAGACTAACTTTGTCCCGCGGCGTTACTGGCGATACAACAATAAGCGCGGGTAACACCGCGGGATTCAGCTAGTTATAGATATAAAACATACAGCAATATTATGAGAAATGTAGGTTGTAAAGAACACCCAGGACAAAGAGTTTACCAATTTACATAAGTGTGTGAAGTTATCTTATCTTACTAATGTTATAAACGTGAAAGTTTGTAAGTATGGATGGATGGATAGCAATATGTTTGTTACTCTTTCACGCAAAAACTATAGAACGGATTTGTATGAAACTTCACAGTAATATAGCTTATACATCAGAATAACCTATAAGCTACTATTTACCGCGATATATACGTATATATACGCGGGCGAAGCCGCTGGCAGCCACTAGTAAATAAATATTTTCATCGCACAAATATTTTTCCTGAATGGGAATCGAACGCTTAACAGTCAGGGTCACTGCCCACTAGATCAATAGGCCCTTCAAAATTAAACAACCATAATAAATAAATAAATATTTTCGGACATCTATCACACAGAGCCATCTAGTCCCAAGCTAAGCAGAGCTTGTGTTATGGGTACTAGACAACTGATACAAATACATATATACTTTTTTTTTTGTAAATACAGAAAACACCCAAACTCCGAAACAAATATTTTTAGATTATACAAACATTTGGTCCGATCCGGGAATCGAACCCGAGACCTCACGATCAGCAGTCGCACATGCCAACCGCGAGACCAACGAGACAGTCAATATGGGGAAGTGGAGGTGGAAGTGTTATAATACCTATATAACACTTCCACCTGATACTGGTGGAAAGACTGAGAGTACAACGCACTTGTGAGTGTGACTGAGCTACAGGTGTCCATGGGCGGCTGTTGGCACTTACTATCAGGTAAACCATTTGTGGGATTGCCCTCCTAAATCATAGAAAAACCAACTATAAAACTTTAAGAACGCTGAAGTCAAAGTTAGTAAAGTTTAACACCTTAAATACGCTAAAGTGGTTAAATGTTATTCATAAAGCCTTAAAACTTTTAAAAGGTAATATCTCGAGGGCTTTGTCTAAAGTGGCTATTTAGCCTTAGTTGGGAATAGAACTAAGACTTGAAAAAGTTCTAAGTGGTGAGTTTTTAATGCTTCCCTTCAATTTCCCTGAAGAATATTTACGTTGATAAGTTAAATTGAATTCAGTGAATAAGAATTCAGGCAATATTCAAAGTTACCCCGTTTTTGTTTTGTTTTTACATGTAACACAACGTCATCTAGTCCCAAGCTAAGCAGAGCTTTTGTTATGGCTACTAGACAACTGATATAAATACATACATATCTATACAAATAAATAAAATTGGAGTGTCTGTTTGTAATATTAAAATAACAGCTTTTTAATCAATGCATATGTATGTATACACGATACATATACCAAAAATGTGGTTAAAAAAAATTTTGTCTGTCTGTCTGTCTGTCTGTTTGTTCCGGGTAATGTCTGGAACGGCTGAACGGATTTTGACGGAACTTTCACTGGCAGGTAGCTGATGGTCAAGGGAGTAACTTAGTCTACTTATTTTAGACTAACTTTGTCCCGCGGCATTACTCGCAGTACAACAATAACCACGGGTAACACCGCGGGGTTCAGCTAGTTATACATATAAAGGAGGAGGAGGAGGAGGAGGCAGGAGCTGGATGCGAGAAGCCGAGGATCGAACTAAGTGGCGTGCAATTGGAGAGGCCTATGTCCAGCAGTGGACTGCGATAGGCTGATGATGATGATGATGATACATATAAAAAACCCAAAGTCCGAACCAAATATTTGCAGGTCTAAAAAAGTAGCCTAAGTTACTCCTTATATCATCTGCTACCTATCAGTGAAAATCCCATCAAAATCGGTCCAGCCGGTCCTGAGATTAGTCTGAACTAACAGCCAAACAGATAGACCGACCGAAGACGGAAGAAATTTAAAAAATGATAATTTGGAATATGTACTGTGTATACACACATATGCATTTAGTAAAAAGCGATTATATTAATATTACAAACAGACACTCCGGTTTTATTTATTTGTATAGATCAAACTACTACATATTAAACTTTTAAATGCTAATATTTTTAAGACCGATATTTCAACCTAGTTGTAGTACTAAAGTAGAAGTAACTAAATAAATTGATCCTGGCTTACAGGTTTATAACTTACCTACCTTAAATTGCTGCAACTAAATTTAGTTCAGAGATTTGTTAAATAAAGTATTTCTAATTTCTCTAACTGTTTTCGTAATCTAATTTACAGCATGAACCCAACAAGCAATTTCGAGTAACATATTTGCCATGTGTATCAGTTTATTGAGCCGATAAATAGGTATAATTTACCGCTCCAGTAAACAGGGCTAACCTACTTCTGATGATGTTTACTATTGTAGTAAGGTACTATGTTGAACAATCGATTCGTGGTAATCGAGAGATGTTGAAGTTTATTTTTCAACATTACGTGTGTATTTAGGCTACGGTACGGTGTTTGTAGTTTCGCTGTCTCCTTATTTGAAGTCATACTTATGTACACATAACAAACTAAATACCTGGCCAGTAGAACAAAGTATCTGTGTTTTATAAAACCTGAATCTAATAATATGGAATAATTTTAATACAAAATTAATTTGCAAGTGTATGAATGAATGAATATTCAATTAAATAAAATTGGAGTGTCTGTTGGTAATATTAAAATAACCGCTTTTTATTCAATACGTATGTATGTATACACGGTAGATATACCAAAAATGTAGTTAAAAGTTTTGTCTGTCTGTCTGTTTGTTCCGAATGGCTGTACCGATTTTGACGGGACTTTCACTGGCAGGTAGCTGATGTTTCAGGGAGTATCCTATTTTTTTTTTTTCATTCTAACTTTGACCCGCGGCCTTACTCGTGGTACAACAATAATCGCGGGGTTTAGTCTCGAAGACTATAAGCCGGGAAACCAGATGTACCCTAGAAAGAAAATTCCTGAAACCTCGACCACTTACGGCTTATGGATGGGTCCCTCCTGAGTATTAATCATGATCAAAACCGTGCATTTTTTGATAGTTTTTCTTTTTTGTTATTTCTCCTTGTTAGATATTTGTGTTATAGAAACTCCCAGATCAACAATAACAAGTTTATAACGAATTGTTGATATGTAACTTGGAGAGCATTATTTGTTAAGTAGCGTGTGTTAATTAAATATGATTGATTAACTAGTCAAACACGTTTAAACTATAAATTTAATTAATCTGTTGAACTTTGTCTAATGATTATTGTTGTTATTAAGATAGCTTTGATATATGAAGTGATAGATATTAATTTGTCAATGCGTTAATAAAGCGATATGTACCAACACATACTACAAAATTTTGACTGCACAGATTACGTAGTGGTTGCCTCGCCGTGTTCTTCTACGACGAGTGCTGTAGGTTCAAATCTAACAACACTTTGTGTGATCGACAAATTGTTGTTCTGAGTGTTATTTGTGTCTATTTCATGTATTTTTGTAACCTTATATGGGATCACTGCGACACAGGTTATATGAGTTATATACTTTACCAATAAACAAATATTATCAAACTAGCCGACCCACGCAACATCGTTTGCGTCTCCTATTGCCTGTAGCGTGATAATTTTCTCCCGTTTTTGTAACATTTTTCATTGGTGCCCCGTTCCTATTGGTCGTAGCGTGATGATATATAGCCTATAGCCTTCCTCGATAAATGGGCTATCTAACACTGAAAGAATTTTTCAAGTCGGACCAGCGGTTCCTGAGATTAGCGTGTTCAAACAAACAAACAAACTCTTCAGCTTTATATATTAGTATAGATTATTTGGTGTATAGCAGATGCAAGTTATGTTTTCTCTTTTCTTTCTCGAGTCTAGTACCGTGGGAGAGCCACGCTTCGGCATGAAAGGGCCAGCTCGACCGGATTGATACCACGGCTTCACAGAAAACCGGTGTGGAACAGCGCTGTGTTTCACCGAGTAAGCAGAGCTTTTGTTATGGCTACTAGACAACTGATATAAATACATACATATCTATACAAATAAATAAAATTGGAGTGTCTGTTTGTAATATTAAAATAACAGCTTTTTAATCAATGCATATGTATGTATACACGATACATATACCAAAAATGTGGTTAAAAAAAATTTTGTCTGTCTGTCTGTCTGTCTGTTTGTTCCGGGTAATGTCTGGAACGGCTGAACGGATTTTGACGGAACTTTCACTGGCAGGTAGCTGATGGTCAAGGGAGTAACTTAGTCTACTTATTTTAGACTAACTTTGTCCCGCGGCATTACTCGCAGTACAACAATAACCACGGGTAACACCGCGGGGTTCAGCTAGTTATACATATAAAGGAGGAGGAGGAGGAGGAGGCAGGAGCTGGATGCGAGAAGCCGAGGATCGAACTAAGTGGCGTGCAATTGGAGAGGCCTATGTCCAGCAGTGGACTGCGATAGGCTGATGATGATGATGATGATACATATAAAAAACCCAAAGTCCGAACCAAATATTTGCAGGTCTAAAAAAGTAGCCTAAGTTACTCCTTATATCATCTGCTACCTATCAGTGAAAATCCCATCAAAATCGGTCCAGCCGGTCCTGAGATTAGTCTGAACTAACAGCCAAACAGATAGACCGACCGAAGACGGAAGAAATTTAAAAAATGATAATTTGGAATATGTACTGTGTATACACACATATGCATTTAGTAAAAAGCGATTATATTAATATTACAAACAGACACTCCGGTTTTATTTATTTGTATAGATCAAACTACTACATATTAAACTTTTAAATGCTAATATTTTTAAGACCGATATTTCAACCTAGTTGTAGTACTAAAGTAGAAGTAACTAAATAAATTGATCCTGGCTTACAGGTTTATAACTTACCTACCTTAAATTGCTGCAACTAAATTTAGTTCAGAGATTTGTTAAATAAAGTATTTCTAATTTCTCTAACTGTTTTCGTAATCTAATTTACAGCATGAACCCAACAAGCAATTTCGAGTAACATATTTGCCATGTGTATCAGTTTATTGAGCCGATAAATAGGTATAATTTACCGCTCCAGTAAACAGGGCTAACCTACTTCTGATGATGTTTACTATTGTAGTAAGGTACTATGTTGAACAATCGATTCGTGGTAATCGAGAGATGTTGAAGTTTATTTTTCAACATTACGTGTGTATTTAGGCTACGGTACGGTGTTTGTAGTTTCGCTGTCTCCTTATTTGAAGTCATACTTATGTACACATAACAAACTAAATACCTGGCCAGTAGAACAAAGTATCTGTGTTTTATAAAACCTGAATCTAATAATATGGAATAATTTTAATACAAAATTAATTTGCAAGTGTATGAATGAATGAATATTCAATTAAATAAAATTGGAGTGTCTGTTGGTAATATTAAAATAACCGCTTTTTATTCAATACGTATGTATGTATACACGGTAGATATACCAAAAATGTAGTTAAAAGTTTTGTCTGTCTGTCTGTTTGTTCCGAATGGCTGTACCGATTTTGACGGGACTTTCACTGGCAGGTAGCTGATGTTTCAGGGAGTATCCTATTTTTTTTTTTCATTCTAACTTTGACCCGCGGCCTTACTCGTGGTACAACAATAATCGCGGGGTTTAGTCTCGAAGACTATAAGCCGGGAAACCAGATGTACCCTAGAAAGAAAATTCCTGAAACCTCGACCACTTACGGCTTATGGATGGGTCCCTCCTGAGTATTAATCATGATCAAAACCGTGCATTTTTTGATAGTTTTTCTTTTTTGTTATTTCTCCTTGTTAGATATTTGTGTTATAGAAACTCCCAGATCAACAATAACAAGTTTATAACGAATTGTTGATATGTAACTTGGAGAGCATTATTTGTTAAGTAGCGTGTGTTAATTAAATATGATTGATCAACTAGTCAAACACGTTTAAACTATAAATTTAATTAATCTGTTGAACTTTGTCTAATGATTATTGTTGTTATTAAGATAGCTTTGATGTATGAAGTGATAGATATTAATTTGTCAATGTGTTAATAAAGCGATATATACAAACACATACTACTAAATTTGGACTGCACAGATTACGTAGTGGTTGCCTCGCCTTGTTCTTCTACGACGAGTGCTGTAGGTTCAAATCTAACAACACTTTGTGTGATCGACAAATTATTGTTCTGAGTGTTATTTGTGTCTATTTCATGTATTTTTGTAACCTTATATGGGATCACTGCGACACAGGTTATATGGGTAATATACTTAACCAATAAACAAATATTATCAAATTATTTGGGATATAGCAGATGCAAGTTATGTATGTATATATAATTTATCTTTTCTTCCTCGAGTCTAGTACCGTGGGAGAGCCACACTTCGGCATGAAAGGGCCGGCTCGACCGGATTGCTACCACGGCCTCATACCGGTGTGAAACAGCGCTGTGTTGTAAGTGAGGATACCGGAGCCCCATACCCCGACCCCTACACCCATTCCCCTCCCTATCCCCCAAGGCCGGCAACGCACTTGTGACGCCTCGTTGCGGGTGTCCATGGGTGGCGGTAATCGCTTACCATCAGGCGATGTGCCTGCTCGTCTGCCCCCTATTCCATCAAAAAAGTGTCCATGGGTGGCGGTAATCGCTTACCATCAGGCGATGCGCCTGCTCGTCTGCCCCTATTCCATTAAAAAAGAGTCGTGTTAAGAAATACGCATTTGTGACTCTTGTGTGTTCATGGGCGATGGTAGTCACTTACCATCAGGTAACCCGTCTGCTTATTTTTCCCTGTGCCACACAAAAAACATCCTTGAAACTGGTTATTCCTTAACCAGTTTCAAGGATGTTCTTAAATGGCTGCGTTCAAATACAAAAAATAACACAATATTTCCTTCACACTAATTCTCCGCTCCGCCGACGACACGTGTCACGCCTAAAGGGTTTTGCTATTCTTCTTAATCCAGAAGATTTATAACCTACCGGTTTACGACGTTGACGTCTCTAGATTTACAGAGATCTATATAATTCTACGTCACTCAATGTGTAGGGTTTGTATAGTCAGAATTAAATCCACTTTAATATTCTGTGGAGTCTGCTGGTCTAATGGCTAGTGACTCTGATTGTCACTCAAGACAATGGTATGGCGAGCACCATTATTATTTTATATCGTTGTAATTTCCGTATAATATGCATATATTTAGAAATATATAATACTGATTACCATAACACAGTCTCAGACACATGCCTTTTAATCTTCAAGTCGTCGTCGTTATAAAAAGTACAAAAATGCGAAAAAATTAAATGAGGTCTCCTTTTCTTTCGAAAAACGATCTTCAATTGTCAACTTACGTCATATGACGTTTATAAATAACCATAGAGTTATTATAATATAGAGCAGGCGAGCTAGGCCTCCAGCTCACCCTCGGTTAGAAAAAGAGAGACAATCACGGTATCTATCTGTCTCGCTCTACTCGCGTTTTCGCAGTTTGCGCGGTAATGCAGCATGGCAGAACCATGGTATAAGAAAACAAGGTCTCGCATTCCGAGAGCGACTCAGTGTGACGTCACTACGTCAGTGTCACGTCAGTCCTTTACCACGCAAGCGTCAGTTGAGAAAGATAGATTGGGTACCGCGATCATCTCTCTTGTTTTTACCGTTAGACGTTTTCGCTTACAGGCAGCCGTATGTCTATCCCACTCTATCTATAATAACTCTATGTAAATAACTGATATTTAACACTATTTAGTATTTGTAGTTTGCTCCGTATAGGTCAGACAACTCAAAATAGTTTATATCTTACCAGTCTTCCAGTTCGTTACTTAACGCTGTTCGTGTATTTTAAGCACGAAGTTAGTGCTTAAACTACGATCCATTTTCAGGACTTTGTTTTGCAATATTTATTACTCTTCTAAGAATATTTGAGTGTCTTTAAGGACAAAGGATTATTTTTATAATAAATTTGTTCAATGATATTACTTTTAAGTAGACAACTCTCGTACTAGAAATTTGTATTGTGTGGTAAAGACTTTACAGCCGGTATGTTTGTTAATTCACAGTATACATGAAATATACACAAAGAACACTCAAAACAATAATTTGTAGATCAAATAATGGGTTGTTCCATTTGAGGATCGAACCCACAACAATTAGCTCAGTAGGATGCGTAGTACCTACCACTTTAACCCTTACGCCATCCGTGCAGACGTCTTCTAATCTTTTTATTAGAAATCCGGAAAAAGTAAAGTCTTATTACTGACGTGACAGTGTGACGGTTATCGCAACAAGAAATAGCCTATCTCTATACTGAAATTTATTCAACCCGGTTCAGCAGTTTAGCCTTGAGAGCGTAACAGACAGACGTGGTATTAGAATGAACGGTATCTTTAATTTTACTAGTGACTTGCTGAATCCTGCGGGATTACCCCCGGTTATTGTTGTACCACGAGTAACACCGCGGGACAAAGTAAGTCTAAAAAAGTAGCCTAAGTTACTCCCTGGATCATCAGCTACCGTCCAGTGAAAGTCCCGTCAAAATCCGTCCAGCCCTTACAGCGATTACCCGGAACAGACAAACAGACAACATTTTTTAACTGCAATTTTGGATTAAGTAGCGTGTACACATATGTATGTATACACGCTATTTGTATTGCATATGTATGCATTTAGTAAAAAGCGGTTATTTTAATATTACAAACAGACACTCCAATTTTATTTATTTGTATAGCTAATACCGGCAACACAAATACACACTATTACAAAAAAAAATCTAGTGGCTACCTGAGTGACATACAGCACATAAAACCGATGTTCAGCAGTTCTTTAGTTGTATTTGAAGAGTGAGTGAGGGTACATAAACCCTTTCTCTCCACCGATTCTACCAGAGCTCTAAAAGAATAGCGTTAAGTTGCAGGTGTCTATCACTAAAGGTAGTCACTTACCATCATAAGACTTATCTGCTCGTTTGTCCCTCTATCTACATTTATTAAAATGAATCCCTATTTGCCTTGGTCACGACATCACGCGTGAACGGCTGAACCGATTTTACTAATTCTTTTTTTGTTGGATAGCCCATTTAGCGAGGAAGGGTTTATGCTATGGAACATCACTCTACGACCAATAGGAGCCGGGTATCGACCGAAAATGTTGGGCAAAGGGGAAAAAATTATTGCTTATGGAGTGACGGAAACCCAGTTGAGCGGGTCAGCTAGTCTATACAATAAAAAAACTATAAATTTCTCCCATACTACGACTAATAAAGAAGGTATCACAACGAAATACGTATATAGACGTCGACAGACACATTCAAAGCTCGTAAATTGTTTAGTGTGAATTTATCTTAACCCTCCGCACGTCACTGTCAATGTTCCCTGGGTAGCCGTGAATAGGGTAACAAAAAATTACCAGAAATGAGAATTGATGGTTGACTGGATAAAGTTCCTTAAGTTATTACAGTAGGTATGTAAATAAGATGTATAAATTATTTTATTAAAGAGAATTTAACCATATCGGTCACCATTTTAATTTAAATTTAGACGTTATCATTTGCAAAACTAAATCTGATAAACAAAACATTTAATATCTACTTTTGAATATTTGTTATCTACTTTTTGGCCATCTCGTTGCTCATAGCGGTACTGTAGTGCAACACCGCAATGGATGTCAAAAATAAATTCGATTGACACACTAACGCATTTACATATATATAGTTAAACATAGTTGTACGCCAGACTTGAATTGACTCAAATCATAAAGTTTAGTTCAGAGTTCAGAGTGACCTGGATTTAAACAAAAAACTACAAGAAGTTATTTTTTCATACCCTAAGAAATCTAGTCTTACGAGACAGCGGCTCTTCTAAGAGATCAAACTAATCGAGACAGCTCATGTATCCTTGCCCGATTTAGCCCGCGGTCGTTTACCTCTTGGTCTGTGAGACCGATAGTTAAAGTTTTAGCGCCGCTATGATGCCGCTGTCATTTTAGGGTTACTTTTGTAGTTTATTTTTAGTGTTATATTTACATGAAAGTAGTAATATAATAGTATCTAAATTGCTTTGACACGTGTCATAACAAATGTGTAATTAGCTTTTTACAATTTTAACCACAATATTACTATAAACACTATGATATTATTATTGTGTATATTCGTATATAACCTGACATATTTTAGGAAAAATCTAATTATCCCATCAGAAACATATATGTGAAATGAGAGCCAAGTTCAATCTGAAGGTAGTAGAGCCACGCTGATTTCAGCACAAACGGCCTGGCTCGACCGGGGCGGTACTACCCTCGCACAGAAGATCAACGTAAAATGACAGTGATCATGCTGTCGTGTTTCGTTGGTGAGTGCGAGACCGGAGGCCCAATGATGCAGAAGCATCACTAGCCCGCCATGGTGTGGGTCGTCATGCTGCATTGTTGCATTGTCTGCATTCGCAGTATGGTGACCACCACTCTTGGATTCTGGTCATGCTTTCCATCAGGCAGTGTAGAGGCATTTTGGCAGGGCCAAACATAAAATAAAAAAAAATATTATGATATTTTGCCTTGGTTAATCACTCCAACTAAAAAGACGTGAGATCTAAATGGGTGCCAAGTTTAATGGTCAGTCCTGAAATTGATTTATAGCAACATAAAATATTTTATAACAACTTAAAATATCATTTCTTTATAATAAAATTTATTGCATCCCACCTAAGCGAGGAAATGACTAAATGCAAAAAAAGAAAATGGCGCGGACAAAGCAAATTTAAAAATAAAATACGCCAAGAACGTTCCGAGTTTGAGGTTTAACAAATAAAAAAGGTTGTATGATATATTCGGCACCATGGAGGTAGAAGTACATAGGTTTAATGATGTTTTGAATTCACAAACTTAGTGCACACGATGTTCAAAATCAATTTACTTTATCCTCTAACGGATACAAACGGCTTTTGCACTCAGATATCGAAGGGCAAAAACACTCTTGCCGAGATGGGTAGATGAAAAATATTTTTAATTGTAAACGTCTACATAGTCTTAACTTCATCTCGTTCAAAATCATCCACTTACATAAACTGTTTGGTCTTAGGTTTTTATGAAATATCGACTCCCTGAATGCTTCAGGAATACTGATGAGGACTGTCTGCTTCTTAAGGTGGGGTTAATTATATAATATTTCTTACCTTTTCTTTTTGAACCGGGGGATGCTTTTCGCACCATACCCTCTGGGGGGAGACGACTGAGAGATTAAATAAATCTAATATATAAAATTCTCGTGTCACAGTTGTCGTTACCATACTCCTCCGAAACGGCTTGACCGATTTTGATGAATTTTTTTGTGCTTATCCGGTATCTATGAGAATCGGCCAACATCTATTTTTCATTCCCCTAAATGGTAAGGGTCACCCATCCTTAAATTTTTTTATGGCAAAACGACGTTTTCCGGCTAGTAAAATATAAAAATAATTGAACTCTACTGCTCTATAAAATTAAGATAGACAAATTGATATTATTTTGTTTCTCAACACTCTTCCAGATCTATCCTAATATCCATTCCTAATTTACATTGACTGAACAGTCATGTCACAAACATAAGGTTCAGCGCAATTAATGTATTTATTTAATAAGCAATAGACATACTCCTCCTGTAAAAGGGCGCGTGTTTACATAATACGGAAACCGTTGTTATGGATCGAAGAACATCATTTATGCATGACGGCAGTTTGTTATTAGTTAAACTACCTAGAACTGATATGATTATGTCTCATAATTGCCGATTTGGCTAAAAATAGATTTGTCAGTGCGACATCTGCTGTTTTGCTTGATTGAACATTTGATGACGCAAAATTAAATTTGGAAGTTTATTTGTAACGTGTCGTGAAATTCTTATGCTAAAACTTTAATATGTGACAGTAGAATGTTTAAAATGGATAATATTTGAGTATCATTTTAGAGATAAGGTGGTCCTACGACTATGCGTAGGTCGCGGGATACGTAACTGTTGGATACGGTCAGCACTGGATCGATTGTTGTGGGGACCATTGGGGGAGGCATTTTTATGTCCAGCATCATCATTGCTGTACACGGGTGAGATGATGAAAATTGTTTTATCAAGATTTGTCCGTCTTCACATCACGGAGTTACTTCAATAGCCTAAACAGGTCGGCATTTAGGAAGATGAACGAGTAGAATTCGATACCCTCAAAGTAGAGAATCAATTTCAATGATCGACTGCCTCGATGGTGTAATGGTAGCGTATGAGGTCGGACTAAATGATATGTAAACGTTTGTTTCGGAGATTGGGGTTTTCTATGTATAATATGTATTTACAAAAAAAGGTATATATTTATTTATATAAATTGTCTGGTACCCATAACACAAGCTCTGCTTAGTTTAGGGCTAGATGGCGTTGTGTGATATATGTCCGAAATATTTATTTATTGATATTGACGAGTGATTGAAGACAGTTCACTTCTCCTTCTCAAAGTCATAATTTATTACATTTCTGGTTGAGAATCGAACTCATGGTCTCCAGTTTAGCAGCTTAGATCACTAACCGTCTGGTCAACGGGGCCGTCTAAATATAGGTACCTAAGTACCTAACATTTATACTTTGACACTTTAGTGATGTACCTAACTGTAACTTTACATTAACAGTTGCAAACAATATTTTACCTGTCAAAGACAACAATTCATTTAGTCAATGTGTTGTCGATAAAATTGGTGGACAATGCATTTGTAAGTGGAGCAGGCATCAGCGACCCGGATACATGCAGCCGGGCTCTAGGGTTGGCACAACACGAAATATTGATTCAAAACTCCTAAAATAAAGATCGGATGTGCACAGTAGACAGTACAACAAGTGATTGCAAATCTAATCTTTTAAAGCTTAAAAGTTTGTTTAGCTTGGCTGAATTACTTAGGAGGTTCTGGTTACAATTTTAGCATTCAAATGGTGTTGGATAACGTATATATGGAAGAAAGTCGCAGCGTGAAGCCTTTTCCATCAGGAGCCGAGCATCAATAAATAATAAATATTTCCGCTGCTGAAATGGCGCAATAGATTTTGCCGCTTTCTACTGCGCGGAGTGTTGTGAGTTCAAACCCCAGATTGGAACACAATTTGTGAGATCTATAAAATTGTTGTCCTGAGTCTGGGTGTTCTTTGTGTCCGTTTCATGTATGTTTATAAATTATCCCGTGACTAAGGGTGTATTTCTAATGCGCGAGTCATCATCTATATCTATACTAATATAAAAAACTGAAGAGTTTGTTTGTTTGTTAGAACGCGCTAATCTCAGGAACTACTGGTCCGATTTGAAAAATTCTTTCAGTGTTAGATAGCCCATTTATCTAGGCTATATATAATCACGCTAAGACCTACAGGAGCGGAGCACCAATGAAGAATGTTACAAAAACGCTGGAAAATTATCGCGCTACGGGCAATAGAACACTCAAACGAGGTTGCGTGGGTCGGCTAGTCTTCTTATGTATAAAAATCAATTGCTGTCCATTTGTCTCGCTAAAACTCGAAAACGGCTGTGCCGATTTAACTGATTTTGGTTTTGAAGTGCTTGTCGTAGTCAAGGAAAGGTTTAAACGGTGAAAACGGTGAAAAATTAAAAACAACTTGTATTTTTTTTTTGAATACGGTTATATCTATTTCTTTAATGTAGTTACCCTTAAAAGTCAATAAAGAACTTTCACAAATCGGGTTTTAGGCTCATTAGTTTATACATATAGAAGAAACTTTTCTGCATTAGTCAAATCCATTAGGGCGGAACCATAAAACACATGAAAATGGAAGTATTCAACAAGTTATCTCTTGACAACCCTAAGACACGTTCTGGCAAACACATTGCGACATTGTCGGACTTGCTAATGACATCTCTTTGTCTCGTTGGCCATTAATGTAAGGCTTTTGGGTTATTGAGCCATAATATGTCATGGGTGTACTTTCAGCTTGCAGGTGGGGTGACCTATAAAATATACATAGACTAATGAGAAATAAAAGTCTATTAAAATTAGAGCTTACTTTATAGTTTTAAAATCTTATTTTTACTGTCGATCACTAAAGAAAAAAAAATGTCAAAAATGCAATGGCCCAAAAGTAGTTAGATACGAGAAAAATACTATAAAAACTATTGATAAAATGATATGGCCTTTGTCACTCGGGCTATTATTACGCATCTACTGAGACTATATATTCAATCCGTTCAGTAGTTTAGACGCTACCGTGCAACAAACAAACATACATACAACTTCGCCGGAGTTGGGTAAAAAACTAACAAGTAAAATTTTAACTTAAATAAAACCGACTTCAAGGTTTGACTCGATTTCTCTTGGATGCCATCATCAGATCTTAGTGTCCTTATCATGGTATCACCGTTGGGATTTCTCCTTTCTATAAAAAAAAGAATCATCAAAATCGGTTCATACACGACGAAGTTATCCGCGAACACACAAAAAATATGTATATACACGGTCGAATTGAGAAACCTCTTTCTTTTGAAGTCGTTTAAAAAGTAATACAATGAATATCTTATTTCAAATAGAAGTACTTATTTAAAACATAAAAATAATAACTTTATAGTTACATCTCGTTTTATGTTTAGCTGTTCTTTTTACATCGAAAGACAGTGTTTTAATCTTCCCAACATAAGACAGACCTTTGTCCTATAAATAAATATTGCGAACTACACAATTCGTGAACTTCCATTTTGATCTGAGAGGACTCCATTTCAATTGTATACGTTTTCGTCTTTAATCCTTCTCTTTTCCTTTGTTAATGTTAATGAAACTCGGAGTGGCGTCTTTGTTGAGGCTTTGAACGTTATTGTTATACGTTTAGATATACTAGAGATCGGTTGCTGGTTAAATTTCGACTGAACTGTTATGCTATTAAGGGTTGATCAAGACTATACAAATCTATATATGTATGTAAAAATGAATCACCGAAATGTATGTATGCACATAACTTCCGATCGTTTTCACCAAATTAAATAAAAACTTTTTTAATGTGTTTGTTATTGTTATGAGAAAGTTTATGTACAAGAAGAAAGAAAAACAAGTAAAATTTTAACAAAAATAAAACCGACTTCAAGGTTTGACTCGATTTCTCTTGGATGCCATCATCAGATCTTACTGTTCTTATCATGGTACCACCGTTGGGGTATCTCCTTTCCATTAAAAAAAGAATCATCAAAATCGATTCATGAACGACGAAGTTATCCGCGAACAAATATAAAAAAAAAACGGTCGAATTGAGAAACGTCCTCCTTTTTTTGAAGTCGGTTATAAATTAAAGATAAAGGATTTCACCGAAGTTCACCGGGTCAGCTAGAATAATATAAAATTAAATTGACTGTTTGTAATGTCAAGTAACAGCTTTTCACAAAATGCATATGACAGTTTATACGGTACTAACATATAAAAATTATATTTTAATTTTTTTATGTTTGTGTGTCTATATATCTATCTGTTTGTGTTGGCTAATCTCTGGAACGGCTGTGGTGATGTACTGCTTTTCACGGGACTGTCACTAACAGATAGTTGATGTAAGAAATAACTTACACTTTTAACTTGCTTAACGCGTCTTTTAACTATGCGTTGTTGTTAAGCTACAACGACAACCATAGACAACACCGCTGGGCAAAGTAAGTTTAAAATATTAAGCAATATACGGATTGAGTAATACCGTAAGTTACCGAATCAATCTGGATTTGAAGGTATTAGCTTGTTGACCCCTATGTCATAAGAAAAAATTAAAATTTCAATGATAAACAAAATTTTCGCGAAATGTGCTCACAAAAAGTTGTCTTCGTTTTTAAGATATCTACGTTTCTTAAAAGAAATAATTTTTCTTGTCACAAAGATAAGGTTGTCTATATTTATTTTTATCAATTTTGGACGATCAAAGAACATTTCATTTCGACTAAACTTTATATTTTATCTTTTGTCAGATCAAAGAAAACAGATCTTTTGATAACAAAATCTTTAGCGTTTTTTTATGTCTCTTTCAAGCTTTTTTCTTATTTGTGAAAAGTCTGAACAAACAAGCAGCCTGACAGCAAGTGACTACCGCCACCCATGATCATTTGTCACTCAATGTGTCAAAAGTACGATACCGCCCAACAACCGAGGGTAATACGAGGTGCAGTTCGTCTTAAAAAAGTGGCATAATAAAAGTAGCCAAAATTACTCCTTATATCATTAGCTATCGGCTAGTGAAAGTCCCGTCAAAATATGTCCAGCCGTTCCAGATATGAGCCAGAACAAACAGACAGACAAAAATTGCCTTTTTGTTGTAAGTACCATAATATATACTTTCATAAACTTTTAGTCAAAAGTTAATTATTAATTCGAAATTACAAACAGACACTTCAATGTTATTTATATGTGCATGTATAATCAAGGTTAATATTCAGTCTGTATACATATAATGATACCTTACTACTATATTTACACTTACACACATTATATAGGACAAAGATAAAGCAAAAATAGATAGTACACAGCATAATCCAAACACAAAGACAGTCAACAATCCGATAATGAATTAAGCACACTTTCATAAAATGTTTACCTCCTGCGATTGCTATCTCCATCCTTATCACACTTGTAGTCACTGCATATATCGGTCTCTGTCACGCTAAGGCGATTGCCTTGAACTTGCAACATTTTGTGGACCGCAACGAAACGAGTGCATAACATCACGCGACGAAACGCTTCATTGGTTATTTAGTTTTTTGATCTTCTTCTCTTTGTTAGAAAAACTGTCTCAGAAAGCCTGACGACCGATTTACTTGAATTTGAATACAAAAAGTCTTTTATTATTACTTAAATACATAACCTCAAGTAAGCCTGAGATTTTCTGTAATATTTTCTTTAAAAACTTTTGTTTGATTGTTATTCTTTATTCGCGCTATTGTATCTTTCATCCGATCAGCTTAAGATCTTACATATATGCAACCAGAGAATGAAATAAGTGAAAAAAATTAATGCAATAGTTTACAATCCAGAAACAATTACATATATGTTGTGTATGTATTAATATTAGACGAGCTAAACCCCGCGGTTTTACCCGCGGTTACTGTTGTACCGCGAGTAACGCCGCGGGACAAAGTTAGTCTAAAAAAGTAGCCTAAGTTACTCCTTGGATCATCAGCTACCTGCCGGTGAAAGTCCCGTCAAAATTCGTCTAGCCGTTCCAGAGATTACCCGGAACAAACAGACAGACAGACAAATTTTTTTTTAACTACATTTTTGGTATATGTAGCGTGTACATACGTACGTTATTGGGAAGTCAGTGCCCTCAAATATACTGAAAACTAGTTCAATCTTCGAATTCAGTTCACCCTCAGAGTTG
This sequence comes from Spilosoma lubricipeda, assembly GCA_905220595.1. Taxonomy (NCBI): domain Eukaryota; kingdom Metazoa; phylum Arthropoda; class Insecta; order Lepidoptera; family Erebidae; genus Spilosoma; species Spilosoma lubricipeda. Next base: position 15,719,770 of record HG992294.1, on the reverse strand, counting down.
CGGAGGTCCGATGCCAGTCGCTCTGTGTAAAAACTGATATTCAGGTAAAACCGGTTGAACTAGTAGCCGACCCCAAATCTTGGGAATAATAAAGGCTAGGAAGATGATGATGATGACTACAATAAATGTATTCTTTCATTAGAAGTTTAGTTTTTATTGAAATGTCCCTAATTTAGTGAGATTAATCACTAATTTAACCACCCTCAAGTAGGTCCTATAATGACGAAAAAAAAAAACAGACATAATTATAATGAATTTGATACACCAGATACTTTTCAATCAATTTTCAGAAACTTACTTCTCTTCTTCTCTCTCTCTTTTCTCTATCTATTGTCTTTTCTCTTTTAGATAAATGTTGTATTATGCCCAATAATCCGTCCGACTATAATCTACAAAGTTAGATATATAAACCGTGATATGTATGCAGTTAGCAACTCGAGCTGTCAGGAGGTTGCATTAGCAGCCGATTACGTCAGCAGTCCTCGGATATAATTTAGCTGTCATGGCTCTGAATGCAGATGAACATTCCTCGATAGCACGGAGCTCTGTCTCGTGCAGTAATAGGGTAGTTGCTTGTCAAGTTCAATTATTTGTGTCTGTTTATTAAACGTCGAAGCGGGTTCTGCAATTATTCGTGAAATAAAAGCTACAATATTTAATTAATTAAAAAACGTAAACGTAACGAACGACGTAGTTTGATGGTTCTTAGGATATCCAAGATATTCATGTCTGTTAAGGCATTTAGAAGTTATGATAGAAAGCTGCACGTATTTTTAATCTATACTAATATATAAAGCTGAACAGTTTGTTTGTTTGTCCGATTTGAAAAATTCTTTCGGTGTTGGATAATCCATTTATCGAGGAAGGCTATAGGGTATATATCATCACGCTACTACTAATAGGAGCGGAGCAACAATGAAGAATGTTTCAAAAACGGGGGAAATTTTCACGCTACCGGCAATATAAGGCGCAAACGAAGTTGCGTGGGTCAGCTAGTTTAAACATAAAGCATTGCAGTTCTGTTTTATACACTTCGTGATAGATAGTGACAAAGCCTGATTTAGTTTTTTCTTCTACTCCGATGTTCGCTGCTGAACAGAGTTTATTTTTTGTTTGTTTTATAACACTTAATTTAATTGTTGCTAACCGACTTCGAACTTCTTAAGTTTCGACTGGGTAAGCCGATTTTGGTGATTCTTTTTTTATTTGAAAGCTGGTGTTTCCCGTGTGTCCCATTTCAATATGGTCCAGTTCTTGAAGTGGTTTTTTCTGTTAAAATTTGTGATTTTAAATTTACTAGCTGACCCGCTCAACTTTGTTTGCGTCTTCTCCATAAGAAATTAGTTTTTCCAATTTTCCCAACACTTTTGGTTACACACCCGGCTCCTTCCGCGCTAAATAGTAAACAAAAAAAGAAGAAGCGTTTTTGTTGTACCGCAAGTAACTCCGTGGGACAAAGTTAGTCTAAAAAAAGAACGCCTGAGTAAAAAAGTAGTCTAAAAAGAGTACGAATGAGGAAAGTATTGATATTCTCCAACTGAACATTTTACTCACCGGTGTAATAATATAGGTACTGTCTGTCTGTTTGTTCCGGGTAATCTCTGGAACGGCTGAACGGATTTTGACGGAACTTTCACTGGCAGGTAGCTGATGATCCAAGGGAGTAACTTAGGCTAACTTTGTTCCACGGCGTTACTCGCGGTACGATGTTAACCGCGGGTAACACCGCGGGTTTCAGCTAGTTTAACATATTTCGCTACAACAATTTGCAGAGTAGGCACATATTATAAAACTTTCCATTTACGCTTACAAACGAAACAGCAATGAAGCCTTGCCACTAGGACTTGAGATTTTTCCCTTTTAAGTCCTATCCTATCGTCATCCAACCAGCAAAAAGGCTTGTGGCACCTGTAGTTAAGTGCACTTGCTCTTAACCTAATTTCGTTTCAAACACCAAAAGCAATCTACTTTTAACCTTAACGCGAAAAAGTTAAGGTTTAATATTGCGTGCCAAGCGATTTGAAGGACTGTTTAATTTTTAATGGGATGCAAGTCGCTTTGATGTAATTTTTTCGACAAGTTTACATTCATGTTGGCTTTTTAACGGACTTCACAAAAGAAGATATGATTTCTTTTACATTTGTAACGTCACAACTGCGTCAATTTAATAATTATTGCCCTAAATAACAAAGTTATGAACTACAAACAAGTACTATTTTAGCAAAAATGAAACCGACTTCAAGGTTCGACTCGATTTCTCTAGGATGCCATCATCAGATATTAATGTCCTTATCATGGTACCACCGTTGAAACATCTCCTTACCATTAAAAAAAAAATTATCGAAATCGGTTCATAAACGACGTTATGCTCGAACACACCAAAAAAAAAGAAAAAAAAATATGGACGGTCGAATTGAGAAACCTTTTTTTGAAGTCGGTTAAAAAAAACAAATTGACAACCCTCCTTTTGACGTCATTTAAAAATGCCTAAGGACTTCAAAACACATACCAATTTATTTAACTCTTTTAGACACAAAACACAGTGTCTTCCTACGATTTAATATTGTTGTATTTTATGATTTCCGTGAAATATTTCTAGTTAAGCTACAAAAGTGGCATAAAAGGCGCTCGGCTGTTCATCGTTTCGAGCGATATAACTCATCGCACCAACTGTCAGCTGTCGTGAACAAGTTACGAACTTAACTTGTTATTTAACTGAGAATAGTATTTCCGAGGAAGTACTCCGTGCAAACTGTCGAACTTATCAGAACTGTAAATAGACAGTTGATTGTTTTCTATACTTTAACTGCTAAATCGATAATCGTGAAAGTTTTGATAACGCATAGTCGGGGGTGCAGATATAGTTTTTCTCTTTTCAACCAACTTCAGAAAAGGAGGAGTTTCTTTTTTTATGTGTGTTCGCGGATAACATAACTTTTATGAACCGATTTTGATTTTTTTGTGGAAAGGCGACATCCCAACGGTGGTACCATAATAAGGACATCTTAATCTGATAATGGCATCCAAGAGAAATCGATCGATTTGGTCGTTCTTGAAGTCGGTTTTTAACTTGTTAAAATTTTACTTGTTATATTTTTCTTTTTCAAAAGACCACGTTCACATTAACAATGTATCTTGTGTCATGGAGTACTTTACAGACACATATGAAACAGATACATCGAACACCCAGACTCCAGACACTAATTTGTGGATCAACACCAACTGTTATCCTTTATGGGGTTGAACCCACAACACTTTGCACAGTAGACAGCAGTTGCGACCGCTTAAACCACTACGCCATCGTGCAGTCGACGTAGAAGTAAAAAGAATCAAATTTAAGAAAGTAAACTCGTTTTGAATAGATTTTTTAATTAAGATGATACGTATTTAGTGTCCCTTGATTATTTATTACTAGCCGACCTACGCATCCTCGTTTGCGTCTCCTATTGCTGGTAGCGTGATAATTTTACCCCGTTTTTGAAACATTTTTCATTGGTGCTCCGCTCCTATTGGTACTACCGTGATTATATATAGCCTATAGCCTTCCTCGATAAATGTACTATCCAACACTTAAATAATTTTTCAAATCAAACCAGCGGTTACTGAGATTAGCGCGTTCAAACAATCAAACTCTTTAGCTTTACATATTAGTATTAGCTGACCCACGCAACCTCGTTTGCGTCTCCTATTCCCGTAGCGTGACAATTTTACTCCGTTTTTGAAACATTCTCGATTGGTGCTCCGCTCCTATTAGTCTTAGCGTGATGATATATAACCTGTAGCCTTCCTCGATAATGTACTATCCAACACTGAAATAATTTTTCAAATCTGACCAGTGGTTCCAGTGATCAGCGCGTTCAAACAAACAAACAAACTCTTCAGTTTTATATATTAGTATAGATAGATTATGTTTTAAAAAATACATCTTCCAATCATACATACAGTGTCATCCTGTGTGACTAAAAACCGCAGCACTCAGCGCAGAAGGTAGCGAGATGGCCGCATAAACCAATATTCCATTACCTGTTCAGATATGCGTTTTAATCATTGCAGTATAAATTATACCATACGTTTATTATATGCCAGGAATGCAGCAGCATCTTAACTATCATTAGTATGTACAACACAAATAGTTATAATAATATCTAGACATTACATGTACGTATGTTTCCGGGTACATAGCGCCCATATCTTAGTGTAATGGCGTGACAAAGTGATGTTAGGAAGCGTTTACACTAGAGTGAAACGGAATCTTTTACTTAGAAATCAATATTGTGTGTACTTATCTCAATCGCTTAGGTACTTGTCGCACTTCAATTAAAAAAGTAACTGGACTATTATATAATCTTACTTACACCATTATCCCTGACGAAAACAGGCAAATTATGCACTTGGTTTTGTTAAGTAGAGACTTTAGGAATTTAAGATAAGGTTTGCTCCAAATTTTCTAAAATAAATTCCAGACTTTTCGGTTGACGGCGACTAATTCGCCATTAATTAAGCAGTACTTACTATTAGTATATGTAATAGATCTCTCGTTAAAATAAAGGTTTAGGTCTACCACGCAGCAGCGATGGCCAAACGGGTCCGTGTAGGGTTTTCACTAAGTTTTAAAGTGTTTACAGTGCTATTGTACAGCATAGTTTGCTCTTGAAAGCCGAGTCGCCACAGAATAAAAGTTGGCAACTTTTGTGTTGCAACAAAAATTGTCAACAAATGTTGGCAACCATGTTTCTGTTTTTGGCGGTAACCATCAAAAGAATAAGCTTGATGCAGATATTTATTTTTTTACGGCTCTGTGGAGACCATAGAGATATATATTTATACTTTCTTTAATACCTCTATGGTGAAGACGCTTCATTGGGATGTTTTTCAAATTAATGGCGAGTCGGTGTAGACACAATGGAAATAAAAGATGGCGTTTTTTTAAGAGTTGCCAAGAGTTGGTACCACTAAAATTGCTAACAATTTCGGTGGAGACCTTTAAGTCAGCTTTTACAACATTCGCGGTATGATCAGCGGTGGTGACACCCCATTGTCGTCACAACATGAATAATAATTTTATTGCTCACCAGCCTACTGCTCTGAGATACAGGATGTATAATAATAATTAATATTTCGGTACTACACAACGGCATCTAGTCCCAAGCTAAGCAAAGCTTGTGTTATGGGTACCAGACAACTGATATATAATATTGAAAACACCTAAGCTCCGAAATAAATATTTGCAAATCATACAAACATTAGATCCGACCCGAGAAACGAACCCGAGACCTCAACCAGAGTAGTGCATACGCTATCACTGTGCCACCGATGCAGTCATGTATATTTCTAATTAGCAGACACACGCAACCTCGTTTGCGTCTCCATTGCCCGCAGCGTAATAATTTTCCCCCGTTTTTGTAACATTCTTCATTGGTGCTCCGCTCCTGTAGGTCTTAGCGTGATGATATATAGGCCTATTGCCTTCCTCGATAAATGGGCTATCTAACACTGAAAGAATTTTTCAAATCGGACCATCGGTTCCTGAGATTAGCGTGTTCAAACAAACAAACAAACTAATCAGCTTTAAATATTAGTATAGATGCGGAAGTTGTCTTTAAAAAACACATTGATCTTAAATCTCAGCTCAGTGTATGTGTAAGTACAAACTCCAAATCTAGAATAACGTGCTTGTTGGTGCCTTGTCATTAGCGCGAGAACTTCCTCTCTAAAATTGACTAACCGTAAACCTGGCTCATTACTGCTCTGCATGTTTACTGCAGTTTGTCGTGTACTCGGATACATTAATGTAGTATTTATACTATTATTATAAACACGTAAGTATGGATGGATGTTTGTTACTCTTTCACGCAAAAACTACTGAACGGATTTGGGTGAAACTTTACAGTAATATAGCTTATACATCAGAATAACACATAAGCTACTATTTGCCGCGATAACCAACATATACGCGGGCGGGCAACAACTAGTACATTATAATATTATATTATCGCACGAGGACTCCTGGCTCATTGGTAACTGCGTAAGTTAACACTATAATGAGTGACTATCCTATGAGATTCCTCCGTCCTCCATGTCTCGGAGGGCATCTTAAGTCGTCGATCGCGACATTTTATTTAAACTAGCTGTTGTCCGTCGGTCCGCCGTGTGTATGTCGGTTATCGCGGCAAATAGTAGCTTATGTGTTATTTTTTAAATTTATTAACTCTATTATAAATATAAAATTCTCGTGTCACAGTTTTCGTTCCCATACTCCTCCGAAACGGCTTGACCGATTCTCATGAAATTTTGTGAGCATATTGAGTAGGTCTGAGAATCGGCCAACATCTATTTTTTATCCCCCTAAATGGTAAGGGTCACCCATCCTTAAAATATTTTTATGGCAAAACGAAGTTTGCCGGGGTCAGCTAGTATATATATACTATTGTGTTACATTTGAACTTTAAAAAACTGGGTAACTTAACGTTATGTTAACAGTTAACCTAAACGAGGTAACTGATGAATACATCAGTTACCTGATGAATACATATAGTAAAAGAGCAACATTTTATTGACTGATCAAGAACGAATGATTTTGATTTAAAAAATATTATATTACCTCACCTTGTTGACACCTTTAATCAATGCGTATAATTACGAAAAAAAAATTACATTGACTGATTTCTTGAGGAAAACTTGAAAATCTTTTAACGTTTTATTTTATAAATATTGAGATAAAACCATTACAGTTTGAATAGTGATATTATAATTATTTATGGACGAAATAAAGTAACTTATCATATTCCAATAAAAAACTTCAACACCTCATTTGAATAAAGTATTGCAATAACTTTTTTCGATATGCGTAGTATTTTTTTATTATTATTATTATTAGTAAAAAAATATAAAAGAAATCGTAAAAGAGAATTCGTATAGTAATCAATAAAATTTTTCAGTGACAAATACTTATTCTGTTTTTTGTTTGTTTCAGGTATCTCATCAGCTCAATATCATCACATCATCATCTGTAATGTCATTCACAATAGCTGCATCACAGAACAGAGAATATAGGATCTGCATTCAGCGGTTTTACTCGGGGTTTTGTTGATTTTGAATCGGATATTATTCACTATCTTCTTGGGGTTCATTTTGTGCTACAATTTATTTTTTTCTAAAATAACATCAGCAATCTCTCAGTGAAAGTCCCGTCAAAATAAGTCCAGCTATTGCAGAGATTAGATGGAATCAACTTCCGGACAGACGAAAATTTTTAAACTTAATCTTTTGATATACGTACCGCATATACAAAAAGACATTTCGGTTTTATTTTTTTGTATAGAAGACAGAGGAAAATACTTTTGTAGAATACAGATGATATCTAAGGACTTTCATAAACTTCTCAAAAATAATCTTTTCCAAAGAAGAAAAACCTTTGTGAACAAGAGAATGATTTTAAATCTTTTGAAAACTTAGTAGGTACGGCCTGTTTCGAACATTCAGAAAATTAATAAAATATAGCGGCTTCGTCCCTAGGCCCCTTTTGATTTTTATCGGAGAATCGTTCGGAAGCAATTAAACTGAGATCAAGTAGATGTCAAGGCGAGAGACATGTTGGGCCATTAGAACAGCAGGCGTTCATCGCCTATACCAATTGTTGTTATTATCTAATTGATATTGCAATTGATCGGTTCTAGTTTAGTGATTCATTATTGTTCTTTAATCTATACAAATAAATAAAATTGGAGTGTCTGTTTGTAATATTAAAATAACCGCTTTTTACTAAATGCATATGTATGTATACACGGTACATATACCAAAAACGTAGTCAAAAAAATTTTTGTCTGTCTGTCTGTCTGTCGGTCTGTCTGTCTGTCTGTCTGTCTGTCTGTTTGTTCCGGGTAATCTCTGGAACGGCTGGACGGATTTTGACGGGACTTTCACTGGCAGGTAGCTGGTGATCCAGGGAGTAACTTAGGCTATTTTTTTTTAGACTAACTTTGTCCCTCGTCGTCACTCGCGGTACAACAATAACCGCGGGTAACACTGCGGGGTTCAGCTAGTAGGGTAATAAAAGTCTTGCTGTGTTGGGTAAACAATGCTGTTTTAGTGTTGTTTATCTTGTGGGAGGTAGTTGGATAAATAGGTTATGTTTAAGTCATATTGTTCTTGATAACAGAAAGAGATTTTTTTACTGCTGGTTTTAATTAAAACGGCGAAGTTGGTTCAAAACCTGGGTTTGAATATTGATTGTAATAATCTTAAATCACTAATTTTAGTTGAGTGTTTGGAGCTTAATCCAACTTTGTTCGGATTCTACTTCAATATAGTAAGTAGTAAGAAAAGTATTTTTTTTATAGAATTGGGGGTAACCGAGCAGACGTATCACTTGCTGGTAAGCGATTACCGCCGTCTATGGACATCCGCAACACCAGAAGAGTCACAAGTGCGTTGCCTGCATAGGCCTTTAGATGGCATTCAGCCCATTCATGCCGAAGCGTGGCTCTCCCATAATTATAATATAGAGTATAATAAATATTTTGATTGATTCGTTTTGATATTAAGAACTTGTAATGGATTGCCACAAAGACTAAAACCTCTATTCAAACAGTGATCATGACACTTTGGTGCAGTAGTAGCGTATGCGACTGCCGTGCTTTGAATTTCGGGTTCAATTTCCGGGCCGGACCAAATGTTTGTATGATCTGCAAATATTTGTTTCGGAATTTGGGTGTTTTCTGTATTTAATATATATATGTATATATTTACAGAAAAAGTAAATATTAATTTTTATCAATATAGTACCCATAATACAAATTCTGCTTAGTTTGGGACTAGATGGCGTCGTCTATTAGATGTTCGAAAATATTTATTTATTATTATTATTATCACCGTGTTCTGACACGCCAAGTGTAGTGCACCTAAGTATGTCCGCGGCTTTCGTGCCCACAACCTGATCAACTTACACACTGACAACGACTATCTCGACTTACGTCGACTTTGCGCACTTCAGATATGGAAGCCGTAATGTTAATGATAGTATTTCTTTCTTTGTAACTACCCATACAGTGTAATATTAACTTGTGAGTTTTACATTGGTAGACTTGGTAAAATCTATTCCCATGCTATAAATTTTTTCAAGGTAGTAGAGCCACGCTGATTTCAGCACGAACGGGGTAGTACTACCCTCGCACAGAAGACCAACGTAAAATGACAGTGTTCGTGCTGTCGTGTTTCGTTGGTGAGTGCGAGACCGGAGGCCCAACGATGCGACAGCTTCACAAGGCCGCCATGTTGTGGGTCACCATGCTGCATTGTTGCATTGTCTGCATTCGAAATGAGTATGGTGACCATCACTCTTGGATTCTGCTTTTACTTTCCACCAGTAGTGTCATTGTGGCAGGCCCATACATAAAAAACACCATACATAACCATAATGTAATCCAAACGAGTAGTACTAAATTTCATAATGCAACTCCTTTTTCAAGAAACCTCACCTCAGTCCATAGTCAATATCAAGTGCCAGTTAGTATATTAAGAATTCTTTAATCATCGTTACTTTTTAAAGAATAAATTAAATATTCTTGTAATAATCCAATGATGTATATATTTCACCACAATAAACAACATACAATAGTGATCAGACATGTTAATACGTGTATGCCACGTATTAACACACAGACAATCAAGGTCGCAAGTAGGAAGCGGCGTATGCGCATGATTCATTTGATTGCCGTGTGATGTAACTCGTGCACCGAATGCAAAAAAATATTGAACATACACACATAAATTCTTTATTTCTTAAGAGGCCCCTAAGAAAGGCGGGGGGGGGGGGGGGCTACCTAAACAAGGTTATACTGCACTAGTTGGCGCACGCAACCTCGTTGGCGTCTCCTATTGCGCGTAGCGTGACAATTTTCCCCCGTTTTTGTAACATTCTTCATTGGTGTTCCACTCCTGTAGGTCTTGGCGTGATGATATATAGCATATAGCCTTCCTCGATAAATGGGCTATCTAACACTGAAATAATTTTTAATTCGCACCAGTAGTTCCTGAGATTAGCGTATTCATAAGAAAAAACTCTTCAGCTTTATATATTAGTACTAGTTGTTGCCAGCGGCTCCGCCCGCGTGTATGTCGGTTATCGCGGCAAATAGTAGCCTATGTGTTATTCTGATGTATAAGCTATATTACTGTAAAGTTTAATCCAAATCCGTTCAGTAGTTTTTGCGTGAAAGAGTAACAAACATCCATCCATCCTTACAAACTTTCGCATTTATAATATTAGTAGGATAGATATATACATGTCCTGCTGTCTTAGATAACTTGATGTTGAAGTACATACTTCCATATTCATGTAACATCAATGTCGTGTAGTTAATAGTTTAAATGAAAATATAAAGAGGAGGAAGCGTGTAATGCTATCACTTCCGTGTCTTTAATATGTGATTTATATTAATCATCATCATCATCATCTCAGCCGAAAGACAACAACTGCTTTATCCAGATCCCAGACCTTAACCAAACTTCGACACAACAACCGATTCTAATCTAATCGCATCTCACGGCTTCCCGCGACCTTCACCAGCTCATCGGACTGCATTGGCCTAGGTACGCTTCATCTTCGACTACTTATTGGCCATATTGGGCATCGTTTCCATGAGCAATGGCCAATTTTTCGTACGAAAACATTGAGCAAATTTACGTAACGTAGTTCCAAAACAATTATGAATATAATACCTTACATTACAAATCCCATAATCTAAACAACACAGTACAGAAGTTCCTCAATTAATTTACATAACAAATGTCAAACATAATCCCGCATTCGGAAGGCTAAACGGGTCGACCAAATTAAATTAAGTTAGGTATTTCGCTTCCTCATAATAGGATTTTATATAATGCCCCACCGTTCTCATTAAATGCGTACTAAGACTTCTTGTATTGTGGCGAATTGTGTGAAATGAAACCCATGGAATTTCTGGTTCATTCATTAGAATTTTAGAGAATATTATCGGTATAATTTGATTATGAAATGGGAATCGATTATTAAAGGGACGTTTGTTTGACTTAATATTACCTGGAGCAGGAAATAGCCTGAAAGGTAAAGTCAGAAGTTGTCCACAGCAAGTCTTTACCTCGATCAGTTCCAAACTTCGTGTATAACTTCTCTCGACGTCTTGCCGACGCTCCTCGGCACACAACCAGATCTTACCTCTAATTGTTTTATATCTCACTTTGCCTTAAAGATATATACCCATACCTAAAAATATAAAAGAATATTAACCCGTGCAACTTAGCGTTTCTGATATTACAACAATACACGCGTATGTTTGTCCAATATTTTTCGCTGATGCTCGTCTCCTATCGATAAATTTGATTTATAAAACTAAAAGAAACTACTTATTTAATTCAAGCCAGTCTTTTCTAAGATTAGCGAGTTCAACCAAAGAAACACTCTTTAGCTTTATAATATTATGTTATATATTTAGATTTTCCTCTGTAAATGTAATCTTCTCTTGCGCAGCTCCTTGCGTGCTTTGTTCTATTTCGACGACTCACCGATTACATTAAACTGATTTTGTAACCAATTAACAAACCACCGAGGTTCCATACTTGTTCATAAATTACAAAACCGGCTTTGCACTATGCTGTTTCAGCATACGTTTAATTCAAATATCGTGAACGATAAACTGCTCAATTACCAAACAGTCGTTTCGCTACAACTTAGAATATTTCACAAATTACTAAATTAATTAAATATATTACTGCTATGCAACTTGATGCATCAGAACTGGCACACTGCGTTTGTACACCTTTCACAAATTGCTAAATGGTAAGTAAATATTAAAATTAACCTAACCTACCTCTCTCCTCTCGGGCATAAGTAATTTTTCGATACCTTTGGTGGTCATTTTTCTAGATGACATTTTGCTTCATGCTATAGCTGTCATTGCGGCAACTTGTAGGCAAAATTTCATGGTGTAAGGATAAATGTTAACTTTAATGCTTAAAATCGAATGTGGGTGTCGGATACGCCTATGCCGATACGATGTACAGCCTGGTGACAGACAGACGGACAGACAGACAGAATGACAGACGGACAGCGAAGTCTTAGTAATAGGGTCCCGTTTTACCCTTTGGGTATGAAACCCTAAAAAGTAACTGAATTGGTTGAGCGGTTTGAGTCGGTTGAGTTTTGCTCTCAACAATACATTTTATTTATATGGAAAATAGATTAGCTTTCTTCAGATATTTTTTCTGGACGAAAGTTATCCTATTACTGGTTTAGGGCGTCAGCTAGTTTCTTATAAAAACAGTAAAGACATCTTACAAATCGAACAAAATATTTAAATTAATTACATTGTAATAAAACATTGCATAATTATGTATACATTACATTATAAACGCATTGATTACATTAACGAGACATCCATGAAAATCAGTTTCCATTTTTTTTTTAATTTTGTAAATGCAAATAAACTTTAAAAAAATTTGAGTTAACTATACTAATACATAAAGTTGAAGATTTTGTTTGTTTGAACACGCTAATCTCAGGAACCGCTGGTCCAATTTGAAAAATTCTTTCAGTGTGAGATAGCCCATTTATCGAGGAAGTATATATATCATCACGCTAAGACCATTAGAAGCGGAGCATCAATGAAGAATGTGACAATAACGGTGGAAAATTATTACGCTACGGGCAATAAGAGACGCAAACGAGGTTGCGTGGGTCGGCTAGTGGAGGAATATAGACTGAAGCAACATTGATGCAATGTGCAGATGTAGAAAGTTCTTCAGCTGGCGCCCTGCCAATGCTGGTGAAATTAGGAAACACGGGTACGTAAGAAAACATGAGTCGAAAATTGCATTACACGGATCATGACGTCACAGACTTTGGAAGTAATAATAATAATTATTTTTACGGGTATTAGCGCGATCACTTACTAAAAGGTATAACATACCTCTGATATGCCTGACCTTTCGACCAGGTTGCACGGGCCGTGGTCACAGGCTGACTGGCTGTGGTCACAGGCTGACTGGCTGTGGTCACAGGCTGACTGGCTTAGCGGTTTGGGAGTTATGTTTCAACTTTATGTACTGATACTTTAAAACTTCAAAATTTAGAGGGCCTTTATCGATTGAGAGACTGAGGGGGACATGCTCAGAGTGCCGAGTGAGAGGTCAGACAGGCCGCAGTAAATTACACCCTGTTTAGCTAACTACAGTCTTGAACTCTTCTCTTTACAAGGGGTATTATATCGTGTCAAATAATAGCCGTTTCTCAGAAATATTTTCAAACGCAGGCATTTCTCTTAAAAGATGATCTATATACATATATATAAAAGAAGTCTGTTAATTAGTGCTGTTCGTTTGTCCGCTGAAACTCGAATATGGCTGGACCGATTTGGCTAATTTTGACCTTAAAATATTTATTATGGAAGTTCAGGCAGGGTTTAAACATTTAACGTCTTTTGTATTTTTAGAAATAGGAAATTGTTGGTTTTCAAATATTAAAATATTGTTTTTGGTCTCCACAGTGCGAATTCTGCATTTACCTAGGTAGGCTAAAACCCCCTTAGGAAGAAAGCTAGACGGTTTCATATAGGATTAGTGTCAAACTTCTTTAGCGGGGTTTTGCACTTTATCAAAATTTATTTTGGAATGGGTCAAAAATTTTAAACCCGCGACAGGACACGTCGCGACAGGACATGTGATCTGATGGAATATTCATAGGCGGTGGCGACGGCGGCGCAGGTCGCTTGCGTGAGTGTGCATAGTGACAGCTGATGGCTTGGTACATGTGGCGGTTCACTCGCCACATGTACCGGTGCCTACGCTGGACGGCTAGACGACGTGTCAACAAGGCCGTCACTTTAAATGAAAGATATAAGTACACATTTCAATTCACTTTAATTAACATCAACTAGGTAATGGATATTCAATTTACTTAAAATACACATTTAACCATTTGTTTCAATTAATATCACCTACAACCTTTTGGTTTATTACAAAAAAAATATAATATTTGAAATTTAAAAACCGAAACATAGTTTGACAATTCTAAACGACAAGTATTGATGACAATTTGAACGTTCCGTTAAAGGTAATAAATATCTTGTAACTTTATTTTAATATTTAATTCAGGGCGAGTTGCTTCTTATTATTATGTTTACATTGATACACTAGCCAATAGTATAATATTTATAAACTATAAATTAAATATAATTTGTTTAACATAATTTGATGCGTGATACGTAACAATAATTTCGATAATGTAGAAACGTAAATGAAAACAGACTGTGATTTGAGATTAGTTACTGCTCAGTTACTGAGACTAGTTTCAGCTGAGTAGAACTTAAAACGCATTTTATAATAAGGGCGCTTGAGATTTGATTTGAACTTAAAACTAGTTTCAGCTGATCAGAGTTCAACAGATACTTGAAACGCCTTTTAAACAACGGGTCTTAATGTCCAAAAGAAGTACTTTCATAATATAAAAGTCACGAATGTGTCAAATAACAACGCTAACTAATAAACAGTGATTTTATATCCATTCGCTTAAATGTCATAGCCATGTACAATACATAATTACTGTCAAAATTTATGACCATGGGAAGTTAAATATCAAGTTTCATGACGCGTGGCGCTCTGAGATATTTATGTTTGACTGTACTAAGTAGTTCATTAGCCTTTTGGTTGTAAGATTATGTAACTTTTATATTCTCAAAGTTATGACTTATATTTATATAGTAGGTATGGTAAGTGACACTTATAGTCGTAAGCATTCACAGTACTCACGTAGTGTGAGAATATTTGGCCTAACCGACTTCCAAAGTAGAGAAAATGATCTAATCTGTATTCTATACACATAAATAAAATTGGAGTGTCTGTTAGTAATATTAAAATAACAGCTTTTTAATCAATGCCTATGTATGTATACACGATACATGTACCAAAAATGTAGTTAAAAATGTTTTTGTCTGTGCGTGTTGTAATAGATATATATTATATCCAAGAACCGCTCGTTAAAAGGTATTAGATTGCACTTCATGTGACAAAAAACGTTTCAAACATCTTCCTTTTGTCTAGATACACAATTTCAATATTATAAATATCCATCCATATATCCATAGACAATAATACTGTACATGTATATTAAATAAATAAATAAATATTTCGGACATCTAACACAACACCATCTAGATCCAAGCTAAGCAGAGCTTGTATTATGGGTACTAGACAACTGATACAAATACTTTTTTTTTGTAAATACCTACATATTATACATAGAAAACACCCAAACTCCGAAACAAATATTTGTAGATTATACAAAAATTTGGTCCGACCCGGGAATCGAACCCGCGACCTCACGACTAGCAGTCGCTCACGCCAACTGCGAGACCAACAAGGCAGTCGATTTTATTGATATTATGGACAAGAATATATAAACAAGCACAGGACGGTTAATTCTACTAGGTTTGCTAAGCTAAACTAGTTAGCCTGTGTGGGACTCGTGCTTCCATAAACCTAATTCTGACGTGTGAGATCGTTGACTGCCTCGGTGGCGCAGTGGTAGCTTACTTGCTGTTCTTGAGGTCTCGGGTTCGATTCCCGGGTCGGACCAAATGTTTGTATGATCTGCAAATAATTGTTTCGTAGTTTGGGTGTTTTCTATGTATAATATGTATGTATTTACAAAAAAAAAGTATACAAGTATTTATATCAGTTGTCTAGTACCCATAATACAAGCTCTGCTTAGTTTGGGACTAGATGGCGTTGTGTGTTATATGTCCGAAATATTTATTATTTATTAGTCACTTACTTGCACGTCACACGTCACCAGTCTGCTCATTTAATCTAAATGCAGAAACAGAGCTCTTTTAAAGCAATCAATCGTCAGCATATATTTTCCATTGCTGAAGGCTAAAACATCCAAAGAGCGCCAACTATGACTGCCTCAGGGGCGCAGTTGTTGAGGTCTCGTGTTCGATTCCCAGGACGGACCAAATAATTATATGATTTGCAAATATGCAATGTGTTTTAAAAAAAGTGTAAATTAATTTCATACTAGCTGAACCCGTGTTGTGTGTCAAAATATGTCCAGCCGTTCTAGAGATTACCCGGAACAAACAGACAGACAGACAAAAATTAAAAAGAAATGTGATTTTGGTATATGTCCCGTGTTTAGATACATGTGCATTTAGTAAAAAGCGGTTATTTTAATATTGCAAACAGACACTCCAATTTTATTTATTTGTATAGATGAGTTTGTCTAGTAGCCATAGTACAAGCTCTGCTTAGTTTGGGCCTAGATGGCGTTGTGTGTCAGATGTCCGAAATATTTATTATTATTATACTGTACTGCTCTTGAAGAATCCACTTTCTTCGTTGCCAGCTAAATTCTTTCTAGCACGGACTTCTAAACTATTTCTTCAACAATAGTCGTATTACTGGTACGTACTTAATCCAATGAAGAATGAATGAAAGGTAATATATACACAGTGTGGGAGGACAAAATGATCGATGCGGGTAGCGACATCGCGACCCTACGGCTTTAATGAACTTGCACTGCACAAGTTCATATGCCACGGTGACTCATCGCTTGTAAAGTGCCTTTTATACTAGGTGCATTTTGATATCATATATTCTACTAACGGACGAGTACGGCTTTGGTATCGTGATTATTTCTAATTTTGAAAATGATTAACTGTCATACCTTCATCTTTATTTTACCCCCTTAGGTGTAAAATTGTTAATAATCCTTCTCTAGTGAGTGAAAACGCGAAATAGGAATAGGGGAGAAGACGGAGTGTGGGTACGCCCCATACGCCCCCTACAGGATGGTTTGCCGACCGACTGAAAACCGCAGAAAACCATTAGATGTGGATAACAAAGGAGCGATTGTTGTGGTAAATCTAAAACTTGGTTTAAGTCAAGTTTTTTTTATGTATGTTCTGCCAAAATGACTCTACTCTGCCTGATGGAAAGCTTAAGCAGAATCCAAAAGTGGTGGCTACCATACTCATTGCGAATGCAGACAATGCAGCACGGTAACCCACACCATGGCCTAGTGATGTTTCTGCAACTCTGGCCTCCGGTCTCGCATTCACCAACGAAACACTACAGCACAAACGCTGTCATTTTGCGTTGATTTCCTATCTGAGGGTAGTACCGTCCCGTTCGTGCTGAAATCAGCGTGGCTCTACTACCTTTCATTTCAGTTCTAAGGTGGACGTCTTTTAGCTGAGAAGAGAGAGAGAGAATCACTATCCCGCTACCACGTGATAGCAACATGATAAGAAATCAACCAAACAGAACCAGCGAATAGCAACATAACACTAAAGAAACCAACCAGAACCAGCGACAGCGATGATGACGTCATGTCGTTCGTGGGAATGCCATACCTGGTGTAGTAGATTATTATACCATAATCCTACCAATCGATTGTTAGATGATTCTTCAAATTTAGTAGACAATAAGTGAAGAAAATACACTCATACAAACAAATATATATTATTACTAGCTGAACCCCACGGTGTTACCCTCGGCTATTGTTGTACCACGAGTATCGCCGCGGGACAAAGTTAGTCTAAAAAAAGTAGCCTAAGTTACTCCCCGGATCATCAGCTACCTGCCAGCACAAGACCCGGGCGTTACTAGCAGGTCGCTCACCCCGTGGGACTTACCCACGAAGACACGACGCCTTTAACTACGCCCACCCCACCGGGCTAACACCCCGGGATTACCAACAGGCCAAGTGGGCCTACCCCAGTGACCCACCTGTAGTTGCAGGCGGCGCTGAAAACCACTTAGACAGGTTTTAAACCCGGAAAGGTTACCCCGAGACCCTACGGGGTCTACGAGAAGAACCCCCTGAGAGCTACCTGCCAGTGAAAGTCCCGTCAAAATCGGTCCAGCCGTTCCAGATTTTACCCGGAACAAACAGACAGACAGACAATTTTTTTTTTAACTACATTTTGTAAAAAGCGGTTATTTTAATATTACAAACAGACACTCCAATTTTATTTATTTGTATAGATTGTATAGATGAACAGTCTCCCCTCTTTGGTGTAGAGTGTAATAAGCAAGTTACGTTCAATACTTGAACTTCAACCGCACTAATTCTACATGAGTCACAGCAACGAGCAGCTCTATGGCATCCCATTCACGACACGACTAACTACAAATTATTGAAGTCTTTGTTTGAACAAGGAACTTATTTGAGTAGGCATTAAGATAAACGAGTATAATAATGAAGATAACCCTAAAACTAACCTCCAAAACTTATATTCATACTAGTTTTTGCCCGTGGCTTGGCTCGCATTTAATTAAAAGTATCCTATTTCATCATTCTGACAGTAACCGTTTGGAAAATAAGCAGAGGACGGACGGACCGACAGTCGACAGATGAACGGACGTGACGAAACCATAAGGGTCCGAGACGTGAACCACGAAATCCAAAAGACCAGTGTGACCTTCATAAAATTGCTGATCACTGCTGGACAATGGGCCTCTTCCATTTCATGTCACTCTCATTGGCTTTGGACTCATCGCATCTAGCCATATAATACTACTTTTTTTCTACTTGTAACTTAAAAACTTCATAACTTATACCTACAAAACTTGCTAAGTACCTATGAAATTAGAAGCAGCTGTTAGCTAAATAAAATTATTAATAAAATATCACTAACTAATTTTCTAAACAAACCGTGAAGCGTAAACAATCAATTTAGTTAATCGTTGTACTTGTAATTAGAGTTTGAAAGAAAATTGAGATACTTAACTTTCTAAGTAAGAATTACACTTTCCTTTTTTGTTTAAAATATGGCATTTTGACACTGAAAAAAAAGTTTTTTTGGCAGGGTCAAAATGCTCTGCCTGATGGAAAGCATAAGCAGAATCCAAGAGTGGTGGTCACCATACTCATTGCGAATGCAGACAATGCAACAATGCAGCATGGTGGCCTAGTGATGTTTCTGCATCATTGGGCCAAATTTGGTAAATAGAACTAACCCTTTAACTATGTGGGACTCGAAACGACTAAAAACTGCACGCTTTCTTGGGTATTAGAAGCCAGGAACCAGGTGACCCTCGAAAGGAAATTCCTGAAACTACGACGTCTTTCGGGCCAAGATGGAACCACCCTGGGAGTTCTGGTTTATAAGCTGTTTTACATATACTGTACACAAAACTCGTAATCGGCGACACGGACATTTGTCACATCTCCGCCGGTCGGTCTCCTCTCGCCGCCATTTTGCATGTTACAACTCTCATATCTACTCTGTTCAGAGGAAACCACTCGTCTGCGCCTTGGTAAAATACTGATTTGACATTTACAGAGTAACACCGTCGCCTCTACGTCATGACATCCACGTCATCCCGTGGATGTCATAATTGAAATGAAATCATTTATTCTGCAATTACGTTACATGAACACTATTGCAAGTTAAACTTTTTTTTGAACAGGTAAGTCAGTGGTGGATTTACCACTAGGCTGAGTAGGCTGGAGCCTAGGGCGGCGAATTTTAGGGGCGGCAAATTTAGAAGACTTTTATAATCATAAAAGAATTACACTATTGTAACATAAACGGAGGAAAGATGTCTTGATAGTTTAACAAAAAAAGGAAACAATATATTAAGCAGTGTACCACAACATTACTCTCATCTCTTATACTATTTAAAAATTTACATCGCTTAGTAAAATATATCTTTGTAAATATGGATTTTAAAATCTAAAATGCAGTTTTTATTACAATTTAAACGATACACGGAAGGGGCGGTGCATTATAATACCTCCTGCCGCCCTCAATAGTGTTAAGAAAAATGTTAGTCAAAATGTTGTAATTGGCTGCGGCGAATTATGTTCAAGTAGAAATTTCCATTCCTGGTACTTGCCGCCGCCTTTTTTTGCGTGATGTCATCTTCGCAGACAATAGAAGATAAAACATTTGCCGTTAACGATCACGGTGCTTAATACAGTTGGCAGCGAGAAATGCTCTCTGATAACTGCAATGAGTATCAAACACTGCGATACCTAAGCACTAGCACAGTGAATCGTGCTGCCGCCCTACCCACTTGAAAGACAGGTTGGAAAGCCGAGCGGTTTTCGGACTCCACCCGGAAGCTTGCTGCCCTCCGTTAAACTTTGGTGCGCACTGTCACCTTCAAATCCTACGGGAGATTCCGGCCAAGGTGCACGCCGCCTCGGTCGAGATGGTGCGGTAACCGCATATGGTTCTGATCGCCAATATCCTCTGAGGGGACCAGAAGGCGTGCCCTATTCTGAGTGGTCAGAGCCGCCACCCACACCGCTGCATCATACAGTGCCATCGAATGGACAACCCGTGTACAGTTGTCTTATCACGACGCTGCCTCCACCCAAATAGGGTAAAAGTCACCCAAGGAGCAGGCTGTCGGAAGTGCTCTTCAAAGAGCCACCTGTCGTCAAGGATCAGGCCCAGATACTTCATCTGTCCACGATGTCCAGGATGGTGACCACGATGGAGGCAACGAGGGCGGACCACGACGGGGCCTATGGAACAGCAGGGCCTCCGTCTTCTCCAGTGCCACCCGTAAGCTCAACGCTTTAATGCGCCCTACCACCAAAAACACCTCTTGTGGCCAGGCGCGCTGCCCTTTGGAAGTTCGCCCCCCGGCCTGTAACTAAAGTTTCAGTAGCGTAAGAAATTAGGTCTAGCCCGGGGGGAAATGACCTCGAAGGACCCAGCCGTATCCCACGTCCCACAGGAGTGGTCCAAGGACAAACCCTCGAGGAACACCTCACGAGAGCCGCCGTCTCCATGAGATAAATAAATAATCATCACGGCCCTCAGATGCAACACAGCATCGATTGTCGAACGCCCCTCTCAAAAACCGAATTGGGCGCCCGACAGATCGGGGCCCACCTCTTTTTTTTATGTATACGCCTGCCAAAATAACTCTACTCCGCCTGTTGGAAAGCAAAAGCAGAATCCAAGAGTCACCATACTCATTGCGAATGCAGACAATGCAACAATGCAGCATGGTGACCCCCACCATGGCGGCCTTGTGATGCTCTCGCATCGTTTGGCCTCCGGACTCGCACTCACCAACGAAACACGACAGCACAAGCGCTGTCATTTTACGTTGATTTTCTGTGCGAGGGTAGTACCACCCCGGTCGAGCTGGCCCGTTTGTGCTGAAATCAGCGTGGCTCTACTACCTCGCACATGATGCGGGCAGAGAGTATCCTCTCATATAGTTGGCCAATTTTTATCCTACAATACGATGCGCCTATAGGTAGCAACCGAATCAGCAGGCCGTCCCGGCTTCTATTGGCAGGACTGGTCGAAGCTAGGACCAAGACACGGACCGCTAGTGATTTGGGGTAGCGGTCTTGTAACGGCTCCTATCGCCGCATCCGTGAGGAGTGGAACATCATCCACGTTCTGCTCATTGATTCCGGCTAAGGAGGCTATAAACGTGGACGTTTGTTCCACCTGTGTTGTACGGAAACGCCTTCAACAACTTTTTCACCTGCAGAAACTGGTAGAAGGCCAACTCTTCGACCCAACTATCTTCGACTCAACTATCTAGCTGGGCTCACGAGTTGAGTTGAGCTGGGTCTCCGAAATAAGAGCCTGATGGCGCAGATGACGATAATTGTAAATCCCTGCAATTAAGGCTTATTGACTTAGCCACAATTGAGACATAATCCGCTCCCTTCCTTCACGCGTAAAAATGGGTATTGAATTGCCCGGGTTAGAAAGGGCGGCAAAAATTTAACAGCCTACTGGCGGCAAATATGTAAATCCGCCACTGAGGTAAGTCCAGCCTGTCTTGACTGGACTAGCCCTTAGAAGAAAGGACGAAACAAATTCAGGGATCATCGTCTCTTTTAAAGTTCAGACAATCCTCTCAAAATACAAAGGACATTCTATCTATACAAATAAATAAAATTGGAGTGTCTGTTTGTAATATTAAAATAACCGCTTTTTACTAAATGCATATGTATGTATACACGGAACAGATACGAAAAATGTAGTTAAAAATTTTTTTGTCTGTCTGTCTGTCTGACTGTCTGTTTGTTCCGGGTAATCTCTGGAACGGCTGGACGGATTTTGACGGGACTTTCACTGGCAGGTAGCTGATGATCCGGGGAGTAACTTAGGCTACTTTTTTTAGACTAACTTTGTCGCGCGGCGTTACTCGCGGTACAACAATAAACGCGGGTAACACCGCGGGGTTCAGCTAGTCAGTAAATAAAACTGCACAAGACTACACAACTCCAAAGAGGAGGAACACTTGAAATAACCCCTAGACTAAATCGTCTCGCCAGCATGGTGTTGTAGACCAGGACCTCCTTTCTAAGGGGAGGCCTTTGTCCATCAGTGGACAGCTAAAGGCTATTGCTGAGTCTCATAGGCTATATAGGTATGAACCCGAAAAATGATAATGATTCTGAAACACTTATGGCCTGAGCCGTTTACAAAAGCTAGGTATACAGTAAATACCTTCCAATGTCACGTCCATTGCAACATTAATTTTACATGCTTTAATAAGTAGACCAAAGAATCGTGTTAACATCTTGACGCTCCATTCTTACAAGGATCTGTAGATGAAAATTCCTTATCCTTACTCAGTGATTCATCGACTACGGTCTAAACCGCTGGGTGTACCAACTTAAAATTCTGATACCTGATGCTTTTTATGTTGTGAATAGAATAGTCTGCCTCGCTGGGCCAAAAGTGTTGTTAGGTCTTTCTTAAATGAAATTCTTAATAACAGCCCTGAGTATGGTAATTTGGCTGTGCTTCACGCTTCTTCCTCGAAAAGCACGTTAAGCCGTCGGTCCGACGATTGTCATTAACACCTATGACAATCGTTATATGAAGTCAGTGTCCTTGTATACTGACAACTAGTGTCACATTCGGATTCGGTTCAGCCCCAGGATTGCGGAGGTGCGATGCCAGTCGCTTCGTGGAAAAACATATATACTAGTAAAACTGGTTAAACTAATAGCCGACCTTAAATAAAGGCTAGGAAAGATGACACCACCACCAAGTATAGATTTTTGGAAATGTTACCCATAAGAGGCTGTACTAAGTCGTCACCTAGTCGTTTAAAGTAAAAACTCGAAACAAGAAATAATGAATGAGCGAAGTTGAAAACAATATCCATACAATCATAAAGACCAAGAAACTTTCAAGTACCAGATAAAATACAAAGATTGGGCCAGAAATGTGTGCCAAGTCATTACGTAGGAGGAAGTTCTTTTATCTCCATATGTCGAACGGTTACTCAGCCGTCTAAAATTGTGTACGAGTTGATTGTAGTCGCAAATGGCAGTGCATGGGAAGCCTTATCTGAGACGTGCGAGATGATTTTACAGTTTAAGACAATACTCGGATAATATGACGTCATTGTGCATTGTTTCCTGTAATTAGTATAACTGATTAGTTTTTGTTACGAAAACTGAGAACCATTGTATGTAGTCACGATGTTTTAAAATATATTACGAGACTTCATAACTATTGTCATGGTTGAAAGCTGTGTTGAAATCTATATCTAGAAGTTAGATAGCTGTTTTTCCACCACCACAATTGTCACCTGCACCTGCGCAAAATTGTCACCTGCAATATATCCAGTGGCTTCCGGTAAGCGCTTGCCATTGCGTATGATCCGTTTACTCATTTGTCATTTAAATAACTGTTTTCTACTAGTAAAATATTTTGTAACCAAAAAATAATAATAATATATTAACAATATTATGACATCACACGACATAACGTAACATCAACATGTTACAGAGCGATAAATAGAACACACAATAAGTTTCTTAGAAAGGGTCTCACTATGTAGAGGCGGTTGATGATTCATTGCCTCATATCCGCTGTAGTGTGTTTGGGTTATAATTGTATTTTATGGTATGGCAACAGAAGCTAAGTATGTTAGATATAGCTATATACAAGTACAATGAACGTAGTTTTGATACCATTGCTGCTAAGAATATGTACACTACATTTATACAAACAATAAAATTGTTATGTCTGTTTGAAGTTTCATATAAACAGCTTGTAACTAAATGAAAGTATATACGGTACTTACATCAAATATGCAATTTTAAAAACTTGGACCCATTTTGACGCGATTTACATTGGCCGATAGCTGATGATATAAAGACAAACTAAAGCTACTTTTATTTTAGACAAGCTTCGCCGCGTGACGTTACCCACTGTTCATAATATATTTGCGTTAATAAAACAGGAGCAAAACAGGTACATCGTAATACAGCTCAATAACACGTAAACTCAAATAAAATTTCAACTAAACTTATTTTATTTAGGAAGTAGGTGTTCCCAAGGTCAGAAACGATAGAACTGTGTACTTCATCTCGTTAATAATAACCTGAGAGCCTAACAGATATGCCATCCATCACTCATCCGTGGTATTGTCACTCAACCGTGAGGGAAAGCGATGGTGTCGTTGTCAAGATTAGACGCGGTGATCGCGCTTGTAATCTACGTTTGTTACACTTGATTGAGTCTTACTTTATGTTTTAGAGTTTGTTTCGTATCTGTGATGTTACCCGCGGTTTTGTTGTAAACTACATCAACAGTCGGGTAACACCGCGGGGCGAAGTTAGTCTTAAATGAAAGTAACCTAAGTTAGTCCTTATATCATCATCTATCTGCCAGTGTAAGTCCCGTGAAAATCGGTCCATCCGTTCCAGAGATAGATTAGATAGACACAAGTTTTAAAAATAGATGTTTAGAGAATGTCAGTGTCGTATGTACTTTCGTAGGCATTTAATAGGATAGAATAGAATAAAAATTTATTGATTTCAGTATCACAGATTTGCACAAAATACACAAAAACGGTAATACCAAAATTAAAAGGTCGAGGCGTCAGCTAAAGCTTGGAATTCCAAGCGCTGGTTTTCAGCTTTGACTCCAGTTTACAAAATAATGTTTTTTTAACTCATCATTCAAAAGTATTGCTATAAAAAAATCTTATCATGATCATACATTACAGAAGGTAGTGAAAGCTATTAATCTTGAATTGGAGACAGACACTTAAATTTTAGTTACTATACCAATATAGTAGATATATAATTAATTGATCATATCTCCCTATACATGAATATTCTGTTCCTATTGACATAGGACAACAAACCTTAAAATTCAGCCGCTTACGACGAAAATACTTTGTCCTTTTTTCTCAAGAATAAGAGAGTAGGCAGGTTGGCTCCGGTAACCTGACTCCCTCGGTGAAAAAGACCTGGAACAAAACCCGTGTTAGCAATTCTTTTGATGCAATTCACTGAGGTCATATACAATTTCAAAGACTCATTTCCTCATCAAATTGCTGACCCTGACTGATTCATCAACGAAAAGCCTAAACCGCTGGAATTACACAATTGTTTTTTTTTTTTCAATAAATGTGCCTGCCAAAGTAATTCTACTCTGCCTGGTGGAAAGCATTAGCAGAATCCGAGAGCGGTGCTAATCATACTCATTGCGAAGGCAGACAATGCAACAATGGCGGTCTAATGATGTTTCTGCATCATATATACATTTTGATCACACTAATATACACATATCACACGTATGCAATAAGTGAAAGTACTTATTTTTTCAAACTATTTTATTTCTGTTATTCGAAGTAATCACCTATGCAATCGGTGCATCTTTGCCAACGCATTGGCAGTTTATTGATGCCCTTCTTGTAAAAATCAGCTGGACGGGAGGCAACAAACTCTTCAAAGGCGTTTTGTACTGCCTCTCGGGAATTGAATTTTTACCCACTAAAAAGTTGTCTAAATTTTGGAACAAGTAATAGTCGGTAGGTACAAGGTCTGGTGAGTATGGCGGATGAGGGAGAGCTTCCAACCCCACCTCTTGCAGTGGTTCAGCACCAAAGCAATGCCCGAAACCAAAAATGACCCCTAAAAAGGTGATGGTCACTGTTACCTTACAATAATATAGCTTATACATCAGAATAACACATAGGCTACTATTTGCCAAGATAATCGTCATACACGAGGGCGGAGCCGCGGACAACAGCTAGTATTTTATACATTGTAAATACCCATTAAGAAAGGGTTCATCTGCACGGAGCATAGTGACATAAGCAGTTGCCACGCCGATTATTATTATTGAGGGCTCTAACCATGGGATAACACTTTCTGTAATCCACAAATTAATTGTTGTTCTGAGACTAGGCATTCTTAGTGTCCGGTTCATGTATGTTTGCAAAGTTTCCGTGATACAGGATATATATATATTCCTAATGCGGGAGTTTTGTTTCAAAAAACATAATGAAAATAAGGATTTTTCAAAATTTTATCCCGTAAGAAGTAAATATGGTGAAAAACGCTCAGAAGGACTCCAAAGAATTTAATGTCTTCAATACAATTAGTCACCATGCTTCACACTTCAACGTTCGCAATCGAATGGCAGGCTGTCACACTGTTGTCGCTGTTTGACACCCACCGTTACATATTATAACTGTCGGTGTCAAATATGCTACTATTTTATTTAACTACTAGCCGACCCACGCAACCTCGTTTGCGCCTTATATTGCCCGTAGCGTGAAAATTTCCCCCGTTTTTGAAACATTTTTCATTGTTGCTCCGCTCCTATAAGTAGTAGCGTAATGATATATATCCTATAGCCTTCCTCGATAAATGGACTATCCAACACCGAAATAATTTTTCAAATCGGAACAGCGGTTCCTGAGATTAGCGTGTTCAAACAAACAAACAAACAAACAAACAAACAAACTCTTCAGCTTTATATATTAGTATAGATCCACAAATGAGAGATAAATACTAGTAAATACTAATTGAATTTAACAATGGTATGTATAGTATGGAAGTATAAATTTTAAGGTTAGAAAAACGAAATAAGAATAATTTTGTTATAAATCTCATGTTTCTAGTTTCTGCTGTTTTTCTAGAGACGGCTATTCCTATAAAAACGAATTTTCATAAACAACATTCATTTGAATAACAACGGCAAAGAGAATTGCAATATACCCATTTGAAAAATGACTTCTCATTTAATATGTACGTTTTACAAACGTTATGCAAAGGCGAACAGTAAACGTCGATCTGTTCACGGTCCAGCATCTAGCTAAATATAGATTTAACTATAGATTTAGTTCATGGTGAAAGACATCGTACCATAGAAGACCAATGTATCGCAAATAGGCTCGACCAAAGTGATGTCACGACCTCAAAATAATAATGTTTATTTCGCAAAAGTTACAATTATCCCTATAACTTAGTTTATAAAAAGACTTGCCGACCCACGCAACCTCATCTGCGTCTCCTATTGCCTGTAGCGTGATAATTTTCCCCCGTTTTTTTAACATTCTTCATTGTTACTCCGCTTCTGTAAGTCTTGGCGTGATGATATATAGCCTATAGCCTTCCTCGATAAATGGGCTATCTAACACTGAAAGAATTTTTCAAATCCGACCAGCCGTTCCTGATGTTCAAACAAACAAACAAACTTTTCAGCTGTATATATTAGTATGAAGGATAGAGCATAAAAAAGAATTAAAATAAAACAATTAGTCTATTTCTGGTTCTCAATCTAAGCAAAGCTTGTGTTATGAGAACCAGTGTTTCTCCTGAATGTAATAGTCATTAAGGTGTGAATTCAGAACGTTCTTTGCAACGTCAATTATAGAGAATGAATTGTCGTCATGCCTGTCCCGTCACGGTGGCTTCTCTCATTAATCGCCGAGGTGTGTTGACCGAGAGAAAACGAACCACCACACATACCACGGCCAAGTGCGTCGTCATTACATTCATAGCTTCGTAATAGTTTCTAGATAACTATCTTAGTATTACAGAAGAGGAATGTTGTGTATTGTTTCCTAAGTTGCTTCTTTAAAGGATGTTGACCTTTTAGATAAATATCGCGTTCTTATACGATTTAGTTCATCATCAGTGGTTAGATCTGGGTATCTTATTATTATTGATTAAGTAAGCATTAAGTAAACATCTCTTTACAAGAAGAGAGCTATGTCCATTTTCCAGCGATGGATTGGTAAAGATAGATAGATAGATAGATAGAAAACTCTTTATTTGTACACCGTAGTACAGTTTTACAAGAAAGTACAGAAAATGACAAATATATCTATACTCTATCCTAATATATAAAGCTGAAGAGTTTGTTTGTTTGTTTGAACACGCTAATCTCAGGAACCGTTGGTCCGATTTGAAAAATTCTTTCACTGTTAGATAGCCCATTTATCGAGGAAGGCTATAGGCTATATATCATCACGCTAAGACCAATAGGAGCGGAGCACCAATGAAAAATGTTTCAAAAACGGGGGAAAATTATCACGCTACGGGCAATAAGAGACGTAAACGAAGTTGCGTGGGTCAGCTAGTAATGTACAAAGGGCGGCCTTATTGCCGAAAGCTATCTCTTACAGGCAACCTTAGGATGGATCAAGTAGTTAGTAAAGCCTAGTGATACAAATGAATAATTAATAGCAAGTGTTCTCCACAACCTTCCCCAGATTCATGTATACAGACATATGGATGAATAGATAGATAGAACTCTTTCCGCACCACAGATATTCCATAAACCACATACAATGACAGATACGTTATGTACAAAGGGCGGCCTTACTGCCAAAAACACACATACACTTATATATTTCGAAAACCATACGTATCATTCCGAAATTAACTCCAGATAAAAAACAATGATTGTTCTCATTACACAATGTTAATCCTGGGTCAAAATCGAACCCGCTTCCACTAGCATATCAGTCAGGATCGGCTACTACAAAAAAAATACACTCACACATTTATTGCCATACATCTGCCATAAGTGGAGCTTGAAATATCTAGATATCAATCCTTTATCTCACCAATGGTCCGTTCAATAATCATAACGCACCATCTGGCTACACTTAATCATTATGCACTAAACTGAAGGTCCATCAAAGCAACCATAATACATTCTGGTACATCTGACTCACGCGCAGATGTGAGGTACATTCCTTTGAACATACGAACAGTAGCCCTTGTTTTAAATCAACTGTATAGATATGAAGTATGCGGATAAACTGATAGACTAGTGTTCAAAGATAGCTTAAACAACCTAATCGGTTGGCAAGGCGGTTGACAATGATTTGTAAATTGGAGGCCCAATGATGCAGAAGCATTGATGACAAATGAGTATGGTGTCCACCACACTTGGATTAATGTTTCCTTTTTTATTATGTTTGGCCCTACCAAAGTGACTCTACTCTGCCTGATGGAAAGCATAAGCAGAATCCAAGAGTGGTGGTCACCATACTGCGAATGCAGACAATGCAATAATGCAGCATGGTGACCCACACCATGGTGGGCTAGTGATGCTTCTGCATCATTGGGCCTCCGGTCTCGCACTCACCAACGAAACACGACATCATGAACGCTGTCATTTTACGTTGATTTTCTGTGCGAGGGTAGTACCGCCCCGGTCGAGCCGGCCCAACCGTGCTGAAATCATCGTGGCTCTACTACCTTGAATTTTTTGGCAGAGTAGTCACTTTAGCAGGCCAATAGATAAAAAAAATCTAGACTCATGTAATGAAGAGTATGCTTGTTTAAAAGCGCTAATCTCAACAACTGTTGGATCCATTTTAAACATTCTTGAAAGTGTTCTAAAGGTTATATGCTATATTACATCGCGCTACGAACAACAGAAGTTGAACTTTAACGAAAAATGTTATTAAAACGGGGAAAAATTGTTCTTTTAAGAAACGCATACAGTTTCTGAACACAACAGCACTCGGGAAATATGTCAAATATGATCATTTTATGTAATGTTTGTGCTTATTTGCAATCTACCTATAAGATTAAATTTTATGATTTAATGTTTTACGTTCCTCGTTACGCGGAATGTACTTAAATAAATTAAAAATATAATAGCATAACTAAAATGAGTACTATTCATAAAGTATTTAATCTCTCAAATCTACACAACATACATAAAACACTATGTGATTCAGAATAAATCCTCAGTCAATAATCTAACTGAAGTAAGCTACATTCCAATCGGATATTAAACTACCCACAACACAAGGATCCCATTACAAGTCGGATTATACATTCCCGAAATAACCTGCATTCGTACCCAATATAAATCACCTATACCTTCGTAGAAACGTTATTGCGAACTGGTATTTCCTTATTCATTGATCTTGTCTCAAGTGGCAAAGGTCTTTAAATGTGAAACTAGACCCTATAAGTACTAGCATAGTCTATCATAATAAGATAACTATTATCCGCGGCTTTGGTGTTCGTATTTCTAACTTCGGAAAATCTTTCATACAACCGTTCATACTTTAGTTACTGTTTACTTCTTTAGGGGTGAAATTACAAAATAATCTTGCTTTTTGGGTGCTTACAAGATAGAAAGCATCATCTTGCTTAATTTCAAGTTGATAGACCTAATGATGTTTCAGCTAATAAGTTAAGCCAACCATTTTACCATTTAATAACAAGGAACGACTTCCCAAAGTTATTTATACATATAAACAAATAAATAAAATTGGAGTGTCTGTTTGTAATATTAAAATAACCGATTTTTAC
The DNA here is from genome assembly GCA_905220595.1 of Spilosoma lubricipeda. Classification (NCBI taxonomy): domain Eukaryota; kingdom Metazoa; phylum Arthropoda; class Insecta; order Lepidoptera; family Erebidae; genus Spilosoma; species Spilosoma lubricipeda. The sequence goes on along the minus strand of HG992294.1, from coordinate 15,689,202 downwards.
TAAATGCATATGTATACACGGTACATATACCAAAAATGTAGTTAATTTTTTTTTTGTCTGTCTGTCTGTTTGTTCCGGGTAATCTCTGGAACGGCTGGACCGATTTTGACATTCACTGGCAGGTAGCTGATGATCCAGGGAGTAACTTAGGCTCGTTTTTTTTGACAAACTTTGTCCCGTTGCGTTACTCGCGGTACAATAATACCGCCGGTAACACCGCGGGGTTCAGCTATTTTAGTATATTGTTACAAAACGGTTCTCATAAGTCTCATAAAATCAAAAAATAATTCCTTATTTTCAGGTGTTTGAAATGCAAAATTTCAATATTTACAATCGGGAATTTCCTTCAGCTATAGCCCCGTCGCATTCCGAACTGCCATAAATAGTCCAGAGCCCTTCTACCTTGGTATAAACTTAGCATTGGTACACTCATTTCAATGCGGTGATACTATATACGTATGGCATTGTATATTGTGTTTTAATAATTATGAACTACAGTCCAGTGTTTCATGATCTGAATAGAATAAAATGATTTAGCACTGACATCATAATGAATAATTTCATTCCTTACTTTTAATAATTTCGTTTCTAAAAGACTAGACTATAAAAATGCTTACTTAAAAGCATTCGTGATAAAGAAGTTATCGTACTCAGTAATCTCCGAATTTCCCGCCCCCTTTATTCCTGGGTGGGACTCCTAATCCTTACAGGCAGCCTGGTTGGTCTAGTGGTTAGAGTAAGTGACAGCTGATAAAGAGGCCTAGGGTTTGACTCCTGGATCGTACTGTTGTTGAGTTTTTCTTACAAGAAATCTTTAATATCAGCCCGAAGTATGGAAGATGGTGGTATTTCGCGCTCATGTCTCGGAAAGCACGTTAAGTCCCGTTTGTTATGAACACCTATGGCAATCGTTATTGGGAAGTCAGTGCGGAGGTCTGATGCCAGTCACTCCTTTGAAAAACTGATATTTATGTATTTTATTTAGTGACTAGCCGACCCACGCGACCCCGTTTGCCTCTCCTATTGCCCGTAAAGTGATAATTAATATAAATATATATATATATATATATATATATATATATATATAATAATATAATATTCCCCCGTTTTTGTAACATTCTTCATTGGTGCTCCGTTTCTGTAGGTCTTAGCGTTATGATATATCGATAAATGGGCTATCTAAAACTTAAAGAAAAAAATCTTTAAGTTTTAGATAGCCCCTTCCGGAGATTAGCGTGTTCAAACGAACAAACAAACAAACTCTTCAGTTTTATAATATTAGTATAGATCTAATATTACAGACCATTATATTTCGTTAGCTTAATACACACAAAAAATGGGTATACCTCGCACATTGATGTTCCGAAAGGATTATCGGAAAAATGTTTATTATTGACAATAAATATTAAATGTTATATAATAGTAGCATACGTGGTTCTCAAATCCTAATGAGAATGTTCCAAATTCAAATTAAATTTTGATAGATTCTACTGTTTTGTTAAATGAGCCACTTTTACCTTTTGTGGAGTATGAAGGAAACAGGAAAAACAATATATGTAAACGAAAGCAAAAAAAAAATAACAGTTCGCTGGTAATTTTCAGGTTTTGCATTATCACATATGCTGAAACTCTAAACACCAATTTACATCCATACAATTTTACAGAAAATTTATCTGATAAAGAATTGAAAATCTGACTTTAAATTTAGAATTTTCGTAATCATTTGATAGGGCAAACTGCCAGCTACAAAAGTGTGTTATTTTTTTTCATAAAATTAAAACTCTTTTTATGTTTAATTGCTGATTAATGATTAATGAATTAATGACTGCCTCGGTGGCGCAGTGGTAGCTTACGCGACTGCTGTTCTTGAGGTCTCGGGTTCGATTCCCGGGTCGGATCAAATGTTTGTATGATCTGCAAATATTTGTTTCGGAGTTTGGGTGTTATCTATATATAATATGTATGTATTTACAAAAAAAAAGTATATAAGTATTTATATCAGTTGTCTAGTACTCATAATACAAGCTCTGCTTAGTTTGGGACTAGATGGCGTTGTGTGTTAGATGTCCGAAAATATTTATTTATTTATTTATTTATTAATTGTCTTAAGAGAAAAAAATTGAAAGTGTTTCGATTTTTTGATGATAAGAGCATTTTAGAAAATAACAAACTACTGGCGAAATTTTGCCTACTAAATAGTGGTTAGATCCGCAGAATCGAGGCTAAAGTTGCCGGCCAAAATGTTTGCCAGCTCTCGAAAATTCGGAATACATATATTCTTACACGTTTCACATCACCATCAGGAAATTGAATTGATTAGAATCTGGAATATTTCCTGCATATCTGTCTCGGCAAAAGTGATTGGATTTGGATGGATGTTGGGCGGGAAAATCGAGGAAGGCGCAAATTGGAATTGGGTAAAATGTGGTTTTAACAACGTTTTGAGAGTGAATGGAAAACTTTACACGCGTGATGGTGCTTTATAACACTTTAGTTCCATACAGGTACACGGTTTAATCGTGTATAGTATATATAAATATATTATGCTTTTAACGTTCAGAAAAAATATAGCGATCTCTAGATACATTTATCGTCATTCGGAAAGCTTTTCGATTGATGATTACGAAAAATATATTTTTTATGGCATGCGCAAACGAGCAGACGTATCGCCTAATAGATGGGGAAAGGCATGTAGGGATGGGTTGGGGTATGGGCCTCCGAAAGAATCCAAATGAATTGACCTAAAATTAATAAACCATTTTCCAGTAGCCATCCAGACTTCAAAATTCGGTCACAAAACATTAGCTATAACAGTAATAACCTCTGAGGCATGGCAGTCTAATCCCCAACTAGGCAGTGTCTTAATATATAATGTAGTAATGATAACTAATAATGCCTGGCTACGGATAAATATCCATTACTTATATTATAAACTAGCTGAGCTTATGTTACCCGCGGTACAACCATAACTGCGTGTAAAGCCGCGGGACAAAGCTAGTCTAAAAAAAATTGCCTTAGTTACTCCCTGGGTCAGATAACTGCCATTGAAAGTCAGGTCAAAATCGGTTCAGCAGTTCCAGAGATTACCCGGAACAAACAGACAGACAAAAATGTTATTTTGGTACATGTATCGTGTACCAAAATAACATTTATATGCATTTATTTAAAAGTGGTGATTTTAATATTACAAACAGACACTTCAGTTTTATTTATTTGTATACATTTGAAAGTAATTCTGTCTGTGACGCTTTTACGGCTAAACCGCTGCAACGACTTCAATGATTGGCATGGAGATATAATCTTTGATGATTAAGTAACCATGGTGACTCCTCTCAAGGTACAGCTAGTAGTTACTGATAATGTAACCATACCCACGGGCAGAACTGCGGGCAAATGCCAGTTCCTTCTTATACATTTTTCTAAATACGTACATATTTATTGTAACCAAGTAATAATATAAAACTATTTATTTTTTCCTCAATTAAAGTTGAAATTTAACGATTGGTATATTTTCTTTAAATTTGAATGGGATCCAATGAAAAGTATACCCTCCTAAATAAACAAAGAATGCTCTTAATAAATTCGTAAAGGAAAAGTTCAGGGTAACAAATATAAACAAAAACAATAGAACCGAATTGTACAACTTTCTTTTTTTTTAAGTCCGTGAAAATAAAGGAAAAAGGTTGACTTAATGAGCGACCTCATTTAAATGAAAAGTAAAGTAGGTACTACAGCGTCAACATATATAATGATTGTTTATTTTGGTATTTTTTCAATACGGTCATTATCATCACTCATAACTCGCAACGCATCGCAAATATATGCGAAATCGCACGGATGCACCTCAGGAACTTTACGCCGTATCGCATCGCAGTTATGTGCCTTAATCTAAGAGGTACTGTTTGACGTTTCGTACTTTTTAACGCGAAAAAACTTTGTATATACGTAACTCACACAATCGCAATAACGTTTTTAGTAAAACTATTGAATTATGAAGATACTAGTTGTTGCCCGCAGCTTCGCCCGCGTTTATGTCGGTTATCCCCGCGTCGATTATCGCGGCAAATAAAAGAAAATGTGTTATTCTGATGTATAAGCTATATTATTGTAAAGTTTCATCCGAATCCGTTCGGTAGTTTTTGCGTGAAAGTGTAACAAACATCCATCGATCCATACCTACTGGATATTTAAAAAATAACGGTAAATCATTAAAACAAAGCAAAGTAATAAAACAAATATGAATACAAGACACGTTTTCTTTTTCAGATTTTATTTCAAAGTCACGTAGTTAGGTCCTTTGTCATAGTGTTATGACAAATTCACTCACACAGTATATCAATAATATTATCGTTAAAATGTAAAAGAAAACCTTTTGAAGACTATAATTTATTGTCTTCTAATCTAATTTTGTCGAATTTAAAAAAGTATTTTTAACCCCCGACTCAAGAAGAAGGGTGTTATAAGTTTGATGTCAATGTTTGTATGTCGGCGTGTGTCTGTCTGCGGCATCGTAGCTCTCAAACGGATGGACCGATTTCGATGCGGTTTTTTTCATTTAAAAGCCAGTTTCCTTGTGGTAGTTTTAAGCTATGTTTGGTTAATATCGGTCCAGCAGTGAAAGAGTATCAGCTCTTTTCCAAAATGATGTAAAACGTTTTTGGCGTATGATTACTCGATTAAGTGCGTGCGTAGCGGTATTTTTTATTTTTTAATCTAGCTTGTTGAATATGATGCATCACGCTATTAAGCATAGAAGTGGAACAGTGGTGAAGAATGCAAAATTTCTGGCGTACGAGCATGAATAATTATACTATTACAATAGATTACGACATTTCCATGTATTATAAACTTAATTTTGGGAACTTTTCTTGAGAATTGGAGCAAGGTGGAAGTTTATTAATAAGAAATATAGACTATAAACTGAACTTGTTGGGTCTTTATTTGTCATTGACGTGTTTCCCACATCGCCTCGGTGGCACAGTGTTAGCGTAAGCGACTGCTGTGTTTGAGGTCTCGGGTTCAATTCTCGGGTCGAATTAAATGTTTGTGTGATCTGCAAATATTTGTTTCGAAGTTTTGGTTATTTATAATAGGTATGTATTTCCAAAAAAAACTATATGTATTTATATCAGTTGTCTAGCACCCATAATACACGTCTGCTTAGTTTTTGTTTTTAATGTATGGCCTGCCAAACTGACTCTTCTCTGCCTGATGGAAAGCATAAGCAGAATCCAAGAGTGGTGGTCACCATACTCATTGCAAATGCAGACAATTCAGCATGGCGACCCACACCATGGTGGGCTAGTGATGCTTCTGCACATTGGGCCTCTGATCTCGCACTCACTAACGAAACACGAAATGAAAAGTATGTTTGTTTGATTGGACACATTGCAAATGCACGGGCATTTGCAATGCGTCCAATCATCAATCAAAAAGCTGATGAGTACGGACTCATCAGCTTATAATAGCTTATTATTAGTATAGATAACGAATTACCGCTGTATATCAATTATAGTTTATATTTACTAGTCTATAAATACTATATAAAGAGGATTGTGAGTTTGTGACGTTGTAGGGGGTAATCTCTGGATCTACTGAACCGATTTTGATAATTCTTTTACCAATAGAAAGCTACGTTTTTGTGACTAACATAGGATATATTTTAACCCGAAAAGTGGAAAGACTTTCATGTGGTAGCCGGATTTGCAAAGTAAGTCGGAGAAATGTTTACCGTCCAACGAAGTGGGCACGGGTCAGCTAGTAATTCATAAAGTAATAGAAACTTTAAAAATACAATAAAAGAATTTCTCTTAAATAAGTGTTTACAATCTACATCTGCAGTTTCTTCCCAACTCAGGTGTATTTTTAGACCAGAAATTCCATAAAACAATGAGTACAATAACTCTTAAATATAACATTGAGAGATATAAGAAACAGAAAAATGAGAAGAAGTTATTAAAACCCAGCAAGATATAATAGTAACTTGTTAGAAAGAATCACATCGAAACTAATAACATTAATTGTTCAAACAATGTTGATAGAAAATATTTTTTTAAACTAATTTTTATTAAGAATCTTTTACATGCTGGGCCCTTCATGAGCACGGTGAGTAGCACTGGTTTTTTGTCATTCTCAATAACAGCCAAAAAATAACCATGAATTAACTAATAATGATTTCATTTGCATTTGGTTTAGCCTTATGAGAAGAAAAGTCAAGGTAGTAGAGCCACGCTGATTTCAGCACGGTAGGGCCGGCTCGACCGAGGCGGTACTACACTCGCACAGAAGATCAACGTAAAATGACAGCGATCGCGCTGTCGAGTTTCGTTGGTGAGTGCGAGACCGGAGGCCCAATGATGCAGAAGCATCACTAGCCCGTCATGGTGTGGGTCACCATGCTGCATTGTTGCATTGTCTGCATTCGCAGTATGGTGACCACCACTCTTAGATTCTGCTTATGCTTTCCATCAGGGAGAGTGGAGTCATTTTGGCAGGGTCAAACATAAAAAAAAAGGAAAACAAACTCTCGGCCACTATTTTTAAAGTTTCAGGTAATTACACGTAAAGCATTAAATCAACTACAACATTATATTGATTTGTGCCATCGTCAGTTACAAAATACTAAACATAGAAACTCTGTTATTGAATAATAAGTATTTTTCATAGCAAATAGTTTTTAAACTATCTATTCTTCAACAACAATACTCTCATCTATATCTTTACTAATATATAAAGCTGAAGAGTTTGTTTGTTTGTTTGTTTGAACACGCTAATCTCAGGAACCACTGGTCCGATTTGAAAAATTATTTCAGTGTTAGAAAGCCCATTTATCGAGGAAGGCTATAGGCTATATATCATCACGCTATTACCAATAGGAGCGGAGCACCAATAAAAAATGTTTCGAAAACGGGGGAAAATTATGACGCCACGGGCAATAGAAGACGCAAACGAGGTTGCGTGGGTCGGCTAGTATCTCATATTCCTAAAGTAAATAACATATTGTAATATTTATAGAGTAACTCAAGTTATTCTCACATAGCGAAGATATTTGCTGTTCCATTTGTGATACGTATTTTGTCTCTAGGGTATAAAGAAGAGTAGACGAAACTCGGTTGATGTCTCAGGAGACTTTACACAGATAATATTGCTGCTATTGTAGGAATGTATCATAATCAGAATCTCACACACCATAATAGGTACTTTATTATTTACGAACTAGCTAAACCCATTTACCCGCGGTTAACATCGTACCGCGAGTAACGCCGCGGGACAAAGTTAGTCTTAAAAAGTAGCCTACGTTACTCCAGCCGTTCCAGAGACTACCCGGAACAAACAGACAGACAGACAAAAAAATTTTTACCTACATTTTTGGTGTACGTACCGTGTATATACATAGTGTATACAGACACTCCAATTTGATTTATTTGTATAGATTTACCTGTATCGATCAGTATTTTTTTCGGTAAGTTTCTAAAAATGAATCCTAGTGAGATATAACTGCCCCTGCATACTAAATTTCATGAAAATTGTTATAGCGGTTTCCGAGATACAGGGCATATGTGTTTACATATGTATTAACTGCCTCCATGACGCAGTGATAGTGTATGCAACTGTTGTGCAAGAATCGGGTTCGATTACCGGTTTGGACCAAATCTTTGTATGATCTGCGAGTATTCTTTTCAAAAATTGCATGTTTTCTATGTATAATATGTATGTATTTACAAAAAATAAGTATATATGTATTTATATCAGTTCTCTAGTACCCATAAGACAAGCTCTGCTTAGTTTGGGATTAAATGGCATTGTGGGTTAGATGTCTGGAATATTTTTTATAATTATACAAGAATAACAATTGCTTGTTTAAAGGAATTAGATAGGTATAATAGTAGCTAATTCCCTCGCTGTTTCTTTTACTTGGTTCATTTCTTATTTCGTGTTCCTAACCACTTAACAAGAAGTTACTTTAACCCCTTAAGAATAAAGTTTCACATAAACATTTCATAGTGGACACTTACGACATTATAAGTATTCGCTGGCATTATCCTCAAGAGTGTATGTAAAGATAGATAGATAAATATATGTAGATAGACATTCACAGCCCATCACTATTTTGGTCGGAAATCTTTCCTTAAGAAATAGTAAAATCAATCTTACCTACTTTAATTCATGTTAGAATTTGTTTCCTCTGTTGTGTGTCTCAAGAACACTATTCGCTAGTTTCGGTTTGTTGTGTAAGACGAGGCTGGCACTTTACGGTTCTTAAGAGCGTCTTGAGTAGGTTAGAAACTAGAAAATAATTTGATATTGATGGCTACAAATTGGTATTTACTTTTATATAATACTAGCGGAACCCCGCGGTGTTTCCCGCGGTTATTATCGTACCGCGGCGAAGCTAGTCTAAAAAAAGTAACCTAAGTTACTCCCCATATCATTAGCTACCTATCAGTGAAAGTCCCGTCAAAATCGGTCCAGCAGTTCCAGAGATTACTCGGAACAAACGGACAGACACAGACAAAAAATTTCAAAAGTACATTTTTGGTATATTTTTGGTATATGTACCGTGTATACATACATGTGCATTTAGTAAAAAGTGGTTATTTTAATATTACAAACAGACACTCCAATTTTATTTACTTGCATAGATAGCAAGTTAAAGTGCATACTTCGACAAATTGTCATAGTATATACATATGTATATAGTCATCTATCACACAACGGCATCTAGTCCCAAGCTAAGCAGAACTTGTGTTATGGGTACTAGACAACTGATACAAATACATACATGTTTTATTTTATTTTTGTAAATACATACATATTATACATAGAAAACACCCAAACTCCGAAACAAGTATTTGTAGGTCATACAAACATTTGGTCCGACCCGGGAATCGAACCCGAGACCTCACGATTAGCAGTCGCACACACCAACCGCAAGACCAACGAGGCAGTCGTTCGTTGTTTTCTCGAAGTCTTTATTAATTTTAGACATAAAGAAAATGTATTTTTTTTCTATCATTCTTCTCAGTATATTTTCTTCTAACTCTTACAAAATAACTTTAGATTTTAAAAGGCAAACGACACCATCGTTGTGTTTATATTAATATTGTATTCTACAACGTAAAACCCTTAAAAGGTCTCAGACGGTGTTAATGTGTTGTGGAATGTGTCTGGCATTTATCCTGTCATTTAACTTGCACTATATAGTTACACCTCATAAAGCGTTTGCCTTTAAACCCTCACGGGATTTATGGCTCCTCGAATGGTAGCAATTGAAGCATTTAATTCTAAGACCCTTTGTAATATAGTCTAACAAAGCTGATTTTAACACCATTTATGATTTACTAACTTTTAAACTTTCGCGTTCCATGATATATTAACAATTATTATCACGGGAATTAACGAAACCTCAGGCAAATCAGAGGTATGTAATACCTTTTAATAAGTGATCGCTATAATTCCCGTAAAAATAATTGTTAATACATTTATGATTTGACGGAGACAGTTACAAATCTATACATCTATACAAATAAATGAAATTGGAGTGTCTGTTTGTAATATTAAAATAACCGCTTTTTACTAAATCCATATGTATGTATACACGATACATATACCAAAAATGTAGTTAAAAAATTTTTTGTCTGTCTGTCTGTTTGTTCCGGGTAATCTCTGGAACGGCTGGACGGATTTTGACGGGACTTTCACTAGCAGGTAGCTGATGATCCGGGGAGTAACTTAGGCTACTTTTTTTAGACTAACTTTGTCCCGCGGCGTTACCCGCGGTACGACAATAACCGGGTAACACCGCGGTGTTCAGCTAGAGATCACAAAGTGTCAAAACAGTCAGGTCACAAAAGAACAGTGTTCTAATATTTACTTCTTCTACTTCCAGCTCCATATTTGGACTAGTATTTATCTGGAGCTTTAACTTTAAAGTCTATATTAGGTTGCCTTGCTTCGCCACATATGGGCTAGTTTCGACTAGATAACTAGAGTTACATGACGGCCTCTGAGCAAACCGGTGTTAGAATTCTTTTGTTGCTTTTCACCGAGTGGGTTAGGTTACTGAAGCTCAAATCCCTCCCCCATCATAATTCCGTGACGGGGGCAAGGACACCGTACTAGTGATTCTTAAGTTGTCTTCCGTGGGTTTGCGTATTCCCTTACCATCATGTAACCCATCTGTATGTTTGCCCCTATACCAATAACAAAAAAAAATACATTCTCTTCATAGTCTAAAACAAATAAGTAAGTTGGATTATGATAATATTCCAACACTATACGTATTTCTTTCGTCCCTAAATAAATATCGGATCTCTCTCGAAGCACATTTGTTGAGTAAACAGCAGTAATCCTATTGGATTGGCACATATCTCTTTTTCCATCAATCTGTTTTATGGGAGCTTTAGTTGATAGTATTATGTATGCATGTAAATGAAGATTGACATAAGTAAAACGGGTCAGAAGGTTTCGGTAATTTAAAAGCCTTTAATGATTAAATATTTAAAGACAATTGGGTAAGAGAAATATAAATTATTGGAATCATTCATTGATAGGCAGTTAAGTCGTTTTATAGTAGACTTTCGTGGGAGAGCCACGCTTCGACACGAATGGGCCGGCTCGACCGGAGTGATACCACGGTCTTACAGAAAACCGGTGTGAAATAGCGCCTACGCTGTTTCTCACCTAACCCCTCTTCCCTTTAAGCTTTGTGCACTACGAGTATACATATTAAACATTAAGGTCCTGTTTTGCCGGTTACAGATAAGTTCCGGATAGCTTTTAGCTTTTCTAACAAATATATTGACACCATTTAAATGGAATGTCATCTTCTTAGCCTTATTATGGCAGAAAGGTTCTTGAGTGGAGACCACGTGACGGCAAACGCAGCGTAAGAAGGCCTCCCGCAAGGTGGACGGACGACCTAGTTAAGATCGCTGGGACTCGTTGGATGCCGGCCGCTACCGACCGGTTGCAATGGAAGTCAATGAGGGAGGCCTACGTTCAGCAGTGGACTTCTTACGGCTGATATGATAATAGCCTTATTATTCCCAAGATTTGGGGTCGGCTACTAGTTCAACCGGTTTTCCACGAATTTCAGATTTACACGAAGCGACTGGCATCGGACCTGACAATCCTGGGAGTGAACTGAATTCTAAGGTAGAACTAGTTGTCAGTATATTTGAGAGCACTAACTTCCCAATAACGATTGCCATAGATGTTCATGACAACCAAATAAATGGAAAATACGTTAAATTATCTGTCAGATATGCTATCTGCAACCGGTTAAACAGCCTTTGGATTTGAAATCTTACATGTTTCCGTGCAAAATACTGGTTTAAAACGGAATACAAAGAATATTTTGCGCGGAATAATAAACATAGTTTAGTGCCATCTAGCACTAAAATAACAAATTATAGTCTTAAAACTCATTTGTTTTTCTCGAAGCAATTCCAATAGTCACGCTCAATTAAGCACATACCTTAATTACGAACAGTAATCGACCGGAAACAACAAAGAACCTTGAACTTCACGCAAAACAGCTCAGCACCACATTGGCTAACATAACTTGATCTAAACGCAATAAAAAATAAACCTTATGTAGTTCGTATAAGATTGTTTAAGAGTGGCTGTTATTATGGTGATAAGTTCAATGGCTTTAAGAAAAAAACTGGTACAGACCGTGGGTTCCGGCACGATGGTGTTGCCTTGGTGTGCTATTGTCTTCATAGAATACTTTATTTATGTGTTATTTCATAGTTATTGTGATTTTAATTAGATTAATTTGTTTGCGATTTTGTGAGAATCAAATGGTAATAAGTCGTTGATTTTGTTGTAGTGCATAATGTGTCTGTCTGTGCCGCCTGTCTCTGTGTGTGTAATAAATATAATACAACTAGTACTGCGTTTTATTGGTGTGCCTAAGTTAGGATAGTTCATATCATGCTTGTTCCCGTTGAAGCTTGCATGATTGAAAAGAGACGCGGATGAAATTGCGCGGGTCAAAATTTCATTCGTGTTCTCTTTTTTCACACCAACAAAACACACTTTTAAAAAGAACACATAAATGATTTTCTTTATGTTTGGCCCTGCCATAATGACTCTACTCTGCCTGATAGAAAGCATAAGCAGAATCCAAGAGTGGTGGTCACCATACTCATTGCGAATGCAGACAATGCAGCATGACGACCCACACCATGGCGGGCCAGTGATACTTCTGCATTATTGGGCCTCCGGTCTCGCACTCACCAATGAAGCACGAACACTGTCATTTTACGTTGATTTTCTGTGCGAGGGTAGGGTATGATAGTTTTGGAGTCAATCGTGTCACGAGAATTATATATAACATCACACGTAAATAGTATTATATTTAATTGTATGTATATAGCCTTGTATTAAACATGTCTTGATATTCCTAGTTCTATATAATTTATACAGATGGCAGATATTTCAGTACCGTGTACCAACAAAAGTTCTAACTTCGTCACAGCATAAATATTATGGAAGCAAAATTAAAACTTGAAGCCTCAATTTTGTCGGATCCTATTATACAGATGTCGATACGACCTCCCTCCACTTGGTCGAGTACTCTCCAATTTGTGGAGTTTTATACTGTGTTTAAATATATTTCTTATTTGTTTGTCTCGCGTTCTTATCTATCTATATACATAAAATGTTAAATTGGTTGGTTTCGCTTCAAAAATTCGAAAATTTCTGCAAAGATTCAGTTCAAATTTTGACATGATATAAGACCGCTTTGAATATTGTTTTTATCTATTTTTCACGTTAGTTTTATTTCTTATCAATGGAACCACAATAATAATAAATAAATATTTAATAAATATTTCGGACAATGTCCCGCGGCACAGAGTACCAGGGTACAGCTGGTCTTCTTTAAGAAATGCTCCACAAAAGACCGTTGATGAAATGGTTAATCTAATTTAAAGATTACTAGCTGACCCACGCAACGTTGTTTGCGCATTATATTGCCCGTAGCGTGAAAATTTCCCCCGTTTTTGAAACATTCGTCATTGTTGCTCCGCTTCTATTAGTAGTAGCGTGATGATATATACTCTATAGCCTTCCTCGATAAATGGACTATCCAACATCGAAAGAATTTTTTAAATCGGACCAGAGGTTCCTGAGATTAGCGTGTTCAAACAAACAAACAAACAAACAAACTCTTCAGCTTTATATATTAGTATAGATTTTAAACTGGTTTTAATCGCTAGTCCGCTTCCAAATGAACCTATAAATCAAACTGGTACTAAGTATGTAATTAAACTCTATTAATGTCTATATTTTATGTGCTTGTTATATAAGTAAAATAGCCTGGTAGCATTAAATATATGTTTACTGACTTATATATCCTGGTGATGACGGATAAAGAATACCAAATATGCAAGCATGCAATAAATAATACCAAGGCAAGGACCAATGATGCAAAAACATCATTGGTCCTCGCCATGCCTTGGATTGGCAAACAAGGTGTGGTTCGCCATGCTACATTCACAATGAGTATGGTGACCATCACTCTTAGACTCTGGTTATGCTTTCCATCAGGCATAGTAGTCATTTAGGCAGGGCCGTATATAAGCATTTGTTATTTTATTATTATCTTTTGATGTCAGCTTGGCTAGGATACCTAGCTTTTGCGTTTGGTACTCGAGACGGTGTGTGTTTTTTAGTCGGTTCAGTATGGTTTAAAACGTAAACTAAAGTCACTAACAAACGAAATGAATGAATTGAATTGAGTTGAAATCTCGACTATCCGATGATTTCTAGTTTATATTTCAGTTCAGATAGAACATTCAACTGTTTATAACTTTTTTTCACTGATCACGATCAAAAATAACATCATATTCATTAACATAATATTAAAATTAGTAGCAGCGAAGATTATCGGAATTAAAATTTTGAAGAAGCCTAGATTGAACCCATTATAATCATAATGTTACTTCCTCTTATTTAATATTTATTCATGAGTCGTATTACTGGTTTGCGGATGATATTATTTAAGAAAGATTCAATTTATAACATAAAATACATTTAAATATAATTTAGTAATTTTCTGTGTGATAATATCTATATACATACTTATATAAACAAACAAAAAATATATACATATATGTATCCATATATATACACATAATATGTTCGGCCTATTGGCGCTTCACAATAAAAATCCATAAAACTAATTTACAATTTTCTTTTCAGGTCTTGTCGGGGCCGGTTACCATGGCAACCGCTACTGAAACAAACCCCTGAAATATCGGGTGAGTACAATGTTCAACCTATGTATGTGTTATATTATCGATATAGTATCTATTGCTATATACATATGTATGTGTGAGTGAACCAATTCCGGGTCACAAAGGGAGTCTAACATTCGTATCTAGAGGAACTATAATAATTTATTGAATGGGTATTTATTTGGTATTAAAACAAAAAAATACTGGTCTCGGAAGAAACATGAGCTTAACTAGAGACGGCGTAGGTTTTGGTTGTAAGTCGTGCCTATAAGAATCATAAAATCTTTTAAAAACAAAGCATAGATTTTTCGTGTGTCTTATCAATTATTACTTTTCGTTTCAATTTATCTGGAGGAGGCGGGAAGGCTCTTAAAAGCCGGCATCAGCCAGCAGCACACTAGCGTTTTTTTAAGTTGCAAGTGTTAGTAAGCGAGAGGTATTTACATCCACCAAGTGAACGTCTGCTTGTTGTTTTTTTTATGGAATAGACGGGCAAACGAGCAAACGTATCGCCTGATGGTAAGCGATTACCGCCGCCCATGGACACTTGTAATACCAGAGCCGTCACAAGTGCGTTGCTGGCCTTTAGGGGATGGGGAAGGGGAGGTAGAGGGAGGGGTTGGCGTATGGGCCTCCGGTATCCTCACACTCTCGGTGAAACACAGCGCAAGCACTGTTTCACACCGGTTTTCTGTGAGGCCGTGGTATCATTTCGGTGGAGCCGGCCCATTCGTGCCGAAGTGAGGTTCTCCCACGATTGTTAGTCGCCTAGCTATATAAATTTTTTTTTTTAAATAATGCCAATATAAGTAGGACCTACTCATCCAGAAAATAAAAGAGGCATTCAGAGCAGTCGAATTTCGACTCTTGTTACATTGAATTAAGGCATAATTTGACCGCCTTGAGATCTCTAGGTAAAAATGCGAACATTTATCGGAAACATCATTATTTGAAGTCGTTTCGTCCCCAAAACACTTGGCATACCAAATAAAGCGAAAGGATAATGACGCCTTAATTTATTCTTCAACATATTTTATTCTAATTAATTCTGAATGGTATCTACAACGGAGGAAATAGAATTATTTATCGTGAATTTGAAATGGAGCTGTGTTAGTAATAGAGATAATATCTATTCATGTCTATACATACAAATAAATAAAAATTGGAGTGTCTGTTTGTAATATTAAAATAACCGCTTTTAAATACTTGCATATGTATGTATATACGATAAATGTACCAAAATAACATTTTTTTAAATTTTTATCTCTCGTTTTGGAATGGATGGACCAATTTTGACGGGACTTTCACTGATAGGTAGCCAATCATATAAGGAGGAACTTTGGCTACTGTTTTTAGGACTAGCTTCGCCCCGCGACGTCACCCGCTGTACGACGTTAACCGCGGGTAACACCGCGGGACTCAGCTAGTATGAAAAATATAATTATCTATGCTAATATTATAAAGGTGATGAATTTATCCTTTTGGTGGAATGTGCTAATCTCAAGAACTACTACGGGTCCTCGCAAAATACTTTTACTGTTCTATAGGTCATTTATCGAAGATGGCTATAGGTTATATAATATTACGCCAAGGCTAATAATCAAGAAAATTATTACAAAAATGTAAAAAAAAAACTGTAATATGTATGAATTTAGAAATATTTCTACGTTGTGTGTTATCGGGATTCTGGTTAATACAGTACATACCCTGCCTTGTTCAAGATCACACGGCCGTGTGCGAGATGTGTGTAGTTATTATTGATTACCTAACGCCTTTCATGCACGATCTTCCATTAAGTACATACATGCTGCACGGATGCCGCATTGGTATAATCCACGCCGCTTGCACATGGAAAATAGTTTGTGTGATTCACAAATGATTGCGCTGTGTCTGGGTGTTCTTCTTTTCCCAAGAGCTTCGTACTTCCAGTATGTAATTTAATCTGCCTTCGTGGCCCATAGACGAGGCCAGTGAATCAAAGGACTATCCTCTTGGGGAAGTAGTCAAACTTAGAGGCGATACACTTCTTATTCTAATATAATAAAAGTTATCATGGAGATGTGTAGGCTTGACGTCCAAAGCGACGAAGAGGGCCCTGTGTACGCTGTCACGGAGATCCTGGGTACACTACACACTCTCCTTTTACACATACGATTACAATACGAAGGGTCGGAGTGGATGGTAGACCCGCCCTTCGCCCGAACTAATCACTTCGCAGATCGCGAAATACAAATTCGACGCGATTACAAACATCGCTATCTTACAATAGCCTAAAAGTCTCGATTAACAAACAAAAGAACCGGAAGCTATGAAATTATGACTAATTCGATGCCATTCGCAACGTGTTCAGGTTCAGACAACAAAATCTAGATTTCAAGTTACATGACGTTATTAACAAAAGTGTCACTTTGACATTATTGTCATTGCAATGTTACAGTTACTAATACATCCCCAAAATAGTCGATTTAGGATCGAACATACACCGTTCTTTAGTATACTGATACTCAGTAGGTATATCTTTGACGCCTAAAGACATACTGAGTACATGGGGAGTATACTGAAGAACGGTCAAGTAAAACGCATGTTTTACTTTTTTAACCGACTTCAAAAAAAGAAGGAGGTTTCACAATTCGACCGTATATATATATATATATATTATATGTGTTCGCGGATAACTTCTTTGTTTATGAACCGATTTTGATGATTCTTTTTTTAATGGAAAGGAGATAACCCAACGGTGGTACCATGATAAGGACACAAAGATCTGATGATGGCATCTAAGAGAAATCGAGTCAAACCTTGAAGTCGGTTTTATTTTTGTTTGGGTATTTCATCATTTCATGAATGTTATAAAGTCCTCTAGGACTTTATAACATTCATGAAACGGACACAAAGAACACCCAGACACAGCCGAATAATTTGTGAATCACACAAACTATTTTTCATGTGAAAACGGCGTGGCTTAAGCCAAACCACTGCGGCATCGGTACTGCATGTAGGTACTTACCGTACCTACATGCTGTACCGATGTACAGCATGTAGGTACCGTACCGTACCTACTGCACTTACAAGAGTCTCATAAATTCCTATAATTGCTCTTATAATGTTTATTTTTTTGGATATGGCAAGCAGTGCCGATGTTGACAATTCTGTCAATTACGAATGAATACGATTATTATAATCATACCTCTTCGCCATCAAACACATTCGTAATTGACAAAAAACAAAAATTAAAGAACAAAAACTCTTATAATGTTTGTGCTATCCAATTATGTATTGCTGTTGTTTACAGTTTGTTGCTTGGCAACGTTAAATTTAAATAAGGGTGCGTTAATATCAAGACTATTCGCACCAACCAACTTTCGCTATACTCGGACCGCCTGTCCTTGTATTGTATATGTATGTAAAATGTGTTTATTTTTAAACGACAGCATAAGGGACCCTTAACTCGACTGAATATACCTTTTTGATGTGCATTCAATCTTCACCACATCTCATCCATATCATTTTTTTAATTAAATTGATAGAACTCAAGGTGATTTTAATTTATTAGTTTAAAATATTACATTTTAAAGGGTATAAAATAAAAAAATGAAAATTATCCATGATAACAGTAATAAATAAGTAGAATTTGTGAGTTTGTATATTTAGACTGGTCCGAATTGAAAAATTCTTGTAGTGTGGGGTAGCCCTATAATTAAGGAACGATATGGTCATACTATGGTCAATCCTATTGATCACTGAAAAGTTTTGTGACAACGGGACAATTTATTCCTTTTGAAAGCTGATCAGCTCATTGTTCATCACATCAGCTGTCCACTGCCGCTTATAGGCCTCTCTTGGGGTGTGTTACAAGTTAATCATCTCTTTGTCGTAGCTTGCTCCATTACTTGGCTCTTATGACAATGCTAATCTAAAAAAAGTAGCTTAGTTACTTCTTAGGTCATTAGCTATCTGCCAATGAAAGTCCCGTCAAAATCGTTCCAGAAATTACCCTGGAACAAACAAACAGACAATAATAAAAAAAATTGTACATGTATCGTGTACAGACACTCCAATTTTATTTATTTGCATAGATGTTACTGACTATAGAATACCGTCATTAATAAACCAATTTCGTTTTGCTAGGGAGGCTAGGTATACTTCCAATTTGGTCCCATTCAAATTTGATGACAAAAACTTTCCCACTGAAGGTTTAAAACTGAAGTGTAAGCACATTGAACAAATCCACGGCCATAAGTATCATATATTTGCCAGACTACCTACAAACATCACAGGGTGTTGTCATTAATCATTCGTTATACGTCATATCCACAATAATAAATGACCTGTTGAAAGCCCTACGAGCTTTCTGTTACCTTGTCACGTATCATTACATGAGGCTTATTAATAATAACTTCACACGGACGTCTGATCCCAAAATAAACCCAACCTGTATTATGGTGACAAGACTGCTAATCATAATCAATCTATCATAATTAAATATTTCTTAATATATACATCGCAATAACTACCTGGCGTGGCTCTACTACCTAATAACAAGGTAGTAGAGCCACGCTGATTTCAGCACGAATGGGCCGGCTCGACCGGGGCGGTACTACCCTCGCACAGAAAATCAACGTAAAATGACAGCGATCATGCTGTCGTGTTTCGTTGCTGAGTGCGAGACCGGAGGCCCAACGATGCAGAAGCATCACTAGCCCGCCATGGTGATGGTCACCATGCTGCACTGTAGCATTGTCTGCATTCGCAGTATGGTGACCACCACTCTTGGATTCTGCTTATGCTTTCCATCAGGCAGAGTAGTCATTTTGGCAGGGCAAAATATATAAAAAAAAAAAAAAAACTAAAAAAAAATATTGTGATACAAAAATTATGAAAAATGACATAAGTCACTGGACTAGCATTCATGATAACTTCAGTCAGCTCTGGACCAACACCTTAATCAAATATGGCTAGCGCCAGTGTTTACTATTACACAAACATGATCCAAATTATATATATATATAGAAATTTCCGTTTGGAAAAAATAATAGTTTAATCAATATAAATATATAAAGCAAATTATAAGGGGCCGTCTCTACGGGCGATAAAATCGCTACGGATCCGCTTTTCTATCGGCGGGTAATCTCCACAAACGAAGAATTATTCCTTCAGCGGATCGTCACGACTCGTACCGGTATTTCCGAGTGTGTAGAAATATGTGGCATGACGATAATATCGCTGCGATTCTCTCGCCCGTGAAGATGGCCAGTAATAAAGTCAGATCGATAATAACAGCCTTCAACAGACAAGGACTGGACATACGGAGAGCCTGTAGCCTCCTTGACTTAAGTCTACTAACCACTCTGGCCATGGGTCACGTAGTTTGGATAAATTCCCTAAGAGTCATAGCAATTCTTAATCAAATTTTCTCCAGGATTTTTGATTTAATCAGTGTTTGTTTATCACAATCGTTTAATTGCCAGTATGTAGGTGTACAGAGTATTATTTATTTATTTTCATGTTTGGGCCTACCGAAATGACTCTTCTCTGCCTAATGGAAAGATAGGCAGAATTCAAGAGAGGTGGTAGTCATACTCATTGTGGACAATGCAACAATGCAGCATGGTGACCAACGCTATGGTGGCCTAGTGATGCTTCTGCATCATTGGGCCTCCGGTCTCACACTCTCCAACGAAACACGACAGCACGAACACTGTCATTTTACGTTGATCTTCTGTGCGAGGGTAGTACCACCCGGTCCGTTCGTGCTGAAATCAGTGTGGCTCTACTATCTTGTGATGATCTTAAATCTTTATTTACACCCTACTAGTATGAATATGGTATGCAAAAATTTTGTATCGTTCAACGAAGTACCAACTATTCTGCCAAACTCTTAAATAATAACTTTGAGTGAAACAGAAATATAACGTTTACCACAATGCCCTCAGGGCATGTCTCCACTAGATACTAAAATCCCCATGCTTTCTATTAGGAATAAAACGCAGTTTTAACATTATCCAATAAAAAAATATATCATTATTTTTCGATTGTCCGCTATATCTAATTTTAAGAACCATTAAAATCCAAGACTAAATCCGTTTAGGTAGTAAGCCAAAAGTTTCTCCACAATACAATTGCCTCATCGTTGTGGCCTGGCCTGGGAACTAGGCCAGGTATTACGTTATAATATTCTGGTCACGTGCGAGACACTTTATTGTCCAAAATACTGGTTTTTAATGAGTTTAGTATGTTATTGTTGTTGTTTTTTTGGTTAGATAAGTAGATGTGCGGTCTACGCAAATGCCATTGTCTATTTAGGTGATGTTTTCGTAGATTAATTATTTGTATATACTACTAGCCGACCCACGCAACCTCGTTTGCGTCCTATTGCCCGTAGCGTGTAATTTTCCCCCGTTTTCGAAACATTTTTCATTGGTGCTCCGCTCCTATTGGTCTTAGCGTGACGATACATAGCCTATGGCCTTCCTCGATAAATGGGCTATCTAACACTGAAAGAATTTTTCAAATCGGACCAGCGGTTTAGCGTGTTCAAACAAACAAACAAACTCTTCAGCTTTATATATTAGTATAGATGTGTGGTGACGGATTAATAATATCGAGAGACGCGCCCTCATTTTTCGTGGGCGTTGTAAAAGTCCACTAAACGAGAAACTATGCCGAACAATAATTTAAAGGTCCTTCGAGCCTATCTGGTCAGCGTGGTATACAAGGCATATTTTTACGTTTCGATTTATCTATACAAATAAATAAAATTGTAGTGTCTGTTTGTTGTATTAAAATAACCGCTTTTTAGTAAATGCCTATGTATGTATCTTCTTCTTCTTATCAGCCGTAAGAAGTCCACTGCTGAACGTAGGCCTCCCCCATTGACTTCCATGTATGTATACACGGTACATTTACCAAAATAACATTTTTTTACAATTGTTGTCTGTCTGTCTGTCTGTTTGTTCCGGGTAATATCTGGAACGGCAGGACCGATTTTGACGGAACTTTCACTAGCAGATAGCTGATGATCTAAGGAATAACTTATTATATACATATACTACTTATTTTATATTTTTTTATATTTGATATTTTTTTTAGACTAGATGCGTCCCGCGGCGTTACTAGCGGTATGACAATAAACGCGGGTAACGCCGCGGGGTTCAGGTAGTCTACAATACAAACCAAATTAACGATGCATCCTACCCTTATATAGTATTCGAACTGTAATTCTTGTAATTGCCTCGGTGGCTCAGTGGTAGCGTGTGCAACAGCTGTGCTTGAGGTCTCGGGTTCTATTAGACATACGTCACGGACGCTTGTCACGGTACCATCTATATTGTGTTCATCTACTACTAAAAATATAAATAACCTCCTAATAACGTTCAAGGTGTATTTTGCTTAAAGTTTACGTGATTTTGAAGTGCTACAAGTGTTATTTAACCATCAGAACAAGCATTTGACTAATAAAATCAGTGTCAAAATTACAGAATAGTGATCAGATTATTAATTTGTGGGTGAAATCCAATAAAAGTGTTTATGTTTACCCGAACAGCTGATTTATCAGCTGTTGCAAGTGCACGCGTAACAGCGCCATCTCACTGCCTTGTGCGGAGGTTCGCGCTTTAACTGGTCAATCAATAACTTTAACCTTTGCCCGTAGCGTGCGTTGCGTCGTGCTATGCCTCAGGCCAAGTGCAGCGCTTGTGGTCGTTACATATCGCCGTCAGATGGCGTTAGTTGTTCTACCTGTCCTTTAACATACCATCAAGCATGCTTAGGTAAGGGTAAGGATAGCAGAATAGGCAGGGATTGGTCTTGCCCGGAATGCACCAAAAATAAACAGAGAGATAATGGTTCAGATACACCAGTAAAAGGAAATACGGAACCACGGACCGTTAGGCAGTCCTCGGCCAATCTAGAAAAGACCGGTTTCGATTTGGCTGCTGAAGTTCGCTTGTTTCGGGAGGAATTGCACGCGCTGAGGGACGAAGTGAAAATGATGCGTGAGGATATGAGAGAGCTGCGTAATTCTATGTCACTAAACAGTTCGCGCCTCGATTCGATAGAGGAGAGGGTCGGGGCCCTAGAGCAAGGTGTGTCTCAGAAAAGCGACGGTGCGGTTCAATTTGAAAGCGTCATTGCGCAACTGCGAATTGAACTCGACCAGAAAGAGCAGGAGCTGCTGGCAAATGATATAGAAGTTACAAATTTGCCCGAGATGCAAGCTGAAAATCCAACTCATCTTATCACCCTAATTGGCACTAAGTTGGGAATGACACTTGACGAACGAGATATTGTCAGTGCTGAGCGCATGGGGCCCCTGCATCCGCGCGGCGGCTATGCGTCGACAGGGAGCGGGGACGCTGCAGTGCGTGGTGGGAGACCGCGACCACTGGTGGTGCGGTTCGCTCGCCGGGCGCAGCGCGACGACATATTACGAAATATGCGTGTGAGACGGGGTGCTAACACGGCAGACTTTGGTATGCCGGGTGACTCACGTTCATTTTATATAAATGAACGTCTAACAAAAACAAATAGGCAGTTGCTACATAAGGTTCGAGAAGTGCGTAAGCACTATCAATGGAAATTCGTCTGGGTAAAACGTGGACGAATATTTGTTAAACAGAATGATGGCAAAATGTCTTACCAAATAAAAACAGAAAACGATATAACTCGTGTTTTTGGATCGGATCTCGTTACCTTACCATAACATTCGAGTAACATCTTCAATGTTAATATATTTTTTAATATTTTTTTTAAATGTTTTTAGTTCATTTTACTTTAACTTATATTTGCATCTTAGCATTAATGCATGTTATCTAATACATGTCAATTGTAAGCATACTCGTATTATATTACCTGTACTTATACCCTTTGTGTGCAGCTTTGAGTTCTTGTTATGGTGCTTTTGTTTATTTTACTGTGCGCCGACGGTGCTGTTTGTGTTTTACCCTATGAATGAACCCTTTTTTTTCTTACTGATTTATTTAGGATTTAACTATTCATTAGGATTGAAATTCGAGTATTTATCGTGTACTATGTGTTTTATTCGGATATGTGTTTATATAGTAGTGAAGGACATCTGGCTGAAGCCCCTAGATCTAACTTATAGAGGTGTTGTTGTCGCTATGAATTTGTCTGTCTACTTGGAAATATTTCCTTATTTGCGAAGTTTTTTATATGTTTATTTTGTCTGTTGTTATTTTGTATTATGGTGTACTGTTTTTATTACCTTAATATCTTATGGCTTCTAAATATTTTAAGGTTGGTTTTCTAAACGCTGGATCCTTAGGTACAAATCATGACAACTTTGTAGTGGCAATGCAGGACAAGGCAGCTGATATAGTCGCTATAAATGAAACTTGGTTGCGAAGTGGTGAAGAGGCACGTGCGCCTGTGGTTCCGGAATATAGGTTGAGACATATTCCTAGGCCTTTATGGATTCGTGAAGGTCGCGGGGGTGGGGTAGGCTTTTATATAAGACGTGGCCTCACTATAACCACTCTCGGCCATCCAGTTCACCGGTCCATCGAACAGATGTGGTTAAAAGTCAAGGTGAACCATAATACAGTGATTATAGGGACAGCTTATAGACCGCCATGGCTTGATCCGAACGTCTTTTTTAATGCAATTATAGATTCGATTGCTGCTATGTCAAATTACGACTTTTTAATTTTATTAGGCGATTTTAATATTGATTTAAATAATAAAACTGATTCAAAAACAAATATATTTAACACATTCTTGAATTGCACTGGGATGTCCCAGGTAGTTTCTGAACCGACTCATTTCACAAATGGCAGTAGTTCCTTAATTGATGTTATATGTTCTAGTACAAGTGTACGTGGCGTTACTGTGGACGCAATGGGCATACTTACTGGGCACGCATTCATTACCGCAGAATTTATATTTCGTAAGCCAAAATTTGTACCCAAAATAATTTCCTACAGACCAATTAAGGACATTGAGTTGGTTCCTTTTGGGGAAGATGCAGCTGCTGTAAGATGGAATATTCTATCAGAGTTGAACGATGTGGATGTCATTGTTGATGATTTCACGAGGGCCGTGATTACTCTATTTGATATTTATGCTCCAATAAAGACTCAAATCGTTCGTGAAAAACCTGCTCCGTGGCTGACTGATAACGTGAGACTCATGATGAGGCTGCGTGACGCAGCCTTAAAAAGAGCTCGAGTTAGTCAAACTATAGGACACAGAGCCTATTACAAAGACTTAAAAAAACTAGTGGGACAGGCCCTGCAAAATGAAAAGAAATGTTACTTTAAGTTACACATTAACAGTAACATTAAAAATCCTAGGAAACTATGGAAGAACTTAAAGGGTAATTTGATGCCTTCGAGGTCGTCAGAAGTACCTTTGTGCGTAGGTACTGCAGATCACATTAACGATAATTTTTTAAATATTCCCGGTAGCCTAACTGTTTCCATTTCACAGTTATCATTTTTCGAGTGTAATCGCTTTGGTGGTGGTACACTTACTCTCCACACTGTTGACACATCTGATATAATTAATATACTGAAAGGTTTAAAATCTAATGCTAAGGGTATTGATGGTGTGACATTGGACATGATAAGCTTACTGCTGCCATACACAGTGGATGTACTTACCACTATAGTGAATAAGTCCATTGTGACATCCAAATTCCCTTCAATGTGGAAAACAGCAATTGTAAGGCCAATACCAAAAAGTAACGATGTAACTTCAGTACGCGACCTCCGTCCTATAAGCATTCTACCATGCCTTTCCAAAGTTTTGGAGAAAGTCATAGCCATACAGTTAACGAAATTTCTGGAGCTTAACAAGATATTGCCAGACAAACAATCAGGCTTTAGGAAGAGTAGGAGTACAGCGACTGCGTTGTTGGACGTTACAGATAACATAGTAGCTGCACAGGATGGGGGGGATGGATCGATTTTGGTATTGTTGGATTTTTCCAGGGCTTTTGATGTTCTAAATACGTCACTACTATTATCAAAGTTGTCTTATTACGGCTTTGAGGATTCTGCTGTGCGTTGGTTTGATTCTTACCTGAACAATCGCTCTCAATACGTTGAGCTTTATAATGAAGATGGATCAACCTCTTGTTCTGCTGTGAAGTCGGTGACGCGGGGAGTTCCTCAAGGTTCAGTTTTGGGACCGCTTTTATTTACTGTATATAGCGCTGACATGGTAAAAGTAATTAAGTATTGTAAATTTCATATTTATGCTGATGATGTTCAATTATATTTATCTTTTAAACCTAACGAAACTTTAAATGCAGTGGATAAAGTTAATGAAGATCTAAGTAATATATATAACTGGGCTTTGAATAATAATTTGTTACTTAATACGAATAAGACTAAGTTTATGGTTTTGGGTTCCAGGGATCAAGTTAAAAAAATAGGTATCTTGAACCCTCAGATATTAATCAACGGGTCTAGAATTGACCGTGTATCGGAAGCGCGAAACTTAGGGTTAGTTATGGATGAGGAGCTTAGGTTCGAACATTATATCTCTGACGTAGTGCGAAACTGTTTTTACCGACTTAAACTGTTATATAGAATAAGAGATTATATAAGTACTGACCTGCGCATACAGTTATGTGACTCGCTTGTGCTATCAAAGTTCAACTACGTTGATGTAGTATATGGTCCTAGGCTACTCGCTAAAACGGCTGGTCTGGTTCAGAGAGTACAGAACGCGTGTGCGAGGTATTGCTTTAATATTCCAAGACGAGCCCATGTTACACCTTTTCTGAATGCAGCTGGTATTTTGAAAATGCGTCAGCGGCGGGAGCTACATTTGGCTACACTGTTGTTTGGCGTTGTTAGATACAAAACGCCGGAATATTTGTTTAAGAAACTGGACTGGATGGAACGCAAAATGCACAAAAGCAGGGACGGGTCTGTGCCACTGCGCATTCCTAGACACAGAACTACAGCTTTTAAAGGGGGTTTCCGATATAGTGCAACAAAGTGCTGGAATAATTTGCCACCGCCACTTCGCAACCTAGTTAGTCATAATTCTTTTAAATCAAAAATTAGAGTTTTCTTTTTGACATTACAAAAATCCAGTGCTTTGTAATGTTTTTGGTCTTTGTAATATTTTTAGTCTTGAATACGTTCCTGTTCCTATAGTTTTGACTTGTGTATGTGAATCTTATATATCTTGGGGGTTTAATGTATTTTTTATTTATTTTCATTATTTCCTATATATATTAATTGTTGAAACTGTGCACGCGTTCGTGAAGTGTTAAGTTGGGCTACAGCTGAAAATCAGCGCTGTGGTCACTTTCAGGACCGCAGCATAAGCTGAGCTGTGGCCTTTTGGTCACACAGCTAGACATTTCACTGCTTTTATTTTGTTTGTTTTGTATATTGTTTGTTGTTATTTACTCTAAGTTAAATGTCTTATCTTTCTCTTTTACATGTATGTTATGTGTGACTAATAAATGTATTCTATTCTATTCTATTCTATTCCCGAGTTGGACCAAATGCTTGTATGATCTGCAAATATTCATGTTTTTACAAAAAAAGGTATATAAGCATTCTATCAGCCAATCTAGCTATCATAATACACGCTCTGCATAGTTTGAAGCTAAATGGCGTTTTGTGAAAAATATTCTAAATATTTAAATAGTTTAAACTTAACAATGACGGACACTCGATAATAAACCTCGTCCCAAAAAAAGTCTATAAGAAGGTTCATGAAACGAGTCACTAGCTTTAACACGTCTGTGGCATTCAATTTAAAGAAATTTAAATAAAAATTATGACCATTTCAATTTTCAGATGTTACCGCCCATTTTCTCATGAAACCCGGCAAAAATGGGTAAGGCCAATCTTTTCTTTTGTTTAGGTATTCAATAAGGTCGCCCTTTGCACATTATATATCTGACAATTTATATACTCTCTTAAACTCTGTAATACGTGTGTACAAATGAAAAGTTTTCTATATTTATTTATTTATTAGCTTAAATTTCCTTACTAAATTTAGTGTTTGATTTAAATCTAACTTAAAATCTAACTTAAAATTACACTTTATCTATTAGTAATAATATTAAATTGTTAGATGTAAGGACCGCCTTTTGCGGTATAAGCCTCCTCCAAACATTGCCAAGTGGCTCTATCTCGTGCCAGTCTGGACCAAAGGTGGCCACTAGTTTCCACGATATCGTCACTCCATCTTTTAAACGGTCTACCCTTTCTTCTTTTCTTGTCTAGTGGGTACCAATTTGTGACTGTCTGCGACCATCTTCCATCGCTTGCTCTTTGAACGTGGCCGGCCCATTTCCACTTGAGTGTCAGAACCTGTCTGATCACGTCTCGCGCTTTGGTTCTTTTCCTGATTTCCAAGTTTCTTACTCTATCTTTCAACTTAATACCCATGTAGCTCCGTTCCATTCCTCTTTGACAAGTTTTGATCTTGTTCAGGTTTGAACGCTTGAGAGGCCAGGTTTGACATGCATAGGTTAGGACCGGAGTAAGACAGATGTTCATCGCTTTGGTCTTCAAGTTTGTGGGAATGCAACCTTTGAATATATCCTTTAAAGACCAGTACTTATTCCAAGTATTCTTTACTCTACGGTCTATTTCCTTTTCTGTACAGGATTTAAATGAAATGAGGTGACCCAGGTAAATGTAATCCTCAACATAACATATATATTCAGACTCAATGCAGATTTGTGTTTGTTCACGATTGGTCATAATTTTAGTTTTTTCCCCGTTGATCTGCAGACCGACTGCTGCACTTTCTTGGCTAAGCGACTCTATCATGTACTGAATTTGATCAGGGCTTTCAGACATCAAGACTATATCATCCGCGAATCTTAGATGTGATAGGTATTTGCCATTGATTTTTATCCCCAGTTCATTCCACTCCAGCTTTTGGAAGATGCATTCTAGGACTGCGATGAAAAGTTTCGGGGATAACGGGTCTCCTTGCTTCACACCTCTCTCTACTTGGAATATCGGTCCACTTGTCTCTAGGCGTACTCTCGCTGTACTGTTCAAATAGATCGCTTTTATGAGTTCTATATAATCGTTATCTATACCTTGTTGGTGTAAAGCTTGCCATATTGAGTCGTGAGAAATAGAATCGAAGGCTTTCGAGTAGTCAATGAAAGCTATGTATAATGGTAAGTTATATTCGGTAAATCTTTCGATTATTATTTTTAAAGTATGAATATGGTCAACCGTAGAGTAATGTCTCATGAAACCAGCTTGCTCCACCGGTTGGTTCTCGTCAATTTTCGATGTTATACGTCTTAACAGAGTGGATGCGAAAACCTTATACAAACAGGATGTGAGACTAATGGGCCTATAATTCGATATCATTTTGGGATCCCCTTTTTTGTACAATAGAGTTATTTCGGAGCATGTCCATGTTTCTGGTATATCCTTAGTTGCAAGTACACGATTGAAGAGCTTGGTAAGTGGCTTTATTAATTTATCTTTGGCAGTTTTAATCATTTCGTTTGTGACGCAATCAGGCCCTGGACTTTTGCCAGATTTTAGCATTTTGATTGATAACTCTATTTCACTCTCTAAAAAAGGTGCCACTGGTTCTATGTCAAATATTGACTGTAAAAACATCGGTTTATTTTTGTTTGTACATGTGTACAGATTTTTGTAGAACTGTGTAGCTAATTCCATTAATTCGGATCTATTTGTAACAGTGGTTCCTGAAGTATTCTGCAGTTGCGTCAGAATTGGCTTGGTATTCTCTAATTTTTTGAACGCTTTTTTTATTCCACCTGTTTCTTCTATGAATTTGCTAATAGTATCAAGTCGTTTATTTTTGATGTTCTGTTTTATTTTTTTATGAATTGTTCTGTAGAGTTTACTAAGCTTTTGCTTTTCTGTTCTAGTTTTATTTTTCTTGTTCTTCAATTTATATTTTTCAGCTTTCAGTGACTGTATCTCTTCAGTTATAATTTCTTGATTTTTATCTTTCATTTTGGAGTGACCTCTTAGTAAAAATGTCTCTATATTCTTGTTAAACCGTTGTACATTCTCATTTTCATAGTCAAATAGGCATAGTGGCTCTAAATTTATTACTTCTCTATCCACGTTTGTCTTACACTTGTAGTTAGCTCGGGATTTCTTGTTCTTCTCTATATCTATTTTGATTCTAATCATTCTATGGTCGCTGGGGTGTTCCAAATTGCTTAGTACTTGTACGTTTTCTATATGTTTTGTGATATTTGTAGCTATAAAGTCGATTTCGTTTTTCGATTTTCCGTCTGGTGTCATCCAAGTCCATCGGAGTTTATTAGGTTTTTTGAATAACGTATTTGCTATTTTTAATTTATGTTGAAGACAGAAATTTTCTATATATCTATTTCAAATTTGGGGACCTGCCTATGACACCTATAATTGAAAGACTCACCAGTGCTTTGCCGCAAAATTTGCATAATCTGAGCTTAGCATGAGCAGAATCCAAGAGTAGTCACCGTAGTCATTATAAATGCATACAATGCAACAATGAAGCATGATGACCCACGCTAAATTGAGATGCTACTGCATCATTAGGCCTCCTGTCTCGCACTTACCAACGAAACACGACATCACAATGCTGCCATGTTAGATTGATCTTCTGTAAGAGGGTAGTACCGCCCCAGTCAACCGGTTGCAGTCTCTACTACCTTGAAAATTGGAAACTTTCCTATGAGACTGGTATCATATACTACAGTCTCATAGGTAGGAAGGTATAGATATCCATACAAATAAATAAAATTGGAGTGTCTGTTTGTAATATTAAAATAACAGCTTTTTAATCAATGCCTATATATGCATACACGATACATATACCAAAAATGTAGTTAAAAATTTTTTTGTCTGTCTCTCTGTCTGTTTGTTCCGGGTAATCTCTGGAACGGCAGGACAGATTTTGACGGGACTTTCACTGGGAGGTGGCTGATGATACAGGGAGTAACTTATGCTACTTTTTTTTTAGACTAACCTTGTCACGCGGCGCTACTCGCGGTACAACAATAACCGCGGGTAAACCGCGGGGTTCAGCTAGTCTAAAGTATAATTAATACTCAGAAATAAAATATTTGTTCATTAAGTGCTAATTTTATTAAAAATCATAAATTCAATGTAATTTAATATAAGTAATAACGACCCTACTTAATCACGTTTTCGCAAAACAGCTGATAGCCTTTAATCGTTCCATCCCATTTACATTTATGTTAAACGATAGAGACAGCAAGCACCTAAATGACCCGGTTGAATTTATAACCGTTATATTTTAACAGATAATACTTTTCACATAATTCATTCTGTGAAACGCTTTATTAAACTTGTTTAAAATGGCTTTTTGATTAAGTAAAGAAAACTATTTCAGCTAAACAAACTCTTCAGCTTTATAATATTTATATATATTTAATAATTATTCCAAATTACGTGCAGTATATTCAAGAGAACCGCTTTAGTAACGGTTTCTTCTGAGGTACAGTTAGACAAGTCAATGTATTGATTCTGGAGTTTCTGTCACATCAACTCATTCTCAACAGTTTCTACGTTCTTCATAGTGATTGGTCAAGAGTTCTGCGTGAGCCAATGGCAAAGCTGAACGCCGTCGCCATGACAGTCAAGTTGATTTGATATAAACTCACACTAGACCCCCCGATATCTAAAGGGCACTGTTAGAACATACTCTAATTTGCACGAGTGTTTCTGACGTATTGTTTTAATAAGAGTATTTGGTTTAGGTACACAAGTGCTGTCGGGTGGGTCAATTGTATGCATCTGGAGTACGGCAGTCATGTTAGAGAAAACCGAATGGGCAAGTTCATATCAGTATTAAAATTTGAATTGGGAAATATACCTGTTAGATAATAGATACTTTCTATGGCAGAAAACGAGCAAATTTTTTCTTTCTTTTTTGACAACTCCTGGATTAGTAATTGTGTGTCGCTAAGGACTTTTTAAACATACTCACACAAAGACACAAAGAACGCCCAGGTTCAGAACAACGATTCATTGATGAAAAGAGTTGTTCCATATTATGGGGTGTGGTCCCACAATACTTAGCTTAGTAGAAAGTGGAGTGGTGACCACTTAAACAGCTACTTCAAAAGCAGCAGCAGCAAACAGATGGGTCACTCGATGGTAAGAGTGCCGAGTGATCAAAACATTGAACTCACTATCACCGCATGTGTTCCCCTCCAATTACGATCCCGGGTCCTTTAAGCGGGGAGTGAGAAAGCATCTCACTAGGCCATCATAGTGTGGGTCACTATGCTGCACTGTCCACCTTCACATTGAGAATAGTGACCACCACTTTTGGATTCTACTTATGCTTTCCATCAAGTAGAGTAAAGTCATTTTGGTAGCTTGATCATAAAAAAAAGAATAAAAACAAAGAGACTACCATCGCCCATGGTTTCTTGCGACTCTAGAGTAATAAGGGTGTTTTCGCCCCTTTAGTCTCAATGTCCCAGGATGTCCCAAGAAACTATAGGTACCACGACGTTAATACAAAGATGGCAAACAAGGAAAGGACATGTGTATGATGGTAAACAGTTACCGCCTATGAGGTTACATTACAAGACAAGACTAGAGAGAAGAGTTTAATAAGAGTCTTAATACTCACTGAGGGTTTGATCTCATCATCATCAGCCTATCGCAGTCCACTGCTGGACATAGGCCTCTCCAATTGCGCGCCACTTGGTTCGATCCTCGGCTTCTCGCATCCAGCTCCTGCCAGCCATCTTGCGCAGATCATCACTCCACCTGGCCTGTGGACGTCCTACACTACGTTTGCCGAGACGCGGTCTCCACTCAAGAACCCGTCTACCCCAACGGTAATCAGTTCTTCGGCTAATATGGCCTGCCCATTGCCACTTCAGCTTGCTAATCCTTTGGGCTATGTCAATGACCTTGGTTCTCTGCCGGATCACCTCATTCCTGATGCGATCCCTCAGAGAAACGCCGAGCATAGCCCTCTCCGCTGAGGGTTTGATCTCAGCATGTCATAATTACTTATTTTATTAATAACGTAATTGGTGTGTTCAGGATTTACCAAAATATTATTACATACTCGTAACACGGTTTGGGTTTTATCGTGGGAGAGCCACGCTTCCGCATGAATGGGCCGCCTTG
The DNA here is from genome assembly GCA_905220595.1 of Spilosoma lubricipeda. Taxonomy (NCBI): domain Eukaryota; kingdom Metazoa; phylum Arthropoda; class Insecta; order Lepidoptera; family Erebidae; genus Spilosoma; species Spilosoma lubricipeda. The sequence continues at coordinate 15,656,852 of HG992294.1, read as the reverse complement.
ACCGGAGAGATACTACGGCCTCACAGAAAACCGGTGTGAAATAGCACTTGCGCCGTGTTTCGTCAAGTAAGTGAGGAGACCCGGCTCCTACCCCAAACCCTCCCATCATTCCTCTCCCCATCCCCCAAAGGCTGGCAAAGCACTTGCGACGCCTCTAATTTTGTGGGTGTCTATGGGCAACGGTAATCGTTTACCATCGGTGATACGTCAGCTCGTTTGGCCACTATTCCATAAAAAAAATCCCTGAAGTTTCTATCTTGTTTATATGTAGAGCTCGTCTCGTGCCGTTGTGTATTGCAAAATAACCTTTGACGTCACTAAAGAGCTGTTAAATGGGAGCTATGTTTTTCCAAATTTATATGTATTTGGCGTCACAATTAACCCAATACCTAATATATATATTAATGTAGATTAGAGTTCTCTTCCCGGGAAGTTCAAGTTGTGAGATATGTGACCCAGTTTTGCTCCAGCTATGTTGACTCCTCTCAATCCATCTGTATCTATGCTAAGATTAAAAAGCTGATGAATTTTGTTAGTTTTAAACGCTTATTTCATAAGCTACCGGTTCGATACAAGGAATATAGTTAACTCAGACCAAAAACAACATTTTGCGAATATCATATTTTTGTCCCATATGACGATCGAACCTACAATCCTCAACTCAGTAGAAAATAGAAAGGTGAATGTTGAAACCGCTCCACCATCCGTGCAGTCATATTAAAGCAATTATCCACAAAGAACTCGTAACATCTTAGCAAAAACATCCTGATGTGTATTTACAAGAAATTACTATCACCCTGTTTGTAACGAGTACACCTTCTCTCTCCCACTTGAGTCCTAATGTAGCGCTGTCTTTTTCCCACACAGCATCCGTATCGATCGGCACAGTACCCTTGACCTTGGTTGGTGTGGGACTTCGACCTTGTACCATGAAGCTGGAATGGATGTATAACAGATCGTGACCTTGGTAAGGGGTTGGAACAAAGTTTATGGTTATAATATATCGTAAGAATGTGTCTTAGCATAATCTAAAATGTATTTAATCTTACTTATTTTAGGTTCATTACTTTATAATAGATTTTCTAGGATTTCTGCACAAGAAAAAAAGGGATACAAAAAGCCACCAGTGCAAAGTTACTTCGTCGGTAGCTTTCTTTCACAGAAATCAAGCTATATTTTAAAAACTATCGTTACTAAGAAACACTTAACAGTTACTTAATCATAATGCGGTCAATGTATTAATCTCATTGAACAAAATTTATTAAATTAACCAAAAGGAACTATGATTGCGTTTAGTCATATTCTGTTTTTTATTCATTATTTAATCTTTGTTCAAATTCGTTAGGGGATGGCGTTTTCTTCTTCTTTTCTCCTCTTGTATTCGATTAGGAGAGAAAAGCAGTTGTCCCTTTCTAGTCGCTTCCTACTTCAGCTAGTCAGTCTTTCTCTCTCTACTGAGGATTTTTTTATAAATAAGGTGACTATTCTGTCTAATAGAAAGCATGAGCAGAATCCAAGAGTAGTGGTCACCATACTCGTTGCAAATGCAGAAAATTCTATACAGATGGTAATCCACATTCATCCACACACAAAAAACCACGTACTCAAATCAGATTTAAATTATTTTTAATATGGATGCGTGTAAAGATTATAAAAAATCTGTCTAATCTAATATCTTTTAACGAGCAATTCTCGTATATCATTGTATCAGCCGTAAGAAGTCATCTGCTGAACTTAGGCCTTCCCTATTCTTGTATAAATACAATCTGAATCTCGGAAACGCCTTAAACGATTTTCATGAAATTTATTATTCAGGGTTTCGGTAACAACATAATACCGAGCGAAAGTCGGTCATCCAGATATTCTGTATATAAAAAAAGCAAGTTGATTTGAGTGCCCTTCAAAAACTCATAAAGTTCTACACCGATTGAGCTCAAATTTGACACTAGGAAATATACAAATTACTTCAAAAAATGTTTTAGACACTAATCCTTTTTAAATTAGAATCCTATGTTAAATATCAAAGTAGTAGAGCCACGCTGATTTCAGCACGAACGGCGGCGGTACTATCGCATAGAAAATCAACGTAAAATGACAGCGTTCGTGCTGTCGTGTTTCGTTGTTGAGTGCGAGACCGGAGGCCCAGTGATGCAGAAACATCACTAGCCCACCATGGTGTGGGTCACCATGCTGCATTGTCTGCGTTCGCAGTATGGTGACCACCACTCTTGGATTCTGCTTATGCTTTCCATCAGGCAGAGTAGTCATTTTGGCAGCGCCAAATATAAAAAATATATGTACTTTCCATCAGGCAGAGTGGAGTCACTTTGGCAGGCCCATACATAAAAAAAAAATGCTGGGGAGGCTAGGGTTTGTAGGGGATGTGTAGTTATTATTTTATGTCAGAGCTGCCCAACAAGACGACAGGTAAACTTATAATTAAAATATAATGCTCAGTGATTAATCATAACATTTGCAACTACATTCTTTTGGTTCCTTTGACCCATCCGTTCATTTGACCTCTTATGCTATAAAAAAAATGTAAACCTAAACCTTACATAAAAAAAAATCGTCCGTATGTTTAGGTACGAATTTTTTTTTTATATCTACTTCCTCGTTATATATAAACATCCTGTGTCGCGGGGCACTTTACAAACATATATGAAACGGACACAGAGAACACCCAGACTCAGAACCACAATTTGTGGATCACACAAAGTGTTGTCCCATGTGGGATTTGAACCCACAACACTTGGGGCAATAGAAAGCGGCGTGGCGACCGATAAACCATCAGGCCAACCGTGTAGTCAATTCAAGTCAATAAATTTACACCAATCTAATCTTAAGTCTAAGAGTTTTACTATTCAGCATTTAGATTCAGAACCACTCGTCTTAGTGACTTTCTCTTCTAGTAATTGTGGGGTAAGCTTGCCCATGATAGATTTAAGTGTAACAGTACCGCACTTATAGCAGCTTTCAAGCCTTTGGGGTAAAGGAAATCTGGTATTAAGTGAGATTCAATCAAATTGGTAAGTAAATTTTCCTTAAACGCTGTTCTATTGAATCGGAATTATGGTAAACTAGCTTTGAGTCACGACTTCACTTGTTTGAATTAAGATTTTGTGCATCAAATAAGGTTTAACACAGAAAGTTTAGTGAATGAAATTTAAACATGGATTTTTTTATTGCGTTCCATGAATAATATCAAAGTAATTTAAAATTTATCGCTTGTATTATGGAGATTCCCCCAACCTTTATGGTATGCGGTCGCGGAAAGCTGATGGATGTGGGCATCAAAGGACCGGTTGTGTGGAAAACCTTCGGGGATGCCTATGTTCAGTAGTGGACGTCTTTTGACTGAGATGATGGTAATGATTATGGAGATGTGGAGCTAATAAACATATTTATTTCTTTTACTTTTGGTTTTTGAGTTCTCGTTGGATATACATGAAGATCATATTTTTTTTTTACAAAAGCAGTAAATTAGTAATACTTATATAGCACCTATTACAAGGTGCAGGTAGACATCCCATCGCAACAAGTATGTACACAATAAACATTCGTTATAGCGTCGTATTTTCAATACAAAATATGGCCGTAACGTGTTCGGGGATTCCCCGATGTAATGTAACTTAAAGTTGTCACGATCAATTTTCATCTTTATTATGTGAGCCACTTCTTGGAAAATATAGTATTTACTTTGCTATATGGGTTGTAAACAAGCACTAGACTGCTTAGATGGCACTTAGGTACCATTACGGCTTTAAAAAGTCGCGCGTTAATGTCGATTTATCTTCGTAGCTTCTAACTATATTTTATATTAGCAGATCCACGCAACCTCGTTTGCGCCTTCTATTGCCCGTAGCGTGATAATTTTCCCCCGTTTGTGTAACATTCTTCTTTGATGCTCCGCTCCTATTGGTCTTAGCGTGATGATATATAGCCTATAGGCTATATATCATCACGCCCTCCTCCCACGCCCACGCCCTCCTCGATAAATGTACTAACACTGAAAGAATTTTTCAAATCGGACCAGCGGTTCGTGAGATTAGCGTTAGTAGAGATAATAAATATTAAGTCGTTTGTTAAAAAATAACTCGATAAACTCAATTTAGTTAAGTAGTAGTCAATTTAATTTAAATTTTGTCACGGTATACAACGCGCTCTGCTACAAAGATGGTTTTTATTTATGTTCTTCTAAGTTTTGTTTCTGATTTTTCATATGCCATAGCGAAACAGGGTGCTTTTAGAATGCAAGTTTAGAATAAAAATCATTAGAAATGTATATCTAAGAAATACAGTTTTAATCTCGTAAATAAACACATAACTCTAACACCGTCGTTGCAGTATGCTTAAGGGTATATTTTATAGTGTGGCCTATTGGTCAACTAGTCAGTAGTCCCCACTGCTAAACCAGAGGTCATGATTCGAATCTTACCTAGGGTCGTTTTCACGACCATTGATTCTGTCTGACTGTAATTTTATCTGCAAATGTAGTGCCGATTCTACATACAATAAAACGAAAAGTATGAAGTACTTTTCGTTTTCCGTCGTGCCATCTAACGAGGACTACCTGAACTACGAAGTATCCTATATCACGCAATGAAAGTTCTCACGTCGGTAAGTACTCGTACTCTACACGTTCTCAACATTAACCGCGGGTCGGTTATACTTTGCCTGGTTAAATGACCCTTCTTTTGTGATGAAGGGAAGTGATGCCTATTTCTCCTCATCATCATCATCATCATCTCAGCCAGAAGACCTTCGCTGCTGGACAAATGCCTTCTCCAAAGGCCGGTCTTGTGCAGACGCATCAATTTCCCGCGACCTTCAATTGGTCTTCGGACCACGCGGGCCTACCATCAGATAACATATTTTCAGACTAGTGGTTGCCCGTGGCTCCGCCCGCGTATATGTAGGTTATCGCGGTAAATAGTTGCCTATATGTTATAGCTATATTACTGTAAAGTTTCATACAAATCCCTTCAGTAGTTTTTGCGTGAAAGTCTAACAAACATCCATCCATCCATACTTACAAACTTTCACGTTTATAATATTAGTAAGATATAGATATTGTTCATTTAGAAATTTTTGTATATCGTGTATGGTCGACAATCTACTTAGGCAATTAATACGCATCTGATTACCCCTTCGCAGATAAAAATGTAAAAGTACGTATGTATATGTAGTGGAAGTCTGGAAGCATTACAAACAAACTACATTCTCATTTATAATAATATTATAACAACGACTAACGTAAATTATCGTTTTAATTATAAAAAATCCTGTTAAAGCCCAAACTGTTTAATCTATTATTTAATATCATCTCTCAAAGCAAATTAAGTCAAAGTTCAGATAATCAAAATTAAATTTTAACAAGAATTTATTTGGCGTTTAATGTCTCAGATCAACGGTTTACTCCCAATCGTGTAATTAAATGAAGAAATTTAATCAAGTTGAAGTGATCTGAGTGTACGTAACTCTTGGTGTTTGGTAATTACATTTTAGATACCTACCTACTGTAGTTTAATTGTATTCCTTACAAAACAACCGCTACTACCATAAACTCCTAGACACGGCACGTTAGTGAGGAGGTTCCTGTCTTTGGAGCCCTAACCAGCGGTTTCTTGGTACCTGTACCCGAAGTCGGTGGTCTACTATTTTTAAACCGACTTCAAAAATGGAGGAGGTTTCTCAATTTGACCGTATATATATATTTTATTTTTTTATATGTGTGTTCGCGGATAACTTCGTCGTTTTTAAACCGATTTTGATAATTATTTTTTTAATGGAAAGGAGTGTCCCTACGGTGGTACCATGTTAAGGACGTTAATATCTGGTGACGGCATTTAAGAGAAATCGAATCGAATCGAACCTTGAAGTCGATTTTATTTTTGTTAAAATTGTACTTGTTATTTTTTTAAATGTATTTGTTTTTATATGTATATTTAAATGTAATAAAGAGATAAATCTACATAACCAATGAACAAAAATAATGATATATATCAATACATACATTAATATATATATACATACACATATATAAATCAGTACATACACACTCATATTCAATACTTTATATTAATAAATAGTATCATATATAGTATAATACTGGGATAGTTACAAAACCTTGTCGGACAAGACATTGAACGGGTACCAATTTGATGTCGTTCTAGCGTCGCGATACTTTTAACTACTAGTCATAAAATGTTTAATTAATTTAATAAATGGATCAAATAGTCGTTATACTCGTATTAGTCTTATTACATAGTTTATGTTAATTTTCAGCTAGCTGCTCCGACGGACTTCGTTCTGTCAAAAGTTATTTTTCTATCCTAGTCCAATAAAAAAGTATTGTTTTTACTATTTTACTCTCAATTTTGACGGTTTTTCGCTTCACCAGAACTTTCCTTGTACCTTAATGAATATATAAAAAATATAACCGAATTGGTCGAACGGCTATCGCGCTTAATAACACATTTGCTGATTAATTTTTATTGAAATAGATTAAGAAAGAAGTTTTTATGTGGCTACAAGATGTATTCGATTTTTTTAAAAACTCCGAAAAAGAAAAAATACGTCCCATTTTCCTTGAAATAAAATGGAGATTTTCCGTTTTGCTTAGTATATTTTTTAATATCACTACACAAAGCTTCGATCAATAATAGTACTTTGTGATCGAAGACACAAAGCAAAGCTCTAGCCTATGGAATATTTACGATACAAATATAGCACACGTTGCCATTCCTGAAATTAAAAATAGACAACCCAAGATAGAGTAGATTGCGACCTAGAAAAAAGTATACCGAGATTTTTTTTAACCGTGTTTTTAAGATCGAAATACTGCCGATACGTTGCTAAGAACGGAACGGAGTTTTCGAGCATTATGATTGGGCTGGATTCCGAGTAATATCACGTTCTCATCGAAAATTTGTGTTGAGCAATTGTGTCTTTGCTTTTTAAGGGTGTGAGGTTATTGTGGAGGCCATAATCTTTTCCCATTGGTTCTGGGACTACAATTCAAGAGCGGTAACGCACTTTTGTCTCTTGAATCACAGGTGCCTATTGGCAACGGTAGTGATCATTCTGTCCGTTTGCCATCATTATTATCATCATCAGCCTGTCGCAAGCCACTGCTGGCCATAGGCCTTTATATTTTGGGCTTCGTACATCGGGCGTCCAGGTCCTGACAGGCATCTTGCGCAAATCGTCACTCCACCTAGCCAGGGCGTCCTACACCATGAAAACGTTACACACGTGTAATCATAGGTTAGGCAGAACTTGTATGTACTATGGTGACCATATTTCTGCTCATAAAGTTACTTAAACAGTGGATAAAACAGTTTATAAATCATAGTACTTAACCCACATATGGTTTGTTATCTGACCTCTGGCGAATCGGTCAGGATAACGTCTTCAGTGTTATGAGAAGTAAACCTAATTGTGTTGCGTTTGTTTTCAGGAGGGGGGCGCGGATGTCGGGGGGTGGTGGCGCGGGGCTCATGTCGTGTGTGCGCGAGGGCTCGCTCGAGCCGCCGTACCGACCTCCGCACACCGACACACACAACCATGGTAAGGACTATTTTACTCAGTACTTATAATTTTACGTAGGATTATTTCCTCCCAAAGCCAGCTATTGTAACTCCTATAGATCAAAATCAGCTCAAGGGACCCACCCTTGAGCACACCGAATAATGACATTCCATTGAGTACCAGATAGGGTTCAACTGTCTTTGAATCCGCATTAAAATATCCTGTCATATTAACTTTTAAACTTTCGCGTTCCATGATATATTAACAACTAGCTGACCCACGCAACCGCATTTGCGCCTTATACTTCCCGTAGCATGAAAATTTTCCCCGTTTTTGAAACATTCTTCATTGTTGCTCCGCTCCTATTAGTAGTAGCGTGATGATATATACCCTATAGCCTTCCTCGATAAATGGACTATCCAACACCGAAAGAATTTTTCAAATCGGACCAGTTCCTGAGATTAGCGTGTTCAAACAAACAAACTCTTCAGCTTTATATATTAGTATAGATTATTTTTACGGGAATTAACGCGATCACTTATTAAAAGCAACGGCTCGTCAGCCTGTGACCACGGCCAGTGCAACCTGGTAGAAACGTCAGGCAAATCAGAGGTATGTACTTAATACCTTTTAATAAGTGATCGCGTTAATTCCCGTTAAAATAATTGTTAATATATCCTGTCATGTCATTTAATATCACTCTAAAATATCAAAAACTCTTTTAAAACTGTGGTAAACATTGATGGGTGTACGGTGTACATTTGTAGTGCTTTGCTATGGAAGAGCGGAGCTTCCTAACACAGGCAATACTTGCATGAAGGGAAACTCCAAACACTAAACTTTAATGTAAACTTAGTGTAATAAAACCACTAACCTTTCTTCACAATGAATATATTATTTAATAAGGAAGCGCCACCTTTCCTTCACAATGAATATTTCTATAGAACAATTAGAGAAGACAAAGAGAAAATTAAATCAAACGCCTCTCGCTCCATGCCCGAAGAAAAAAGATGCCTCAGCTCACAAAAATCTTCACACACGCGTCATTTCAGTGTGGCCAGACAGAAATATCAATTATATCTACATTAAATATTTTTTTTATTCTTATGGTGTTTAAATAAATCTGTTTATTATCTATATATCTGTAACAATACTTAAATAATATAATTAAAGAAAAGCAATCACAACACTCGGCCATCCGACAGCGTGCTAACTCCGAAGCACGCAATAATCACAACTCTAGGCCAACATTTAACATAGTATAACAAAATAAGTAATAATCACAACTCTAGGCCAACATTTAACATAGTATAACAAAATAAGTAATAATCACAACTCTAGGCCAACATTTAACATAGTATAACAAAATAAGTAATAATCACAACTCTAGGCCAACATTTAACATAGTATAACAAAATAAGTAATAATCACAACTCTAGGCCAACATTTAACATAGTATAACAAAATAAGTAATAATCACAACTCTAGGCCAACATTTAACATAGTATAACAAAATAAGGAAAAATAAATGTACCTCTTAATGCAAGTAATTTGTACACAACTCAGGGAATATAACCTTATTAATCAGAAAGGGTTATAGGTACATTACGTTTCCTCGTAAAAGCTATTATGTAACTTTTTTGTCAGAATCAGTGTCATCATCAGATTCTGGTGATCCAGATGAATCTGACTCTAAACCAGATGATTTGTCAAGTTCCAGCGATTGGATGTGAATCCAAGGGCGCATCCTATCTGCGGCTACTACGCTATTATATTTTTTTGTATTTAATCCTGGCGCATTAATTATTTCATACCTGTCATTACCTAGGCATTTGGCTACTTTGTAAGGACCTATAAATTTAGGCAGTAGTTTTTTACTTTTACCGTCGTTAGTATAATTTATTTTTGTTATTTTCACCAACTCACCTACCGAATATTTGTGAGCAGGAGATCTATTGGCGTCATTAGCAGCTTTCATACGTTTTTGACTTCTATTTATATTGTTAGAGGCTTCAAGTCTTACTTTATCAATATTCCGAGGGTTAGTTATGATCGAATCTTCTACTTCCGAATTTATCTGGTCATTACCAGTTAGCATATTATCGATTCCACTATTTAGTTTAAGGCCAAATAATAATACCGATGCACTTTTTTGTGTTGTTGCATTGATAGTATTATTTATACCCCATTGTACTTTACCCAGTTGTTGGTCCCAGATACGTTCATCCTTACCAAAATTCTGTGTGGACAGGGCTCTAAGAATAGTCTGATTAAACCTCTCGGCTTGTCCATTTGCTCTGGGACAAGCAACTGCGTTAAGAACGTGTTTAATTCCTTTACTAACACAAAAGTCTCTGAATTGTTTTGACGTATAAGCTGTCCCACGATCGGAAATAATTCTAGTTGGTACCCCAAAATCATGAAATACACATTCGAGAATTTTGATAACATTTTTAGTTTTAGTATCTTTAACTGGCCTAGCAAAGAGATACTTCGTAAACGCGTCAACAATAGTTAATATATAGCTATTACCATTCTTGCTGCGCACAAATGGGCCTAGATGGTCTAGATGCAGTGTATGAAAAGGCTTTGCTATTTTCTCAATAGGAAACAATAACCCACTCCGAGTTTTTGCTGCACTGTCCTTATTATACGCACAATCTATACAAGCGGCTACATATTTCTTAACATAACGTCGCACTTTAGGAAACCAGTACTGACTTTGAATTCGCTCTAGAGTCTTTGTATATCCAAAGTGACCCAAATCGTCATGGTTTGCCTTGCAAATTTGCCATCTAGCGGTTTTAGGAATAACTAAGCGCGTGTCATCTCCGACTTTCCTATATAAAACATGGTTTTTTACGACATAATTCTTCCTAATTTCTAAACTATCTTCGTCTAGGTTTGGTTTTAGAATTTTAACAATACGTTGTAGTTCGGGATCTGCCATTTGTAGTGTAAGTATCCAATTTTCTGAAGAAATGCTGAGTGTATTTACAGTGCTAGGTAGTGTTTTCTCTTGGGGATTTCTACTAAGAGCATCAGCGTGACTCATTTTGCAACCAGGACGGTATTGTATGTCGAAATCAAATTCACTGATTTGTAGCCACCAACGTGCAATGCGGGGAATTAAGTCTCTTTTAGTTAATGTTGTCCTAAGTGCATTGCAATCAGTGTAAACGGTAAATTTAAGGCCTAAAAGGTAGGGTCGAAATTTCTTTAGTGAGCAGACTACCGCCAACGTTTCCAACTCGTAGGAGTGTAAATGACGTTCGTCTGGCGTAGTTTGTCTGCTGAAATAGGCTATAGGTTTCAAGACTCTGGGGTTTGCTTGCCACTGCATCAATATTCCTCCCAATCCCAAGCAACTGGCATCCGTATGCAACTCGGTCTCTAGTTTCGGATCATATAAAGCGAGTAACGGGCGTTCTACTAATTTGTTTTTCAAGGTCGTAAAAGAAGTTTCTTCATCGTATTCCCATTTCCAAATCACATCCTTCTTGAGCAAACTAGTCAGTGGTCTAGCAATCTCACCAAATCCCTTGACAAATCTGCGAAAGTAGCCCGCTAGCCCGAGAAATTGGCGCACCGAATGGATGTTGCTTGGAACTGGAAAGTCCCTGACAGCTGTTATTTTTCTTTCGCTGGGCTTAATACCTTCTGCTGACACTTCGTAACCTAAATATTGAATAGTTTTATCAAAAAAACTACATTTAGAAAGCTTCAAAGTCAGTCCAGCATCGCGGAGTAGCTCTAAGACTTCTTCAAGTTTTTTGAAACCTTCTTCGAGAGTTACAGAAGGAATAAGTAAGTCATCCATATAAGCAAATACAGAACTAAACCGTCTCGAACCTAACAGTCTATTAATCATTCTCTGAAATACAGCTGGTGCGTTCGCCAGCCCAAACGGCATACGTTTAAATTCATAATGGCCGTCTGGAGTGACGAATGCCGTAAGATGACGGCTGTTCTTATCCATTGGTATCTGGTAGTATCCTGACGCCAGATCTAAAGTGATGAAATACTGGTTACCACTTAAGTTAGAGAGCTGGTCATCAATTAGGGGTAAGGGATATTTGTCCTTAACGGTTTTGTTGTTAAGGGCCCTATAATCGACGCACAATCTAGATTCCCCACTCTTCTTTTTTACAATCAATATAGGACTAGCATAGCTAGACTCAGATTCCTGTATAATGTCATTGTTTACTAAATCATCAACAATCTCTCTAACCTTTTGTCGTTCGTGATGGGAGAGTCTATAGGGCCTATAAACTACGGGCGTTTTGTCATGTAGTTCTATATTCATAGTACTTCGATTTGTACAGCCTACCTCACTAAGATCTTGGGCAAAACACTTCCTATATTTTTGCAGTAATTGATAAAGTTTTTCTAAGGTGAGGTTATCAATGTCCTGTCCTATTTTGATATCGGATTTATTGAGTGGTGTTAAGTCGTCGTGTTTTGAATCTGCAGTTATGGATAAAGTTTTAGTTTCTGCAACAGGATTAGCCCTAGCTATGAAGGTTTCTGCTTCAAGTTTCAAAAGAGGTATTGACAATGGAGTGATAAATATGACGGATTTACCACAATTCATCCTATAACAACCCTGATGTAAGTGATACTCTTGATTTGGAGTCATTCTAATACTGCCGTTAATATAGAAATCACCTGAGTAGGATTCTTTGGCATACACCTCTACTAAACCGCCTCCAACTACGCTCACGTCTCTTTCAATATATAAATTTAAGGTCTCGCTTGATGGTGCGGCCACGAGGTTAGATGGAGTAAGGTAAAAAAGTAATTTTTCATTATTTTTCAAAACAGTTACAGACGGCAGTTCGGTAAAATTCTGTCCAATCAACACTGATGACGATAAATATTCGTCCTCAACTGCCAGAACGACTATCTTTGTCTCTATTTCATCTACTCGGATCTGGACGGTAGAATGAAACTTTGGTTTGGTTATAGAATTACCAAATCCTTTTATTATTGGAAGATTATTAGTGTTTTCTACAAGATCTAGCCGTTTTGCCTTCGAATATTTGATCAAGGTACAATCACTACCAAAATCTACGTATGCATCTAAAACTGACCCATTGATAAAGATACTTTTAAAGAATTTTTCATTACTATTAGAAAAAGTCATAGTATTGGGATGTAGTTGTTGGCCTGAATAAATTGGATTTATAGGATTGACCTTGGCAGAATTATCAGACTTTATTTTTAGCACTCTTTTATCGGCTGATTGTCTATCAAGACTGTTATTTTCATGAGATAATAGAGGCCTCCTACTACAGTTTTCCGAGTTATGACCTACCCTACCACATTTTACGCATCTGGTAATGGGCTTTGTACAGTTTATAAAATGGTGCCCCTTTTCACGGCAGTTATAACAAGACGGCTCGGAATTCCTATAGGGGTTACTACCTAGAACTTTGTTTTGATTATGAGCTGAATGAGAGTCGCGTTTTTTAAAGAAATTGGATGAAGAATTCATTCTAGAAACGTCTTTCGATGTACTAGGCTGTTGAGAAGCTAGATAGTTTAACAAATCTTCTGGTTTCCTACATTTTAGTGCTCGTGCCCCATTTCTAACTGAATTATCTGCAATTCCATAAATTATACAATCTACCGCCTTTCGGCCTTCAATTTCACATCTACTTAGTAACGCTAACTTATCATAAAAATAGTCTCTAAAAGTTTCATCACTACGGGATTTCCGTTCAAGCATTTCATCTAAAAGTTTCCCATAATTCACCTCGCTTGGGAAAGCCTGCTTCATTTTAGACTGCCATTTCTTCCACGAGTAGTTCAGCGTTGGTAAAGATTCGTACCATTTCTTGGCCAATCCGCAAAGCTTTTGAAGAGCATAGTGAATGGTTTGTTTTTCATTCCAATCATAATTGCACATTCATTCACCTTCCGTAACCAACGCTCAATATCTTGGGATCTATTATCAGGATCAAAGTCAGGAATAACATTAGTAATCGGAGCATTCTTACTTGAACCTTTCTGCACCGCCTCTATAATCTTCAACAGGTCACTTGCAGTCAGTCCTTTCGAAGTACGCTTAGTTTTTACAGGTACCTCTTCATAATCACTCGATGAAGAACGTCGACGGCGTTTTCTGGGACGCTCGGGAGTGTAGCTTTCACTGTGGTCTGATGTGAAGCTTCTTTCCCGATCCGGAGTGAAACATTCTTCACGTTGACCTGAAAATTTTTCCAGCACTACATATTCTTTGTCATACATATTCCATTACCTATGGATTATTAATTTTGAATAGCCAGTAGACCTCATCATTATACCTAGCATCATAGCTTTGATACTTTGTAATAAACCACCTTCACGGCTTATTACAGTACTACCTTCATGTTAGTGTAACCACCCAATAGCTTAGTGTACACATCATTTTCCATAGAAGCTGTACATTTATAGAATGCATTACCAATCTCTATCAGACATGCCAAATCTGTTGTTACTTTTAAAAGTATGTTATGTAAGCGTTATCTGTCTCTCATAGTTTGAAACTAATGTATTTATGTATGTAAGTAAGACAACATTGATTGTGTGTTCATATGACTATGTATGTATGTTTTAGTGTTATCATTTTGCATTAATATTTATTAAATTTGTAATGCTTTTGTTATATCAGTAAGGACATTTATTTATTTTTTTAAGATTGTATTTATTTGTAAGCTTGGTGTACAAATAAAGTATTATCTATCTATCTATATATATACACATATATGTGGCTTAATAATAAAATACCCACATGGCTGAATTGTGGCTCTGTTATGTCTTTAAATAGTAGCACACCTACATGGCTACATAATAGCACACCTACATGGCTAGACAATAGCACACCTACATGGCTAGACAATAGCACACCTCCCGGCTAGATTATAGCACACCTACATGGCTAGATTATAGCACACCTACATGGCTAGATTAGAGCACACCTACATGGCTAAACGATAGCACATCCACTCGGTTAAACAATAGCACACCTACATGGCTAGACAATAGCACACCTACATGGCTAAATAGCACAACTACTTGGCAAAACAATAGCACACTCACATGTGGATAACAAAACAATTTTTTTGACAATATTTTAGCACATATACAAGGCTAAATAGCAAAACAACTTGTCAAAACAATAGCACACTTACATGTGGACAACAAAACAATATTCTGACAATATTTTGATAGTTAATTCCAAATGTTTAGCACAATAGTTAAAACTCTGTTTCTTTACATTTGTCTAATCTTTTAACTATTAGAACATATCATAATATTTAGAATAACACTATGTAAAAGTACTTACGGTTTAGCTTTTTCTGAGACATTGAGGCTCGTAGTCCAATCCCACTTCTGATTTGTAATAAAACCACTAACCTTTCTTCACAATGAATATATTATTTAATAAGGAAGCGCCACCTTTCCTTCACAATGAATATTTCTATAGAACAATTAGAGAAGACAAAGAGAAAATTAAATCAAACGCCTCTCGCTCCATGCCCGAAGAAAAAAGATGCCTCAGCTCACAAAAATCTTCACACACGCGTCATTTCAGTGTGGCCAGACAGAAATATCAATTATATCTACATTAAATATTTTTTTTATTCTTATGGTGTTTAAATAAATCTGTTTATTATCTATATATCTGTAACAATACTTAAATAATATAATTAAAGAAAAGCAATCACAACATTAGCTAGCAATAAAATATTTTGTATTTGTATTTAAATAAACGAGTATTGTTATGTGTTCCAGGCGAAGGGCGCACGGGTCGTTTCCTCCGTGGTCTGCGGCGCATGTTTAAGCGTCGCGGGAGCGGCGCGCGCGCAGACGCTTCGCCCGACCCCAAGAGCAGCTCCACCAGCGAACTGCTGGATGCTGACCGACATGCTCGGAGAAAGTGAGTATTATTTATTACCATCAACAGATAATCCACTGCTGCAAAATGACTTCTATTTAGAAAGGAGGTTTGGTTCACTAGACCTCGCTTAGACTTTTTTTTTATTATATAGGGCGCAAACGAGCTGACGTGCTATTATAGGTTACCTACTAGTTTTCCTTCTCTTTGAAGTGCTATTAAAGACACCCAAGACACGCAATGAATATGGGTGATGTGATGACTGATGACACTTCGTATTTTTTATCAATAATAAATTTTAAGGACAAAGATTATAGGATACTATACTTTAGAATGGTTCAGATTTGTTGTCAGTTTGAAGAGTTTTGTCACAATACGTGATTTATTAGTTTGAGTCTAGGTTTGGTTTTGGTTCTGGTTTTTTAAATCGTTATTTAGTAACTCTATAAAAGCATTATTCATAATAAAAAAATCTGGAAAGATTTTGATTGAACTACAGGTAGCGCCCTCTATGAATATCTGTTGGTACTTTGCTTTAACAACGTCCCTGACGGACAACTGTTATTTAATTTGGTCACTTACCAGTACAAATAAAATGGATGTAAATTTTTCGGAATCATTAAATACAATATGGTTGTAAATAAAGTTTCGGTTTAATTCATACCTAGGTATTAATGTAATGTAAAAGAAATATATTCTATCGTAAAGAACGTAGCTGGATGAGAAAGTAACAAAAAGTTTCTTTGGAATATTTCCTACTTACTACTTCATTTGAACATTTAATGATATAATAATAATAACGTTTATTAGTCTTAGAAAGTAATTAACATGCAATGTTCTTAGGCTAAATATATGCACTGAGTTTTACATCAAGGTACTAGCACTGGTTCCCAAACTAGGCTAGAGCCTGTATTTTAATGTAATGAGACAAGTAATGCCCTCTATTGGCACACTTTGGAGTGCAGATGTAACAAAACGCATTGCGATATCAGAAGTCATTAAAATGTTGTTAACTTGCAAAGATCTGATTAGTTTGTCAAACAGAATGCTCCAGTTCATACCAAATAGTAACATTTTAGTCACGTATTTGTTTAGTCAAGTCTGTAGTTAATAAAACATATAAGGTATGAGTTATATGTTGCGCTCGTATGTTTTTAGTTTTACGTTTTTTTTAAGGGAAAATCTTCTTTTTGAGATGAGGTCTGTCTCCAACAGAGCACTACTAAAGCCTGTTGAAGGTTTTTTAACTCTTTACGTCCTCAGAAGTAACCCTCGTTCTCCTTTAAAAGTAGATTTTTACCCGAGTACGGCGAAGCTAAAATGACTCTACTCTGCCTAATGGAAAGCATAAGCAGAATCCAAGAGTGGTGGTCACCATACTCATTGCGAATGCAGACAATGCAACAATGCAGCGTGGTGACCCACGCCATGCCGGCCTAGTGATGCTTCTGCATCATTGGGCCTCCGGTTTCACACTCACGAACGAAACTCAACAGCAGGATCGTGTCATTTTACGTTGATTTTCTGTGCGAGGGTAGTACCGCCCTGGTCGAGCCGGCCCGTTCGTGCTGAAATCAGCGTGGCTCTACTACCTTCTCTATGCGGGGTTGTTATCCTACGTACTGTGGCTTCCTTGGCTCTTTCCTACACCCACGGAATCATCACATTTTTACATGCAACTAGCTGTACCCTGGCAGGCTTCTCAGATATCATGGAATAATCTGGTCGTAAATAGTGTAAATTTGAAATTGGTGTAGAAATTTTTGAGTACCTATTTGAAGCGACACAAACCCTCTTAACATTTTTTTTTTCTTCGGTGATTGAACGAGAACCGATATATTCAACATGGTGGCGTTTTATTTGAAGGTATATACCTACTAGTACTTCTAACTATAAATTGCCGTCCATTGCTGAACGAAAGCTTTCCTCAGCGAGTCAGCATCATCATGCCTTTGGCAGTCAGCATCATTTCGAAGCTATCTATTTTCTTGGAGTCGGCTGTCCATTAGTGCAGTAGGGTACTCTACACTACGTCTGCCTAATCGCAGTCGCTCCTTGCCTCAATCAAAGCCGTCAATCCTGAGCCTGATCTTTTCCCGGTCGTGTCGAATAACCGTCCAATCAGATTATGAGAGTGATGGAACAGAGATCGCACCCTTGTTTGCGCACACGCTTGTGTAAGTGTGTAGGTAATATTTCCTACGTAGTTGGCTGTGGACACCTGCAGCTGCAATTTGCTAGGAGTACGTCATCATCATACTAATATGAAATTGTGTATAGGGATGGTGCATACGGCAGCGGGCTATCCGTGTCCCACGACTCGGTGTTCACCGGCGAGCGCTCCGGCGACGAGTCGAGCGACGAGCGCGCGCCCCCCGCTCACCTCTCACACCTTGCGTCATCTCATCGGGTGAGTACTGGCTTCCACTAGTTGGTCCTGGCATTACTTAGGGCCTAGTGTGACTTCATTTCATATACCAACTCGTTCGTAACAGGGACCGCGTTCGGCATTGCGATTGATACGCACTGAACCCTTCACCAATCAATAGGGATCGAGTTTTTGAGAAAGAAACTCACACTAGGCCAGGCCCTATATGTAATATATAGGACTATGTATAAAACCTTACACTAAATTGTATAAACCTATAGGAATAATAGTGGGCCTCTTAGGTTACCATTCGACAGCCGGAAGGGTAGAAGTTGTATAATGAAATAGGATCAATACACATGTTCGTTGTTAAAGTTTCTAAGACTGATTAAAGGATAAGTCAAACCAAAATGCTTTGATATTAGCACTTACTATTAGTACTAAATAAACTTATAAATGAATACAAATTAAATAATAAGGAACAGTTAAACTAATTACTGAATTGGATTATATTTTAGACAGTATTCGTATATTTAAGTAGGCATCCAACACTATTCTTATACGCTAATTCCGTCCCACACAAAACAAAAGCACAACAGATCATTTTAAGTCGACTGCCTTCTTCCTATACACAAAGATAGTTGAAATCTCATTACAAATAGGCTTATGGTACGAGACTGACGCACTCAGGTAATCCTCTTGTGCCTGACGTCATTGTTTAACCTAATACTAAGCTTATTTGCAATAGTCGAATAGTCTTTGAAGTTGAAGAGTATTTTTCATGACCGTCCGCGATGTTAGAAAAGACGCTCATAGCTCAGTTGCAGAGTAAGCAACGACGGCACGGTCAGTACCTGGATGGGTGACCGCCGGTGACATCATACCATGAGCGTCTCCGTGATTCGGAGGTCACGTCAAGCAGTTGGTCCCGGTTGTTATCGTAGTTTAACAGTCGTGAAACTTAGTTGGAGGCCTTTGGGCGGCTGAAAACATCACGCGGCAAGATTACGTAGCCACAACGTTGTGTTGCCAGCCCCGCAAGTCCCGTCAAAATCGGACCAGCCGTTCCAGAGATTACCCGGAACAAACAGACAGACAGACAGACAAAAAAAAATTTAACTACATTTTTGGTATATGTACCGTGTATACATACATATGCATTTATTAAAAAGCGGTTATTTTAATATTACAAACAGACACTCCAATTTTATTTAATAATTTATTTGTATAGATTTGCTGACCCGACGAACTTCTCTCGACATATCGACGGCAGGAAACGAAAACGTAGTTATCCACAAAAACGAAAATGTTCACCAGAGCCAAAAAACTTTTACACATTTTTTCAAAAAATCACAACTAACACGTATTTTTTAACTTAGACTTAAGATTTTTGGTTATTAGATTTGTTATTTTTTCTAAATTGTTATTCTAACTCTCAAATCTTATTCTGACAATTATTTGCCAATATTTTGTAGACTTCGGCATATTGAACTATTTTTACATAATGTTAAAACGCTGTTAATGTAGGTATATAGTAAAAAGCGGTTATTTTAATATTACAAACAGACACTCCAATTTTATTTATTTCTATAGATGAATCCCTATTTGCCTTGCTCACGACATCACGCGTGAACGGCTGAACCGATTTTGCTAATTCGTTTTTTGTTGGATAGCCCATTGAGCAAGGAAGGTTTTAAGCTATGTAACATCACTCTACGACCAATAGGAGCCGGTTATTTACCGAAAATGTTAGAAAAATGAGAAAAATTAATTTCTTATAGAGAGACGCAAACGAAGTTGAGCAGGTCAGCTTGTAATAAATATAAAACATATAAAAGACCTGTATTAAGCATGTAGTTGATAGCCACAAAATTAATAAAATAAATACTTTTTAACAAAAAAAATTAACCGCCGAATGAACTGAAAAACAAAACATAAACATTTTTATATAACCTTTATAATTAAGTTCTTAAACTAATATAAGTATACCTACGTAATTTTGGGGCGACGCCAAATAATCAGCTTTTTAAAAAAACAAGCTTTTACTGGTATGCCTCAAGACGAATCATACAAGTCCAACCATACATGATGTTGCGACGTTTCTTTTGAAAATATCTACTTCAAGATTGAGTTGCAAGATTCTACCCGAACATACAAGCATACATACATTGCAAGTTAATAAAAAGCTTGTGATAGCCAAACGTTATTACGTTCCGAAGCAGTATACCTACCTATTAAAAACCTCCTCCTTTTTTTGAAGTCGGTTAAAAATACAGAAGTTTATGTTGTTGTTTCAATTACTTAATAGATGGCGCTATTAGTAATTCGCTATAGTTTGACTTACGATACTATATATTTTTTGCTTGTATTTATTAAGGAGTATTTTCTATTGATTAAATGATGATAATTCAATATGTAAAATATTATTAATAAATTGTTATACTAAAAATAATAAAAATTGAGCACGTTGCATAGAAATAAAATAGTTACAAACATAACTGGTAAAGTTATTATAATTTAAAACGTACAATATTGAAATAAAAAGTACATAAATATGCTTCTCCGCAGTGGCCGACAGCAGCATAAAAAACATAATTCAAATCACACATATTAAATGTTTTTTCTCAATACACATAGATGGCGCTATGTAACAATCGCAAACATAAACATAATACAGAATTCTGTATTTGCTTTTGTTTTGTTGATTTGTATAATTCAGCTGGTCATTATAAAATTTTCTGAGTCCAGACAAATTAATGTTTTAAATTCTGTATCTCTGATAGTATCTACCTTTAAAAAGGTGCTGCAAGAATAGGCAAAAGAAGACCCCAGCCTCGTTTGAGAAAAGCCTTAGATGATACAGTAACTGTTTTCTATCATGCGGCTGTAAACTCCTAATAGTTCTAAACACAATGAAGGAAAACTACCGGTTTGGAGTCACAGTACATCAGAGCATTACACCAACAATCCCACGAAAGAACAAATCTTTGACGTATATTTCATTGTTCGATTTTTTTAGTTCTTTTTTATGTTTGGCCCTGCCAAAATGACTACTCTGCCTGATGGAAAGCATAAGCAGAGTTCAAGAGTGGTCACCATACTGCGAATGCAGACAATGCAACAATGCAGCATGGTGACCCACACCATGGCGGGCTAGTGATGCTTCTGCAACATTGGGCCTCCGGTCTCGCACTCACCAACGAAACACGATCATGCTCGCTGTCATTTTGCGTTGATATTCTGTGCGAGGGTAGTTCCGTCCCGGTCGAGCCGGCCCGTTCGTGCTGAAATCAGCGTGGCTCTACTACCTTGAAACCGACCGAGTACAATTAAATATAACAGCCTATAAACCTTTCTGAATTGATCGCCGAACTCTTGGTTTACTTTTAAGCTTTTTTTAAAGATAACACCCGGACTATAAGGATATATCCTGTGTCGCGGAGGCCTTTACATGCATACATGAAACGGACACAGATAACACTCAGACTTAGAACAACAATTTGTGTATCACATACAGTGTTGTTGTACGTGGGAGTCGAATCCATAACACAGCATAGTATAGCGAGGTGACTGAGCATTTTGAATTGACCAAAATAAATCTATACAAATAAATAAAATTGGAGTGTCTGTTTGTAATATTAAAATAACAGCTTTTTAATCAATGCATATGTATATATACACGATACATATGCCAAAAATGTAGTTAAAAAATTTTTTGTCTGTCTGTCTGTCTGTCTGTCTGTCTGTTTGTTCCGGGTAATCTCTGGAACGGCTGGACGGATTTTGACGGGACTTTCACTGGCAGGTAGCTGATGATCCGGGGAGTAACTTAGGCTACTTTTTTTAGACTAACTTTGTCCCGCGGCGTTACTCGCGGTACAACAATAACCGCGGGTAACACCGCGGGGTTCAGCTAGTAATCAATAAATATTTCGGACATCTAACACACAACGCCATTTAGCCCCAAGCTAAGCAGAGCTTGTGTTATGGGTACTAGACAACTGGTATACATATATACATTTTTTTTTCTAAAAACACAGTAATCTCCGAGACAAATATTTATAGATCATACAAATATTTGGTTCGACCCGGGAATCTAACCCGCGACCTTAAGCACAGCAGTCGCATACTTTACCACTGTGCCACCGATGAATGATTGAATGATTTTTCTGCTTTTTTTAATTGGAAAGCTGGTGCTTCCCGTGTCGTGCATTTCAATTAAGTCTCGTTCTTGAGGTCGTCTTTTTTTTTGTTAAATTTTCATTTTTGTCAAGTTTAAGTTGTCAAATAACGATCTCTTTATAAGGTCGAGTTTTCAGACCGTTTTCATTAACTAACTCTAATAAAAAAAGAAAGATAGGTTATTGAAAACGGCCCTTAGTCTTCTCTTATGACACCCATGGGTTGAATAAGGGTGCGGACACTCAGTAGTGTTAATCCGTCACCACACAAATTAAGTTTACAAGTAACCTAAACAAATAACGTTTACAAATAATGTTTACAAATAACGTTTACAAATAACATTTACAAATAACGTTTACAAATAACGTTAACAAATAACGTTTATAAATAACATTTCCTAATACCGTTTACAAATAACGTTTACAAATAACGTTAACAAATAACGTTTACAAATGACGTTTATAAATAACATTTCCTAATACCGTTTACAAATAACGTTTACTTAAGTTAAACACATATACCGTTTATTTTAGAAACTCCAGGTTAAGTCTAATACATGTGGAGGTATGTTTACACGACCCGCCATTGTTTCCAGCGGAAGTTTTAAGATTGTTCACCTGGATTGTCTAGATAACTATAGGGTTATTAAAATTGTTTGGCTTCAATATTTATACCTCTATGTATTTTACTTTACTCGCGTGTTTATTTTCGTGTTTCTAACTTTGAAAATTAAGAATTTCCTTACAACAGCACATTTATTGTTTTACTTTAGTGTTATTGTTCAAGGAAAATTTTTCGAAAATCATTTATTAAAGATGATGCCAACAACACAACAAAGTGACATTATCTAAACGAATAGACCATACTTTGTAGAGTTGAGATGATTTCCACACATAAGTTACTTTCCTAATAACGTTTACGTTTGTAGAATGCCAATTTGGGTAGGGATGTAAAAGTCAGTCAGGGAAACATCAGTAGGTAGGTAGGTAATATTTGCTCTGTGTAGGAATCGAACGCACGGCCTGTAGCTTAGCAGTCAGTATCACTAACTACAAGACTAACAGGTAACAAACCAGAAAAATTGCTGGCTGGCCTAGTGGTATTAGCGATCGCTGCGCCGTTTTCTACTACTCCAAGAGTTGTAGGTTCCGACATCCAACCAACTAGGATCCACAAATTGTCGTTCTGATTCTTGGTGTGCGCGACACAGGTTGTATATTCTTAATACGAGAGTTGTTTTTTTTTCAAGAAAAATGTTAATAAATGGCTCCTAACATCATGGACTGATCAAATCAAAGTACGGCATAAACTTTTTCTTTCATGACGCTCATTTTTTTTATAAACAACAAAACAACGAAAGTTTCGCCAAATTCTAAAGTTGGATGTACACTACGTATTCAAATAGAAAGTTTTAAATAAGCGCATTGTCATTGGGTTCATTGCACAGCGTCTGAATGCGAAGTCATCATGTTTTGTGAAGATCACGGATTATTTTGTATATATAAAAGAGGAAGGTGACTGACTGACTGACATACCTAGAGATCAACGCACAACCCAAACCGCTGAACCTACATTTCTGAAATTTTGCATGTAGGTTCTTTATATAAAGGAAGTGAGCACTAAGAAAGGAAATTCCACTCCTAAGGGGGTATATCAGGGGAAGAAAGTCTGCGGGAGCGAAGCCGCGTGCAAAAGTTAGTTTTGTATAACCACTCACAGGTTATATTTATATACTAGCTGAGCTCCGCAATGTTACCCGTGGTACTACAACAACCGCTGGTAACGCACGAGGCAAAGCTAGTCAAAAAAAAGAAGCCCAAGTAACTTCTTATATCATCAGCTATCTGCCAGTGAAAGTCCCGTCAAAATCCAGTCGTTCCAGAGATTACCTAACAAACAGGCAGAAAGAGAGATAGACAAAAATGATAAAAAACTATATTTTGGTACATGCACTGTGTATACCTACATATGCATTTATTAAAACGCGGTTATTTTAATATTACAAACAGACACTCCAATTTTATTCATTTGCATGTATAGATTGTATTTTTATTTTACTTCTTGATTCATTATGAAAAAAACATTGTCCTGATCTAACTTAGAAGATAGGAGAAAAAATATTAACGGTGAGATACATTCAAAACTTCATATATTTATGTTGTAGTTTCCTTAATTGAAAGTGTAGGAAATAAATTATAATCTGAGGTATTTTAAGACCGATAAGACTTTCAAGAAAATAACGTTCTCCTGCCTCACTGGGACTTTCCATCAGGAGACAGGCTGCTCATTCCCATATCGGGATTTATAATAAAACTAAAAAAACTCCCAATTTAATCTTATAAGAATGTAATTTACAAGTATTAAAATTTACCATGATGAAGGCACATAGAAGTCGCTATTACTTCTATTAATAGTCAATAATGGTCTTAATATTCTGCAATATAATAATCAATTAGCAAAAACAAGCCCACACAACACGCGTCAACTGAACCATAGACTATGTAGTAACAGAAATTCTATACACCGTCTTACGATTGGCGCGAATGCCGTTGCTCTGATATGCTCTCTTGCGCACGCCACACAGAATTCAATGCGTGTGCGCCGGTCGTGAAGACCGTTTCACACGGTGCGATTTGTTACGTACCGTGAGGTCACTGTGGACGGCCAGTATGGAACAAAATTGGGTCATGCAAAAAGATGAAATTTAACACGGTGGTTACTGGGAATTTCTTTGTGGAGAATACGGTTTTTTTCATATTTCAATGAATTGGTAAGAGTTTGTGTGTTTGTTACTTCTTCACGTGCAAATGGCCGGACCAGTATGATAAAATTTGGTATGAAGGTAGCTGACTTCCTGGAATAACACATTACGCTAGTTTTTTTCCGAAAATGTAATATGGGATGAGCAAGGAATCGAAGTATATTTGTACTGTGGATAACACTGCTTGGCGAAGATAGAACTAAATAAAATTGAAAGATGCTAGTATCTGCTCAAATCGTAATTTCACGACTGGGTGAGTGTTAAATAAAATTTCCTTTTTTAGTTTTATAATTAAGTTTACAAATAAAAATAAGGCTGTCTGCTGCTTTACTAATATCGGATGCGATAAACAAGCGTAGACTGATGGTGCGTCATGATCTTTTGGAACGTGGAAGTAGTTAGTTACCTTCTAAACTGTGTTTACACCCCTGATTTATATTAGGCCTATATCCATCCTAAGGTTGCCTGGAAACGATCACTTCTGGCTGTAAATTCAGCCTTATCTGCACTCTTCAAACTCTGTAATACGCTGTACAAACGAAGAGCTTTCTATCTATCTATCTATCTATCCCAGTCGAAAGAGAAAGCCGGAATCTTATGCATTGACGCTAATATTGTTCCTGCTAAGATAGGAGACCTAAATCAGAAGACACAAATATTTTGCACATGCTTCTCGGATCTTCGTCTGCGAGAATAACAAGCTCTTTAGAGTTCATTGCACAGCTTTTGAATGCAAATGCCTCTACGACAGCACTGATGAATACCGCAAGTAACTAAGATACTGAGATAGAATATCCTCGGTGCTTGGCGTATGGGACCAATGGGACTTTCTCCATTCGCATGACGTTTTATCTTGGCCCTTGAGATACTACAAGCTGAAGCCTAAGGGTTCCATCTATATGCAAACCTTATCATTAATGAATTTGTAAAAAGATAAAAAATGTAGTATATAACCTGTTTTTAGATCAAACCATGGACATCTAAGCTGTTTAAATAGTTTGAATCAGGAAGTCATAAATCTAAAAAACATTTCTACATATTTACTTGTTTGAAAGAAAATATCAACCCATATTTAAAGACAAAAGTGAGTCATCTTGCGGAACCATAGACTCCGATACATATTATTGAACATGATCCAATAAAGTTTAATAAATCATAAACAAGTAGAAGATCGTATAAAACAAGTGTAGTGTGCGGCAGGCTTTATTCAGGTTTTTTTTTTGCTATCCGATAGGATGAATCACACACAGTCGGTATCGCGCGCGCGAACACACCCGCCGTTCTAAAATAATATTTTGAATTTTAAATGAAACTGTATTCGAATTGTGCTTACTGTGAACCGTGATTAAATGTGTTACCGTTTTGTGTTTGAAATTGGAATGTGTTCGTTCTTGTGTTTTGAAAAAGTTGACAGGTTATTTAAAAAAAAGTTTATTTGTCTTTGACATACAAGTCATTAATTTACTATTCAAATTTAATCTATAGAATAAATACTTGGTATTTTTGAAACAGAAGTGATCTAATTACATAAACATTTCAAGAAAAGGTGAAATGAAACTTAACGATATCAATAAACTTGTTTACTGGATTAGTCACAAAGGCTTTAGCGAAAAATGCACAATGAGATGCTCCAACCCAACTAAATATTTGATAAGATAACATTTGCATATCAACTATACTGCATGCGAACAAAACAAAGCAATATTTTTGTTACCCACTGAGAGCAATTTTTTGCCTCCCCCTTCCCTCCCTTGGGGATAATTCTACTAGATTCTTCATCTTCATCACCATCTCTTCCTGTCTTCAATATAACAGAAGGCAATTGGGTTTAAGGATCCAAAATCTATATCACTTTATCTGACCAACGATGAGGTGCCATTGCGCCTGATTATTTTGATCTTGAAATTTAGTAAAATAGGACTTAAGTATATCTTAGAAATTAAATACCAAACAAACTATTTTTAAATCGTGTTTTATAATGATTTACTAAGTCCTTCGAGCAACATTTGAGTGTCAGGAGCATTGCTGATGAGGTTTGGTCATAGTTATAGTAGCCAGTGCTCGAAAGACCATTGAGCTGTTTAGCTTCGTGCTTCTTGTTCTATATGAGAGCTTCTATAAGTTTTTTTATATAACTTGAAAGTAAACAAATCCCAGTCAATGTAACAAAGGCCCAATGATGCAGACACATCTCAATAGGCCGCCATATCCTGGGTCACCTTGCTATATTATTGCATTGTCTGCATTCACTTTGAAGTATGGTGACCACCACTCTATGATCCTGCTCATGCTTTCCATCAGGCAGAGTAAAGTCACTTTGACAGGCTCATACTTAACGATAAAACAGGTAATCTCCTCAAATCACTGGACCAAATACCCTAATCTCGGCGAATAAAATATAAAGTATAGAGTTTATCATACATCTTTTCCGTTCATCACTATGATTTTTATTACCGAGACTGGTCTGACGAGTCTCGTAACAATCCCTTACACGCCTCTAAATATAGACCCACTTAATTTGAGCTTAATTAACACGTCTATTTCAAGTCTGACTCAAATATGGGTTTGGTCCTGACTCATACAGCCGCCGATCAATAACTTCGTACACAACACTTTTACACTCATTTTCATTTTTGTGCTCAACTCTTTAAACAAAAACGACATTTTGTTTAACTTAAATAGATTGGCTGGACTTGTGTCAGTTATCTATCTATACTAATATATAAAGCTGAAGAGTTTTGTTTGTTTGTTTGTTTGAACACGCTTATCTCAGGAACCACTGGTCCGATTTGAAAAATTCTTTCGGTGTTGGATAGTCCATTTATCGAGGAAGGCTATAAGGTATATATCATCACGCTACTACTAATAGGAGCGGAGCAACAATGAAGAATGTTTCAAAAACGGGGGAAATTTTCACGCTACGGGCAATATAAGGCGCAAACGAGGTTGCGTGGGTCGGCTAGTAACTTATATACAAGAACGGTATCCATATTTCCGAGGTAGTAGACCAACGCTGATTTCACCACGAACGGGTAGGCTCCATGAACAAGGAGACTCAATATACACAAAATTTTTAGAGAAGGTCCGAACATTAGAGATGAATGGTTCAAATAAATAAAATTAACCTTCTATGTCCCTAAAGAAATACACAATATCTGCTGTTAACATTCTTAAATTCAATCAAATTTGCATTTAAAAGCACAAGTGCTCAATAATATGATAATGATTCGTATAATGAAATGCATGTGAGTGGGCAGAACGTGGGCAGACAGAGATATATGAGTTTACTTGTTTCTGAAGGACAGAAAATATCATTTAAGTTCGATAAATATCAACTGATTAACATTCATTGTACAAACACTACCATTGCCAAATAAAAAACACAATCTAATACAATCGATTATCGAATATTAGAAACTTATCTTCGTCCAGTGCTGATCGAAAGCGTCCCCCAAGGAGCGCCAACTATCTCAGTCTTGGGCAGTCCGCATCCATCCACAGCCTCTCATTTGATTATCGAATAATCAAATAAAATTCAATCTTGAATCAACCGACTTGCAAGTGTGTATGTATGATGCAAGGACCAGAAGACAACTACTGTTTGTAGACCCGTCCAGTTTCATCTAGTATTTAAGCTCTTAATCTCAAGTCCATAGAATTCAATAGATCAATGAAATGTTTGAAATAAAAACTCTTTTCTTGTCATAGTTTTGACGATGTCCTGACCGAGGACAATCACTGTAAAAAGAACACTCGTGGCTTAAAGATAAAGTACACATTAGATTAATTTTAGTAAACAAGTTTTGTGCACTCTTCTGCGACTTCCTATAACAGACTTTTGTTCTTTTTCACGTAATCACTTAAACATTGAAGTGAAACGAGAGAAAATATGTCCCAAGTCCATTAAAGGGCCAACAGAAATTCGTGCTTTTAGTTCGTGTAGTTTGAAACATTAAAATTCAGTCTTTTCTAATAGTCAGATCCTAAACTAGGTAAAGCCTTTACTACTAGGCTTGTCAGCAGTCTGGTAACGAAACTGCTGACAAGCTTATTATATAATCTATACTAATATATAAAGCTGAAGAGCTTGTTTGTTTGTTTGAACACGCTAATCTCAGGAACTACTGGTCCGATTTGAAAAATTATTTATATAGCGTGATAATTTTCCCCCGTTTTTGAAACATTTTTCATTGGTGCTCCGCTCCTATTGGTCCTAGCGTGATGATATATAGCCTATAGCCTTCCTAGATAAATGGGCTATCTAACACTGAAAGAATTTTTCAAATCGGACCAGCGGTTCCTGAGAGTAGCGTGTTCAAACAAACAAACAAACACATTTACTGAAACCCTGTTATTTTGAAATTACAAACAGACACTTCAATTTTATTTATTTGTATAGATTACTTATATATTGTTATGGCTATGAGGGATAATACATATGTCAATGCACTTAATATAAAATGCACAAAGGTTTATAATCGTAGTCGTACGGCAATATACTCACAATAAGGAAATAATATATTTAATATAAAACATCTATATGGTCATTTAGCAACATATGTTCTAGATATCCTTGGACATTACACTAATACATAAAATTATATTAAACTCGTGACTCTGAGCTGAATATTTTTCGTTTATGTGTTTGATTAAAGGCGTTTGTCTCTAAAACTATAAGTCAAATTTAAAGAAGTCTCTTCGTAGCCAAATGATAAAAACTAGACCTTATTAATAAGACTCTGCTGTCCATCTGTCTGTCCATCCTTCAGACTGTCACCACGCTATCTCATTAACCGTGATAACGAAACAGTTAACATTTTCTCAGATGATGTATTTCTGTTGCCGTTATGCCGACAACAAATAATAAAAGCGATGTATGGGCCGGCTCAACCGGAGTGATACCACGGCCTCACAGAAAACCGGTTAGAAATAGCGCTTGCGCTGTGTCCCTATCCCCAAAGGTCGGCAACGCACTTGTGACGTCTCTGGTGTTGCGGGTGTCCATTGGCGGCGGTAATCGCTTACTGTCAGGTGATGCGTCTGCTCGTTTGCTCCCTAT
This sequence comes from Spilosoma lubricipeda, assembly GCA_905220595.1. NCBI lineage: Eukaryota > Metazoa > Arthropoda > Insecta > Lepidoptera > Erebidae > Spilosoma > Spilosoma lubricipeda. The sequence goes on along the minus strand of HG992294.1, from coordinate 15,627,067 downwards.
ACCATAAAAAATACATAATTAATATTTAAATTCTCCCATACAACAAACGTGCAATTTTTGCTTGATATTATTAATAACGACAACATGTAGACGGTGGAAATGTATAGATAATGGTACGGTACCCTTCCTGCCCGAGTCCCACTCGTACTTGGCTGCTTTGTTTTGTTAGTAGGTATAGTAACTTACCCTACTAATATTATATCCTTCTAGTATTATAAACGCGAAAGTTTGTAAGTATGGATGGGTGGATGGATGTTGTTACTCTTTCACGCAAAAACTACTGAACGGATTTGGATGAAACTTTAAAGTAATATAGCTTATACATCAGAATAACACATAGGCTACTATTTGATGCGATAACCGACATACACGCGGGCGGAGCCGCGTGCAACAACTAGTTGATGAATAATTTAAGCTATACTTAACCCAAATTGCTATATGAAGAAATAAGGTTATTATTTACAACGCTATAAACATTAATTGATCTTCAAAAGGAATACAAGGTGAACTTAACCTAATATAGATTCGTATAGAATCTGTTTTTAATCATCACCATATACACATATTATTTAAAAAAATATAATAATAATAATAATATCTTTATTTCGGAAATACATCCATAATGTGTTAGTATACAATATATCTTAAGAACTATGTTAGTACATGTAATTTACAATGATATTTAAATATTGGACTGTCACTTCTGTCTGCAATGACACTCAGGAGACGGTTAGGGCTACCACGTATCCTCTGCAGCAGTGAAGCCGCTCGCTTTCGCCTGATCGCTGCAAAATCATCTGTGTGCATCGGCGAACATGCCAGAAGTACTGCAGCACCGTGGCAGCCCCAACAGCATCCTGAATGCATTGTTATATTGGACCCGAAAAGCACTAATGGTCTTCTGCGTACAATTTGTCCAAAGGCTACACGTGTAGAATGTCTGACAGTACGCTTTAAAAAGCGTCAATTTTACATCACACGAGCAACGTGCAAACCTTCGCACAAGCATGTTGCTTCTGACAGCAAGTGCTCTTCGTTCCCGTTCGACATCCAACTCATCCTTCATGTTTGCCGTTACTATGTGTCCCAGATATTTAAACTGTTGAACACGATTCAAGACCCCGCCAGCTAATGTAAACGAGGGTAGCCAGTTTGTCAATTTTTCACCGAATATAAGAACTTCGCTTTTCTTGGCGTTGTATCTTAAGCCGTGCTCAACAGCATAACTCTCGCACAGCTGTAGTAGACTTCTCAAGCCATTTACTGAGGGGCTCAGTAAAGCCATGTCATCAGCATAGCTAATATTATTAAATGCTACGCCATCAATGTAACAACCTGAATTCATACCGCTAAGCTCACAAATTAAGTCATTAATATATAAATTAAACAATATTGGCGACGTTAAGCCCCCCTGTCTGACCCCACATTGCAATCTGTACTCATCTGATATTTCACCTGACCATCTTACAAGATTTATTTGGTGCTGATACCAATATTTAAAGATGTTAATTACCCCTACTGGAATATTGGACTTTAACATTTTCAACCACAACTTGTCATAATTTACCATGACGAAAGCCTTTGACATATCAAGGAAAGAAGTAAATACAGGAGTCTGCCTTTCAGTATAATATTGCACTGTCTGTTTTAAACATAAGATTGCTGTTTCAGTCGACAGACCCTGTCGAAAACCGTGCTGTGCGTCGTGTAAAGTAATACGTTTCTGAAGGAAGGAGTTCAAAAGACTATCAAAAACTTTTGCAATTATTGTTGCCAGTGATATCGACCTGTAATTCAACTTATCAGATATATCACCTGTCTTATTTTTTGTGATAGGCACAACAATTGTTTTCATCATGTCACTAGGCAAGTACGAATGCGAAATACACAAATTATAAAATAACGCTAAGACACCAGGTAAGTGTCTACCGGCATACTTTAAATGTTCCACACTGAGCCCATCATGACCCGGTGACCTGCCACGTTTCATCTGAGATATGGTATTTCTGATTTCCTCAGCAGTAAACTTTATAGGATCTGAAGGCGGCAGCTTGTTTACAACTCCAGATGATGATGAACTCAGCGGTGAACTGACACTAAACATATTCTTGAACATATTTGCTATGTCCTTGGCTTCGGTCAGCCCATCAACACTCACCGGGGAGACCAAACCACGATTCAAACTATTAGTACACTTCCAAAAGTCGCGAAAGTTATTAGTATTATGATAAGAGGCTATTCTGTTCATTGCTATCTGATCCCTATGATCTTGACAAAATTTTAGACTATTTTTAAATTGCTTTCTAGTTTGTACCATATTTTCATAAACCTGACCTTGAGATGGTTTGCCCGATAGAACCCACGCCTGGAACATGAGTCTGGCCTCCTGGTGGGCTGTTTTAACGTGCTCATTCCAGCCCTTGACATAGCCACCCCTCCTCTTACAGTGCGGCTTGTCATAAGTCTTACTGGCAGCAGCGCTCAAGATATCAATAATTTTACAATATATAAAATCAATTACTATGTGATGTTCCCTATTACTGCAAAAATTGTCACAACAGTTACGACATTCCTCAGGAAAGTCTATATATTTTAAGTCCTTATTACACAATTCACTATATTTTTGTAACTGTTCCAAATGTCTACTGCCCCAAACTATTTTATTACTTATAACGTTATAACCTATAGAATGTTTTGATTTTATAACATTTAAATCACAAGCAATAAACATCTGGAAATGATCCGACCAAGTTACATCATACATGACTTCGACACTTTTTAGGGGGTCATATGCTGATTCTGTCACCACACAGTGGTCCAACCATCTTTTGCAACCGTGTGCCTCACTTACAAAGGTGTACGTATCGGAGTTTGCCCCCAACATTCGAATATCGGCGCAAATCCACTTTTGTTCAACACAGAAATGATGTAATTCGCGACCAAATAGCTCGTTTGGATGAGAGTTAAAGTCACCAAGAATATATGAAGATTCTACCTGTTGGTCCTCGATGATAGCGTTGATTTGGGCCAAGCAGTCTGTGTACTCACTTAAGTTTTCTGCACAATTAGTAGGCATATAAACACTGAACACCAATATCGATTTATTGTATAAAACTATTTTTATAGCCGATATACGCGCACAATTACAATCAATCACTGACACATTCTGAAAAACGCTCTTTTTCCACAGTAACGCGACACCCCCGTATGGTCTGCCTCGTAGTAAGCCAGCCGTTGAATCCACTGCCGATACCCCGGTGTATGCAAACTCCTCGTCTATAGATCCAAGGAATGTCAATTCATGACTCATAAGCCATGTTTCCTGCAAGGCTACGATAACTGCTGACCCACATAATAACTTCACGCTATCAACAGACCGTTTGATAGACTTACAGTTGAAAGTAGTCATAGTATGTAGTTTGTTACTCATTATGTGTGTCTTCATTATTGGTTGATCGTTGAGTCGCCGCTAGTCCTACTCTTTATATAGCTGACCCGCGATATTTTATGTGCGTCTCTGAAAAGGGATAATTTTCCCGGTTTTTTGCAACATTTTTCATTGATACTCGGCTCCTACTGTTCTTAGCGTTATGTTCTGTAGTCTTGTCTGTAGCCTTCTTTGATAACTTAGCTATCAAACACTAAAACTTTTACCAAGAACCAGTCGTTGAGATCAGAGCAATAACTAAACAAACTGTGCAACTTTAAATATAATAAAAATAAAATAAATTATGGATGTGTAGATTTTAGTAATGTATTTATGTATTATAAATATTGTGGTAGGTCTACTAATGTAATGCAAATGGAGGCGCTTGCGCAGGTCGAAAAGAGCTTGCGCCTTGTGTTGCGGTATCAGGCGATACGTCTGCTCGTGTGCCCCATACTCCATAAAAAACCGTTCAATATGTAATAATATTTCCCATTTCTAGAGGCAGAGAGTGAGTCTGTCTTTGATAATTTTTATGCAGGCTGTTTTTTTTGTAGTTGTGTTAAGTTTGGATGAAAAAAATATTTTCTCCGTATTTTTTTCTTCTATAATCTTAATACATATAACTCCTAAATTAAATTTGTATTAGCCGCGTTGCTTCGTACGAATTCTGTGTTAATCATCTCTGTTATCCCCAAGATTATTAAGGGTCGGGTACTCCGCCGCCTCCCACACTCAGGGCTGCTGTTAAGGATTTCTTGTAAGAAAACCCAACAGTAGTCCGACCCGGGAATCTGTACCAAGAACTCTTTATAGGTAGACAGACGGTAACCGCTAGACCAACGAGGCAATTTTGTATTAATCTATACTCTATACAAATAAATAAAATTGCAATGTCTGTTTGTAACATTAAAAAACCACTTTTTACTAAGTGCATATGTATGTATACACAGTACATATACCAAAAATGAAGTTTTTTTTTTGTCTATCTGTCTGTTGGTTCCGGGTAATCTCTGGAACGGCTGGACCGATTTTGACGGGACTTTCACTGATAGGTAGCTAATGATATGGGGAGTAACTCAGGCTACTTTTTAGACTAGCTTCCCCGATTCGCTTAGATGCCCCGCGGTTTGACAATAACCGCGGGAAACACCGCGGGGTTCAGCTAGTCTTGAATAAAAATAATTAAATAGTTATAAAGTTACTAGTTTTAAGTTAACTTTGTTTATATAAGCTGGTGTACAATAAAGATATTTACTATTATTAGATATCAAAAGACAGTTATTAGTGTCCTACACTCTTTTGATCTTTAAAATTCTAGCAGATTAGTATATTTTTGGTCCAACGGACGAAGTTCTAAAGTTATTATAAGCTATGCTTCTTAGTAGAAAAGTTATACAATATTGTAAAGAAAGTTTTCCTTGTAGTTCATCTATACAAATAAATAAAATTGGAGTGTCTGTTTGTAATATTAAAATAACCGCTTTTTACTAAATGCATATGTATGTTACACGATACATATACCAAAAATGTAGTTAAAAAAAATTTTGTCTGTCTGTCTGTTTGTTCCGGGTAATCTCTGGAATGGCTGGACGGATTTTAAAGGGACTTTCACTAGCAGGTAGCTGATGATCCGGGGAGTAACTTAGGCTACTTTTTTTAGACTAACTTTGTCCCGCGGCGTTACTCGCGGTACGACAATAAGCGCGGGGTAACACCGCGGGGTTCAGCTAGTATTAATATATAAAGCTGAAGAGTTTGTTTGTTTACTCGAAGATATGCGCATCTCAGGCATACTGGTCTGATTTGAAAAAGTTTTTCAGTGTTAGCCCATTTATTGAAGAAGGCTATAGGTTATATACCATCACGCTAAGACCAATAGGAGCGGAGCACGAATAAAGAATGTTACAAAAAACGGGGCAAAATTATTGCGAGTGAATGGTGGTCACCATACTGCGAATGCAGAAAATGCAACATTGCAGAACGTTGCCCACACCATGACGGGATAGTGATGCTTCTGCATCATTGGGCTTCCGGTCTCGCACTCCCGAACGAATCACGACAGCAGTTATGAATATATTATACCCTACTAGGGTAGGTTTGAGGTTGATAAATAGAATGTATTCAGAAAAGAAGTGTCCGATGAACTGTACTCATGTTGTAGTGGTTGAAGAGCTCGTCTCGCCGCATCCTACTGCTCTGAGTATTATGGGTTCGTTCCCCACATCGGACTTTATGCGATCCACAAATTGTTGTTCTTAGTCTGGTGTTTTATGTGTCCGTTTCACGTATGTTTGTGAAGTCCCCCGCATTATGGGGTATGTTCCAAATGTGGAAGTTATCTGTAAACAAATGAAAACAAATTTTGATTGCAGACTTAAAAGAGTAGAAGATTCTTAAACGAATATTTTTTTTAGTTCTATTGCTTACCAAAAACTAGCCAAATACCTTATTCTACGTCATATATTATTAAATCAATATAATGTATACATAGATAAGACCGACCAGCTAGGTCAGCAGATTATCGAGCACGTCGGATAAAGACACGGCTTATCTCATCGAGAATAAGACATGATTAAATGCATTGTAACGAATCATTTTAGTTGTATGTAATTAGAGGTAATTTGGTACAGTTACCAGACGCCACCATGTAACAATTAGAGTATTATGGAGCCATGGCTCCTGCGTAATAAATCCAGTCCCAAAGTTATTCATCATCGTTATTATTTCCTCGCACAAAATAATTTCGCTATATACCTGAAGACACAAATTCACAGAGTTTCTTCCGCCCCACCCTTAAACTTGAAATACACTTAATTAATCTTCATATTTAAGTATCCGTCACGAATGTCATTACCAACCGCCATTACAGTAATTATTTTTTTGCATAATATTTCTTTAAATAAGAGGAAATTACTCATATGTATGTTTTAACTGTTACTTAACGCTTTAAGAATGTAATCCTTGAAACTCTACAACCTTGTTTAACTATTTAACCGACTTCAAAAAAGGAGGAGGTTATCAATTCGACTGTATTATTTTTAATGTTTGTTACCTCATAACTTTTGACTGGGTGAACCGATGTTGATGAGTTTTTGTATTTGAAGGCTGGTGCTTCCCGAGTGGTCTCGTTTCAATTTCGTCCAGTTCTTTGATTATTTAAGAAACTTTTTTTTCATTAATATATTTTTCTGATGGTAAATGACTACCCGCGTCTATGGACACCTGCATCTGAAGAGTCACAAGTGTTTTGCCATTCTTTGAGTAAAAATAATAGGGTGAGGTGTTAGGTTTGGCTCCGATAAATTTAATCACTCAGTGAAAAGTAAAGAACTCAATGCTTTACGGTTTCTGTGAGTCCGTTTTATCGCTTCGGGAATCGACTCATTTTTCTGTGAGTTCGTTTTATCACTTCGAGAATGAACCCATTTTACTTTAGGACAGTGATTTCACTTTAGGAATCGACCCATATTTCTGTGAGTCCATACTGTTACTTCGACCGATCGACCTATTTTTCTGTGTGGTTCGGTCAGGTTGGTAAGGTGGTGATGTCGAAGTTTTTTTCTTCCACAGCATTACATATTAACTTAGACTAATATATGCAAATAGAAAGGAAGAATGAAAACTCGATTATACCTAGACCGGAAAACACGTGGTTTTATACAGAGTTAAGGTATCACAAGCTATAACAGTACCCTGATCACGTTCGTTGAAAGTCTAGCAACTTTCGTAGTAAGATACAGATCAAATAAAAAACTGGAATCGGTATTAATGTACAACAAGACAGCATCACTGAAAACATCATGAAAGTTTCGACATCAATATTAATGAACTAATTAGTGTCGGTTGTAAATAAACAAGTTTATTTTTAAACGGACTTCAAAAAAAGGAGGAGTTTTCTCGATTCGACCGTATATTTTTTTTTATGTGTGTTCGCTGATAACTTCGTCTTCTATGAACCGATTTTGATGATTCTTTTTTTAATGGAAAGGAGATATCCCAACGGTGGTACCATATTAAGGACACTAAGATCTGATGATGGCATCCAAGAGAAATCGAGTCAAACCTTGAAGTCAGTTTTATTTTTGTTAAAAATTACTTGTTTATAATTCATCTACGACTGTCCGAGACTGCGAGTATTATTTATAGGTATATTGTATATATATATAGTACCTATAGTATATTATATCTTATTCACTCATGTTCTTTGAAATGCTATCGGGGTAGACAAGAGGCATATTTACCAGCACGGATGGCTTGGTTGAAGTAACGAATAGTCCGATGTGTGTTTGATGTACTTGAACTTGAACGCGAGTTCATCGCGGGCTTGGTTTCCGCAACTCGACGACTTGATGCGCCTATTTTGCGTAGTGGGTCGGCACTAGTGGTGCCAACCCAATTCTTCCAGGAAGCCTAGCAGACCCTTTGCGTTGCCGACGACTTCCTGAAGTTACCTCGGCGATCCGAGGTGTCTCGCCCGGTGTTTCGCCACCTCAGGACATGTCAAGATGACATGGGCGGCCGTTTCATCTTCCTCCATGCATGCTCTGCATAGAGGGCTGTCCGTTACACCTAGAGTGAAAAGATGTTTGTTTAATAGTGCATGACCAGTTATTGCTCCGATCAGAAGTCGAAGCGGCGGCCTCTTAAGTTGTGTGTGTGTTTGATGTATTCCTAGTACCAAATTTTATTATCACTTAGGTAATAATTAACAAACCAATTGTCATAAATCGACCACATAATATTTCTATATAAGATACGTATTTCTAAAAACATACATATGATTGCATATGATAGAGAAAAACGCACGTTTATATTAGTCGTAAAACTTAACTACGAAATGAGTTCTGGGAGTAATAACATACCTTGCATTTTCTTATTGTATTTTTATGTAGTACACTTGCTGCTTTGATATTATAAGTACACCATTGTATTATTATGTTGTGTTACCTCTATTTTCTTTATATCGGACGATGAAAAGTCGAAATTAGACCATAATTCATTAAAATTTGGAAAATATTATAATACTTTTTATTAAAAGGGACGGAAAGTCGCCTATTTAGGATTCCGTGCCAAAGGCAAAAAACGGAACCCTTATAGATTCGCTATTGCTGCCTGTCCGTATGTCAAAGCCACTTCGTCCGAAACCATAAAAATTGAAACTATTTTTTTTTATCAAACCCCTAAGCGTGGTTTATCTAAAATAAGAGAATGACAAAACTAAAAAAAATATTAACTACATTACCATGCAAACTTCCATCGAAAATTGGTTAAAACGAAATCTAGTAAGTAGTTTATTTTAATACGTCATAAATCGTAAACTGCAATTTACCTTTTATTCAATCAACACAAATATAAAAATAAAATAAAAATTATTTTATGTCACTTGCAACTCCGGAACCTATCATGGGTGAAATCGACTCGCACTTGGCCGCTTTTTTTATATCTCAAAGGGAGAATATTTATTTTGGCTTCGTATATTTAGGTTAATATTAATGTTCAATTTCAAACTACGACAGTGATAACTGTAATCATAAATAATACAAAAATATTAATGAGTAGGTACATAATTTTGCATCTAGTGGGAACTCTTTACTTGGTATTTTTTTTCTGGCTACTACATTAATATGTTTTTGTTAGTGAAGCCATTATATACTTACAAATATTCCAATAAAAAACATGAAAACTATCTATATTTTTACGAACCATTTATTGCATTAATTACAGAAAAAAATCATGGCTGATATATATGATATACGTAATATAAAACCTATTGAAAAATGCTGAAATTTATTTAGCACAGTTTAGATACAATTGGTATTCATTATTATTAGTATAATACTTTAACAGAGGAAGTAAATTGTATGCTTTTGCATGCGTCTAGCTACACATTAATTTCAATCCTCCGTATCGTCGCGGTGTCTGCCTCCACTTTCCAAAATTCTCTTCGCATTGTAAAATACACGGCTCACAATAACATAACAGTGGTTTTGGTTCTCTCAGTCGTGCAACACTGTATTTTATTAAATAAAAAAAAGTGATTCTCTGTTCTCTTTGGTGCGAGATTTCAAATTTGGAAGTGACGGTTTTCGATTTCCATTCACGTTTTCGGAACTATTAGAATGCGATTTCATTCGAATTTCAAAAAATAATTTTTTTTTATGAATGTTTAAATGGCGGGTAAAATTGTGTTTTAAGTTAAAGGTAAGCTTGTGTTTAAGGTCAACCTAGTTCACGATATAATTGACAATACTTATGCTCTTTAGTCAAGTTATCTTAATTTATTCGAAAGTTTAAAAGTAATTTAATTAGGTGATATGTTAAAACTTCAGTTTAACCTGAATATAAATATTAATTATTATAGTTTTTAATTATATATTATATAACAATGAATATTAATTATTTCTTGGTAATTAAAATATTCTGCATTTATAATTTGGTTAAGATGATATTAACTTACAAATATTTTATTTTAAAACATAATGTCTAATATAGTGTCATAATGTTCAATCAATTTTGAATCACGTTTGTCTATTTTATTAAACTTAAAAAAAAAGTTCTAACAATGCATATTAGACCATAAATATTTTGTTAACTTTTTTTCTTTAAAAAACAGAATGGAAATTCGTTACATTGTTTATTTTTTCTCAATAATTTCAGCGATCGAACATATATGCAAAGATAACTTAGATTGGAATCTCGTATTTTTTATAAAAAATGATGACGTCACAAAAAACAAAAATGTCCCGGTCTCTGTCGGATGCAATACGGAATATCTGGAATATGGCCTGGCTGCTAGCTACAAAAGTGTTTCTGGTGAAGTACCTATTTTATATATTATTTCCTCCTAGCTTGTAATATCGCTTCTATTAAATAAGAAACAATTATTAATATTATAGGCAACTAGCAGACCCACGCAACCTCGTTTGCGCCTTATATTGCCCGTAGCGTGAAAATTTCCCCCGTTTTTTAAACATTCTTCATTGTTGCTCCGCTCCTATTAGTAGTAGCGTGATGATATATACCCTATATCCGTCCTCGATAAATGGACTATCCAACACCGAAAGAATTTTTTAAATCGGACCAGCGGTTCCTGAGATTAGCGTGTTCAAACAAACAAACAAACTCTTCAGCTTTATATATTAGTATAGATTACGCGACTGTGTGTTTCATAGAATTAACATGGCTTTTGTTCGTTTGTCCGTTCTTCCTTCCTTAGTGGATTAATGACCAACCGCCATTATCACTTGTTTGAAACGTTAGGGCGTAATGAAAACGGTAACACGGTCTTTGCATCTCTCTAAATTAGATATCCCCAAAAGGCCGCCAAATTTCCCTGAGCAAAAGTCACCAAAGTATGACGGATATCTGTGTGGTTTCGAGTGAGTCGATCCGACTTCTCATCTTGCCATTTCAAGCCGGCAAGAATACGATCCATGGAGTTTCCACAGATTAAAAATTAACATAAATATCAACATAGAAGTTCAAAGTTTCTATGTTAGTACAGTAATATGTAATTAGAATTATTGCAAAATATTCAACTGGAATTAGTTTCCTCTTTGTGTTTTCTGTAATGTCGTAGTATCATACGGCTTCTCAAAAAACCGGTGTTAATCATTATTTTCATTACTTTTGCTCTCTTGCTCGCCCCCGTAATTCTGGGAAAATGAAAGAATCAATCTCACTCTCTCTCTCTCTCTCGATTTTTTTCAAAAAAAAAACTAAGCCTCCCTTGACTGCTGTCCTGAGTTCTGGGGTTTAATTTCGGGGTCGGACCAAATGTTTGTTTGATCTGCAAGAAGTTGTTTCGGAGTTATTGTTGTACCGCGAGTAACGCCGCGGGAGAAAGTTAGTCTAAAAAGGAGCCAAAGTTACTCTCTGGATCATCAGCTACCTGCCAGTGAAAGTCCCGTCAAAATCCGTCCAGCCGTTCAGAGATTAAAATCAGACAGAAAGACCGACTGCCAAAAATGTTTTTAACTACATAATATGCATTTAGTAAAAAGCGGTTATTTTAATATTAAAAACAGACACTCCAACTTTATTTATTTGTATAGATATGTAGACAGTGAGTGTTCCCAAAAAAGAAACCTACCTATATAAGTAGGTTTTCTATCAGTCAATCTAGCTTTCAGAGTACAAGCTTTGCTTAGATTTAGACTAGATGGCGTTGTGTGTCAGTTGTCAAAATATAATTATCCCGTCAATTGTAGTTTTATTCCGGTTTCTAGGCGGGGCTGGAAACTGCAACAATGTTATCGCAAAGTTTTTATTTATTAGATAGTTTTATGTAAGTAAGAGTCAAGCATCATGAGTGTAGTGGTTTTGCTTTTCATTTTATCGCAGGTAGACTGGTATTTGTCGTGATAGAAAGTCATTGTATGTACACCAACCGGTTTTTGATATGATGATATTGCAATAAGTGTTCTCTCTATATATATAGGACTGTACGTTTTTTTATATACGGCTCTGCCTGATGGAAAGCATAAGCAGAAACCAAGAGTGGTGGTCACTATACTCATTGCGAATGCAGACAATGCAGCATGGCCTAGTGATGCTTCTACATCATTGGGCCTCCGGTCTCGCACTCACCAACGAAACACGACAGCATGATCGCTGTCATTTTACGCTGATATTCTGTGCGAAGATAGTACCGCCCCTGTCGAGCCGCCCCTTTCGTGCTGAAATCAGCGTGGCTCTACTACCTTGAATGTATTGTATTTTTGCCATGTAGTGACAGATTTAGAATAAAGTCTGTCACCACCCCTTTTCATGCCGTGAGTGTCAAAAGAGACGAGTAAGGCAGCAAAATACGCAGGACATCATCATGGCAAAGAGAAGAGAGCCTACCGTGGAACAGCCACGCATCGGCATGAATTGGCCGACTCGACCGGAGTGATACCACGGCCTCATAACCGGCGTGAAGTAGTGCTTGCGCTGTGTTTCACCGAGTGAGTGATGCTACCGGAGGCCCATAACATCTATACAAATAATGTATGTAGACACGGTACATATTGCAATTTTTTTTTTAACAAATTTTGGTCTGTCTATCTGTTTGTTTGTTCCGAGTAATCCCTGAAACGGCTAGACCGATTTTGAAGGGACTTTCACTGGTAGGTAACTGATGATATAAGGAGTAACCTAAGCTACTTTTTTAGACTAACTCCGCCATATTATACGACAAAAACCGCGGGACTCAGCTAGTTACATAAATACGACTGATTTAAAAGGATGTGTGACCTTCTTTTTTATTTATTTTGCTTTTCTTTAGTGTAATAGTAAATATGCAATCGTTACTCATACTTATGCAATTATTACTTTAATTATTATTTTTATTTATGAAATGCTTTTGAAACAAAACCTCTTCTTCCTCTGATAATTTTAAATACTAACATTTCATTAATGTGTGAGATTGTGAGGCTGTTTCAAAACGCGTCCTAACATTTTTTAAGATTTTCATTTTTATTATTTTCCAATGACATTTACATTACCACTCATATCGTCAAATTATTTTGAATTTATTTTTCAATCTTTACAATGTGTGCAGGTAATCATATTACCTGCCTTAAACTTATTTGTTTCTAAATATACATAAATAATAGCTGACCCTGCGACCTTTGTCCCACCATATCTTAGTTTCCGAAAAACTTGTTTAAGTGTTTATGTACGCCTCAGATTTCCAAGGGTAGTGTGCCTACGGTCGCCGACTAAGAAAATATAAGTCTTTCAGTTCCCGTATAACTTTCTTCTAAACAAACCTTGCTCTGACAGTAACGAACACATAAATAAAAGAATCATCCAATTTGTTGCAGGCGTTCGGAAGTTATGCGCATTCATACATTTCGGTGATTCATTTTTATTTCTATTATAGATTATAAACTAGATAAGCCCCGCGATATTACCTGCGGGTATTGTTGCTTTTGAATATTGTTGACTATTTCATTTGTTGAAATGAAAGTTACATCAAAATCGCTCCAGCCATTCCAGAGATTATCAGGAAAAAACGGACACCATATATTATACTTCCATATGAATTTAGTGAAAAGCTCTCAGTTTGAAATTACTAACGTTATTGCTTGAAGTAAATTATACATCATGCTTAGCAGTCAGGGTCTCTAACGACTAGAGGCTCCAACTCGACTCGGAGACCTGGGTCAGGCGATGAATATACTCGTAAGTAAGGCAAGTGGAGAGGGCATTATAATATGAACCAGTCATAAACGAGGCGTAAATACAAATGAATTATAACAAGATAACTTAATTCTAGCTAACATAAGTTTTCCTGTAAATATTTATGCTTCATTTAGTACTTATATTATAATACCTATTAAACACATTGTAGGTATTTCCAAGACAACTAAACATAAGTAAACAATCAATCTAGCCTAACAAAACTGTAGAATGAACTCTCGCCTGCGGTATTCCCGGACCAATACGACCTTCAAACCTTAAAGAAAAGAGCATACTCCTTCTTAAAAGGCAGGCAATGCACTTGTGACGCCACTGGTGGTGCGGGTGTCCATATGGGCGGCGGTAATCGCTTACCATCAGGCGATACATCTGCCCGTTTGCCCCCTATATCATAAAAAAACCTACATTGTCAACTTTAAGATCAACCTAAAATGCCAGCATTCGTGCTGTCGTGTTTCGTTGGTGAGCAAGACCGGGGGCCAAAAATCCACCATGATGTGTGTCACCATACTGCATTGTCTGCATTAGCAATGGGTACCTCCACTCTTGGATTCTGCTTATGCTTTTTACCATACATAAGAAAAAACAGTTTTGTACGAACGCTTTCTTGACTTCAAAACTAAAGTTAAAGAAAAAATCATAGCTGTTATACTGCAATTATGTTAATTGGGTGTTGTGAAATTTTACTTAACTTCGCCCCGTCTTTTGAAAAAAAGTTTATTAAATTATATTTTATAATTTCAAATAATTTTAAAAGAGATTGTTATTGCACTTTGTTATATACAAATCTACGTGTTATTTAATTAAGATCATGGACTGTGGTAACTTTTTTTTTCATTGACGCCGTATAGCTCTAATGTTGCACGCTCCAAGGCGTTTGTAACCAGAATTAAAAAGTTAACCAAGTCTCTATGGTCGCCCACGCATTTCAAAACAATTCTAGAAGGTTGTTCTTTCTTTTCATAATGGGTAAAATATTCAAACTATCTGTGTTAGTTGTATAGAGGTTTTCTGCATGATATATGGGCCGAACTAGATGATGTATCATCACCTGTTGGAAAGCGACTACTACTGTCCATGAGCACCTTCAACCAATTAATTTAACCCCAGATGGGACACTATTTTGTTTATATTAACAATTATTTTTATGTTTACGGGAATTAACGCGATCACACACACAAATAAACATGAATCAGACATCGCCGGCGAACCGGGCGGCGGAGGAGCGCATATCAGCGCCTCGTGCCGCCCTGAGTGTGGCCGCGGATGGTCGGAACAGGTTTTTCCTTCTATCCGCTATTGTGGTCGCCCGCGAGGAGGCGACGTACGCGTGTGCCGTACGTCGCCTAAATTGAGAGTCTACCAGCTGACGGTGCCTGCTTCAGTGCGGGCAGGCGCTGGGAGGGGTCCGGATGTGTTAATAACAGCAGTTCCCGGATCCCTCCCGTCTCTTCATTCAAATATATCATTTGAAGGGAACTAACAAGAAAAAAGCCATTGGATTTCTAACATCACGCTACGACCTGTAAGCACTAACATGAATGAAAAACGTTTCAAGAACAGGGAGAAAATATTCCTTGCGCGGGGCAGGATATTCAGAAATACGTATTAGTATGTAAAGGTTACGCTATAATTTTAATTCTACAAAGATAGAATATGCGTTGTAACACAAAACTAAAGCTCAACTTATTATGTATGTATGTAGAACAATGATCAGCGGCTCATTCTTAACTACATATTGTTTTAATGTTATCACTGCGAAAGTGGAATTCTAGCCGCTTTTGTTACGTCACAGAAGCAAGTTATAGAACTGACACGATTAAAGAACAACATAGCATGTATGAGATCGAAAATAATGTTACTACTACTACTACTGACAGATAGACAGCAGACGACGACAGACAGACAGACAGACATACAGGCTAGTAATATGTGTTAGTGTTCCTATGGGTATTGCAAAAACAACCCCCTCCACCCTAGTTATTATAAAACCAGCGACCCTTTTTAGCAGAGAAGTCTTCTTTATTGAATAGACGACAAACGAGCAGACGTATCGCCTGATGGTAAGCGATTACCGTCACCCATGGACTCCCGCAACACCTGAGGCGTCTTAGTAAACTTAGTCTAAACAAAAATTCGAGAATTTTTAAGCCTACGCCTACGTAGTCTTTGAAATTCTCGAATTTTCTGTACTATAATAGGCATGTTTTATACATATAACTCTTTCTCTTGAATCACTCTATCCATTTCTGAAAACTGCATTCAAATCCGTCTAGTAGTTTAAAAGATCTAAGCGAACAGACTTCGGACTTCATTCTGTACCAGATGTTGAACCTTATTACATGCATAGGGTATCCTGGGTATCATTAAGGCAGAATTACTGCCTACTTGACTAACAGACCCGTCAACAATATTAAACCGATGTCGAGATGATGATTAGAACACTCGATTAAATACTTTACTTGATTGCTTGTATACTTGATATTTGATACTTGACAGCCTCGTTGGTCTCGCGGTCGGCGTGTGCGACCTCTGATCATGAGGTCTCGGGTTCGTTTCCCGGGTCTGACCAAATGTTTGTATGATCTACAAATATTGGTTTCGGAGTTTGGGTGTTTTCTATGTATAATATGTATGTATTTACAAAAAAAAGTATATATGTATTTGTATCAGTTGTCTAGTACCCATAACACAAGCTCTGCTTAGCTTGGGACTAGATGGCATTGTGTGTTAGATTTCCGAAATATTTATTTATTTATTTAATACTAAGGCGATTTAATCAATATAAGTAATCGCCTATAACTTGGGCCAAAATCTTAAGAGAATACGATCTATAAACACGATACAGCTCGTAATAATAATCTTTTACCGGTTTACGAAATTTTACGGTGTTTTTTTTCTTGCAATTTTGTAAGGTTTGTACGCATTTGGTCCGTCATAAACGTTGAATGTTACGGTAATATCGGATAACAGTTAATTTTGTTTGGTGTTCGTACGTGTACTCGATACTTTATAGGAAATGTTTAATATGGTTATTGTTATTCATATAATCTTATCATAACAAGCATACAATAACAAGTACTATTTTAACAAAAATAAAACCGACTTCAAGGTTCGACTCGATTTCTCTTGAATGCCATTATCAGATATTGAGGTCCTTATCATAGTACCACCGTTGGGACATCTCCTTTCTATTAAAAGAAGAATCATCAAAATCGGTTCATAAACGACGAAGTTATCCGCGAACACACATAAAAAAAAGGTATATACGGTCGAATTGCGAAACCTCCTACTTTTTTTGAAGTCGGTTAAAAACTTAGCATAAAAGTACGTCGTTGCCCGTTTTTGTATATTTATGTCTTCCAACCTACGCAACGGATTTTGATGAGGAGGACACCAATAGAGAGTGATTCAAGAGGAAGGTTTATAATATACTCGGTTATCGCGGCAAATAATAGCCTTGTGTGTGTTATTCTGATGTATAAGCTATATTCCTGTAAAGTTTCATCCAAATCCGTTCAGTAGTTTTTGCGTGAAAGAGTAACAAACATCCATCCATCCATACTTACAAACTTTCCCGTTAATAATCTAATATATATAATTCTCGTGTCACAGTTTTCGTTTGCCATACTCCTCCGAAACGGCTTGACCGATTCTCATGAAACTTTGTGAGCATATTGAGTAGGTCTGAGAATCGGCCAACATCTATTTTTCATCCCCCTAAATGGTAAGGGTCACCCATCCTTAAAAAAAAATTATGGCAAAACGACATTTGCCGAGGCAGCTAGTATTAGTATAGATGTAAACTAGCCTACCCGTGCCCACTTCGTTGGGTGTTAACCGCCCGTTTTTCTTCAACTTGATTCACAAACACTATTACTTTTAACATAATTTTTTGTTCAGTCATAATAAGACATGGTCTATGTCACTCTCAAATACTGTCGCTTTCTGTTAGTGAAAAACTTTTCAGGATCGGATCAGTACTTCTGAAGATTACCCCATACAACCATACAAACAAAGTTAGAAACTTTACCTCTTTATAAAATAATAGTTTTTGCACGCGGTTTCGTTCACGCAGACTTTCATCTCCTGATTTACCCCCTTAGAGTTGGAATTTCAAAAATTCCTTTCTTAGTGCTCACTTACGTTATATAAAGAACCTACATGCAAAATTTCAGGATTCTAGCTTCAGCAGTTTGGGCTGTGCGTTTATCTCTGGGTATGTCCAGTCACCTTCCTCTTTTATTTATATATATGGATAGATAGATTAATACATATGTATAAAAAAAACATAAATTTCAAAGAATTCCTTGCGCAACAATCATAGCTACCAGAAGGGGTAACGGAAATATAATATGTAAAGACACTTATATTTTAGTGAAGACGGAGTCACCAACTCATTATGGGTGTTTTCTATGTATAATATATATGTATTTACATAATATGTATGTATTTACAAAAAAAAAGTATATAAGTATTCATATCAGTTGTCTAGTACCCATAATACAAGCTCTGCTTAGTTTGGGACTAGATGGCGTTGTGTGTTAGATGTCCGAAAAATATTTATTATTTATTAATTTCACCTGCGATATATACAAATAGGTACATAAACAAGAAAAAGAAAAAAATATAAATAAAAACTTTTGGTAAAACTAATATACCTAGCCTATATCATTCGGGTCATTATTATGAATCGATTTCAAAATCCGATTTTAATTAATGAGGTCTATAGACACCTCTTTCATTAAAATCGGTTCGATAGTTCATTAGAACATACATACATAATTCCCAAAACTGTTAACCTTACTTTTAGCTTCGCGGTAGTCGGGTAACATATTGTGATTTTATACTTGTTGTTAAATATTGAGAAAACTGTACGTTTTATCCTTAATTAAAGGAATTGTTCATTGCATGTTATTGTTTTGACTTTTTTTTTTTTTTAACGTGTGGAAACCCCCTCGGGCCGTCACCCCGCCGGGGTTTGCGGCGGGGCGGTGTGTCGGAATCGAACCGACTAAAACCACACGGTGTGCCACTCTGCGCCTGAGACGGGAGGGATCCGGGAACTGCTGTTATTAACACATCCGGACCCCTCCCAGCGCTTACCCGCACAGAAGCGGGCACCGTCAGCTGGTAATGACTCTCAATTTAGGCGACGTACGGCACACGCGTGACGTCGCCCCCTCGCGGGTGACCACTAAAGCGGATGGAGGGGAAAACCCGTCCCCACCATCCGCGGCCACACTCAGGGCGGCATGAGGCGCTGGTATGCGCGCCTCCGCCGCCCGGTTCGCCGGCGGCGGATCGGGTCCGAGTGGATATCATCCTCCCGGGCCTTCTCCGCCGCCTCCTTCTGCGAAATTACGTCTTCGCAGAAGGCTGCGACCGCGGTAAAACTGCTGTCGCTACCGGCCATGGAGCGGATGACGGCCGGTAGCGAGAGATCTCCTCCGATGACTGCAGTGAGGGCCCGGCGCTGCGACGCCCATGCGGGGCATGCCGCCAGCGTGTGCTGGGCCGAGTCCTCACTGCAGTCGCAGTGGTGGCAGGCGGGACTCAGTTCCCTCCGGGCGACCGAGTGCAGGTACTTCCCGAAGCATCCATGCCCGGAAAGCACCTGCGTCAGTCGGAAGGATGTTATTGTTTTGACTCGTTGAACCTTTTCACGTATCAAATAACAGGTAAGTTTCGCGAAAAATATGAGCTTTGTTGTTACTCCAACGGTCAAATGCATGTTTTTAAAGGCACCGATTACGAAAAACCCAGTTTTTTTATCAAAATAACACAGTACAAAATTTACAGGAAAAATATTATGACATAATTCATTATTTTACTTCGGTTGCAAAAATTACTATAGTGTGGGTGAAAGTTTGACGTACTGCGGTGACGTTGCGGGGCGCAGCTAGTCTAAAATAGTAGCGTAAGTTACTACTTATATCATCAGCTACCTATCAGTGATAGTCTCGTCAAAATCGGTCCAGCCGGTGAGATTACCCGGAACAAACAGACAGACAGACAGACAAACCGTATAGGTACCGTGTATACATTTAGTAAAAAGCGGTTATTTTAATATTATAAAGAGACACTCCAATTTTATTTATTGGTATAGAGTATAGACTGTTTTTTTTTTATATTTGGCCCTGCCAAAATGACTCTACTCTGCCTGATGGAAAGCATCAGCAGAATCCAAGAGTGGTGGTCACCATACTGCGAATGCAGACAATGCAACAATGCAGCATGGTGTCTCACACCATGGGGGGCTAGTGATGCTTTTGCATCATTGGGCCTCCGGTCTCGCAATCACCAACGAAACACGATAGCATGATCGCTGTCATTTTACGGGTAGTACCGCCCCGGTCGAGCCGGCTCGTTCGTGCTGAAATCAGCGTGGCTCTACTACCTTGAAGTCGAGATTATGTCGTTTTAATAAGTGAAGTATGTACAGGTACTTAGAGGCCAGGTGTTCTTGCGGTTGTGGCAATATCATGTCAATACTCATCAAGCTGTAAATGATTAAGGAAATAAGCAGTGATCACTGATTACCTACTGTCATATTTAATCTATTATTACCGATCAAACCGCTGGGGCAGTACAAACAAACCTATGTATTAATTTTTAACCGACTTCAAAAAAGGAGGAGGTTTACAATTCGGCTGTATTTCTTTTAATTTTGTTACCTTTATAACTTTCAACTTTCGATATCACGTATCCACGTGTCTGTTATTTCCAGTCAATCTCTAGAACGGCTGGACCAATTTTGACGGGACTTTCACTGATAGGTAGCTGATGCTATAAAGAGTAACTTAGGTCAATTTTTTTAGACTAGCTACGCCCCGCGGCGATGCCCGCGGTTAATGTCGTACCGCAGGTAACACCGCGGGGCTCAGTTAGTTGTAAATAAATTACAACCAGACCCATAATAAATTATCGTACTCATCACATTTGTCTTGTATTGAATCGAACCTACGACCTCCAGCTCTCCAGCAGCAGCAGTATTCAGTGTCACTAACAACCAAAACTGTCACGGAACATTCTCTAGCCGGTAGTATTCGCACTTGACCGGTATAATTAAACGATAAAGTGGAATGTAGGTCGCAAGATCCGCACTTAGCGCAAACATTTAGCTTATTAACGTTTATTATAATAATTTATAATTGCATACTTTCTTTCACGTAAGACCGCTAAGATTTTAATTATTTAAGTTAAATAATTATTATTTAAAAATTGTTTGACAAGAGGTAATAGAATTAAGATTATTTATATCTATACATATCTATACAAATAAATAAAATTTGGATGTCTGTTTGTAATATTAAAATAACAGCTTTTTAATCAATGCATAACTATGTATACACGATACATATACCTAAAATGTAGTAAAAAAAAATTTTGTCTGTCTGTTTGTTCCGGGTAATATCTGGAACGGCTGGACGGATTTCGACGGGACTTTCACTGGCAGGTAGCTGATAATCCAGGGAGTAACTTCGGCTACTTTTTTAGACTAACTTTGTCTCGCGGCGTTACTCGCGGTACAACAATAACCGCGGGGTTCAGCTGGTACACAATATACTCATTTCTTTTTCCCAAATCTTTCCCCATAGGGATCATGGGGTAGAGACGTTAGGTTCATGGGGTCCGAGTGCTCGCGCTATGTTTAAACAACTAGCTAAGCAACTGTATGACGCTTCTCGCGACCAAAGGGCCGGCCTTTTTCAAGCACAGAGAATCAGCATTGCCATTCAACGTGGTAATGTTGCCAGTCTTTTGGGAACGCTACCAGTAGGCGAAGATGTGGAGGATGTGTCTTTAACGCTTGTATGTAAATATTGTTATTGTTTAATTGTGGTTATTATATAGGTTTCTATATAAATAATGTAATAATAAATTTTAAATCTCCCTAGGGTAAGTAAATATACCCCTATCTATTACAGGCCCATAGTTTGCTGTCTATGATTTTAGTCCTAAATAATCTCAGCCGAAAGACGTTCACTGCTGGACATGGGCACTCTATCACAACTGGTCTTGTGCTGCCCGCGTCCAACGACTTGCTGCAACCTTCACTAGATCGTTAAACCTCCTTGGAGGGGCGATTTCCCTATTTTGGGAGTTATCATCATTTCATAATCATCAAAATCGGTGCAGCCTTTTCAGAGATTAACCGTAACAAACAGACAGACCGACAGACAGATGACAAAAAAAAAGTTGGTAAATGTACTGTATATCTATCTATACTAATATAAAGCTGAAGAGCTTGTTTGTTTGTTTGAACACGCTAATCTCAGTAACTACTGGTCCGATTTGAAAAATACTTTCGGTTTTAGATAGCCCATTTATCGAGGAAGGCTATAGGCTATATATCATCACGCTAAGACCTACAGGAGCGGAGCAACAATGAATAATGTTACAAAAACGAGGGAAAATTATCACGCTACGGGCAATAGAAGACGCAAACGAGGTTGCGTGGGTCGGCTAGTACTAATATATAAAGCTGAAGAGTTTGTTTGTTTGAACACGCTAATCTCAGGAACCGCTGGTCCGATTTGAAAAATTCTTTCACTGTTAGATAGCCCATTTATCGAGGAAGGCTATAGGCTATATATCATCACGCTAAGACCTACAGGAGCGGAGCAACAATGAAGAATGTTACAAAAACGGGGGAAAATTATCACTACGGGCAAATAATAGACGCAAACGAGGTTGCGTGGGTCGGCAAGTACATTACACACGTATACGTACAGTAACTTTACGGGTCTGATACGGTAACTTTTTACTAAATGCATATACGTACGGATTTAGTAAAAAGCGGTTATTTTAATATTACAAACAGATACTCCAATTTTATGTCTTTGTATAGATTTACTATCGTCTGTTCGTCTACCGCTGTAGTAGCAATCTATAATCTCTGCCCTCTATTAGACACTGTAGACGTATAAACATGCACATCACAGTTGACACGAGAACAAAGGAAGATTCGCACATTTGTACGGAATGTGAGAGTCGGAAACAATAAGATATTGCGCCAGGCGGTCCATTGTTACATCTATTACGACACAGCACTTAGTTTATGCAACCTCCATCGTCTTATGACCTGATATTTGGTCAATGAGAGCATTCGTCACGAATTAACATGATTTTTTATTGTTTATTGTATGTATGGAGATAGAATAACAAAACTGCTGTTATGGTTTTTAGACGTAATCTTTTTTTCTGTACTGTGCTTAGTATGATGATACTTCTAGCCGGTTTCAGCCGCAGTAGCCAGTCTCAACGGCTCGAACGGGGTGGTACTACCCTCGCACAGAAGATCAATGTAAAATGACAGCGATCGCGCTGTCATGTTTCGTTTGTGATTGCGAGACCGGAGGCCCAATGAGGCAGAAGCATCACTAGCCCACCATAGTGAATCGCCATGCTGAATTTCTGCATATATTGTCTGTCTGAGTATGGTGACTACTTCTCTTGGATTCTGCTTATGCTTTCCATTAGGCAGAGTAGAGTAATTCTGGCAGGGCCATACATAAAAAAAAAACTACGCAGGATATATTATAGTGCACTCCCTGTTCCCTTATTCTCATAATCACACACACATGAACTACGGCTTTTGAAACTTAGTAATGTACCATAGTCCATAACACTTCATCGCGTGACTACGGCTTTTGAATCTTGTTTCATGCTTTTTCAGCATCGTTTTGTGTCGTAGTTGGGTTTTAGCTTTTACTTTTTTTTATTTATTTACAAAATCATGTCAATCTACGCATCGATTAAAACAGGCTTCTCCCATCACAAGGCTGAACAATTTTGTACTGTTTACAAATGTTGCGAAAATCAGGCGAGGTAGAGTCATTTTGGCAACTCAAATGTACAAAACAAATACTGTAAATAAATTTTACTAGGCAGAACAAACAGACAGACAGCCAAAAAATTTGAAAAAAGCTTTTTTATGTAGATACCTATATACTTTCATTAGTCATAGACGAAAGCTGTTAATTTTAAATTACAAACACACACTTCAATTTTAATTATTAGTATACGTAAATACTAAATTTTCTTTAAAAAAATATTTGGTGGTGAAAATTTCATTAAAATTCGTTGCGTGTTTTAGTTTTACGGTAAAATATTAATATAATATTATTATAAAACGATAAAACATAGTCTGCTTAAACTTTATGAAAATCTAGAATTTGAGAATTGTTTTTAAACATAATCTCGGCAAAGGCATTACGTAATAGTACATAGATAAAAAATATCAGATGAACTAAAAACTTTTTTGATCAACTGAAGATAATTCTTGATGAACTCTTTTCCGCTGACGCAACGCGATTATGGAATGCATTACCTGTCTACATAGAGAAGGCTCATACCATAGATGCATTTAAAGTCATGCTACAAAGTCGCTACCTCATCATAGTTCCATTTCTATTTATGTATAATTGTTATCGCTGGCAAACCTGGATTGTCTCGACCCGAGTGATTCACTGAAAATCAATGTCAAGCCTTGGTGGCTCAGTGGAAGCGTATGCGACTGCTGCTGAGGTCTTGGGTTCGATTCCAGGGTCGGACCAAATGTTTGTATAATTTGCAAATATTTGTTTCGGATTTCAGTGTTTTCTGTGCATGTTTTTACGAAATAAAAGTATATACATAAGTATTCTATCAGTCAATCCAGCTTTCATAGTACAAGCTTCCTCAGTTTGAGATTAGATGGCGTTGTTTGTAAGGCTATGTACTATCCAACATTGAAATATTTTTTTAAATCGGACCAGTAGTTCCTGAGATTAGCGCGTTCAAACAAACAAACTCTTCAGCTTTATATATTAATATAGATTAGTATAGATGTATAGATTGTTCTTCTCCTCCCCCCCATTTTTGGAGGGGGACACTGAACCTAAGCTACTACTGAACGGAGCTAAGCCGTCGATCCCGGTTGTTATGAACATCTATGGCAATCGTTATTGGGAAATTAGTGCCCAAAATATACTGACAACTAGTTCAATCTTCGAATTCAGTTCACTCTCAGGGTTGCGGAGGACCGATACCAGTCACTCCGTGTAAAAACTGATATTCAGGTAAAACCGGTTGTACTAGTAGCCTACCCCTATTAATCTTGAGAATAATAAAGGCTAGGAAGAAGTTATTGTACTTATCTTATCAGTTAAATATAGATATGTATTATATCTATCAGTACATTAGTCATTCCTGTCATTAGGACCGTCTAAAGATTGTGTGACAAAGATGCAATGATCCCTCTGTTCGTTTGCCTTGTATACTGTTAGAGAAATCTGGACTTTTTATTCAAATTCAAATTTTCAAATTCAAAATCATTTATTCAATTAAGACACTAAGTGACATTTATGAACGTTAAATTGAAGCTGTAGTTAAGAATCATAGATCGACACAAACAGACGCCACTGCAGACACAGAAGCATGTGCTGTATTGTCGAGGTAAATTAGGCGATAACACCAAAATCTACTGCCTGCCTGTGTCGATCCATAACTTCCAGTTTCCAAAATGCGTAGAGCCTCATGAGAAGAATACTGGCAAAGAAACTCATGGCCACTCTTTTCAAAGTCAGACAGTTACTAATAAATATCAGCTAAATATTGAAATGTATTCGTTGTATCTGTACATTAGTCATCAGTCTTTCCTGTAATTAGGACCGTCCAAAGACTGAGTGATAGAGATCGCATAGCGATAAACACTCCCATTGTATTACTTTTTATTGATAACGTGTAATGAACCATATTTCTACTTTTTTTTTTGGTGGGAGCCACGTTCGAAATAGATGGACATATATATAGGACCAGTTCGACCGGAGTCGGTCCGACCACTACGTTTTGGTTGATTAAGGATGTTGTTGAGTGATTAAGGATTAAGGATTGACCAAATATCCCCCCATCTCTTCCTGATGGAGGAGAGGGGCAGTTTGTTGACACAACACAATTGTCACTTATGCAGGTATCCATGGGTGGCGGTGGCCGCGTACTATCAAATGACCTATATGATTGTTTGCCTTCTACTTATATTATAAAACATTGTATATAAGTATGCTCTGCCTGCGTGTATTTCTGTTATTGCATCAAAGAGTAGCCTATGTCCTTCCTTAAAAATCAAAGTATCTCAATGCCTAAATTTCATTGAAATCGGTGCAGCAGTTTAGCCGTGAAAGCGCAACAGACAGACAGAGTTACTTTCGAATGTATAATAAAATGTAATACTAGTTGTTGCCCGCGGCTCCGCCCGTGTTTATGACGGTTATCGCGGCAAATAGTAGCCTATGTGTTATTCTGATGTATAAGCTATATTACTGTAAAGTTTTATCCAAATCTGTTCAATAGTTTTTGCGTGAAAGAGTAACTAACATCCATTCATACTTACAAACTTTCGCGTTGATAATATTAGGAAGTATAGATAAATATAATATTAGTTTAAATTGATATTTATTACAATAAATGATTAAAGGGCACTCTTATGCAAACACTAAGCCAAAACCATTAACTTTGTAATGAAAACCAGTTAGTTAAGTAACACTAATGATTTCTAAGTAAACAATTTATATATTCTTGTTTTATTCAGTGTTATCTCTTTTGTATGAGCTTACTGCTAATGGTGACTAATGCTCCTCATATTTTATTTTAGTAATACTATTTAGTTGACCAGTGGACTCTCACAGGGATATACGTGGTTCATTGTATAGTAATTAAAATAATATAATTTTATTCCTTAACATTTAGAAGGTACAAATAAATAACAAAATTAACGGAATACGTGAAGTGATAAATAAAATAAAAAGGTTACATGTGAAAAAAAAAATCAAAAAAAGAACACGACTTTTTTGTGTGTGCCAATGTGAAAAGTGTTTTTTTTAAATGGACTAAGGTCAACTGTGGTGTAGTGCCAATAATGCCAAAAGTATAAAGTGTTGATATCATAAACTAGTGTTGTGCCGGCATGAGTCAAGGTTGGAAAAAAAATTTTCGATGGATAAGAGAAGGAAAAATAGCACGTTTATGGGTATGTCTCATTTGTTTTGCTCTAATAAATATAGTACAGTTGAGTAATTTACCTATATTAGTCGGATTAATCACCTATTCTGACAATGCAAATTCTCGGTACAATTTTCCTTTACGATTAACTTGAATGTTGTTATGTTACGACTGTCTGTATTGCTAACGTATTAATTTAATTTTATTATAACGTTAATATTTATATAAATATGTCTTTACGCACGAGTCTACTAAAGATTTAATTTGTTTATATAGTTATACAAAAGTAGCTTACCCACGCAATTTCGTCACTCTTTGCATTAATGGCCGTAACATGATGTTAATAGCTTATAAACTTTCTTAATAAATGGCCTATCTAAAACTAATAGAATTGTTCAAACTGATCAAGCCGTTTACGCGTGATGAATTGACTAAGGAAAACAGATATTGTTTTTTATTTGAATACTAGCTGAGCCCCGCGTTTGTTGTTGTGCCGCAAACACGGGCATAGCTGCGGGGTAAAATTAGTCTAAAAAGTAGCCTTAGTTACCCTTTAGACCATCAGCTATCGGCCAATATAAGTCTCTTCAAAATCGGTCCAACCGTTCTAGAGATTAGCCGGAACAAACAGACAGACAAAAATTTAAAAATATAATAATTTGGTATATGTACCGTGCATACGTACGTATGCATTTATTTGAAAGCGGTTATTTTTATAGTACAAACAGTCACTCCAATTTTATTTATATGGATTTGTATAGACTAGTTTTTGGTCGCGGCTCCACCCTCGTGTCGTATGCCGTTAATTGCGACAAAAAGCAGCCTGTGTCCCATCTATCTCCATACCGAAATTGATCCAAATTGGCTTAGCGGTTTAGCTGTAAAAGCGTAATACACAGACAGATTGAGTTACGTTCAAATTAATTATATTAGTATGGAACTAGGGATATTGTTTACTTTTATCATTAATTTTATTAGGTCACTGTTGGACATAGATCGTCACGCCTCTGTGACGTCTCTGTTGTTGCCATGAGCGGCGGTAATCGCTTACCATCAGGCGATAAGTATGCTCATTTGCCCCCGATTCCATAAAAAGACATTAATAACTTTAATTGTAGTCAGTATATTAATTAACTTAATTATAGGGTTAATATGTACATTAGTACTACTAAACTAATGATTTCTATATATATGCGACATTTGTTTGTTTCCAGTTAAAAGTAATTTCACTAATTGTAAATCTCATCTAATTAGATTAATATCCAAGGTCAAGGAATGTATTTTTAATTATATGATTGTAAGTAGTTTTATATCTTAACTAGCTAACCATACCTAAGTTTTCGAAAAACTTGTTTTAGTTTTTACTGCGCGCGGTACTGTCCCGCGGAGTTACCCGCGGTTGTAAAGGTTTAAAAAGAAACGAAGGCGAAGCTACTCGAATAAAAAGTACTCCTTATTACATCAGCTATCTGCCAATGAAAATCCCATCAAAATCGGTCCAGTCATGCCAGAGATTAGCTGGAGACAGACAGACATTGTAAAATGTTATTTTTGCACCCTGTATACATACATTATTATGCATTTAGAAAAAAAAACGGTGAATTTAATATTACAAACAGACACTACAATTTTATTTATTTTTATAGATGTACGCCTCAGATTTCCACGGGTAGGACTAATCCCGCCACACTCCCATCACTGTAACTCCTTTAGACCAGGATCAACAGCAGTGACCCAAGAACACACCGAGTTATGACACTCGGGAAGTCCCAGGATAAATTGAACTGTCTTGGAACCCGCAAAGATATTAATACGTAAAAAACAGGAGCAGTTGGAAATACTATATAATAAGTCTACTTCCCTCCTAAGCGGAAGACAAAATGAAGTCAGAATAGGCACATGCCTTATTGAAACCGGGAAGAACCACGGATAAAATAATATAGGTCCTAAGTGAGCTATACTTGATTACTATAGTATGTATAGCAAAATCGTTTAAACGCACGAAAATACACTGCAGTTGACACAAGATACCTATGGAGTGATACCAGCGCTAGCGCTGTGTTTCACCGAGTGAGTGAGGATATCGGAGGCCCATACCTTTGTGCCAGATGGCCCGGAAATCCAGGATTGTGGTGAAATTTCGCGTCTTATCCAGTGTCCAGTAATTAGACCTCATTGTCCCGGATTTTGAAAACCTAAAAGCTTTGTAACAACATAAACTAACAACGAATCACACGGCTGGCCTGCTTGTGAGAGGAAAATGCTTTCCGAATTTCCCACGATATTGAATATATTGTAGTTTGAATGTCTGTCCGTCCATTTTTAGCAATTTAAAGAAAGTACTTTATTTTGTTCTTTCAATTCTAACTAGCAATGCCTTTTGCGAAAGAGTATTTAGTCATATGAATAGTATATGGGCTAAAGAGCGAAACCAAATGTCCATGAATTTAGTCAAGGCCGAACCGCAGACTCCTGACAATTTTGGCGTGTTTTGCTCAAAATTTTTATCAGTTTTGCAAAGCTTCGTCTTCTTCAGCGTATTGCCGTCCACTGCTGATAGAAGGTGGGATGGTTGGAGCTCCTTGGGAGATGCCTCGTTTTGCAAAGCTTAACTAAGAAAAACTAATAAAAAGTGCAAAATTCAGTGATTAATAAGACATTTTTACTACGGTCACGACGAGCGATCCAACACCGTTGTATTGTTTTTCGTCCTGGATTTGATAAGTTTCTATCTGGCATTCCAATCCTACCCCACATCCCCTTTCAAATGTTCCAAAGGTCGGCACTTGTGACATCTCTGGTGTGGCGGATGTCCATGGGCGGCGGTAATCGCTTACCGTCAGGTGATACGTCTGCTCGTTTGCCCCCTATAACATAAATAGTATACCTCCCCCTTGGGTATACAGTCGCAGACAAAAAAAATATAATACTTTCGGTTTCCTTGTAATTTTCTTCTATCCAAACCTTGTCCTAACTGTACAAATACATAAAAAGAATCACCCAAATTAACTGTTAGAATTTAAAAAATAAGAACACAATGTGTATGGCTACACTGAAGTAACGTTTCAAAATGGCAACCGTAGTTCACATTTAAATGTATATATAATATTCATAGTTTAATAACAATGTCTTGATAAGGGAGAGGATGTTGCGCATGCGACGTTGTTGTCGATAATATTCCAATAAAATAACTGTAGATATAGGACGGTTTTGATGATCTACATAAGTTGAACTAATTAAAAATGTAGACAGTACCTATTATTCGGAGATATTATAAAACAGTGATAAATGTCTATGTATCGTGGTTAATGAGGTAGAAAATCCCTTTAGATCTACTTGTGAACACAACTAAAACCACCCAGAAGACCGGCCTCAGGCCTCAGGTGCTCTGGGGAAGCTTTTCAGCTTATCCCCATTCAATGCTGAACGAAATCCTTGCTAGTTTAATTACAAACATGATCTATACTAATATATAAAGCTGAAGAGTTTGTTTGTTTGTTTGAACACGCTAATCTCAGGAACCGCTGGTCCGATTTGAAAAATTCTTTCAGTTTTAGAAAGCCCATTTATCGAGGAAGGCTATATATATCATCACGCTAGGACCAATAGCAGCGGAGCAGCAATGAAATATGTTTCGAAAACGGGGGAAAATTATCACGCTACGGGCAATAGAAGACGTAAACCAGGTTGCGTGGATCGGCTAGTCCATAGATATAATTGAATACAATGATGGCATATAATACACGACCAGGTTTAATCTGGACGTCCCCATAAAACGACGTGCATCGCACACCCTTCTCTATAGGTAAAGACGTCCCTGCCCATCTGAGAAATAAAGCAATTCGTAATCCTAACTCTTCACCCTATCAGATTGGCCAACCCTATTATCCTTCTAACTACTAGCAAATAAAATTACGGACGTAAAAGAAAGTGATTATGTGTGTAGTGTAATTATTTAAGAATCTGGTAAAGATGATACAAGTGTAATTTTATTGTAATCATTTATTTTCTGAGTGTTATTTTATTACATTACCAGCTGACTCGGCGAACTTCGTATGGCCCTATTTATTCTCTAAATCATCGAAATAATATGATTTAGAGAATAAATAAGGTCGAGGTAGAGAATAAATAATTCCCGCAGTCTATACAACTAAGAAAATATAACACCTCCATTTTTTTCTTCGAAACAAACCTTGTCCAGACAATAACAAATACATTAGAAAAGAATTATACAATTTGGTGCAGTTGATCGAAAGTTATGGGCGTACATACATTTTTGTGATTTATTTTTATGCTCGTATATATAGATAGATAGATATAGATTAAAATCTAAATTCTCCTCAAATCAATATTTGTTAGTAATATTTCAAGAAGAAATCAAATTATGTAATGTCAAATTTATTAAGTTTTTCTTTTTGTCGCTAGGCGGAGCTAGTGGCAGCAGTCAGAAGACGGGGTCGTGGCGATGGTAGCGATGATGATGAAGATCTGGGTCTACCGCAAAGCCCTCCAGCGTCACCACCCACTGATAAAGTTGATAAGGTAAGTTTTTTATTTCTTTTTTTAACTTTGCCACTACTTTGTTGAATGGCAGTAATATTGACAGCAAAATAATAGTTAATAGCGCCATCTGTGGGTGAAGTCTGTATCTAAATAGAATTTTAGTACGCTCCTAAACTTTGTGATAGCTATGAAATTTATTTCAAAATCTATTAAACTATCACAAGAATCTTATTATCAAGAATATTATTTTTCTCGACAAAGTGATAGCGCCACCTAGATGTTTGAAACATACAACAATTACCTCTTTGGTTAATATTGCAGCTGTTGCATTAAAATGTGGATAGATGTCACTGTAAGACATTAAAATTGTAACTGAAGTACGATGTTGCAATATGTGTACCTTCTGTAATTTTTAACCGATTTTAAAAAAAAGAAGGAGATTCTCAATTCGGGCGTATATATTTTTTTTTTATGTGTGGTCGCGGATAACTTCGTCGTTTATGAACCTATTTTGATGTTTTTTTTTTTTAATGGAAACTAGATATCCTAACGGTGGTTCCATGATGTAGACATTGAGATCTGATGATGGCATCCAAGTGAAATCGATTCGAACCTTGAAGTCGTTTTTATTTTTGTTAACATTTTTTTTTGATTATTGCTTGACAGCGAAACTTAGCTAGAGTTTGTAACATTAGGGCCCTGTTTAACTGGTTATAGATAATCTTCTGATAGCTTATCTGACAGATGGTTTCACATAATTTAAAGGGCAGAGAGGTACGTTTAATTTATTAATCTATCAGTTAAACTATCCGAAACTTATCTTTAATATTTTTTACACAAATTATGCATTAAGTAGATTTCTACTTAATGCATAATTTGTGTAATAGAGACTGTTTTCTGCATAACCCAATTCTGTAACAATGTAAAGTACCTACCTATTATACGTGAACGCTAAGGTGGGAGGTCACAGACACGGAGCATTGCTCCGTGGTTACAGAAGACATGACCAAAACATTGCACACGTTAAAATGAAAAAAAAAAATACCTATCATTTTCTTATTTAAAAGTTAGATAAATATATTCTTCAATCAATCTGTATAATTCAGGTATTCTATAAAATACCTAGGCAATGTATACAATACCTGGGGCGTCTCGGCATTGTATGAAATATTACAAACTAGCTGTTGCCCGCGGCTCCGCCCGCGTGTATATCGGTTATCGCGACAAATAGTAGTCTATGTGTTATTCTGATGTATAAGCTATATTACTGTAAAGTTTCATCCAAATCCGTTCAGTATTTTTTGCTTGGAGAAGTTACAAACAAACACACTCACAAACTTTCGCCTTATATGTTAGTGTGATGTGATTTTATATCTATAATAAATAATATAATATATAAATAAAATTAAAGTGTTTGACTTTAACAGGTAGATAGTTGTTGATATTAGGAGTAACATAAGCTACTTTTGTTAAGACAAGCTTCGTCGCGCGGGAACCACCCGCAACGAAGCTACTTAAAAAATATTATAATAATAATAAATAATAAATAAATATTTCGGACATCTAAACACACAACGCCATCTAGTCCCAAGATAAGCAGAGCTTGTGTTATGGGGTACTAGACAACTGATACAAATACATATATACTTTTTTTTTTGTAAATACATACATATTATAGATAGAACACACCCAAACTCCGAAACAAATATTTGTAGATCATATCATTATGTCTGCAGCTGCATTAGCAGAGTTCTTTTTCACTCTTTCCTCCTAAGGAGTAACAAACTAAATTGTAAATGTTAATTATTGTTATAATAATCCGTGTAGGCGGATGCCCACAGAGCCATTGCTAACTAAGCTTTAATAGGATTTAGACATGGAAGATTATCATAATTATCTTACCAAACTAGGTCATTCGTCTACTCCTATTAGCAAATTGTTTGTTCGATGGTTTACAGAAACCGTATAACCGGGGTTTTAGATATATTCAACCCAGACAAACATAAGGAGGCGACCCGGCGAACTTCGTACCGCCATATTTATATATCATACTAACAGACCCACGCAACCTCGTTTGCGTCTTCTATTGCCCGTCGCGTGATAATTTTCTCCCGTTTTTGAAACGTTTTTCATTGGTGCTCCTCTCCTATTGGTCTTAGCGTGATGATATATAGCCTATAGCCTTCCTCGATAAATGGGCTATCTAACGCTGAAAGAATTTTTCAAATCGGACCAGTAGTTCCTGAGATTAGCGTGTTCAAACAAACAAAGAAACAAACAAAGAAACAAACAAACAAAGAAACAAACAAACAAACAAACAAACAAACTCTTCAGCTTTATATATTAGTATAGATCTGTCTCAGCTTTCCACAGGCAGTGTACAGTCGCGGACCAAAAAAATAAACTTTCCCCGTTGTCTTTTGAAATTGGTCTGGAAGACAAACCTTGTCCTAACAATAACGAACACATAAAAAAAAAAAAAAATTGTGCAGCCGATCGCAAGTTATGCGCGTACATACATTTATACATATTTGTATATATTTATATATATACTAGCTAAACCCCGCGGTGTTACCCGCGGTTATTGCTGTACCGCGGGTAACGCTGCGGGGTAAATAGGGGGTCTGAAAATAGTCTAAAAAAGTACCCTAAGTTACTTTTTATATCATCAGATACAGTAAATATATATTTATTAATTTTAGGTATATTTGATTTAGCAGCTCTGCCACGTGCATGCTGTTTATTGCGGCAAAAAGAAACCTATTTCCTTCTACAAGGTCCAATGTATCTCTACGCCAGATTCATCTAATTTGGTTCTGTGGTTTGTTACCCTAGCAGACAGAAAGGCAGAGTTACATTCAAATCTATCTATACTAATATATAAAGCTGAAGAGTTTGTTTGTTTGTTTGTTTGAACACGCTAATCTCAGGAACCGCTGGTCCGATTTGAAAAATTCTTTCGGTGTTGGATAGTCCATTTATCGAGGAAGGCTATAGGGTATATATCATCACGCTATTACTAATAGGAGCGGAGCAACAATGAAGAATGTTTCAAAAACGGGGGAATTTTTCACGCTACGGGCAATATAAGGCGCAAACGAGGTTGCGTGGGTCAGCTAGTACTAATATATAAAGCTGAAGAGTTTGTTTGAACGCGCTAATCTCGGGAACTACCGGTCCGATTTGAAGAATTCTTTCAGTGTTAGATAGCTCACTTATTGAGGAAGGCTATAGGCTATATATCATCACGCTTAGACCAATAGGAGCGGAGCACCAATGAAGAATGTTACGAAAACGGAGGGAAATTATTACGCTACGGGCAATAGGAGACGCAAACGAGGTTGTGTGGGTCGGCTAGCCTGTTTATAAAAACAATCGAATATGTAATCTAATTTCTAGAAGTGAACGCGACGTATTCTAGATACGGATGCGTAACAAGTCCAAGAACATTGTTATTATTATTATTGCAGGGAAACAGTTTATCAGAAATGTTTATCAATGTATGAAAGACGTCACGGAGAGATATCGTATCATCAAAGTTTTATTAAATACCTACACTTGCAACTTGCCTACCTGCATGGTGTTTGGAGACTTGCTGAATACTAAAAAAACTACCGGTTCACTGATCGAATATCTATACAAATCTATTTACATCTATACCAATAAATAAAATTGGAGTGTCTGTAATATTAAAATAACCACTTTTTACTAAATGCATATGTATGTATACATGGTACATATACCAAAAAAGTATTTAAATTTTTTTTTGTCTGGTGTCTGTCTGTTTGTTCCGGGTAATCTCTGGAACGGTTGGACGGATTTTGACGGGACTTTCACTGGCAGGTAGCTGATGATCCAGGAAGTAACTTAGGCTATTCAATTTCAGAACTAGCTAAACCCCGCGGTGTAACCCGCGGTTATCGTAGTACCGCGAGTAACGCCGCGGGACAAAGTTAGTCTACAAAAAGTAGCCTAAGTTACTCCTTAGACCATTAGCTATCTGCCAGTGAAAGTCCCGTCAAAATCGGTCCAGCCGTTTCAGAGATTACCCGGAACAAACAGACAGAAAGACAGACAGACAGAAATTGTAAAAATTGTTATTTTGGTACATATATCGTGTATTCATACATACACATTTAATAAAAAGCGGTTATTTTAATGTTACAAACAGACACTCCAAGTTTATTTATTTGGATACTCTTTTTTCATTTTGTTTTAATATGTGAGCATGCCTTAGTTACTGTACCCTGCCCGATAGAAAGCATGAGCAGAATCCAAGAGTATCATCATATTCATTGCGAATAGTGATAATGCAACAATGCAGCATGATGACCCCACACTATGGTAGTCTATTGAGATTGGGCCTCCGGTCTCGCACTCACCAACGAAACACAACAGAACGAATATCATTTTAGGTTGGCCTTCTGTAGGAGGTTAGTATTGCACTGGTTGAGCCGGCCCGTTCGTGGTTCAGCGTGGCTCTAATGCCTTGAATATATACGTTTTCCTTTATCTTTTTATTACTTTAACTACCTTAATATAATACGCGGTACTGCATACAGATAATTGGCAGTCCAGTCCGAGCATCAAGCATATTACATCACAGCGTTGCCGATATCCTGAGTTCTAATAGGTCTGATTACTGTACAGCCAATAAAAGTGATGTGTACACTATATACTTGTACTAGCCGACCCACGCAACCTCGTTTGCGCCTTATATTGCCCGTAGCGTGAAAATTTCCCCCGTTTTTTAAACATTCTTCATTGTTGCTCCGCTCCTATTAGTAGTAGCGTGATGATATATGCCCTATATCCTTCCTCGATAAATGGACTATCCAACACCGAAATAATTTTTCAAATCGGACCAGCGGTTCCTGAGATTAACGCGTTCAAAGAAACAAACAAACAAACTCTTCAGCTTTATATATTAGTATAGATTACCGTACAGCCAATAAAAGTGATGTGTACACTATATACTTGGATAATAGCGTGAAATTAACACATAACACATATAAAATAAATTTAAGTACGCGCGGTCGATTGAACATTGCGCAGACGTAGACGCAACGGTGAAAGCAATAAGTCGAGGTCGGAACAGCTCAGCGTGGAAAGAATACTTGTCGAGTTCTACCCTCCAAGGAGTTTCTTATCCTCTGGGAGTACCTTATCTGTTATACCAATATACTTCCTCAATATTCTAGAGTCCGTGTGGTGATATATTGTTGTGTCAGACTTGGGTGTCTTAGAGCCGACTAATGGAACTAAAATACAATATAGTAATCACAGTGTACGAATCTAAAGTTTATGTATTAGTGTGTAAAATTATTATATACCAATATTTGTTTATGTATATGTGTAGTAGTATTATATAAGTTTATGTCAGTTCTATACACTTATTGACAAAATTATTACCTCTGACTTCCACTACAGTGCACCTACCTTACAATATTTCTACATCACCCAAAGGTTGGCTGGTAGAGAATGCTTTGGGCATTAAGCCCGCCGATGTACATGTGTGCACAGAGTTTTTAAATAAATTAAATAATGGCAGCAAATTCCGCAGGACAACATCACAGCAAGAGGTTGCAGCAGGAGCTTGACACAATCGCCGTGTGGGGCCGGCATAGAATAGCCCTACCCCATCTCATCCCGTGGGTGTCGTAAGAGGCGACTAAGGGAAACACGCAGCCGAACACCAGGCTGGCGAGGGGATCCCTAACAGCCCTTTTCAGGGCTCGCCGTCGCTCCCAGTACCCCTCTGTTTTGCAGAGAGGACATGGGAAGAGACGGTGTCAGGGATCCAGGGACGGGTCGGCCCACTGCTCGCGCAGGGGCTGGCAGGCACTTGTGCCACCGTCGGAGTTGGGAGACTTGGCTGTCCTCCCGCGTCGCGTAATCTCCGGGTGATCGGCGTTTTGACCTGGGTGCTGGCCACATTCAGGAAGCCGTGATCTCGGAGGACGTGGGGCTTGCCTTCATTGGCCGGCCCGCGTCAAGGAAAAGACTTTAAAACCCGACAGCGAAGTCGTTTAAAACCTGTGGATACCGGCCGACCTCCACAGTATATAGGCTTATCCGGGTGCAGGGGGCACCGCCCGGATGGACCGTTTATTTCCCCCATACTCGTGGGATAAACTATGGACAAAAAACTAAACCTAAATGAAACAATAAATACGATCGATCATAATAAAAAAACGACAATTGGCGAACATAACGGACAGAAGCATAACGGACAGGAAAAAGAAAAAGAGAAGGAGAAGATACGGAAGGGAAGGAGGAACGCCAAGGGGCAGTTCCGGAGGGCGGACGACTCCTCTACTGAGGAGGAGTCCGCATCCGGGACGCCTATGGCGGCGGGGCTCCCAGTAGTCAGTCGGACTACTGGGAGCCGAAGAACTTCGGAGCGTGCGCGTTCCAGGTCCACCCACTCGTCGGATGGCGCGGGTGGTAGCTCCAATGCTGATGCGTTGGAGCCTATGGACCTGGAGCTTACGGACAGCCGTAAACGCGTACGCTCCAACGATGGGGGCAGCGATACAGGCGAAATGTTGCCCCCCAAAATGGCAAGTAGCCATAGGGGGAGGTCCCGAACCCCAGTCCCGGGCACGTCGGGTTCCGCCTTTTGCAAGGCGGAGTCATATCGGCGAGCTCGGGCGGAAGGCGAGACTCAGGCGGAGGAGGAGATCTCGGGTCTCCTGCAGAAGATCGGGGAGCCGGTGGATGGGGACTCAGCGCCTCAGACGTCGGCCTCCTTGCAGGAGAGGGCGGACGCAGCGGTGGCCATCATACACAAGGTGGCCACCAAGTCCGTCAACCTTAAGGGCTCCTTCGTGAGGGCCCTTAAGGACTCCTCCTCCGCCGTGGCGGGGGTCGTAGGGACCCTGATCGGGGATGTGGCTCGCCTCCAGGCAGCCAATGATCGCCTGACGGGGCAGGTGGCTGAGCTGAGCGCTCAATTCGCCCAATTCCGGGCGGAGCGTCCTGAGTGCGAGGCCCCAGCCCCAGCCCCGTCTGCGTCGCGGCCGGCTCCGTCTGCGTCGCGGCCGGCTCCGTCTGCGTCGCGGCCGGCTCCGTCTGCGTCGCGGGCGGCTCCGTCTGCGCCGCGGGCGGCTCCGCCTGCGTCGCTGCCGGCGCCGTCTGCGTCGCGGTCGACCCCCACTGTCCCTGAGGAATCTGATGCTCTAATGCAGCAGATCCTCATCGCAGTGGGGAATCTAGTGGACGGCCGCTTGGCCGGCCTGGAGGCTAGGCTGCCCCCGGCCCCTGTCGTTCGGCCGCCGCTCGCGCCCCCGAGGCCGAAGGTCTTCCCGGCGCCGGCGCCGCTCCCCGTGGTGGGTGGCCGCGTCACCTACGCGGGGGCGACGTCGGCTGCTCCTCCGGCTGCTCCTTCGGCTGCCCAAAAGGCAAGACCGGGGGCCAAAGCGGCATTAAAGCCCGTTGCACCGAAGGCGGCGCCGGGGAAAGCGGCAAAAAAGACTGCGCCCAAAACGGTGAAAAATACTGGAGCGGAGTTCCCTCCGCTCCCCACTCCAACGTCGACACCCGGACCCTCCACTTCCGCCCCCTCCAATGAGGGTTGGCAGGTGGTTGGCGGGTCCAAAAAGTCCCGGAAGCGGGCCAAGAAGGCTGCCAAGAAGGCGGCCTCTGGCCCGCAGTCGCCGCCGGAGGCAAAGGCCACCGCTAAGAAGCCGCGGAAACTGCAGCCGCCGAAAACCGCGGCGGTAGTGGTGACCGTGTCGCCGGAGGCGGCTGAGGGCGGGCTTTCCTACGCGGCCCTTTTCAAAAGGGCCCGGGCAAGTCTCGCCTCTTTCGGGACGACGGGTGTCAGATTGCGCCTCGCCCAGACGGGAGCTCGAATTCTCGAGTTCCCCGGGGCTGAAGGCGCAAAGTCGGCAGACGAATTTGCCGAGAGGTTGAGAGGCATGTTCGCGGAAGCGGACGGTGTAAGGATCGCCAGGCCTACGAAGTGCGCGGAACTGCGCATTTCGGGCCTGGACGATTCTGTGACGGCCGAGGATGTTCGCGCTGCGGTTCAGGAGAGGACGAACTGCAGTGCGGAAAACATCAGGGTCGGCACCGTCCGTACCGGTCCAGGGGGCCTTGGTGCGGTGTGGCTCAGCTGCCCAGTGGCGGCAGCCAAAGTACTGGGGGATGCCGGCAGGCTGCTCGTCGGCTTCGTGAGCGCCAGGATTACGGTTCTGGCGGCGAGGCCGATGAGATGTTTCAAGTGCTTGTCGGCAGGCCACACACGCACCAAGTGCAGCAGCTGCTTCGACTGCAGCGGACTTTGCTTCCGCTGCGGTCTGGCGGGGCACAAGGCGGCGGATTGTTCTGCCGCCCCTCACTGCCCCATCTGTGCGGCGGGCAATAAGCCTGCCAATCATCAGATGGGGCAGGGAGGCTGCAAGCCCCCTCGCGGCTCTCTTGCCTCTCGGCAAGCGTCGGATGTCAGCCAGTCGACCCAGGCTGCCTCCGGCGTAGCTAATGCGTCTACGCCGACGCCCATGGAGGAGGCTGTAGAAGCGATCCAGTAATGGATCGATTCTCCAGCCTCCTGGTCCAGACGAACCTGAACCACTGCGCCGCGGCGCAGGATCTCTTCCTGCAAACCGTGGCGCAGTGGTCCATAGGTGTTGCCGTGGTCGCGGAGCCATACTATGTCCCTTCCCGTCCGAATTGGATGGGTGACCGGGATGGCTCCGTGGCAGTCGTCGGCTCCGCGGCGGCTCATTCCCCGCCCTTGTCGCTAAGAGACAAGGGTACGGGATATGTTGCCGCCGACTGGGGGGGTATCACCGTGTACGGCGTATACTTCTCCCCTAATCGGAGTCTGAGCGACTTCGAGGTCTTCCTCAACAACTTGGAGGCCTCGATACGGCGACTAGGGTCTGGGCACGTCCTCGTGCTGGGGGACTTCAACGCAAAGTCCATTGCGTGGGGGTCTCCCGGGACGGACGCCAGGGGCGATGCCGTAGTGGAGTGGGCGGCTTCGGTGGGCCTCTGTTTGCTGAACAGAGGCTCCACCAACACGTGCGTGCGACAGCAGGGGGGGTCGATAGTGGACCTCTCGTTCGCTACCCCCGCTGTCGCCGCACGGGTAAGGAACTGGTGTGTCCTGGAAGAGGTCGAGACGCTCTCGGATCATTTGTACATCCGATTCGAGCTCTCCCGGTCCCAGGGCCCCAGTAGGGGTCACGTGGCGCGGCAAATGTCCCACTTTCCGCGGTGGGCAGTCGCCAAGCTCGACAGGGACCTGCTGGAGGAGGCGGCCATCGTTCATTCGTGGCTGTCTCCGCAGGCTCCGGCCGGGGAGGTCGACGTGAACGTGGGGGCTGGCCGTTTTCGCGATGCGCTTGCGCAGATTTGCGATACGGCCATGCCCCGCATCCGGACTCGTCGGCCTCCTCGGAAGGAGGTCTACTGGTGGTCCCGGGAGTTGGCGGACCTCCGTGCGGCGTGTACTCGTGCCCGGAGGTCCTACACCCGCAGCAGGCGACGTCACCGTGGAGACGGTGGCGGGGACCAGCTTCACGAGGAGTACCGCGAGGCGCGGAAAACTCTGAAGCTGGCCATTTGCCGCGCCAAGGACGCGAAGAGAGAGGAGATGCTGGAGAGTCTCGATCGTGACCCCTGGGGTCGCCCATATCGTGCGGTGCGTCAAAAGCTCCGCACGCCGGGCCCCCCCCTTACCGAGACTCTCCAGCCCAGCTTCCTGCAGGAAGTGGTCGAGGGCCTATTCCCGCAGCGGGCGGAGCACACGCCCCCGTCGATGGCCTACCCGGCCAGGGACGACGGGGCCGAGGTTCCGCCCGTGAGGGAATCGGAGGTAGGGGCGGCGGTTCTGAGAATCCGTTCGAAGAACACCGCCCCCGGGCCGGACGGGGTACCTGCCCGAGTTCTGGCCCGAACCCTCGACCATATGTCGGACCGCCTCAGGGAGGTGCTGGACGCCAGCCTGGCGTCCGGTCGCTTCCCTGAGTGCTGGAAAGGCGGGAAGCTGGTCCTGTTGAGGAAGCCGGGACGGCCTGCCGATTCGGTCACGGCCTATAGGCCCATCGTGTTGCTGGGCGAGGCGGGCAAACTTTTTGAGAGGATACTCTCTGCCCGCATCGTCCAGCATCTCAGCGAGGTGGGGCCCGACCTGTCGGACGCCCAATTCGGGTTCCGAGAGGGGCGTTCGACGGTCGATGCCGTGATGCGCCTTAGGGCCGTGACCGAAGAGGCTGTGAGCTGTGGCGGCGTGCTGTTGGCGGTGTCTTTAGACATCGCCAACGCATTCAATAGTCTGCCATTTAGCTGCATCGGGGAAGCACTCCAGTACCATGGGGTGCCAGAGTACCTGAGGCGGCTAGTGGCAGACTATTTGAGGGAGCGTACCGTCATGTACGAGGACCGAGAGGGCGTCTTGAGACGGCGGCCCATGTCGTGCGGCGTTCCACAGGGGTCTGTCCTTGGACCACTCCTGTGGAACGTGGGGTACGACTGGGTCTTGCGGGAACGTCTCCCCCCCGGGCTGGGCGTAATTTGTTACGCCGATGACACTTTGGTCACAGCTCGGGGGGCAAACTTCCAGGAGGCGGCGCGCCTGGCCACCAGGGGTGTTTCTCTGGTGGTCGGGCGCATCGAGGCGCTGGGCTTGCGGGTGGCCCTGGACAAGACGGAGGCCCTGTTGTTCCATGGGCCCCGTCGTGGTCCACCCCCCGGCGCCTCGATAGAGGTCAACTCGGTCCTCGTACCGGTTCGGGCCCAGATGAAATATCTGGGTCTGATCCTGGACGGTAGGTGGCTCTTCGACGAGCACTTCCGACAGCTTGGTCCGAAGCTGGTCGACGCTGCCTCTGCCCTTGGGCGATTATTGCCCAACTTGGGCGGAGCCAGCGTCGCAACGCGACTCCTGTACACGGGGGTGGTCCGGTCAATGGCGCTGTACGGCGCACCGGTGTGGGTGGCGGCTCTGACCGCCCTCAACAAGGCCCGCCTCTGGCGGCCTCAGAGGGTATTGGCGGTCAGAGCCATACGCGGATACCGCACGGTGTCGACCGAGGCGGCGTGCGCGTTGGCCGGAACACCCCCGTGGGATTTGGAGGCGGAAGTGCTCGCCGAAGTTTATCGACGGGTGGCTTCTTTCCGGGCGGAGTGTGGCATTCGCCCCCCGCCCGAGGAGGTACGCGAGTGGCGTGAAGCCGCCCGTCGAGCCACGATGGCTCGCTGGTCGCTCCGGCTGGAGACTCCACGCGCTGGCTTTGCCGCCGTGGAGGCTCTCCAGCCGGTCATCCACGAGTGGGCAGGGCGGCAGCACGGGACCCTTTCCTTCCGACTGACGCAGGTGCTTTCCGGACACGGATGCTTCGGGAAGTACCTGCACTCGGTCGCACGGAGGGAACTGAGTCCCGCCTGCCACCACTGCGACTGCAGTGAGGACTCGGCCCAGCACACGCTGGCGGCATGCCCCGCATGGGCGTCGCAGCGCCGGGCCCTCACTGCAGTCATCGGAGGGGATCTCTCGCTACCGGCCGTCATCCGCTCCATGGCCGGTAGCGACAGCAGTTTTACCGCGGTCGCCACCTTCTGCGAACACGTCATCTCGCAGAAGGAGGCGGCGGAGAAGGCCCGGGAGGACGACCTCCTCTCGGACCCGATCCGCCGCCGGCGAACCGGGCAGCGGAGGCGCGCTCACCAGCGCCTCATGCCGCCCTGAGTGTGGCCGCGGATGGTCGGGACGGGTTTGCCCTTCCATCCGCTATAGTGGCCGCCCGCGAGGAGGCGACGTGACGCGTGTGCCGTACGTCGCCTAAACGGAGAGGTTGTGGAGGAGGGTGCCCGCTTCTGTGCGGGCTGGCGCCGGGGGGGGTCCGGAGGTCGTAATACAGCAGTTCCCGGATCCCTCCCTCTCTCAGGCGCAGAGTAGCACACCGTGTGGTTTTAGTCGGTTCGATTCCGACACACCGCCCCGCCGCCGCAAACCCCGGCGGGGTGACGGCCCGAGGGGGTTTCCACACGTAAAATAAAAAAAAAAAAAAAAAAAAAAGGAGCTTGACACAAATCCCATATCAATCCGTCTGACCTCCTTTCTAAGGCCAACTGTGTACTGTTAAGGACTGTTTATGATTATGCAGATCCTATACAGACGTGCAAAGAGTTTAATAAATAAATAAATAATAAATAAATAAATATTTCTGACATCTAACACACAATGCCATCTAGTCCCAAACTAAGCAGAGCTTGTATTATGGGTACTAGACAACTGATATGAATACTTATATACTTTTTTTTTGTAAATACATACATATTATACATAGAAAACACCCAAACTCCGAAACAAATACTTGCAGATCATGCAAACATTTGTTCCGACCCGGGAGTCGAACCCGAGACCTCAAGAACAGCAGTCGCGTACGCTACCACTGCGCAACCGAGGCAGTTGCAGCGCCAGTTTCGCCTACACATGTAGCATTCTGACTTTCGGAGATCGAAAGCCTGTCCATTTCACGGGCGGGAGTGATCTGATCTGGAAAGACTATTCCAGGATAAGAGAATCCTGATATGTTCGAATTGCAGAAAATACAATTTTCATAAAAGTCATATAGAGTTTGACGTGTATTGACAAGATAAGATTCGTTATTATCAATGACTAGCTGAACCGCTCAACTTCGTTTGCGTCTCTCCATAAGATTTTTTTTTCCCCACTTTCGCAACAATTTCGGTCGATACCCGGCTCCTATTGGTCGTAGAGTGATGTTACATAGCCTTAACCTTCCTCGCTAAATGGGCTATCCAACAAAAAAAGAATTAGCACAATCAGTTCAGCCGTTCACGCGTGATGTCGTGACCAAAGCAAATAGGGATTCATTTTTATACCTATATACAGATTTCATAAATTGCATTCGATCTTCGAGGAATTGAACTAAGTAGTGAGTATCTATGATGTAGCATTGAAATTGTTATTTTAGTTTGAAGGAACTCCGAAAATCTGCTTTAATTAAAATACATGACAAATAACAAATTTATAGTTGGTAGCTCTAAAGTTCCTGGACAATTGTTTTACAGAGAGTTACTAGCATTTGAGAGATTCCTACGTATACTATCTCCTTTCTACTAATACCTAATAATGATAACGAGATGGAGATGCATTTAACACTTCTAATATTCAACTCATTAACGTTCCGGAATTCAAGTTTATTAAAAAGTATTATTAATTAAGTGTGTAGTGATAAAGGTATTATTATTATCATTTCTCTGGTTACTCGTATTAAAAACTGACCCACGAATACAAAATCTATTGAAAGTACTCTTACGAAACTAGATAGTAAACGAATTCAGTACTGAGGTTATTTACTAAATCTCTTCAGAAACTTGCAACAGTTTTAGCTAGTTAATCAAAGTTCCGAAATCCTTTTAAATTAGTTCGTCAATCTCAAATTGGTTTAAAACGTAATTATAGACTTGTTATTTAGGATTTACACGATTTAGATTCTGGAAACGCGTTTTCAGTTAGTATTTGTTTAATAAGAAAGTGTGTGGTTTGTGAATTTAAAAATAAGGAATTGGGTTCTAATCCATGGGGTCAGTCTGAACGAAGACCAACCAACACAAACAAACACAGGTGCATTCTCGGTTCCCTCGCTGTCATAATCCGATGGGACGTAAATCTCACGTAACATAACGTGTACCTAATCACTACCGAGAAAGCGCTTTTTACGGCGATTGCTATCAAATTGTAGTTTCAAAATTGCGTAAGGCTGCCATGATACCTCTTTACAATGTACCGTTGACATACGTGTAATAATAATACAATACCACAATCAAATAGTACTAACTCCAAACTAAGCTGAACTTTACTATGAAGCTAGAGAAACAAGGGTAAAAGGGGCTTCCCCTATTCAGAGAAAG
The DNA here is from genome assembly GCA_905220595.1 of Spilosoma lubricipeda. Taxonomy (NCBI): domain Eukaryota; kingdom Metazoa; phylum Arthropoda; class Insecta; order Lepidoptera; family Erebidae; genus Spilosoma; species Spilosoma lubricipeda. Next base: position 15,582,072 of record HG992294.1, on the reverse strand, counting down.
GGACCCCTTTACCCTTTTTTTCAGGATTGAGGATAACCTCATTCTTTGCTTAGCAAATCTGTACATATTGTGCCTGCACAGAACCATGCATATAAAAGGTTAAACACAATTGATATCTTGCAGAACGATATTTCTTGTTGATTACTCGATTAAGTGCCTGCTTAAGGGGGTCTTTAAATGTTAGCTTGTAAACATACTTAATTTTACCTGAATTTTCTCATTTATGCAAAATTGGTTTTAAATAATTTCCATCGTAAACTATCAACTTATCCCTTGTTCATTACTTATTCACCTTGAAGAGTTAAGTGATCGTAACGACTTATTTCTAGCCACATGACATTCCTAGCAGCCTTATTTGGTGTCCGTATTTATGACTAGGGTGTCTAGTTTTTACGACCATCTCGGTCCAGGAATGCTGTGAAGCGGGATTAACCGTTACTTATATAAATACAAGATAACTGTACAGTTTAATTATAGGTAACACTGTTTAATGTCAATTGTATTTTTTTCAGTAAAAGAAGTTTTAATGTAGTTATTTGCTCGTTTCTATGAATCTATTAATGTACTGTTATACTATGTTTCCGTGGGAGAGCCACGCCGGAGAGGCCGGCTCGATCAGAGTGATACCACGGCCTCACAGAAAACCGGTGTGAAATACCGCTTGCGTTTTGTTTCACCGAGTGAGTGAGGATACCACTGAACGTGGACACTTAGAATAGAAAATACTCAAGTGTTTTCTCGCTTTTGATTGCACTAATCCCTAAATTGCCCTAGAAAGGAAAACCGAAAGGGTTGATAAATAACAAGCAACGTAAGCAAAGAATCAGCAGCAGAGCTTACAAAACTTTATATAACTTTATACCTGAGGTGTGAATCCTAAATAAATATAATCTTTGACGGATTGCATAGTGATTTAAGCGGTATTCTCACCGTTATTACTACACTAAGTGTTGTGGGTTCGGTCCACACATGAGACAACATTTTATGTGATTCACAAATTGTTGTTCCGAGGCTAGGTGTTCTTTGTGTCCGTTTCATATATGTTTATGAAGTCCCCCTTGACACAGAATATATTATTAGTGTGGGAGCTCCCTTTACAACCTAACATTCTGTGCGGAGACCCTGCACAAACGGGCATCCTCGCACAGAAAATCAACGTACAATGACACAGTTCGTGCTGTTGTGTTTCGTTGGTGAGGCGAGACCGAAGGCCCAATGATGCAGAAGCATCACTAGGCCTCCATGGTCGTCGTTTGTATTCGCAGTGAGTATGGTTACCACTACTCTTGGATTCTGCTTATGCTTTCCATCAGGCAGAGTAGCTTCATTATGCCAGGGCCATACATAAAAAACACATTCTTTACTAATAAGATACAGCGAAGATTATAGTAGGTATTAGTAGGTAGTGTGAAACAAATTACTAAATGGATTATAAAATCAATAGTACTTTGACATGAGTTGACGTGAGGCGCAACCCTGACCGTCAGATGGCCCTGAGTGGGCCGTTAATTATTTAGAATTGTATGGCTTACACGCAGAGCTGAGGTGTTTTAACACTTTTATTAGACTCCGAGGACTTTAATATTAATGAGAATGGATCAATGATACTTAGAGTATGAAAAATTGCTGATTCACATATATGTTGGAACTTTCTGCTTCTGTGGTTTAAGCTATTTTTGTCCTCTTTTTTGCTGGCAACGTCGGACTCGAACCGTCTCAAACCACACTCTGTTTCAGATACTAGAAGTCAGGGTACCAGGTGCAGCCTCGAAAGGAAATCTGTGACTGGGGCATCCTCTCAGATATCATAATCCGAAAAACTAGTGGGATGGTTATGTCGGACTCAAACCGACAAAAAATAACACGCCAACTCAAGGACCAGTAGCCAGAAAACAATGTGTATTATTTTTATTTTTTTTAAAAAGACGTATTCCACACTAGGAATAAATCCTGTGTCTCAGGGTACTTTACGAACATACCTACAGAAACAAAGAACACTCAGACTCACAACAACAATGTGTGGATTAAATAAAGTGTTGTCTCATGTAGGATTTTAACTCACAACACTTGGCGAAGTAGGAAGCAGCGGCGTGGCGACCACCTAAACCACTAGGCCATACGTTTATCATAGAATGGTGTCTGGTATAGTCCATTCGTCTAGATAGTGTCGGTATATCCTCATGCAATTGTGATTAATGTAGGTAGTAGAGCCACGCTGATTTCAGCACGAATGGGCCGGCTCGACCGGGGCGGTACTACCCTCGCACAGAAAATCAACGTAAAATGACAGCAATCATGCTGTCGTGTTTCGTTGGTGAGTGCGAGACCAGAGGCCCAATGATCCAGAAGCATCACTAGCCCGCCATAGTACATATTAACTTCGTCTGTACATTTTATTTACTACATTTTCCTGCATTGTGACATACATTCTGCCGTTGATTTTCAGCTGTTACGCCTTTTTGTTTTTAGTAATACGTGTATTTATTTCTCTCTCCAGTGTTGAGGTTGAAAAGGATTGCTTGTTTGGCAATATTGAATTATTTGTGTCTGTTGTTCCAAAACTCTGTCTAGCCTTGTTGTCTTTCAGTAATGGTTAATTTTATTGCTCGTAATTTATTTAACTTTGACGTTATTTGTTCAGTAGGTATTGACCGAATAGGAATCAAAGCTACACATGTTATCTAGAGCGTATTAAAGAATTGCTGCATGAAAATAGCCGAATATATTTTGACATATCACGGTACAAAAGAATTGGTCTATGAACAATACAAACTATTCGAAATAGTAGAGAACATTTATATATTTAAACTAGCTGACCCACCCAACTTCGTTTACGTCTCCTATTGCCCGTAGTGTAATAATTTTCCCCCGTTTTCGCAACATTCTTCATTGGTGCTCCGCTCCTATTGGCCTAAGCGTGATGATATATAGCCTATAGCCTTCCTCGATAATTGGGCTATCTAACACTGAAAGAATTTTTCAAATCGTACCAGTACTTCCTGAGATTAGCGCGGCCAAACAAAGAAACAAACTCTTCAGCTTTATCTATATATCTATACAAAGAAATAAAATTGGAGTGTCTGTTTGTAATATTAAAATAACCGTTTTTTACTAAATGCATATGTATGTATACGCGATACATATACCAAAAATGTAGTTAAAAAAATTTTTGTCTGTCTGTCTGTCTGTTTGTTCCGGGTATCTCTGGAACGGCTGGACGGATTTTGACGGGACTTTCACTGGCAGGTAGCTGATGATCCGGGGAGTACCTTAGGCTACTTTTTTTAGACTAACTTTGTCCCGCGGCGTTACTCGCGGTACAACAATAGCCGCGAGTAACACCGCGGGGTTCAGCTAGTATATTAGTATAGATAATAAATATACGATATCGAACTGGCAGCCAAACCTTGACAGCTAAACCTTTTGATAAGTAAATATTAACTCGAAAGATTGAAGATAAAAGAGAGATGAAAGATAAAATATATGAATCGCTAAGAGATAGAAGTGCAATACATCCTCCTTGAAAAAATATTTTACAACAGAGCTCAAATTCGGAACCATACGAGGAGTTTCCATCGATTAAATACACCCCCACAGAGAACCGGTATAATACAATGTTTTTGACAGAGTGAGAAACATAACCCTAGGTCATCTCCCCCCTGATTATTGGGGGGAGAAAGACTCATAGGGCGACAACACGACTTGTCAAGTGTCCATCGTCGGTGTTCATCAATCAATCATAGTAATTATACTAATTACAAGAAATGTTAGGCGACTATTACTTACTTGTCATGTCAGTTGATCACAGTGTATCAAACAAAACTATGTACGAGTATATAATGTATAATCTAATCTCATTTCAATAACGTTTTCTTTTAAATTAATAGAGAATCATTATTTAAAACTTGTAACATTGTGCTACGACCCTTAAGAGCGAAACAGTAAACATAAAAGAAAAATATTATTTATTTATTTATTATAATGTAACTTAGGGATATATGGTTAGTTGAAGAATAGGTAGTGATAAGTGCGACTGAGAAGTTTCTGTCAATGTCAAACTCCCGTTTAAAATCTCATCATAATCCGCTAAAACAAGAAATAAGGTCAACTACCTGTCAAGATTTTGACTCACCATGCCTTTTAGGAGACGTGATCTCCCACATATATGTCATCATATATGTATAATGATATCTATATTGTGAAGCTCTATCGTCGTCATCAGCGCACCGTACATATCCATTTAAGGCTTCCACTACGTATCAACGACAACAAGCAAATCAGTCTTACCGCGACCTCTGCGTTGTGCGCGCGTAACGAAAAAAAACATTTTTAATCTGTATTTGTGACAGTTTCTATTTCGCGCGTATTTTAAAACAATTCAGCGGTATTTGTTGTGAATTAATTTAGTTATAATTTAAAGTGCAGTTTAGTGTTGTAATATTAAGTCCAAAAGTGTTTTGTTTTATTTTCTATTTTAAGTATTGGTGAGGTCCTTTATGCTTTTTATTAAATATGTCACTTGAATTGAAAAGTTTGTAATTTTTTGAGGCTGAGGTTCTTGTTAAAAAAATTTTAATGACAGAATAGAATACAAACTATTATATTTATTCAGTCATTTTGAACACACATTTGTTCACACATTTATTTACATATAAATTTGTTTAGCGTATTAATTACTGGATACATACATTTGTTTCTCTACACAACGATTTGGAAGACTACTTCTGTTTTGCTCCAATTTACATTTGAATGATAAATTCAGTTTCAGGTAGCTTGCTTTTTAAGCGTCGTTAAAGCGTATGTCAAAGTCACCATAACAGATGGGTCACTTGAAGATAAGTGTCCCGCTACCCTTAAAATCCCCTCTTTAAAGAGGGAGGGAAGGTTTAGAGATTCTATAACCTCACTCACTCGATTCACTCCTATAGAGGCAGCTCATTTTAGCCGAAACATGTCTCTCCCACGGTAAATACTCGTTACAAGTTAATTATACAATATCATTTAGTGAAACAAAGTTTATACCCAACACTAACTCAGTACATAATGGTTCGCAAACTCTCCACTTGATGAAATTAGTGAAGTCGTACATGGCTCGCTCATGGAGTTTCTCATCGCTGAGAGCCACACACAGACATTCGCACATTATAAATGTCATTGTGAAATTGCAACATACCCACATTGAAAAATGCTTACAATGGAAAGTAAAATACAAGATGTTTTCTTTACAAACCGAGGGAAAAACCTTAGAAAACACAAATTAGGTCTAACTTACTTTTACTCTCTGCTTGGTTCGTTTTAATGTCGATATTATTAGTCATTTCCTAGATCTGTTTGCCAATCGGAAAAAAACTTTTTTTTTACGTGTGGAAACCGGGCCGTCACCCCACCGGGGTTTGTGGCGGGGCGGTGTGTCGGAAACGAACCGATTAAAACCACACGGTGTGCCACTCTGCGCCTGAGAAAGGAGGGACCCGGGAACTGTTGTTATTAACACATCCGACTCTAACCTTTTCCATTTTTTGATTTCCTGTGTCACTCTGCTCTATGTCACATGACTCCAGCCTATCTTTTTGCGGTCTACCTCTCTTTCTAATTTCATATAGGTCGTCTAAGGACCAACAACGTCAGAGCCTGTGACAACTGTGGCAACTGACAGATAGACTGCTAATAAACATCCTACTAATATTATAAATGCGAAAGTTTGTAAGGATGGATGGATGTTTGGATGTTTGTTACTCTTTCACACAAAAACTACTGAACGGATTTGGATGAAACTTTACAGTAATATAGCTTATACTGAATATCAGAATAACACATAGGCTACTATTTGCCGCGATAACCGACATATACGCGGGCGGAGCCGCGGGCAACAACTAGTACGTATATAATTCTAAAAAAAACACATAATTAAGTGCATAATTAAGGTGGTAAAACCATTCTAATAATACAGTGAACACAATACTTCACACAGCTTAACTTTTTCCAATTGAATTAAATCCTTTGCCGTCACAAGTTATTATAACATCAAGATAGTGTTACTAGATATTATCGCTTTTACATATCGCACTTTCCGTAATACAAAGGCGTAATTGTAGTTTTTTTTTTCATACAGTAGCCATAACATTTTCAATTAACGCCGTATGCGGATATTAGTCTTGCACTACACTTTGCGTTCTGTTCTGATGATTATAAAAGTTAAACCTATTTGAATTATTTCTTTCGGTATATACGGGAATATTTTTATTTTTGTTATTTTTATTTCAATAACTGAGTTTTTAGTTTCTGACATTAGTAGGCTAGTATTTATGCGTTTAGTCTCGTGTTGTTTTGATTTAAGAACTAGTGGATTTACCTAAATTGATAAAAAACACATAATATTCATGAGTAGGAGTTTTATAAACCTAAAAAGTCAGTGTCTTTATCTGAAGCATCACAACTCCTTATCGGATGGTTTATTTTTGATTAAGTTTTTATGGTTTCGAATGAGGTTTTATGTTTATATTACAAAAGTGATTTTTTTTCTAAATATGAAACTTATTTCTAAAGATCTAAACTTGCCTACTTGTTGAATAAGAATCAATATGTCATGTTTGTTACTACTAAAAAGAAATCAAAATTACTTGTAACGAGAGCGCGTTTTTCGTAACACTTTTAAGTACTTACATGCAAAAGTTTAATGTAGCGTGAATTGCGCGTTTTTAATCGCAACACACGTAGAAAAGATGACAGAAGATTAGAATTAAGAATGCAAGCATATGTACAGAACAAAATACAACAATGTCATGGTATTCGTCATTACCGTCACAAAAATTATAATAACTATTTGACTGCGTGACTGTACATGTCAGTTAAAAATCGTTTATAAACGGATAATACGCAATCTGACAGTTACATATACACATGAATGTTGGAAAAAAAATATTACTAATCTATAAATCAATGCGTTGTTAGGAAAATGAATAAATCCTTTTTTCTTTCTTTGTCGACTGTAGGAAAGTGTAAAGTGACAGTTGTATGTTTGACAGTTTAAAAATTTGGATTGTAATCGCATGACAATAGTTCATGATGTGGAAATTTTCTGCTGTTAAAATAGAGAAAGTTTGGATTTGTGTGTTATTCTGTTGCCCGTTACGTCTTATTCTAGAAAAAAACATATGTCGTATCTCTGTGGTAACGGATTTAAAACTTGGAGCGTCACCATTTAAGGGTTTCACAAGGACCGACTAAGGTAATAAAACACGCAAAACAATAGGATTGTAAAGAGAAAGAAAACTTCAAACAAACTCCATACCGAACTCGTCTACCTTGCGTGATATATAAGGCCAAAATCTCCTTCCTGACTGATTGAACCTTCTTTATTAAAAAATCATTTGCTAGTATTATAGTAAGTTGTATTTTAATTTGAGAGCGCAAGTAAAAAATTACAATCAATAGGTTTACGTATTAGCGCAGTTTAACAAACAAATCAAATAACTATATTTTAGGTTCTGATAATAAAGGTATTAAAGTTATAATTTTTAAGAATCTTGAGGAGCGAGGATTCTCAAACTCCCTAAACTCTTTATTATGTATATTCTTAGCTGATGAGCTAAGAAAAAAATTAGGAATTAATTTAAAGACTGGAATGTAGGCAGTCGACAGGCAACCAAATCACATTCTTACGATACAAGTAGTCTTCCAAATGACGTGATTGGTAATCGACAAGCGAGTATCATTTTATGATATAACTAGCAGACCCACGCAACCTCGTTTGTGTCTCCTATTGCCCGTCGCATGATAATTTTCACCCGTTTTTGAAACATTTTTCATTGGTGCTCCTCTCCTATTGGTCTTAGCGTGATGATATATAGCCTATAGCCTTCCTCGATACATGGGCTATCTAACACTGAAAGAATTTTTCAAATGGGACAAGTAGTTCCTGAGATTAGCGCGTTCAAACAAACAAACAAACTCTTCAGCTTTATATACTAGTATAGATTACGAGTATTATATTTCAACCAAGCATTAAAAACTTAATTTCCTTCGAAGTTTCGCATGAAGATATATTATCTGTAATGAAAATAAACTTATTCACACGTCTATATCCTGTTTTAGGTAAGGCTTATATAAATGTTCGACAGTTATAATTTGCTAAAATCATGCAAGTAATAAATTATCGGTTTATGTTGCTTGTTTATTATTAGACTACATTAATAACTAGTATACCGTGGGAGAGCACAGCCACCGGATTAGTACAATGGCCTTACAGAAAACCGGTGTTAATGAGCTTTTTTTATTGATTTTCACTGAGTTAATGACGTTCTATGAGCCCTAACCTCGTCTGTTTCTTGGGACTTAAAGGACACACCTGTGACTATTGTGAGTTACACGGGTGTCTATCGACCCCATAATATTTCCGTTTGGTGATAGATTAAGAATAAAGAGTGTCACAATCCTTCCTGGGGATATCGTAAGAGCTGAGTAAGACAACATCTCTGGATATAGAACGAATATCAAATATGTTGTATAGTCGTATACCATTTATAGTAGACCAAAACTTGGCTGCACGATTGGCCTAGTGGTTTAAGCGATTTCCACGCTTTTTACTACTGCACTAAATGTCGTAGGTTCAAATCCCACGCGGTACAAAACTTTGTGCCATCCACAAATTGTTGTCCTGAGTCTGGGTGTTCTTTGTGTCCGTTTCTTGTATGTTCCTAAGGTCCCACGCTACACATGATGTTTATTCCTAATGTAGGAGTATTTTCAAATAAAAAAAAAATTTCTGGCGAGAGGTCTATGATCAACAGTGGTTTACATGAAGGCTATTGCAGATGATGGACGGAGGCAGTCATTTACCATTCCTACTGTTCCCTGACCCGTTTTCTTGTCCATCTCCTATTAGAAGAAGGAAGTTGTATCAGTATAAAGGAACGCGGTTATTAAACTAGTGAGAGTGCAATAAATGAGTATACACAGAAACAATAATATTAATATAGCAAACAATAAGATGTTTGTCTGTTTTCATAACATTAACAGCATCTCTCGCTCGCAATCATGAGCTATAGATAACTAATACGAGACAGTTTTTTTTACTAGTCGTATCTTAATCTTACGCTGTGGATATTCCTTATGGCCACAGGCCGCGATAACCGACATACACGCGGTCGGAGCCGCGGTCAATAACTAGTAACTACCATAAACCTTAGAATACGGAAATAAAGTCTTAGTACGACACGATTAGAGTGAAAATTTTCTGCATCTGTAAATAATTTAACTATTTCCTTTACTTAACAGCTCATTCAATTCCTAAAACATTACGCTATTATAATTGACTAGCCGACCCACGCAACCTCGTTTGCGCCTTATATTGCCCGTAGCGTGAAATTTTTCCCCTTTTTTTGAAACATTCTTCATTGTTGCTCCGCTCCTATTTGTAGTAGCGTGATGATATATACCCTATAGCCTTCCTCGATAAATGGACTATCCAACACCGAAAGAATATTTCAAATCGGACCAGCGGTTCCTGAGATTAGCGTGTTCAAACAAACAAACAAACAAACTCTTCAGCTTTATATATTGGTATTGATGTCTGCGAAATATTCCTTACATCGATTTTCCATCCATAACAAGTGGGTTACCGATTGTTTCAATTTCACTCATTTCAACAACAGTTACTCAACCACTGGTTACGGTGTTTACGGCTACCACACGTACTAAACTTGACAACTTGCCCGTGACTCTAACGGTTGCGCCCGCGCAAAAACGTGGGATCACATGTTATGCACCTTTAAACACAATACCCGTTTTAAATAAAGAGATCATAGAACTAGTAACTGTATACATTGTCTTTGTATTGCGACATGTTCAATCGATTCCCTAGTAACGAGCTTAAGACTTGTATACAATAAACGACCGCGATAACAAGTTCAGCCAATTTCCGAATTTGATTTTCTTGTTACCTTCCCCTTTTAGGTTAGGTTCTAAATTTATTTTGTTATTTTTTGCTCCCTGCTATATTTTGCTGTGGTATAATGAGAAATTAATAAAAACAATCTTTGAAGCGGTAATCAAAATTTGGTGGTGTGAAACTTTGAGCTCAATGGGTGGAGAACTTTTGATGGAGAACAGACAAACCAAATTGACATTTTAAGTTAAAATAATTCGCTTCGTAAAAGGAAAATATAGATAGTCGACACAATACCTATCTGTCTAGGTAGTAGTAGTACTAGCCACAGAGGCGTCTTTAAAACTTAGACCTTGTTTGTTTAAAATTATTTAAGAAAAAATATATCTTGTACTGCAATAAAATATAACACAAACAGTTAACCTTCTAAATGTCGGCGTAAATTTGCCTCGATAGTTACTATATTTATGTCTTAATTCTAAAAATGCTTTCAATCGAGAATGAAGGAGAAAGGAGACAAAATATGTTTCTATCTTATTCACGCCTATCTTTTCATGTACAATATGCTCGTAGTTTATTGTTTGCATGTGGTTTGGGAAGTTAGAGGTATTCAAACTGAGGCAACTCACTTTTGGCTCTTGAGTCGTAGGTGTTCATGAGCGGCTGTTATTATCAACAGTTTCTAACAGTCCACTTTTGGATATAGGCCTTTTCTAGAAAGATGAAAGAAAGAAAGGTTTTGATTTACTATATCACACTTACCAGAAGTATTGGTACAGGGTTTTTTTTGCAAATTTTTCGTTTCTTGAATGTGTTTTCCAGTACTTCGTTTGCTCCCTTAGTCCATTCTAACGATGCCTATGGAATAAATGGAGTGTTACTAATTAGTCTTGATCGGTTACCACATGGATACTAAAACATATTAAATGATTTTCATCATAGTATTTTAAGAACAATACCTAAACTTTATGAGCGCAATTCAAGAAAGTTTAAGAACAAGTATTTTCAAGAAAACTTCTTTTACCTTCAATAATCACCAAAGACTACCAAAGATTTCGTATTTCCGAAACCTTATCAATAATGAGAGCGTGAAGAAGCAAGTTAAACATCCAATTAATTATCGCTATCAAAAAAATCTGTCCGCCAGCCCTGACCCAATCTTTATTTACAGAAAACAACATTTCAAAACGAATTTAACTAATTGCTTAACGCTATTGTTTTAAACGATCGACCGCTGCGAAATTTGAAATAGAATAGATACGATTTATGGGATTGTGGGTTCCGTAGGGATTATATTTTAGCATAAGAAACTTCGTACCTTTTTCTTATACTTCTCAAATCATAATACGTAAGTACATCTCTTACGAATAGGTGTAATACTAAGTAGTTATATAAATAGATACATTCCTAATACAAAGCATATATCCATAAACATTATATTAGGTAAATATTAATATTTTGTTTTTTTGGTGGTTTTTAGTTGTCTTTGTTTGGAGTTCCTTTGAATTTATTGATTACCACAATTATAAAAATAGTCATATAGTATTTTCGTTCAAAATGCTACAAAATCACATTTATTTCTCAGCTTTTCTAGCTATGTTGAAACTGTACTGCTATTACTATTATAAGTTAATTAAAGATAACGAGGAAGAGATAAATTGACAACCATAGCCTCCTATGGTGCTGTGACAACAGACACAGCGTTAAACGCTGAATTCCAAAGTTACGTGCTTCTTTAAAAACTCTTATGATCTGCCTCGTTGGTCTAGCGGTTGGCGTGAGCGTCTGCTGATCATGAGGTCTAGGGTTCGATTCCCGGGTCGAACCAAATGTTTGTACGGTCTACAAATATTTGTTTCGGAGTTTGGGTGTTTTCTATGTATAATATGTCTATCTATCTATCTATCTATGTATTTACAAAAAAAAAAAAGTATATATGTATTTATATCAGTTGTCTAGTACCCATAACACAAGCTCTGCTTAGCTTGGGACTAGATGGCGTTGTGTGTTAGATGTCCGAAATATTTATGATCAAGAAGTTTCATAAAGTTTTCTGTATTTATTACTTCTGGATTTAATATGGATTTTGACCTAAACGCAAGGAACTCTAATAGAGATCGTGGTGTTGCCCAATCTCGTGCACAATGCCGTCCGTTCAAGTGCGTGTTATTGGTGGGTAGAGCGTTACTAATCGCCTTGTTCCTTCTGCGTTTGCGCCGGTTCTGATACGATTCATGCAAAGATAGTGTGAATATTTTATTGAATTAATATTAATTTATGGTTGATCTTGTAGTTTGTTATCCTGATTTTTGAACTCAGAAACACCTAGGATAAACGATTTTTGATAAACACGTTCGTCTGTTTTGGACCTGTGATCTTTTGTGTAGGTTCTGCCTAATTTGAGGTGCTACAGTTGTGTGTGACTGTGAAATTATTTTAATTAAGTAAAATATTTTCACATCAATACTTGGGAAGAAAATTTTACTTACTACAATACTTTTAATATCAAGAAACACAAAGTGCCTTGTGTATGTATGTATTACCGCCAACAGGTTTGGTATTATGGTCCCAGTTGATGTTTTATCTTTTAGTACCTGAATGACCAACCGAGTATATATCACAAGAAATGCTCGTTAAAGATATAGATACAGAAGTATTTTTATTTAAATAAATGGTTTGCTAAATAAACTATTTCCACATTTTATTTTATTACCTACGAATTAAATAAATGTAGGCAGACTGACTACGGGAAGCGTCAGTTGTCAAAAATAATGACATATGTTTCCGGTTATTATGATGTGCGTTTGAATTGAATTGATATTTTTTTATAAGCCTGGTTGTGTTTTAGTATTTTCAGTTTTAATTGGCCCCTAATTTTGTACCAAATCTTTGTATAATTCTTACGTATCTCGATTCACTTTTTATCCTTCTATAGTAATTTCAATATTTTTTTTATCTAAATGTTGTCAGCTTCATGTAGAAATTAATAAGAAATAAGTTTGAATCTTTTATACCTTGTATTTTCTTGAAATTACTGCTCTTTGAAAATCTCAGTTTTGATAGAGCAGTAAAATATTTCGTAAAATTGTCAGGACAAAAGTACGGGTACAATAAGAGATATTTGCCAAAAAAATGTTAATAAAATGATAATAAACATATTATTCTTATCTGGCAAAGTATGAAGCTGAGTCATTGACCCAGTTACCGGCTCCATGTCAGCGTAGATCCGCGTACACACACATGCGCCCACGCATCCTGCCGATAATGCGTTATATGGTTAATGCTTTCTTTAATTTATTAATTTTACGTAAAGTACCGCATAAGGTTTGTTATTAACTAGGAAAAACTTAGATCCGGCTATATCTTCTTAAATTGCGAAATTTTTACATCTACCTACAGTTTTTTTATGTATGTGTTTGCCAAACTAACTCTACTCTATCTGATGGAAATCATGAGCAGAATCCAAGAGTGGTGGTCACCATACTCATTGCAAATGCAGAAAATGCAACAATGCAGGAAGATGACCCTCAGTATGGCGGCCTATTGAGATGCTTCTGCATCATTCACTCACTCATGCATTCACACCTCTCACTCACTAACGAGACACTATAGCACAAATGCTGTCATTTGGTCTTCTGTGAGACGGTAGTACCGCCCCGGTCGAGCCGTCCCGTTCATGCTGGGTCTACTAGCTTGCAAATTAGAATGAGATTTAAGCTCTATCTCTAAGTTCATCATTATCATCAACGGACTTTATGGGTTCACAACTGGGCATAAGTTTCTCTTTAGAAAGGACATTTTAGCCTGTATACATATACCGCGTTGGCCAGATGGGTTTGTAGAGTTTTTTTTAAGTTTTCATCCTCTCTTTAATGCTTATGTCCTACGTAATTTGCTCCCTTAGGCTTGTGACACTCCGTGGAAAGTTGAATATTTGCCCCCTATACGAAAACAGATTTTTTATCAAATTTGAGTGTCAAGTCTCTCAAAATACTTTCACTTACTTACTACAAGTTTTAAACTAGAAATTTCTTATTGCATATAACTTAAAATATATAATCTTATATATATGTTTACACATACGTCATTGTAGTTTAACTGTAAAGACAATTGAACCGTGGAAAGTGCATAGAAAGCGTGCGCAAGAGACGTCTGCTAATTACCAATATAACATGACCGATTTTAAGTAAAAGATACTAACTAACTTGGGGTCTGTATAAAATGGACATCATGCGACCAAAATGTGTTGACCTATTGTTACGAATGAATTATTTAATGAGTAGGTCATTAACTAGCTGGTGCATTTTATTATTTATACTGGCTATTCTTCTCCTTTTCACTTAGATATACGGTTATTGCATCCCCTGTAGGTTAAACCATTCTTCAATATGCAATCTTTAAGAACTAGCTTTTGCCTGTGGCTCTGCCTATTTATATGAAAAGTAGCTAAGTCTTTTCTCAACAAATCTCATGACAAATTTTATAAAAATCGTTTAGCTGTTTAACCGTGAAAGCTTAACAGACAGGGTTACTTACGCTATATAATAAGTAGGGAGAGTTAGGATTTGTCAGCATTTAAGGATGAGGTTCTAAATTCGTCAAAATATTTTCTGTTAAACCAATTATTCCAAATTATGGCATAGAAACAAAAAAAATCGGTTCGAAAACTTCGAGAGCTCAATACCTAGGTATGTATATTTCTGATGTAGAAGGATACGTGATAAAGATAATTACATATTATCCTACACATTGGGTAGTAAAACTTGAAGTGATTGTACCGCACTTTTCAAGGCAAATTAATATCCGCTGTTAAAAATAAATAAGTTCGCATGGGTAGGAGTAGTCTAAATATTAACTGAAATCGCCAAAAGTGTTGTTATGAGCAAAAGTCGAGAACGACTCGAAGAGTTCGTTTACTTTTTTTTCGTTATATCGTGGGAGAGGGCCACGCTTCGGTATGAATGGGCCTACTCGACCGGAGTGATGCCACGGCCTCTCAGAAAACCGGTGTGAAACAACGCTTGCGCTGAGTTTTCCATTTTTTTTTTGCGTAGTGGTTTACCTGACAATGATCACGACCTAAAGCCTTATCAGTAATCCAATTTATTATCACTGTTACAATCGTTATAATAACCGGTATTATTAATATGCAATACGTAATTATTTATTGCATCCTAATTTGAATATTGATAACATAAATTTTATTTTAAACAATGGATGAGGTTCGAACCTGGGTAGTCAATTCAGGCTGGGTACGTGAAGCCGTGAATTTTAATAAATCAGTAACTGGATGACCAAGCTTTGATAGATGGAGTTATTGCCCCCGAACCCCCACTCACGCATGCTAGATTTCATGAAAATCGTTGGAGCCGTTTCTGAGATTCACATTATAAATATACAAGCATTGTTCGTTTATGTATTAATAATATAATTATACTACCCGACCCACGCAACCTCGTTTGCGTCTCCTATTGCCCGTAGCGTGATAATTTTCCCCCGTTTTTGTAACATTAGTCATTGGTGCTCCGCTCCTGTAGGTCTTAGCGTGATGATATATTGCCAATAGCCTTCCTCGATAAATGGGCTATCTAACACTGAAAGAATTTTTCAAATCGGACCAGTAGTTCCTGATATTAGCGCGTTCAAACAAACAAACAAACAAACAAACTCTTCAGCTTTATATATTAGTATAGATATGCGAAATAATTTGTGTCTATCCAAATAAAAACACGTACAATATACTTTGGACTGAATTTTTTATCGATTGATAGAACCAATTTAAATGTATGAAATGAAACTTTTAAAGTAGGTATATAATAAATCTAAATTGTATATACTTAAACAAAAGGTTATCATTTCGAGAATCCATTCACGAAATCGAGCATCTTCAAGTTTATACAAAACGCTCTAACCCGAATTTCTCAATGTCATGCACATCACGTTATTACCACGTTATCACGATATCATCTGTAAGTCAGAGAAGTTTTCAGTAGTCGATTCTATCTCTTGAATTCGAGATAACAATCACATTCGAAGATGATATAATAATAGCAAGTGTATGTATGTACATGAACATTTTGATAAAAAAAGTATAAAAAAATTATTAGCTTCTTAGTAATTTCGAGATGCCGGATTCACATTTATAAATATATTAACTAACAACCCCTCCCCTCCAATCAATATTAACAACAACGCACTTTGATGTTGCATGTCTGTATGGGTAATATTGTCACTTATTTCTCAGCTTAAATGTCTACTCGAATATTTATTTATTCCATTTTATATATGTATAAATAATAAATAAATAAATAATAAATAAATATTTCGGACATCTAACACACAACGCCATCTAGTCCCAAACTAAGCAGAACTTGTATTATGGGTACTAGACAACTGATATGAATACTTATATACTTTTTTTTTTTGTAAATACATACATAATATACATAGAAAACACCCAAACTCCGAAACAAATATTTGCAGATCATACAAACATTTGGTCCGACCCGGGAATCGAACCCGAGACCTCAAGAACAGCAGTCGCGTACGCTACCACTGCGCCACCGAGGCAGTTGTATATTTCGCAAGTTCACCAACTTTTATTTCCAAAAATGCCTCTCTTGTTTTTTAACCTGATCTAAGTACCACGCCGTTTCTAATATACATATATCTCACTTTCATCCAACAATAACATGTCGGTGATGCGAACCAAAAAGATTTTCCCCTACAAAAAGTACTCAAGCGGCCAAAGAAGTTTTCCCTTCGAAATGTCATGTCGGTGACGTGAATAAATCATTTTTAACTGTGTTTAGATAGTTCATATTCTGTGCTAACAAATCACCTGCTACATCACACGTAAATAATTACACAGACAGATGACATCCTGTTCGATGTAGATACCGCGTCACCCCTCTTCCGCTTCCCATCGGACGTCAACCATAGACTAGTTAGGTCTATGCGGCAATATTATAATTTGTATGTATTTGACGGCTTTTGTTCGTATGTAAATAGTTTTGTTTGATTCTATTAAAGTTTTATCTAAAATCGAGATTGTGATACACTAAGCTTAAACATTTTTTTTGTAATCGTGTTTTCACATCACACAGGAGTTGACAGTAGTCAACTACACTGAAGCCAAAGGAATATTAAATATTACTTTAGTAGTCTGTGTATGTATATCTACATGTTCCACCTTAGCGCTTTAACTACTGAACCGATTTTTATGTATGAAGTGCCAAAAGATTCGTAAGAATAGCCCGGATGACATATTCTATATTCATTTTATTAAAACTATTTTTTTTTAAACTTTTTCTTTTATGATATTAGGCTTTTTCTTTTATGATATCAGGATATAGTTGTTCATATTACGCGGTAATAAATTAATAGATTTACTACCTCCGTGCAGTAAAAATTATAATAGATAACTATCTTATCAGAAGTATATTAATGAAGTCGATTGATAGGAATTAAAACCAGTTATTTACAGAATAAGGTTTATTTTCATAAAAAATATAACATTAGATATCTATTGGCCTAGACTCTTCTCGATGGTCGTTTTTATGGTGTCATTTACTGTCCGTATTAGATAAATATCGACTTCGATTCACATTAAACATTATTAGCACAAAACTAAGTTAGAGTTTTGTCAAGTGTGTTTGTTTTCCACTTGATTTTTTATTGTGAACCATATTGTACAAGATATATTTTGTATTTTTTTTAACTTCGACACTGAAAGTGGTCTTAGAAATGTAGACTTGTGATATATTATGACTATATTTACCACATATTACCACGTATTGTGACCTCAGTCTGCCCTCTTAAAGAACTACAAACAGAACTAAAAACTATTTAAAAAATTACATAAACGTCTTGGCGGGGGCACGACCGTGCACCCAGATGCTTAAACTCATACCAATATCCACGAAGGAATAGGCAAAGACATTACCCAACTATGAGTTTAATTTGGATATAGAGAAGAGTTTAGTTGTAAACCTAAAATTGTACAGTCATTATCAATATAGACCCCTCATTACAAAAGAGATTTTGTCTGTCTGTCTGTTTGTTTCGGGTAATCTCTCTGGAACGGCTGGATCGATCTGACGGGACTTTCACTGCCAGGTAGCTGATGATCCAGGGAGTAACTTAGGCAACTTTTTCTTAGACTAGCTTTGTCCCGTTCTTAGACTAGCGTGGTTCAGCAAGTTGCAAATAAAAAAAATCGAGTAAAATAGTAGAGACAACACGTATTTATTTTTTCTTTTGAACACTGTTGCGATGTCCCGCCTATTTATTAAAAATTGTAATGTCCCGCGCGGGACAGGTTTTGTCCCGCTGTTTTGGATAACTAGTCGGAAATCCGAAGTGAAGTTAGCTACTAGGAAATAGTACTAGTTCTTTTCACGAATTAGGGATGATGTAGCAGAAAAACAAAAATATTGCGAATTTGCTTGCTCATGTATCGACACTAGTTTACGGTTACGTTTTTGCTTTGTCCCGCTTCAGCCAAAGAATCCCGCTTTTTTTTCAACAAAAATGTCTCAACATCCCGATTTAACAAAAAAAAATCTGGCAACGCTGACTGCGAACGTCTGTCTAGACAGCTAGTTATTAAATAAAAGTCATTTTAACATAAGTGATTAAAATAAGTTATTTGATGGAACAACACACATTACATACTAATTAAGGCCATGATTATTTAAAATAGGACACTGACATATATTAGCGTTATATTATCGTGCTATTTTATTACATATCACTTAACATATACCCTCAATAAGCATTTCCTGCGATGTTTCCGTTTCATGTAAATCTCTTGTAGCCTTTACCATAAATTATGCTCATTAGAATTTGCTAGTGTTATGTTAGTCTGAATATATGCTATTCTAAATATAAAAAAATAAGGTAAGCAAAAATAAATGGCTCGGACTTCCATTCACACGTCAGTTCTTCCACTAAGGTCTATCGAGCCATTGCTTACACTTCAAAATTCATCCGTGAAACACCCCCCGCCATTTATCAACATTTGTAACCTATTTTTTCTATACTAACTGGACTTCTTCGCCTGCTTCTCTAAAAGGAATAAATTTGCCAAGTTTTTTTGAGACAATTTCATTGATGCCCTTCTCCTATCGTTGTAGAGCAATAATATCCTTTCTCGATATTTTGGTTATAGAATATTTAGAAGAACTTCTGATTGGCCCGTCTATACCACAACATGACTCACATAGAAATATAGACGCGAGTAAAACCGCATATCTATAATATACAAATAAATAATATTGGAGTGCCTGTTTGTAATATTAAAATAACCGCTTTTTACTAAATGCATACAAAGTACGTATACCAAAATAACATTTTTCACAATTTATGTCTGTCTGTCGAACGGCTGGACCGATTTTGACGGGACTTTCACTGGCAGGTAGCTGATGATCCAGGGAGTAACTATGGCTACTTTTTTTAGACTAACTTTGTCCCGCGGCGTTACTCGCGGTACTTACAATAACCGCGGATAACACACGATAAAGACACAATAACAGTATTATTAGATGTTTATACAAACATCAAGCTGACTGTTAAGCAGTCTTTAAGAGCGAGAGTTAACAAATTACAACAGAAAAATATTTAAACAGTAGTTTAACTGTCTGTAGGAATGACTACATTTTGGAAACAGTTAACACTTTCACACCGAGTAAACATATTACCACTTTCTTCTGCGACCATAATTAAGCGTTTTGATACAGTTATCACAAACGTCTGGTATTTTTAATGTGCTTTATATCTAATGAATTTTAATTAGAACTGAAATACTAAGAAGTTATTTACAACATCAAATATGTAGAGTGGTTTGTCGGGGTCGACTTCGAATAATAAACTAACTGGTCATTATTATGGCGCACATTAATTAGAAACCGAAGATAATGTGCAAATTGTCTATGAGGTCTAATTTATATACCTTTTATTCCCCTTGGGGTATACGGACGCGTATCCACCATAGGGCCTTCCCATCTTTTCAGATGGTCTAAACAACGCCTCTGTGGCAATTCTTGGTATGGCTATAGAGCCCAATACGATAGCGGCAGTAACATCCACACGATTTACATTTGAGTAGAGGATAGTTTTGTGTTCGATCAGGTGAGATCCTCTCGTTCTTTTTTTGTCTCCTCTCTTGTTGGCTAGACTCTGGAACCAGCTCCTGTCGTGTGCTCTGCAGCCCACCCGTTGCGGTATTTGGCGAGATCTTCCCACTCCTTGAAAGCAATAGGGTCACCCTGACTACCTCGGTTGCAATATTATGCATGCGCTAAAACTCCTTTTTAAGGAGAGGCCTTTTTCTAACTGAGAGCTGCTTAAATGAAGCTGGTGGTATGATATGAATAGATTAATTACATACACGTATTATAATTGGCCACAAGCAACAAGCCAATGCCAAGAGTCAGCAACAAACCACCCCTAATGTCCCACTGTTGGTCTCGGGACTCCTCTCAGGAGAGGGTTAAGGCCACGCTGGCAGAGTGCGGGTTGGGGACTGGCAAGACAACGTTGCAGCGTTGTGGCTACGTAATCTTGCCGTTGGATGTTTTTAAGCCGCCCTTAGGCCTCCAACTAAGCTTCACGTCTTGTATCCTATGATAACAACTGGGACCGACTGCTTAACAATATCATCAATATAAGACACATATATCCCTCTATAAATATACTTATATTATTATTTTTTGTATGTATTAACAAAAAAAGATAGAGAGATACACATAATATAAGTTCTGCCTAATTTGGAACTAGATGGCGTTGTGTGAAATATTTATTATTATTATATTTCCAAATACATACATATTATAGAAACATTACACCCAGGCACACAAGAGTTGATCATGGTCACCTTACAATATTTGTCTTGGATAAAACTCATGACATCTAGCAGTCAGAATCGCTAACCATTTGATGAACAGACCATTCTAACAGTAGATGAATGAAACACATCAAACTATGCAAATAAACTATATTAATAAACCAATACCAAGAAACAATTTACATATATTTACATAATCTATACATGCTTATCGGAGTTTCAAGCGTAGATATGGTTGTTACATGTATTGTTTGATAGACGTTTTATCTCTGATGCACTTCATTTTTTATCTCAATGCGTATTAAAACATATCTATATAGTGTTATGGTTGATTTTTATACAGTTAGGGAATTTCCGTGTATTGTTTTAAGAATACGGAGTGGCACCATAATCATCCCAATTCAATTCATCCTTCTCCTGTCTAAGGGGAGACCTACATATGTACAGCCATAGTCAGACAAGCAGGTTTTGCGCTGGGCCAGTGTGTAAGAATTGAACCGACTAAATCCACTCGAAGAGCTGCCTTAGTTTGTATTATGTCTCAACTTATATAGGTTCTTGAGAAATGGCCTAATAAATACATACATGAAGGTTCTATACGCAGAGATTTTAAAGAATTCTATAGCTTGTCGGTGGAAAACGCGGGAAAAGCATATTATGACGCTTACGTGTATGTGTGTGGGTCACTATGCTGCTCTGTACACGTTCACATTGAGGATAGTGACCACCACTTTTTCTACTTATGCTTTCCATCAGTAGAGTTTTGAGTAGAGTCATTCTGGTAGCTTGATCAAAAAGAAATGTAGGCAAGCCAGGGTGTAAAAAAAAAAATACACAGAACAGTAGATTATACATACATACAATATTTGATTTCCGTTCGCGTGGTTTTTTTTCTAAAAACATGAGTGAGAGTAGGTTAATTTTTTTTTAAGATTATAAATATGTCACAATACATGTGTATATGTGATTACGTCACTTGATACAGCAGATAAGATGCTAAACATAATTATCAACAGCTGTAGATATGACATATATTATTGATAATGTATAAATAGGAATATTGGATTATTATATGGTCTATTTAAGGTTAGGGCCATACATATGTATGATGTATGTAATGAAAGTTGCGTTAATCCCTCAATATCATGATATCACCATACTAAGTTTAAGAATTTTGAACTAAAGATCTTTTGACTAAACTTGTGTGATGATTTCCACATACACTGAAATAAAAACATACTTCAGTGCCATCTAACGAAAACACGCTAAACTAGGAACTAAATACTAAACCTGTATCGCAATTATCAAGTATACAAGACTGTAGACCTAGAAGTTACCACGAGCCGAGACCCCAGCTAAGGAGCCCGCCAAGCATGGGCACCTCGCCAGGTCGGGATCTCCTCTCCATGCGTTGGAGAGACATGAAACGCATCTGACTTATTTTTATCATGCTCTCCTAATAAAACGTGTTTTTAGTTTTATCCATTTTGCTCACCAACCCTTGATATAAAGTATAGGTACTTTTTACTTTTTTTACTTTTATATTTACTATTTACGCAAAAGCAATAGGTTGCTTTTGCGTAAATAGTAAATATATTAATGTTATTAACACTAGCTTTTGTCCTTCTTACTGTTTTACCACGAGATCCTTATGACTAAGATAATTCTAAATAGAAAACAGGAGGCCTGGTTTACATGTGTCAATTATGAAAACTATATGAAAATACACATTAATCATAATATACAAACAAAATAACAAGAGCCTCAAACTCACAATAGAACAATGACTAATTGTCAATACAATGTCATTTCAGTGTAACTCAACATAAAAATAAATTAATCAGTATGTGTAATTTAGTGTTAAGTGTGAATAAGTGATGACTGATTAATAAGTGATAAGTAATTAATGATAAGTGATATATGATTAAACATGATGCTGTACATGACTAAGGCTGAAGAGGTGCCGGTGAAGAGGCCTCCGAGGAGAAGACATATCAGTGCCAATATCAAGGTATACAATCTCCTTTTATAAAAAAAACGTACATATTTTTGGGTATCATTTTTACCCGACTCCGGCGAATTTATGGTCGAGAGACGTCACTACGGTAGTTTAGTATTTTCCTAATTGATTTCTTTGATAATAATTTACTAGTATATGGCAAACATATAAAGATAGAAGACAAAAAGATATTCCAAAAACTACAAAAATATAAACAATATTGGTGAACCATAAATAAATAAAATTACATAAATAAATAATACGTAGTCGCAAATAATATGTAGTCCTAATCCTAATCAAATCCCTAAAAAGAATGTCAAGGCATGTCAAAGCTTCTAGGAATAGAGGCCTGTGTTTCCAAGTTGGAAACTCTGTCTCTTCCTTTAAAAGTATACAAACGAGTTTGATCCGTAAAATTTCAACCAAAAACTCCATCAATCAAAAACATACGCAATATTCTATAACACAACATTAGGGTGTTTGAAATAAATGTTTTATAACACTAAAGCTATTATTACGAGTAACGTTCCGGTAGACCAGCCCGAACAAAGCATGCTAACGCTCCATGTATCCGGCGCAAGATTTATTTGTAATGTGATTATCTACTGCGATAACTCTATGTTTCATGTTAGAATAATATACTTAAAATTTAGTTGCGTACTATTTTGTACAGTTTATTTCATTGTTTTTGAACACGATAGTACAATACGTTGAGAACGGTAAGGTAAGTATTGAATACTAGTCGACCCACGCAACCTCGTTTGCGTCTATTATTGCCCGTAGCGTAAAAATTTTCCCAAGTTTTTGAAACATTGTTCATTGGTGCTCCGCTCCTATTGGCCTTAGCGTGATGATATATAGCCTATATCATTCCTCGATAAATGGGCTATCTAACACTGAAAGAATTTTTCAAATCGGATCAGCGGTTCCTGAGATTAGCGCGTTCAAACAAACAAACAAACTCTTCAGCTTTATATATTACTCGTAGTACTTATAGATTTATTAAAACGAAATACCACTCACTGATTAATTACGAAATCTCAGAAATTATAACACCTACAAACTTGAAATTTGGCAGGTAGCTTCCTTATAAAGTATAGACATCCTGAGAAGCTAAGAAACGATTTTACGAAAATCTACAATTAAGGGGGTAAAAAGGGGATTGGAAGTTTATATGAAAGTCCTATGTTTTTAAAGTAAGAGACTTGGAATTTAAAATGTATGCTCTAAAATCAGCGCAGTGGTCACTTTCAGGACCGCAGCATAAGCTGAGCTGCGGCCTTTTGGTCACACAGCTAGACATTTCACTGCTTTTATTTTGTTTGTTTTGTATATTGTTTGTTGTTATTTACTCTAAGTTAAATGTCTTATCTTTCTCTTTTACATGTATGTTATGTGTGACTAATAAATGTATTCTATTCTATTCTATAGATGCTATGGAGGTGTACTTATAGTGTATCTTTAGACATCAACCCCCTTTTGGGGTTAAAACGAGGGATGGTAGTTTTTATGAAAGCCTAATGTTATTGAAGTTAAAGTAATTATGGCAGACGGATATTGAATGGTATTTAGGTATAAGAATTATCATATATATAAGAACCGCGGGTACGTCGCGTGGCAAAGCTACTACATAAATATTTTACGAAATCGACTAGTAATTCAAAAGGTCAGCAAACAACCATTCAGTTAAAACATATTTCAGCTTTATTAAAACCAAAAACCAAAGTTCTTGAACATTTTACACATATATAGGAAGCATAGATGGCAGTAACAGCGAAGACCACATTTCACAAGAAAATTGTAAAACACGTTTGTTTAAGATTAAGAATCTATGCTAATATATAAAGCTGAAGAGTTTGTTTGTTTGAACACGCTAATCTCAGGAACTACTGGTCCGATTTGAAAAATTCTTTCAGTGTTAGATAGCCCATTTATCAAGGAAGGGTATATATCATCACGCTAAGACCAATAGGAGAGGAGCACCAATGAAAAATGTTTCAAAAACGGGGGAAAATTATCACGCGACGGGCAATATAAAGCGCAAAACAGGTTGCGTGGGTCAGCTAGTATTCAATAAAGAGTGTCCAGTGTATACAATTGTAAAAATGTGTATAAAAACGTTACATTATTGTTTTATGTACATGAGCTGTGTCTTTAAGATGAATTGTGCAATTTACCAAACAGTGCATAATTCGACACTTATCTAACTGTCTTCTCTTGTTGTCTTCAGCGGCACCATGCTGGCATATCACAGTCGTCGTGTAGCGACGGCTCGCTGCTCAGCGTCGGCTCCTCGGAGATGGACGAAGACAGCTCCAGTGGGCATCACCACTCGCACGAGCATTCCAGGAGCGATCAGTTCGATCTATACTGTGAGTACATCTCATTCTTCATTCATTCCTGCAGTATACTGGTCCGAAGTACTCCTGGATCTTACATAGGTACTAGTTGAACCCCGCGGTGTTACCCGCGGTTATTGTTATACCGCGAGTAACACCGCGGGACAAAGTTAGTCTAAAAAAAGTAGCCTAAGTTACTCCCTGGATCATCAGCTACCTGCAAGTGAAAGTCCCGTCAAAATCCGTCCAGGCGTTCCAGAGATTACCCGGAACAAACAGACAGACAGACAGACAGACAATTTTTTTTATTATTATTAATTTTTAAGTACATTTTTGCTATATGTACTCTGTATACATACATATGCATTTAGTAAAAAGCAAGTTATTTTAATATTACAAACAGGCACTCCGATTTTATTTATTTGTATAGATTGGATAGTGCTCAAAAGTATGCTATGTTACTCGCTGATAATATAGTTTTCCATTGGTGAAAGAATTTCCAAAATTGGTGTAGTTGTTTAGGCGTCAAAAGTGTAAGAAACAAGCAAACTAACTCATATTAACATTTATAATATTAATTACGATATGAGTTTTACTTTCGACATAGTAAATGACCTTTTTATAACTATATTTTTGTCATAAACACCAATTCAATATTACCTCAATATGATGTGATTTTCTAGCGATACGTTTTTATGGTTTCGTTGATGGCCCACAATTTTTATGACATGGACTAGATTGCTAACGTACTAAATGGAATAATATCATAATAATAACTGGAAATAATATATTAAGTACCTATATATGATAACTTTGTTTGTTTCTTACGCTTTAATAACTAAACTCAATCATGATGATCATGAAATCCTGAAACCTTATGCTGTCTCTATATGATGGGCCAGCGCTGGCCCAGCAAGATGATCATGCGATGGCTGAACGCAACTACACGATGGCGACTTTCAGTTGTGATCTTTACGTTTTTTGAGATGGACGTAGAAGCATTAGCTGCTGCGGCAATATATCCATACAGTTCGAGCACGCACTGTGGAATGGGCCATGTATAGATGTACCGCCATCTCTGGCCTCTTACTACCTTTGATGTGCGGCCGAAAAACCGACACCGACGCCATTCCGCGGCCATCGCATGCGCCGTAAGCCATCCGACCCAACTATGCCCTCCACACGCTGGCCCATCATAGTGGACCATCGCGATGGCCTATCGTGTAGAGGAGCCATTATACCTAGTCATGAGTACAGTAAAGTATATATTTTTAAGTAGTTATTAAAAAACAGTTCTCGTATCGAAGTGTATATAAAATCAATTGACAAAATCTGTATTTGGAGTCGCGTGACAATGCCAGAGTTTAAATATTGACTGGTATATAGGATAGATAGTTAGATAAAAATGCTTAATTTGTTTCTAATAATTTCCAGCCACATCGGAGCCACCGTCGGGCGTGGCGCCACTGTCGCACTCCGCCGCCAAACACAAGATGGCGGTGCGACCTCGGCGAACGCATGGCGCGCCCCGACGGAAGAAAAACAACCCAGTTAGTATACACCATTGAAGTAGGTACTGCACGATCACTTCTAAAGCTTATCGAGCTACGCCTGCAGCCCTGTGATGTCACTAACATATGACTATTATTTTTAAATTACAAGATTTCTTCCACCTTAAGTTTGAATGGAATAGAATGCCCTGGGCATTAAGTCCGCCGATGTACATATTTAGTGCATATAGTTAGTAAATAAATTGTTTGTTTAAGGTTTGTTCTCGGTTCGGGTGTAATTTATCCATAAATAGCTGACCCGGCGAACTTCGTATCGCCTAATATTTTCTAAATAATCGAAAAAAAAACTTTTAGGAAGATCGTTTCAACTTCTCGCAGCCTTGTAGTGTACCTATAGAACTAAACGGACTAAGAGAATATAACACATCCTTTTTTTCTTCTATACAAACCTTGTCTTGACAATAATAAATACAAAAAAAAGAATTAATCAATTTAGTGCAGTTAATCGAGATTATCGTCCATACATTTTTGCGATTCATTTTTATATGTATTAATAATGTATGTATTAAGTATATTCAACTGCAATCGGATTACCATAGTACAGTCTCTAATTAGTTTAGGATCAGCCTACCGGATGTAAACGGAAAATTCTTAGTAGGGTTTTAATGTCTTATGGTCAATGTTGCCCTGTATATGCATGTATTGTTATTTTGTTGTACATTAGCGACACTACATTGACTGTCTAGTGTTGTTTGTTTTTTTTTGTATGAAATAGGGGCAACCAAACAGACGTATCGCTTGTAGGTAAGCGATTACCGCCGCCTATGGACACCCGCAACACCAGAGGTGTCATAAGTGCGTTGCCGGCCTTTTAGGAAGGAGGACGCTCTTTTCTTGAATGTCGTATTGATCCGGGAATACCGCAGGCGACAGTCCACAGTTTTGTTGTGCGAGGCAGAAAGTTCCTGGAAAAGCGCACAGTTGTGTACTGCCATACATTTAGATATTGGGGATGAAACTTCCTTCGCGTAGGACGATGGCGGGAGGCGACAGGAATCAGCCCGAACAATTTCTCGGAGTACTCCCCATGGTAAATGCGGTAGAAGATGCATAACGAAGCCACATCTCTACGCAGCGCGAAAGAGACCAGCCGAATTAAAAGTTCTTGGCAATCGACGATTCGAGTCACTCTCCGTTGAATGCGCTCCAGGGAAAGGAGCTGGTATTGGGGTGCCCCCGCTCAAAGATGAGGGCACTATTCCATGTGAGCCCGAACCTGCGCTTTATAAAGCAAAAGGCGGTCGGCCGGAGTTAAATACTGTCTCGATTTGTTGAGCACACCAAGCTTCTTCTTTGGCCTTACCCTCCAAATGGCCACGAAACTGAACTTCGCTCGATATGTCCACACCAAGTATTTCAATAGGCAGATAGGGGAGTGTCTTCGAAACGAGGACACGCGACACATGGCAGTTTTTAGCGGTGAACGCGCAAATTTGTGTCTTTGTGGGGTTAAATTGGACTAAATTAAGTCTACCCCAATCTGAGCCCTTTTCCAAAGAGGTCTCAACTTCTGATACAATTTTGTTTCGACTCTCAATGACGTTTTCCCATGAAATGTTGGCGCGTCCGGTGTAGAGAACATCGCCGGTGCTGTCATCCGCTTAACAATGAATGCCGCTAATTTGCAGCATGTCATTAATATGGAGAAGGAACACAGTAGACGATAGCATACAGCCTTGCAGTACACCAGCATTCACACATATTAAGTCAAAGTATTCAACGTCGTCTACGACCTTTATGCTTTTATCTGCTAGTAAGCTAGTGACCCAATAGCATAACTTCTCGGGAAACCCATAGGAAAGACGTTCAAAAGAGCTTCGAAAGAAGCGCTTCGTGTCAGACCTTCGATCGTTTGTTCATTATTAACATCTTCAAATGCTTTTGTAATGCATGTACTAAAATATCGTTTTATTAACCTTTTAACTGATCTAAATGAATTTGTTATTGGATTTCAGTCTATATTAAAAAGGATGCAAACGTATATTGTGCTATAAAGACGAAAGAAAACCTTAGTTTAAAGGGTTGCAAGTTAACACATAATCGCTTTAATTCTTACGAAATACATTTCATAAACATTTTAACAAATACTTGTATTTTTACTTAACACAACTTTTAGTAATACTAAACATATTACATTACTAAGAACCATCTTGATGTTGTAAATTGTTTGAAAACGGCCAAACGTTGTACATTTTGCTAACTGTAATTTTGAATTTAGCTTTCGGTTCAGTCGGTATTACTTTATGGCCACCTATCATGTCAGGATATACTAGCAGTTATTTAAATTTTGTTTCTGTATTTCTAGATTGCCGCATCAGCCTTGCCCATAACTCCCGAACTGAACGAAGAAATGACACGAAGCACTACTCCTGACGTCACCCATAAAACCTCAGAAGTGGTTACTGGTACGTAATTAAATTTATCTCAAAACTTATAGAAAGGCCCTACTAATGGCCAAATATTACATAGGCAAAAACTATTTTAACATCATAAAAATTAGTTGATTATTGAAAAAAAAGCATGTTGCATTGAATTATGTTTTTCCAAATTAAAAAAAAAAACATTTATAGTCAATTTTAAAGACTTTTAATAATTTGTTAAAAATACTCATATTTTCTCTTGATGTCCGTTCTATGTTATTAAGGTTTAAAGTGTTCATGTCAATTTATCAGTTTATAGTTCGTAGGCTATCCAAATATTGTTTAAAATGACATTTCTCATTTCAGAATCATTCTCTTCATCGACCACCACGAAGCATCATGTAATCGTCAAAGAACAACAACAACGTGTAAACAAGGAACTCCAAAGGGTCGTAGAGACTCCTAGTGATATCAAACTAAAATCGTCCTCTTTACCTCCTGGATTAGCTTTAAGCCACCTCGTGGGCCAGTCACCTGCTAAACTCAGTATAGCAGAATCTAATACTCCGCGGTCCTCAATCAAGCGAAGCCAGTCCAGCTCACAAGGGCAGGCCCTTAGAGAAACGTCTTCGAGACGCGAGGAAAAGATCCACACTTATCATTCAGAAGAGAGGATGACAAAGTATCGCATGGAGAAGAAAGCCGATGAATCTTGCCTTGAAAAGAAATCTAAGTCAGATAAAAAGACGGAAAACGAAGCGATACGGTCGTCTAAGAAAGAGGAGTCGTTTTTCAGTAGACTACTACTCAGAAAGAGCGGAAAGAAATCTAAAAAAGATCAAACAGACGGAGAAGGTCAACAGGACCTTAAGAAGTCTAAAACAGACAAGTCCGCAGCAGTATACAAACCTGTTGATACAGAAAGAAGTTTCCAGGAGGGACAAGGGTACAAACCTGTACCTGCTGAGAGAACTCACAAAACTGCGGGACAAAAAGCATTTGCCAACCAAATGCACAAACGGTTGGACAACAAAGGTGCATATGTACAAGACAGTGCGTACAAAGATGTATATAGCGCTGCAAAAGTACCTGGCCTCGAATATAACATAACGGATCTCAAAATTGCTGAAGAAACTGATAAAATGTTGAACATAGAAATGAAGAGTCGCTTTAGCAGACGCGATGAATATTCTGAAACGATTGAGCGAACCAAAAGGACGTCTTCGAAGGAAACGGTAGATGATAGGAAAGAATCGTTCAATTTGCACCTTGATAAAAATAAAAGACCCATGTCAGTTCAGCGATTGGTTGAACCATTCTCTTCGAAAGCGTTTATTAGTAATGAGCTCCTCAGCCGAACCCAGGAAGAGTCACCTGTGATGTCTGATGAGGAACCTCCGATTAGAGCGATGCGCATTAAGAAACCTAACAATGACTTCAATCTTTTCACAAGTGGCAGTATGCCTAAAAATATACCCTATTTTAATGCAAGCATGATGGCATCCACGTCCCCTCCAAAAGCAGTTAGACACCAAAGTTCTGACAACATTAAGCATAGATCATCTGAGCATGTTGCCGATTTCTCTGAAACTATAATTAAGAGCAAACGTGAGTCTATACGCCAAACTAATAAAACTGAGGAGTCTTACGTCACATCAGGCATAAGGTCTTTGGGAGATGATTATGTTGAAAGTCGCAGTAGTATTGGAAAGTCACACAGCTTCCGTTACGCTTCAGAAACGACATCCACAAGCTCCCAGGAGAATCAAATGCCTAGTCTCCCAGCCATCGTGGGTATATCCGAGCCGCTACTCGAAAGCTGGGAAGTGAACTACAGGAGAAACTTAAGCGAACGGAATGATTTCTCCAAAAGGATTTCCGCCAGAAACTACAGTATCATGCACGGGTCTGCAGATAATAACTATGACAGCTTACCGAGCACGGATAGCAGTTACATGGATAGCCTCAAAGCTGACAATGCTGATGATCGAAAGCAATTTACCAACAGTATTCATATCACGATGGACAACAAGCGTGACAGCGATATTTCTCAAATAGAGGCTAAAATCGATGATATTATTAGTTCGCCTAAGCCTATTATAGCCCCAATACTCAAATCTAGTTCTTTAGAAAGCATTAAGAGTAGCCCTGAGAAACCCATCGATGATCGAAGGAAAACGATTTCTGTTGAAAGTGCGTTGAGCTCAAAGAGTAATGCGCAAAAAGAATTAAAACCAGAGACTGACAGTTTCATATCAGTGACTCATGTAAACAAGGAGCAGATAGCCGTAAAAATGACTGAAGTCCCAAAGATCAAAACTGAGGAGAAAGTTCAGAAAACATGCTCAAAACAAGTTGTTCCCGAGTTTCTTCATATTCAATTAAACAAGGTTGATGCGAAACCAGCCACGAACATTGTTTTAACAGCCAACGTAACGCCAAAGAAACTAGATAGTCCACAAGCTGAGAAGGAACAGGATATTGAATGTTTTCAGGTAACTGAAACCAGACCTGTTAGAAAAGAATCTATTAAGATCAATAAAGTTGTTGAGAATGTAAGTGACAACAGTCCAAGTGAAAAAGATTCCCCATTAAGCGGCCGCAAATCTGTTATCCCAATCGTTCCCCAAAGTCCTTCCACACCTAAAGCATTCTTCAAGAGAAAAGCTGCTAGTGTTGAGTTACAAGATAGACCAGAGAAACCACGAACTAACTCTATGAGTACTGAAGGCAGTACTGAGAGAATTTTTGACAGTATATCCATTGATAGAAAGTCACATTCAAGTTTTGGAAGCAAAAGCTCTATTCAAAGCACAGACAGCAACGATGTTAAAACACCCGACAGAAATGAGGAAACTGTCGTCTATCGTAAGAAACCTGGTATATT
The DNA here is from genome assembly GCA_905220595.1 of Spilosoma lubricipeda. NCBI lineage: Eukaryota > Metazoa > Arthropoda > Insecta > Lepidoptera > Erebidae > Spilosoma > Spilosoma lubricipeda. Next base: position 15,550,184 of record HG992294.1, on the reverse strand, counting down.
GTCTAAAGAATTACGTGGAGACAGAAAGAATGAGGATGAACCAGAGTTAATGAAAGTATTCGCTCGTAGATCATTAAAACTTAAAGATTCCGAAGCTGACAGTATTGCTCAAGACATAGCAGCTTCCAGGGAAGACAGTGACGCTTCAACAAGAACGAGTAAAATATTGAAGAATGAATTTAATGCTTCTATTAAATCTAGAGATAGTGATAAAGAAAACGAAGATATTGTTAAAGAAGAAGACAAGAGATTGGTAGACATAGCTGCAAGAGTTAGTCAATTTGGAGTGCCACATTATCAACGAAGCGCAAGCATCAACAGTGTGGCAAATCCTAAGAGAGAGAGTGCACCTGTCTATAGAAATAGTGAAGTAAGCAAATATAAAAAGGAAGTATCAGATTCAACTCCAGAAAAGAGATTAAGAAACAGAACTTTCCCAGACCCTTCAAACGACAGAGAAGACATTAAGAACATCGCTAAAAGCGAAGCAATGGCTTACAAAGCCGACACTCTGTCAAAAAGGCCTTGGCAGAAGGACGAAATGTTCAGATTGTCAGTTGAAACAGAAAAGAGAGAAAGTGCTGTGATAGATGGAAATATAGAAAAGGATGAAAGTGGGAAAGAGAAGGGAGATAGTTCTGAGGCCGATGCCTCTCCACAGTTTAAGGGTATTCTTCAGATGCGAGCTGAATGGGAGCGACGCGCAAAACAGGGCATGACCAAATAATTTCTGGTGCTAGGTACAAGGTACGATACTTTAACAGATAAATAGTTGGTACTTAGGGAACAGTATGAATATTTCATTGTATGAATTATATGTTTATTGGTGTTATAAACTAGCTGTGTTAGAATGAAAAGAAAGTGTAAATGGAGTCATATTATGTAAGAAATAAGCTTGTATATGGTGCCGCAAAATTAAATATTTTAATTATAAAAGCCATTATTTCATGAAAAAGGCTAATCATTTCATCAATAGGATCGTTTACAGGGGCTCTTATTGTAGATTTTCATCCAGCAATTTGTCTCTGTAGCATTGTAGATTAAGAATCATTGTATATTTTTAAACTATTAGGGATATTAATCTAAATGTTATAAATATTCAATTGAGAGACATTTAAAATTGAAACTGAAACAAAATTTAATACCAAACCAACTTAATATGTGGCTTGTACGAGAGCTATGCCTTGAGTTGCCAGCCTAAAAATACTTTAAATCTTTTAAACACTAACAACACTTAACATATTTTATTTTATTTTATTTTATTTTACAATTTTAAGGAAACTTACAGCTAGGAATACAAGTTAGATTAGAAAGGAATAGCATGGTGATGGCCAATTACAAGTTTCCACAAATATCAAAATGACAACATTAAAAGAAAAATACCACCCCAAAGTAGTCAGCTATTACGCATGCGTAACTATCCGGCTATTCGCAAAAGTAGTAGTTACACAGTTTTGTTTTAAGTTGTGACACACCGGTGTAAAACAGATCCACATCAACTTCCCGACATGCAGCATTGTAAGCACGACAAGCCCGTATTCTATATGAATTTTGTCTGTACGCAGTTCCAACCACAGGAATGTGCAATAGATTTGGCTTGCGTAGAAATACTTTGGACACACATAGGCCTATTTTGGTGAGCAACTCCGGTACATCTACTGAACCGTTGAAAATTTTCCATAAAAACGCTAAATCCGCAATTTTTCGTCGCTCTTTAAGTGGAAGAATGTGAAATTTTTTACATCGAGTGTTGTAATCAGGTAAATAACAATTGGAACGGAATTGAATGTACCTCAAGAATTTACGTTGAATGCCTTCTAGACGATCAATATAAGTATTATACATGGGATTCCATACTTGTGACGCATATTCGAGGTGACTTCGAACGAAAGAGCAATATAAGATTTTGATGGTTTTTATATTTTTGAAATCAGACGAGAGTCTTAAGATAAAGCCCAAGGCTTTTGTTGCCTTGTTAATTATAGAGTCTATATGTACGTCAAAGAGAAGCTTCGAATCAAAGGTAACTCCAAGGTCCCTAACAGAATTAACTCTAATCAACGGGGTATCATGCAGCTTATATATATAGTTGATAGCGTGTTTCTTGCGAGTGAAAGTACAAGTATAGCACTTATTAACGTTTAAGTCGAGCCTGTTCGATGTACAATAATTTTGAAAACGGTTCAGGTCCTCCTGTAGAGAGATAGCATCTGCGACGGTGTTAATCTGCTTCATAACTTTCATATCATCAGCGTAAAGCAATATTTTCGAGTGTTGAAAACAGTGAGTTACGTCATTGATGAAAATGTTGAATAGCAGAGGTGCTAGCAGCGATCCCTGGGGAACACCCGAGGGAATACTTACAGCTCTCGATGTGTATCCATTTAACACCACTGTCTGGCATCTATTCTCCACGTAAGACCTGAACCATCTAAAGAGATCGCCCCGTATACCCATGCATGATAGTTTATTCATAAGTACGTCATGATCAATCCTATCAAAACACTTACTATAATCCGTATATATAACATCTACCTGGGACCTCTGTGACATGGATTCTGATAAAAAATCACTACACAGAACTAGATTAGATGTAGTCGAACGACCCTTTAAGAAACCGTGCTGGTATTCACTAAAATTTAGTTTAAGTGCGCCATATACCTGTCTGTATACTATTTTCTCCAAGATCTTAGCGAACACACATAACTTAGAAATAGGTCTATAGTTTTCAATAATAGACCTAGGTCCCTTTTTTAAGATGGGTGTTACATATGCGGTGTCAGTGATGACGTTTTCTGTCAAATAATAAGAGCCCTTCCCTGATTTTGCCGCGGTACCAAATGACAACAGCCTAAACTAAAAAAATGAGTATAATTACTAATTGTTGTTTCTGACGCATTTAACAATATTTCTAATGTAGAAATATTTTACAGGACGACGGAGTTGTTGTAAGAAAACACGTAACATAGACATATAAATATATAGATATAATGTAGTTAGTACATACTGATCGGCAAATATTGAATGTTACAGATCATTAAGTTTACCCAATGTTAAGCCAATGTATTTTCGAGAGTTATTACAATAATATAGCTGATAGTTTATATTTTATTAAACCGAACACAATATTGTATTGAACCGGTCACTATTAATGTAATGAAGTGAAATACAAATTTTATTCATGTAGTTTTTGTGGTGTTTTATTTCGTTCTACCCTCTACTGTTTTTATCTATATATTATATGAGAACCTTCTTTCTTAGGATAGGCCTATGTCCAGCAGTGGACTATTAAAGGCTGGTGATGATGATTAATAGGCAAAGATAAAATTTTGTACCCCCTTACTCCTACTCTTGAAACAAATGTGGCGTACGAAAATATATTGTTCCGTTATTTGTTAACCGACTTCACAAAAGGAGGAAGTTTCTTAGTTTGTTGTTAGTTTTACTGGGCCATTTCTGCACTTAACCATTGGATTGGGTCGTTGTTTGGATATGATAACTTCAATCGAAGACATGTTGACATGAAGTTCTGTCCCCGGGTGCCTCGAGGAGTGGAATCTGTGTTTATTTTCCACAGTCCGTTTGATCTTACTCTTAGGACAGCTGCTATCGCTTCCTGTTGGATGATCAGATTTAGAGGTCTCAAGTTTAAGAGATACTCTAATGCGGCTGATGGAGTAGTTTTCATGTCTCCAGTAGTTGCTACTGTGGCCAAGCGTTGTACACTCTGGAGTTTTAGCTGTGTATCCTCAATCATTTAGTGTCTTTATGAGGCTGTCTGCTACTATGTTCCATAGAAGCGGTGATAGGACCCCACCTTGTGGGCATCCTCTAGGTACCCTTGATCTCATAGTAGTATTCACCGCTGTCTGAACCGCCCTTTTACTGACCAGCTTAGTGATCCAGTCTGTGACTGGTTCGGCACAAAATTTTTGGAAGACGCGGTTAATGCTGTTGTGTATAGTTTTATCGAAGGCGCCTTCTATGTCTATTAAGGCCGCTATTGTTGACTGTTTGTTTGCGAAAGCCTATACCTATATATAAGCCTAACCTCATAACTTTCGACTGGGTGAACCGATTTTGTTGATTCTTTTTCTTAGAGCTGGTGCTTCCGGTGTGGTCCCATTGCAATGGTCCAGTTCTTAGAGTTTTTTTTTCTGTTAAGGTTTGTTTGACGGGTCTGTTAAAATAGTAGCTGGTCGATGGTTCAATTCCCAGTCCGGATAAATGTACGATGATGGTCATTTGTTTGTATAAGTATCTTTTTTGAGACAATGTGGAGTTATTATTCGGAATACGTAATGTTTATACTTAGAGACGTTGTTATGGAGAACGTTTGGGATGCCTATGTCCAGCAGTGGACGTCTTTTCGCTGAGATGATGATGATTAAAATCTCTAGAAAAAGTGTATGTGTAAGCAACCCAATGTCCGTATGTTTGGTAGTTCTCGATATTTTATGGGTCAGGGCCAGTCGGACGTGTTCTGGCCCCTTAGAAGTGCCTCTAACTTTTTTACAAAAGAGGTACATTGAAAACGAAGTAAGTACGTATGTTTCATAAAAATCTCGTGGCCTAATTCCGTGGGGTGGACCAGCCTGACGGACACTAAGATATAGTGTGGACAGAAGGACGAACGGACATGACGGAGCTTTAAAGAATTCGTGTTTCTTATTTGGCGACACTAAAAAGGTCTAAAATCCTTCCTTAAAACTTTTTCCTGACCTCTACGGAGCGAAAGTGAAGGGTACAATTTTTGACACTACCGGAGTTTGTATGTTTCATCGCATCGTGGTGACTAAACTACTGAACCGATTTTAATGAATGAGGGGTCAATAGGGTTTGTAATAATGCCTCCGGTGACATAAGCTATAATCATTTTTACGTAAAACCCTAAACTTTACAATTGTATAGTTTTGCTTGATTTGTTTATCTTTCTGGTTGAAACTCAAAACTTATGCAAGGTAGTTAAAAAAGTCACACTAAATGGCGTTCAGTATATGCAATCGCAAATTAATGTAACCTTGTAAAACTAATTTTATGTGACTCATATTGTCTGGTCATTCTCAGAAACTAAATACTTATGTGGACATGACATGGATTTTAATTCTAAAACTGTACTCCTGTTAGGACCTTGTAATTCCATTGATGAAAATCTGATTAAAGAATAATTCATCCATTCTATTTCCTACATACATACATTAATACATGTGATGTTTTCATTATATATTAAAAACTTAGTACCACTTTTTACATTATTTATGCGCACGCAGGAGTATGAAATTAGGCAGTCTTTTAACTCAATGAATAAAGTATAATGTTCAATGCTGCCACATATTAAACACTGTGTTCCTAATTTATAATATCGACTAAAAAAACTGTACTATCGATAACAAAATCGAAGACAAAATAAGGGTAGTAGTAGCACTTGTGAAAATCAGTCTAATATAAATGTGCTTTTAAAAATAGCCAAGTAAAAAAAAACCTTTAAACCATTGCGTATGCCTGACGTTAATAATTAATCAATACCGTCGAATATTTCAATTAAACTATTTTTTTTTGTATATACTTACATTTGTTTTTATTTTGTAACCTTGGAACGTATCTCCTATGATTCCATAAAAATTACGTATCGCTTACAGTAGTCGCAGTGTACTGAACAATTTATTCACCTGCTGTGTCATAAGTGTGAAAGTTTGAAGCAATTTTTTTCAATATATTACGTCGCGACACCCAGCGATTGACAAGACAAGTAATCATGAAATGCGCTATAAAAGTTCTCGCAACCTAATATTAAGGATTAGATACGATCTAGACTCTAGAACAAATCGAAATAACCAAAGGTATAATCACATCACCTGGTTTGAGATCAGAATCCTACTTTTGTGTTGCAATATTATGTCATTTGTTTCCCCATATAATGCAGAGATGGCGCTACCTGTACATTAAATCAAAGAAGTTTTTAGATTCTTGGTTCAATCAAAGTAAAATTCTATATATAGTCTCTTTTAGAATACCTGAACAATTAATTAATATAGGGAACAATTTGAAAATCTGCCCAATATTTTAGGATACAATTTAGTCTTACGTTAACTCTTTTCAAAAATAAATGCTATGTTTAGTATAGTTGCTAGGATAATTTACCTAATGTTTTTCGGGCATTTCGCTCTCATATTAGTATATAGCATACTTCCATTCCAATATTATAAATTTGAAAGTATCTCTGTATCTATTTAAACGGCTGCACCAAATTCAGTACTTCAGTCAAATTTAGCTTTAAAATACCTACTTTGATTTATAAGGAAGGAAATAGGCTATTCATTACCGAGATAACTTTTTTTAGATAGATAACTGAAATTCTTTTTTTCTACATCCAACACACAACGCCATCTAGTCCGAAGCCTAAGAAGCGACATAACTAATAACACGATGTCTGTATGTATGTGTACATAATACTATTTTGTTATTTTTTCTTAGATTTACGATTTAATAATGGAATTACTATCTGGTGGAAGAAAATAAAAAATAAAATGCAAAACTTGAGAATTTAACCGTTGTTAAATTATAATTATTATAATTCAATCACACTAACATTATAAAGGCGAAAGTTTGTGTGTATGTTAGTAACCACAGAACAAACGAATATATACTCCTTTTCTGTGTTAGTAACTCACGCAAAAAATCGCGACAAATAGTAGCCTAAGTGTTATTCTGATGTATAAGCTATATTACTGTTAAAATTTCATCCAAATCCGTTCAGTAGTTTTCGCGTGAAAGATTAATGAACATCGATCCATACTTACAAACTTTCGCGTTTATAATGTTAGTAGGATTAACTCGTTAATTAGGTACTAATAGTATTTATTACAACAATGCATACTATGACAAAACTATTGTCAAAAAAACCGTTTGCAAGAACTAAACCAAATTGAAATGGGACCACACGGGAAGCATAAGCTTTCAAATAAAAAAAAAGAATTATTAAAATCGATTCACCCATTACCCATTTCAATTTGATCCAGATTGAAGTCGGTTTTTTTAGGTTTCCGTTCCAAAGGCAAAAAACGGAACTTTCATAGATTCGTCATGTCTGTCTGTCCGTCTGTCTGTCTAGACAGAACGACAGACGGACAGACAGACAGACGAAAAAAATGGCGATACGGACGGACAGACTATGTCTGTCCGTCCGTATCTCACAGCCACTTTTTTCCGCAACTATAAGAACTATAATGTTGAAACTTGGTAAATGTATTTTTTTTGATTTGATTGATTGATTTTCACACAAAAATAGAAAAAAAAAAAACAAAAAATATTGGGGGATACTTAAAACTGAAACTCAGAAATTGTTTTTACATGAAACCCAATCGTGTGGGGTATCTATGGATAGGTCTTCAAAAATGGATCGGACCTAAGGGAAGTAGCCAGAGCGACTTATTTCGATACAAAACACTTCATACATGCACATTTTAGGCTCTTATGCCAAAACAATCGTTGTCACTACGAACTCACACTTAACAATTTCAAGATGGCGGTGTTTCCCGCCCGTGCCTCGGAGAGCACGTTAAGCCGTCGGTCCCGGTTGTCATGAACACCTATGATAATCGTTATTGGGAAGTCATGTGCCCTCAAATATACTGACAAATAAACAACATTCGAATTCAGTTCACCCTCAGGGTTGCGGAGGTCCGATGCCAGTCGCTTCTTGTAAAAACTGATATTCAGGTAAAACCGGTTGAACTAGTAGCCGACCCCAAATCTTGGGAATAATAAAGGCTAGGTAGATGATAATTCACAATGTCACATATAAACACAATGGGCCCATTTGGGCTTATAAATTGACAGAGAGGAACGCCTGTGCATACGCACATTTGTAGTATCAAAAACTTATAGAATAGAATCTTAGGTATTGTTAAATGACAGCATTCGTGCTGTGGTGTTTCGTTGGTGAGTGCGAGACCGGAGGGTCAATGATGCAGAAACACCTCAATAGACCGCCATAGTGTGGGTCACCATTCTGCATTGTTGCATTGTCTGGATTCACAATGAGTTTCGTGACCACTACTCTTGGTTTTAGCTCATGCTTTCCATCAGGCAGAGTAGAGTCGCTTTTTGCAGCCCCAAACGAAAAAAAACTTGGAAAATAGGCCTTTCTTGGTGGAAACTTCCTTAGGATCTCGAGCCCTTTGTGTGGCATCAGGTGTTTCCACTTAGAATAACTTTAACTGCCTGCTTCTGACTTCCTACTCTAGGGAGAATACAGACATTGTGATTTCAGATCCCAGAATTTGTACATCGGTGGACTTAATGCCCAGGGCATTCTCTTCCAGTCAACCTTTTGGCGGTGTAGAAATCTTTAAAGGCATCTTTAAACAGATTTATATATTAAATAGTCAGTTAAAATATTAATAGTTCACTAAATATTTAAACATATACATAAATAAATATATATACAGATTGACATATACGTACATACATAAATATTATATTTATACATTATGAAAATCAGTAACTTAAGGTATGCTATGGATTAGAGAGTTCTGCCAGTTCACTGAGAAAGAGATCATGAACATTCTTTTGAATGTAAAGCGGTTGGTGGACACCCTGACTGATATTTCTATACGAAGACCCACCAGACACGGGACAAATGATCTTGCTCATCACATAATTATTTGTCCCGAGTAAGATTCGAACTCACTACCTTAGCATAGCAATCAGGATCACTGACCATTTGATAAACAGGATAACACACATAAAAATCATTAAAATTGGAGTGTCTGTTTGTAATTTCAAAAAAACGGTTTTTCATTCAATGTATATGAAAGTTTATAATAATATCGTACTTACATTAAAAAATCCATGAGTTAAAATGTTTGTCTGTCTGTCTATTTATTGAGGTAATCTCAAGAACGGCTTGACTGATTTTGATACACTGGTGAGTCACTGATATCATAAAAAGTTACTTAGGCTACTTTTATTGAAAAACAAAATTGAACAATATTAACACTAATGAAATAGTCAATATAAGATTCAAAAGCAACAAAAACTTCGGGGGATCTCAATTAGCCACAAGCCACGAAGCTCGATTTAGGGATAAACCAACTTATTACAATCTTTTTAGGCTCCCTTTGGTTCTAATCCGGGGATTACCTTTTTAATATTCGGAAATTGTGCCCAGATATTGCTTATTTATTAAGTTTACATTCATTCTTCATTTTAATGAACCTTTTTTAACCGATAAATAATAAGAAATTTTAACAAAAAAGCGACTAAGTGTGAGTCGGGCTCGCCTATGAAGGGGAACCCTTGCAGCAAGTAACATAATATAATTTTTATTTTATTTTTATATTTGTGTTGATTGAACGAAAGGTAAATTGCTTTTCATTGAAATGTACAACATAGATTTTTAAAATTTTATCATTCTCTTATTTAAGAGTCTGTCTGTCAGACACAGTCTGTCCGTCCATATCTCACAGCCACTTTTTTTTCACACAAAGGGCTCGAGATCCTAAGGAAGTTTCCACCAAGAAAGGCCTATTTTCCAAGTTTTTTTTCGTTTGGGGCTGCAAAAAGCGACTCTACTCTGCCTGATGGAAAGCATGAGCTAAAACCAAGAGTAGTGGTCACGAAACTCATTGTGAATCCAGACAATGCAACAATGCAGAATGGTGACCCACACTATGGCGGTCTATTGAGGTGTTTCTGCATCATTGACCCTCCGGTCTCGCACTCACCAACGAAACACCACAGCACGAATGCTGTCATTTAACAATACCTAAGATTCTATTCTATAAGTTTTTGATACTACAAATGTGCGTATGCACAGGCGTTCCTCTCTGTCAATTTATAAGCCCAAATGGGCCCATTGTGTTTATATGTGACATTGTGTATTATCATCTACCTAGCCTTTATTATTCCCAAGATTTGGGGTCGGCTACTAGTTCAACCGGTTTTACCTGAATATCAGTTTACACGAAGCGACTGACATCGAACCTCCACAACCCTGAGGGTGAACTGAATTCGAAGGTTGAACTAGTTGTCAGTATATTTGAGGACACTTGACTTCCCAATAACGATTATCATAGGTGTTCATGACAACCGGGACGGAGGGCTTAACGTGCTCTCCGAGGCACGGGCGGCAAACACCGCCATCTTATTGTTAAGTGTGATTTCGTAGTGACAGCAATTGTTTTTGCATAAGAGCCTAAAATGTGCATGTATGAAGTGTTTTGTATCGAAATAAGATTGCCTGTGATAAAAGTTATCAAAATGCCGTGTAGCCAGATCTATGTCACTATATAAAAAGGAGATTTTAAAACATTTACAAGTAAGAAATCGTCTAAAAAAATATCTTCCTTACGATAGATAGTTTTTTCTTTTAACAAACATTCTCCCCTTCTGATATTTCGGAACGCAACGTTGGGGATGAGGGTGTTCCACGCATGCGCACTATATCACCGTCTAACTAACCCCAATACGACAAAGCGTTCGCCTCCATTTTATTTCCATTTATTTCATAATTCGACACAGTAAAATACATTTATGAACTGCTATCAATGAACAATTCGTCCCTCATATAAAGTGATGTGACATTGAGTGTTACAGAAATATAAAATTTGAACTAAAAACTGAGAACTCGACTGTACTTACGTAATATTTTTTTCTTAAATCAAGATTGTGTAAGTGTACGAATAAGGCAAACTAAATATGTAAGTAGTTTTTCTTCATTTATTACTTTTAAATACTGTTAACAGCTAAGTCTGTTTAACTTTTGGTGTACATTTACATTACTTTTGGACTATTGATAATGTAATTAGGTTTTATATCACTAACATGACCTTTTGCGTTAAGGTTAGCGTTTGCGTCTTAAAGAACATGTAATTGGTTATTCGTAATCAGGTTATATAAAAGGTGACTCATTTTTTTCAATTTTTATGATAAAAGAATGATTTCCACTCCGATTCTGATAACCATTTATTTCTGGGTCATATAATGTAAATATTGGTTAAAAAATGATGCGCAAATACCTTTTTTGGCTGAATATCATAGAAATATTGGGTCAATTAGATCAATTTTAACAATAAAATGAACTGAATAGTACTATATTCAGTTAAATATTAAAATACTGTTATGTTTTAAAACCAATCACGTTCGTTATGTACACTCGTGGTTCGGTCTTGTTTATTTGATATCTACACAATTTATAGATATGTAATTAATATAGATTGTGTAGGTATATTTAGATTTAAATGTAAGGGGATAAAGAAAAGTGTGATATAGATAAGTTTCCATGGTATTGACTTGATCTTAAGACATGTTGAGGTGTGCTTTAGATTCGAGAGAAATGGCGTTCTTCCTTCTTGATTCTTGGAGGTTGTAAATAGAAATAAAAGTTAGCAATTGGAACTAATGGAGGCTTGATAATTCAGATATCACACTTGTTTTCTGTACATGAAGAATTTAGGAGTCATCATCAGCTTAATATAGATAGGAGAGATAATGTTCTAGCGTACTCGTATTATCTTTGGGAGTTGTGTAGTTTTACAAGCACAGCAAAATCCTTTTCAATGAATACGTAGATTGACCTATTCATTATTATTAGTCTGTTTAAAGTAATGTAATTTATTTAGTCCACCAAGAAATTGTAGAATTTGCTTATTAATTTTGTTTTCCTTTTAAAAGGATAACACTAGGAATTCCTGTGTCGCGAAGACTTTACAAACATACATGAAATATACACAAAGACCACAGACTCAGAACAACAATTTGTAGATCACAGAGAATGTTGTCCCATGTGGGATTTGAACTCACAATACTAGAGTAGAAGAGAGCGACGTAGCGACTGCTTAATCCACTAGGCCAAATGCGAAGTCAAATTGAAATGATGCAAACTTAATTATTTGATTCAAAAGCATTGTTTATCAGTTTGATTCGTAATTTAGTTTTTTTAACAAGGAACATTGTATACAAATCCACGCAAGATGCTGAACCCATCACTTCTAGGTAGCAAATAATAAAAATATAAAATAAAACAACAATGGATGTTTACGGATTTTATGGCAAGAGATTTTGGTGTAGTAACCTACAATGTCTAGAACGACAGGATTCCAAAACATCAGTCTACAGCAAATTATTTTTAACAAAGGGAAAACCATTACTTGCCTGACTACCTGCCATCGATAACAAGTCTTAGGTTGATTTTGTAATAGTAAATAAATATTCCCGACACACACACAACGCCATCTTAGTCCCAAACTAAGCAGAGCTTGTGTAATGGGTACTAGACAACTGATATAAATATTTAGATACTTTTTTTTTGGAAATACATACATATTATAGATAGAAAACACCCAAATTCCGAAACAAATATTTACAAATCATACAAAAATTTGATCCGTCCCGGGAATCGAACCCGAGACCTCAAAATACAGCAGTCGCGTACGCTACCACTGCGCCTCCGAGGCAGTCGTTGTAGTGCGTAAAATAACCACCTGGCTATCGGCCTCGAAAGACGACGTTTAATAGCGCCGCTGCAGAACATCATCATCATCATTAGCCTATCGCAGTACACTGCTGAATACATACACCTCTCCAATTGCGCGCTTCTTGGTTTGATCCTCGGCTTCTCGCATCCAGCACCTGCCAGTCGTCTTGCGCAAATCATTACTCCACCTGGCCTGTGGACGTCCTACACTACGTTTGCCGAGACGCGATCTCCACTCAAGAACCCGTTTACCCCAGAGTAGACGAAGTGTCGAGGTTACGGAGTTGCGATCTCTAGTGTGCGAATCGCGTATCTCGTATACGTCTCACTACTTTTTACGCACAATATTTTGCTCATGACTTCACTCGTGTCAATATCGATTGGATAATTTTTCAGCTATAAAAAGTAGCTGTAGTATTCATGAACGTTAGCAACCTTTAATAGTCGACTGATATTTATAAGTTTCTCCTTAGAAACGAGATGTTGCCCTACATACTAGGATGCCTAGACTGGTTCAGGTTTACTTTCTATTTGCAATGCCGTTATTCTGCAGAATTGGTTCGTCTACTTCTCTCATCTCATCCAAGGAATGAATAGAAACGGTACGAATTCGTATTTTTAAACCAACACCACACGGATTATTTTCTATAACTGACTATGATATTTACTATAACAGAATCTATACAAATAAATAAAATTGGAGTGTCTGTTTGTAATATTAAAATAACCACTTTTAATAAATGCATATGTATGTATACACGATACATGTACTAAAACATCATTTTTTTAAATTTTTGTCTGTCTGTCGGTCTGTCTGTATTTCTGGAACGGCTGGACCGATTTTGACTTGACTTTCACTGTCAGGTAGCTGATGATATAAAGAGTAACTTAGGCTACTGTTTTTAGACTAGCTTCGCCCCGCGGCGTCACCCACGGTACTACAATAAGCGGGGGTAACACCACGGGACTCAGCTATTATAATTTAAAACAATATTCCTCTGCCAAATTTCCTCCAGATTGGTTCAGCTATTTTCATGTGATTAACGAACAAATATTGATCCAAACTTCTCTTGGTTTTTTCAATAGAGCAAATTAATCCTATATGTAAAAATAGCTACAAATATAGCAAAGTAATTAATCGAACCATCGTAGGTATAATGCTACGGCGTAGACTAACGGCTACAGCTATACAAAAACAAATAAAACTAAAAGTGATCCATATCTATTATTATAGACATGATGTTTTATAGATCAAGTTATAGGTCAAATGTTATTTTATTACTATATTTATTTTTGTTCTATGTAGCAATTACATAGATGTGTTTCTATAATTATATGGTGCTAAACAAACACAAACAATATTCAGATTTATAATATTAATACAGATCCCGATGTTTCAATTTTAAGCAACTGTATTATTTCTTCAATTCTCAATGAATAATGAATAAATATAAATAAAATAAATATTTCCGACATCTATCACACAACGCCATCTAGTTCCAAGCTAAGCAGAGCTTGTGTTATGGGTACTAAACAACTGATACAAATAAATATACTTTTTTTTGTAAATACATACATATCATACATAGAAAACACCCAATCTCCGAAACAAATATTTGTAGATCATACAAACATTTGGTCCGACCCGGTAATCGACCCCGAGACCTCACAATCAGCAGTCGCACAAGCCAACCGCGAGACCAACGAGGCAGTTGATAAACCTTATACACTTCCGTATAAAACTAACATCACAAATTTGGTCTTAACGGTGAATTTACTAGAAACCAAACAGACAAATACAACTCAATTGAAATCGTCAAGTCGTCAATAACCTTGGCTCTTTTGAAAGTGAAACTTATTAAAGGTTGTCAATAAATTAAAACCTTTCCGAGTAAAGACAGTATCGAGCCACTTTGCATAACAGCCTCCATCAATAATCATTTTCGTCTTTATTCAAATTTATCGAAGTTTGTCGAAGACTTTCGTTAAGAATTCAGGTGCTATGTTCTTTAAGGTAGATTGGTTATCGATTTTTGGAGTATATTTAGTTACTGTGTCTTTGTTTGAGAGGCAAGGCTTTGGAAAGTATTTTGCAAGTCTAGTTAAATGTAATCAGAGATGTCTCTTGCTTTTCTCAAACAGTTAATTTGAAGTTCTGAGATGAAATAACAACATGATAGTTATGAAGTGTGGAGGAACGGAGGTCATGCCCCTCCAACACAAAGGAAGGACTCCGACCAGGCGAGGTGTTCATGCCCGGTGAGTCGCGGCCATTGAGTTGATGTCGAGAAGGTGTATATGCGAGAATTTCTACATCGCGGTACAGGATTATTTCGTAGTTATTTGTGCCCTAGATAGATGGCGCTGTAATACAGTTTTTCACACTGTAAGCAGTTCCTACATTGTTTTTCAAAGTGTAACTGGTCCTGCTTTCCTTTCCCAAACATATGACTCTATCAGGTGACATATTTGCCCCTTTGCTCCCTTGAACTAAAAAAAACAAATAATTTCCCGTGTTTGAAATTGCAAAACAAAATAAAAAGTTAATCAAGCAAGTACGTATGCAAACGATTAGTAGCTGCTTTTAACAAATGTTTCTCTTAGCGAAATCAACCGTTGCTACTAATAGCTTCATTTAATATAGTTGTGACAAGGATAGTGAGCTCATGCCTACTAAATTTGACTTACTTATATCTTCAGACTAAAAGTGTTTCGTGGATTAGAATAACAAACACTATTTTTTTTCTCAGAGCTTGTGTTATGGGTACTATACAATACATATGTACTTTTTTTTGTAAATACATACATATTATACATAGAAAACACCGAAATTCCGAAACAAGTATTTGTAGATCATACAAACATTTGGTCCGACCCGGGAAGCGAACCCGAGAACCTCATGACCAGCAGTCGCACACCCCAACCGCGAGACCAACGAGGCAGTCAAAATATCACACTAATATATAAAGGCTAAAGTTTGTGAATGTGTATGTTTATTACTTCTTCACGCAAAAACTACTGTATGGATTTGGATGAAACTTTACAGTAATATAGCTTATACATCAGAATACCATAGGCTACTATTTGTCGCGATAATATCCTACCTTTCAATATAATAAATAAAAAAAATAGGGGTAGGATATTTCAATATCCTACCTTTAATTGACCCAAACAAACAAACAAACTAACCCTTGTCTATCAAACAACCTACACCTAGCCAACCGCACTGTTTGTCTGCGTGACGTATGGCTCGGGAAGCCGCTGCTACCCTTGTTTTATGGCCAGGGGAGGGACGGCTGGCGGCATGGGAAATTAGGTCACTTCGAACGTGTAACTCTTAATTGCTGTTTACATACAAATAAAATAAAGGTAATAAAAAACCATTCGAACTATAATAACTGTTATTAAGTTTTGTATAGAACTACAATAAAAATTTGGAAATAGGTTTAATTTTCTTTTCTAATTGGAGTGTTCTTTAAAAGAATGTAATTAAGATGAAATGGTTTCATTTAATACTAGCTGACCCGCTCAACTTCGTTTGCGTCTCTCCATAAGAAATACATTTTCTAATTTCCCCAACATTTTCGATCAATATCCTGCTCCTATTAGTCGTAGAGTGATGTTACATAGCTTAAAATATCTACTTCCTCGCTAAATGGGCTATCCAACAAAAAATAATTAGCAAAATCGGTCAGCCGTTCACGCGTTATGTCGTGACGAAGGCAAATAGGGATTCATTTTTATATATATAGATTATGCTGGATCTCTCTATGCGGCACCACAACTTCAAATCCCTTATTTAGGCTACAAATTTGTTTTGAATACACTCATCATCGCTTAACAGAAACAGATTTTTATTAACCCTACAAAATCGTTCAATCTGTTTGTCTAAAAAAAACTAACATTTTATCGAAAACCAAAGAAGAAATACCACTTATTACCCTCCTAACTTAAGGAGGTAAGTAGGAGGTCGAGGAACGTAAATAACTGTTCGAATAGCAATCGTAAGAGTACATCCTCCGGCTAAGTACCTATCACTCAGGGTAAATCTATATAGTTGGGATTCACCACATTTATCCCTGGCACGAAGGCAGTACCTTCGAACCTTAATGTTGAGAGTATATCAAAAGCCACGTATCTGAATAAATCGATGTTTTTGTGAGTGTGTAAGTAAATGAAAAAGCTGTCTTAGTATTCATCTTCTTCTTCGGCCTAGCGTTTTCCCTGCTTAGTGCTGGGGTCCGCTTTCCTACTTAACCTTCTCGACTTTGCCCGATCTTCGGCATCCTCAGGTGTGAGATCGTTCACTTCCATGTCCACTTTGACGACGTCCAGCCAACGCTTTTTAGGCCTGCCGCGTGATCTAGGGCCTTGGACTATTCATAATATATAAAAAAAAATGTGTCACCAACACTATTAAAATATCATCTATTTTCAAGGCAATATTTCTGATGAGTTTCAGTAGGGGATTAAACACAATGAGGAGTACATTTTGTGAAACATTTTACCCCTCGTACATAATGTGGCCTATAGGTATACGTGTTTGCGTTTTTAGATTTAGTAAATATTAGTAGAGACGCTCATAGCCCAGTTGCACTCGTTGATTAGAAACAGTCACCGAGGGTAAGCAACGACGGTGCGATCAACACCTGAATGGGTGACCGCTGACGGCATGATACCATTATCGTCTCCGTGATTCAGAGGTCACATTACTATTGTTAATAACAGCGGTGAAGCTTAGTTGGATGCCTTTGGGTGGCTTAAAACCATCCAAAGGCAAGATTACGTACCCTCAACAAAACCTTCAATGAAATCGACGTAAGGGCATTTTTTTTTCACCATATATATTAAAGTGTAAAATTAACGTGCGTAGGTAAACTAAAACACAAAATTAAACAAGTTAAATCCGTTCTAGAGCAATCCTCTGTTTTACTTTCATACACAAACAGCCATACAACATTTAATTTACCAAGCTTTACGTTAGGTTTACTGTTTAATTCAAAGTTCAGCGAGAGGGGTATTTACGTGGTATAACAATATAACTAAATTGTGCGAAACATTTGTGTCACGGATTTAATACACTTATATCGAAATAGCTTTTGCCTGTGGCTAATCCTGCGTGTATATCGGTCTTCGTTGTAAATAGTCCTTCTTCAAGTATCTCCATGTTAAATTTCATTAGAATCGGTTCAGCTGCTTAACGAGAAAGTATAAAAGATACACAGAGTTACTTCCTTCCAATTATGACAAAACACGACGCTGAAAAAGTATTAAATAAGTTTGAAAAGCTGTAGTCACGCGTCGTTAAAGTGTTATGGTACGTTTCTAGGTAACGTGTGACTACGGCTTTTCAAACTCATTTCATACTTTTTCGGGTAAAAATAATGTAAATAGATTTTCTAACTAATTTCAGACATAATTTGGTATGAAATTAGTTACAAAATCTAATACAGTTTTTCCTAATCCCGGTTTTAGTGCATTGTACAGGTAAACTAATTTACCATTATTTTCAGTAATATGATGTTGTTCATCAGAGGGAGTCTATTATGAGTTTATTTCACATTAACTTGTTCGTCACGGTGACCACGTTCGACATTGCAATTGGTCCACTCTGAAGTCTTCACCAATCCCAACATGGTTCGAATAAATGTAGAATAAACTCACACTAGGATCTCCGGTGATCTGTCTATTCATTTGCCTTCTAATACATAACAAATAACGATTAATATTATTATACATAGTAGCCATCGTGGATATGTAAATTAATAAAGTTCCGGCTTATTGTGAAACCCCAAAAATGTGTTGTAACGCTGAAGCGACGGCTAATCCAGAAATATTGACATAATATCTTTTGAAATTTCGTCTTTAATCTTTTAATTTCTCCTGAGCCAATATTGGCAACGGTCGCATACTTCCTCCCATTTTGGGGTGGCCAGGTAATGAGGTTAACAAGGTTTTTCCCCTCATCACGGGATGCGAAAAGTCGGAAATTAAAAATATCCCCCAGTTTCCTTACCAAACGGAGAACATTCTGTGGGAGTTTATTAAATTATTTTGTCGCGTTAATTCCGAGAATAATTCCTTGTGGAGAAGAAAAATCTTAAAGCCGGTTACCTGTGAGACTATGGTATGATTTCGACAAACTACACCACCCAAACGTACAAAAAAATATTTAAATAACTATAACCTGACTACGTAAGAAAAGGGGTCTAAATATATTCAAGACTAGCTAAATACCGCGGTGTTACCCGCGGTTATTGTTGTACCGCGAGTAACGCCGTGGGACAAAGTTAGTCTAAAAAAAGTAGCCTAAGTTACTCCCCGGATCATCAGCTATCTGCCAGTGAAAGTCCCGTCAAAATCCGTCCAGCCGTTCCAGAGGTTACCCGGAACAAACAGACAGACAGACAGACAGACAGACAAAAATTTTTTTACTACATTTTTGGTATATGTATCGTGTATTTACACTTTGCATTAAGTAAAAAGCGGTTATTTTAATATTACAAACAGACACTCCAATTTTATTTATTTGTATAGATAGAAATCCAGATATGCATAGGTACACATGGTACAAAAATGGTCAAAGTAGAGCCGTGGTCACATCGAATCCTTATGGCTTCGCCCTAGTCGGGTAAAAAGAAGTTTCATGGCTCTGTCAATTAGATAATATATTTGCGTATTCAAATAGTGATGATTATTACACGAAATTGTGAAATTATGTTTTATTATTATGTATGGCCTGCCAAAATGAATCTACTCTGCCTGATGGAAACCAGGAGTAGAGTCCAAGAGTGGCGGTCACCATACTCATTGTTCGTACAGACAATGCAAGAATGCAGCATATTGACCCACACTATGGCGGCCTAATGATGCTTCTGCATCTTTGGGCCGCCAGATTATAGGTAGATTATAGTTTTTTTACTACTTATTGTTACCTGACTTAAACCTGAGAAAAAGCGCTTAAAACCGTATACTCTTAAAGCTAAAACTAAAAAAGAAATCAACTATAAATATGCCCGTTCACTCTAGCCATAGACTAGATTCATCTACGCGCCTTTCATAACAATGGAAAATGTCAAGTGCCTTAATTAATAAGAGTCGTGTTGGTCTTTTGTTGGCGTAACAATAACTCAGAACACACTTAGCTTTCTGGGTCACCTGAGGACAGTACATATTTGGCTTCTTGTTACATATTTATAGGTAGGTAGATTCAGATAGAGTGAAGAAAAATGCATTGTGGCCGACACAGATAACAAGGGTTGTAAACATTATGAATGATGTCCAAACTAACTTTTTGAAATTTCAAACATCCCTTCCAACCACTGAAATCCCTTCATTTATGTAGTCTCTTTGACTATAGTACTTTAACAAGGTAGTAGAGCCACGCTGATTTCAGCACGAACGGGCCGGCTCGACCGGGGCGGTACTACCCTCGCACAGAAAATCAACGTAAAATGACAGCGATCATGCTGTGGTGTCGTTGGTGAGTGCGAGACCGGAGGCCCAATGATGCAGAAGCATCACTAGCCCGCCATGGTGTGGGTCACCATGCTGCTTTGTTGCACTGTCTGCATTCGCAGTATGGTGACCACCACTTTTGGATTCTACTCATGCTTTCCATCAGGCAGAGTAGAGTCATTATGGCAGGGTCAAACATAAAAAAAAAAAAAAAGTTATAATTTTTAAGACTGCTAGGTATTTAAAGTGCGCTGCTTACTTACTGTGATGTTGGTCATCACACGTATGTCCGACTAAAGCTCTGTAAGCTTTAGTTATGTCTAACTACAATTGTTAAACTGTATCCTTAAGTGTAATAAATAATAATAATTTTTATTAAAACATAAGACATATCATTTTAGAGGTTTTGTTTTTAGTTGATAACCCCAAATGTCACATTCTTATGTGATTGAAATTGAATAGGGCACAAACTGCGAATAAGAAATCGTTATTCGTAGGCCACAGAAAAGAATTATCATGTTTCAATGTTTACGTATTTGTCGGAATTTCTTTTGTAGCTGGTTGAGGAAGTACCACAGGACATTATATAATGGTTGCTATAGACTGACCGATCAAAACATCGGTTACCAAGAGCAAATAGCCATAAAGATTGATTGATGAGTTGGCTCGACGCGCACTGGACTTATTGATTTGATTTTTTTATTATATTACTTTCTGTGCTCGTATCATACTATCTGTAATAATTATTCTTTAGTTGAAGGGGAGTATTGAAGTCGCCTTTGTAGTCTGTTTCGTCATTTTTTCACAGTGTGATTATTAGGAAATACCGCCGCTATCTGGCTGTAAAGTCCGACGTGTAAAAAATATCTGTACATTACGATATCTTCTGATTTCCCGACGTTTCAAACGGGTTACACGGTCCGGTCCGCTCCGATCACGGGGAGACTGGTGTGAGCTTAGCCGCGCCCACACTTGTCAGTGGTTGTTTTTACTGACGGTACTTCTACATACGACACTTACAACCGACGACTGCACACTTTGCTATGCAGATGGGGTTGTGTCCGCTGATGACAGGATTCCAAAATGCTGATAGCCTATATCCGTCTACCCGATTGAAATTTTTATATTTCTGGATTTCGACCTATGTCATAATTGTGATAGTGAAGTGTGTTAGAAGATGTTACAGCATACTGACCAGTCCTTTGACAGATACAGCTAAGGCTTTTATGATTTGTATGCTGAATATTTAAGACTTATGTAAACTTATGTTTTACTATATTGATAACGAACTAAATTTCATCCCAATTGTTAATTTTCTTTATAGGGAACATGCCTAAATAGGCTTGCTTATTTATTTCTAAATAGTTATTTCTGGCAACAGGTAGGAACAGGTTAATCAATGTAGGTAAATACACCTAGCTAACAACTAATCAAAGCTAAAAAATTGGTAGCAAAATAAAGATTATTTAATAGATAATCTAATGGAATAGATTTGCCTGAAAAAAAAAAGAAGAATCAATAAAAAAATTCAAAAGAATAGTCATGACAGTTTTGCGATAAGCAAGCTATCATAGATGTGTTCATTAATTAATACATTTGAAAAGCACGAGTTTGATCTGGTTATCAGATGGATGTAAATCGATTTTCACCGGCTCTTAGACAAATAATTGTGGCAAAGCTCTGTAAATAAAGATTTGAAAAAAAAGGTTGCAGGACTTATTTTATTATTAGAAGCACAAATAAATTGATTAACTGTTTTAATAAACATGATTATCGGTGCATACTTTTCATGAGCCTAGAATCGTTACCTCAGTTTCCAAACCTGTTACTAGGAAATACAAAACAAAACATTTAAACGGACAATATAAAACCATAATAAGAGCACATTTCGAAAGAATTTTCTCATAATACATTTTCAATAGCCTCACAATTCGGTTTGAATACAATATTTATCTCTTGAACGGAAACATTTATTTTAAAAATGGGTTTGGCGCCTTCGCCTGTGTACCTTTTTAAGATGATTTTTTTTTAGGACGAGATAAGAATTAAATCTTAGCAAGTTAAAAAAATATGTAGAGATGCAGAGGCACAATGAACACAGACATATTAACCTTTTTTACATGTATGGTTCGGAAAAGGAATATATAATATATATAATTTTAGTGTCACGTTGTTGCTCAAGATGAACTCCGAAACTGTATAAAAACAATAATCAGGTTTTTGATTTCAAAGTGTTTTGCTGGCGTGGCTGAGTTGTGATAGTTAACATCACGCTTAGACCAACAGGAACCGAATATGATTACAAAGAGACGCATAGGAGATAGGGTGTCTCACCCCCCTTCCCCTATCCCCTCAAAGGTCGCCAACGCACTTGTGACGCCTTTGGTGTTGCAGGTGTCCATGGGCGGCGCTATCTAATCGCTTACCATCAGGCGATACGTATGCTCGTTTCCCCGCCTATTACATAAAAAGAAAAAAAAAAGAAGCTGTGTGGGCCAGCTAGTATCTTCTAAGAATGGGTTAGACAGTTTACTATCTGTACCTTGAACTATCTTTTTAAGAGAACCTTTTACAAACAATCTAGCACAAGACCGACTTACCTATTGAACTAGTGGTTAGTGACCCCAACTGCTAAGCTCTATGTCGCAGATTCGATTCTCACTCAGGTCAAAACTGTTTGTGCGCTTAATACGATCGCTTGTTCTGTGTTTGGGTGTAATTTGTCCTCGAAATGACTGTATTTAAAAATATATGTATAACTAGCTGAACCTCGCGGTGTTACTCGCGGTACATACGACAATAACCGTAACACCGCGGGGCAAAGCTAGTCTAAAAAGTTAGCCTAAGTTACTTATTACATCAGCTATCTGTGTGTGAAAGTCCCGTCAAGATCGGTACATCCGTTCCAGATATTAGCCGCAACAAACAGACAGACGAAAATTGTAAAAAATCTTATCTTTGTATTTGTACCGTGTACATATGTATTTAGTAAAAAGCGGTTATTTCAATTTTATAAACAGACACACCAATTTTTATACGTATAGAAAACTAGAAGTCTGGTAACTATAGGACATGCTTCGTGGGACAGACTGTACCTGACAGCCGTGTGTGGAATATGAAAATATTATTATTTATTACCTTCTCAGATATCAGTCGTTTATGAGATATTTAATTTCCAGATCGCGGAGAGTGGTGATGCATAGAGTGCTGCGCTAGGTGATGCTAAGCGGCGCTATCTTGAGCGCAGCGCCGGTGTCTCTGCGCGGCCTGGCGCCTGGCCTGCCAGCCGCGCGCCCCGCGCTCCTCGCAGCCCTCGTCATGCATGCCTTGCACGACCACCGCGTCGATGATGATTCCAGCTTCATAGGTTAGTAACTTACTTCTATTACTGCAACAGGTAGTAGAGCCACGTTGATTTCAGCACGAACGGGCCGGCTCGACTGGGCCGGTACTACCCTCGCACAGAAAATCAACGTAAAGTGACAGCGATTGTGCTGTCGTGTTTCGTTGGTGAGTGTGAGACCGGGGGCCCAGTGATGCAGAGGCATCACTAAGGTGCCATGATGTGGGTCACCGTGCTGCATTGTTGCATTGTCTGTACGAGCAATGAGTATGGTGACCAGCACTCTTGGACTTTGCTTATGCTTTCTATCAGGCAGAGTAGAGTTATTTCGCCAGGCCATACATAAAAAAATAAATAAAGAATAACTCTGTGGGACTTATTTGCTGACCGTTAAATTTCAATAGGAACTCTATTAGACTTAGAGAGACTTAATCTTTTACGATTCACAATACTCTTATAATGGGACTTAACAAGACTTAATTTTGCTGACGCGTGACTAATATTGGTATAATTTATACATCAATCCACTATGATCCAGGATTATTTAAGCGGGATGTGAAAAAGCATTTCTAGGCCACCATAGTGTGGGTCACATACTGCACGTCCACGTTCGCACTGAGTATGGTGGCCACCACTCTTGGATTCTACTCATGTTTTCCATCAAGCAGAGTAGAGTCATTTGGGCAATTCTTAAAAAAAAAACAATTAACCCGAAGTATCGGATATACGAAAAAAGTAATCAGGTAATCATAAATATTATCGTGATTAGGCCTATATCACATGACATTTTGGGCAATTCTTAAAGTAAATTTTAGTTTAGCCGTGGGGAGCCACGCTTCGGCATGAGTCTGCTGGTTCGACCGGAGTGATATCACGGCCTCACAGAACACCGGTGTGAAATAGTGCTTGCGCTGTGTTTCACCGAGTGAGTGAGGATACCGGAGTTCCATAACCCAAACCCACTCCCCTATCTACCCTCCCCATCCCCCAAAGGCTGGCAACGCACTTGTGATGCCTCTGGTGTTTGCAGGTGTCCATGGGCGGCGGTAATCGCATACTATATACGGCGATACGTCTGCTCTTTAATTACATATGCCATAAAGAAAAAATATAATTTCAAAGATCCTTCGTTACCCATGAAAGGTAATGTTAACTCGAACCGACTAGAATCACACTGTAGCAGGACACTCTTAACTAGAATCTCTCAAAACTCATAAAGGCTTAATTTGTCTCATACTACTTTGTACCTATGACACTGTATGAAACTTTGTAGTTTTCAAAGTTAATAAGTCAAAGGAGAAATAAACACGCCAGTCATAATAGCTAGTTAGTTAGTAGTCATAAAATCCTGAAACTGAAAACGTAATTTCTGCAATAACTTCAACATTAATCGTTTAATGATTAGTAATTGTTAGCACATATTTACAATTTCTACATGCAAAATTGAGTCAACTATAGTTTTTACTTTCTAGGAAGTATTTGTTGGCCGGGTCATTTATAATATAGACTATGTTTACCTACTAATATGTGGTTTTATACATTAATGTCATGCAAATAACTGATACTTGTTCTGAAGTTTTAAGCCTGGGACAGACAAGGCGAGACTGCGACGCTTTGGCGGCATCATTTCATATTAAGTACTAACCACACCACCTCTAGTCAATCCTCCAGTTTAATTATGACTAGTTGAACCCCGCGGTGCTACCCGCGGTTATCGTCGTACTGCAAGTAACGCCGCGGGACAAAGTTAGTTTAAAAAAAGTAGCCTAAGTTACTCCCTGGATCATCAGCTACCTGCCAATGAAAGTCCCATCGAAATCCGTCCAGCCGTTCCAGAGATTACCCGGAACAAACAGACAGACAGACAGACAAAAATTTTCTTAACTACTTTCTTGGTATATGTACCGCGTATACATACATATGCATTTAGTAAAAAGCGATTATTTTAATATTACAAACAGACACTCCAATTTTATTTATTTGTATAGACTAGTTGAACCCCGCGGTGCTACCCGCGGTTATTGTCGTACTGCAAATAACGCCGCGGGACAATGTTAGTCTAAAAAAATTAGCCCAAGTTGCTCCTTAGATCATCAGTTATCTGCCTCATATAAGGAGTTATTAAGGCTACTTTTTTTAGACTAGTTTCGGACCGCGCTGTTGCCCGCGGAATCACAATAACCAAGGGTAACACCGCGCCAATAAAATAGTCGTTAAAATTCATAGACAAACAGTAAAGATAATTTGTGCATGTAACTGCAAGGTGAATTGTGAGCTATACTTACAAATGAAACAAGAAAATGCTAATATAATAAAAGAGTGTTATTTATTTTGGATACTTTAACTACTAAAAAGGTATTTTACAATAAGTTAACACGATATCTGGTAACAATGTTGTGGTCATAAATAAACCGTAAATTTCACCCTGCCAATCGACCTAATAAAGACATCGGGGTCAGATCAGCGTTTTCTTATCTGTATTTATGATTGAACTCATAACCTCTGACTAACAGACAGGATTACTAATCCCTACACCAAAAGGCCAGACTAGTTTCATATGTGGCGTCATAAGTAAACTATTCTAGTTTCTAGTATATCATTTTTAAATTAAAAAAGACAGATACACCCACGTTAAACTCCTGCTATCGACAAAATTCCCCTCGAATTAATGAATTCGCCCGTTGCGTTGTGACCCCAGCAGATCTTATCAGCATTCGCAAGGTTGGGTTATCGTACCATCTAGTGTCAACACACCCATCACCACGATATACACAGATTATATTATTATTTTGTCGAGTGGGTTTTACCCTGTCTTATCTAAGGGATAAGCTTACGACACTGTCACTTAAAATAATATGGTATTTTTTAACTCTATGCACTTTAACCAAATTCGTACATATAACATACTGTCTAGTTCCAAACTAGACAGAATATAAATTATGGATACTAGACAACTGAATTAAATATTATTTTATTTGTAAATACATAAATACGTACCTACATATTATACATAGAAAATACACAAACTCCAAAACAAATATTTGCAGATGATAAACATTTAGTCCGACCGGGAAATCAAACCCTAGGCCTCATCTACAGCAGTCCAGTACGCTACCACTGCGCCAACAAGACAGTTGTACATTGGCAGATTAGTCTGCCAATATACAACTGTCTTGTTGGCGCAAAGGGCATTCTCGGCCTCTCAACCTATGCGTGCTGTAGAAATCTTGTAGTTAATGTACAGATGTTACTACCAGTGAACAAAAATATAAATCGTTTAAAAAGGTGCATATTTTCACTGATGTGTGTATTGCATATGTGTATGTATACAGACATACAATACACACGTCAGTAATTACAGACAGGTGTCTGTATCGCAAGTGATAATTATGTTTTAACGTCAAAAGGGGTAAACCAGCAGAGGGGTCATCATGAAGCATGAAAGTAGTGACTATCTCCGCTCATTTGCACTTACAACCAAAGGGTTAACTTTCGAGTATGTTGGGGTAGCTTACAAAATAATAATAGCATTTAAAAACTGTTACACTCGATAAACTCACATGAGGAATAACAGAAATATAGACTTATACACAAAATAAACAATATTTATAGAAAATAAATAATAATAAAAAAATTAAGTCGGTTACAAGTAAGCAATCAAAGTTATAAAATCAAACTTTAGAAATAACGAGTAGTTTTATACGCAAACTAGCTGACCCACGCAACTTCGTTTGCGCCTTATATTGCCCGTAGCGTGAAAATTTCCCCCGTTTTTGAAACATTCTTCATTGTTGCTCCGCTCCTATTAGTAGTAGCGTGATGATATATACCCTATAGCCTTCCTCGATAAATGGACTATCCAACACCGAAAGAATTTTTCAAATCAGACCAGAGGTTCCTGAGATTAGCGTGTTCAAACAAACAAACAAACAAACTCTTCAGCTTTATATATTAGTATTTTTAATAGAGGTTTTAAGTTTAGGTTATTTTTTTGTAAGAGAACTAGTTCTATTTTAAATTAGTTAGATAGATAGATAGATAGGTATTCTTTATTGTACACCATAAAATGAAATATACATCGAAGACAATAACAAACAAAAACAGTGGTACAATGGGCGGCCTTATCGCAGACTGCGATTTCTTCCAGGCAACCTTAGTTAGGTTTAGGTAAACGAGCGTATGCAGAGAAATAACAGTGTACATGACATGTGCGCATAATATAAAAATTACGTGTAACCTTGCGACATGCAAGAAGTGTAAAATTACATATTTACATAAATCTAGTTACATTACTATGCTACTGTTTACTAATTTATGCTTATTTTTTTTTTTTAATAATGTTATCTCAGTATGTATACCCACGGCAAAAGAAGTATCTGGTTAGGTATACACCTGTGTGTTATACCGGGAAGCATACTGTCATACGTGTAGGTATTCTATACAAATAAATAAAATTAGAGTGTATGTTTGTAACATTAAAACAACCGCATTTTACTAAATGCATAGGTAAGTACACGGTACATATACCAAAAATGTCGTTTAAATTTTTTTTGTCTGTCTGTCTGTTTGTTCCGGGTAATCTCTGGAACAGCTGGACCAATTTTGACGGGACTTTCACTGACAGGTAGCTGATGATCCAGGGAGTAACTTAGGCTACTTTTTTTAGACTAACTTATTTTACGCGGTGTTACCCGCGGTTATTGTTGTACCGCGGCGTTACTCGCGGTACAACAATAACCGCGGGTAACACCGCGGGGTTCAGCTCTAGTTGTAAATATTGGAAGTAGGTCATATGGTGACGGGTGAAGACTACGGAGTTTCAACACTCATATTAACCCATGGCTGTAGTAAGAAGCGACTAAGGAATCAAACTATGCAGAATAACATCGCTGCAAAGACAAGAAGGCCACGCTGATTTCAGCACGAACGGGCCGGCTCGACCGGGGCGGTACTACCCTCGCACAGAAAATCAACGTAAAATGACAGCGATCATGCTGTCGTGTTTCGTTGGTGAGTGCGAGACCGGAGGCCCAATGATGCAGAAGCATCACTAGCCCGACATCAGGCAGAGTAGCTTCATTTTGGCAAGGTAAAAAAAAAAAAAAAGTCTTTATACAAACCCGTCTGGTCAACGTGGTATAAGCAAGCCAAAACCTCTTTTCTAAGGAGAGTTCAGTAGTGTAATGTTAGAGGATTTTAATTAATCAATTGTAAATAATTATTTTTTCATTCCATTTATAACCGACTTCAAAAAAAGGAGGAGGTTTCTCAATTCGACCGTTTATATATATATATATATATTTTATAGGTGTGTTCGGGGATAACTTCGTCGTTTATGGATCGATTTTGATGATTCTTTTTTTAATGGAAAGGAGATGTCCAAACGGTGGTACCATAATAAGGACATTAATATCTGATAATGGCATCCAAGAGAAATCGAGTCGAACCTTGAAGTCGGTTTTATTTTTGTTAAAATTGTACTTGTTTGGAAATTATAATTCTTTAAAAAACCATACCTACCAATAAGCCATTTAAATTACAGAAACTTAACCCAAATATTTCGTTTACAATGTGTACCTCTCAAACATTTCAATTCTATACAAACTTGTTTATCTTTTTTTAAAGTTGACAACCCTGTGTGGCTATACTATTTTGTTAGTCTGACTACAAAGATAGACTACTATCCTCCTCCAATGAATGTCGAATCACCCTCTTTGAAGTCAAGATAGCACTTTATTATTATACTTCAAAATGACGAGCACACTCCTAACAAGAAAATATTTTGAAGAAAACAAACATGTTCCCTCTAAATTACATACAATGATGTTGAATAAAGACTAAATTGGGATAAAAAATATCAACTTATTAAGAACTTTTAAGCTTACTGACGGATACCAGACATCATCAAATAGTATTTACTGTGAGTTTGAAAACGTTGAAGCTAACAAAAAACACGGTTTTTAAATAAATTTCCAACCCCTATGTTACACTCTCATAACCCCTTTTTGGTGCCCACCTAAAAAACCTAAGAACCGGAACGGTTAGTTTCAGTTGTGCTTCGATCAAGTCAGTGAATCAGTCTTTTAGATTTTTCTTATAATAGATATACTTTTGATGATACTTTTAATATTCCTCGAAAAAAGAGAAAAAAAACATTAATTTCTAAGAACCTTCAGATATACCTGCCTAATTTCTGCCATTTCAAACAACTTTTGGACCCTCAAATGTTGGAAAAAGTGGAATAAATTTATTGGTTTATTTTATATTTATGTTATTAAGGTCAGAAAACAAAATTATATCAGGTATATCTTGGTAAGTCAGAAGAAAATAAATGAGATAGGTTAGATTATGTATGCTAGCTAAGTTTACGTACATAAATGTGTTTATGACAACGGATTGTTGATTTCATAATCTTCAGCTAATTCGTACTTTATAGCGCATTACTCAGAGTTATTTTTTGCATGAGTCTTTTATCTGTTGTGTGGTATCAGTACAGTCATCTTGTACCTTCTGTTTTACCTTTAGTAATATATAATACAAAAACTTTGTATAAAACATTGTTCGTGTCCACTATATATATCTTTTTTGTCGTGTAAAATTAACATTTAATAAGACGTACTTTGATTCCTCAAGCATGTCCATAATACCTACTTTTAGTTGTAAAAAATGCATGATCTTTAAAGTTTTAAAAATAAATAATGAGGTTTTGAAACTAGGCTATATATATATCTCGGAGTGGTATCTATTCAATCACAAATAAGACTCAAAATTCTTTGTCAAATACGTAGCTCTATGGAAAAAACTCAATAAGGAAGTTGATACACTGAAAACTTCTAGAATGAGTCGCATCGAGTGTCATTTGGTTTCAGAAGTCATTTTTTGTTGTTTCACAATCTTAAATTAAATTACCTTGTTAAAATGGAAATCTAGCAATTCAGTTTCATAGGGATTTCCCCCAACAGATTTAGCTATAATTAGGAAATACTACTCAGAAACTAACAAGCTTGCGTTCTACTCAACTTTACTTTAGGATTACTTACAATTTTATTTTTAATTCATTTTGGCTTGTAGTTTTCCAATCATATTCCTAGCCTTTAGTATTCCCTTATTCCTAAAATTATTTGGGGTTAGCTACTAGTTCAAATGGTTTTACCGGAATGTCAGTTTTTACACGAAGCGATTGGCATCGGACCTCCGCTCCGCAACTCTAGGGCGAACTGAGCCACGGTTTTAAAGATATTTGATATCAAGTCTTTTTAATTGTGTAAGTAGTAAAAAAACAAATAGATATATACATAGAAATATATTATAAAATAAAATATTTGAAAACAACTAAACAATGTTCCGAATTAAAACCATATATTTTGTACCTAAATCCAAACGGATTTACTAAAAGAAGTATTGAAACTTTTTAATAACTGCTATGAGGCAGTTCATGTAAAAACCTTATTATACTGGTTTTTAGTGTATCTATGTTTTGTAGGTTTAAATATAAATGTGACAATCCTCTGACCAAATCAGTTTTGCACATACATTCCGGTATTGCATTCTAATTAGTATGTTAACTCTAATTGCGAGATAGAAGATTAGGATTTGCTACATAATTCAACTTATTTACGCTAGATGTCGCTAAAATAAATTTACTTTAAGTGCATGTCAATGAGGCGTCTCCGTTTCACTCACAAATCTAATTTAGTTTTATTTAGATGTGTCGTGACGTTGTTCAGAATAAATAAAATCAAAATTAATATATTATATTACATACATACATTTACTAAATACCAATAACTCGCAATAGCAACTCTGTAACGTATTTTACCCGAAATAGTCCGATGGAGTCACGCAAGCCAGCCCTATCGGCAGACATCTTGGCGCCATAC
Source organism: Spilosoma lubricipeda (assembly GCA_905220595.1). Taxonomy (NCBI): domain Eukaryota; kingdom Metazoa; phylum Arthropoda; class Insecta; order Lepidoptera; family Erebidae; genus Spilosoma; species Spilosoma lubricipeda. Next base: position 15,519,025 of record HG992294.1, on the reverse strand, counting down.
CTCCCTCTGCCCCGTAGCCACCCCACCGCACCCCCTCTGACGTCTGTCCTTGGTGCATTGTAGATTCATATTCTGAACGCCTACCAACTATGAACTCCTAGTAATTCCTATTTTTTTACTTAGTCACTGCGTAATGCGTTGTCTCTTTCTCTCCTATTTACGTCACAGGTCAACAAAGGTCAATCGTTCGTTTAGTTTTGACGGCTGTCTGGCGGGTTTCATTTTGTTTAGGAATGAGCCCAATCTTTGTCGATTCACATTTATGTGAGAACTTTTTGTTTTGATTTTGATTAAGAAATGTGTATTTAGATTAAATATTTCATAGCACTTGAAATCAACCTTATCGCAATAGAAATACGTTTCAGATTGTAAAGTTTGGACAATATAGTTTAACTGCGCTAGGGGAAGGGTAGATCTAAAGATTGGGATAACAACAAGTTCTGGATGCAGTTATTGCGAGTTAGAATATTTCATACTGGCACAAATTACAAATCATTGAATTCAGAATGAATGGGCTCGTAAGTACTTATAATGTAAACGCGAAAGTTTGTAAGTATGGATGTATATTTGTTACTCTTTCACGCAAAAACTACTGAACGGATTTGGATGAAACTTTACAGCTTTATAGCTTATACATCAGAATCACATAGGCTGCTATTTGCCGCGATAACCGACATATACACGAACGGAGCCGCGGGCAACTACTAGTAAATATATAAATCTTAATATAAGTTGGTACGTATGGCATTCAGTGCTTCAGCTTAAAAAAATATATTTGATTTTATATTTTATATAATTGATTGGGTTTTTTTCATTATTATTTACTTTTTAAAGGGAACTCAGGTTATTGTGTCTGGGATTTTTTCATTTATTATTTAATTTTATACTTTTTATAGGTACTAATTGTAATGGAGGTTTTGTTAAGTTGTTAACATAGATTCTGGTCGAAATTTTTCAAATTTATATGTAAGGTAAAGATTACATTTAAGGTCAAGCTTGTTCGCTTTGATTTTACTAACTGATTACTAATTTTTTTTCTACAAGTAATATTGTCACTTAATGGTCAGATTTTCACCACACTAATTGGGTAAATTTGCTAACATTTGGATTTCAATCCTTATTTTGTCCCACCACATATATTTGTAGATATTGGGTATTTTCCCCACTTTTACCTCCAGAGTTTTTTCAGGGCTCAACCGACTTTTATTGAACATATTATTTTATAATGTGCACGTGATGCGCATACTCATCATAACTTCCGAAAAAGGGGCGCAATTTTTTTGTGTCACGTATTAATATACATATAGATAGACATTCTTCTGAAAACGCACTGTTGTGGTGTTGCCAGGCTCTTAAGAGAACAGTTACCACATGAAATTATATAATTAGTCTGTTAGTATAAATAAAAATGTTTTCGGGCCAAAGAGTCACTGTTCTCGATAAATCATCGAACGTTTTTTTCAACTAGGTAGTGTATCCTTAGGCATATAGTACTAAATCCAACTTATTTGTTTAATATACCGTCATAACATCGGGAACTATACCAGGTATCACCAGTCGATACTAAACTTGTTGTTTGTACGTACATTAAACAAAAACTGTGACTAAACAATGTCGATATGAGTTCATACCGGGCTATAGATCATTATGTGCGTTATTTTGGCGGTCATGTTGCGCACGAGCCGGTCACGAATCTGCACTATTGTCGCAATACTTCTTAATTTTTTAAAATACTTATGTCAAGAATGCCTTCCCAACATTCTGTCAGGTCTGTTGGGGTCATTATTTGACATTGGCACGACCTTCTTTTTAGTCTTTGTATCAATAAACAGGTTGGCTTTTCTATTACCTATCTATCTAAATACTAAAGTTTAATGTTTTGAGAATATCTGCATCAAAAACATATATATTTTTAAATAAATTTCAGATTCTGAGATCTTTAGGTAAATGTGTGGACTTTAGGTCTATTTTGTGTTCAGTTTAACTAGCTTTTAAACTTTCACATTCCGTGATGTACATACAAACAGACCTTTGCAGTACATTTCATTTCTTAGTTTCTCACAAAATTCGGCTGAAGTTTTTCAAGTCTTGTGATTAAAAGACAAGCGTAGCCGTACCAAATGTTCATCTTCCCTTTATTAATATTTTAAGTACTCCTGTAGCTGGGTTGCAATAGATTCATATTTTAATAGTCGTACGTTTTACGATCACGAAATATGCTCGCAATGTCCGTTCGTCCGATCAAAGTACTTCCAGAAATAGCCCAACTTAACCCGGCAATCGAACCCATTAGGACCAACCTCAAACCGATGGCGCAGATACTACATTTACTGACAATTAATACTATTCATAATTAATTCTCCGGCCATTTCGGTCTACTTCAGTGTGGGCCGATTTAGCCACTGGGAAATGCCAGATAAATATTTGAACGATTGTCAGCGCTTGGAATAAGCTGACAGCGAGAAACATAATTATTTTACCAAAATATACTCGTAGTATCAAAACTGTTTTTATAAGTTTATTTGTAGATCTTCTTACTAGTGCAGTAAAGTCCAATTTCAAAGGAACGCGAATATTTATGCTAGCTCATAGCAGATCCAGCTTATGACTTAGAGGGTATCATTTTTAATCAACTATCAACCACCTTTAATCGTCCACTGCTCTTATAGGTATCTTCTTGAAAAGGAGACTTTAATTTATAGGTATACCACATTCAAGCCAGACTGGTTTTGAACCGACTTCAAAAAAGGAGGACGTTATCAATTCGACTGTTTTTCTTTTTAAGTTGGTTACCTTATAACTTTCAACTGGGTGAATCGTTGCTTATATTTTTTGCTAAGCTGGTGCTGCCCGTGTGGTCCCATTTCAATTTAGTCCGTAATTGTGGTAAATAGGGTACAAAGTTTTTGCTTCACAAATTTATACATAGATTTTCAAAGACTGCGTTGTTTTGAGTGCCATGAAGAATTTAACTCTGTCCTTAGTTATTACATAGTCAAACACTCTCACACTGCTCTACAAAGATCAAACACAACAGATCAGAATGTCGGGCAATACGTAATTTTGGCGGCCATTTTGAGCCAGACTAAGGTGACGTGATGTGATCACGACTTGGTATTATTGTTTGTTTGTAGACAATTATTTCCTTGACGATTTTTGCGACTGATCATATTGATCTTGAACATTATTTGATTCCACAAACCGAGACGCCAAGGTTGCACCAGGTTTGCCCAAAATTGGAGTACCCGAGGGCTTCATTCAGCAGTGGTCTTCAAAACGCTGAGAAGATGAACCTAAAGTAAATCCTTTTATATATTAACATTTTAAACGTTGGCATTTTATACTATTAATAGCTTCAAACTGTGTGAGATACACATGGCTCTGTAATTCCAAATAAGGTTGTTGATAAACATACACATAAAGGTATATTTTTAAACGTAAATATACATGAACATGTTCATAATACCTTCTACTAGGTATTAGTTCAGTCTAGAAATCAAGACCATGACCTCTGGCTCTACGTGCGTCATGGATGATAAAATTTGTTGCTTGTTTAAATTATAATTTTAAATAAAATAATCTTTAATCTTGATAAAACTACCTCGTGCATATGGTTATATTTATAATTATTAGTCACTTCTTGTATTGTAGGTGATTGTAGTTGGGGTAGGTAAGTAAATACTTTATGAATCACCATTCACTACAACGCTTTTGTACTTCACTAATTTATTAAAGACTAGCTGAACCCCGCGGTGTTTCCAGCGGTTATTGTTGTACCGCGGGTAAAGCCGTGGGACAAAGCTAGTCTAAAAAAAGTAGCCTAAGTTACTCCCTGGATCATCAGCTCCCTGCCAGGGAAAGTCCCCTCAAAATCCGTCAAGCCGTTCCAGAGATTACCCGGAACAAACAGACAGACGTATTGGTATATGTACCGTGCATACATACATATGCATTTAGTAAAAAGCGGTTATTTTAATATTACAAACAGACACTCCAATTTTATTTATTTGTATAGATAAGCGGTTTTAGTCCCGCGAGTATTTCATGGAACGCTTTCGTACCAAACGGGGACCTATTTTCTGAGTAAAGTTCAGAAATGCATAAAGAAATAAGTTAATACATATCTTGCAATAGGCATAAACTTTTAAATCTTAAGAAAATTGCCAAGTTAATAGAACAGGTTTATGTACGAATGCGTTCTGTTTGTCTGCTGTATTTCTTTTATGGACTAGAGGGGCAAACGAGCAGACGTATCGCCCGATGATAAGTGATGACCGCCGCCCATGGACACTCAACACCAGAGGCATCACAAGTGCGTTGGTGATGGTGTCTGGGCCTCCAGTACTTGGTTTCCGTTTGTCTTCTTGACTTTGTTTTATGTGGTTTTTATATTTCTATCTCATTAGACACAAAAATCAAAGACAACTTTAAAAATCATGTGGAGAAAACAACATTCTTTACATAATACTGTGGAGTGTTACAAACATCAAATATATTTCTCCAAGAACCGACATAAAGTTTCGTTAAATCATTCTGAAAATGAAACTGACCTCAGTAAAATTGCCATAAACAAAAATATTTATGTAAAAGCCGCCATATCTAGTTATTCTCACCTGATTAATAAGAAATGTACGGCTTTTGCCCCCACCCCCACCTGCGAATTCACCCTATAACCCCCACTTTCAGCTATGACTCATACTACTAAGGATTTTCCAAGCTGCAATCTCATAAACTAAACGTCACAACTGCAGGAAAGTTTCAAACGACTTTCAACTCAAATGCTTTCCAGATAAAACGAGTCGGTAAATAAAGTAATTTTAGCTTTTAAGGGTGAAATTTCTGTGAACTGTGATCTCAGTTCATTCATGTCGGTTGGTCTGCGAGTGCGTGGTCGTTGCTTCGGTTTTTGAGATAACTTTTTAATGTGTATATTTTATGATAACCCTGTAATGTGCCGGTTTTTAATTTTCTCGGGATTGTACAGTTACGTCTTAAAGAAACCTATACCAAAAAGTAAGTACTGTCAACTTTCTATTTCCCTTTATAATAAGGGTGTTTTGGTCACGAATGTACTAATATGTGACGTCATTTGCAAGTTGCCGAAGTGCGGGCGTCAAAACAATACACATGTCGAAATGCCTTTTCTGGTATGAAAACTCTATAATTTAGGGATCTCTTAACCTTCTCCATGAATCATTATTAGATTAAAATTCTTGAGAATGTATAGTGGCAGCACTGGATCCTTATTAAATCATCATTTTGTTTCTACTTAGCATAGTTTGTAATAATAATAAAAATGTTAAAATAAAATCAAAACTTCTACAGGTTGTATGAATCGTATTTTTGCGTGTTATTATTCTGTTCCACATTGGCATTCGGGTTGAACAAACTCTTATTGAGTCAAAACATCCATCTCCGATAGATCAGTTTGATGCTACATCACGTTATGTACCTAATCTAAATTAATCAAAGTAGCTAGTATACGATACTCTATTGCAAGAATTATCGGCGTCTGTTTATAGCCGTTTTCATCTAATCGCAGTAACCACTACGTGTTCTCTTACAGAACAGAAACTAATCTATCTATATTTAAGTACAGAATTTTGTTAGTGGTTTAGTTAGCTTAGTTCTAATAGTTAGCTCGCTTAGTTGTAAAGTGTTGAAAATACAAATTGTAGGTTTTCATTGCTTAAAAGTGCATCTGCCAAAGTGTATGGTAAATTTTTTAATTGTGTAAATTGCGTGAAGTACGGGTATAAATTGAAATAAATTATTTACATACAAATTTTAGTTTTAAACTCGCTTCAAACAGAGATTTTCTAGACTGACTTTTTACTTACTGTTACCATGGTCAATGTAATGAAATACATACAGATATGTATATATATTTACACAGGTATCTTTCCTCTTGGCATCCTGCAATCTGAGTGTAATTTCGGGAGAAGGGACGGAAGAGTGTAACAGGAAATTAAGGTCTCGCCCCGGTGATAGAGTTGATGTTAGGTATCAAAGGTTGCATTTGTGTAATACTCGATGAGCTACTGGCCCGTGGTAACTGAATAGAAAAGATAAGCAATCCTAGGTGGGTCAATCTATGATGGGACATCATTCTTGACTTATTGAGAGTCAAGAGACTTATTGACCCCTCCGTGCCTTATACGAGAAGAAGAAGAAGAAGGATAAGCCTTAACAATAGTTACAGGAAGTAAGGGCCCTAAAATCATTCGACAGAATTTCGATGTCGCCTAGCAGGGGCTTTTGGAAAACCTCATGGGTGCTCATGCTCATTTGATGACAAGAAGTAGTGAACAAACATCTGTGTTAGTGCGGGAATGGAACCCGCGACCCTTGCGTCTCAACCAGCGCTCTAAACTACTGCTCTAAATGGGTAATGAAAAAACGCCCATCCCTAAAAGGCGACTACTGCTCAGCACCCACTGTTTATTTCTCATGGGTGTTCGAGCCCCTGAGCACCCACGGAGTCGGCGCCCCTGTCGCCTAATACTCAGGTTGTTGAGGTCTCATGGCAGTCGCTCAACGTAAAATATGGGAGTTCAACCTTCTCGTATTCCTTATACCTTATCTATCAATGATGTAAACTTAAAATAAACCCCTAAAAAAGGAACGGAGAAAGACATTTGTGTAACACTGTATAACTTTTCTAATGTTGATTTTTTTTATTGAAATCGGTAAGTTTTATAAACTTATAAAGCCTCCTTTGGACTCTTTCGCATTTAGATAAAAATACATTTGACCCTTATAATAGTTATAATGTATTTTATTATATTTTTATGTGTATATCTGACAAAAGACAACATAAGTGACGAGTCGCCGCCGCCCTGAGCAAACTGAATAAGTAATGTAATTTTTTATGGACGTGTTATTAATGTATTCATCATTGATTTCCCATTAAGGCGTAAAGAGTGCGTCGTTCCTCGTTCAATTCTCAGGTTTAGATTCATGAATACCTAAGGTTTCCGAGAATTGAAAAGTGTGTTAGTCATACTGATTTTAAGGTTATAACCTTCTGGGAAGAGGTTGGTTTATTGATTTCCCTTTCCATAGAAATAAATGGAGAATTGTAACAAATGAATCAGATTGTAGCGGTATCTAGTACAGATAATCAGTACTTCTTTGCAACTATCAATGCTGTATCGCGCAATGTAAGTTTTCACTATTATAGATTTAAAACTTTCCTATGAAAATTATTTACCAGTGGCCAACTAAAGATAATAACAACACTAAAGTATTTTCTAATTTTCCAATTGGAATCAGTTGTTTCTGAGATTAGCGCGTTAAGTTTAATACACAAACAAATTCAACAATGAATATTATTAGTAGAAATTTTGTCGTAGTAATACGGATGCATTCTCTCACAGAAGCAAAAGGTAGTATCACCATATGCCATGCGTGTTTGATGCAATCGTTACAACTACGTAATAAGTGACGGTCTAGTGGACATTGCGCGTCAAATGCAACTGTCCCAAATACTCACATGTCATACTTGCACACGTCCCATTAGGACAGTGGCCATTATGCCACAGAGTATTTAACCACCTTTAAAAAGTTTTGACAGGCCAGTTGGAATAGTGCCGATCTTGACTGCCAAAACAGATACTGTGATTTCGATTTTCGAACAGACAAATATTATGTGATCTGCGCGAACATTTATTCTATGTCTGGGTGTATTTATTACATTCAGTATTATGGGATGTTCCATAGCAGAAACTGACATGGTTGAGGAACAAGCGACTTACAAATTACTTTAAAAGCAAAACTGAGCAAAAGCTTGAAAATATATACTGTGAAAATATTACCCTCTGTTCGATATGTAGAAAGAGAGATAAGCGGAAAATCTTTCTCAGAAATTGCTTGGAACATTGTGTTAAGTACCGTTTAAGCTCTGACACTATTATTACTACACATATTTCAAATAAACAGCTACGAAGTACAAATATGTTTATAGCAAGAAAGAAAATACAATATCAATAATCATTACACAAATTAACCAATCGAATCAAATCCTTGCACCAATAAAATACATTATTCGTTCGATAGCATGTTTCTGTTCAATAAAACGCTTATGTGTACATGGACTAAACAGTAGGGCGGGCGCCCCTCTACCTCAGTCTGCAACTGACCGGTAACGAGGCCGAACGTGCGCGGTTGCCTTTGCTTACGAAAGAAAACAGAGAGGTGCCGAAGTGAATTCTGTCAAAAATATCGTGTGACATTTTGATTAAAAGGTTCTGGCGGGAGTTTTTAATCATCAAATTTTACTAAAAAAATAACCTTCTCTAAGAAGATTATAAAATTTTTTAGTTAATTTGTAATGTGTAATAGCGTGCGTTGTGAGAATTTATAGGATAGACGCTCCAAGGAAATTTGTTAATCGTGCAGTTAATTTTACCTGCGTTACGTGAGAGAATAATGTTCTTCGACGAGTAAATACGTATTTTTCCTAATTTATCGGTTTTTACTCGGTAGTGTTGTGCAAGTGTACTTCTTAGAGCATAGTGTACTTAACTACTTTATGATCGAACGCGTGGCTTGGTAAATAATTAAGTTATGCGATTACCGTTCGATTATGAAGAAGTTTTTCATAGTATTTATTTGCCTTCATAACAGCGATAATAATAATTACATCATGACTGAAGCGGAACAAATGTGCAACTCCTTGATTAACAAATATATTAAATCTAACACTATTTTTAGTTTTCAAAAAAAGTATATTTATTAAAATTCGCATATTATTAGAATATGGCCTCATGTATTTTTATATTTTACAGTTTCTCAACAATCAATTTAAAAACCTTATTTTGAAGTGTATTATACTTTAATTACGGAAATAAATTTTATTAATCCTGCATTTGCCAGTTATGCCTCATTGAGATAAAATAATTTTTAGACTTTATTTCAAACTAGGTTAAAAAAAAACAGACATGTGTCATGGTAAGGGCGACATTCTTTTGGTGACCGAACCTAAAGTCCAGCTCCCGCTGAGATCGAGACACCTGGCGATCCCTAGTAGAAATTTAATAAATACAGTTAATATTGGTCTTCTGTGGTGCTTAATTTCTTCTGATTATTGTATCAAACTTACAATAACTATTATTATTTTTAAACAAATGTGGAGCACTGAGAATTAATGTCAAATTCGTATTATATACATTTATACATAGGCACAAGTGGTTTATTCTTCTTTTGATGAAATGGCAACCAGCCGAATCTCTCGGATCAGCTATTTCTGCCAATGTCAAGTGTTTATAATCTTCAAATCATAAGTCTTCTTCTTCTGTTTTTGATGAAATGGCAACCAGCGGGATCTCTTGGCTCAGCTATTTCTGCCAATGTCAAGTATTAATAGTCTTCAAATCAAAAGTCTTTAAGTCTTCGTCGTGATGAAATTAATGTTATAAAAATTATATATAAAATAAGGATGAGATGAAATTGGGACCGTGTTGCGAAAAAACAAAAAACGAATATCATAAGTCTTCAAGTCTTTAAGTCTTCGTTGTGATAAAATTAATGTTAAAAATCATCAACCATCTTTGGAAAAAACAAAAAAAAAACTATCACCAAGTGTTAGGAAGCTTAATGTTGATCTGTCAAAATACGGAATGTCAGGGATAGTCCGGAATATTTTGATCATTCAAAAGAAATATTGAAAATCAAATTACTTATTTCGATCATAGATTGCTGACTATGATGCTTGGACTATTACATCTACTCGATCATTCGATATCTAACTGACATAAATAATTTTAACATATTTGAACTAGCAGACGTAGGTATTTACATTAAAAACATCTCACACAAAATTAAAATAATTTATTCATAATTTACTCAATAATTTTGTCTTATCTGTTCTCATGAATATCATGTTGAATATGTCATCTATATTTTTGTTGCAATTGCGTTTAGTAACTACATGCAATAAGTAAATTCATTGTTGACATAAAAGTGTGTGTTTAAATCACTGTCTTATCATCGATTGTTCTGCTTACCTGTTTACGAAATATTTAAGTAGCGTAAAGATTTTAATGACCATGAATTTAATGGCTTGAAAATAAAATCTGATTCACAAAAACTCTTAGTAACTATCAAGGCGAAATTGTTTTGTTTTTTTTTTTTAATTTTATGCATTTAGGTCACGATGACGTTTCTTGACGGTCTAGTTTAATATAATGACTGCAGATTAAAATAGAAAACTCATTTTTAATTAGAAGTTTTCGAATGCGCCTAGTTAGCAACCGGTAATGTGATATTTATTGTAATTTTTATAAATAGTAAGTGTGAAGAAAGTGGCGCTACGGATTTTTGAATTAAATTAAAATAAAACTCGTAATAGGTAGTACTTTTATTAAAACAGAAGCTAAGAAGGTTTTTAATGCGTGTATCATTTTATAACTTTACTTATTCATACATGTGTAGATTAATATAGTTAGTAACTTTTAAAATCGCCTACTAGTAATCTAATACTAAAATTATTATACAAATTTAATTTAATTTAATTTTGTGATGACACACTTTGTTGTGTTGTGTGTTATGAAAATAGATCTTGAATTTACTTCCCTATCAGTTACTCTATTTGGTTTTAGTAAGAATTAAAAATCCAGTAAAACCTATGTTCTGGTGTACATTAAAAAAAAACAAATTAACAAGTTAATAGTCCCTCCAACTCTATTTGATGACGTGAACCGTTGACATTAACTTCCTCTATGACAGTTTAAACAGATGTAATATTAGCAAAATTATGAGATAAAATTGTACCCATGTAATAATGATGACAATAACATGATATATTATATTAGATCTTTATTTGGTACTAGCCGACCCGCGCACCCTCGTTTGCGTCTCCTATTGCCCGTAGCGTGATAATTTTCCCCCGTTTTTGTAACATTCTTCATTGTTATTCCGCTCCTGTATGTCTTAGCGTAATGATATATAGCGTATAGCCTTGCACGATAAATGGGCTATCTAACACTGAAAGAATTTTTCAAATCGGACCAGCGGTTTCTGAGATTAGCGTGTTCAAACAAACAAACTCTTCAGCTTTATATATTAGTATAGATTTAGATACAATAGTATATGTGAGTAGTAGTAGTAGTAAGAGACATAAGTATTTTGAATGTAGAACATAACATTCTAAAAAAAAAAACATGTGTCTATTTCTTTTCTATAGACCCAAAATGGTTTTATGCCAGTATTATTAATAAATTTACGGGAAAAAAATGATAGGAAGAGCGTTTTCACATTATCCGATCCGATATCGTTGTCGGGCGCCGACACCATGTCGGAGGAAGTAAAATGTATGTATTTGTCGGCTCCGATATTCGATATCGGACCGGACAATATGGAAGAGAGATACATATTTCATACATTAAATCCTTATTTATTAACTTTTTATGAAGTACTTAATTATTTTTTTCCACATAGGTACTAAACAATACTGATTGACTGAGTACTAAACTATCTTGACTGGTTAATAAACATTATGGATCATTACGCGACTACTAAACTCTTTTGGTTTTATTTCTTATAAATTTTCAACTTTCGATATTGCTAAGTACTTTTTTATTCTTTATGATGAAAATTGCATTTTGATTACGCCTTTACACTAAATTTAGCTAATTTACTAACTAAAGATCTAAAATCAGTAAGGCATCTAGAAGCTGATCTGATATTTTTGTCAGAAGTTGCAACGAAACTTTCAAGGTTGGTTTTCGCTCGAAGACCTCAAATAAGTAATGGAACTTACTTTATTCACTATTATCAGATACGTAGTTTTAAAAAAATACCTTGATTCGAAATTCAAATCACGCACGTGGCGCGTATGTTCTATAATGAGTGTATTTAGTGGGGGCAACGCACCTACTGGAACAAGGCCGGCGGAGTGCGATCAATCATAAACACCCCATTACAAACATATTTTGATCGGCCATTTTCTTTCACTTTTAATGTAGGTTAAGTAACTATGACACGCAGTTTATTGAATCATTTTGGGTTATGGTGCAAATATTTCGTGTTGTGTTAAAAGGGTTGTTTGTTTAGAAATGAGGGTAAATCCATACTATTCATACTTTATAACATCGTTAATTCGAAAGTAACTCTGTTTGTCTGTCTGTTCATGACTAAACCGCTGTACCGATTTTAATAAAATTTAGCATGGAAACACTTTGAATCTTGAGAAAGGACGTAGGCTGCTAAATGCTACTTTGAAATAAGTTTGACATCATACTTGTGACCTATTTTGATGTGTCCATCAGAGTGAGTGAGTGAGTGAGTGAGGCAATATTGTTTATCACATTAGTCAAGTATCAACATTTGAAAGACACAAATCGAGGATCAGCTAGTTATAAAATAATGTGGTAAGGTATATTTATAATGAAAGCTAAATGGCAAAAAACAATTTAATTATGGGCTAACACTGTTGAGGCTATTAATAGTAATACTAAAATTAATACTATGAGTTCAAACTGTTACTGTATTGCAAAGTATCTTAACTTTCCCGTACCCACTGCACAATATACAATAGTTCGTACAAACAAATCGCTATTACATATAACCCGCAATATATCAGTAAATACAACAGACGGTCTACAAAACTGATCATAAAACAATTCCAAATGGGCCACGGGTCGACGCCCCCGTTACTCAGCAATACCATATTGCACTACATACATTTCATTCTACCCTCAAAAGGGAAGCAATTTATATACCAAAGAAAATATGGTACATTTCTTAGATAGAGACGTTCGCTTACGTAATATGGAAGTTTCTGGAAGAGTGTAAGTGGATGTTATTGTTGTTTGACTTAAAACAAGTTGGAAAGTCTGTATGTTTGGTTTATCTATCCATACTAATATATAAACTCAAAAGTCACTCTGTCTGTCTGCTTGTTTGTTAGGCTTTCAGAGCTAGACCGCTGCACCGATATCGATGAAATTTGGCATAGAGAGACTTTAATTGTTGAGGGAGGCCATAGGTTTTTTTTACCGCAATAAACCGATCGACATAATCGCGAGCGGAGTTACGGGCTTGAGCTAGTAATATATGTAAAGTAACTATAATTTTTTTTTTTTTAGTCGCCTTCCGCTCACTTTCAGCAGTAGGAGTATAAATCCTGTGTCGCGGAGGACTTTACAAACATACATGAAACAGACACAAAGATCACCCAGACAGAGAACAACAATTTGTGGATAAAACAAAATGTTGTCCCATGTCCATGTATGAGGCCTATGTCCAATTGTGCCCTGTTAAAGACTTGATGTGACGTGATATACATATGTCTGTAGAAATATATAAATAGGTTTATCAGTACGTACCTATGGTTACCATGGCACAGGTTCGACATAATTTGAGATCAGACGGCTGTGTATTAGTTATGCTAAGTTAATATTATTAGAGCTTTGACAATACGATGTGAGTTGTTTTCAAATTAACGGTCTCTGAATTTAAAGCTGATAATTCAATCAATTATAACAAAAATATAAAATATTATATTATAATTTCTCCAAAAGTACTTCAAATGAAAAGAGATCTTCATCGCAAAAGTATATAAATGAGTATCTCAATAATTTTTCTATTAAAAATCACTAAAAGTATTTTGAAAAAGTTGCGACTCCATGGATTTATAATTATTAATTCATTACAAAACGCGTCAAGTGAATCTTATTTGATACTAAACCTGTGTATTTTTCAAGTTTCTTTATGTCTATGCATAAGTTATAAACATCTTCCCTTCCTTCTTCTTCCCTTTTCATTTTGATACTGAAAACTTGCCTTTTTAGAAAAATATTTAGAAATAACTAGCAGAAACAGCTTTATCATTTTGTGTATTATTTGGTAGAGTCATTAAGGACAACCCACGCAAACACCATAGAAGACAAAAGACACCAAATAGGCTAAGTTCTATTGTAAAACATATTTAATTGTTTGAAGCTTAACGAACTCCATCCATATAATTTAGAAATAGTTTCAAATTGATTGTCAAATAATTGCCTACAATTATAACTCCTTTTTAAGTATTATTATTATTATAAGTGAGGTAGACTTAAATGTCTTGTCTATGAGCGAACAAAAAAAAATTTTTGAGACAACAAATTGCATAACATAGACTTACTCATGTGCTACTTAAATATCACAATTAAAAAAGAAAGCACTTCACTCTGTTATTCGATTTTTAAATTTAATTATTAAAATCGTATTTTCTCTAGCTCATGACAACAACCTATTGTGCAAGAAAAGAGGTTAATATGTGCATGTAATGTTATTTGTCAAACTAAAGCGCGCTATTTCATTTATAAGTATTACGAGTATATTGTATTGTATAGTCTGGTGGATTGGTGTTAATGTTTTTCTTGTGGTTAGAACAAAGAAATTGACTCACAAAGTAATTGCTTTTAAAAAAACATTACAATGCTAATTATTATAGTTTCTTTAAGCCATTTGTAATGTATCTTTTTAACCGCTATAATTTAAAAAACGCATTCTTGGTTTCGTTAATTTCTGGAGTTTTAAACAATTTTTGGTGATTCAAAGCAAAGAAAATACAAATAGGAACAATCTATGGTCATTATTTTAAAAAATGAATGCCTTAAGGCTGCGTTTTTTGTCATATGACAATAAATTCTTCCCACAATGTTATGTTGTCTATTTCTTTTCAAACTATAATGATATTTCTTGAGTTTTAAGAGAACGCTATTCAGAGTGGAATTCGTGACTATGAAATAATAAAACTGAAGAATTATAGTCACATGCATTTAGAATAGTTTCAGTCGACACGATAAATAGTAGTAATGTGTTACTACTATATCATGTTCTTGATGTAGTACCTATAGTTGATGGTGACTGATGATTTCTTGGTAAATATTCTTCACCAAGATTATTTTTTTCGATATAACCCTATTGCAATTCGAGGCTGGGCATAGACCTCTTCTAGTGCATGTCCGATGTCTAGTCGACTTTGAGTTTCTTGCATTCAGCTGCTGTCAGCCATCTTGCGCATATCGTCACTCCACCTGGTCTGGGCATCTTACTACGTTTGCCGAGACGCGTTCTCCGTTCTAGTATGCGTTGGCTAGCCCACTGCTACTTTAGCTTGCTTGGTTGCCCACCGGAGTTATACACGGCTGTCATTTCAAACTAGAGAGAGCCTGTGCAATTGTAACCAGACACCTGATTAAACCTATTCATTTGTATATTATACGTTAAGCAAGAACTTTGTACTCCTTTTACAAAAATTATGTAAACGGAGGAGTGGGATATTTGGCACAGCTTAAGTTTATATAGAGAAGCACTCCTTCTGTATTCGGTAGTAGTTCTGCTGATTTTCAAGCCAACATTCTACAGTCTCTGCTGCCACGCCTCCAGTCTGTGCTGGACCTCGGACGCGTCTTCACCGACCAACACAATGTCATCTGCAAATAGCATGCACCATGGTGCCTCGTGCTGTATGTCCGATGTCAGAGCATCCATTATCAGCAGAAAGAGGTATGGGCTTAGAGCTGATCCCTGACCAACAGACACTGAATCTGTTGGTGTTTTCCGCAGCCGATCTTACATAGGTGCTAAATCCCCTGTACATCGCTTGAATTAATGCCACATACTTAGCAGGCACTCTTTCTTCTTTCAGAGCCCACCACAAAACCTCTCGTGGTACCCTATATACCTACGCTTTTTCTAGATCAACAAACACCATATGCAAGTTTTTGTGCGCCTGTCTGTATTTCTCGCACAATTGTCAAATTTCGAATATGGCATCTGTTGAACCGCGGTCATAAACCTAAATTGGTTTCAACTTATTTTCAATAACATAATATCATTAAAAATTGAAGTTGAAAAATTTCATCAATTATAACGCCGTACAAATGATTTCCCACGCCTTTTAATAATTATTCACGCCTCATCAACTGCGTTAAATTAGTATAAATTTTTTGATAATTAAATTATGCATGTCGCATATGTTAACAGCAAAATGTCATTATTAATAATCAGAGACTCGAACACGCGACCTCTAAATGACCAACAGTAAATGATTCACTTTTCAAGGACTCTTGTGTTATAATTATGACAAAATGTCAATGCCAATACTAGGTTGGGTCATAGATTGGCATGATGGCACTTTTAAAAAAAGAATAACCTACAGTTTTAATCAAAACAGTTTTTTTTCAATATTTTTAATTAAAAGAATCATAGTCGTTTGACAAACTTTGTTTTCTTTTTTAAGTATGTTGTATTTTTATCTGCTTGTTGCATTTAGGACTTGCCATAGAGCCTAGAGTTCTTCAAAATAATGATACGCAGTGGTGTCTCTGTAAGGAGGTTTTTGTCTATAGGTACCTAAATAATGTTCTTTAATGAATAGTTTATTGCTTCCGTAATGTGTTGTACAGTTGGTAAAACTCAATATAAGTATAAATTATGAACCCAAATAGGCACAGATTAGAAAAAAGTAAGTGAGGGAAATTATTTTGTTAGTATTTATATCGATTTATTTAAATGTAATTTGTGTACATAATCTTTTTCGATATATAACCTTCTTACAATTCTATTTCGGGTAGGTACTTTTATAGGATATATTCCTATTATGGTAATTATCTTTTTAATTTATGAAATAAAATACAGGATAGCTTCGTTTAAATACCTATGGAGGTATCTGTCATATATTTGGAGGGGAATAATACCTAAGAGCATACCACAGATTATGAGAAATAGGAAACGTTATAGGAAGAGACAATTTGTAGTCATTTGATTGCATCATCTTAATTCGAATCAAGATGGCCAAGGTCAAATATGTAAATGTATATTAGTAATTTTAGTTTGACTAAAAACTAATGTTATTATGAAAACATACGGAATAAATTAAGAATGTAGTGACGATAAATTATGATTTTAATCAGTTTTAAGTAAACACTGTCATGTCTGGATTTAAGAGTTATATTATTAGAGGTCGTAACTTCTATGATGGTAAGCAGCCACCGCCTATTGAACTTAAGAGATATAAGTGCATTGTCGATCTGAGTTGATTATTCCGTTTCCCCTTCTGGAATTAGAGGGAGAGCGGGAAAATTTATTTATTTAAACTTAATACACATGTTTTACATAGGCCGCCTTAATCCCATGGGGCATCTCTACCGGTCAATCGGTAATGCAAAATATGATGCGGTTGGTGAAAAAATATAGGTAATGATAGTAGAATTTGACGTAGTAGATAACAACATGGGCGTTTTCATTTACATAATCATTAACGATGGTATCAGACACAAATTCACTGCTAAATATTACAGATACAAACATGGAAGTCAAGATACATAAATAATACATACAAAATACATAAACATACATAGTCATAAATTTATATATTATATAAAAGAGGAAGATGACTGACTGACTGACATACCCAGAGATCAACGCACAGCCCAAACCGCTGAACCTAGAATCCTGAAATTTTGTATGTAGGTTCTTTATATCACGTAAGTGAGCACTAAGGAGTGAAGAGAAGGAATTTTAGAAATTCTATCCTTAAGGGGGTAAATCAGGGAGTGTTAAGTCTGTGTGAGCGAAGCCGCGTGCAAAAACTAGTAAAATATAATATAAGTATTTATTCAGTCTTATACTATCATTGTGACTGTTCTACCAATCCATTCCGGAGTAGATCACGTACTTTCGTCTTGAACGTGAGGTGGTTTGTGGACGTCTTGAGAGATAACGAGAGGAGATGGGCAAAAGGTACTCCCATGTCCCCGGTTATCAAGTAAGGACCAGAATTTCACTCTCTGTTTGACTCTCCCTTTCCCCAGAATTATGGGGAGTGGGTTTGGGTCCGTGGTATAATTCCGGACGAAACGCCTCGGACGTGTCGAAGCATGACTCTGCACGTCTCGAAAGACGTCCACTGCTCGAAGGCTCTCCATAACAACTGGTCTTATGCTGCCCGTATGCAACGGTTGCCCAATACCTTCACTAGTTCGTCGGATCACCTTATAGAGGGTCTACCCACGCTCCGGCTACCAGTACCACGGTCCCCACTTCAGATCTTTTCCCCAAGGGCCATTTTGTGTGCTTTGTTAAGTGTAGGGAGTAACCAAGACGGCGTGCAGTAGTCGGTTCGAGTCCAACACGTCACCACATAGGGATTTCCACACACAGAAAAAAGAGGCGTACTATAAGCCCTAAAGACATGATAATATACATTTTAAAGTAACCTTTTTCTAAGGGCATCCATATTACAATCTTAAATTATACTTATCGATCGCGAGTAAGCCTACCAAGTTCAATTGAAAGTCGCGCTAGACAGCTCCCATTATGTAAACGTTATTATAACGTTTACGTTTAAATCACTAAGGTGGTAAATAATGACCGGATATCTGGTCATTATTTTAATAGTTTTTTGGCTATATCAAACGTGGTGAAATGGTTTATGAATTAGTCTTGAGTTAAGTCCGTTATGACGTTTTCTGTTTGACGTATTGAGTTAAGAACAGAAATCTTTAATTAGGCAGTGCCTGTACTATGGTAATCAGAACATACCCAAGATCTCCGGCTTAATAGCCTTTTTCACTGGACAGACAGACAGACAGTCCGTCATTTTAAGTAAAAAAAATTCGTTAACCGTATTTTCAACAATACGTTATCGAATTCTTTTTTGGTTTCTCATAACTTATATTTTAATATTCAATATTAACATAATTCTACGTAAACCTGCAAGGGACATACTTCTTCTTCTGTTGATGAGATGGCAACGAGCCGAATCAGCTATATCTGCCAATGTCAAGTATTTAAAGTCTTCAACTCTCTCAAGTCTTCGAGCCTTCAAGTCTTCGTCGTGAAGAATGAAATTAATTATAAAAAATGTGGATGAAATGAAATGGGTATCGTCTTTCAAAAGAACAAAAAACGATCTCCCTGCAATGAACATAAAACGCGTGACTAATTTGACATAAGCATGCTGACAAGCAAATGACAACGTATAACTGACAACTGTCACACGTCGCCATTTGACACTTGACAAGATAAACGCTATGTCATCACTAGCACCATATAAATAAACGTCACCAGTATTGGAATTGTATTTAGAAAGGTTTCTCACTTATAGTTTGAAATTTTGCTACACACTTTGTGTACATAAAGGTCTTTACACACTGACCTTGTCTTGTCTTGAATATTATCGAATGTTCGATTTATTAATATCGACTAATATTTATAGATATTGGAGTCGCATATAGCTGCAGAAAAAATACTTTCATACTTTAAATGACCTTTGTTTTGTGTATATAAAGGCTTTCAAGTCGTTATTGTAATACATACCGTATGCCACACATGGGGGTGTCCTTGACAAGGGCGATGCAAGACCTCACAGTAAACCAATATTAAATATTTCTTTCTTTACTCTGCACCAAGTCAGGAAGTTTACAGCCTTCTTAATACTTATAGAATCGCAAAAAAACTCCATACCAATTTCATTTCTTGAGTTTAAGATGTCCTAGGCATCCAGATGGTGCTTTCTGGTTAACCATTTACTCTTATGCTCTCTTTGTCAACACTAAAATTTTCTCAACACTGCAAAACAGATAAATTAGCAGTACTTTGGACGTATGTCATAATTTTACACTACAGCAACTACGATGCGTCAGAACAAGACAGTATTGTTGTGTCGACATAATATGTCATTAACTATGCCAAATACAAGAAACCAATTTACTTTGGATTTGACACGACACAACACAACGTCGACGATCATGGAAGGATGATACAAATACACATACCGCAAACGATACGCCCTCAGTGTGCTAAAACCTTAATAGTAGCTTTCTCGGTTAGGAGTATTTCACATGTAATGTAGTTTCTCAATGCAATTGCATCTCGAAGTTTGTGGACGTGATCTCATCAAGTTCAGAGAAATTTACAGCCGTCACTTCAAGGGTACTTAGAAAATTATTTTTAAACAAAATAATATTTCTTCATCATCATCATCATCGATATTTAACAGTCCACTACTGGACAAAGGCCTCTTCTTAGAGGTTTTGATCTTCTATATCACACACTAGCCGACAAACGCAACCTCGTTTGCTTCTCCTATTGTCCGCAGCGTGAAAATTTTCCCCCGTTTTTGTAACATTCTTCATTGTTGCTCCGCTCCTGTAGGTCTTAGCGTGATGATATATAGCCAAGAGCCTTCCTCAATAAATGGGCTATCTAACACTGGAAGAATTTTTCAATTCGGACCAGCGGTTCTTGAGATTAGCGTGTTCATACAAACAAACAAACTCTTCTCTTCTCTCTATCCCATTAGAGTAAAAGTTAGTTTCAAGTTTTATTTACCTTTATAGTACTCTTGTCTTATATAGTTAGCTCCCTTAATCTGCTTACGACACTCACGAGATGAATACTGCTATAGTAATCGAGAGAGAAGTAAGACAAAGGCGGGCTTTTTTTATTTCTCATTTGGAATGTACATGAAACAAGCTTTTTCCAATCTAGGTTCCATACTCATACGTAAATTAGGAGTATCTTTGCTTGTTGGATAAAGAACGGAAATTACGATAAGAAAAAAATCTTAATTCACCATAATACGAACATAACAATACTCCAACGTATACAAAATAAGATCAATCTGCGGTTAAATCTTAATAATATTTTAATTAAAACTTGAATTAGCTTGAATGGCATGTTTTTAGTTAATTAGTGCAAAAGCACGTATTGAAAGCGAGCGCGTGAGAATGGACTAACGCATTCAATGAGCTACTTTCGTAGCTATAATTAACAATGCGTGCATACGTTCTCATAATTATGTTATATAGTTGTGATCTGCGAATTGTTTCTGTCATCTCGACAAATATTGTTTTGTTGAATAATGTGTACATTAGTTAAGGTTTGTTCCTGACTTCGTCTGAGAGTCAATTCTTCTTTTGTAGTTAACTAGCTGACCCACGCAACCTCGTTTGCGTCTCCTATTGCCCGTAGCGTAATAATTTTTCCCCTTTTTGTAACATTCTTCATTGGTGCTCCGCTCCTGTAGGTCTTAGCGTGATGAAACTTCTTCAATAAATGGGCTATCTAACACTGAAAGAATTTTTCAAATCGGACCACTAGTCCCTGAGATTAGCGCGTTCAAACAAACAAACAAACTCTTCAGCTTTATAATATTACAGTAAAGATATCCTTACTAACTCTTCTTTCTTCCTCGTTCTATCTCCAACACCAGATCAGATCCAATACGGAAAGCCGTTCACAGGCCACTAGAAGCGTAACAGCGACAATACTTGTCTATCATCTATGCCCAATTACTTACTTATATAACGGCACCTAAAGTCATTGATGAGTATTTATTGGGCAAATAGTAACCGCTTATCATAACACTAGCCGACCCACGCAACCTCGTTGGCGTCTCCTATTGCCCGTAGCGTGATAATTTTCCCCCGTTTTTGTAACATTTTTCATTGTTGCTCTGCTCCTGTAGGTCTTAGCGTGATGATATATAGCCTATAGCCTTCCTCGATAAATGGGCTATCTAACACTGAAAGAATTTTTCAAATCGGACCAGCGGTTCCTGAGATTAGCGTGTTCAAACAAACAAACAAACAAACTCTTCAGCTTTATATATTAGTATAAAGTATAGATTGGTACTGTTTCGTCACTTTAATGATATGAACTTATTGTATTCAAAATCTGTCTGACACATTATCCGCCTCTTTTCCTCTTGAGTGACAACAGTTTTTATGTAATTTTTACATTACGTAATCTTATGTAAACCATTGTCTAAAACCTAGTAATAGGTTTAGGAAATGTGCTAAATTAGAAACTTGTTATAAACGTATTTAGTTCTCAAAGATTTAAGCTGTGTACACACGGTCGGTAGTATTACATTACGTGTAATTTTATGTAATAATGTAATCGTAATAAAATTTTGAATTTAATAATTTAAGCAATGTCTTATTAACCGTGAGAATTTTAATTATTCTTTGGATGTATTCTTGTTGACAATGATTGTAATAAACAATTTTATTATGGATTATTTTACACAGATATGCTGTGATGTAAATACAGGTTCAGCGTAATTTATTATTATTATGAATTTACGCCCAAATATCACTATTCTTATTTATCTCGTGGGTGTCGTAAGCGCCGATTAAAAAAAGCAACTACACGGGACAACAGGACTGCGAAAAGAAGTAAAATATGAAACAAACCTTAAACGTTCTCAGTGTTCAATATTGAAAACCGTTCGTTTCTCGGGATAATCTTACGACTAACAGTGACCTTTTAATGATGATGAAGTAAAACCTTATTATTAGTCTTTTGGTTCTTGAAAGCACTATACAACACACTATGAAAGTTACTATTATAAAATCGTACGATAGCCACGCTTCGACACGAATGGGCCGGCTCAACCTGACTGTTACCACATCCTCACAGAAAACCAGTGTGACATTGTACTTGCGCTGTGTTTCACCGAGTGAGTGCCCCATACCCCAACTCCTCCCCCTATCACCCCCATCCCCCAAAGGCCGGCAACACACTTGTGACGCCACTAGTGTTGCGGGTGTCCATGGGCGACGGTAATCGCTTACCACACTCGTTTGCCCCGCCTATTCCATAAAAAAAAACAAAGATGCATGTATTATTATGTAAAGAGAATTCTTTATATATATTTGTAAGGAAATACGCGAACGAAGGCAATGAAATTTAGAAAGAAAAGTAGACAAAAGCTACAAGCTACTATTTTCGAAAACATGTTTTAATAATAATAAAAAAAGTAAAATGGCCTATATCAAGCTATTAGGTAAAGTTATGCAATGCTCAAACTGGACAAAGAAGTATTTTAAAAAATATTATGGTATGGGAATTCCGAGCATGAGGTTAAACTTTAAACGTTAATGACTTTTATCTTTTGAGTTGGTAGTTTATTTTCTTTTTTTTATCTATAGTCCCGACTTTAATTGATACCGTGAGAGGTAGTCGCGTTTCGGCACATACGGGTCGACTTGAGCGGAGTTATTCTAGGACAACATCGAAAAAAAAACTTAATCATTTATTCGCAGGAATAATATTCAAAGTTTTTAGCTAATAGGTATGAAGTATAGTTTAAATACAACTAGTAAGTTAACTTACCATGAATCACATTTAATCGACATACGATAATTATACTCTACTGACGTCTTAAAGCATTTTCCAAGTCATTTTGATTCAAACAATAGTAATTGCCTTTTTAGGGATTATTGACTACTATAAAGGAATTATTATAACGGTTACGATTCATAACCTTCCACAAGAAATAATTTTTCTAAAAAAGAAATCAAATGGAACCAAGTACTCAAATAAACAATGAAACACAAAAGAGAACAGAAAAACGACAGACAATATGTTATAAATTTAGGTATTGAAATACTTCTAGTAACATCTTATTAAATTAAATAACAATAACCTCACACATGCATGCATGCACAGACTGCCTCGTTGGTCTAGAGGTTGGCGGGTGCGACTGCTGATCGCGAGGTCTCGGGTTCGATTCCCGGGTCGGACCAAATGTTTGTATGATCTACAAATATTTGTTTCGAAGTTTGGGTGTTTTCTATGTATAATATGTATGTATTTACAAAAAAAAAAGTATATATGTATTTGTATCAGTTGTCTAGTACCCATAACACAGGCTCTGCTTAGCTTGGGACTAGATGGCGTTGTGTGATAGATGTCCGAAATATTTATTTATTTATTTATTTACATAAACATTTCAAACTATGTAGAGCCTGAACTATTGCAACCAGACCAGTGTTAATTTGTTAATTAATACTTAGATATTTCAATCATCAACAACCCATAATGTCCCACTGCTGGGCTCAGGTCTCCTTGAGAGGAACTATATCCTCTCCTCTCCTCCTAGAAATATCTATATCCTCTCCTGAGGGAGAGGATATAGATATTTCTATATTTAAACATATTTTAGATAAATTACACCCTTTTGAATTTCAATTTTTTTGTGCCGAAATCCCCTCGGATACCACCTCCTGGTGGCATGTCGGACTCGAACTAACTAAAACCGCACGCCGTCTCGGGTACTAGAAGCCGGGGAACCAGGTGCGTCCTAGCAAGGAAAACCCTGGAACCTCGCGAACTACTGTGTGGGAACCCCGATGTTCACGTTATTTTCCCCGGGGCGCGCACACTCCGCAGCGTCCGCGCTCCCACTCGAGCCTGCTTCTGCTAGGGTGACGGATGGCCTCATCTGTCACCCTCGGGGTTGCGCTTATGGAGGACGGAGATCTTTCTGAGATATCCGGCGCCCGAGTCGCCTGCGATACCTGGCCCGTTCCCGGGCCTGGCGGGCCGGTAGAGTTCTAAATCTGTTCCCGTCCCGCTCCGCCGTCTTCTTGGCAAGCATCACAGCCTGACATAGAACGAACAGTCTTGCTCATCATCACCACTCAGTTATTTGTGGAACTATATATTGGTTGTAACCTTGACACCCAGCTCAATAAATTATTTTGCAGATTCGGCGGATTGTACTAAAACCACAATATTATAAGTCCGACGTCTTACCCCTATTGTGTCGTTTCAATTCTAATTTCTTAAGTCTACAATGGATTGATTTTATTACTATCACGAGTATTATGTACATATTTTATAAATTTATACGTGTTGTTTCATATAGCCATTGTTAGATAAAGATCAAAACATTCATTAGGTGGTTAGTTTTACGTTCAATCTTATAATAGTTCATATGAAGTCGACAATTATACGTATTTGTTTGAACTATAATTTTACGCACGCACGCTATTATATCTAATGCAAAATAAACAAAGTTGAAATAATTACATTGAAAACCTTTAGATCACAGATTTTTTCTGTACCAACGACAGAAAGTTCGTCATTCAATTCTAACCACGTAACTTTACTTCAGATCACAAAATAAATTACAGAGAATTACGCAAAAAATAAATTACGCTCCATTAATTCCTGTCGCGTAATTTTCATTGCGTAATTCATCCCGTGTGTCCTCGGCTCAACTCTCACTGGTGTACGAACGTTGAATAGTGATATATCGAAAGTGATGCGATTGTATAGAAAGTCAATGTGATGTATCTATTCGTCTGCTAGCAACAAAGTCTTCAACATGGGGCTGCATAAACGCGAAAGTGAGTATTTTTTGTTCTATTGTTTCAGTTTTATTGTATATGGATGTGAATTTAAGTAGAAACAAGAATAATCGTTACGAAATTGTTTGTAAAGATTATGCAAGGATAGAAGTGTTATATTTATGTCTATTGGCGTTGACTGTTTGAATTATGTTTAATTAAATGTAAAGAATGCCTCGACTATTAGAAATTATTCTTAAAAGCTCTTGATGGTTGGAAAACCTTGGTTTGGTCAAGTCCAGATCCAGCAAGAATCTAATCAAAGAAATAAAGACTTTAAATCTAGCACACTAGAACACATTTTATGAAGACTAATTTGTATTTAGTCATCTATACGAACTTATCACTGCTCTCCTGGTGTATCTAATATTATGCAAAGTATTGTTTAAGAACTTAAATTAAAACCTATAGTTATTCTGCGTGTTAACCAAACTTCCTTGGTTTAAATATTATTACTATTACCATTGTATGTATGTTTATGTACGTGTAGTTATGCTAGTTATTACGAATGACATCGCTACATTGGTTTATTTTGTATTCAACTTCAAATAATGACTTTTGCTTTCAAATGTCTGTTTATTGCCGCGTCATACACATTATTTTACTTGAAATTATGGATGTTATAATAAACGGTAAAAGAAAACAAGGAAAAGTTTATAAACTATAACTCGACTATATAAAACTTTTGATAAATTTATATACATCACACGGAACATTATTACGAATCTATTGATGCCTCATTCATTAAAATCGGTTTAATAGCTTAGATGCTGTGAAAAATATTTTCCTTCCTTTTGGCTTCGCCGCAGTCCAGTAAAAAGGGCCCGATATATTTGACGACGAAACTAAAAAGACGGTTATACCTATTTTTCAAATATATATTACAACTAGCTGACCCACGCAACTTCGTTTGCGTCTCCTATTGCCCGTCGCGTGATAATTTTCCCCCGTTTTTGAAACATTTTTCATTGATGCTCCTCTCCTATTGGTCTTAGCGTGATGATATATAGCGTATAGCCTTCCTCGATAAATGGGCTATCTAACACTGAAAGAACTTTTCAAATCGGACCAGCGGTTCCTGAGATTAGCGTGTTCAAACAAACAAACTCTTCAGCTTTATATATTAGTACTAGCCGACCCACGCAACCTCGATTGCGCCTTATATTGCCCGTAGCGAGAAAATTTCCCCCGTTTTCGAAACATTCTTCATTGTTGCTCCGCTCCTATTAGTAGTAGCGTGATGATATATACTCTATAGCCTTCCTCGATAAATGGACTATCCAACACCGAAAGAATTTTTCAAATCGGACCAGTGGTTCCTGAGATTAGCGTGTTCAAACAAACAAACAAACAAACAAACAAACAAACAAACAAACAAACAAACAAACAAACTCTTCAGCTTTATATATTAGTAATATAGATAGATAACGTCACGATTTCCATTAGTTTGTGTTAATCATCACCATCCACTCAAGGCAATCGGTCCTGTGTGTATATAGTTTGAAAGAATTTTCATAGAAAGGTTACTAAGACTGAAACATTAAGTATTTCGTCAAATTAAGCAATATACCTAACCTCTTAGAAAACTGCACAATCTTTGTCCCTTAGCAATTAAAAGTAATTGTTTGGCAACACATAGTGACGGTAGAACTTCTTAAGTTTGGTAATAAGATACTGATTTGACTAGTCAGCCATTACACATATATTACATTACAAGCCACGCAATATAACAATTAACACCTCAATTGACACGCTTTTTACGATAAAATAAAAAATATATCTATGTTTATCTATCTATCAAGTTGGTCTAGCGGTTAGCGTAAACCACTGCTGATCAGGAGGTATAGGGTTCGATTCCCGGTTCGGACAACTGTTGGATTTTTCTTACAAGAAATTCTTAATAGCAGCCCGGAGTATGGAAGTTGACGGTGTTTCCCGCCCGTGCCTCGGAGGGCACGTTAGACTGTCGGTCCAGGTTGTCATGAATACCTATGATGATCGTTATTGGAATGTCAATGCCCTCAAATATACTGATAACTAGTTGAACCATCAAACTCAGTTCACCCTCAGAGTTGCGAAGGTCCGATGCCAGTCGCTCCGAAGAAAAAAACTGATCTTCAGGTAAACCCGGTTGAACTAGAAGCCGACCCCAATAAATCTTGGGAATAATAAAGGCTAGGAAGTTGATGATCAATCTATCAACAGTTTTTAACAATCCACGGCTGAACACAGACTTCTCGTTAGATAGGAAATTGTTGCCTACCATACCACACTGACCGACAGTCTCTAAGAGACAGCCCTCTGTGCAGGGGTTGCATGGAGGCAGAAGAAACGTCGCAGCACGTTCTCACAGAATGTAGAAGTGTGGCAGATCAGCGGGCGGACATCCACCAATCAACATCACTCCCGGAAGCATGTAGGGACCTGTAAAGGCCGCCGAGCTTCTGAGATGATCTGGGATAGTTGGAGTAGGAAGATGACAAATCCACGTACAACGGCCCAATCAAATGCGGAAATTACCCGGTAAAACCAACAGACCCACTGACCAGGGGTTTCTACAGAGGTTTTTTCTCCTCGCAGTGCTGTTGTTCTGCGTTGTTCGTTCCCTAAGCCGCTTCTTACAACATCCATGGTATGAATAGAAGTGATGACACTTATTCTTAACTCTTTATCACACGGAGTTATAATATAACCATAAATAAAAAAAAATTAAACCCCTAAGCATTAATTGTCTTCTAACGATTATACTGATACGCGTGAAGCACTTATTCAAGTTATCATACGCCAAAAAGCCTTCCATCATTTTTGAAAAGAGCTGATACTCTTACACTTATGGACCGATATTAACCAAACATAGCTGAGAACCACCGCAAGAAAACTGGTTGTCAGATGAAAAAAACCGCATTAAAGTCAGTTCATACTTTTGGGAGCTACGACGCCACAGAAGACACACGCACACACACCAGACATCGACGTCAAACTTATAACACCCGTCTTTTTGCGTCGGGGGTTACAAACAATTATTTAAACAAAAAGAAATATTGTACAGACAGAACAGTTTTAAAGCGTACGTTTGACTTGTACGTCTGGAGGTCAACAGAATCGATCGGCGCAAGGAGTCGTCTATGCCTTATAACTAGAATTTCATTTGTATATTATACTCCTTTCTCGCCTTTTTTGTTTCTTCTGTGCACATTTTATTTAATGTACTCTTTATATTTTGTTTTTTTGTCTAAATAGTTTTGTGTTCTTTGGGGATATTCAGAGATACTAAGGTCATAGAGTCCGTACTTCGGGACGCTTCTTGAGATCACAGATATTTGACTAGTGTTGAGAATTGTCATTCAACTTGGCAGTACCGTCAGCCTTATAGAAGCGCTCTTTTCAAGAGCGCTTCTATCGAGTAGGGACCATCAAAGATTGACAACGCATCAATATCCATAACCTATACATCTATACAAATACATAAAATTGGAGTGTCTGTTTGTAATATTAAAATAACTGCTTTTTACTTAATGCATATGTTTGTATACACGATACATATACCAAAAATGTAGTTAAAAAATTGTTTGTCTGTCTGTCTGTTTGTTCCGGGTAATCTCTGGAACGGCTGGAAATATTTTGACGGGACTTTCACTGGCAGGTAGCTGATGATCCGGGGAGTAACTTAGGCTACTTTTTTAGACTAACTTTGTCCCGCGGCGTTACTCGCGGTACAACAATAACCGCGGGTAACACCGCGGGGTTCAGCTAGTAGTATTATAAATTCGTAAATAACTCTGTCCGTTACGCTTTAACGGCTAAACTGCTTTACTGATGGCAATGAAATTTGGTAAGTAGATATGTACTTTAATTCTTGGAAAAGGACATAGACTACTCTTTAGCGCGATAACCGACAAACACACGGGTGGAGCCGCGGGCATAAGCCAGTGTAACATAAAAAGGCTTACCCTCTGTTACTAAGTGCCGAGCATATGTATAATGTAAATAAATTTAAAATAAAACAAATTTCTTGCATATTTTTGCATTTAATTACACTTATAGATAATAACAATAAACAAAATAAAAAAGATGCTAAACACAAGATAGCATCAGAAATGTAAATATGATATCGATATTATAGTAGGTATAGTAATAATATAAATTATAATAAATTAAATCAACGTGTAATACATTTTGAATAATCTGATTTGAATAATGCATTTTAATCAGCATGCTATTTTATTTAAATACTAGCTGAACCCCGCGGTGTTACCCGCGGTTATCGTTATACCGCGAGTAACGCCGCGGGACAAAGTTAGTCTAAAAAAGTAGCCTAAGTTACTCCCTGGATCATCAGCTACCTACCAGTGCAAGTCCCGTCAAAATCGGTCCAGCCGTTCTAGAGATTACCCGGAACAAACAGACAGACAGACAGACAGACCGACAGACAGACAGACAGACAAACAAAAAAAAAATTAACTACATTTTTGGCATAAGTAGCGTGTATACACACATTTGCATTTAGTAAAAAGCAGTTATTTTAATATTACAAACAGACACTCCAATTTTATTTATTTGTATAGATAAGAATAGTTAAAAACATAAGCACTGATATGAAAAGAGTGACACACAATATTGATTAAATTCTTGATATTTTCCTCTTCGATCTGCAACTCAATATGTCATAAGAAGTTAACTCCTCACACTTAGGCTGCAGCACCACCTGCGCTGCGCATATGTTTCTCTAACGCTAAGGCGATGCGACGCGGACCGTCCGCCACGGATGGTACAATGTATGAAGCCTATAC
Organism: Spilosoma lubricipeda; assembly: GCA_905220595.1. Lineage (NCBI taxonomy): Eukaryota > Metazoa > Arthropoda > Insecta > Lepidoptera > Erebidae > Spilosoma > Spilosoma lubricipeda. The sequence goes on along the minus strand of HG992294.1, from coordinate 15,489,099 downwards.
AGCGCGTTCAGTGCTACGCGGAGTTATCCGCGACGCGGGCCGTCCGCACGCGCTGTATAGGCTTCATTCATACATTGGACCATCCGTCGCGGACAGTCCGCGCGGACGGCCCGCGCGGACGGTCCGCGTCGTACTGAATTGCGCCTAACGCTGTACTTTGAAATCATTTGAAAACTGATTTGTTTTTATGTTAATGTTACTGTAAAAATATACTGTGGTGAGGTAAGGATACGGAGAATCATCATATGTCATGCCATTTTCGGAGTACTTCCGTAACTACTTCGGGCTGTCATTAAAATGACGATAAAAAAAATTATAATAGTTATAATTACAATAGTCATTAAATAAGCTGTCAGATGATGTATAATTGATTATGATTTTACCTAGAATCAATTTAGTAAATCGAAGGTCATAGCAAGAAAAGTGATTTTTCTTCGATTTACTCTTTTATAAGGTATAAATAAAACCTTTATTACAAGTAATATTTATTTTATTTAAAACTATGAACAAGCCTGCGTGGTATAGTGATTCAAAACCTTTTTTTATGTATGACCCTGTCAAAGTAACTCTACTCTGCCTGATGGAAAGCATAAGCAGAAGTAAGTGTAGTGGTTTCAAATCTAACATGGGACAACGCTTTGTGTAAATCACAAATTGTTGTTCTGAGACATTCCGAGTCTGGTCCTTTATGTCCGTTTCATGAATGTTTGTAAGTTCTCCGCCACACAGAATGATATTCCTAATGCGTGCGTTGTCTATTAATAGATAAAAAACAATGACATTTATAACACATAGAAAAATATAATATTATGTATCCAATTTGTAATGTAACAAATAACTAAGTATGACAGTACAAGTTCAAAGCGCATAGCCTTGTTAGTTGAATGTCACGTCGCGTCAGTACGCTACAAAAACCACATACCACACAATTATGACTGTGCACACGAACCATTGTGAACGAAGAGTGCAAGCGATTGTTTTTTACTTTCTTGATTATTGTAAACGAAACACATCATGGAATTGACGTAACAGAGAATTTGAACCGTTTAATTAATACATCAAAACTGGGGTATTGTGGGGTGATACTGTACAAACTAGAGTAATTATCATTTTACTTTAAATTTTGTATTGATAGGTGTTATTTAAGGTGAATGTTAATTTTACCTGTAATGGGTATGCATACCAGATAATACTGACTTGACTGCCTCGATGATGCGGTGGTATTGTATGCGATTGCTGCTTGAGATCTCGGGTACGATTCCCAGATCGGACAAAATCTTAGTATGATCTGCAAATATTTATTTAGGAGTTTGGGTGTTTCCTATGTATAATATGTCATGTATGTATTTACAAAAAAAAAATGTATATCTGTATTTAAATCAGTTTTCTAGTAGGTGCGACTATAATGCAAGCTCTGCTTAGTTTGAAACTAGATGTCCGAAATATTTATTTACTTTAATGCTTTCTGTGTTGCAAATATTGTTAAGAGAGTCTGCCTGTCTGTTACGCTTTTACGGCTAAACTGCTGCACCGATTTCAATTAAATTTGGCATGGAGAGACTTTGATTCTTGAGAAAGCACTCTTTACCGTGATTATCGGTACAAAAAGTTTCCCCGAACTGAGCTATAAACCAAAAACGATTTTAATTATTTCTAAGCAAATGGCCTCTATTTAACAGTGGTTTCTTATAAATACACTAGAAGACCCACGTTACCTCGTTTGCGTTTCCTAATGCCCGTAGCGTGATAATTTTCCCCCGTTTTTGTAACATTCTTTATTGATGCTCCGCTCCTATTGGTCTTATTCCTTGATAAATGGGCTATCTAACACTGAAATAATTTTTCAAGTCGGACCAGCAGTTCCTGAGATTAGCGCGTTCAAACAAACAAAGAAACTATATACTTATTAACTATATTAGTATAGATATGATGATGCCGATTTTAATACCTTTTTATATTCTTAAAAATACAACTCCCGCAGTAGGAATAAGTCCTGTGTCGCGGGGAACTTTATAAACATAGATGAAACAGACAGAAAGAACACCCAGACACAGGACAACAATTTGTGGATCACACAAAGTGTTGTCCCACGTGGGATTCGAACCTACAACACTTAGCGAAAAAGGAAGTGGCGCAGTCAGAGTCACTTTGATTTTAAAATAAACAAAAAAAAACATATTTAGTCGTTATTTATGTGACAGAGCATACTCCAGCTCACAACCATTTTCTAAAAGTAATAATTTTTAGTTTCACCGCTATTCTAGAAGAAATATCTAACTAAATAATAAAAAAAATGTGAAACATCACATCTAAATTATGTCCATATTGGTGCTAATTCTGTTGTTTGAAAACTATCTAAACTAAACTAAAAATAAGTTTTGACATATAAACGTTCTAAATATCAAATATTGACTAAAATTTGACAAGTCACACAATAAAATGAAGTTTTCTAATTATAGATAGATAGACAGATAGGTACTCTTTATTGCACACCATAGTTTAAAAATACAATGTCTAATTTACACGATTAAAAATGATACAATGGCCGACCTTATCGCAGACTGCGATCTTTTCCAGGCAACCTATATTTATATCATAATAGCATTCTGGAAATCTCCTCATTAAAATAAGAAAATAGATAGTAATTTTAAAGAAATTTTAGTTACCTAAAAACAGAATTAGCACTTACACTGAATATTAAATACGAATTTATTGATATGTTGTGACCTATTGGTCGAGGTTCTGATGAGATTGCTAAGCTATCTGGAATGCGAATTTTCATTTTGGAACGGCTTGATGCTAACCTGATTTCTATAGAGAGTATTACTGACTTTGAGGGTGTTATTACTGCATCGCAGGAGCTCTATACAGCATGCGATGACAGTAATGAACAAGATAACTGAATTCTGATATTGTTTTAGAAAGGTTTAAACTTGAGGCTACCAAGCGATTATCAAAGAAATTAACATACCTGGCAACGAATCCTTGTGACCTGGAGACAAATCTCGTCAAAATAATAACTAGTACCAGTTATTTTTATTACTGCTTCGGTGGCACTGCGGTAGCGTATGGCAACTGCTGTGCATGAGGTCTCGGGTTCGAATCCTGGGTCGGACCAAATGTTTATATGATCTGCAAATATTTGTTTCGGAGTTTGGGTGTTTTCTATCTATAATATGATGAATATAATAATAAAATTAATCAAAATGATAGAGCCACGCTGATTTCATCACGAACGGGCCGGCTAGACCTGGGCGGTTTTACCTTCTCACAAGAGACCAATCTAGAATGACAGCATTCGTCAGGCAGAGAAGAGTCACTTTGGCAGCAGCAGCAGCAGACTTATCTATATATCTATACAAATAAATAAAATTGGAGTGTCTGTTTGTAATATTAAAATATCCGCTTTTTACTTAATGCATATGTATGTATACACGATACATATACCAAAAATGTAGTTAAAATTTTTTTTGTCTGTCTGTCTGTTTGTTCGGGGTAATCTCTGGAACGGCTGGACGGATTTTGACGGGACTTTCACTGGCAGGTAGCTGATGATCCGGGGAGTAACTTAGGCTACTTTTTTTAGACTAACTTTGACCCGCGGCGTTACTCGCGGTACAACAATAACCGCGGGTAATACCGCGGGGTTCAGCTAGTATATATGTATGTAAAAAAGTTATTATTTTAATAAGTAAACATTTCTTAATATGTTTCTATGATTTTCAATATTTATCCTTACACTGCTTTTTCCACCAACTCAGTGGCCATACTTCGTCTTAGACTTCTTCATAGGATTCACTATACGTACAGAACATCTACGGGTCTTCATCTTTAGAGCTCATCAGACCGATAAAAGCAGTTCAGCGACTGTTCAAAGACCTCTAAGACAGCGATATGAAGTACACTTATAACCCATCAAAAATTCATGAGCATTACAAGATTACTGAAACAAATTCCGACCCTTTAAGGGAAAAAAAGCTCATAACTATCTGTTTCACAAACTGCGTACTTTGTACCTACCATTGCGGCAGAAACGACATCCTAAAACTCCTGTTTCGGTGATAATCCTTCTATAGCCCTGTAAGGGGTGAGCATCCCTGAAATCTTGATACAAGTTTCAATAGGTATCAGCGAACCCCTGCTCTGGTACTTCCTTAATAGTTACAAGTTTATGTACCCAAATGTGTGGTGCAGATCATGAGAAGTAGCGGGTGAATAAGAAGAGCGTGTTATTAAGACTAAGAATTACTTAAATAATGACAGTTTTATTTTGTACTAGCTGAACCCCGCGGTGTTATACCGCGAGTAACGCCGCGGCACAAAGTTAGTCTAAAATAAGTAGCCTAAGTTACTCCCTGGATCATCAGCTACCTGCCAGTGAAAGTCCCATCAAAATCGGTCCAGCCGTTCCAGAGATTACCCGGAACAAACAGACAGACAGACAGACAAACATTTTTTTAACTACATTTTTGGTATATGTACCGTGTATATATTCATATGCATTTAGTAAAAAGCGGTCATTTTAATATTACAAACAGAAACTCCAATTTTATTTATTTGTACAGATAAGATGCCGTTTCCTCAAATTTTTTTGTTATATTTTTGTTTTTTTGTCCAATAGATAAAAAGAACTGTCATTGTTTAGAAAATATTATTAGTATGAATTTTCCTATTTTATATTGTAATTTGTATCACATCTGATATTACTGAAATCCACGTTTTCCGTTAATAGTTTCAGATAAATCTTAGTCCGTTTATAAGTTTACAAATAAATTACATTTGAACAGCGTAACGGGTGCCAAAGTAAACTTTACATAACCATGAAAAACTATGTAATCGCATGATTCAAAGATATCTTACACACGCGATATACGTAACACAACGTAAACATTACATGTCGTGTGAGTGAGATGTGGCGGTTGAACAGTATCCTACGAGTTGCGTCGGTTAACAACTTTGTTTACACTTTTTAAAGTTTGTTTTTGTAAGTTTCGTAATATAATTAATAACTTTTGCTCGTGACTTCCCTGGCGTAAATTACAACTTATTTATTCGAGAAAATAAAATAAACTTTCCTACTTCAGACTACGTGTCAAATTTCATACAGATCAATACATCCATTCTGGTGTGACTGAGTGACAGTCAACTAATACTAGTACAAAAAGTACTAATAATATTAACTAGCTATTGCCCGCGGCTCCACATGTATGTTGGTGATCGTTGTAAAGAGTAGCCAGTAGTAGTTCAAGTATAAAAGTATAGCCGACCCACGCAACCTCGGTAGCGCCTTATATTGCCCGTAGCGTGAAAATTTTCCCCGTTTTTGAAACATTCTTCACTGTTGCTCCGCGTCTATTAGTAGTAGCGTGATATATACCCTATAGCCTTCCTCGATAAATGGACTATCCAACACCGAAAGAATTTTTCAAATCGGAGCAGCGGTTCCTGAGATTAGCGTGTTCAAACAAACAAACAAACAAACTCTTTAGCTTTATATATTAGTATAGATTTCTATGCCAGATTTAATTGAAATCAGTGCAGCAGAAAGTCTAACAGGCAGACAGAGTTACTATCGAATTTTTATCATTAGAATTGATTAGAAATTAATAAGGAGAGGCCTATACCTTATGAATATCAAAGGCATGTCAATATGATTGATTAGATTTTGGAAGTTAGAACTAAGTTTTTGGAAAAAATATATGTAAAGTTTCACTTGTACCACAAAATAAAGGCGTGTGTCCACTAACATGTAACGGCCCGCTTCCGGCGCACAATAGTGTCCGCTAAATAATTGATAGCTCTAGTAATATAGCCCTACCCACACATTGTGTTTTCAAATGTGTGTAAATGTATCTGAATAGAACTAGATATATGAATAAAAGTGTAATGTGGGGCGTGAGAGTTTTTTAATGTTGTATTTAGATTTAATTAGTTTACAAGTGTTTGTATGTCTATGTGAGCGTGCCTCTCCGTGTCTAACCGTGTGTCCATCTCTTTTGCGTGTGTGTGTTATGATTCACTTTAAACTACAAATTAAATAGGCCAGAACTACTTAACAGTCTCTTTAATATCGTTAAAGCAATCTCATCAGGTTTAAAACATTAGCATAGACTAATATTATAATACTTACTAGCTGACCCACTCAATCTCATTTGCGTCTCCTATTGCCCGTAGCGTGATAATTTTCCCCCGTTTCAGAAGCATTCCCCATTGGTACTCCGCTCCTATTAGCCTTAACGTGATGATATATCGCCTTCCTCGATAAATGTTCTATCCAACACGGAAATATTTTTTCAAATCTGACCAGCGGGTTCTGAGATTAGCGCGTTCAAACAAACTCTTCAGCTTTATAATATTAGTATAGAGTATAGATTAGTCAGCTTCTACGGTTAGTACTACTAGCTTATTACTAGTTCAGCTTATAAGCTGAACAGTTTAGTTAATCGTAAAACTATTTCCAGTATAAGTGTATATGTTAATTTTTTTTTTTTTACGAATGTCCGTGAAGTAGCTAGTTTAAGATAAGTATTATATTGGATTCGAAAGACGAATAAGCGAGGTGACGAATTGAAATTGGAATATCACCAACTCTATTCAGCCCATGGGTGTTGTAAGAGGAGGCAGCGAAATACACAGGACAACATAATTGCAAAGAGATGGAAATCTTGATACAAAACTTATACCAACCCGTCTGGCCTTCGTGGACATAACATCCTTTCTAAGGGGAGGCCTATGTCCAGCTGTGGACTGATAAAGGATGTTGATTTCAATGTGAAGTGTTATTTGAATTCGGAAGACGGATAACCGAGGGCAGGCATTGTTTGGCCTGATAGTTAATTTTTAATATCTTCTTATTTATGTATTTTAGTTATGTATTTACTGCCTCGCTGGTCTCGCGGTTGACGTATGCGACGGGCCAAAAGTGTTATTGAGTTTTTTTGGTTATGGAAATACTTTATAACAGCTCCGAGTTTGGAAGTTGGGGTCTGAACCCCCGTGCTTCGGAGAGCACGTAAAGCAGTCGATACTGCGCCTGATCTCTCCCCGGTCCTGTCGGTTAACCGTCCCAATCCCCGGATTCTGAGAGACAGGGAACAAAGAGTGCACCTGTGTTTGCGCTCACACTTGTGCACTATAATATCTCCTGCGTAGTTGTCTGGTCTCCGTTGAGACTGGCCGCCATGGCCGTTATCGGCTAGGGGAACATTATTATATGTATTTATGTATAATATTTCTACTTATTTCATACAATTAAATTGAGTTAACATTAATCTATACTTGCTTTGACTTTGAATATACAAATTTGACTGTCACTTTCGATAGTCCAATACAACCTTCCGGCCTAGTAGAGGCACGACCGTCCGCAACTATTAAGGCTTCAAACAGCTTCGATTACCAGATACCAAAGAAGTGCGTGACCGCCACAAGCATACATATATATACGTATACTATGTAAATATGTACACAAATTAACTATTTTCTAATTAATAGCGAAACTGTTTGTTATGGATAAATCTATACAAATAAATAAAATTGGAGTGTCTGTTTGTAATATTAAAATAACCGCTTTTTACTTAATGCATATGTATGTATACACGATACATATACCAAAATTGTAGTTAAAAAAATTTTTGTCTGTCTGTCTGTCTGTCTGTCTGTCTGTTTGTTCCGGGTCATCTCTGGAACGGCTGGACGGATTTTGACGGGACTTTCACTGACAGGTAGCTGATGACCCGGGGAGTAACTTAGGCTACTTTTTTTAGACTAACTTTGTCCCGCGGCGTTACTCGCGGTACAACAATAACCGCGGGTAACACCGCGGGGTTCAGCTAGTGTTATATAAATATGTCCAACCAGTTCAGAAAGAGCTGACTGACTCCTTTGCTTCTTACAACCAAAAGCGATGATATACAGTTCTTGATTATGTCTATTTTAATTGTATCTATGTTGTTATGTGATTATTTCTACTAGCTTTTGTCCGCGGCTCCGCCCGCGTGTATATTGGTTATCGCGATAGAAATTAGCCTATGACCTGCCTCAGGAATCAAAGTATCTCCAAGCCAAATTCCATAGAAAACGATACAGTAGTTTAGCCGTGAAAGGGGGGAGGGGAAGGGGTATGGGGCTCCGGTATCCTCACTCACTCGGTAAAACACAGCGCAAGTGCTATTTCACAACGGTTTCTGTGAGGCCGTGGTATCACTCCGGTCGAGCCGGCCCATTCAAGCCGAAGCGTGGTTCTCCCACGGTCAATTTTTAATTCGTTTTAATTAACACAGAAATAACAAGACTGAAACTAATCTAAGTTTGGTTTTAAATACGTTTCTTAAACTTAAAGGTATTAACCTTGTTTCTCTTTGTCTCCAGAGAATGGTCTGCTTTCCTACGAGAATCCAAACTATCACCTGGATCCGTCCCGATTGGAGTCTGCGATATACAGCGACCTCTACGAGATGCATGACGAGAAGAACACCCCTGATGAGTACGATGCCTATCTCGACAACAGAAGGTAAGAACCAGGAACTTCTTCTTATAGAAAAGTATGGAGTGGGTATTTCACTTGATGAGATGCTATATTCATGAAAGAGGCGTTAATTATATAGATAGACAGAAAACTCTTTGTTTGTACACCGTATTACAGAGTTTGTATTTGTATTTGTATTTATTCTTTATTGTACACATAGAACATATAAATATAAAAGAAATACAACGAAGTGTCATGTACAAAGGGCGTGCTAAATGACGTGTATAATGTAAACAAGGCGGCCTTAGGCTTATGGTCAAAATCTCGTTCAGGCAATCAAGCCCATAATGCTTAAGAATTACTAGGCCGCCATGTTGTGGGCCACCATGCTGCATTGTTGCATTGTCTGCATTCGCAATGAGTATGGTGACCACTACTTGTGGATTCTGCTTATGTTTTTCATAAAGCCCATACATTAGAAAACACCTTAGGATCAAAATGTGTCGGAGAGACAATGGTAGTTGATAGAGCAATGATTTTTAAAGAATTAAGTGTCAATTAAAATTAATGAAACCTATATACCTAATACCATACACATACATAGGCTTTATTAATTTGTTGTTTTTCATTCCTCGTTATTTTCGACTTCGAAGTCCTCGTCTCTTACTCTAGAAGAAGTAGGTCAGAAGGGGTCGTACAGTATTTTGCCTCTCCTCGTCATCGGTCCGGTCATGTCATCATTCTCGTTCTTCTTACGGTTTAAAGAAGACATCAAGGTCGTCTTCACATTTGGTGCACTTTTTAGTTATGTGGCGTAACTGAAGTTTAAATGGTTTTCCTTCCTAGACTATTCCCAAAACAAGAATCTAAGATTAAAACCACAAGGTGTTTTAACATCCTATTGTAAAAAAAATATTACAAACTGGCTGAGCCCCGCGGTGTTTCTCGCGGTACAACAACAATAGTTGGTAACGGGAAGCTAGTCTAAAAATAGTATCCTTTGTTACGCCTTATATCCTAACTATCTGCCAATGATATCGGTCAAGTCGTTCCAGAGATTAGTGCAGCAGTAATAAACAGACAGACACAAAAATTGTTTTTTATGTAAGGTACTTTCATAAGCATTTAGTGAAAAGCTGTTAATACGAAATTTCAAACGGACATTTCAATTTTATTTATTTGCATAGATAGCGATCTTCTGGATAACACGTAAGAGGTTTCTTACTTGAGATTTCTGGTGATAAATTATCGAATATATTCTACTGTATTATGATTCGCGATCAAAATCTAGAATACAGCGTACTTCGACGTATGCAAAAGTGAAGGCCTACAACAATTACTTACTTAAATTAGCTCGACTTTCAAAGTTAAAAATAAATTTATTTAAATACGACAGTTGCAAACTTGTCATTTTATTATTCTCACGACAAATGATCTCAAATATTACCTCGTCCTAATATTTGCACTTCTCTCGTACCTAGTGCAACAGAAGTGTTACGTCACAGTCCGGGTGCATCGACCCTTGTATCACGCATGCGCCGTGCATCGATCCAGTGCATACACCCGGAATTATGCCTCACTCACTACACAGTGCGTTTTGATTTGCTTTTTTTTTTCGAATCACACGATCGACATTATATCTAATTCCACATTCCAATTTTGAAAAGTCGATTGGTATGCAATCTCGATCAGTGCTTTAAAGTTTGACTTTGTGTATCCTTTTGAGAATAAGTTTACTGACAGCGCTCCTACCGGTGAAACTAGTTAACTGAAAATGACAAGTATTACGATAAACGTAAAACCTAAAGAATGAATAGTACAAGAAAAAGTAAAAAAAAAAACAATATCCCGCCTACGTGGGAGGGCCACGCCTCGGCATGAATGGGCTGGCTCGACCAGAGTGATATCACGGCCTCATAGAAAACTGGTGTGAAATAGCGCTTGCGCTGTGTTTCACCGAGTGAGTGAGGATACCAGAGGCCCATACCCCAACCCTCCCCATCCCCCAAAGGTGGGCAACGCACTTGTGACGCGTCTGGTAATCGCTTACCATCAGGATACTTCTACTCGTTTGCCTCCTATACCATAAAAAAAACGTTAAAACTTATAAGCACCCATGCCATTAGCATTATTACGAATCTATTGTCATCTCATTACAATCGATTCAATAGTTTAGGTGCTATTTTGCACATTCTCTGCCAGTCAACCTTTGGGTGATGTAAAATGTGATGCGGTAGGTGCAAAAATATAACTTAATCTAAATATAATGAATACAAACATGGAACTCAAGGTACTTAAATAATACATACACAATACATAAACATACATATAAATGAATTTAGTATAAATAGAATCTATAAGCCCTGAGTCGGATACTATTGTTGAGACCCTTCTGCCAATTCACCCCGAAGTAGATCGCGTACTTTCGTCTTGAATGTGATACATATATACAAACATACATATACTGTCAGAACTATTACCCTTCTTTCGCCGGAGTCGGGAAAAAATATTGTATGATTTTTTTTATGGTAGAGTAGAAAATAGGGAGACATTTCACCTGATAGTAAGTGTGACCTGATGAGAGTTGCCATTTTGTTAAGTCCTCCCTAAATCAAGGGGTTTTTGGCCTTTGGGGTGAAAAGCAACGAAAGAAGTGCTTAGCACCGGTTTTCTGAGGTTACTAAGGTCCGATGTGGCAATAAAGGCAGAGAATGGCATATCACATCACATTACTGCCTTTAACAATCCATTGCTGGCTCTCTATAAATTTCAATCCATTGCTGGCTCTATAAATTCCCTAGCAACACAATGTACGCGCGTGTCGATTTAATACACTTTAGGATTACGACGGAATCTAGAACATTCCACAGCTCGTTGCACGTGTACGTGTGCATTTTGTTCTTAAGCAAATCCCATCTTCTATAGCTCTCAGCGGAAAATCAGGACAACAGCTAAGCATATAGTTGGGAAATTGTAACCGATTAATACGAATTTCCTTAGACAGAAATATAGGCGAGATAAATTACGTACTGGTTTTTACCCGCAGCTTATCGAACTTGGTACAGCGGTTTAGCCTTGAAAGCATGCCAGACAGACGGACATGGTTACTTTCGAACTTATAATATTAAGTAGTAAGGAATTTAAGACTCTATAAATCCCCCCCCCCCCTTCCAAAGATTGCAGGGGGTGAGGACATTGGGTTCTGGTTTTACTTAAGAGCAGATTTAAAATTGCCTCGGCTGCTGTGTTTGAGGTCTTGGGTTCCTGATCTGCAATAATTAGTGTTTTTTATTGTGTATGATATATATGTACTAGCTTTTGCACGTGGCTTTGCGCTCACAGACTTTTATATCCTGGTTTACGCCCTTAGGGGTGGAATTTCAAAAATTCCTTTCTCAGTGCTCACTTACGTTATATAAAGAACCTAAATGCAAAATTTCAGGTTTCTAGGTTCAGCGGTTTGGCTGTACGTTGATCTCTGGGTCACCTTCCTCTTTTATATATGTATATAGATAGATTTACAAAAAAAGTACAATTAAAAGTATTATATCATTCAATCTGTCGAGCCGTTATAGTCGTACATTAATATGTATGTACTAGTTGTTGCCCGCGGCTCCACCCGCGTTTATGTCGGTTGTCGCGGCAAATAGTAGCCTATGAGTTATTCTGATGCTATATTACTGTGAAGTCTCACCCAATTCCGTTCAGCACTTTTTGCGTGTTCACTTTACAAAACTCTTCTTTCTGATTATCTTATTTTAACAACCCTGTATTTTACTGTCGTTACTCCAAAAAGGATGGTCTAAAATTTTGTTGCCAGCTGGAAAATGCTATAAACGTTGAACAGAAAATAGTCGCTTGTTTTATAGCCTCCACGACTGACGCAGCGGATAGAACAACATCCGTTTTAAACTAGATAATAACGTTGCAGTGTGTGTGGTACAAGTATGAACTGTAAGCGTGGAATGCAATTTTAAATTTATAGTTCGACTAAAACTCGCAACAAAGTATGTACCTATTTGATGTAAGTACAGATGTATGTGAGATGTGAGTATATTATAACATTCAAACATCGTTAAAGTGCACTTCTATGAGTTTTTTATATGTTTTTGAGCCGTTGTTTAAAAGCACTTGATCCTGTTTGGAGTTGCCAGTAAAGTTGAATTTACTGGCAATTGCCAATAAAGAACGGTTCTTAGTTAAAAGACAAATATTGTGTCGTGATTCAGAAGTTAAACCCACTCGTTTTATAGCCTTTACATTTAATACAACGTTGCAAATAGGATAACGCACGTCTCGACTCTACGTGAAATAGGAAAAGACGGCGCAATCCTTATGGTTACAAGTCATAAATTGAAGCGGAATTGTTTTTTAAAACTGAAATCTCTTGGAAGGAAAATATTCGAGCTTTGAGAAACTTCATTCAGCACTCATTGATACATTGAAATAAAAATCTTAAATTATTATAGAATATATACTTTTATATGTAGGGAAGTTAATTACTGATTAAAATATGTAGGCTGACATAAAATACTTTTGTTGAAGAGAAGATTCCATCACCTGACTCCCTGATACTTTGACTGAGTAGTTCTATACGCCTATATAACTCCATCATCAGACACAGCTCATGACAGACTTGTCTTGCGAGGAGATTGCATTCTAACTCTAGTTTAGCAGCCGGGGTCACCAATAGATCATTCAAAAAAGAGTTCTATTAAAGCATACTACCTGTTATTTCCAAAGACATATTTTACACTAGATTCAAGTTTAAATTAAAAACCGTTAATTTGAAATGAGATAAAACAAGACATTTCGAACTTTTAATACAATTTAACGCGACCGACGAACCCAGAATTTTCGATCGTAAATACGATGTGGATCGTTGTTTTAAAGTGTTGAAGTTAAACACCAAAATAACAAGATTTGTTCTGGAAAACAGATCTTTTTGTTAGCTTAATGAGCTTTGCGTGTGGCACCTGAATGTAGTTTTAACTTTATTTACAAACTTGTTCAAAATTCGCTTTGTATTAAGTACTAGCTTTTACACGCGGCTTCGCTCACGCAGACTTTCATCCCCTGATTTACCCCGTTAGGGGTGGAATTTCAAAAATTCCTTTCTTAGGTACACTTACGTTATATAACGAACCTACATGCAAAATTTCAGGATTCTAGGTTCAGCGGTTGGCGCTGTGCGTTGATCTCTGGGTATGTCAGTCAGTCACCTTCCTCTTTTATTTAGATAGATAATTCCACCAGTAGAGTGCTACAATTTAATTGAGCAGTCATAAAACAATGATTTTATTATCGTTTATATGATGTTTAAAGTAAAACTGTAGGAAAAAAAAACTTTAATAGTTTGTCTATAATTCCAATGGACAAATTAACAGACCCGGCGGTAAAGAATTACCAAGGATTAAAATAAATATACATTGGATAGTTATCACCACAGTAGATACACACCTCTTTAACTCAGGGGATATAAAAGCATTTTCGTCCACTGCAAGACCTCTCCCCTCTCAAATATAGGGAAAGAAGGCCATCTGAATTGAACCGTCGATTCTTTACTTATGTCTCTGTCGTTTTTATTTAGTTCTACCAACTATTCCTTATCGAGTGAGCAGCTCGGCAACGAGTTATAAGTCGATATTTCGATTGTGATCACGTCTCTCAATATCAGAATGCATCTGTGAATACGAAGATATCATCCCTCAAGTTTATTGCATTATTCTCACTACAGAATATATAATTTAATTAAAAGATTCCAGGAAATGTGCATTGGCTTTTCTCTTATTCTTAGGGTAAGAATGATTTTAATAAGCCAGCAATGTATAATGTAAATTGTGCAAATTTAAAATTTGGTAGGTAACCGTAAAGTTGTATATGGATGATGGCTGCATAATTCGTTCATTATTCCGGTTTTTCAATGCATATAAACAAGTGCATCCCAGATGGGACAACACTTTATGTGATCAACGAATTGTTGTTCTAAGTCAGGGTATTCTTTGTGTTTATACGCATATATAAATAAATAAATATAAATTAATATTTCGGACATCTAATACACAACTTACTATTAAGAAAATCATACAAAATTGTTTCATTACCTGTGACAGCCACACTAGGCAGAGCCTGTGCCGTGGCTATCAAACAATACGATTATCTTATGTTTTGTGACTAATATCTAAACAAATTATACAATTTATCTTTTTAGGATTCACAGTGTGTATGGGTGTGTGTGTGTGTTGGTGTGTGTGGGTGTGTGTGTGTGTGTGAGAGAGTGTGTGTATATATTCAGTAACCCACCAAATTAGTGATTTTAAAAGTTGTTCTGTGTCCGTCTAATTGAGGCCAGACATAAAGTCTTCAATTTAATTTTAGCCTGATACTTTGTGCAGTGCCGCAGATCGCACTTTTTGACTATTTTGTTATATAAGTAGGGAAACATATAGTTAGGAAACCTTTTCACTAAACTATTACGATTACTAAAATTTAGTCCCACACTAAGCAGAGCTTGTGTTATGGGTACTAGACAACTGATATAAATACATATTATACTTTTTTTCGTAAATACATACATATTATACATAGAAAACACCCAAATTCCGAAATAAATATTTGTAGATCATACAAACATTTGGTCCGACCTGGGAATCGAACCCAAGACCAGCAGTCGCACACGTCAACCGCAAGACCAACGAGGCAGTCAATACACGTATATGCACGTATACTTGTGTTCATGTTTGTTTGTAAAGGAGTTGCCTTTCAAAAATATGGTAGGTATAGTATGGTGGCAGTCAATGTTTAGTTAAGAAGACACTATTTAATTTTTCAATCAAATTTTGTTTTAACTAGGTTCCGCAGACTCAAATTTAAAGAATTACTTATCTCAATTAACTAGGCCAATATCCTTACACCCAATTGCGACCATAAGGCCATGAGAAATATAATAGATAATAATAGCAACACTGAGTCACATTAAAGTACCTGCGAGTTACATTGTTTGTTCAAGCACGCGAGTCGCGACGGACGGATACGAATCAACCTTGTAGATGTAATATACAAACAAATGCATAAGTTTTCTCACCAAATGGAGCGAACAATCTTTGTCTGCAGGTCCGCAAAGTTATGACGCTCGTTCTAACCAAGGGTATTTAGCACTTATCTACATTTCAGTTACAATGGACTCCTATTTCTATGGAGGTAAAGATAAATTGCATAATTCAATGACAAGAGAGTAATAACTAGTAACTCAATAAATTTGTTCTGTGAAATAATTTATACAGAGTTTGTGAGGTTGTAGGCGCCTAGGGGGTAATCTCTGAATGTATTGAATCGATTTAAAAAAATATTTTTCAATATAAATAAACATTATTTATGAGTGTAATAAAGTATGAAAAAAAATTTATCCGCGATTATATTATGCCGGCGGTAATCGCTTACTATCAGGCGATCCGTCTGCTCTGTCCCTATCTCATAAAAAAGATTCGACACACAGATGGGCTAAGGCGCGGCAGAATTGTGTTTGTTAAATACTTTTGTATCTTAACACTTTTATCAAATTAAATGTGACAACACTTGTACGAATTTATTTCATTTAGACTTTAGTAGAACGTTTCCACCTTTTTTAAATTTGTAACACGTGACAACAGTGCAAATGTTACCATTGCAAAAATGTAATAACTGAAAAACCTTGCAACACTCATAATTGTCATTGGCGTGCAGCGTATGTGCAAAGTGCTAAAAGCCTTTGTCTCCGATACTCATCCAGTTAAACTCATGATTCCAGCGAGTCCTTTGTCTTCAAGTCCTGACTTCGTGCTCCAGTATTTCAGATTTAAATTGAAGCGGATTGTCACGTACTGTGCAGCGCACGTTGCAATGGAATTGTCGCTTCATTTTCTGATAATTTCATATCTTCATCGTGAAAACAATTTCTGAGGTTATTTTTACCCTAAGGGTTTCCATTTTCGTTTCTACTTTTAAAACTGTTATAAAAACTTTATTGGTGTGTATAAGATTTCCTGAAACTTAGTTTGAGTTCGCGATTCGTTTTGCTCTTCCTGGAGAAGATAAACAATCCAAATCAGGGGGAAATGTCCCCGCGATAGCTTGCTTTGTTTACAGTTTAAAAGTAAAGTAGAAAAGAATTTAATAACATTATTTATCGAACCAAGTGGCGTGTAATTGAAGAGGCCTATGATGATGATGAAATTATACAAGACAAAAAAATTACAGTTTCAAAATTGTCTCAAATTCTTCAACTTAGATAACTTCTACAGACAATTAGTAGATATTGATGTCATGTGCCATTCAAGTAAATAATTTCGGATATTTCTAATAAAGATTTATGTAAATAAAATACACACATATCGACACGACTATATTCCCAAAGGTACAGGGAGAAACAGACTCTAAGCTTAGTACAATGTGCTCTAAAGAATAGCTCGAGCAATTGACTATTCCACAGGAGTCAGCCAAGATACAAGAGTTCTATGTCGAAAGCCTTTCCAAAACCGCTGACGCTTAACTTCTATTATTTTGTTTAGACCACGTGACTTAGCGTTGAGATGACGCCATTCGTTTGATTTGTTTTTGTCAACTTGGCTGGATATACCGAACCTTCAAAGAACAAAGAAACAAAAAAATACACGAATATTATTTTTGTTTCTACCTTAGGGCTGGTATGTCAAGAGATGGGTTCGGATCTTTTAATAACAGCAGTTCCCGGATTAATCCCTTCTTGGGCGCAGAGTGGCACACCGTATGGTCTGCCCGATTCCGACTCACCACCCCGTTGTAAACCCCGTTTGGGTGACGGCCCGTGGGGATTTCCACACGTAAAAAATGGTATTTTAAGAGATACTTGCTCGTGTTTGCATATCCTGTTAAAAATCGACGGCGTAATCTATACTAATATATAAAGCTGAAGAGTTTGTTTGTTTGTTTGTTTGTTTGAACACGCTAATCTCAGGAACCGCTGGTGCGATTTGAAAGATTCTTCCGGTGTTGGATAGTCCATTTATCGAGGACGGCTATAGGGTATATATCATCACGCTACTACTAATAGGAGCGGAGCAACAAAGAAGAATGTTTCAAAAACGGGGGAAATTTTCACGCTAGGGGCAATATAAGGCGCAAACGAGGTTGCGTGGGTCAGCTAGTAATATATAAATAAGTATAGGGTCTATCATGAAAATGTCAAAAATCTAAATATAGTAGTAGTATATTTTAGTGTAGACGAGAATGTTTTGACGCGTCGTCGAACATAACCCAACCTACTTAATTTGACCTCAAAATAATAGCTACCCAAATAATAGCAAATAAGAACATATTCTTGTGATCAAGAAACTAGATGAACGTGTAATACGAAGTGTTGCAACTAACTCAGAGGTGACCTATTGTTTAAAACTCAAGGGCGGTGAAACAATCATTTGTAGCACTTTGTCGAATACCACATATCAAATTAGACTGTATTCTTTGTGTATAACTACTTATTATATAGTAGAGACCGTGTTATTAAGCATATAAGATCTTTTACCGACGTAAATATATCTATTATTAAGATTGAGAATGGCGATTACTTGTTAAGAGTAATATTTTTTCTCTTCCCTCTCTTTAATGGTTGGTTTTTAAATTTAATTGTTTTGCGAATAAGGAAACAGAATCGTTGGTTATCGATGATGCTCTAGGTAAATAAAGGCTATGCAACATCTGTTACTGAAATCTATATATATATATATATATATATAAATGAATCCCTATTTGCCTTGGTCACGACATCACGCGTGAACGGCAGAACCGATTTTGCTAATTATTTTTTTGTTGGATAGCCCATTTAGCAAGGAAGGTTTTGGGCTATGCACCATCACTCTATGATCAATAGGAGCCGGGTATCGATCGAAAGTGTTAGGGAAATGGGAAAAAGATATTTCTTATGGAGAGACGCATACGGAGTTGAACGGGTCAGCTAGTAACTGAATAAATAAAACCTACATTGTTTTCTTGCAATTTTTTTTTGTGATACACACGTTTTATTATGAAAAGTTCAATTAACAAAAGAAAAGGTTTCTTTTATTTTATAATCTTCAAATCTTCACATCGTTTAATATTGAAATTAAATCTTTACTAACATTTTAAACCCAAAGAGCCTATTTGTTTGTTTGGTTGTACTACTGATCTGGCTGGCTTTATTTATTATCGAGAAATGTTAAAGGATTTTTGCGTAACTATCAATGAAAAGTGCTGCGAAATCTAAGGAAATTTCCTTTTGAGAGATGGAGGAGAAGTAGCGCGGATGAGCTGTGAAGAATATATTACCCAGTGAACTATTGATCAGCAACTCCATTTCAAAATATTTAAAATCGTATTCACGTCGAGACAGCAAACTTATACTTTAAAACTTGGTTATTTCTCAAATATATTCCAAGTGTGCCAAGTTTGCCAAACTTGGCTGTTAGCACTCAATCCTCTCTCTTTCCTTTTGCTCAATTAGGTGGGAATCTTTAGAATAGGCTATTCGCCTCTCTAATGGCCACAACTTTGGTATAGAACCTTTTTTACGGTTTTCTCTAAGAGAGACTTTCTGAAATATATTGAGAGTAGTTTAATGTTTCGTTGTTTTACGCAACACCTGTCTAAACTTTAGGTATAACTTCTATTTATAATATAACTTGTACCTACATCGTAATTAGATCGCACAAAATACGCAGTTAAAACAAAAATCAGGCGTTGATGAGATTAAAATTCTTATATATATAGTTTATTAAAAAACGGAAAATATATCCTCTTGTGTATCAAGCAATGCAATATGAAGTCGTATTATAAATAAGTGACACAGATCCATAAATTAAAATATACCAGAAAAAATCTTTAGAAGATATAATTAAATACCAGTAGTGCATCTTGCTCTTTGCAAGTCGTTTGCTGGTACTTAAACAACAAATAATTAATGACTTTTCGATTCTTCTTCCGAGCATTATTTATCCTAAGATTATTTCGGGTTCTGTACTAGTTTAAGCGGTTATCTCTGAATATCAGTTTTTCCACTGAGTGATTGATATCTTACGCCCGCAACCCTGAGGGCAAACTGAATTGGAAGGTTGAACTGGATGTCAGTATATTGACTTCCCAGTAACGAATTGAAAAGCATACGCTAAATTGCTGAACCAATGAGGCAGGGTTTTCGGTTCGATACAAGTAAAATATCATAAGCTACTATTTACCAAAAATAGATCTATAAAATGATCATAAAACCGAGCAAAGCTGTGAAATACAAGCTAGTTTTCATATAATTTTGTGCTCCATTAACATGTGGAACGCTTCGCTTTCTCTGCAAACGAATAAAATGGAGAGTGTTTTGTGTTAATTAGAAATTAAATTATTTTTCTTTGTTCGCAGAGTTGAAGATGAGGCTTCCTCACCCGTGAACAAAACAAGGTTTGTACCTGATTGTTATTTTAATCAGTAGTTTGACCACTAACATATTAAAACCATTTAGTCCATAACCTACGACACTTATCTTGCATTTATAATACAAACAATATGTATATATACAACAAATATGTGGTGTGTCATGTCCCACCAACACAGTGGGAGGATCCTCCGACCAGGCGAGGTAATCATGCCTGGCGGGCCACTGCCCAACGGTTGACGTTGGGATTTTTCTATATATGTTATATCGGCGCGAGAACTCTCATTGCGCGATTCAGGATTGGTAGTTAATCCGTGTTGTGCGTTACTTCGCAGTTCAGTGCATCTGCGGTAGATGGCGCCGTCACAGTATTTTTGCTGCCGCTGCATGTGGAGGTCGCCACATGTATGTATGCATTTACGTGACGGAATCTTTGAATGTAATTTTCGAAACTCCGCACATTCATTAATGGCCGAAGACAATAATATAACTTAATAAATTTATCCGATTATTCTGATCAGCATTAACGGCTTCTGTGACAAGTACAAAGGCATGTACTGAAGCATATGTCTATCTGTTACACTTTCGCGGATAAACTGATTTCAATGAAATTTGGCATACAGACACTTTGATTTTTGAGGATTGACATTTTTTAACAATGATGTACAGTATAGTAGGTATTAACTCTACTTCTTAAAATCTATTATACAAAAGCTACGTAATTATAATTACCGTAAATACTTTTAATGCATCTACAACAAAAACATCATCGTAAAGGATAATTATATTTTTACATTGTTGCAACACCAATCATTCGGTAACAGGCGAAACTGTTCGTTATTACGTAAATTCGCATCTAGTTAACGTGGATTATTATTTCTTACAGGTAACACTAATTAAAACTAAGTTTTGTGATAACATCGATCCTAACATTGTTCATTTAATTTGTTATTTCGTTCTAAAAGAAAACTGAAAATATATGTATACGGTCGAATTGAGAAACCTCCTCCTTTTTTTGAAGTCGGTTAAATAGACCTTTCATAATTTTCTGTTAGCTTCTGTCTGGCACATGTGTAATTTTGTATGCACGTTGTTATTCATATAAGATTTCTTAATTAGGTTATGGTTACACAAACATATGTACTGTACTCTAACTCTAACTCCTATACATCAGAATCAGGTACTGTGATCACCGCCATTTTGAAATACTGAGCAAAAGTTAAACTGTCTTATCAACACTTCTCCTCATAGCAAAATTTTCACAGGTTCCTAGATTATTTAAATATTTACTAATTTAATAAAAACACACAGTCGGCCATTGTCCCAGTTACTGGCAACACACAATAGGAACAAATGTTATTTAAGTTAGTTTTAGTCCGTCGGTTAAACTCGATCAAGTAATTGGTCGTGTTTGCGGACTCAGAACGACCTTGTATTGAGGTGCGGGCATGGACAGAAGCGTTAGCGGTTTTTGTAGCTAAATATTTATGATATAACAATACAAATTATGAATTTAGAAAGTTGATAAAAGAGTGTTTTTAAGTAAAATTGTTGCAACCAAAGCCTTCTGTAATTGACGAGAATGGAATAAAATTTCTTTGTTCTGAAGCGAGTTTACATCTATTTGATATAGATATTTTTATTGAACGGTATCACTGACGCACATACGGTTCAGAATCTTGTAGTATACTGTCAGGTTAAAAAATCCTGTTTAGGTTCTTACCTACAACTGATTTTATATATAATTTAAACCTGTTAATAACTAGAAATTTGCTGTTAAAATTTTATGTTCATGATATAAAAACACTCACATAACTTGTTAATATTGTAAATAATGCAATATGCAGCGATATAAAATAGTGTCGGTCTGTACAAATAATTGCATATCCCTATTGAAATATGTTTCATATTATTTCCTTCTTACAAAATTGTGTAGCTCTGTAGTGTAGCTGCACAATTTTTACGTAACAAGTTCGGCGTTAAATATTCAACCGAAAAGGAATTCCAGGTTTAATTCAAGCTGTATGTTGACTATAACCTTAGAAACTATGAAAAGTCATGCTTTAAATTGGCCCAAAAATACAAGTTATATATTCCATAATGTCATTACCTTGATCAGTGTTCTGTGGTTAAAACTATTGCATTAAAATTTATTAAGTACTTTCTAAAGCGCGAAAACTACTAAGTCGCTAGCACCATTAATGAAACCGCTTCCTAAAACCATGATTCATGTTAAGTGAGTGACGCACGCGGCCAGTCACGTAAACGCTTTTGTTTATTTTTATAACTTGAAGTTTAGGACACATAACAGTGAAGCACAACGAATACTGTATATTTGTATATAACTTCTAAACCTTCTAGAACACTTACCTTCACTAATTAGTCATAAGTCACGAATTTACGTCAGCTGAAGATGGAATTAGTCTAAGTTTTTTTTTTCATGAAATAGGTAGGCAATCGAGCAGACCTATCGCCTGATGGTAAGCGATACACACAACAGAGGCGTCACATTAACGTTGCTGGCCTTTGGGGTGAAACACAGCGCAACCGCTATTTCACACCGGTTTTCTGTGAGGCCGTGGTATCATCATGCCGAAGCGTGGTTCTCCCACGAATTAATCTAACATCTCTGTCATCTGTCATCAGGCTTTATCTCATGAACCGTGATAGTTAGACAGTTGAAATTTTCAGCGATGATGTATTTCTGTTGCCACTAGAACAACAAATACCTACAGAAAAACAATAAAATTAATATTTAAGGTAGCTCCCATACAACTAACGTGATGTTATGCTCTTTTTTCCTCGACATGGTCAGGGCAATGGGTAGCCGCTTGAAATGTAGGTATAGATAATGGTACGGAACCCTTCCTACGCGAGTCTGACTCGCACTTAGCCCATTTTATTTCATCCCTCATATTTAAAGATAAGTAGGTAATATATGAGTATTCTAAATCTAGGGTGTGTAACCGATTCGAGAACCTTGAAGTTAAATTTTCCTGGCTCCTGCATTACCCACAATGGCGTTAGTCGGTAGTCAAAGTTTCAAAGGATTTTAATCTTTATTCAAAACAAATAGTACGTTCCTCGATTGGAAACCTAAACTAACTTGACTAGATAAGGAGGTCTTTAGTTATTAATGTACTGGTTGGCCACAAGTTAATTTAAGGTTGACTGGATCTACCAATGAACGATTTATGCTAACATACTTCTCTTCTTTCCAGTGACAAATCCGGCCTGATCATTTCACCTCAAGGTGGAGAAGAGTCTCCGCCACCAGAGAAGGAGCGAGCAGACCGCGAGGACTCGGAGAAGAGTCATTCAGCGTCAGTGCCGCACTCTGCTGAAGGGCCTAACGATGACCTGTATGCGATACCGGTCAAACTCCGACCGAAGAAAGAGCCACAACTCCCACCAGGTTGGGAGAAACATGAAGGTAGACAACAACCTCTGAAGTTTATTTATTTCATAAATCGTTTTTTTTATTCTGTGGTCATTTCGTATCAAGTATAAGTAACGCACAGCTCTCCGTAAAATGTGTTTTTGCCACTGGCATCTGATGTATTATAATTTACTAGCTGACCGACGCAACCTCGTTTGGTTCTTCTACTGCCTGTAGCGTGAATATTTTGACCCTTTTTTAAGCCTTAGCGTAATGATATATAGCTTATAGCCTTCCTCGATAAATGGGCTATCTGACGCTGAAATAATTTTTCAAATCGGACCAGCGGTTCCTGAGATTAGCGCGTTTAAACAAACAAACTCTTCAGCTTTATAATATTACTAATGATTTCAGTTAGGACACTTTTATAATTGGTATTATGTTTAGCCATACTGTATTGTCTTTTCAACATTTCCAGACAATGATGGTCCTTATTATTGGCACATAAAGAGCGGCACCATCCAAAGAGAAATACCCAAAATGCCACCAATTGAAGCCAAGGAGTCGCGCATTTCCATGGTGCGTGACTGTTCCAACCTTTCTGAGGTTTCTAAGTATGAGGGCAGCGTGATGACCAGCTCAGTTACCAGGAGTACCACAAGTGGAGCTCTCGATCACGTGGATCAAGATGCAGAGAGGAAACGAAAAGAGGAAATGTCTTACAAGTGAGTTTTTATTTAAAGGAAAATGGTAGAGCCTGTACCGCTGGCAATAAATATGTTATGAATGGTTATGAGATTTATACCGTTTATTAAGTGAATCATTCTATATATTTTTTGTATTTATTATATTTTTAGAACTGTGCTAAAAGAATTTTAATTGAGCTCACAGAACAGAGGAAATTCTCCTCTTCTGTGATTGAGCTCATAAACTTGTTACAACTGCATTAACAGAACGCATTCCAACGTGTTTGGAACACGTTGGACACGCCATGCTTAAAGTCTACTTAGTCTGAAAACTAGATGGCGTCGTGTGTTAGATTGCCAAAAACTTTTATATTATTTTAAAATATATATCACATAAAAAACGATTAAATATTTAAATCAATATTTTTGAATGAACTTACTATAAGTGAATTTAGTAAAAGAGCAACATTTTATTGACGGGTCAAGAAAATCGTTCGCTAATGATATTGATTTCAAAAATATTTAATACGCCATCTTGTTGACAATAATGACAACTCATTTGTGGTCCAATTATTTCATTGTAATCTAAAAACTGAATTAAATTCTAACGCCGAGTTGTAAAAATCTGGGAATTTAAAATGTTATTGTCGGTGATATTAGCAGCCAAATAAATACAAAAACAATACCTACCATGAGATACGCCAGGTGGTACAAAAGTCCCACACAAACCTGTAATTGTCCTATAATGATACTTATGTCAATTTATTGAAGCACAGTCATGTGTCGGTAAAAAAAGACAAAGCAGGAACATTTCTAAACATCCTTTTTCTACTTTTTATACAGACATTTTCACAAATATTCAGATTTTCCATCAAAGCCCTAATATCATTAGTTTCATTCATATAAGGCAATTCTCTTACGAAATCATAAATTAATCTAACATCGATCATATTATAAAAGATTCACAATATCAGATTTTAGAACCACCGATAGGTGATTATCATGTCGTGTCAGGTGAATAAAAGTATGCAAATAAAATAAAAAACTACTGTGATATCGTTACGATAACTTATGAAACTAATAATGTGCAACTTGAAGTAGCATATCAAAAGTTGATATTTACTCTCCATGATCATAAGGTAGTCCCGCCATTCATGAAGTGGTTGATCACGTTAATTTCTTGATTCAGCGACAGCTTAATTAATTATGAAATATTATTTTTTTATTATAATAAATTTCTTCCTCAGACGCCGCAGTTTCCCCGCGCGTCAAGAGCCAGACAATGGTCGCGCCGTGCGGTTTTTCGTCCGATCTCTTGGATGGGTAGAAATCTCAGAGTCAGACCTCACACCAGAGAGGTCCAGCCGTGCCGTCAACAAATGTATTGTGGACCTTAGTCTCGGGCGTAACGATCTACTTGATCAAGTTGGGCGTTGGGGCGATGTGAGTTATCTTCCAATTTATTCGATTAGTAAAGTGATGACTAATGAAAGATGGCTGGCATTAGTTGTGGATGGCGTGTAATTGTATAGGCCTATGTCCAGTGGTTGACTGCAATAGACCAATGATGATGATAGGAACATCCGATCACTGTAGGGTCATTATGACGAAAATACAGCGGGTTCTGTGTTACGGTGAACCGTTTGGACACGTTAGTTGACTTGAAGAATTACGCGTATACTAATATGAATTTGATTCGAGCTATAATTTATCATGTGAATGTTGTTTTATTAAGCTCTGAGTAAAAATTCAACTTTACCAACAGGGCAAAGATCTGTTCATGGATCTGGACGACGGTGCCTTGAAGCTCATCGACCCAGAGAGCCTCAACACACTGCACACACAGCCCATCCACACAATCCGAGTTTGGGGGGTCGGAAGGGACAACGGCCGGTGAGTACCTCATCGCCCACAATAATTACACAAACTCAATAATGACTCAACTAAAATTTTCTGTTTTTCCACCTCGCTCCCTCGGAATAGTGAAAGGTATGATACGTAATTTTTTTCGCGGCAAAAATCATATGAATTCTCAAGATTTTGTAGATTTGGAGTTCATATTTAACTGCATTTTTTTGTAGGTTGTATTTGTGTCAGTGTTTTGTAGGTTATAAATCATATGCTTTTAGTATAGGTACATCACATTTTTGCTTTATCAAGGTGGTATTCTAAATCTTCTCAGTTTTGGGTTTTAGTTCATGTTCCTTTAATCGGATAGTAAAATCTAGTTTCATTTTTTGGGTAAATACTTGTTCAGGCATTTTAAATGATGAATTACTAACTGAGTCTATAGACGTTGTCAATTCGATATTAATAGTGTATGATCATCTCTTTCTTTCGATAAAAATAATCTCAGGAAACCTCAAATAACAAACTTATTTTTCTTGGTAACTCATTGTATACGGTTCAGACATTTACAAATACAGATCATACCACTCTTTAACCAATCCTCTAGGGCACTTTGAAGTAGGATATTAATTCTCTATCTAATTTTTCTACTTATAAATGCCACCATGTAAGCAGTAGCACAGTAGAACATTTAATGACATGTCTCCACAACGCAACGTAGGAAATTTAACTATTATTCGATGATTTTATATATTTAGTTAAATATGACTTGTATTGTATTCAGGGACTTCGCATACGTGGCAAGAGACCGTGCTACCCGCAAGCATATGTGCCACGTATTCCGTTGCGAAGCGCCCGCCAGAAGCATCGCCAACGCCCTGAGGGATATCTGCAAACGCATCATGATCGAGAGGTCCCTGCAGCCGCCTCCAAGGCCCACTGACCTTCCGTCCACGAGACGCCCCAGACCGCTATCTGGTGAGATTGTAGCCTGTACGTGCAGATTAGGAGGTATAGTGTTAGAATTGTTTAACTAAACGATATTACTCTAATATTTTAAAGGTGAAGGTTTGCTTGAGTTTGTATGTTTGACGCTTCCTCATGCTCAAATAATAGGACACAGGACTTTAACAAAGTAAAAAACCGACTTCAAAAACGACCAAACCGATCGATTTCTCTTGAATGCCATCATCAGATCTTAGTGTACTTATCATAGTATCACCGTTGGGATATCTCGTTGCCATTAAAAACAACATCATAATTGGTTTATAAACTACGAAGTTATCCGCGAAAACACATAAAAAACATATATACGGTCGAATTGAGAACCTCCTCCTTTTTTGAAGTCGGTTAAAAATTTGGAATGGAAGTAGGTAGGACTTTGGGTTAACACAGGTTACTTTTTACTCCGAAAAATATAATGTTCAAGTTCAAATAAATTATGAATGAATGCACAAATTCAAGGGATGAGGATTATTAGTATTTATTAATAAATAGCTGGAACACCGTCGACGCAGCTAGTAGTTTCTAGTACTTAATAATCTTAATCGAGCCTTTGATTTAACTTTCACATTTCAATTATAAAGGTACTAGGAAATACTTCAATTCACAATGAGTAGACTTCGAAAAAGAAAGTCAACTCATTATTATGAGGAGACTTCTTCGACCACAGAAATATTAACTAACGACGAGGTCATTAAATCTTATCTTATAGTGTTGTGAAAATCTTGGTAATAGCATAGTATTAGTTAATTATTTTACTATTGTTTTCGTTGCTTGATTATAAGATTATTGTATATTTTTTAATATACAAATAAGTAGCAACACGCTTAATGCTAGACTAGACTGAAATTAATCAAAGCTTGTTTTGAGTCAAACCTTTTATGCATAATTTCAACTAAAACAGCTTTGCTACCTATAAACTTATTTTCTGAACATAAAAATACCTAAATTGTAAATAACACTTACGTTTCTTTTATTATTTCACAGTTGGAGCAGCGTTCCCCACTCCAATGGAAGAGCCCCGCAAAACAGTGCGAGCCCTCTATTTAGGCAGTGCCGAAGTCCCTCGCGCGACTGGTATGCGAGTGTTGAACGATGCTCTAGACAGACTGGCCGCTGCCAGACCACCGTCAGCGTGGCGTCCGGTGGCCGTCGCTGTAGCGCCGTCTATGATTACAATTACTGATGAAGGGGTAAGTAACTTCGGTATTTATTTATTGTATACTCATAAGTAGATTTTCTCTTTCAGATTAGTGTTGGAAATTCCAGGATCAGTTTTTCAGAACCTTTGCACAATTAACCGAATGTGTTTGTGAATATTCACTGCTTAGTTGACAAGAAGAATTCTTTGTCAGGAAGTTACGGGTACACGCGGAATCTTTGCCCATCTTTATTGAACCTTACCCGATACGGAATAGTTTTCCATCCAAACTGACTTAGACTTAGTCAAGGGTCACACCAAAACGCTACTTGAAATCCGAATATGCCAACTACTCACTCAGCTATATTTGAATGAGTAGATAATACACAACTTAAGAAAGTTATAGAAACTGTATCTATTATTACCTGCAACTATAGAAAATGTTATTCGTTCTCCAGGAAACAACCCCCATAGTGGAGTGCCGTGTACGCTACCTGTCTTTCCTGGGCATCGGCCGCGATGTTCGTCGTTGTGCGTTCATAGTGCACACCGCCCAGGACCTGTTCGTGGCACACGCCTTCCACGCTGAGCCGTCCTCGGGAGCTCTCTGCAAGACTATTGAAGCTGCATGCAAGGTACATTTAGTTAAAGATTACTTTTCAAATTCCATCCTGAATTAGAGGCCGATTCCTACTACTAGAAAGTTTTATTTTATCATGGTCTCTTTTTCGTCTACTTATAAGTGGGGTATCGTCAGGTAGTCCTAGGAGCGTCCTTACTTATAATGCAGGGCATGCGGTGCACACGGTCTGATTAATCTGCGCGCTTACTGAAGGGCGTTACGCTTACTAAAGTGCGCTAGAGTAATGATTGTACTTGAGCGCTGACGCATTTAGATAGATCTTTTAAAGAAATGTATGTAACGTAGAGATATATTTTAATTCAGCGAACAGATTGTGAAATATATGTATAGATTTAAAACGGATACTTACGTCGGAGTTGAGAATCCTTCTTACAAGATTTTCTTAAGTAAATGTGTTGGTAGTACTCGTATACACGAGGCTAAGAATGGAAAGTCAATTAGTATTATTAGGTTAGGTATATATGTGTAATTGAAGCATTTACTATCGGTACATATGTGTGTAGGTAGCATTTATTAAAGGTACATGTGTATGTGTAGCGTTCATTAAAGGTATCTGTGCCTATGCAGCTGCGCTACCAGAAGTGCCTGGACGCGCACGGCGGCGCGGCGCTGGGGGCGCTGGGGGCGCAGGCCGGGGGCGGGGGCGGCGGGGGCGGCGCGGCGCCGGGCGAGGGCCGCGCCTCGCTCGGCGCCGCGCTCAAGTCGCTGGTGGGCTCGCTCACGGGCCGCCGCGCCTCCTGAACAGGACTCGACGAGCCGCACACACCCGGTATGCTCACTTCACTCTTACCACCATCATACTTATAACATAGTAGACCCACGCCGACTCCAGCACGAGCCGACTCGGTCGGGCCGGTACTACCCTCTCACAGAACTCCAACCTAAAATGACATGATTCGTGCTGTCGTGTTTCGTTAGTGAGTGCGAGACCGGGGACCTGATTATGTAGAAGCGTCTCACTCAGTCGCCATTGCGTGGGTCACTATGCTGCATTGTTGCATTGTCTGCATTCCAAATGAATATGGTGACCACTACTTTTGAATCTTACTCATGCTTTCCACCAGCCGGAGTTAAGTCACCTTGACAGGTGCATAAATATACAAAAACCTATCAAACTACCATCAATTAGTCTTACGCTGTGGTCCGACCGCCGAGATGAACGAGTAAAAGTAGAATCTATAAACGAGTTGGCGATCATCGAGAAGCGAGCGTGTGGTTTCGATAGTTTTATCGCTAGGCTATAAGCGAGTGTGCAAATACGATGAGCGATTATTCGCGCCACTCGCCCGCTAGCGCTTATCCTGTGCAAACCTGCGCACGTAAGACGTGCGTGCACGCACGCGCACATAAATCACAAGCATATACACGTGTTAGAAACACGTGTATATATGCTTTAAATTTACTTTATATTATATTACACAGACTTTAAATTTTATTCCTAGTTCCAAGACATTATGGATGAGTTTTGTATTGAATGTGTCCGATAATATCCCTATCGTAAATCATCGTCGTCACCTAAACTAGACAACAATGATAGTTGTAATGACTTGTTGATATCCATATGTGTACTTTGAAAGCCGCACAGTATAGAAATGATCAAGCGAGCGAGCATCGCTGAACGAGTTTATCTTTGAAAGCTCTTGTCGCTCAGTGACGAAACTTGTAAAGTGAGTCGTTGCCGGCATTGTGAACAGTCAGAGAGCAACTATTTATATATACATCTCTTTCCTTTACAAGGAATGTATATTTATTACAATAAATATACATTCCTTGTAAAGGAAAGAGATGCATATATACGACGTACATGTTTCTTGAGCGAGAAAATCGCCTATAGTTAGTAGTTTTTTCGCTTGCGGTCGGACCACAGCCTAATAACCTATAACTCCTTGGCAGCATTCAGTGGGTCATAAACATTACTCCTTTAAATACTTAGACATATAATTCGCATCACCTTTACTTATTTTATATGAAACTTAACCTTTTCCAGAAAATCTCTCGACGTGTCAGGTCGAGGAGTGCGGCCCGCCGCCGCCGCAGAGCGGGGCCCCCACGGACATACAAACCCACACTGCCGAAACAGATACGTCGCAGTAATGCACTGCTTATGCGACACCCGATGTCATCGCTTACTTACCGATTTGTGGGAAACGAGACATGTTTAGATTTGCATTTTCTCAAATATAAACATTATTTTCTTACCTACCCGATGTGCAGGTATAAAAGTGTCTAGATAGACAAACTAAATGTTTATAGCGTCATTAATTTAATTCAAAATATGAATGAATTGTAACTTCTTATTTTTAGCCAGTATTTCAATTACATGACGAACGGCAATAGCTTTTAAAGTGAATGGGTGTATTGATCTCAATTTTATTGAACCCCGTAGCGACAACTAAACTTGCTGACTGAATTAAAACTACTTTTAAAAACTAAATCAGGATTAATCGTAGTTTTGCTTAGCGTTAAATTACATTGTAAATATGTGATTGACAATCCAAATCAAAATCAAACTTTTGACGTAAAGCAATTGAAGTCATACTTTGACAATGACTTGGAACAATCCAAGTCATAAACTGACAATGACTTGGTATGTCATTTGCATACAAATTCGACTGCATCAAACATATCTATTAGTTTTTTACGCTAATAGACTGCCTTATTTTATGAAAATAGAATTTCGTACGTGCAATATTTTACCACATTTACCGTTTTATACAGGTTGTTTCTTATTGTTTTTGGGCAAAACTACCCTTGAATTTGTAAATACACAAAATGTTAACTATTTGTTGTAGATTATATTATTCGCATGTTAGCATGCAGCTATTAATTATGTTTTTTTTTGGTATAGGAGTAAAATCGTGAAAACTGCAAATGAGAGAACATTAAACCCGTAAAATAACATTTTGGTTAAGCATAAGTATGTCAAGAAAATTAGGCAAGCTAGCTTATTCCATCTAGTAGTTACACTTATAACAAATATACCTTATATTTGTTTTTATAAAGTATTTATCTACAGTTTTTGATGGAACCATAGCAAAATAATATTTGTAAAACGACGTACATATATTCTTAAAGCCAAAGTTGCTGAATATAATATGAATGAACCTCAATTACTACTCGTTAACGATATATGAATTGATTTGTAAAAAGCTTAATCGATTTTATGTTTGAGGTGACACGTAACTAGTGATACTTCAATGTTAACAAAGTTATTCGTTCATATTCTATGAGTTTGTATCTTCAAACTAAATAGAATATAATGCTGAATACCTAAACATTAAGTTAATTAAACTAGTTACGTCATGTAGATTAGATAAATAGGATGTACTAATATCAAAAGAATAATTAAGGCCTGATATATGTAATTGATTGTACGTCGAATGTAAATTTCAAATTGTACTTGCCATATCTTCGCAATTTTATATTTACATTAGATTGATACCACTAATATTTACCAAATTCTTTGTCTCTTAAAGGTTACCTTAAAATTCCTAGTCCATAGAGTAGGTATGTTTAGCTTGTGTAAATTTAACGCTATTTATAATTCTATATGTGACACAATATCTCGCCACAGAAACTATCGATGTTAAAATAGATTTTTGTGTAAAATTTTAAGACTTATGTGGTTAGAGTTCAGGTGGATGTGGACTATTTGTAAATAATTGTAAACTTTATGGGAATAGATTTAAGGTAGATATTTATGATTATTGGATGGATAGTTTGAAGTTAGTTTTCCAGTTAATGCTGGAGTGTAAGCACGCTATGGAAAACCATTCGTTTTGCTGATAGATGTAATATGGCAGTGTGTATGGAAAGATTTGGTGTTGAGCACGGTATGTACCTAGACAGTAAGAGAATCGTTGATCTAAAAAAAAATTGCGTTCGTAGTGTAATTAAAACGAATATAGGACCCTATGATTATAAAAAAGAGTTTATTTTTGCTTAAGCTTTAAGATATTGAGAATTTCGATTGCTAAAGATAAATATTTTTTGTATAAT
The DNA here is from genome assembly GCA_905220595.1 of Spilosoma lubricipeda. Taxonomy (NCBI): domain Eukaryota; kingdom Metazoa; phylum Arthropoda; class Insecta; order Lepidoptera; family Erebidae; genus Spilosoma; species Spilosoma lubricipeda. Next base: position 15,456,527 of record HG992294.1, on the reverse strand, counting down.
CACCTCAATGAGTATTATATTATATTTATATATAAGCTTTTTCGATGTAAGTCTATGATTTGCCATTTGATAAAAACTGATATTTAAAGCTAAAAAATTGTAATCAAAATTGAATTTAAATATTGAATATTAATATTTAAATGGTCACTCACAAAAAATATTTCTTTATACCCATTAAAATTGCAAACCTCATCGTTACAAGGGTGTTCGAAACACATTGAGCTTTCAATAATTATATATTTATACGTAATATTCAAATCCGCTCGTATTTAATCTAGTTTACATAAATAAAAACTAAATTTGGTCTGTTTACACGCATACGTCGCAAAAAGTCGACGTTAGCAGCTTGTGTAGATATTAGAATTTCGTAGAGAGAGAGCTCTAATGGAAAAAGGGAATTGGGACCTATGTAAAAGATTTCGAATTAAGTTTGACGTTAGATAAATTCGAAGTCAACTCATAATATCGAGACTTGAATTTCGAGTTTCGACTTTTTGAACTATGACGGGTGAAATATGTTCCAAAGTTACTCGAAATGTATCGCTAATTAAAGTGTTTCTGTGTCTGTAACACATTTAAAATATAGGTATTATTAGCGTATGGCAGAGGAGAATGGATTGCGAATAATCATTGCTATACAAATTTAAAATACAACGAATACACAATTATAAACTAACGACATAAGTCTTGCAACAACATAGTTACAATTCGCAACATAGGCATATTCTCAACATTTTGAGTTCTGACAATCTGGTGAAAGCAATAATTATTCGAAGTTCGTACTCTTTCAAGTTAGACATAAATATTCGATTTAGAATAATCATAAAATAGCTTCGAAGTATATTTCAAATATTAGAAATCAGTGTCGCTTCACACTTATATAAATATAATGGTACACTGAGCTGTTCTGTAATACGTAAAGATAGTGTAATTCACACTTTAACAGTAAGTTACAAAAGTCATTATTTATACAAATAAAATATATATATAAATATTTTAGAGTGGTAACACAGGAGCGGTTGGTGATACCATCGTTAGGCGCTCGTGTAAAGCTCGTTAGGCGCAATAGACGTGACGATGCAAGCTTCAACTGCCTTTTATCGGATGAAGTATGTCAATATTTTCTATAAAGATAAAAACGTTTATGGTGTAGTTTATTAGATAGCTTGTGAATTCCTGTTTTTTAGCTCACTGTTGACTATAAACAATGGGGGAGAGTGTTATTATACAGTCATCGCTTGACAGCTTAAAAGCCTTCAAACTGTGGCTTTTAACGACTACTTTTGTGAAATTAATAAAAAAATATTCATAAACATGCTTTTTATTTTACCGACGAAGGGAATGAAAGTTCCAAGTCAACCCATATTACCCATTTTTTACACCACAATTTGCCGAATAGTGCATACCACTCTAAAGTTGGTCCAACAATGAAAATTGTTTATTTAGCTTTCTTCGGAAAATACAATTCTTTCGTATGCAAAACAAGCTAGCCAGAGATTCGATTTTCACCCCGGTTACCGAAGTCTCTGTCTAATTTGATGAAATGTGTTAAATTATTGTTTTACTAAAAGGGTTGCTAAAGAAAAAAGATCTAATTCATTATAAATATTTATTCATAATTGTTACATTGGGCTTAATTTGGAATTTAGGATTGCAACTTACTAAATCACAAAGAAACTTGCAAGTTTCCGACATAAATCAACATCAATATTTTGGGAAATCATGAAAAAATATTCTACTGCTCCACATTAAATCGTTCATAAAATATTTAAAATAACATAATTATGTACTATTTTTTATAACTTGGTGATTTATGGTAGATTTTTTCTATCTTGATTACGTATAACTTTTTGGCGTCAATACCATAGACCAGATTCACTGACCACAGCCTAATCACAATTCATTCATTTTATCTATTCTAACCTAACTTATACAACCAATTTTTTCCTACTATGATTAAAAGTTGTTTACAGTGTTGTTATGAAAAAAATCTTATACAATGGCAACATTCATATAACCATTGAACAGTGGAGCAGCCCTATTTGATGTTTAAAACATTGTTGTAAAAACTAATAGCTTTATTATACAAAATACGTGTGTTTCTATACAAACTTAGTGTATCAATAAAATTAACTATCTCGCAGTTTATACCTAGCACGCGGGTTCAAAGATACAACACGTGCCCTCTATACTTTGGGAATAAAATTGTCACAGATTTAAACATTGTTTTAAAAACATATTTTCTGAGAACGCAAATTAAAAATAAAATATGTTTCAGTATTAAAATTAAAAGTAAAACTTTTTAAATTGACTAGGCCATATTCAAAACAAAATTGTGTTTTTTACTATCTTTGAACCCATTTAAACCATGACCAGTGTCGATAAAATTTTGTCTAAAAACAAATTCTATTGTTATCAATACACTAGCTGTAGACTTATTATCGTGCTAGAATATGTTTATCGAAGTCGATACATTGTTTTTTATATATATATATATACATAAAATAAAATCTATATAACAAATCATAATTGTGAATGCTTGGCACTACGTTTATGTACATTGCTTGTGTATTTGAAAAAAAAAAAAACAAAACTCATTAAAAGTAAGGCAAACTTCGTAATGATACCTCGAAATGTAGATTTCCGTCTTACTTTTAGGGTAGAACTAAAAGAAGACAAATACATAATTGAATAAACTGTTTTTATTATGCAGACACATACCAGCTCGGGTTGCCTGCAGCCGGGTAATATAAAGTTTCTATACATATTTCAAAAAATTGAGATGGTTTGTGTACGTTTCAAAAACTCAAAAAGTTCTAGAACAATTGAGCGTAAACAATTTATGACATTAACACGGTTCTAAGATGAGTTTCATCTAATTTTGTCATCACAATGTATATAACTAAATACTAACACGTATGTAGTAGCGATGTAACAAACGTTCGCATTCCAAAATCTCAAAAATCTAACATTCGCACTAATGTGCGAGTAGTAAGTAGGTTTGTAGGCAGGTAGGTATGTGAAAAATGAAATATTAATGAAGTACCGAAATAATTACTTATTCATAAATGACCAGCATTAAGGTTTTACTTTGTAGGTTAGCTTGAATTTGTTTGAACAGAATTTGGTTTCACAGTTAAATAAATACATATATGTATGACGTATATACATACATATCTGCAACTTTTAACTGTGAAATAGTGTAATATGGTAGATAACTATCTGATATTTTATCAGGAACTGATGAAACTAATATGAGCTCTAATTTTGACACGTAAGATAAGATAACATTCTTTCTGATTGAAAGCGGGGCTTTTCACTATACATATTTTATATTGCCTATTTTACTATATGAAAACAAATCACAGAAACATTTTTGTTTCTTGAGAGACTAATTTATCTCAGGCAGGGGATTCTACATTTCCCCTGCTTTTAAGCACGTGTTTAAAGAATCACAGTTAGTCTGCGGTACCGTGGGGTGTTTTATATTATTATAAGAGTAAATAACAATGTATCGACTTTAACAAACACACATACAGTCAGTTTCATACTCATCTCGGACAGTGGCTAGTTAGCTGTGATACTACTACTATCGTCGCAACTGGAATATTCTTGTGATTTTTCATGTCTTTGTAAAGTGCATCAACCTGGAAAACACAAATAATATTATTAGTCAATAGACAAATCACAAAAGACGATTGTACGGATGTGGCAAACGTCGTTTTGCCATAACTACTAATAAATTAAAAATTAATTAAAAAAACATAGTCCAGCGGACAAAATTGTGAATCTAAACCATTCCCAGATCCCCTTGAACACACACAAAGAATTTCATCAAAATCGGTCCAGTCGTTTGAGAGTAGTTCAGTGACATACACACTCACAGAAGAATTATATATATATAGATAGATGTACCAGTGACCCGGCCCAGCTCAGCACGGAAGTCTGCAATTATCGGATTTTCTCTACTATGATATGCGTTTATTATATATATAAACCATCCTCTGGGATCACTGAATCTATTGCTAAAATTTGCATTAAATGAGTTGAGAAGTTTAAAAGTTCCAAGCGAACAGACAGCAATACAGCCACTCTACGCGGCAATCTATAATACATAACCTAGTTCATGTGAAGGCCAGGAGAGTGAAATCTTTTAGATGAACGTCCATGGTAATAAACTCCGAATATCGATTTTAGGTCTAAGTTCAATATTTATAAGATTATTATTACATTGCTAGCCCACACCTCAGGATATTAAAAAGCTTAAGAATAAGAAAATTGACATGCAATATATAAATAGGTATATATATATTTAAAAATATACATATATACATATGTAACTTACTGTTGGACTCCTCACCTGTGGCCGCACTACATCCATCCATTTTGTTCAAAGAAGTTCGTTCTGTACTGAAACAAATCATCATTACTATAGACGAATGCATTGAACAATATGTATGGAATTTCTGAACATTTTACATTTAACCTTTAACACAACGTTTTATTGGATCTATAAATTGTTATCTTGGTATTCATTGTGTCCATTTTATTAATATAATTATGTTAAGACCCCCGCAGCACAACATATATACATAATACGGAAGTTGTCGTTTTGTAAAGAAAAATACAAAAAAAAAAAACTAAATGTATTTTTTTTTTTGGACTATTCCCGCCCACATTCCCACCACTGTAACTCCTGTACACCAGGATCAACAGCAGTGATCGGGAAGTCCCAGGAAGAAAATTAACTGTCTTGGAACCCGCAACGAAATTAATCAGAAGAAAAACAGGAGGAGTTGGAAATGATAAATCCACTTCCCTCCTTAGCAAAGCGGGAGACAAAATGAAGTCAAAATAGGCAGACACCTTTTTCAAACCGGGAAGCACCACGGATAAAGTATTAGGGGTCCTAAGTGAGCTATGTTTGATTACTATAGTATGTATGGCAGAATCGCCTAAACGCACGGAAATTCACCGCAGTTGACACAAGATCCTCATAGTATACCGCCCCCAGATGTCATTTGTAAACTATTTAGCATTGTGTTACGCTCATTGTACCAAAGACTACACTCACAGAGTACATGATGAGCCGACTGTTCACAGCTAATATCAGGTGTTGAGCATTGACACAATCTAAATGTATTTATTACGAGTATATGGACAACCTATTAAATTGCGTTGTCTCAAAAACTTTATTTAAATCAGCCGAGATACAGGTGTTGTCGGCGCACCGAACAGGCAGCCATTCACGGGAGGGATGACGCGGGGAGCACGGCTCGCCGGCGCGGGATTTAAAAATGGGATGGGATAAAAAAGTTTGAGAAATACTGTCACTGGCATGAAAGACCCCAAAGTGCATGAGTGTGTTTCGATTATGATTTACATTATGGTAACTTCTTGATATGAAAGTTCGAAATTCTGAACGTCACTTGCGTCAGTTCATAAGTATATCAAAGATCCAAATAAACAGATGCTGGTGGTGATTCTGTTGTTGTCATCATTAAAATTTGTCGTTCGATTATATACTTTAATCTCATCTGCTTACAGTCCATTTTTTAATTTCTCACATATCAGTTTTCACTATACTTAGTTCAGTATCAACTAACCTTTGGGTAAACGCTTGTTTATTATTAAAGAAACTAAACCAAACTATGAGTAACAATTAGGTAAGCCATTTTAGTCAGCATGTATTTAGACGGACATCTAAATTTAGTGCGACATGTCTAGATTTACGCCACACGTTACACCTTTTAAACGTTTAAGACAGGAATAGGATAAGAAAAATTATGGCCTAAGACTAATGGACTATATGGCCATAATTTTTCTTTGATAAAATTAGTTAAATTAACTAATTTTTTCAAAGTAAATTTTACTTTCTCAAATAATAAGCAAGTCTATGTCTCTGATTAACGTTTATTTGGTACTGAACTAAACCTATTGCCAGCTGAGATGTGAGATATCAAAAAATGGACTATAAGCAGATGAGGTCAAAGCACATAATCCAACAACAAATTTTAGTGAATTTAAGTTTAGTGATGACAACAACAGAATCGCCACCAATAACAATAAGTTGTTTTGACAACTGTTAGTTGATACTGAACTAAGTATAGTGAAAACTGATTTAATAATAAACAAGTGTTTACCTTTGGGTAAACGCTTGTGTATTATTAAAGAAACTAAACCAAACTATGAGTAACAATTAGGTAAGCCATTTTAGTCAGCATGTATTTAGACGGACATCTAAATTTAGTGCGACATGTCTAGATTTACGCCACACGTTACACCTTTTAAACGTTTAAGACAGGAATAGGATAAGAAAAATTATGGCCTAAGACTAATGGACTATATGGCCATAATTTTTCTTTGATAAAATTAGTTAAATTAACTAATTTTTTCAAAGTAAATTTTACTTTCTCAAATAATAAGCAAGTCTATGTCTCTGATTAACGTTTATTTGGTACTGAACTAAACCTAGTGCCAGCTGAGATGTGAGATATCAAAAAATGGACTATAAGCAGATGAGGTCAAAGCACATAATCCAACAACAAATTTTAGTGAATTTAAGTTTAGTGATGACAACAACAGAATCGCCACCAATAACAGATTATACTTTTTAAAGAATAAAACTCTTAATAAAATGTGTAATGTTCAGAAACAAATTAGCTAAAAGCATTGCACAGGAAGGATCAATTCAAAACGGTTGCTAATATATATAACTAAAAACTGTAAATAAAAAGCAAAGAAGTTAATAGGTGAGAAGTTATTAAGTAAGCCGATTAAATAAATTACGACAACCAAATAAAGTCTAAACTACACTCTGTATACAATGTACTTGCTATCCATTTATTCATAAATTTCCAATTTCGACGGCATTATAGTTGCTCTAAGCAACTATACACGGAATTCAACTTTTAGTATAGCTATTAAGGGGGATCCCGCAGCGCATATTTGAAGAGGTGTATCTTCAGAAGTAGAGTTGCAATAGCTTTAAATGGGCTAAGTATAATACTTGTAAGAAAACGTCTTTTTTAATGTAACGAAATATTAAAATTATGGTGTCATAGTTGGCGTAGGTTTTGAAAACGTTAATTGCATAATAGGGTATTTTACTGTATACGAGAAAAAATCTAAAAATATATTATTGAGATACCTTGGGCAAAAACCAGTCGGCAAATGTTAGTTATAGTTAAAAAAATAATAAAACATTTTTTATAATTTATTTCAAAGGTTTCAGTGTTTTTAATTTGTTCTATAACACCATGAAATAGTAGCCGCCATATTATTACGTCACACCTCTAAGTACACTAGTGTCAACTGATCAGCTATATATTGTTTCTTGAAATTATATGCATGTCATCCACATTCTAAAAGCGAACTGACGTCATTACCACAAAGCAATATGGCGTCCACTGCGTCCAGCGTTTTTGACAAATAACGCGCGAAATTTTTAAAATGTAATTTTTAAATGCATTTTTATGGAATTATCGATTGAATAAAAAAATGAGTTTTTTTCCTGTGGTTTAATATCACTATAGAATCTAAATAAGACACTTTTCAAAAATGAGTGTAATACTCCATTGATTTGCTGGTCTCAATTGTGTGGAATATAATAATATATTGGGAACTGTTTCATACTTTGAAAGTGAAGCCAAGGGCCTACAGTGATCGTGTTTAGCGTTGCGATTGGTGAAGAGTTGAACGCGGCCATCGCGAAGATCATATTCAAGTGAAATTAACTACAATTTGGTTTAGATAAGTAAGAAAGCAGTTAAGCAGTCATTTAAAGATTATGGAAATATTCACCCGGTGATTGTGAAATATTATAGGTGTATAAGAATCAATCAATCAATCAATCAATCTTTATTTGAAGAAAGAAATGCTAAGGAAGAAGCAAAGCATCAAGATAAAGTGTGTAATGAGTGCTTTAGTATTTTTAAAAACAAATTATTTCAACGTATTACTCACATTATTAATAAACCATTCTAGGCAGTATTGTTTTTAGAAAATGTGATGTGTGAAAAGATTTTCAAAGCATACGTAGGTTAAGAGGAAAGATATCTTTTGATATTTATAGGATTATATTACTTTATTTACAAATTGTTACAACAAAGCTACGGCTAATGACTCTTTGCATGGTACCTTGTACAAATAAATTGAAAGTTTTACACTTTGTGTGTAGTCATGTAGTTAGGTATAGAAACTACTACTACTACTACAGTCGTGAAACTTCAAATGTTTATTTATATTTATTTAGTCATCAGATATAATCCCTGCTAGTGCATCATTTAAATTTATATACTGTAGATTTGTACGTAAAATTTTGTGCAAAATGATATTTACATTTAAAATTTAACTCCATAGATTAGATTAATTTAAACACTATTTACTTCATATCGGTATTGTTGTACAATTTAAAACCAATGCAACTTTCTTTTAACAAATTTAAATATGATATGACTAAAATAATAAACAATTCTTCAATTCTAGGAACCATGTAAAGGGCCATCAAAACAATAGAAAAGCTTCGCGCGGGTGAATTTGCACTTACAACTTATCTTTGTCACGCGACTCGAACACTGTCCTGCGCAACGACGATTGGCTGGAAGACTTCTCGTATTTCGCTATCAAGATAGAATAAATGCGATAGGATTTACGTCATCGGACACTGTTTCTTAAACTGGGGTCTAAGGGACTAAACGACAGTCTATGCAGGGGGCTTTAAGTACATGAAATGCCTGTGTGATGTCTCTAAATGTAGATGATGTACCGATCACGTATGGACATCAACATCCACGAATTGTCGATAATATTTAAACTCAATGCCCATTATTTACTATAAGATTGACGACAATGTAACACCCATAAACTATCATCACTTTGCATACTCTAGATACGTGTTACTACTAATATTTAATTCGATAATCAATTACCCTGTAAAGTATCAACAACGTTTTGCGATAAATAGACGAACTAATATTCTATAGAATTGTGTCGTTCATTACATTTGTCACGTTAGACCTAGAACTAAATACGTATTAGCAGCTTGAACTAAAACGCTATTCCAACAACTATTTTATTAAAATTGTGCTTGAGTACTTTTTATTGATTGATGATTTTTTTCAAAGTTGCTACAATTGTAAGTAAATGTGTTGTTTCGTTGTTAGTATTCATATAAAAGTTATCAAGGATATTTAAAAAAAGGTACTTTATAGATATTACTCATTCTTTTAGAGATGTAAGTCATTGTGATCGTTTTATATAGAAAAAATAAAGAAGCTAAATATTAGCAATGGCGAAAGAGATTAGAAAATGGATAATGGTTCTCGAACTGGGAAACGAGATTCGAGTCGATAGTAGGGCGAAAAGGTCAGGGATTTCAACTGACCCTCAAATACCGCACAAGCCGATTTATAGTAAATGTATTAAAGAATATTATAAAATTAGGTAAGTATTATATTTTGTGACAATCAATCTTTCTTAGTTTTGTTTAAGAAATGTTCTCATAGACAATGACAATTTTGGTTGTTGATGTCCTGATAGTTTGATGACATAATGAGGGGGCTATTTGTGAAAATATTTGAGAACTATAGGATTGTCGATATTACACCAGTTGAATATGAAAAATCAATGACACCAGTTAATGATTAAAGCTTTAAATGAGTATTTGAGTATTGAATGATAGCTAAATCTATTCAGCGAGGTATTATAATCGATAGAAAACAAATAGACAAAGTGCTCTGCTTGAATTTGTTATTCTGGGATAACTTTCTTTGGAAAAGAGTTTCGTTTCTTTTAGTTTTAATGTAGATTTGAAGGCGTCAAAAAGTCAATAAATATTTTTTGTTCATTCATTCAATTATATCAATCCCAAGATCTACTCTGACCAGAATGCACCGTCCATAGACAAAGGCAGACTTTGAGTCAAATCTATTTATCCATTATTGATTTCTAATTAATAATAACATCTCATGTGTCGTTAAGAACCATATCGAGTAGGAATACTACCCGTTATTTTTATTATAACCGTTTCTCGCTAAATGGATCAAGTTTATGAAAGATAATGAAATATCATATACGAGATAGACTCAGAACATTTATTAGAATGTATTTATTACAAATTAAAACAGGCCACAAATATAAATAAGTGTTAGAATAGTTATTGAAGCTGAAAGGAGTCAGTCGTACATGATAATATTAGTACTAACTTGATGATGTAAGTAATATTTAATTTAAAAGACAAATAGTGACATAAAAATATATTTACCGCTCGTGATAACTCCTCCATATGAATTACTGTTAAACTTTGTGGGTTCTTGTGAATCCTGAAACATTTTAATAAAGAAATATCAATATTTGTAAAAAATAACCTTATAGGATAAGTAGACAAGAATAGGAAAGAAATTGGAAGAAAAACTATATTCCTTCTACCAATGAAATTGATTCCGAAGCATACTTTCACCGTGTTTATGTGTTTAAGTTAGGGTCATCCTCATCATATCCCCATACCAGTAACTCAGAATTGACAATCAATATTTCTTAGTTTTTATATTTTGGACATCTAACACAACGTCATCTACCCCCAAGCTAAGCAGATCTTGTGTTATGGGTACTAGACAACTGACATAATACATAGATACTTTTTTTTTGTAAATACATACATATTATACATATAAAATTACCTAAACCCTGAAACAAATATTTGCAGATCATACAAACATTTGGTCGGACCCGGGAATCAAGCCCAAGACCGCAAGCACAGCAATCATATAGCTAGCAATACGCCACCGAGGCAGTCATTGATAGGAACTCATAGCTTAACAACGGCAGACTATACTTGTGTATTTATTACAAACTGGTAGTGGTCCTCCAATGGTCGAAATTCGACAATCATTCATTTATTTGCTATCTTTTTTCACTCCTTCATATTTTAACTGTGCCATATTAAATACTCCTCCATAGTCATAATTTTCTTTACAACTATTCATGCTTTAGGATTTTCTTTTAATAATAAGCTGGACTATGATAGCTTTTAATATTGTCCATCTTAAATTGATTATCACATTCACAGTAGCGATAAGATTTTTAACACTAAATTATGATGTTTATAATAGTATTGTCCCAAGCCTATCAATCCATTACTTATATTTACTACTCATTATAACATACATCTTTGTTTCATAATGCAATAAAAATGCATTTAATCATATTAGTAATATAAAATGATCAAAGAGAAGTGTCCATTTGCCATCAAAAATTTCCAAGTTAGTTATATTATACATATATTGATAGGTTTACAATCAATATTTACACTAAAAATAATATAAACAAACAATCTTTATAACAAACAATTATACTTTAATCTACCAATAACTGAATAATTTACTTTAAGATAATTGTCATATCAATCATAATAATAATTGTATTTGCTAATTAAGGAATGCAGTAAATTATGAATCGAAAAGAGTCAAATTGACATAACGTCGGCAACTTAAATAATATGGTTTCTTTTAACAAAGCTCCTAAATCCTTTTATAAATATTTTAGGTTAATTGTAAGACTGTCTCAAGTGCTGTATACATCTGGTGATGATTTATATTTAAAAAAAAATCTAATACTCTTATTGTAGATCATAATTTGTTCAAATATGATTCAAACAAATTTCACATTAAAAATAAAATAGTGAGAAAATGTCTCAATATATTATACATAGTATTATAAAAACTACTTAAATTTTAATTACTAACTCTCAATTCTGAACCAGAAACTATGGTTTCAATGATTGTATCGACGATTTTTCGGAGTCGCTAATATTAATATTTAAGTTACATTTAAAATATAAAATATGCATTGTCAATCACATAAAAATCTTGTCATTAGAATTTTTCCTGTTGCTTCAACTTTATCTAGATTAGATCTTGTCAATGATTTAAAGTATTATTTGAGAACAGCACTTGTTTTGTGGTAAATAGATATGTTTACTTCCATATGCTTGATAATGGCTATGCAACATATGATAATACTGTTAAGGCGAGAACAAACCACACAGGACATCACTGAAAACTGAAGGAAACTTAAAACAAACCTATTTACACCGTGTGTCCAAAATCTCCTTCTTAAGCCTTTTTTTTGATGATGCTTGATGAGCATTGATGATAATAAAGACAAAAACTTACCGCCATCTCTTTTAAATTCTGAATGAGCGTATCTATATCCTTTTTCGCCGCCTCCTCACTCTCACTTTGCTGTGGTTCCTTCTCTTTCCTACACTTGTTATTTACTTTTTTGTCCACACTCACATGGTCTTTAGAAGGCACTGTATCATTTTTATCACGTTTAGGTTCACTTTTATCAGTCCTACTATCTTCTATTACTTCAACGTCACTGCTGCTATCGTCTACTGCTAAAGGTTCTTGTTGATCACCTAAAGGATCAACATCAGACACTATTAGAACCTCTTTCTTCTTTTTAACTTCTGGTGGTCGTTTATCTGGTTTCGCGAACGTTGGAGAATGATGCACTGGAACTAATGCAGGTCGCGGAATATTGTTTTCCGCGATACGCATGGTCTCGATTTGTTTTTGAGGGATTTCGTCCTTAAGTTTCGGACTCGGATCCTTTTTATTAGGTTGGTAACTAGTATCAACATGTAGAGGTGACTGTACTCTTTTCTCTTTAACATGTTTATCTGCTTTTTTAACTTTGTCTTTTTTCACCATATCGTTTAAGGCGGCCGGTGACTTGACTCTTATGAAACCTGATTGTTTTTCATTTGACATAGTTAACATTGGAATATTATTGTTCAGTTTCTTCTCCTGTTTCTGAGGGTTCGGAGGTACCGGTGTTATGGTTATGTGACCTATATTATTCGGAGGAATGTATAATTCTTCTTTTTTCTCGTCTTTCTTTTCAGGTTTTTCTATGATGAGGTCTTTGCTCAGACTGAGCGTGTTTAATATCGTGCTGAACACCGAGTTCGACTTGTACTTCTCATCGACGCTATGGATAGCTTCAGATTTATCTTGCACGGGTTTGGTCGTAGTGGTAGTGGTGACGGTAAGGGAGCTCGGGAATTGAATCGGTTCCGAGAACGGCACCGAGGGTGGGTTCGCCGGCGGCTGGGACGCCGAACCCAGTCGCGGGCGCTTCAGGTCCGACGCTTTGACTTCTTTACTTAAACTGAAATTAGAAATGGGTTAGATTTTAGAAGCGTGAGTGCCACAAGGATGTATTTTATAAGTATATCAGCTTTTGCCAGCTAATCTGCCTGCACATCTGTACGATAGTTACTGCTCTAAAAAGTAGCCTACGTCTTCTTTTAAGAATCAACGTATCTCAATGTAAAATTTTATTACGGTCTAGCCGTGATAGCGTGACAGACAGACACATACAGCGTGACAGATATGTACAGAGTTACTTTAGCAATTACATTATTGGTATGCATTTAGGAGTGAGTCTGTCTGGTGGCGGTAGACTAGTTGAAGTTAGGCCTTGTTGTCACAAGTTCTATCAGATATAACATATTTATGTATGACTTTTTACTAGGTCGATCATCGAGGTTATTAATGTTACTGTACCAAATCGTTTTTTAACAAGAATCGACCTGAAACGAGGCTCACTCAATGAAATAGATGAAGCATAACTAGGCCGCCATGGTGTGGGTCACCATGCTACATCGTTGTACTGTCTGCATTCGCAATGAGTATGATGACTACCCCTCTTGAATTCTGCTTATGCTTTCCATCAGGTGGTATAGTCAGTTTGGCAGGTCATACATAAAAAAATCTATTAGAATTGAAATTGTCACGGTTAGCGGTGAGAGCGGTTGTGTGTACTAACTCTGCCTGGCGCAGCAGCGTGGGCATGCGCAGGAAGCCCTGCGGGAAGAGCGGCAGGGCGCGGCGCTGCAGCAGCGCGGCGGCGGCGTCGGTCCCGCCCGCAGCGCGCGCCAGGCGGCACACCAGCGCGCGGGAGCGCCCGCACCAGGGGAAGCGACGCTTCGGGAGACGCTTCTCGATCACTGGCGCCCCGGGAGCCAACGAACTTTGGATCTTTTTCCTGGTCGACACCAATAATCACTCATTATTATTTATTTACTAGCTTTTGCAAGCATCTCCGCAAACTTTCATCATTTGATTTACCCCCTTAGGGGTGGAATTACCAAAATTCTTTTCTTAGTGCTCACTTACGAGACTGCCTCGTTGGTCTCGCGGTTGGCGTGTCTGACTGCTGTTCATGAGGTCTCGGATTCGATTCCCGGATCGGACCAAATGTTTGTATGATCTACAAATATTTGTTTCGGAGTTTGGGTATTTTCTATGTATAATATGTATGTATTTACAAAAAAAATATATATATGTATTTGTATCAGTTGTCTAGTACCCATAACACAAGCTCTGCTCGAGACTAGATGGCGTTGTGTGTTAGATGTCCAAAATATTTATTATTATTTATTACGTAATATAAAGAACCTACATGCAAAAATTTCAGGATTCTAGGTTTAGCGGTTTGGGCTGTGCGTTGTTCTCTGGGTATATCATACAGTCACCTTCCTCTTTTATATATACATAGACTAGCTGACCCGGCAAACGTTGTTTTCCATAAAAAAAACATTTAGGGGTATGACAAAAAGATGTTAGCCAATTCTTAGACCTATCTGAATATGCACATAAAATTTCATAAAAATCGGTCAAGCCGTTTCGGAGGAGTATGGTAACTAACACTATGACACGAGAATTTTATATATTAGATTTATTAAAACTGCCTGCAATCACATTACATAAGGCGTACTTAATGCCATAGGCATTATCTTCCAGTCGACCTTTGGGTGGTGCAAAACTGTATGTAGCAGGTGTATTATTGAAGCAAGTGAGAATTATTGTTTAGCTTACGTAAAGGTCGTACTCGACTTAATGGTCAATCCGACTGAGCAGAACTTGTACTGTGTACTTGAACTAGACAACTAATATAAATGCATATTTACTTTTTATACAGAAAACATCCAAACTCCGAAACAAATATTTGCAGATTATATAAACATTTGGTCCGACCCGAGAATCGAACCCGAAGCACATCGGTCGTATACATTACCACTACGCCACAGAGTCAATATAATTTAAAAAATTGTTAGGATAAAAATAAATACTTACAATAAGATGATTTATTTTTGGTATTTTTATATTCGAAACTAGCTGAATCCCGCGGTGTCACCCGCGGTTATCGTCGTACCGCGAGTAACGCCGCGGGACAAAGTTAGTCTAAAAAGAGTTGCCTAAGTTACTCCCTGGATCATCAGCTACCTGCCAGTGAAAGTCTCGTAAAATCGGTACAGCCGTTCCAGAGATTACCCGAAACAGACAGACAGACAAAATTTTTTAAAGTACATTTTTGGCATATGTACCGTGTATACATACATTTGCATTTATTAAAAAGCGGTTATTTTAATATTACAAACAGACACACTCCAATTTTATTTATTTGTATAGTTGAAAAAAAAAGCTCACCTTTCCTCCTGTACTCGTTCACATTCAGCATTATAATTTGCTATCATGGCTGGTTTTCTCTCGTCAATCAATTCTTTTAACCTGATAAATAATGTATTTTATGTAAACTATTACATTCGAAAATAAAGAAGCAAATTAATATTTAAGTCAAATAACACTAAATCAAGTACGTTACTCGTAATTTTTGCATGTAATGTTTTTATTGAACAAAAAAGCAACGCCTTGCCTTTGTGGTTGCTTTTTAGTTTAATAAGGAACAAAAACAAAGGTGGCTTACTTCATGGGCATGATATGTAATAATAAACGACTAACATCGGCCATGAAGATTCCCTCACATCCTATGCAGCAAGCAGGTTTATTAAAACTTTAAAGGTATTTTGACTTAATATTTAAATTTCACAAAATTTAATATTAAAAATGTAAGTCCCCATAATGTCCCACTGCTGGGCTCGGGTCTCCTCTCAGGAGAGGTTAAGGTCATACGTCTCCAAACTGGCCAAGTTCGGGTTGGGGACTGGCAAAACATCATAGTGGCTACGTAATCTTGCCGTTGGATATATTTATATCACGGAGCAAATACAAAGAGGAGATGCCCTAATGAGATTTTTGTATGAAGCAATGCGTGACAATTTGCGGGGGTGAGGGGGTGTTAGTTTACACTTTTCCATCTACCAGACAATAGCAAAACTTCTTGCATCGTTGAACGAGTATATTGCTATAAAGTTTAGTTAGCTGACACTAGTGTGGACGTACTCAGAATTTCAAGGAGTAGTTTTTTCAAGGTAGATTTTGTAAGCATCTTGAACAAAAAACATCATTTGTAAATAATTTTGCAAAAGTGAACTTTTTTTTCTAATAAATAACCCTAAATAAAACATTGTTCAATATGTTTGGTTTAAACGTGGATTATGTAGAACAAAAATTAATATATGTTGTGCAAATCTTTTTATTTAAAAAATATATAAATTTATATTTTATTTCACTCCGAAATTGGAATGCTTAAATAACGCCAATCTTAGAAAATCAACTTCTAAATCTGAATTGAATGGTCATACCAATGTTGCCTCTAATATCCACATCTAATCACTTTAATTCTTGCCTAATTTGGGTTTAGATAATAAGTTCCTTTTTCGATTTTTTATGATTTTTCCTTGAAATGAATCACTATCATAACAACGGGAAGAACAAATATTGGTGTATTTTGTAGGATTTTTTTGATCCATTGCTCTTCAATACTATCTTTAGATGAAAATTTAGAACATTACCTGTATACTGGTACATTGTATTATTTTAATGAATTAAAAAAAAAACCGTCAAATCATCAGCATAAGTAAAATTTCTTTTTTTTTTCAATATTTAAAGTAACAACTTACAATGCAAGATTAATATAGTCGTAACTTGATAAAATATTTGGATTCTAAATACGACCCTGTCTTTTTATTTTAGAATAGATTCAATAGATGTCAGTCTGTTCACAATATAATTAAGAAAAATACAAAAAAAATACCATGATGAATAAAAATTCATTAGGTAAGAATGTAGAACTCATTTCCGTATCTTCTTATGGTATGTTTTATTAATATTCGGCTCAACGTGCCATTGTATTTTTATTTCCAGTAACACAAAGTTTTGCCATCTAGTGGCGAGTAAATATAATAACATTTCAATAAAACACTAAGAGATTTTTCTAGAACTTTTTAAAAAATTAGCTAAAAAAATAACTTATAAAAGAAATATGAGGTACCAGAACGTCTATCCGAGATATTTGTACAAGATATAACACAGCACTTCATATTTTTACTTGATTGTACCGAGAATATTCAAGTATTACAATTTTTGATGCAGTTCTAGAACATTGACATTAATAGCATAATTTGCAAGTTGCGTCAACTGCGATGACGTCGGGGTCAGTATTTTGTCACGGGGGTGATGCGCTTATGCCATCTCCTCTTTGTATTTGCTTCGTGATTTATATATATTATTTATTATTCCAATCAGTAAACTGTTTTGATTCAAAGGTTGTTATTATAGCAAAGGATAAACTAAGTATGAGCAGAACCTTACTATTTAAATTAATTGTGCTTATGTTAAGTGTTCTAATATGATGTACCAAACTGTACTTTGTGGCAATAAAGCGCATTTTTAACCGATTTCAAAAAAGGAAAGTTCTCAATTCCACTGTTTGTTTATGTTTGTTACCTACCTGGTCCCAATAAAAACTTTCTAACCGATTTTGTAATGATTCTTTTTTTATTCGAAAGCTGGTGCTTCACGTTAGTTCCATTTCAATTTGGTCCAGTTCTTCAATTCGGTTTTTGTGTTGTTTATATTATTATTATTTCTAGTGTGGGTTGTCTTTTGAAAATAGAGGTAAAGTCAGTAAAATGTTATACATAAATAATGATATTTTTACCTTCGTAATGTGTCAACAATGATAGCCTCTCTTTCATCAAAACTGAGATGTTCTGGATCAAAATCTTCTAGAGCATCTTCATTTTTCCTTTTACTGCTACTTGCTGTTATAGTTGTTGTTGATACGATTGTGGTTGATGCAGCCGTGGTTGTTGTTGCCGATGTTGTTAGATTGGTAGTTGTGGTGGATGTGTCGGTATTAGATTGAGCATTAGTAGTGGAAGTTTCTGAGGACAAGAATAACGATATTTATATATGAAGTAATAATATTTTCATTTTTTTTTTTTTTTTTTACATGACCCTGACAAAGTTACTCTACTAAGCCTGATGGAAATCATGAGCAGAATAAAAGATTCACCATACTCATAGCGAATGCAGATAATTAATCAACAATGCAGCATGGCGATTCAGACTCTCTTTTTCGTTTCTGCATCATTCGGTCTCGCAATTACCAACGAAACATGTCAGTACGAATGCTGTCTCCTTATGGACGATCTTCTGTGAGAGGGTAGTACCGTACCGGTCAAGCCGGCTTGTTCGTGCTGAAATCAGCGTGGTTTTTCTACCTTTGAAGGTTTACATACGATAGTTTGATATTAAAGTATACAGAACCAGTGCTTTGGTATCCAGGAAACTGCTTGTTGGCCTAATGATTAGAGAATTTAAATTATATAAGCCAGAGATTGTGTCATCAATTCCTACCCAGGACAAGGAATTATGTGATAAGCACAATTCTTTGTTCCGTGTTTGGGTCTAATTTATCTATAACTTAGACTTTGGAAAATTCATTATCCTTTTTTTACTAAAAAAAACTTGAGAGGTGTTAAGGGTCACTCCGATGGAACGAACTTCACTGTCAGGATTCATTATTGTTATTATTTTTTATTATTTATTATGTACAAAAAACCTGTATATACTTATATATATGTTTGTCTGGCTTTCTTTCTGTAAGAGAGAGAGAGAGAGAGAGAGAGAGAGAGAGAGAAACATGCGCTCGCCGCACGGCTTACAGTAGCTTACTATAGCAAAAAGAGTCGTTACAACTTTTCGTGAGATTTTTTTCCGTCTAGCCCCCTTTCACAACGCGCGATAAGGAACATCGTTCCAAAAATTGGTGGCATTTTTTGACGGATAACATGTTACTAACGTATTGTCTTACTCAAAAATTAATGTAGAAATTTGAATTTGACTAACTACGAGATGAACTTATAGATTCTGCAGCCGGATCTTAAATTATAAGTTATATTTTTCCTCATCTTCAGGTGGGTATAAACCCTAGGTTATTAAATAAATAAGAGATAAGAAGGTAAGCAGAGGTGTACATACGCGAGTGGTGCGGCAGGTGGTCGGTGGCGGGTGTGGCGGGGTAGGCGTGCGCCAGACGCAGCTGCGCGCGCGAGGTGCGCAGGGCGCGCGCGGCGCGGGCCCAGGCGGCGCGGCGCCCCGCCTCGGCGCAGCCGCACGCCTCCAGCGACAGCGACATCCTGGAAGCACGCCCACCATCATCCTTACCACTTCTCCACGTACTCACACCGATCTCGGATATACTTCTACTCTAAACTTGACGATGCGCCAAATGACAAACACAT
Source organism: Spilosoma lubricipeda (assembly GCA_905220595.1). Taxonomy (NCBI): domain Eukaryota; kingdom Metazoa; phylum Arthropoda; class Insecta; order Lepidoptera; family Erebidae; genus Spilosoma; species Spilosoma lubricipeda. The sequence continues at coordinate 15,437,026 of HG992294.1, read as the reverse complement.
TTTCGAACTTGCACAACAACGGCATGAGCCGAGCTCGGATATAACATGGCTCTCAGTTACTCTCCTTATATCATCAGCTATCTGCCAGTGAAAGTTTCATAAACATGGACTACAAAATGACTTCGAAAACTAAATCTTATTGAATAACTACCCGACCCACGCAACCTCATTTGCGTCTCCTATTGCCCGTAGTGTGATAATTATCCCTCATTTTTGTAACATTCTTCATTGATGCTCCGCTCCTGTATAGCCTATAGCCTTCCTCGATAAATATACTATCCGACACTGAAATAATTTTTCAAATCGGACCTGCGATTCCTGAGATTAAACGCGCTATCAAACGAACAAACTCTTCAGCTTAATATATTAGTATCGATTTACAATATGAAAATTGGGGCCCAGTTTTAATGTGATAAGAATTTATACAAAAAATAACACTACAAGTGTTACACATTGAATAACAATTTATGCAAAAATTGTAGATAATTCATGCAAAAATATAATTATGATAAGTAGAAACAAGACGATTTACACTAATTATATGTAATGAACAACTTTCAAAATTACCTAATTATTTAAAATTATTAAACTCACCGTTTTAATTGCCTAGTAAATATATATACATCTAAATAAATTATTTTGACTAAATATACTTATAAATATAATAATAAGTAACATAAGTTATGTTTAGTTTACAACCAACTTCAAAAAAGGAGGAGGTTCTCAATTCCACCGTATTTTTTTCGTGTTCGCGGATAACTTCGTCGTTTATGAACCGATTTTGATGATTTTTTGTTTAATGGAAAGAAGATATCCCAACGGTGGTACCATGATAAGGATACAAAGATCTGATGATGGTATCCAAGAGAAGAGTCGAACCTTCGAATTCGTAGGGGCGACTAGTGCATTTGTTATTTTTTATTTTATTTGAAAATCCGTAATAAAAATAACTATAGAATGAGAAACCCTTCAGAAAAAAAATTATATAAATATTTTTTTTAAGTTTAGATACCCCTTCGGGCAGCGGCTCCCACTACATACATCGTATTACCACACTCGCCTCAATACATTGTTCGGGATCCTTGAAGACATTAAACACCTAACAAACTACAGTCCTCTTTTAATTGTCTACCATCACCAGGACACCTTCACATCTCCTTAGGGGCCCATGTCACGCGGTAGACAATTAAAGATTCTTGACGCTGACACATAACACATGTTTAATATTACCTGCATATGTATTCGCTGCTCTTAGTTTTCAACTCCTTAGAAGACATATTGGGTGAGTCTGCGAGCTGCTTCTCGACAAAGTTCTCCAAAGCCTCCAAGGCCTGAACAACTTGCGGTGGCAACTTCACCTCGGGGTCCCTGCAAAAGATTTGGGGGAGGCTGTACATCGTACAGCCACATCCTTCTCACGTGAAAAGTTTTGTTCTGAACAATTAGTAAAGCCCTTTCATGCGTGAGAAGTTACACTCATACAGGTGGTTTATGGTCTATTGACATGCTGGTTGATGACACTAATTAAATGCGTACCTGAAATGATATGAAAGTTAAGTTGCAAATCAGAAATTAGTTAAAAAAACAAAAGCAGATGTTTATGATATGACTGTTGTAATTTAACTGGCTTATACCCACAGTTCTGCCCGTCTGTATGTCCGTTTTAGTAGTGAAAAGTAGAATATGCCCTTCGTCATACGTCCATGTCAAATTTAGAATTAGAAGAATTATTTAGTTACTTTAGAATCTCAGATTAAATGAAAAAGGTAGAACGCACAGCCTTGTTCTTGTTGAAGCAAAAAAAATAGCGTAGTTTCAAATAAACACACTAACTATGTTATACGCTACTTTTCGTCAATATCGTAGTAGTGTCGTCAATTTGTACTTTTTTTTTGCTTCAACACAAGAAGGTGCGTTATCTACCTTTAGAATTGAGAATATTAAGTATGGATGATTCTGCTACGAGCAGGATCTTAGGTTCTGTGTCTGGGAGTAATTTGTATATGATCTATGAGGATATAGAAAGTATGGTTTTAACAATCTGGCTATCATGGGCTTTGCCTAGTTTGAGATTAGACGTCTGTGTGTGAGATGTGATAGTATTAATATTCACAAGTGTACTTCGACGCAGTGAAATAAGTTCTTATTACATTTTATTGAACCTTGTTAAATAGCGTTATTTAACAAGGTTTTAGTTCAGTATTTTTTAAGTAGTTGAATAATTCCATAGTTACTTGTTTTAACGTACCTAGGCAGATTTAGTAGAATTTTCAATCTGACAGTTCAGTCTAAAATTCAGTATAGGTAAGTTTTTTAATGTAGACTGTACCTTAATATTGCAATGGTAGCACTATATTGTGTATCAAATATATTATTTGTTTAATAAATCATAGCCAATGAAGCAAAAAACAACAACATATTTTTAAAAAAGAGTGTTATTTAAGACCTTAGTTTCATACATTTAAATCATCGCAAATAAAATACATAAAAAAATACAACACTGGCGAATGTAATTATGAAGTTCAGCAAATTATTTCTACTGTTGATGGATGGTACTTGGTTGAACTTGCTATACAAATTGAATTAAAACATTGTACACAAGGTTAAATTTAGTAAATCCGACTGTTTTCACTACACTGAATTTTTAAATGTTAAGGTATATAATTACTTTCTAACAGTAAATTAGTTGTAATTCAATTTTATAAATTAATATAGACCCAATCTTATTAATTGTGGATCCCAGTAATGATGAACACATATATGAATATAATAGAGCAGTTCTAACCCGAAGTTATCAAGCGTGGCGTCGTTCTCCGAGCTGGGCGCGGGCTTGGACGTCAGCGAGTCCGACTGCGACGTCCGCGAGTGAGAGTCCACGCTTTCACCATCGCCATGCACGTTATCTGAAACAAACAGAAGGTTTAACATTTTGTTAATAAACTCTTTGAATATACTAGAGATCGACTTTTTCATTTATGAGCCTGCCAAAGTGACTCTAATACTCTGCGTGATGGAAAGCATGAGTAGGATCCAAGAGTTGTGGTCACCATACTCACGGTGAATGTAGACAATGTAGCATGGTGCACACACACTATGGCGGGCTATTGAGATGCTTCTGCATCATCTAGTCTTAGCTGAGACTAAACTTAAAATGTAACAAGTTTAATTGGCTTACAAAGTTTCATCTTTGACCTGCACGGAACCTTCCGAGATTGAATTTTGCTAAACAGTAGATTTACTATAGAAGATGATCATGGGATAGAGTTTCTTTACAGGAATTAAATTAGCACAAGTCAGCGTTCGACAAGCACAGATTTTGGAAATTTGGATTTTGAACTCCTAAGAGAAATCTCAATCGGTGGTTCAGGAACCAGCTAACACCCTGTGCAACGTTACCGCACATTTGATTAGAAAAGTGTTGGAAAAGAACCGAACGTTTATGATGAGGAGTTCTCAGGGATTCTACAATGAAGTTTAGTTATTAAGAACCATACTAATTTTAGCACGAACGGAGTTGCGTCAGTTTGGCAGACTCATATAAAAAAAAATAGAACTTACCATCAGATGTTTGTTTTCCAGAGGTGGCTGCCGACGAATCAGTACGACGAATCTTCTTGGCTTTTTGCTTATCGACCTTTTTATTCTTCTGCAAGCAAATAGTAACTAGAGTGAAGTGCTCATAGGAAATAAAACAGTTTTTAGTGTTTATCTGCAGAAGCGCGTCATTGCATCTTTCGAAAAATCTATTTTAATATAAGTAGACTATATTGTTATTTATATTCCCAAGAACGTTAATACAATTTTTTTTGATGAAGGAATAAACAGTACGACAGCACATTGAATACAAAAACATTATTTTTGTAGTTATAGTTATATAGCTTTCGCCTGCAACTTTGTAGCGTGATGGTAAGTGGCTATCTGCCAGCTACAACTCAAGAACCCTCGAATCCAACCCGAGACCTCGAGCATATCAGTGGCATACATTACCACTGCACCACGTCGTCACCTGCGTCGCCTTTCTTTGTGTAGGGTACTTAAAATTAAATGGGGAGAGAAGTTGTATTCCTTCTGACATCTCACCAACTCGATTAAAGAAGCGGGTATGAATTACTTTTTAACCGAATTCAAAAAACGAAGGAGGTTATCAATTCTACAATTCAATATTTTTTTCATATTTGTTACCTCTCAACTTTCGACTGGGTGGTTAACCGATTTTGATGATTAATCAATTGGTCCCATTGCATTTTTGGTAAAGTTCTTACATTCGGTTTGTTTTTGTTAGTTTGTGATCTTTAATATTATGAACACTATGCTGTGTATAATACTTCGGTAAGCACGTAAAGCCGTCGGTGCTGATCTGTCCCCGGTGGTGTCGGAACACTTCTATCGGATTGTGAGAGTGAAGGAACAGAGAGTGCACCCGTGTATATGCACTATAATATCTTCTGCGTAGTCTCCGTTAGGACAGACCGCTGAAGTCGGTCAAGAGTACCACAGTAGGGATACCTTTTTCCGGTGTTGTGTGTCGTGTGAGTCGAGGTGTCCATTGGCCATGGGTTTCTCTGCGGTCTCTTTTTCATCGTGGCTGGATTCGGACGAGCTCTCCGAGGACTCCTCCGAGCTGCTGCTCGACGATATTCGCCGCTGAAACAAACAACCATTAGACGACGAATTATAAAAGTGAAAAACAGGAAAAAAATACATTTATTAATTATTATTTTTTGTGGGGGAAATATAACAATGATACTTAGGTACAACAACTATTTCTAAAATTAATCCCATAATTCATTAACGTTATTTAACTTTAAGTAACGGTTTCTGTGTTATATATTTTCAACTTTAAGGCTAATGAATTTACAGTCGTAAATAACAAATATATAAAATGTTAAGTATTTAGTTCTAGTATTATCACTCTGAGTTTTCTTTATTTTTTAAATTCTAGACAACTTGAGAGGATAGACTGATGATTATGGTAAAATCTATAAGTATATAATATGTATTAAGAAGTGAAGGTAAAACTTTGAGTATTTTTTATTAAATTTTGCGAACTAATTATGGGAGTATGAAATATGGTAGAGTTAAAGTTTTTATTATATGGAGGAGTGCAGAAAGCTACATTAAATAATAATAAATTAATTATGGTCGAACTTATTATAAACTCACCTTATTTCGAGAATTCCCCACGCGTTCTCCATCGGACATGGCGATCTGACTTTCAGGCACATTCTTGAACTCGAGAGAGCCACAGTTGATGTAGAAGCCCCCGTATAACGTGTCACACTCCGGCGGAATCATCTCGTCGTACTAAAAGACAGTTTAAATTTTATTATTAGTTTTCCAAAAAGATCTTAACAAATCCGGATATATTTTTAAAACTGTTGTTAGATATTATTGGAGAAGAAACGTACTTAAGTTTAATAAAGAAAAAAACATTAAAAAACAAAAAAAAAAAGTTGAATTGGGAACATGTTTTAAAGTCAGTTGAAAATACATGTCAATCACTTCTTTATAAGTCAATAATTTAACTATTGTCTCTAAATGGATAGCATGCTTAGTTAGCAAATACAATAGCTTCCAGTGAAAAGACAACAGTTCGACATACCTACATATTTAATTTGACAAGTTATTTCAGTAAGTGGTTGTTATCTGAAATAGCTAGAACTTTATTGATTTTTCATCCTTTGTGCTATTGTTCGTTGGTAAATGTTCCTACAATGCTTAATTGAGCCTTACATAAATCCTTATAAGTGCATTTTCTTCAATGGTTTCACTGATTATCGATAATTTATTTTTCCATACATACGTGAAAACTTATGGGGTTCCTATTTTCCTGCGGCCCGCGTGTATTTCGGTTATCGCGGTAAAAAGTATATATTATGTATTTATTTTTCCTCAAGAATCAAAGTGTCTTCATGCCAAATTTCAGTGAAATCGGTGCAGTGATTTAGCCGTGAAGGCGTCACAGACAGACAGACAGACGTAAACAGTTAGACAGTTATCTCGAATTTATAATATTAAAATATGGATTGTAGTAAATTAGAACAAATTTTAACGACTGTTATGTATACTATTCGAATATAGATATCTAAATCTTACTCCGTGTGTATTGTCGATGAAAGAATCATTCTCGTCGTATCCAGCGCCAATATCTGCAAAGTCGTCGTGTTTTGATCTGCCTTTACGGCCATATGTACTCTTGCCACCCTGAAATAAACAGTATTGAGTCAACATATGTATAGATATAATAGTTGTTGCCCGCATATATGTCGGTTACCGCGGTAAATAGTAGTTTATGTGTGACTCTTTTGACTGCCTCGTTGGTCTCGCGGTTGGCGTGTGCGGCTGCTGATCAGGAGGTCTCGGGTTCGATAAACACCCATCCATCCATGCTTACAAACTTTCGCGTTTATAATATTAGTAGGATACTGTAAACTATATACATGACAATAGATTACTAGTATCTGCGAATGCGAAGATTTTCAACCAGGCAAAGTAATCGGATTTACCACCAGGTCGTCCACGAAAACATTATCTCAAAAACGGAATTTGAGAAGTTGTATTTTATCAACAAACTCGGACAACAAAGAATATATTTAAAGATGTCCTTGAATGAATATTTAATAAGGACGCAAACGGCAAAGGAACGAATAGCCTTAACCCTCTCCTGAGAGAACACATATGGGGACATTATGGGTTGTTGATGGAGGCCGCAAATGCTTTTAGTGAGTAAGAACTAGTACTAAAATAATAATAACTATCATTAATATCAACAGTCAAAGGACGAACTTAGGACTCTCCTTAGGAGGTTTTGGTCCAGGTCAGACGGGTTGTCCTGTACTGGTTAGTTAGATCTGTTATGACACCCAAGGGATGGTGAAACCCTACGTATTTTTTAATACGTTACCACACGGCTGTCCATGTTAAATTTGTGCTGCTGAACTACGGAGTAACGTACTAAACATTACTACTAATTCTGAATCGCGCAATTGAAGTGCTCGTGCCGATTAACATATCGGGATGTTATATCATCTCAACAGCAACAGCAAGGCCGTGACCCGCCAGGCATGATCACCTCGCCTGGTCGGAGGATCCTCCCTTTGTGTTGGTGGGACATGATGACGCGACTTTCACAATCGACCCGTTCACATCTTTAGATGACATAATTTTTGAGAAATTTACGAGCCATATGTTTCTCTATATGTACGTATAATACAAAACACACACAAAACCTTGTAAACTCACATATTTCTGTTCAAACTTCCTGGCAATGCGCTCAACGTCGTCATTGTTTTCAGAGAAAGGGTCCAGGCCTCCTGTCTTTCCATTTTCTACTTTCTCACGTTTCTTTCTCTGTAAATACAAAATATGATATGAGATATGGATCAAGGTAACATAAATAGAATACGTTTCGTGTGCGTTTTAAAGCATTAACATATTTCCGTAATTTCTATTATAATAATAACAAACACACTCAGATCAAATAAAAAAAGGCAGATAACGCACGGCCTAGTCCTTGTTGAAGCAAAAAAAGTAGCGTAGTTCCAAGTAAACGTAAAAAATGTTATGGAATATAAATTAAAAAAAAGTTAAGATGCCAAATTGTAAAATTTTTCTTTCGGAGGACTTATCACACATTAATAAAACGGACACAAAGAACATACACACATTATAACAAAAACTTTTGGATCACATAAAATGATGCCCCATGATCGAACCTACAACTCCTTTATCTATATATTTTAATATGTATAGTATATATTAAAACTGAAGCAAAACTTTGTACCCCTTTTTAAGAAAATTATGAGAACGGAGTGTTAGTGAGAGTGTTAAATTTGACACAGTATAGTATGGAGGTAGAGTGCAGAAAGTTTATAAAAAAATGGGACCAATGGGAGACCTCCAGTTAGGTTTCAAGACGTATATAAAAACAAAATTACTAAAATTTCCAGTAACTATTAATTGTAGCAATTAAACAAAACGCAACACATATCTTATGTGCATGATATGCGGCGTCCTTTCACTAGGTAGTGAAAGCTAATAGTTTGTACCTATTAACGACACCGCGATTGTGTCTGCTATGATGCAGGCGTTCATGGGCGCAGGTAGTCACTTTCCATCAGGTAAACCGTTTGTTAGGTTAATTTAAAAGAAATATTATAAAAAATTCTATCAAGAAATCGTTATACGAGTAAATAACAATTTTGGACAAAGTAAAGAAAGGGGGAAATAGATGCCGGGCGCTCGCTCCGCACTGTTCGCGCCCCACCTTTTAGGGGGCAGCAATGAAAACATCAAGGTTTCCACATGGGAGTCATCTACAAACCATAGTCGGGGATCCAGGGCTTTCGTTTTAGGGTGCAACTGGTTCCCCGGATCCTAGTACTCACGAGAGACCGTGCGGTTTTAGTCGGTTCGAGACCGAAATGTCACCAGGAGGTGGTGTCCAAGGGGATTTCCACAAGGGAAAAAAAAGGCGAGAGTAGATGCGTTCCGGGGAATACCTGGTACCATGGTTACTGGTTCTACTCGAGGTGGTGTGCGGTTCTTAGTCCGTTCAAGTCTGACATAACCACGAAATCGGTGCCATCCGAGGGGTTTTCCGAAAAAAAAGAGGAGTAGAAGTAACAACTTTACAAACAGTACAATAGTCCCATGATCATTTTTATGATTCGTTCAACAATTTCAAAGATATCAACATTCTATTTTAGAAAAAAAATGGTAGAAAAACATTTGTTATTGACAACAAAAAAGGTGGTAGACCCCATTTTGACAACCAATGTACCTGCATATCTTTTTATGCAGGTACATTGTTTGTCAAAAAGGGTTCATCTCATTCATGTGGCTGGTTTCAATGAGATGCCGTTAAAAGTACGTCTTACCACCAGTTACGACGTAGGGTATAGACAATATGGTAGTACACATGACAATATTAATCTATACAAATAAATAAAACTGAAGTGTTTGTTTGTTCCGGTTAATCTCAAATGGGAATCAAAACTCACTGGATACTTCCCGACCTAGAACTTTGAAATTTTTACGAATAACATGATTATAGACCACTCTCAACAAGCTCAAAGTCATATATTTGTACCGCCGCGTACTTTTTTTAGACTAACTTTGTCCCGCGGCGTAACCTGCGGGGTTCAGCTAGTATTTTAGGTACACATTCAGAAGTATTATACAATGGCACTAGAGACTAATAAGATTAATTTTAACAACCACACTCGTGCTCTCATTGCTGGTCAAAGCGGGTTTTTTTTGCATTATGGCTATCTGCGACTCGGGGGTTAAGCCTCCGGTCTTTGAGGTTCTCAATAAATATAAATATTTCGGACGTCTAACACACAACGCCATCTAGTTCCAAACTAAGCAGAGCTTGTAATACTTTTGCATTGTGCACATTGTTTTTAAAAATGTAAACACTACAATGTTTAGTTATCTTATCTTAAATGTGTTTAGATACTGATAATATAATAACATGTAGGTAGGTATACCTAATTTATATTGTGCACCGCTCTTCAAATCTTAAATTGAATGATTAGATTAACAGGTAGATTACAGGTAACAAAAATTGATTCATCCTTTTTTTCCGACTGCGCCATAAGGAGGGTTATGTTTTGCTGTTGAGTTTCGAAGCTGTGGTTAAGTTTTAACGTCATTCTGCGGTCTTTGGACCGAATTTACAAACATTTAAATATTTTCTTTACCAGATTGTCCAGATTCGAAAGGCGAATTTAGAAACCTCAAGTTTTTAAGCAACTTCCAAAAAGGAGGAGGTTTTATATCGTCGCGTATATATTTTTTGTGTATGTACATATTATGTTCAGCTGTTACTCGAAGACGCCTTAGCCAATTCTTTTGTTTTTTTTGTCTACACTTGACCTTGAACGGGTCAAACGTTAAGATAATATGTCGGACTCGAACTCGACTTTAGCGTCGTCGGGGACCTCGGTGATACAATATTGGCTACCCATATCCATTTGTACCCGACTGCGATAGAAGGAGGGTTATGTAAACGGCTTGTCGTACTTTTATGTGAGTGGTGCCAATAGATTCGTCTGAGTCGTGAGAGTGACACTGGATACATCATAAATTGAATTAAAACATAAATAAAAAAATCTTTTAAAAAAACCTGCAAATAAGAAATCGATCACTTGTTTTTGTATAATATCTTTGTTTGTCGAATTTCTGTTATCTATGCGAATGATTTAATGAAAAGGGACGGAAGTGTGTAACACGTAGAGGAATTGATTTGACCAATAAACACGCTGTGTAATGTGAGGGATCATTTGTGAGATCTGAGATAGCAAGAATCGAAGGTCCGTTCGTTTTTGAAATACTTATTAAATACTAGCCGAGCCCCGCGGTTATTGTCGTACCGCAAGTAACGCCGAGGGGCAAAGCTAGTCTAAAAAAAGTAGCCTAAGTTACTTCTTAGATCATCAGCTATCTACCAGTCAAATTCTTGTCAAAATCGGTCCAGCCGTTCCAGAGATTACCCGGAACGAACAGACAGCCAGACAAAAATTAAAAAAAAAAAACTTGCAACATGTATCGTGTATACATACATATGCATTTTAAAACACATTTTAAAAGCGGTTATTTTAATATTGTAAATAGACATTCCAATTTTATTTATTTGTATAGATGTATAATTTACAAATAAAAAATAAATGGTAGGAATATAACTATTTATTGGATGTTATTCATTATTCAATACTAGTTGTTGCCCGCGGCTCCGCCCGCGTGTATGTCGAGTGTTATTCTGATGTATAAACTATATTACTATAACATTTCATCCAAATCCGTTCAGTAGTTTATGCGTGAAAGATTAAAAAACATCCATCCATACTTACAAAACTTTTACGTTTATAACCACAGAAAAGGAGAATTATTATTATATTATATTCCCTTGTTCTGTGTTTATAATATTAATAGGATGGGATGGATGGATATTAATAGGATCATCCTATCATGCATACTATGCATACATATTTATTTCCAGTATTGGGGAATGATGACTAAGCATTTAAATTAAGCCTTTTTTGCCAATTAATATGACCTTGAAAACTGCAAGAAAAGAGCGTACTTGTGGGGCGGGTGTTGCCGGTGTCCATGGGCGGCGGTAATCGCTTACCATTGGGCGATACGTCTGCTCGTTTGCCCCCTATACAATAAAAAAAAACATGCGAATATCAATGGGTATAGGTTTCAACTCTAATGCATATGTAGATATGCCTATTTCAATGCATGTGTCGTGTTTACATCTATATATATAGGTAAGTACCTATTTTACGTATTTACATGTATTTAGATATTAGAATTATCGACATGGGTGATGGGTACGACCAACGACATAAAGTTATTTCGACATTTAGGTTTTGAAATAAATTAGTTTAACTATATTCAAATCAAACAAATAAATAAAATTTAAGTGCAAACTGTTTTTAATTTCATTTTTTTGTTTTGTATTTGCAAGATAGGTAAAGGAGGAAGGAGGATTATGTTTTTCAAGTATATGTATGTATATTTACTTGGCACGCCCTAGAGCCTAAACAGCTTGTCGTTTTTTTATGTGGGTGGTGTGAATCTTAGTGCATAGGTACATTACATTACATTACATACATGGTAGAAGCGCTGAACGAGCGGAAAGCGTGATCGGAGTAGAGAGAGAGACTGAGGCCCGTATTTTAAAAGGCGTCTCAGTCGTGAATCTAGTTTTAAAACAAGTTTTAAGAGATTTTATTATTGAACGTCTCTTGAAAGAAGATTCACTGATCGCTAATCAAGTGAGTAACGATCAATGAACAGCTTATTTTAGAAGCTTATGTCAAAATCTCCTCTCAAGAATAGATTTTGACAGATGTGATCTCTGTTCACCTGAGACAAGCTCAATCTAGTCACAAGTGGTAATTTCTAAGGTCTTTCAGGTGATATGAACGTATTTTATGATGATTTTTATGAATAACAACGAAAGATTCACTTTACCTTGCTTTATTTACGAAAGAATTATGTATCATACATATTTCAATTCACTTAATTAACATTAAATTGATATTCCATTCCCTTAAAAGACACATTTAACCACTTGTTTCAATTAATATCACCCACAACCTTTTGGTTTATGACAAAAATATAACATTATTTTTTGAACAACTAAAACATAGTTTGACAATTCAACAGGACAAGTATTAATAACAATTTCATCATCATCATCATCATCATCAGCCTATCGCAGTCCACTGCTGGACATAGGCCTCTCCAATAACAATTTGAACGTGCCGATATAGGTAATATCTCGCCATTTTGTTTTAATATTATATTTAATTTAGAGCGAGTTGCTTCTTATTTATTATGTTTATATTGATCCACTAGCCAATAGTGTATTATATATAAACTAATAACTAATAATATGTAAATTATGTTTGTTAATTATATTTTGTTTAATATAATTTGATGCGTGACACGGAACAGTAATTTTGATAATGCAGAAACGTAATGGAGAACAGATTGTTGACTTGAGAGATTGGTTACTAAGACTAGTTTCAACTGAGTAAAACTTAATACGCATTCTATAATAATAGCGACGCTTGAGATATGATTGAAACTTAAAACTAGTTTCAGCTGATCAGAGTTCAACCGATACTTGACGCCTTTTAAAATACGGGCCTGAGTCTAGGCAGAGTCTATCTCTCTCACGCAAGCTTCTGATTGGTTTGTGTATTTCCCAACAAAGTCAGTCATGCAAACTACTTGGATGACGTGAAAATGACTGATTTGGTTGTTTTCTTTTCATTTATTTCTATCTTTTCAGAATTTTCAGGTCTTCAATGATTTTATAAAAATGGCAGATATTGACACAGTAGGTTTTTTTAAATCATTCGTTTACTTGTTAATTTAATCAATTATCGAATAAAATAAATTAATATAATCACCGAATAAGTAAAGATAAGTACATCACGATAATAAAACACCACTCTAAAACAAAAAAAAAAACATCCGCATCCGTACTCTTGCAAACAAACTAAAATGATAAAATTACATGATTAGCATCCACATGACCTGACCTGATTTCCCCCGATTGGACGTGGCAGTATCAAATCAGACAGCCCTAGCCACTCATAACCTTGAAATGGACGATTTAACTCCACAGAAGTGATTTAGTTCAAAATCCAGTATGGAAGCCGTAATAAAGCTATATTATACCTACTTATACGTATATAACACACCCATGCAATGTACCTTTTCGACCCGCTCTATAAAATCTCGTTTTGCAACAAAGCACTTTCGCGCCATTCTCTCATTCGCACATCAACCATAGTCCCATAGACGCCATGATGTTTTTACACACTACTCACAGACTGGAATATCAATAAAACCTCCAATCACTGAGATTTCTATTGTCAATATTTCCACGTCTCTAACGTAGATGAAAATTACCTTGAGTGAAAGAGAAAGCGTGTAATTAGCTATAGCTAAACAACATACCTAACATAAACAGCATTGCAAATACAAACTACTTCCTCTCGCTATAGTAATAAAATAAATAATTACATGATCTAATGAATAATAATTAATTTCTAACACAACATCAATAAAAACTACGCATACATATCCATGCATTATAAAAACAATTACAGGTCAACGAACCCACCAGTCTTGGTGAGATCGACCATGACATGACACTGACACACACAATCAATGGCAATAATATATAAAAACTACAAAATACCTATTATAATCCTTGAAAAGAACAATCGGACGCATGTTCTCATAAATATGCATAAAAGATAACTCAATAATAATACCCAGTACAGCAAAATGAATCATCCGATTACGTCATCAGAGTATAGATGAAGATGTTTATCTCTACGCTGCGCCGAAATAAAAAAAAAATATTCCATGACATAAAAAAATGTATCTGATCGATACATATATAATGTAACAGAATGCACAAAAGATAACTGTTTATAAGTGTACTTGTTATCAATAACAAGGGGTTTCAGGTTTAAGAGACCGTAGCTGTACCGTCTCAAAACAGCAACAGCATACAATACAGGTTAAATAATGGATGCTAGGTAAACACGTTATCATATCCTATATAATACCGCGCGTTTCACAAATATAGGTTACAGCATCATGCATTCTACTCTACCTATTACTAATCAACTATGTTCACTTCAATATAAGCCTTTCATAAGTAAGATAATATACATAAACCGGGAGAACAAAGAAACTTAGACGGAGCACCAAAATATAAATACTAAATACATAAGAATTCATCCCACACAAAGAAATTAACACATCAACATTCACAAAACTCGAACACACACAGCAATACACATTTACACACACTACAAGCGCGCGGCAACTATAATAGTACTCAGCGCAATATATACCTGCTTCGTTATGTACAGTTTAGCTGTTATCGATTGAGAGTAGAAGCATAAAAGCAAAAAAAAAGCTCGAAGAGAAGCAAAGGTCGCTATACAATGTGCCAACGGGTGCATTTAGCAAGCGAAACCAACTTGGCAACATTGCAGATCAAGTTTACAAACAAATACATAACCAAACATACATATATCATAGCCCAGAATCTTAATAAATAACCCTTCTACCAAATAAAATTATAATACTCCAAATCTTTAATGTGTTACAATGACAAGACGAATACAAATCATAATGTCCTTTTCTTATAGGCTTAGCTTATGTCAAATACTAGATTTTACTTATACAATACTTAAGTTGTGCGCTCAAAATGGAAACATATGTTCTAACTTTCATTTATAATGCATTTTTAATATAATCTTCCGAAATGTAACCTAAAATTCTAACTTGCTTTTACCGGATGCCGTACACAATTGGTAGGTTATCCTAGGTCATTGAAATCGAGACTTTCATATGTAATATTGATATAATACATAATGCACTATCGTATAGCACTAATTATACTACTTATTTAAAAAGTGCCACTATATAAAAATCATTAATAATGGACCAAAAACAACTTTAATCAGAGTGTGATAGCGATCAAAACATTGCCCTCGTAAAATCATGTTCTAAGTCGGTAACGTACTTCTATGATTGTTGCAAACATGGCGACCGCTATCTGAGCTTCTCGAGCAGCCCGTGGACGCAAATTCATGTCACAAACCTAATACAGAACTGTGTAACGTAAGCAAAAAATATCCTAAAACAATTTTCACAGGGCCTCATAAAACTGACTACGACTGCTTTCCTGTTGAACTGTTTGCCTAGATTTTTTTTTAGCACATTCCCTGCACTACAAAGAGCTGGAAAACCAGTATGGTTGCGTAAATTGCTATAATTTTCTGTTATAACTTACCTCTTCTGCAATGACTAGTTCCTTGTAATTCAGCTCCGGATATTTACTTTCGTTGCTTTCATCTAAATTGATTGTTAATCTCACTGTTTTGTTCACATTATTCTTTGCACATTTAGTAGCACCCACTGTTATAAGAGTAGCACGTTTAGGGTCCGACATTTTCCACCAAATTCGAGTATAAAATGATTTTTTTCAAAGCATGACACGAGCTGCATTTTCAAACAGTGTAGCACATTGCCACCATGTTGGTATTCATTGTTTGGGTTGTGAGCGCCACGGCAAAATTGAAAACTAATATTTTATTGTTTACGGTTCACGACAGATGGCAGAGAACTTTGTAACTTTGTGTCACAAGATGTCTCTCTTAGTAGGCACAAAAGGTGTTAAGACTCCTAAAGTATTCTCTTTTTAAAAGTAATTGGACTTGTAATAGCATTTTAAGGCTTAAAAGTTACTATTACTTTTTTAAAGACATGATTTCGTTCATTTTAACGAAATGAAAAGTATAATTTCTTGAACACTTTGGTTTTCAAACACAATTAAATTTAAAATCCTAATCGTTTACACTAAGCTCACTAGATGTCGTATGTTGACATCACTTTGTGTACTGTTTTACCGATGACCACAGATTATACAAAGCAGACGTGGCTTTTAAGATTTTATCAAAATGCAAAACATTATTAATATTATGGTTTGACAACTCATTTGAACTAAAAACGAGAAAAGCTGATAAAGAAATGTGCTTACTTAAATTATTTGATAAAAGTTTTGTTTGTTTGTTGTATCTCGCCATCTGGAGTTCGTGTTTTTAAATACAAATTACTTTAGTAATACTGACTTTTTGTAGGTGGCACTGATGTAAATCTTTTAAAATTACTTTTTTTTAGGTGCCATTTCTAACTTATAAAAGAAATTGTCAAATTGAGAACCTCTCTCTTTTTTGAAGGCATTAAATTATAAAAAAAAAAAAATTGAAGGCAGTTAAAACTGAGTGTTTTTTTAAGTTAGGAAGTAATCAGAATAAGACTTTAAAGTAGTTACTTTCCTATCCGACTGGCAGACCAGCAGTTTAGAGAAGACGCATGTCACGTCACTGCAGGGCAATCAGAACAGAATGTTCTTTCAGAATTTTCAATGATCTTCATTAATGCTAGCGATGACTCATCTATATATCTACACAAAAAAATACAAATCGAAGTGTCTCTTTGTAATATTAAAATCTTCTAACTCGCTTCACTCTTGGCAGAGCGGTCGTGATCACGTAGAGTGCACACTGGTTGTAGAGGCGGACAAAGCCCCTCTCACAGTTTCCCACCATCTCACCCTGTCAGCAGACTGCCGGCTGCAGTCGGACACGCAGCTTACGATTGTGGACTTCACCAGAAACATTAAAATAACCGCTTTTTAATCAATGTAATAAAAATGCACAATGTTAATGTTCAAGTTTTCACTTCTGCCGACACTCCCGGAATTCAAACCGCTTTTTTTAATGAGCGTTTTGCTGGCGTGCATATGATTGGATAGTTAACATCACGCTTAGACCAAAAGCGGACGGCAGGACTGAAAAGAGACGCTGACGAAGTAGCCCGGGTCAGCTAGTAATGCTAAAAGTTAAAAGGATGGATGTATGAGATTAATATAATGACGGATTTTTAGGGTGATTATAAAAATACGTTAAAATACTACTTTATTTACAAAATTAATTGATTATGTAGGTATAGACAAGACTCAGAGACTTTAAAAATAAGTGACGTATAATCAGCAGATAGAACTATATCACAGAGATATTTTAAATAATTCGGTAAGTCAGAACATTTCGAAGAACATTTCGGGCGATTAGTCCCCCGAGTACGATGGGTAGCAGGGACGTTACTTCGTCTGCTGCCCAATCTCGGGAAGAAGTTTGCTGCCTCTCTCTAAGCGGCATGCAGGAAGAAGTCACCTAAATTTGCACAGTGTTATCTGCACCTTTTATTATTATTGATACGATGGGCTTATACAACACGCATGCGATTTGAATTAGATAATTATATTGTTCTAAAATTAATATTCATTTTTATTAGGAGTAATTTGGAATTACGGAAAATCTGTGTTCAAATTTTACAGAGTTATCCGGAAATTTACCACCGTTGGTCATACGAGGGGTGCATGCCAATTTTTCCAGAGTGTGTTTATTACAAAAACTTCCATTCTTTATATCAGCATGCAATTTCAAAACACGGAATTGCCCTTTAATTTTGTTCAGGTTTTCAGAATCCTATGACCATCTTGGGCCGCTGCGGAGTGCATGCCATCAATTATTACAGCTTTAATTTGTTTAAACTTCCGTATATTACAATGGAATGCAGTATACTGTCACGGAAAAACAAGAAAATCCGCTACATAAAGAAAAGCGCTTCTCCTTATGAAGAGGACGTGCGGGGGGCTAAAACCCCTACTATCATTGATATTTTATGGTTAATTATCTTTCTTTCTTTGATGAAATGGCAATCAGCCGGATCTCTCGGATTAGCTATTTCTGCCAATGTCAAGTGTTTATAGTATTCAAATCATAAGTCTTCAAGTCGTTAAGTCTTCGTCGTGATGAAATTAATGATATAAAATATATAAAAAATGTGGATGAGATAAAATGGGGACCGTCTTCCGAAAAAACAAAAAAAAACATGGTTAATTATCAAGCCTTCTTTTTTTTCTTTTCTTCTTTGATGAAATGGCAATCAGCCGGATCTCTCGGATCAGCTATTACTGCCAATGTCAAGTGTTTATAGTCTTCAAATCATAAGTCCTCAACTCGTTAAGTCTTCGTCGTGATGAAATTAATGATATAAAATATAAAAAATGTGGATGAGATGAAATGGGGACCGTCTTCCGAAAAAACAAAAAAAAACATGGTTAATTATCAAGCCTTAAAAAGGCATGCACGACATAATCGTGGAACGTCACCTGTCAGTTCTATCACCAGCTCTCGGTCTAAGACACTCTTCGTGTGGTATAGACAATAAATATAACAAGGTATAGACAAAACTAGTCACAGAGTACTAGGTTATTTATGACAGCCAAATTAAAGCTGGTTTATTTTACGCTTTTTACTGTTTCTAGGCAGGAAGTTTTAGTTTAATGTTTTTTTGGAGTCGCTTTAATTTTTTTCCTAAACATATTTTACAGCTACTAATTCTATGTTCTAGTGTTAATATACTTTTTTTTAATAGTCACGATTTAAAAATACCAAGATAGTAATAATTTTTGTACGAAATGTGTGTATGAAAGAAACGGTCACTAGCTATTTTACACATTTCCTAAATTGTCTCGGAATAGTATACATATATTACCTAGTATGAAATTTCGAGAATCTTTTACAATGCAAGTCAAAGAAGAAAATACCGTTTCTAAATATAAATAAATAAATATTCCGGACATCTAACACACAACGCCATCTAGTCCCGAACTAAGCAGAGTTTGTGTTGTAGGCACTAGACAAGTGTTACAAATACATAATATATATACTTTTTGTAAATACCAAAGTATATTTATTATGTATTTACAAAAAAGGATATATTATAAAAGTATTATACATAGAAAACATCCAAACTCAAAAACAAATATTTGCAGATCTTACAAAGATTTGATCCGACCCGGGAATCGAACCCGAATAATAAGGTATTAAAAATAAAAAGCATAATAAAAAGGTAGTTAAGACACGGTAGAACACCAACCAATGAAAAATATATGACAACATTTTTAAAACCGCATTATTTGACAGCTAAACGACAGGATTTCAGTTCAAATTTTAAACGAAATGAGGTTATTAAAAAAATGAAGAAATCAGCAGAAAGTGTCTCATGGTATTTAAGAAGGGTGCTTTCGGAAAACGCTGATGACTTGGACATTATGAAGCCGAGATTCCAATTAAGATAACAAACATTAGTCTCACTTTAGACCCGTTTGAACGAGCTTAACACTTACTCAATAAAAAATACTAGCAGAGAGTTGGGGAAAATATAATAATATTTTGTTGATTAAACCAAAAATATATAGTAACTAATTGTATGTTTACAAAAATATACAAATTACCTATTATATATTATATCAAATCGTTAGATTTTTTATATATTATAGTTCGGAATAAAGACATTGGGACCATTATCACAGCTATCATTAACCAAAGTACCTATCAATTTGTAAGTCACCTCGTTAACTAAATGATGTATTTCAGTTTTGGCAAGACACGTGACGTTTATTTTTTTTAAATATTGAAAACAAAAAATTCTCTGATCCACGACCATTTAATATTTTTTTGTCAAAATTTAATAACTTCTACTTTCCTAGATCATAAAACCTTGTAAACAGAGCACAGAGTAGATATTATTTTACGAATCCAGAGATATATGACCGCAGTCAGAGGTTATTATTCATTAGAGAAAATGAAATTGTGACCTCTGAGGACACGACAATTTAATACCCAGCCGTTCCAATTTTAAAAACCACTTTTGACACTGTTTTATCGACATTTGTGACCTATTAATTTGTGATTATTAATCCCTTTTAAATAGTCTCTTTGTGTTTATCGAGAGGTCGGCTTGGCCCTGTATGAATACTTTGGAGTAGAATTACTATACATATAATACCTATACTAATTTTAGCAAAGGAATGTTAAACATTCGGCCGTGGCCGTTTAAATGGTAAGTTTCATTTTACTTATAATTTTGATAGATTAAGTAATGTTAGAGAATTCTATCATTTTATTTGTTCGATTAATCTAAATATTTTCTCTACTTGATATTGTATCCAATATCAGTATTGAGATCATTTATGAGAAACTAAAAAAAACACGTTTTAATAGCAATCGAACTAAAAATAGGAAATAATTTAAATGTAAAAAGCGTGGGGCGACATTAGTGAAATATTTTCAGAAAGCACCACCCGCTATTTTTTTATTTTCTACTTTTAGTTGGTATATTTATAAAAGCGTCTTTGTTTAGTTTTTAAAACTATTATTTTCAGAAACTATTTTTTTAGTTTTTTTTTTTAATCATACATTGGTTGTCAATATAGGTTACATAATATTGTCATCGGTCACTGTGCAAATTTTCAGGTTAATCAAATTCCTCGAAGAAGGTGAAAATGACCAAAATGAAGTTAAAAGATTTCGTTACATACATATTTACATACAGGTCAAACTAATACTAATAATAAAAGCGTGTTAAAAACGTGTTAAAATCGGTCCACTGTACATTGATGAGTCTGATAACGGAGTTTTGAATTTACAGTCATTATTAAATACAGCCACTATATTTTTGAAGTCGATTTACATCTACATTCATGTAACGGAGATAAGGACACAACATTGGATACGGTTTAGATGCGCTTGTTTCTGACGCAGCAAAGTAACAATTAAAAGTTTTAGTCTATGGTACACAATGCGGTTGTGTCCCAACAGTTGTATGCAAGTCTTAGGAGTGAAGTTGGACACAGACAACAGCTTAGCATGTAATTAACTTCATTGTGGTTGCCACAATGTCACTGAATAATTTTAATGGTATGTTTTGCTAAATATGATTTTTTAAACAAACGCGATAATAAGTTCATTGACATTGTAGATTAATTTTTTGTTGATTGTGATCGACAGCACTGGCTTATGCTATTTAAACCTCACTAACAAGGTTTCTGGAGACAAGAAAGCATTACGCCTTAGTCTGGCTGGACAGTTTGCAAAAGCAATAACGTACTTATACACATTGAGTTGCAGGTGTCACACAAGGTGACTCATCTGATCGTTTGT
Source organism: Spilosoma lubricipeda (assembly GCA_905220595.1). Taxonomy (NCBI): domain Eukaryota; kingdom Metazoa; phylum Arthropoda; class Insecta; order Lepidoptera; family Erebidae; genus Spilosoma; species Spilosoma lubricipeda. The sequence goes on along the minus strand of HG992294.1, from coordinate 15,415,901 downwards.
TCTCCTATCATCAGCATCCTTTCATAGACACACAATTGAAGTGTCTATGAAGGGACGATGTTTATTCGTAAATTGTGATTTAATGTTAAAAGCTTTTACTAATGCAAAAAAAAATATACATATAAACGTGTCACTTGATGTGTATCGCGATTACCGCCGCCCGTGGACACTCGCAACACCAGAGGCGTCACAAGTGCGTTGCGACATTTGAGGGATGGGGTGGGGGATGGGGACAGGGATGGGGGAGCAGTTCACTCGGTGAAACACAGCGCTAGCGCTGTTTCACACCGGTTTTCTGTGAGGACGTGGTACCACTCCGTTCAGTGGTGGATTTACCACTAGGCTGAGTAGGCTGGAGCCTAGGGCGGCGAATTTTAGGGGGCGGCAAATTTAGATGAATTTTTTTTATACAGAAATAAAAAAAACACATTATTATAATTTAAACGAACAAAAGAAGTATTGACAATTTAACAAGAAAAACAATATATTATGCAGTGAACCAAATACTATCATTCAACTTTAATATTCTCTGAAAAATTACTTACCATCTGGTAAAATAATGTATTTGTAAATAATGGGGTCTTGAAACACCTCAATAGGAATCTAATATTACAATTTAAATTAGTAGTTTTGACTAACATTTTTCTTAATCTTCACTGAGGGCGGCATGGGGTCCTTGAATGCACTTAACTTACTCCTAATAACCACGTGCAGATAATTCCTAAAGTATTCATGCCCGGAAAGAACTTGCGCTACCCGGAAAAAACCTGCGCTACCCAGAACGAATCCCACATGAATATTCCGGTCAAAAATTACGTATCCGCACACACTATGTGAAAACCGCGTATGGCTCAATCAAGAATACTCTCTAAGGATGCGAGATGCGCCTTCCTCTAGGCGGTCAGAGCTACCGTCCTCACCGGGGTAATGTATAGTGTTATCGACCGGAGAACAGGCCTACATTATTTGGAATTGGTCCGGTACGAAGACCTAATTAAACACAATTGAGTCGCCATAAAGTGGGTCACGACGGGAGTCATGAAATGAAGAGACTTGCGTTTTTGTACAGGGCCAACATTAAGTCCACCGCCAGATCACTAGTGAGACATCTCAGGAGGCCGCACATATAAAGATCGCTCCTCGGGCTATAACTAAACTGTCAATGGTATAACAGATAACTCCCAGTTCGGATGGAAAGTCTCCAGTACACCAGAGCCGAAAACAGCCCTCTGTGGAACACTGCATGACAGAGATCCACGCCTCAGATATTCATCTTGGACCTCGTTCGTAACAATACGTTCCTCTGAATAGTATGCCACTAATCGCGTCAGGTACTCAGGCCTCCGTAGTAATAGAAGCTAAAAAATGCGTTGGTGGTGTTCAACGATAACGGTGAGTACGGGTGGGCGGAGTGTACAATGCACACAGTCGGCAATTCCAAGAAAGCTGCTAAATCAAATATCGAAATGAAAATAAAGGATTCTCATAATTTGGATGTCTAAGACACTTAATTTTTATTATGTCATAATAATGTCATCTATGTCGATTAGTGAAGGAAAATACATAAATGTTATGCGGGATATAATATATCTCCCTCAGGTGGAACTCGTGGAAGAGAGAGCGTAGTGGAAGTGGGAAATATGTATTTTTGATCTGGTAGGTCTGAAAACGGGCCTGTGTTTGCATGCGGCTTAGATAGAAGATAGGCGCAGGCCTGGGGGTTTACAGGTGACGCCATTCATCACGTTAGCAAAAGCAGGTCAAGCTTAGATCTTGAAAAACAGGAAGGAGAGATTGTGGTCTCCATTTACCTACGAGGGAGCCATCTGTAAACAGTAGATAGCTCAAATCTGTCAGGGTACCAGAAGTTTCCTATAGATTACATCCAGTTCCTCGGCACTTGTATCCGAGACAGAGTGTGGTTTTGATCGGTCAACTACATTATCGTCGTCCGGTACCTGAATGTATTTCAATTCAACACAGAAAAAAATACCAGCTTTATTTGCATTGCACGTGGGTATTGAAACAACTTTTGGCAGGCCAGGTCGAAGCCTAGACCAATACACGGGCCGTTTGCTCTGGAGGCAGCGGTCTTACAACGGATCCGTTAGACAGCTGTACCTACCGCCGCATCCGTGACGGGTGGAATATCATCCACGTTCTTCTCATCGATTTAGGCCAAGGAGGCCATAAACGGGGACGTGTGCTCCACCTGTATGGTACGAAAACGCCTTCAATTCAACGAGCCTGATGGCGTGGTTGACGATAATAGTAAATCCATGCAATTATGGCGATAATGATGACTGAGCCACAATTGAGGCGCAACTCTTCCCTCCGCTTCCCCACCAAACAACGTATAGCTTTACTCGGTTCGATTTCGACACACTACACGCAAACCCCTGTAGAATGACGGCTTGAAATGGTTTCCATAAGTAAAAAAAGTTATTGAATTGCAGGAGTTAGAAGGGGCGGCTAAAATTAAATAGCCTACTGGCGGCAAATATGTAAATCCGCCACTGACTCCGTTAGAGCCGGCCCATTCATGCCGAAGCGTAGCTCTCCCACGGTAAATATTAGTCCACCTGTCTGTCACTGTTGATTGCACGTTATAGGATCAGCAGGTCGAACTCCGTAATTCAACGTGTCTTCGTCAGATGGCAATGATCTATTTATTAATTTCCACGCTCATATTAATTTGAAGCTTTGGAATACGCATGGGTCGTTGAACTAGTGTGTGTCGTAACTAGCTTTACCTTAAGCATGATTAAACTCGCAATGTGTCCCTTGATTGACTGACGTTGGCATTAGCCCTTATTTAATTTAAAAAAAACCTTCATTCTTTTCAATTCTCTCCCTTTACTGAAAGCGGTAAATTACGAAATTTACACCTCATATTCTTTCAGCCATATAAAAAGTGGAGAATATATATGAGAGAGCGTATTTAAATAAATTTCCCCACTAGGAGGAGGGTTGATTATAATATTTATGAGAAGTACCTACGTTTAGTTCGCGCGTGACTCAAATTTCACCCTTTCTCTACGTCTTGGCCGCTACTTCGCAATTACTTAGGATTTAAGAATAGTTTGATAGGGTATTGGGGATCTAAATCTATACTAATATATAAAGCTGAAGAGTTTGTTTGTTTGTTTGAACACGCTAATCTCAGGAACCGCTGGTCCGATATAAGCCGCAACCTCGTTTGCGGCTTATATTGCCCGTAGCGTAAAAATTTCCCCCGTTTTTGAAACATTCTTCATTGTTGCTCCGCTCCTATTAGTAGTAGCGTGATGATATATACCCTATAGCCTTCCTCGATAAATGGACTATCCAACACCGAAAGAATTTTTCAAATCGGACCAGCGGTTCCTGAGATTAGCGTGTTCAAACAACCAAACAAACAAACAAACTCTTCAGCTTTATATATTAGTATAGACTAGCTGAACCCCGCGGTGTTACCCGCGGTTATTGTTGTACCGCGAGTAACGCCACGGGAAAAAGTTAGTCTAAAAAAAATAGCCTAAGTTACTCCCCGGATCATCAGCTACCTGCTAGTGAAAGTCCCGTCAAAATCGGTCCAGCCGTTCCAGAGATTACCCGGAACAAACAGACAGACAGACAGACAGACCGACAGACAGACAGACAGACAGACAGACAAAAAATTTTTTAACTACATTTTTGGTATATGTACCGTGTATACATACATGTGCATTTAATAAAAAGCGGTTATTTTAATATTACAAACAGGCACTCCAATTTTATTTATTTGTATAGATGAAGAACTTTTATATCTTTAAAAGCTTTGTCAAAATTTGTGCTCTAGAGATGTAGAACTTTTGGTGCTTTCGACGTGAACATAAACCAACATATCATCGTTATAGATATTGATAGGTATAATATGTAAATTCTGCGATTAGCGATTTGAAAAGACATCAAACTAGCAATTGTAGTTTTACTCATTCACAATTGCAACACTATTTAAAACTTCGTACTTCCCCAACATCAATACCGCATCCATTTCTATTTACGAAGAACACTGGGGGTATATTTGCATTGGATATTTTCCAGTTCAATCTAGTCGGATACGGGTGCGCATTGAATCCGGTTCCGGAAGGTAGAAGTATATCTTGAACTATCTCAGAACGTGTATCGAACGTTTCGTTTTGTAATTTGCTGAAACAAATTGGAGTCCAGTATTGTTGTATGGTTGTCGCAAGCATTCACAGCGCAAAATGCAGGATAATTTGTTTTTGTTTGTTGGTATTATGTCTGGTTGTACTTTATCAATATACACTAACATCTATTATGAATTCGAAGCAAGGACATGGGCTTGAAGGACATAGACTACTCCTTACCGTGATAAGCGAAAGGCACGAGGGTCGATGGAGCCGCGGGCAAAAGCTGTTAATGTATTTAGAAAATATTTATTTTTATTTATTTTACAACTTCATGCACTTGTATACATAAGTGGACTTAATGTCCAGGGCATTCTCTACCAGTCAACCTTCGGGAGTGTAGAGATATTTGTAGTAAGGTAGGGGCAGCAAAGTTACACTTGTACTCAGCAAAAAAAAAACCGATACAATTGACATTAATCGAAATATATCTATAATTCTCACCCACGCTAATTTTTACAGCAAATGAACTTTACTTAACCCACGCAAGATAAAAGGAATTGAAAGAAAATCTTCTATCTGTTTAAAATGGTGTAATTTATTATCATTTAGCTAATAAAAGTGAGTTCCTTGAGAGTTAATTGATCGGAATTTTAGTACAAAGGTTCTCTGATCAGATTCTTATCTTTCTTTATTGCATTGCATTCTTCCACAGTTTTATTTTCAGTTGGATAAATAGTGTTACAATCAGCGATCTCAATCATTACTAAGTGAACCACGTTGGCAAGAAAATCATATTTTATACGTTTCAGTCGCTATTAGTTGAGTGAGTGTCGATATTGGTGGATTCTTTCCTATTTTTTTTTTTTTTTTTTTTTATATTTGACCCTGCCATAATGACTCTACTCTGCCTGATGGAAAGCATAAGCAGAATCCAAGAGTGATGGTCACCATACTGCGAACGCAGACAATGCAACAATGCAGCATCGTGACCCACACCATGGCGGGCTAGTGATGCTTTCGCATCATTGGGCCTCCGGTCTCGCACTCACCAACGAAACACGACAGCATGATCGCTGTCATTTTACGTTGATTTTCTGTGCGAGGGTAGTACCGCCCCGGTCGAGCCGGCCCGTTCGTGCTGAAATCAGCGTGGCTCTACTACCTTGAACTTATATATTACCTCTAATAATACCTGGAAAACGGCTACCTAATTTTTACAAACATTATTTTTACTTAAAGAGGAGGATTTTACCTATAAAGCGTTTAATGCTACTCGAAAGCTTGCTTCTGTCAATTTACCATCTTTCAATACGGATGGAAAAAAATCCTAAAGTTTGACATTCGCTGCAATTTCTTTATGTTACAGTCAGAATTCGTAACTGGTCATAAGTATTTTAACCGGGAAAGTCAGTCAAACGCACTTTTGGCCATTACCGCTACGTCATACTGGTACAACTTCATCATTATTATCACCAACACCCTATAACAGTCCACTGAGTATATTTCGCTGGCCCGACTTGTTCTTATGGGGTTTGTCTCAGGTTTATCTTCTCTTTGTAGTGGTGTTGTTCTAGTTAACTCTTTAGACACGTAATTAATAGGGAAGGTGACATTTTGTATATTTAACCGACTTCAAAAAAGGAGGTTTCTTAATTCGACCGTATATATATATTTTTTATGTGTTTTCGCGGATAACTTTGTCGTTTATGAACCGATTTTGATGATTATTTTTTAATGGAAAGGAGATATCCCAACGGTGGTACCATGGTAAGGACACTGAGATATGATGATGGCCTCCACGAGAAATCGAGTCAAACCTTGAAGTCGGTTTTATTTTTGTTAAAATTTTAGTTGTTGATGTATAAACTATAGACTACACGGAATATACTATAGATTATATCTTCATTTAACTCAAGTAATTTACCAACAATAGAGGGGATCTGGCGTTAATGATCACTGTTCTAACCTAATCTAAATGAGACAATAACAGTTATATATCCGTTAGAACGAAATAAAGACTGCAGACTTCGTAAGTGTAGTGTGTAGAAGTACTGACAGTACAAACGATCAACGCGACCTACACACACTGGTCTACCTGTGACCATGTAACGTGAAAGGTCGGCATATTATAGAAAGTATCAAAACCATTTGAATAAATATTACACCGCGAATAAGTCCCGGTATACAACATAATAATGAAATAGTAGATGGTATCTGATGCAGCAGACAAACTATTGCCCAGTGCCGGTTTACAATACTTCTGACGCATGTTCTGACTAGACTGTAACATACACTTGGTGACACCCGAATCTCTATAAAAAAATATACGGATAAAGGGATACAATTTCATGAAATAGTAGCTAGAATATTTTTTTGATGTTCGCCATTTTTCAATTTGATATGTCGGGCGGGTATGAAAAAAAAGGTTTCCTATTTCGATTTTGCTTCGCGTCGAAATGGCTAGGGTTTCATCGGAACCTATTAATCAAGGAACGGTCCGATTTGATATACGTGGATCATAATATTTTTTTAATAGTAGCCATATTTCTTGTAAAATGACCGGATTTTTTTATTTTTACCCTGTTATGGAGTGATTTGTCAGGTTTTCTTGTATATAATAAATTGAACCCTAGATTAAACGCGTAAGGGTTGACTTTCGGACATTTTGTATATCTTGTTTTATTATATTGACCGGTTCTAAACTGTTGTATAGGCTTTTCTAACATGACAGATTATTACTTGTAATATTCCTTATCTCGCCTCCCTCTCCTCTTACGTCCCGATTTCAATTTTATCCTGTTTTACGCATTTCCAAGTTAACATACTAATATATTTAGGAAAAATGAACGTTAAACATTACTGTTAGATTAAATAAATACATCACACATTAATTGTTTTGTGAGATTCGAAACCCAGGGCTTAATAACCAGGATCAAAATCCACTACACCAAAAGGCTAGTGTCAATTTTCTAGCTGTAAATTTGAAGTAAATACCTCTCAGTCTTTATCTATTCTGTGACAAGATTCATCTGCATAATGGTGCAAATTGAACATACCTGGTTCTGTCCTATACACCAGGATTTGTAAATGTAACCGCCTTCCTACTGTTCGTTCATACATATCTACTTCGACTGAACACGGTGTAGAATAAGACCGGCCATAGTTTATTTCGTTTTACTAACTTTGAAAAAGATAAACTTAAATAAACCCATTCACTGCTATAGAGAGAAATTTGCAAAAATCCTTTCATTGTGATTGTTTATATAATGTAAATAGCATCAGATGCCAAAATTTCAAGATTGTAAATGTAACTGCGTAAATTTAATTTAGTAGTGTGTTTATACTTCTGATGCCTCAACGCAGAGTTGAGGAATGTTGAGGAATAAGAAGTATATACACATACTAAATAAATACCTAAATTGATTGACAAAAGACAGAATTCTAAGATAAAAAATAAAATGTCGTGTGGTGTCGTGGGACTCCAGACAGGAACGAAGTTCCTTATCATAAAATACAATAATACATACAACTTACAGATGGCGCTATACACAATTTTTCTCTCTTTAAAAACCACAAAATTGTCTTAACACCTTAATTTTATTTTAAAATTAAATATTAAGAAAGGAGAACCTCTTTTTCAAGAAGTTCCATAAAATGATTAGCACTCTCTTTTACCAAGTAACACTTTACAAGAAGCAATTAGGTTTAAAGTCATTTAATTATTATTCCATCGAGTTTTGCCATAAAATGGGAACTGGCTGCTGCACCAATTAATATAATTAAGAAAAGAATGGACGTGACACTGCACATTTGCTCTTTTACAGTCATTATTAATACTCGTAGTAGTTAATAGTAATAATGCAAATTCTGAATGTAAATCTTGCTTGAATTGCATGAATGGTGCAGTATTTTATTGGATTGCCTTAAGTAACGACATGTGGTTGGAATAATAATAACTACAAGTCATGTAGAATTATAAACTATGAACTACTTCTTTCTTAATCGTGGAAGAGTCAGACTTCGGCACCGGCAGAAAATCGGTGTGAAATAGCGCTTGCGCTGTGTTTCACCGAGTGGGTAAGGATACCCCAACCCCTCCCCACAACCCTTTCCCCATCCGCCAAAGGTCGACAAAGCACTTGTGACGCCTCAGGTGATACGTCTGCTCATTTGCCACCTATACCATAAAAAATGAACTCTCTGATTGTTTTGTTTCCTTTCACATCATATCAGCAGTCTAAAATGGTTTACTATTTTCCATAGCCTTTCCTTTGAAAGGAGTTTACCACGTTAGCCTGATGAATTGATATGAGTTTGTTTGTCCGGTGTAGTTCATTTTTTAATAGACTCGTACGATAGCCATGGGATGGATAGGAGCGACGATATTCGTAATCTTAATCTATCGCCACACCAGAATTTACCCTGTACTCCTCAACTTTTTATCCATTGCCGTTATTTTTAGACTTCCTTGAATGTATTCTTCATCTATGTGTAAGCGTCTTTAATCCAATCTCTTCGTTGATCAATCTTCAAATCCATGTAAGACGATAGTTTTGATGACGGTTTCACAAATGTATTTTTCAATTTAAATGAAAACTTATGATTAAGAATCGATACCGTTGTCTGCATTCCAATAAATATAGAACACCAAGTAGTCATAATACCACACTTCTTCTAACTCGCTTCACTCTTGGCAGAGCGGTCGTGATCACGTAGATTGCACACTGGTTGTAGAGGCGGACAAAGCCCCTCTCACAATTTCCTGCCATCTCACTCTGTCAGCAGACTGCCGGCTGCAGTCGGACACGCAGCTTCCGATTGTGGACTTCACCTGGGGCTGCAGTCTCGACATAGATATCATAACGATCGTAAACTAACGATCGATAAATGTTAACGAATATTTTCGCTTGCCGTAACGATCTTAATCACAAGAGCAAGTCTCTACTCATAAATTAACGTGCAAAATCGTAAACAAGGATGTCGCTAAGTTAACGAAAATCCCTATCTATAGTCTGAAATTTTGGAAGCAAAATGGTGCCATGTACAATATCTTCCTAAATTTTAGGGAAGTAATTAAATGTTTCTATTAATTATATTTATTTAAATTGACATCAATAATTATTAAAAATATAAATTTTTAAGTTAAATAATGGCCTAAATAGTTTTAACACAGAAATACTTTTTATTTATAGTTTTAAATTCAAAATACATTTAAAGTGTCATTTTTTAATAGGACATAAATATTTATACCCTTGCAACATGGCATCATTATTGATAAGTCAACTAAAACTTCAAAAGCTTTGTGTTGAGTGATAAGTGTATTTTTTTTTTTATTATTATATTACGTATATTATGTATACAATGGAGAGGGAAAGTGACTTACAAGAGCAGTCACAAGCCACGCCGTCACCATTACCGTCGGTTAATACGAGCAAGTAAGTGTTGTTTTGATAAAGTCGAATGAAAATGAGTACCTAATAAAGTTAAGTATGCGCATCAAAGCGTTCAATGATATTTTTTGTTGTTTTACATCTATTTTGTAGGCGCAAACGTACTTCACGTGCTACCAGCAATCAAATAGATGCGTTGCTGGCAAAGTTGGAAGCGCAACCTTTTTTAGCCACCAAAAGATTCACGGGTCTTCAAGGCAGAGAAGTCTATGAGACGGCTTGGAAGGAGGTTGCTGCTGAGCTGAACCTAATTATTAACGGCTCCATCAAAAATTCGGACCAGTGGATTACGGTATTTATAATATATAAATGCGTTAGTGTGTTCGTTATCAGACTAATTTATGTATATAATAATAATATACCCAATTGAACAATTTTAATTTCAGGTTTGGCGAGACTTAAAGAGCAGAGCTTGCGCAAAAGCAGCTAAATTAAACAAAGAGAGGGGCCAAACCGGCAACCGAGCACTATCTTCTCTTCCCTTGACAGAGGTGGAGAGAAGGATAGTATCGCTTGTTGGTGTCCAATACACACTTGGCACGAATTGCCCTGATTCAATGCCTGATGATGTTGTAAGTTATAAATATTAAATTTTGCTTAGTTTTATAGTGCCGTGAAATTAGGTGCTAAATTATACTTAAATTTAGGTTTGAATAAATTACAATTACTTAAAAAAATTAAATATGTAAATTTTTTTGCAGATAGTAGAAGGGCAATATGATTTTGGAGTAGAAGATAATAATCTTGTAATTACTAGTAAGTTTAACAAACATCTTTCTTTCTGTTCATTATATAATTACCAAGTTTAATGGCCTACATACCACAAATAATTTTATTGTGCAGATGATCAGATTGAAACTATGCCACTTCAACATCAAATTCCAGCGGATATACGAGTTGTTGATATACCCGACCCACCATCACCCCGTACAGGTAAGATGATAGCATAATTGTTTCTCAGTAAGAAAGCCCTTCTAGAAGCACTCTAAATTATGTTGTATGAAGATGCAGAGAAATTACTAATATTGTAAAAGTGAATATAATTAGTAACTATATTTTATCTACATTAGTTAATAATTATTTAAATTAACCTCTTACTTGCCGAGTGTCATCATTACATAGACAATAGAAAGGTTAAGACATTGTTTACCTTTACAACAACTACCCTATAGATTAATCTATAATTTTTAACTGTTTTTGTAATTATTTTAGTATTTTTGTCCACTCTTCTCGCCTGAAACACAGGATTAATAGATAGATTATAAGCAAGACTGTTTTTTTTTATTTTATACTACAGCACTAATTGCAGAAACACACTTATAAATTTATATTTAATCACTAAAATATTTGTTTTAGAAACTAATACAAATGAGGTGAATGAAAATCTGGTTCGGACTAGAAGAAACAGAAGTGAGTTAAAACTTCAAGTAAAATTACACTATTTAAACAGTTACACAAAATACATTGAATTGTAATACAACTTAATGTGCTCAATGGACAAAATTTTTACAATTAACAGATCTCAATCCCCGTCAAAGTGTTGCTGAGCAGCATAATGCAGCTAGAGCTGATTTTCTTGCGGTTGCTCAGTCAAATGCTCAATCAATGAAGGTATGTCAGATTTCTATCTATCTATCTAATTATATTTTTTTCTTTGAAGTATGTCCAAATATGTACAAAATGTAAAATTTTACCTTAAATAGCAATTATCACTATCATTTGTGGCAAAATTGGTCTTTTTTTACACTACAAAGGGAACGAACAAGCAGATGGACCACCTGATGGTAAGTGGTGCTCCCCCGAAGACATTGGATTGTCTTTTGTGCCAGTAATTGCTATAGCTCTCTTATCCTTCAAACTAAAACACAACGATACTGAATACTGCTTCTTCACGGCAGAAATAGATAAGATAGAAAGACTGATGGGTACTATAACAAAGTTATATATATTTTTGCAGATGCTGGCTGCTGCAAGTTTACAGCAAGCAGAGGCAGCTAAAGTGCAGGCTCAGGCATCTATGCTGTTTGCAGAGGCTGCGAATAAACTTGCAGATGCACTTTTAATTTTAGCAAATAAAAATACTTAATTACATTTACAAGACTTTTTATTGAGTAGACAAATTTTTCCCTTTAAATTCAAAAATCCTTTTGTGGGAAATCTTATATGTTTCCTCAGCAATTTTGAGTTTATAGCCATAGTCACTTGGCGAATAACACGGCTCACTGATTTTTGGCTCATGCTGCAACCCCACTGCAGTCCAATAGGCAACTGATAGCATCCAGTGGCATAAAAACGGAGAGCTGTTAGTAGCTGCAAATAAAAAATTAAAATAAGTTTCAAAGTTTGCTAAAACAGGGGATCCGGTGCAACAATAATTATACTATATAGGTACTCGTATAAATAACCACTCACTTGGGATTCCACAGAAAGTCCGTAAGGGCCTTTGAAGAGACGGCCGTAATTCCAGTAAGAGCTCGGAAAATAGCTCTTTAGAGACTCTGTACAGCCTACGGAACTCGTCTTCTTCTAAATCGTACGCATTTTGAGCATTTCGACGGTTCCTTGCTCTTAGACGTCGCCTAACCATTTCGCGTCGGTGTTCGAGCACAAACAAGTCATAAATAAGCTAAATAAACCTCCGCCATTATGTACCATTAATATTATTAAATTAGTCACTACACTTGCAAAAGAAATTCTAACAATCAAATAAATATGTATCTTCATACAATTACAATTTTTATAATATTTCATACTTAACGATCCTTTTCGAATACTTATCAAGTTAGCGGGCAGTCAAAATGCCTCGCTAAGCGATTTGCGATTGTCGTTAAATTGACAGCTGAATTCGATACGATACCGATGAAAATCGATAGTTGCAACGGTAGAGACTACCAAAAATCGTTAAAAAGTTATCGGTATGACTTTGCTACCGAATTCGCATCTTTAACGATCGCTATCTATGTCGAGACTGCAGCCCCTGGTCGGTCCAGCGCGCTGGTGCCCTGCCGCGGAGTCTGATCCCCTCCACCTTTCCCTGCACCACCAGTCGCTCTATTACCACACAGTGTCAGTAAAATCAGAATGCATTACAAAAGTGTGCCAATAAATTATTTTTCATGAACCGAAAATAAACGAAATCTTTTGCAGTAGGCCGCAAAGCCTCTATACGTTCGTATTTCAAGGCAGATTTGAATAGGAGGCAATATATGCACTTCGCTGTAAGCCGAGGTGTAAATCTGCACGGTTGGATAATATCCTATTTCGAGTGAAATACTGCTGGCTCCAAGATTATTAGTTGGATATTAGCAAAATTGAAATTTTGGTGCCTACAAGCTGTGCAATATGAATGTGACACGTCGTCTATTGGCACGTCGACGTCGCTATGGAATAGTTGATATTATGCTTTTAGAATAATTATGTTTGTTTGTTAAGCTGAAATATTATACCTTACAGCATCATAAGAACATCATGGAGTATATGTATTGGTTGTTTAACATCTGAATTGAATTACAAAATTTAAATTAATGTTCCCTGACTCTGTAAGACCCTGTTCCGTTTTCATGGGCTTTTTAAAGTAGTGTACAGTTTGCCGGGTAATTCCAAAGTGGCCCGCCAGGGATGAGAACCTCGCCTGGTTGCAGGATCCACCCTTTGTGATGCAGGGACATATAACATCCGTTCCTCTACAATCAATGATGCAGTTGTCAAATATAACCTTCTTCAATAATTAAAATATTCAATTTTGCTAATCCTATTTGTTTAAACTTTCTTTTGATCCGACGATTAGTGCATTATGTTTAAAGAAACCCTTTACTATTATTATCTTAGTACAGCTAGTAGTTATTGGTTATCAAACTAAATGTTTACGTAGTATTCAAGTTAAGAGGACTTGCGGTATTTCAACTAAATAATTTGTTAACTTTCACCAACTATTACAAGATTAAATTAAACTAAGTTTCAATAGTACTTTAATCTTTGAAGTCACTTGTAAAGTCTCTATGGCCTTTAATTTCTAAAAATAACATATTGTGGATTATCACGGAGATTGTAATATTCTTACTCACACAACCGCACGTTTGGGTTCTTACTACAGATTATTGCACCTACTTTAGAAGATTTGTAAGGCACCGCAGATACCCTGAAAGAAAATTCCCGGGCCATTAAGTCCGTCGATGTAAAAAATTGGTGCATAAAGTTTATAAATAAATAACATTTCTCCGTTCTGTGATTCTTACCTTCAATGTTCTGTTTTTCAAATGGTTTTTCCTCTGAAATGGAAATAAATAACCCGGTTTGAGCGCCACCTACGGGCATACTACCTACGGTGAAAATACTAGGGTCCGACGAGCAAAGTGGACCAAGCAACAGATAAAATATGAGATCAATTGTCGCAGCAAGAGCTTGCTGTCAAAGCAAGATAAAATAAAAAGTTTAAAAGTTAGTAAAGCTAATAGTGTTATTTAAAATAACCGGTCACGATATAAAACTAATATGTAACAAGCTATAACATACATTAATAAACGGAACACAACGTATCTGTTACAAATTACCTAATAACGGTGACACTGTTCGTTTCGGCATTAATATGAAAACTTTGATCAAAAGCCAAAGTTCTCCAATCGCTAGTCGCCTTTGTCCCGCCTAAAATTAATGGCCGCTATGAAAACAAGGGCCTCCTACCGTGCACGGTATCGCAAGTACCTACTTGTAGCTTATGTTTTTATGACAAATACTTAGCTTTAAAAAGTTTCAGGGACATAGGAAATGTCAGAAAAGTGTTTTGGAGTGTTGTAAAATGCGCTATTTGTAATCACTTCAAAAATATCATTTTTAATTATAAACAGACTATTCAAATTTAATTATTTGTATAGAAGATATTTATACTTTCGCTTAACGTTAAACAATTCAAACCAAAATAGTACTATAACAATACTTGCTCAAAAATATGTATACAACAATAAAAAATATACATTTCATTGTTCCTAAAACTCTGATTTATAAATAGACATAAATAACATATTACTTAATCAATATATCAGCTTAGTCAAGTTATTGGTCGCGTAATGTATCGGAAATAATAAGAAATTTCCACAGCACACGCTTCAACGACATAGGCGCCTTTTCCATTCAAATAACAATTTGCGACAATGATTTTATTGAGACGTACAGTTTGCCGGGTAATTTCAAAGTGGCCCGCCAGGCATGAGGACCTCGCCTGGTCTAAGGATCTACCCTTTGTGATGTAGAGACATATAACATCCGTTCTTCTACAATAAATGATGCAGTTTTAAGATATTGATACTAATGTTTCGTTGTATTATTTGCTATCCATATGGGACGATTAAGTCGTTTAGCAACAAAGTCTTTTTAATAAATAAATAATTAAAAAAACACACTGATATTTTGAGCTCAACAGTTTCAACATTTAAACATAAACCCAACCAGTTTTATAGAACACTAGCTGAACCCCGCGGTGTTACCCGCGGTTATTGTTGTACCGCGAGAAACGCCGCGGGGCAAAGTTAGTCTAAAAAAAGTAGCCTAAGTTACTCCCTGGATCATTAGCTACCTACCAGTGAAAGTCCCGTCAAAATCCGTCCAGCCGTTCCAGAGATTACTCGGAACAAACAGACAGACAGACAGACAATTTTTTTTTAACTACAGTTTTGGTATATGTATCGTGTATATATACATATGCATTGATTAAAAAGCTGTTATTTTAATATTACAAACAGACACTCCAATTTTATTTATTTGTATAGATTACTGACCCGACGAACTTCCCGAAATGTATGTACGCGCATGACTTCCAAATACCTGCACCAAATTGGATAATTCTTTTTTCTTATGTTAGTTATTAATAGGACTAGGTTGGTATAGAAGAAAATTGAAGATTATCTAGGACATTTTTTTTTGAAAGATATATATCGACGGTAGAAAGCGAAAACGTTATAGTCGACAAAGTTGTAACCTCTGAACTTGTCAGGTAGGCTACTCACCGGCTACTCATCGGAAGATCTCATGAGCCCAGGGGGCCTTATAAAAAAGTAATTAAAAAATAATGTGTGTATGTATGGGTGCCCTAAGGAACTCTTCAGATCAAACACCTTCGCCTCAATAAAACATGCATATATTACAGTTAAATAAGTAAATTTACAGGTAATGGTTGCTTCAATAAAATCCTTACTAGTAAAAAAAAGTGGGTTGATAAAAATTAAATGGAAAGTTTTCTTGGTGAAGTTCCTCTGCAGATTTTGGCTGGAATGGGCAGACATCTACCGGATCACTTCTTTAAAATCGTCTCCTCACAGACCCAAGGTGATCAGTGTTCCTTCACACACTCAAGGTAATTTGGGACTAATCCCACTCACACGCCCACCGCTGTAACTCCTGTACACCAGGATCAACAGCAGTGACCCACGAACACACCGAGTTATGACACTCGGGAAGTCCCAGGAAAAAAATATTAACTGTCTTGGAACCCGCAACGAAATTAATCAGAAGAAAAACAGGAGGAGTTGGAAATATGATAAGTCCAACAGATGCGGTCATATCTGTAAGGAAAACTGTCACCGAGTCAAGGTTTCAATACGTCTTAGGTATCTTCTTAGATATATCTGGCGCCTTCGACAACGCGTGGTGGCCCATGTTATTGCTAAAATTAAAATCAAGAGGATGCTTTAAAAATATTTATTCCCTAATCTCCTCATACTTCACACAAGGCACAACAAAATTAAGACTTGGGCATCATTCTGTGTCGAAGGCGCTTACGATGGGGTGTCCTCAGGGCTCGGTGCTAGGTCCATACTTGTGGAATATAGGCTTCGACGATTTTCTTACAATACCTATACCACCCGGATGTACTCTAAACGCGTATGCGGACGACGGTTTATTACTGGTGGAATCTGATACTAGAGCGGGGCTTGAGAGTCTGGCTAATAGATGTTTGAACTTAGTATCTCTATGGGGTGTACGTAATCGCTTGACTTTTGCACCAAACAAAACCTTCCAGCTACTTCTGAAAGGTAACCTCAAATCACCGCCGTGTATTAAATTTCAAAATGTTACTGTTAAAAATAAAACCTCGGTTTGCTATTTGGGATTAGTTTTAGAAAGAAATTTTTCATTTATCGAACATATTAGAACAGTTAATGAAAAGTCTAAAAAAAGTTTCTTTGCTCTGACGAGAATATCAACTGCCACATGGGGTCTTTCATTTAATACATTAAAAATTATATATGGAGCTACTTATTTGGGTGCTGTTTGTTATGGTGCTCCCGTATGGGCCGATAGAGCGACTGTAGGTGCTGTCCGTCGCAAACTGCTACAAGGCCAACGACTTGCATTAATCTTCTTATGCAAAGCATATAGGACGGTTAGTACTGAGGCATTACCGGTATTGGCGGGTGTTCTTCCGGTCGATCTCGAGGTGCAAAGACGTGCAGCCATGTGCTATTCTACAAAACAAAACATGGAATGCGATTTTTTGGGCGTACGAGACCGCGATAAAATCATAAGATTGTTTCAACAGCAATCCAATGTCTATGACGACCTAATGGATGAATGGCAACAACGATGGGACAAATCATCTAAGGGGCGCCACCTCTACCAGTTCTTTCCATCTGTTCGCGAACGGATGTCGAGGACATGGCTCGAGGTAGATCACTGTGTCGCTCAATTTCTTACGGGCCACGGTAACTTTAAGAGCAAACTACACTCATTTAAATTAGTCGATTCACCATTGTGTCAATGCTCAACACCCGATACTAGCTGTGAACAATCGGCTCATCATGTTCTCTGGGAGTGTAGTCTTTGGTACAATGAACGTAACACAATGCTTACACACACACTTAGCAAAGCGGGAGACAAAATGAAGTCAAAATAGGCAGACACCTTTTTTTAAACCGGGAAGCACCACGGATAAAGTATTAGGGATCCTAAGTGAGCTATATTTGATTACTATAGTATGTATGGCAGAATCGCCTAAACGCACGGAAATTCACCGCAGTTGACACAAGATCCCCATAGTATACCGCCCCAGATGTCATTTGTAAGCTATTTAGCATTGTGTTACGTTCATTGTACCAAAGACTACACTCCCAGAGAACATGATGAGCCGATTGTTCACAGCTAGTATCGGGTGTTGAGCATTGACACAATGGTGAATCGACTAATTTAAATGAGTGTAGTTTGCTCTTAAAGTTACCGTGGCCCGTAAGAAATTGAGCGACACAGTGATCTACCTCGAGCCATGTCCTCGACATCCGTTCGCGAACAGATGGAAAGAACTGGTAGAGGTGGCGCCCCTTAGATGATTCGTCCCATCGTTGTTGCCATTCATCCATTAGGTCGTCATAGACATTGGATTGCTGTTGAAACAATCTTATGATTTTATCGCGGTCTCGTACGCCCAAAAAATCGCATTCCATGTTTTGTTTTGTAGAATAGTACATGGCTGCACGTCTTTGCACCTCGAGATCGACCGGAAGAACACCCGCCAATACCGGTAATGCCTCAGTACTAACCGTCCTATATGCTTTGCATAAGAAGATTAATGCAAGTCGTTGGCCTTGTAGCAGTTTGCGACGGACAGCACCTACAGTCGCTCTATCGGCCCATACGGGAGCACCATAGCAAACAGCACCCAAATAAGTAGCTCCATATATGATTTTTAATGTATTAAATGAAAGACCCCATGTGGCAGTTGATATTCTCGTCAGAGCAAAGAAACTTTTTTTAGACTTTTCATTAACTGTTCTAATATGTTCGATAAATGAAAAATTTCTTTCTAAAACTAATCCCAAATAGCAAACCGAGGTTTTATTTTTAACAGTAACATTTTGAAATTTAATACACGGCGGTGATTTGAGGTTACCTTTCAGAAGTAGCTGGAAGGTTTTGTTTGGTGCAAAAGTCAAGCGATTACGTACACCCCATAGAGATACTAAGTTCAAACATCTATTAGCCAGACTCTCAAGCCCCGCTCTAGTATCAGATTCCACCAGTAATAAACCGTCGTCCGCATACGCGTTTAGAGTACATCCGGGTGGTATAGGTATTGTAAGAAAATCGTCGAAGCCTATATTCCACAAGTATGGACCTAGCACCGAGCCCTGAGGACACCCCATCGTAAGCGCCTTCGACACAGAATGATGCCCAAGTCTTAATTTTGTTGTGCCTTGTGTGAAGTATGAGGAGATTAGGGAATAAATATTTTTAAAGCATCCTCTTGATTTTAATTTTAGCAATAACATGGGCCACCACGCGTTGTCGAAGGCGCCAGATATATCTAAGAAGATACCTAAGACGTATTGAAACCTTGACTCGGTGACAGTTTTCCTTACAGATATGACCGCATCTGTTGTTGATTTTCCCAACGTAAATCCGAATTGTCTATCATGAAATTTAACTCCACCCGGTAGAAGTCGAGGCACTACAAGACGTTCTAAAAGCTTTCCTAGCGATGGTAACAGTGTTATAGGCCGATAGGACCCAGGATCGTCCGGCGGCTTATCGCCGTGTTTTGGTATTATACGAATATTACCGCACCGCCAAACACTAGGAAATACTCCTTCCGCAATGCAACGTTTAAAAACTAATAAAATCGTATCACCCGAGAGTTTACAAGCTTCTTTTATCATTTTATTTGATATTTTATCGTCGCCCGAAGCCTTGTTTAGTGGTAATGACCTAACAATACCAAGAAATTCGTCTGAAGATGGTAAGTCAGACGTTGGAGACAATGGTGGTTCGATGGCCCACTGCCTAATTTGTCGGTGATAATCAGTCTCATCCTCCGGCCGATCGTCGGGCACAAGTGATTCTAAAAGATATTTTGCTGTTTCTTCTACTCCTGTAGTATAACTGTTATGAATTTTGATGTTCTGTACGTATGCAAGGTCGATAGATCTATTTGCCTTAAATTCATGATACAAAGGTGACCACGGACCCTCTCTATCGAGTTTATCTACAAGTTTGCGTATTAAATTTCCCTTTGATTTCTCCACTGCTGCCCTGTAGTGAGACCTAGCAACTCTAAGAGCAATGAGAGCATTATTGTAAATATCTCCTGTTACATTACGCTTTTTTATTTACTTTTTTTACATTTAGTTTTTTACGAGCTTTCCGATGGATTCTACGTAATTCGACCAATTTATAGTTCCACCAATCACATCTACGAGTGCTAGTGATAGATCCGCGGCCTATACAAACATCAGCACAATATGTGAAAGTGTCTGACAATATTTCTGCGCTTTCCTCAGCTGATAGACAACTGCGAGTGAAGTCTTTGGCATGTACTGCAAAGAGTGAACCAAATAAAGCCCAATTTGCCCCTTTAGTTTTATATCTAAAATTGTACGGAGTTATTAGTGGATGTTGTGCAACAATTGGTATGAATTCGTACACGATTAAGCGGTGATCACTACAGGATGCGTCCGGTAGGACACGCCATCCAGATATCGAGACGTCGCCGCGTGTAAGCGTCACGTCAATAGAAGACTCACCCATGGGGCTGCAAAAAGTTGGTGGTGCATCAGGGGTATTGTGAATGGTAAGATTCATTTCCGCAATAAAATCTTCAACCGCACAGCGCCGGGCCATGTCAGTTGAACGCAGCTTGCCATACCATAAAGTAGAAGATGCATTGACATCAGCGCCAATGATAATTTTGTGTCCCACGAGGGACCGCAAAACGAAACGTAAATGATGTAGATGAGGATCAATGGGATGTGAAAACTGAAAATAACAGCTCACTACATAAACCTTACAGGTGGAGGATGAAATCTCAGCAACGGCGCAGTGTGACGTCATAAGGTTACGCAAAGATGTTACCGTAAAAGTAGAACTTGCAACATATATCCCAGCCCGTGACCGGCCATCTAGTTGTACTACATTGTTCCGCAAGCGAGCGCTTTGATATTGTTCTTGTATAAGGACAATGTCTAACTTTTGTTCCAAAACTAAATTGTCTAATTCTGACATAGCTATTTTGTCATTATGAAGGTTTAACTGGCCTATTGAGATATTATCCATTATTAATTAAGTACTACAATTACTAAACTGCTGCTGTAAAACTATTCAGTAATTAGTGTTTAGGATTAGCTGCTCTAATTTAAGTTTATATGTGGAGCAGTCCTGTGATCCACATCGATGGTCACATGGCTTTTTGTACCGGCTGCATTGTGCGCATTTCGGTTTAAAATCTGGTGTGTCCTTAATCGAACAAGCTCTTGTATCGTGGCTGCCGGCGCAATTGGCACAGGTAGGAGTTTTAATAGTGCAAAACTTTTGAACATGACCGAATTGTTGACAGTTTAAGCAACGAACTACTTCTAAGTCGTCTATAAACCTACAAGTGGCCCAGTCTATGTATAATTTATCTTTTGTGCTAGCTAAGTGTTTCCTAACTTCTGTCTCTAATTCTAAGCCTATCCATTGGCGTCCGTGTTCTAGTTTACGATGCCTGACAATTTTGGTTGATTTTAAAAAGTCGCTTTCAGTTAATTTTAATTCGTCCTTGATATTCTGACGATATAAAGCTGTTAGGAAAGTACGATCCTCCATAGAACTGGGTACGTCTTTTACAATTATACGGGGCCTTCGGCCTTTCGGCTTTTCTAAGCGTAAGCCTGCTGATTTAATGGCGTTTACTGATTCTAGTTTTTTAAGCTGCCTTTCATTTGCAACCCGCAACACGACGCCTGCCCTTGCGGTTTTTTTAACGCCTACAATTTGAAAACCTTCGTCACTGGGCTTAATAGCCTTCATGAGAGCCTGTTTTGTGGCCGACGAAGTTGCATAATCCGTTGAACGTTCCGTTGTAGGATACGCAATAACACACGGCCTAGATACGCGCGCCTCAGCGGACACCGGACACGGAGCTGAACCAGGCGGTAAGCGAAGCTTAAGCCTGTCCGCGTACGTAAATCCCGGCTGTTGAACCGCGATACCGCCCACCTGGCGCTCGAGATTCACTAATTTCGTTTCATTGCTAGAAGATTTAATTGCCAACAATGAGACGATACCGGTAATCCGCTGGGTTATGTCCATAATTGCCGTCCTATTGCCCACATTCATTCGCGACCCTTGATCGTTTACTAATTCGTTAATTTTTGCCAAATATTCGGTTGCCTGAGACACCAACTCAATATAGTCAGACGCCCCACAACTATCATGACCACTAAGAGACGAAATACTCCCGCCCGAGTCCGAAGCCCTAATTCTTTCCGTTCTAATGTCCTTTGGCGATAAATTTGTTGGCGACATTCTACCAAACAATCCCTTACCGGTTGGTGTTGAAAATTCGTTTGTACCACCGGGATCCGGTAACTCGCCAACAACCGACATGGTCAAATAATGACACACCAGTTAGAAGAAAATCAATAAAATAGCTTCAAAATCAAAAAAGATGAAAAGTAAATAATACAAACAAAATATTATTCCTACCCACTTTAATAATATAATAAAATTACTTACCGATAGCCGTAATAAAGGAAACTAACACAGTATTTGTATTTAAAAGGGTAAAAACTTACAGATTATTTGTTAAAAAACACTATATACAACCTTAAACCGCCCACAAACCGGGAAACAGTCGCGAGAATACACAAAAAAACAATATTTAAATTATCACAACGCAACGTCACACGTTAACCGCTCGGTGCCGCGAAGGGAAAGGTAATTTGTGTTCGCAGGAGACGCAAATCGGTGATCACATGTAGGTACTAATTATTGAAAGTAATAAAAGTTATAAAAATTACGTCACCTTCCCCAAGATATGGCAATGGGCTTGGAAGTGAACTGGGTGCTTCTTTTCACAAGACCTTTGCCTGAAGTCACGTCACGCAGGACTTCTTCTTCCTTCTTGATTGTCTCCTCACAGACCCAAGATAGTCTGTGTTCCCTCACTCACTCAAGGTAGTGTGTGTTGGCAGGTATACAACTTGAATAGTCCTCACAGGAACGGTCAGAAAAAAGAAGTCCATGACTCTCGTCATTACACCCTCTTTTAAAGCTTCTTTGTCGAACAGTCTGGAACGAAATCCCTACTCCTTCGACGCGAAAGAAACATACAATATCTCACTGTCATCTTGGATTTAACGCGACTAAATTTAAAGAGTACTGTATCGCGTACAATCCAGTATTAGGTTCGAGCTATCTTCGTTTACTGGATTATACACAAAATCATATCGCAGAAACGAACGCCATCTGGCGCATCCATGGTGAATCAGACAGCAAACGACTTGACCGCGCGCTGCACTTAGTTACAATTAGAACTATAGTGAGAGAGAGAGTGCTGAAAACAAATTCTGCAAGAGTAATTCTTAAATTTATTGTAAACTAGCTGAACCCCGCGGTGTTACCCGCGGTTATTGTAGTACCGCGAGTAACGCCGCGCGACAAAGTTAGTTTAAAAAAAGTAGCCTAAGTTACTCCCCGGATCATCAGCTACCTGCCAGTGAAAGTCCCGTCAAAATCCGTCCAGCCGTTCCAGAGATTACCCGGAACAAACAGACAGACAGACAGACAGACAAAACATTTTTAAACTACATTTTTGTTATATGTGTCGTGTATACATACATATGCATTGATTAATAAGCTGTTATTTTAATGTTACAAACAGACACTCCAATTTTATTTATTTGTATAGATTAAAAAAAAAACGTTACAAAGTATGAAATATTTTTTATTGCACTGTTCGAATCAGAAAAAAACTGCGTCAAATGGTCCGGGTCACATAATTCTACGATGAATAGTTATAAAATTAACATTTCGAAAAATAGGGATTAACTTAAATACCTGCTTTCAAAAAGGCTGTAGGCTACAGAAAAAACAGTTATAACTTATAATATGTCGTCTACACCACTTCGTTTTCCGTAAAAAAAAGGTATGTTGATGACGCTGTTAGTACCGATGGCTCCAGTGCGGACTACTACGTTTTTGTAGCTCGTATTTTTATGCACCAGATACAGAAGCTACTGAAATTCAAATCCGTCCTTTGAATGATGTCATTCCAACACCAAATTTGTATACTTCAAAAGTGCCAATTTGTCAAAAAATGTGCAGATTTAAAAAAAATATTAAAAAGAAATTATTCCGGAAAGATTCGCAAAAGAATATTTGAGTTTGAAACTAGTACAAAAGTTACTGACTGTTTACCTGATAACGATGAGGAAGATGATTAATCATATTATTTTGAGGATAGTAAAGATTGTTATTTAGTTTTAAATTCATTAAAATATTGTTATAGATTATAAATAAGTATTTTTAAAAGTGTAGGTTAAAAATAATTTAAGACAATTAAAAAAAATATGTAAACTACTTAACACAAGCTCTGCTTAGCTTGGGACTAGATGGCGTTGTGTGTTAGATGTCCGAAATATTTATTATTTATTTATTTATATGTTTTAACCTAATTTTATTAAGCTTATTGTGCTATTGTTATTAAACATTCCAAATGTAAATTGTGGTATATTATTATATTGATCATACAATTTTTCTTACCCCAAATCAGTTAATTTTAGTTTACACTATATCTAAGAGATTACTTTCATTGAATAACCACGTTTAAAACGTAGAGTTGGACAGTCCTAGTTCAAATATTGCTACTTACCACGTTTTCGCTTTCCTTAAAAAATGCATTTTATCCAGATCCATACAACTCGCTAGTACATTAACAGCGTTTTAACATTATGTAAAAATGGTTCAATATACCGAAGTCTACAAAATATTGGCAAATAATTGTCAGAATAAGATTTGAGAGTTAGAATAACAATTTAGAAAAAATAAGAAATCTAATAACCAAAAATCTTATGTCTAAGTTAAAAAATACGTGTTAGTTGTGATTTTTTTAAAAATGTGTAAAAGTTTTTTGGCTCTGGTGAACATTTTCGTTTTTGTGGATAACTACGTTTTCGTTTCCTGCCGTCGATATGTCGAGAGAAGTTCGTCGGGTCAGTAATCTATACAAATAAATAAAATTGGAGTGTCTGTTTGTAATATTAAAATAACCGCTTTTTAATAAATGCATATGTATGTATACACGGTACATATACCAAAAATGTAGTTAAAAATTTTTTTGTCTGTCTGTCTGTCTGTCTGTTCGTTCCGGGTAATCTCTCGAACGGCTGGACGGATTTTGACGGGACTTTCACTGGCAGGTAGCTGATGATCCGGGGAGTAACTTAGGTACTTTTTTTAGACTAACTTTGTCGCGCGGCGTTACTCGCGGTACAACAATAACCGCGGGTAACACCGCGGGGTTCAGCTAGTAAAATATATAAATGTAAAAGTGTGGGGTATATTTTTTTTATATTTCAGTAATGTTGCCCCACGATTTAAATTAAAATAGTTTCTTTTGTTTCTTAATCTATCCTTAATTTAATTATGAAATAAAATATTGTCTTCTTTTTAAATTGGTTTATTATCTATACTAATATATAAAGCTGAAGAGTTTGTTTGTTTGTTTGAACACGCTAATCTCAGGAACCGCTGGTCCGATTTGAAAAATTCTTTCAGTGTTAGCACTGACGAAATATATACTGTGTCATTGGTGTTAGATATCCCATTTATCGAGGAAGGCTATAGGGTATATATCATCACGCTACTACTAATGGGAGCGGAGCAACAATGAAGAATGTTTCAAAAACGGGAGAAATTTTCACGCTACGGGCAATATAAGGCGCAAACGAGTCAGCTAGTCTATACAAATAAATAAAATTGGAGTGTCTGTTTGTAATATTAAAATAACCGCTTTTTACTAAATGCATATGTATGTATACACGGTACATAAACCAAACATGTAGTTAAAAATTTTTTTGTCTGTCTGTCTGTCTGTTTGTTCCGGGTAATCTCTGGAACGGCTGGACCGATTTTGACGGGACTTTCACTGGCAGGAAACTGATGATCCAGGGAGTAACTTAGGCTACTTTTTTTAGACTAACTTTGTCCCGCGGCGTTACTCGCGGTACAACAATAACCGTGGGTAACACCGCGGGGTTCAGCTAGTGATTTATAAAATTAGATTTTTTAGTTTCTTTTTATCCATTTTTTTATTGTTTGTTTTTTGTTCATTCTTGTACTGTAATCGGTTCTTGATAAGTCTATTAAGTTTAAATAAAATCTGACCGTTAGAAGTGCGTCAAAACCAAGTCCAAAGGAGTCTGTTACAAACAAACAAACAAATAAACATACAGGTGAAGCTAATAAAAAGCGTGTAAAAAGAGGAGGCCTTTATCTACTGGTAACCTGCAACAATGTCAAAAATATTGACGTATTAAAGATCCTTATCGCACTAAACTTACAATTGATTTTACTGCTTTAATATCTATCTCTGGCGATGAACGTGGAGATGGCGCTTGAGCGAGTGTGCATGGTGACAGCTGATGGCTCGACTGTCTAATACATAAACAAAGAATTGTCTCAGGTCTAATATGACATGACTGGTAATATATTTATTTAAGCTGTGCTTTTTGTAATGTACTTATACATTACAAAAAGCAGTTTTTTTACTTCTTCTTATCGCGAAATTTATTTAAAGAGCAAAGAGGTTTATTTCAGGTGAGCTTAAACAACCGTTTGTTTGTTGTTTTGAGTTTTTACTTCTGTCGGTAGTCCTCATGACTGCTTTGTGTATTTTTTGTGTAGCTACTTTTTTGTTATAAAAGAAAACACCTAACCGCTAGTTGAACGGCGCTGTTTAGTAAAGAGCTAGGCTAGGCGTTGAGCACGGCTAATTAAGCTAGTTGGGTGCGAGACAGACATTAATATTCTATCTAAAAAAAGGCCTTCTCTTTTTACACGCTTCTTTATTAACTTCACCTGTATGTTTGTTTGTAACCGACTCCTTTTGGACTTGGTTTTGACTTCTAACGGTCAGATTTTATTTAAACTTAGTAGACTTATCAAGAACCGATGACAGTACAAGAATTAACAAAAAACAAAGAATAAAAAAAATTGATAAAAAATAAACTTAAAAATCTAATTTTATAAATCAAAATTTTATAAATAAACCAATTTAAAAAGAAGACAATATTTTGTAGTTATAGTACTCAAGCTTGTTGTTACAGGAACTCATTAAAGTACAACAACCGCAATGCAGTTGCAATGTAGTACTTTATATTATGGTAATACCTATTTGTACTTTATTATGTCTGAGAATACATTTTATTACAGTGAAGTTCTTGTTTTATTGTTTGTTATTCCCTCTAAAAATAAACAGAACTTACATGGCAATCGTTTCTAATATATTCAATGCTATTCTGAGAAAATAACTTGAACCATTTCGTAACTTACAGTACTGAATTGCGCAATTAAGGTTTTCACTTCATTAGTCAACTGTTGGACCATGGTCTAGTCAGGACATGTTGAACTACAGCATAACTTCCATTGATCTGCCATCTGCCATCTGTCAATGTCAATCTTCCATCATCCACTGGTCACCCAGTGGCCGTGGAAAGCAAGGCATGATCACCAACACTTCTCCAATTGAAGGATCTTTGTTCTTTCTTTTTATTAAAGACGACTTATTATATTAGGAATATATTCTAGACTTTACAAACATACATAATACGAACACAAAGAACGCCCAGACTCAGAATTGTAACTTGTGGGTCACGCAAAGCGTGGTTCCATGAGGGATTTGAGTCCACACACGCAACGCACGCGGCGCGGCAATCGCTTAAACCATTAGATCATACGTACAGTCTAAGTCTAAAGTGTTCTGAATAATACGTTGTGCGAGGGTTGTAAAGTTCCTTTACAAGGAACAGTGAAACTTTGATGTGATGTAAAGTAAATTATAATAAAGTTTAATTGCCAACATTAAACATTCTATTCTCTGGAGTTTTTGTTGTTTTCATTTTAACTTTATGCTCTGTCTCGCCGTTTCCCTTTTATGTGAATATTTTATGTTGTCTGTGGTAATTTATATCTATTACAAAGTCACATAAAACAGTACTAACTACTACCTACTACTAGGGTTTGTTTTCTTTTGTGGTTGAATGCACTAATATCTTTTTAACAGATTATTTATTTATTCCAAAAAGCAATATAAACTTAGTGTTTTACCAAAACGTTTAAATGCTATGAACTTACATATTATTATTGCGGTAGTTAACAATGACAATTCAAATCTTATTAATTAACTCTCACAATGTCAAAATTCATACACAAATAAAATAATTGTCAATTTTATCTCAGATACTACTACAGAAAACCTAATTTGAAAAAAAAGCAATAAAATATTACAAAAGAAAGAAAATAAGAAATGAATAATATAGCAGAGCTATATATAAGCATGTTCTTGTATATACACATACTATCTCTTCTTATATAATCAACTTGCTACAACCAGAAATTCTTACCAGGCTGCGTACTAAGAAGGCCAGACCTTTCTTTCTAAGTGTCTACATTTAGCAGTGTACTATTAAAGGTTGTTTATGTTATCATCAACAACCGATAACGTGCCACTGTGGGGTCGGGTCTCCCCTCAGAAGAGGGTTAAGGCCATACGTCCCCACGCTGGCCAAGTGCGGGTTGGGGACAGGCAAGACAACGTTGTGGATAAATCTTGCTGTTGGATGTTTTTAAACCGCCCTAAAGCCTCCAACTAAGCTACACCACTGTTATCCTATGATAGCAACCGGGGCCGACTGCTTAACGTGACCTCCGAATCACGGAGACGCTCATTGTATCATGCCACCCATCCAGGTATTGACCGCGTCGTCGTTGCTTACCTTCGGTGATTGTTTCTAATCATCGAGTGCAACTGGGCTATGAGTTTATGATATACGGCAAAAGAAATATCCGGTCAGATTATGTTAACTTGTGTGATATCGATCATTAAACATTTACGTGTGTGAATTCAAGTAACTCGTTTTTCATTAACACATTTGCAAATTAATGTAGATTATTTTAAAACTATACGCCAATAAACGAATAGGTCACGGAGGGACTACCACCCTACCCCCGTCTATGGTCACGCGGGGTAGGTATTTGAAGTTTAATTGGATTAAACCTTTACTGACATATTTGTATACATCACAACGTATCTTCGGAGTGGTTTTACAGTACTATACTGGTTAGAAGTATCTTCAGTGGAACGCAAGTGGTAATACTATCTGTATAAGCGCCTAGTAATGGGCCGGTTAATCGGGTTATCTCGTATTATCTGTGTATTTGGTCCGTTTGTGTGATTTATCTCCCTTTGTCTCTGTATTGTGGGATAATTGTCACTGGTATAATCTCTGAATTCTCGGTACAATGTACTTCAATTGTTTATTTCATTATTTGAAAAGATGTCACATAATACTTTGTGAGAATCTTTATAAATTACGTCGTTGAACTGACAATGGCTACGCAAAAGTAGTTTAGGGCACTCGGCACGATGGATCGGTCACTTGAGGAAAGTAGCTGGTAGCGTATTGATGTGGATTGCTCAAGACCGGGATGGTTGGCACTCTTAGGACCTTCATTCAGCAATGGGCGGCAATAGCCTGCAGAAGACTGATAAGACTAAAGCTAAAGACTTTTAATATGGGCCTTAAACCTCTCTAGATAGAAATCTATGCCTAACGGTGAACTATTGGAGATTGACTGACTGACAGAAACTGACGTCAAAACAACACAGTGCTATTCACTAAAAACAACGGGTAAGTGTTAGACAAATAATAGAATCGAATTAAATAACTTTTTGGGCATTACATTACGTTAAAGTTACAGATTGGTCTAGCAACAAGGGAGCAGCAGAGGATACTAAATGTAGGTACTAGTATGTTCAACCATCAAAGCCATTTCCAGTTATGGAAAGCAAACCAAACGGAATCAGAAATGAGCAATACCGTGACTAATTCTCATGAGATTGGCTGTCTAAGCAACCTACAATAACTAATACCTTCACCGATATATCTATATAGTAACACGTGAAGCAAAAACTTTGTACCCCTTCTTAGGAAAACTATGTTAACGGAGAAGCATGAAATTTGGCACAGTGTCGCGATAAGAGGCTTTCTCGGTCATGAGGTGACCTCAAAAGTAGTTTGAGAGATAAATTACATACTTTAGCCCGATAATTTACATAATATTTACAGTCACTACAACAAGAAAGGTTTACATTTGTTTATACAATCAATACGCAAGTACAGAATGCAGATTAGGATCAGAGCGAGGGTTCTAGAAGGTATTCCACATGGCGTTGTCCTTCAGAGGAAGGACTTAACTTACGAGCGTAGAAGGGGCTAGCACTGGCGAATGCAGCCAGGCAGGACTGGAGGCGTAGACCACCAGACAAAAAAAGCGGTGCTGGGCTCCGGCGTTATTGGCCGGGTTCCGTAGAGGCTGGCGCAGCCTCCAGGCAGCAAAGAGAAGGTGCTAGGCTCGGCGTCAGTAGCCGAGCCTCAGAGGCACATGCACTTCAAAAAAAATGATCGAATTACAACCAATTCGAATTTCGAGCACTTTTTATTATTTATTATTGTTTATTTTTATTTACATAAATACTCCTTGTACTAACAAATTAAGAATATGGACTATCACTGCTATTTATTCAATGGATGTGATGAAGCGAGTTAGGGAGCAAACTACGAAGAATACTATCTACTGCAAAGAGAAGGAAAACTTGAAGTATACCTTTTTTTTAAGATGCGGAAACCCCCTACACTCGTCACCTCACAAGTCTCACAACCTCCTACTTACCAACCAACTTGGCTAGGGGGACTGGATCGCCTTCAACGAATAAGGTCTGAGTGGAAACGAATGGCCCAATCACCAGGGAAATTTCTACCACGGCCAGGCGCCGCTTCAAATACTATTGACTCCATTGGGTAGGGTTAATCTTTTAAAGCCAAGGTAGTAGAGCCACGCTGATTTCAGCACTGTTGGGCCGGCTCGATCGGGGCGGTACTACCCTCGCACAGAAAATCAACATAAAATGACAGCGATTATGCTGTCGTGTTTCGTTGGTGAGTGCGAGACCGGAGGCCCAATGATGCGAAAGCATCACTAGCCCGCCATGGTGTGAGTCACCATGCTGCATTATTGCATTGTCTGCGTTCGCAGTATGGTGACCATCACTCTTGGATTCTGATTATGCTTTCCAGCAGGCAGAGCAGAGTCATTATGGCAGGGTCAAAAAAAAAAAAAAAACATATTTCCTCAGTTATTTGTGTATGTACATCTATACTACAAATTCTAAACCCATGTGATGAATCCCTTTTTAATTCAGTTGTAAAACAGTGAGTCGACTGCCGCAGAACAGCCGACTACACAGGATATATTAAAATTCATAAGTGTGTGTGCAAACACAGGTGCACTTTTTGTTCCCTCACTCTCATAATCCGACGAGGGCCAACTGAAATGACCGAGAGAGATCAGCAGGGCTTTAATGCTTTCTGAGGCACGGGGGTAAAGACCCCAACTTCCAAACTCCGGGCTGATGAAATCAGAAATGAATTGAATAGTATCATGGCAATTTCAGAAATTTTACTATTTACTTAATAATACTACTGCTGCGACTTAACCAAAATAAGCCTCTTTCCCCGAAAATCTCCACGAGTTTGAGCTAAAATTATATAAGATGGCGGCGATATGTTTTGCATGCGAGATGCATAATGTTGTATAATATGCCCATAAAGATCCTGTAGAGTGGTCTTTGCTGCTTCTTGGTCGCTATCACACCGTTATATAAGAATTTAATAAGTTATAATTTAGCTGATTGTCTATTAATGCATATAGATATTCTAACTGACATACAACGGGATAAAGGGATTTTTAATGTACATAATTGAACATTTGCCAACTGTTAATTTTATAGGAATACATACATATATTATAAATTCTGTCTGTCGGTCTATTACGCTTTCACAGTTAAACTGCTGCACTGAAATCGATGAAACTTGGTATGGAGATATTTTCATTCTTGGGCAATAGTCGACAAAAAAATCTAGTAGATAAATTAATTATTTTTTTTAGCTAAAATCGCCAGAAAATGTACATTTATATTAAAACTTATATCACAAACATTTATAGGGTATTATGGGTTTAATCTCTTGGGTTTAAATTTTAAAAGTGAGTGGTTTCATTTTGATGAGGACCTTTCACCTTACAAAAAATTTCGATTATGGTGGATAACGTACCACGCAATTTATGGACAATGTGGCTGTTAAATTATAAAAATATTTACACTAAAGAAATTTATAGTTGTACAATTATAAATCTTTTTCTAGACATCTTATTTTTTGATCCAGATTAGTTCAATGATTCAGAATGAGGATTATATCTTTCGAATTTATATGCGGTAAGGTAAGCAGAAGCGCACATAAGAAACATGAGAGTAAACTCGAGGAACTGTACGCTATGCTTAGTAAAACTGTACAAACTGTGTTGTTAGAAGTATCATGATCGTTTGCTGATTATAGGCTATATGACGCGTCACTGAATCTAATGTGGCGCCCTCTGGCCGACGTAAAGTACCTTATTAAAAAATAAATTTTAGATAAATATGTCGTGTTTGGAAAGGGTTTCCCTTTGAAAGGGCGTTACTTGTACATTTCAAAAAAATATATATTATTAACATTTGCTCGCGAATTTGTCCGTATTTATTCGATAAGTGTGGTATTTCTATGGTATGCTTGTTTCTTCCCTCCTTCTTTCTAAACTACTAGTCAGAATAAGACAAATGAGGTATCTTTAGAAGCGTGACTACGGCTTTTAAAACTTGTTTTTTGGTCGTAGTTATATTTGTTTCAATTCTATGACTGACAGTGAGAATCAGAAACTCATAAAAGTTTGAATCCCCTGTATATACACTTTTTTTACCGAAAATTGGCGTGTTATTGTATGGGTGGATTGTAAACCAGCGTTAAGAGTCACTATGGCTTGCTGTAGGCTCTTAACATCCGCTGAATCTACACCCTTTGCCATCTAACGAAATATGTTATACAGGAGGGTTCTTTTCTTTTTATGTATTTGGAAGGCAATAAAATGATTATTATTATTATTAATTGACATGTCGGTGTGAGAGGTTGCCAGTAGTTCCAGTTAAGAGTTCAAAAGCGGCGGCCTAAATGTGTAGTGGTGCAAAGCGGGAGGTAACGACTTCCCCCAAATTATTTCCACCGCTTTATTAATATTATGATGGCACTTTATAACTAAAATGTGAATAAATTACGGTTTTAATGGCTACCTTGATGTATTTGCTTAATTATGTTGAACATTTTTTGACTACACATTAGTTGTAGGACTTTTTTATGATTAAGAGCCATGTTTCGGTACAGCTGGAGCTTGGGCTGGTTAGATAAGACTAACATGGTTTCCACGAAAACCAATATTATACAATTATTTTCTTGATATTTAAGGACTACAGTTTTTAGAGAGCATTTTCTAAAAGAAAACACTTTTCCATTTTTCAATCATTTTTCATTGGTGCTGAACTCTTATCGGTCGCAGTGAAACGTTGTATAACCTTATTATCCAACTACGGCAAAGCCAAAGGAGGGTTATGATTTTGACAGGCTATGTATGTATGTATGTATGTTCATTTGTTCCCTCATAGCTCCTTAACTACTCATTAGAACTGGACAAATGAGGTGTCGTTAGAAGCGTCATGATTGTCTTCTGGTTATATGCTATATGACGTGTCACTGAATCTAATGTGGCGCCCTCTAGCCGACATAAAGTTTTGAATTAAAAAAATAATTTTAGATAAATATGTCGTGTTTGGTATCATTGGAAAGGGCGTTACTTGTACATTTCAAAAATATATATATATATATATTATTAGTATTTTCTCGTGACTTTGTCCGTATTTAATCATTATTGTGATATTTCTATGGTACCTA
Organism: Spilosoma lubricipeda; assembly: GCA_905220595.1. Classification (NCBI taxonomy): domain Eukaryota; kingdom Metazoa; phylum Arthropoda; class Insecta; order Lepidoptera; family Erebidae; genus Spilosoma; species Spilosoma lubricipeda. Next base: position 15,382,499 of record HG992294.1, on the reverse strand, counting down.
TTTAAAATATACTTTGCAAAGAAATTAATATTATAGAGGCACCAAAACATTTTAAATAAAAAAAAAGTAAAAACTAAAACCCAACTACGACAAAAAACGACGCTGAAAAAGCACGAAAGAAGTTTAAAAAGCCGTAGTCACGCGTTGTAAAAGTGTTATGGACTATGGTACATTACACTATATGGACTACAGTTTTTAAAACTTAGTAATGTACCATAGTCCATAACACTTTAACAACGCGTGACTGTAGTTCAAATTTTCCTTCTTTTTGCAGAGATGTCCTGTGTAGTTTGCTCCCTTAATTGATTCTTACGTCACCCGTTCAGTTACAGCGTACATTGATACAATTGCTTCTATATTCCAAAGGTGGTAGGCAGAGGCATACCAAAAGTCCACATTGGGCTGGCTAGACCGAAGTGATGCTACGGTTTTTTTATGAAATAGGGGGCAAACGAGCAGACGTATCGCCTATTGGTAAGCGATTACCGCCGACCATGGACACCCACAACACCTGAGGCGTCACAGTTGCGTTGTCGGCCTCAGTCTCACAAACAACCGATATTCAGAAGCTTGAACAAAAGAGTAAAATAACCGGAGTTCGTTCGCTAATCGTTCTTTCTATTGCGGGACATTATAATCAAACAATAGTTACGCAGAACAACATCATTGCAGTAGCTGCAGCTGCAAGGAGAAGTAAAACTTTAAGCAAAACCGATATCAACCCGTCCGGTCAGAGAGGTAAAGTAGACCTCCTTTCAAAGAGGCCTATGTTTAGCAGTTTGTTGTTGTCTCTATTGAGTTCCAAGTATCCATGGGTAGAGATGGTCTGCCTACCCTGCCATTAAAATACAAAACCCTATCTTGTACCAGTTATATTTCCGTGACAAAAACTCAAACATGACGTGGATAGAAGACAAGAGTTATCAACTTGTTCTTCAAATTTAAGCCGAGCTATCAGAAACTCAGTTGAAAAGTAAATTGAAACAAATATAGTTTATAGTGTGCACCGGCGTGGATACGATGTGTCATCTTGTACATGCGCTTCGGAGACAAGGTTTCAATTTATTCTCCAGGGATTAAGACTGTTTGATGGAAGGTAAGAGTTCTAGACATCGCGTAAGTTTGACTTGTGTCACAGAATTCATCTGCTATTTGAATAGATATATAAAGAAAATCTGAGTTCTTTTTTATGATATAGGAGCCAAACGGGCAGTATCGCCTGATGGTAAGCGATTACTATTATTATTAAGTCATATTTCGAGCTTTGGTAATTGTATCTAGTAGTGGATTATTGTTATGTAATTATTTTAATTTCTAACTTTTAGAGGTTTCCTAAATCCCATCGTAATGAAACTAGTAGCAAAAGAAAAAAATATGTATTAAATAAGAAATAAAAATGTTAGATAAACTTTGTTAACTTTCATTCAGCGTTCTGCTATATCATAGTGTCTGTACTATATTAACTCGACTGCTGATAAAAATACATATAAAGTTTTAAACACAAACATAATTTTGATAAATTACGCCCAAAACATAGACTAAATTACTACTATCATACAATTATTTATACTGAATAGGAATTGAGCCCATGAACCCTGATTCAGGAGTCAGCATTTCTAACCTCTAGATCAACAGGCCACCTACTGTTATTATGTGTATGTACATAAGTGTATACGTTAAAATACAAGTTAAATTTTAACAAAAATAAAACTGACTTCAAGGTTTGACTCGATTTCTCTTAAATGTCATCATCAGATCTTAGTGTCCTTATCACGGTACCATAGTTGGGATATCTCCTTTCCATTAAAATAAGAATCATCGAAATCGGTTCATAAACGACGAAGTTATCCGCGAACTCACATCTATACAAATAAATAAAATTGGAGTGTCTGTTTGTAATATTCAAATAACAGCTTTTTAATCAATGCATGTGTATGTATACACGATACATATACCAAAAATGTAGTTAAAAAAATTTTTGTCTGTCTGTCTGTCTGTTTGTTCCGGGTAATCTCTGGAACGGCTGGACGGATTTTGACGGGACTTTCACTGACAGGTAGCTGATGATCCGGGGAGTAACTTAGGCTACTTTTTTTTAGACTAACTTTGTCCCGCGGCGTTACTCGCGGTACAACAATAACCGCGGGTAGCACCGCGGGGTTCAGCTAGTAATATATATATATATATATATACTAGCTGTCCCGGCAAACGTCGTTTTGCCATAACTACTAATAAATTAAAAATTAATTAAAAAAACATTGTCCAGCGGACAAAATTGTGAATCTAAACCATTCCCAGATCCCCTTGAACACACACAAAAAATTTCATCAAAATCGGTCCAGTCGTTTGAGAGAAGTTCAGTGACATACACACTCACAGAAGAATTATATATATAAAGATATATATATATACGGTCGAATTGAGAAACCTCTACCTTTTTTGAAGTCGGTTAATAAATAACCAAAGTCTTAAAAGATCACTGAATTAAGGTCCTCTTATTTCGCAACAACACTCACAAACCCAACCCATAGAACTGTTGAACTGATTAAATACATAAAAGTAAGTATGTAGATATATCAGATGAGCACCCTTCCAGAACATTCGTTGGTTACGAGTGCGTAATGAAATATCCTTGAGCTAAAAGTTCACAAGCCACCAACTGACGCAATACAACTGTGTCTTTCATCGTGGGCTGAGGTTCCATTATGAATAATGTAGTGTAGGAAAAAAACAACATTCATAATATTTGAAAAATGATTAAAACAATATTTATCTATACAAATAAATAAAATTGGAGTGTCTGTTTGTAATATTAAAATAACCGCTTTTTACTAAATGCATATGTATGTATACACGGTACATATACGAAAAATGTAGTTAAAAAATTTTTTGTCTGTCTGTCTGTCTTTCTGTTCGGTCCGGGTAATCGCTGGAACGGCTGGACGGATTTTGACGGGACTTTCGCTGGCAGGTAACTGATGATCCGGGGAGTAACTTAGGCTACTTATTTTTAGACTAACTTTGTCCCGCGGCGTTACTCGCGGTACAACAATAACCGCGGGTAGCACCGCGGGGTTCAGCTAGTTATGAAACAATGTTTTTTCTTATATATTTCAGGGATTCCTAGAGTTATCCGATGTTTGAATGAGGCCAATTTTATGAGATTCTGAGACATATTCCGAGTTGCGTTTGAGAAAAGTAATTAAAGGAGATTATTGTGTTGTGTAATATCTTCAGTTAATGTGCCTCTGTTTGACAGTAGTTCGAAGATTGAATTTATGACTTGAACTAAAAAAAAAAGCTAAGGAAAACCATATTTCGATACAAATAACTTGTTTTCTCGTTTAACTCTAAATTAGAGAAATAAATTTGAAATGTTATTAAAATACATAAAACTACTGTAAGCTATTTACGTTAGCTCCATCACTTGTATATTCTAGGGGCACGGCAGTGCCCTCGCCCAGACGAGCCAAGCGAAGCGCAAGGGCATTACACCTTTACTCGAAGTGCTTCATCGTTTTTTACCCTCATAACTTTGGGTTCCGATAAACCAGATAGTTAAAATTTTCAGGATATAATGTCAATAATAGACTTATTAAACATACAAAATTTCAATTGTATAGCTTTGATTCTTTAGATTTTATTGATACACTAGCTGAACCCCGCGGTGTTACCCGCTTACCTGCAAGTGAAAGTCCCGTCAAAATCCGTCCAGCCGTTCCAGAGATTACCCGGAACAAACAGACAGACAGACAGACAGACAGACAGACAGACAGACAGACAGACAGACAAAAATTTTTTTAACTACATTTTTCGTATATGTACCGTGTATACATACATATGCATTTAGTAAAAATCGGTTATTTTATTATTACAAACAGACACTCCAATTTTATTTATTTGTATAGATAAAATATACCGATTTCGTCACTGACACACTGATGAGCATCAAAACTGTTCCTGAAGTGCTTGAAAGCTGAAATTTGGTATGTAAACTAAGTTTAGTATACAAGTTTAGTACAAACAACAAAAAATCATAAATATTAATAAAATAATTGGGGTGTGGAACTTTGAATGAGACTTTTACAAATTATTATGCTAGAGGTTTTATTTTTGGTTTAAGGACTTTTTCGAAAGAAGAAAGAAGATGTACAAGAAATAAACCCAAAAAAATGAAAAAAAATAAACAACAAAAATTACTGCCATGAACAACTTACAAAAAAGAAATTAAATCCCATTTAAAACATTTTCATGTCAAACGTTTTTGGTTGGATCAAGACGACTGCATACGGCTTACCGTGTGGAAAAGATATGTAGCAAACAAAAATATGGGCATAAATCTAAAGGATATAATAACGACAAAGTTCGCTCCGCTTATACATCACACAACCCTTACTATCTACGACCACATATAGTAGGTATTCAATCAAAATGGATGTTGCTTGTTACAAAATACTTACACTACATTATATTTCCTTTATATGTTCATGTTTTTGGAATAACAATATCGCTTTGACTTACTTAGATGGCAAGGACGCCTGCCCCTTTAGGCAAAATGCAAGTGTTTCTCAACGATTCTCTTTCTTCAACGCTTCTATTATTGGCTAATAAAAAAGAGCAGTGGTTATCATCGCCCATAGATAACTTCAATTGTAGTGTCGCAGAGTGTGTTTGTTTGAGTTTGAATTCCCCTCCAAGAATTCACGATGATTTTGGACTTGTTTAGTGGTAATATCCACATTGATTTTCTTAAACAATTCTATCCCATTTTTGGTTATCATGTCTGACACCGTGTGGTTTTAGTCGGTTCGATTCTGATACACCGCCCCGCCGCACACACCGGTGGGTTGACGGCCCGAGGGAAGTCTTTTTTTCACTTAAGCCACCTTTTTTATCGTGTGGATACCCCACACGAAATAAAAAAGTATCTTAAGTGATCGCCACGCTGCTTTCTACTGCGTCAAGTGCTGTGGGTTCAAATCCTACATGGGACCAACACTTCAATCCACAAATTGTTGTTCTGGGTCTGGGTGTTCTATGTGTCCGTTTCATGTATGTTGGTAAAGTCCCCCGCAATATAGGATGTCCTCGTACATTGCTCACAATCACTACTGAAAGGTTCATATCATTTTGTATCTTATATTTTAATATCGATTATATCCCGTTTCCCCTTTCCCCCTTTAAACTTCCCTTTCATTTCACTCGAGTTTCCATTAAAAACACACTTTTTTTGTCAACCAAATCACATTGTCCAATCTAAAGGAGTGTACCAAAGAGAAATGCAGAAGTAATGAAACAGTCAAGGAATCATCCAACTCGTAAATCGCTAAATCCCGAGCCGAATGACTCGCGTTCTTCCCAACAAACTAAGGGTTGTTTCACACCGTCTCATCGTCAGTTAATTATGTAAAACAAAAAGTTAGTATCGCCGGCTGCAAACAGATCTGTTACAGTAAGAAGACCGCTCGGAACTTTCTAACAGTCACCGTGAACAAAATTAAAATGTAAATTTCTTTTCGTCCGTGTTGAGGAAATACTGTGACGTATATTACGGGGTACGTATATTGTTGCCACCGACGAAATATGTATTTAAATTAAAATGAAACGAATGCCATTTCATATACTTATATACTTTATAGATGTAAAATGGTGCCTAGTACTTATTTGTTACCATTGTTAAACTTTTTACACATCTAAAATTAATAAATATTGGTCCATCTTACTAGTTTTGCATCAGTGAAGAGGCATACATTGCCGTTTTTATCCCTGAATAGTTAAATAGAGACGTATTAAAGACCCATATTTTGTTTACTATAATTTTGGTCTCAATTAGGTAATATTATAGGTATATGGATATAATTTACGTAAGTATTTAATACACCTCTTTTTGCCTGTTCGGGATAAAAGATGTAAATGTCTATATGCATTTAAATTAACTATAAAGTTAGAAAATATTTATCTTTAATCTGTATATGTATTTAGACTAGAAACTCTTTAAAAAAAGTCGGCCTTCCAACTTGTGTACCCCGTTACACTTAATTCAACTCGCGAGATTGCAAAGTCAACGCTTTTTATCAAAAAACAAACCTAACGGATAACTGATTGCTTTATTTTGCCCACCCACCTTCCCAGCTCGTCCCACTGTCCCTGTTTGCGTAAACAAAACTTTTTTACCCAAACTTTGAGAAACGAGGTTTCTTGTTGTCCTTTTTGCTATTCAAAGTTTGAGAACTGGGATAGATATGTTTCGAAAGAACTGATATGATGAAGTTCGAAATTATGTAGAGAAAGTGACGGGAGAATCTATTTTATAGGTTTCTACATCTGCTATTGGGAGTGTTTTAGAGTTCCGTAATACTGTAAAAGTCTTTGAAATGTCAGTTTGGTTCTTTGTTTGTTTGTTTTAGGAGCTTAGCGTAGAGACTTGTTGGTATAAGCCATCTGTAATGCATTGTATATATGGGCGCTGTACTGATTTTATATTAACTGAATGTTGATATGACGTCATAAATTTAATTTAAGTATCGTGTTTGATATCTATTTTAACATTAACATTTGATAAAAATATCCACTTTGTTTAATTTAAAATTCAGTAACAATTGTTATAATATAGGCTATGTATTGACTTACATTAATCCAATATGGATTTGACTTCATATCAGCACTAATTAAAATAAAATAAAACAGTATTGTTTTGATAATCTTAAAAAGTAATATTTATTTGTAATTATATCCTTGTCTAATTTAACATTATTTATTTTAAGATTTGCATATTGAAATGTGAACAAATAGTAATAATGCAAAGCAATAATGACTGTTATAAAAACGTTCCTTTAATATGTTAATAATAAAAAGGAATTAATATTACATTGTAAATTAGATTAATTATTATTGTGATGTAGTAACGATTTCAGTTAAGTATTTATTGAGTTTATGTTATAGGACGGAAATGGTTTAGAGTATAAAATGTGAATATGGTGGGCGATCGAGACAGTTTGTTGAAAACTACCTGAAGGGTAACCATTGTTCTTATATTTTTTGAAATACACAGTTAATTTTAAAAGTGCGAAATAATTATTTATTCGACAATATGGACTCCGAGAATCCTATTCGTGACGCCACGCCGACATATATTAATCACGACCACCTTTGTCTTCAGGGTCCTCCTCTACGCTTCAACCTATAAAGCAAGGTGTTGTCGGATAGTTCTATAGTATATATTATATTGAGGAGGTAAAACCACTGAAATAGTGATAGTGAAGATAATTCCTCGATTCAATGAAAATATTCACGAAATATTGAATTTAAAAATGCTTATTTTTGTTACAGGGAATTTCCACCCTACAAGTTATACTAAGAGATTGAGAACTCGGCAGAAAATTGGAATTTGAGAGACAATTTGCCAAACTTATTCAGGATTGTTTTTATAAAATTAATATAATAGAATATAAACTTATGGAATGTAACTTTTTTTATAATATCATTCAATATAATAAGTACTAGTTCCTTGTTCTAACAGGGCCGCAGGTTAGTAAATAAGCTACTGAATTGTACACGATGTGGTGCAAAGGGTTTCTCTTGATTAAGAGGAGCCAAGATCTGCAGGCATTCTAGGTTTTACTTTTCTAGGTATACTCATGTCACTTCGTTGGTCTAGTGGTTAGCGTAAGCAACTGCCGATTAAGAGTAATCGGGTTGGATTCCTGGGTCTGACTGCTGTCTAATTTTTCTTATAAGAAATTCTTAATCGTAGCCCGGAGTATGGAAGATGGCGTTATTTTCCGCCCGTCGCTCGGCGAGCACGATAAGACGTCAGTCCCGGTTGTCATGAACATATATGGCCATCGTTATTGGGAACTCAGTGCCCTCAAACATACTAACAGCTAGTTAAATCTTGGAATTCAGTTCACGTTCAGGGTTGCGGAGGTCCGATGCCGCTCCGTGTAAAAACTGATATTCCGGTAAAACCGGTTGAACTAGTAGCCACCCCCAAATAATCTTCGGACTAATAAAGGCTAGGAAGATGACTCATGTCACTCCACACACATGTAATCACGGTCTTTTAGTTAGTTTGTTTCTTATACCATTGTAATCACTATTGTAATTGTAGTGAGGTAGAAATTTTCCTATATGAATGTTACGTAAGTATGTACTTAAAAATAGCCAAATAAATGTCGGAATGAAATAAAAAAGTATATGAAAAGGGATGTGGACTTATAAAAGTGAATCAGTATATAGTAGAGCTACGCAGATTTTATCATAAATGGATGAAATAAATAGGCTGGGTTGACCGGAGCGGTAATACTTTCTCACAGAAGACCCAACTGAATTGATAGCGTTCGTGTTATCGTGTTACGTTGGTGAGTGCAAGATCGGACGCCATTAAACGCGTCATCATGCTGCATTGTTACATTGTCTGCACTCGCAGTGAGAATGGTGATTACTGCTCTTGGATTCTGCACATGATTTCTATCAGGCAGAGTAGAGTCAATTTCGCAGGCTATATATATATATATATATATATATATATATATATATATATATATATATATATATATATATATATTATATATATATATATAACTAACTAAACCCCGCGGTGCTACCCGTGTTATCGTCGTACCGCGAGTAACGCCACGGGACAAAGTTAGTCTAAAAGAAGTAGCCTTGGTTACTCCCTGGATCATCAGCTACCTGCCGCAGTGAAAGTCCCGTCAAAATCGGACCAGCCGTTCCATAGATTAACAAACAGATACACAAAAGTTTTTTTAACTACATTTTTGGTATATGTACCGTGTATACATACATATGCATTTAGTAAAAGGCGGTTATTTTAATATTACAAACAGACACTTCAATTTAATTTATTTGTATAGATAATGGAAGAAGAATACTAGACTGGAAAGAACTCAAATAAATTTGGAAAAAAACATACTGGTGGAGGGCGATGAAATATAGCTGGCGTAAAGTAACAGAAATTTGTAAAATATTCCACCAACATACGTCACATATCTTTAATCATTAATTTTCTGGCGCCTCTCCAAAATATAACACCTCCAGCCGTTCCCCCTTAATAAGAAAACTACGTATTTAGATTTATCACATGGCAAACTTTACAAGTAAGAATTATAGCAACACATACACTGCGAATGTTGCGTCGTCAATTTTAAGCCGACACGGTTTATTTGCATCTCTCCGGCGTTGTAAACACCACCTTACAGTTAGTTCAAGATTCAACAAACATGGATAAGAAACACTAGCTCACTACCTATGGGTCACGGCTTTGCTTATCTTCGTAAATATTTATTAATCAAATCGTTTATCACTCCAGAAAAGACTTTCTGATGAATAAGACTTTTATCTTGTTATTATTTTATTTACTTTGTTACAAAATAATAAATAAAATGCAGGACTACTACCCACCAAGACGTTTAGAACAGGACCAATTTTATTTCTTATACATCACAGAGGCTGAATTTGTCTTATCTCTAATGGTTGAAATGTGATGCGTTGCATGGTACGGTTCGTTGGGTTATGCCAACGTAACTCCCGTCTTGGATTTTTGTGTCTGATCTTATTAGTATAATGTGACGATAATCGGAAAAGCAAACAACAAAAATTCTCGATTTTATTATATTAAGATTAATATTAAAGGAGAATTTCCTTTTTGAACTTTCGTAGGTAAATTAAAAAGATTCCTATATACTTATTTATGTTTTTTATTTATTAATTAATTTATTCAAGGTAAATTATACAGAATAATAAAAGTAATAAAAAGTAGGCACTATTTTAAATTGCGGCTGGTACGTAATAAAAGTACGACCTGAGATGTACTTACCAGTTAACTTCTAGTGATTTTTAAACATTCATACATTGATTATGCTTTGCCCAATACAAGAAACTTAAGTTCACACAAGTTTTGTTACCTTACTATATTATTATTTAAAAATAATTATACATTTGCAGGTTTTTGTGTTCTTAAAAAAATGCTATAAAAGGATTCACCAACGACATTCATATAAAAATCAATATAAAATTCCTAATGAAGACATCTCCAATCCAGAACCTTAAAATCTAAGTGAAACGCGACAAGAATCTTCAATTTAAACGCACGCCGTTGTTTATACAAGTGTTTGTACATATATTTGATCACCTGTGTTTGTTCGTGTGCCAAAATATACTACTTCAACTATCACGTTCGCTTCTTGAGTTCTCTTTTAACTTTCTTAGAACCTGGAAGACCGAGCTGGGTATTTTTTAAAGTACATTTTCCAAAAATGAATATAAAATTTCAAAAGGGCGGCAGCACGGGACTCTTTCCTTCCCACTGACTCAGGTTCTTTCCAGGCACGGTTGCTTTGGAATGTACCTGCACTCGGTCGCCAGGAGGGAACTGAGTCCCGCCTGCCACCACTGCGACTGCAGTGAGGACTCGGCCTGGCACACGCTGGTGGTTTGCCCCGTATAGGCGTCGCTGCGTCGGGCCTTCACTGCAGTCATTGGAGGAGATCTCTCGCTACCAACCGTCATACGCTCCATGGCCGGTAGCGACAGCAGTTTTACCGCGGTCGCAGCCTTCTGCGAAGACGTGATTTCGCAGATGGAGGTGGCGGAGAAGGCCCGGGTGGACGACCTCCACTCGGACCCGATCCGCCGCCGACGAACCGGGCGGTGGAGGCGCGCATACCGCGGATGATCGGGATGGGTTTTCCCCTCCATCCGCTTTAGTGGCCACCCGCGAAGGGCGACGTTACGCGTGTGCCGTATGTCGCTTATGCTGTAAGGAATTTCTTGTAAGAAAAACGCAACAGCAATCCGATCCGGGAAACGAACCCGAGACCTCTTGATCTGCAGTCGCTATCGCTAACTAGTAGACCAACGAGGCAGTTAACGGTGACAAACGGAAACAAGCACTAGATATGAGTGTTTAAACAATTAATAGTGGCTGCACTTTTAGACAACATCAGTGGGCTAATAGTTAAATATCCTCGATGGAGTTCCGGTAGAGCACTATTTGAGAGAAGATTATTAGTAAAGTTACTTAAATCTGTTCCGTAGCTCTTTATTGAACAGAAATCTGGTGTACTCCGTCTTCTTTAAAACAGACATACGACCTTGTACTCATCGCTTCGGTTCCTCCTTTCTGTGCCGAGCTGTCAAAACCTAGAACTCACTTCCAGCGCAAATGTTTCCCTCCCACTATGATCCCGGGTCCTTTAAGCGGAGCGTGAAAAAGCATAAAGCGGCCATAGTGTGGGTCACCATCCTGCAATGTCCTTATTTGCATTGAGGATGGTGACCACCACTTACGGAATCTGCTCATGCTTTCTATCAGGCAGAGCAAAGTCATTTGGCGCAGCTAAAATATATATAAAAGAAACAGATTTAGGTTCATGAATAAATTGTCAATGAAGATTTTATCTTTACAAATAAATAAAATATAAGTGTTTGTGATTTTAAATTAATAGCTTTTCACTAAGTACACATGAAACTGTATACGGTACTTATATCAAATAAATATTATCAAATTTCTGTTCACCTATGTGTCTTAATTAATCTCTGAAACAGACTGATCGGAGCTGGCCTGGACTGATGGAGCTATAAGGAGTAACGAAGGCTACTTTTATTTTTGACTAGCTTCGCCCCGCGGTGTTACCCGCAGTTGTTGTTGTAAAGGTACTACCGTGAACAATACGGGGGACTCGACTAGTTTTAAATATATAATTTAAAGAAAACACTTATTAAAGTATTACTAGTAATCACACAAATGGTTTCCAATCCTAAACACGACCGTCATATATTTACTTAACCTAGCTTTTTTTATGGTATAGCAGAACTAGCAAACTAGCAGACGTATCCCCTGATGGTAAGCGATTATCGCCGCCCATGGACACCCGTAACACTAGAGGCGTTACAAGTGCGTTGTCGACCTTTGGGGGGTGGGGAAAGGGATATGGGCAGGGGTTGGGGTATGGGCCTCCGGTATAGCTCCGGATGTGTTAATAACAGCAGTTTCCGGATCCCTCCCGTCTCAGGCGCAGAGTGGCACACCGTGTGGTTTTAGTCGGTTTGATTCCGACACACCGCCCCGCTGCAAACCCCGGCGGGGTGACGGCCCGAGGGGGTTTCCAAACGTTAAAAAAAAAAAAATGAGACTCCGGTATCCTCACTCACTCGGTGAAACACAGGGCAAGCGCTATTTCTCACCGGTTTCCTGTGAGGCCGTGGTATCACTCCGGTCGAGCCGGCCCATTCATGCCGAAGCGTGGCTCTCCCACGGGAAAATCCTGATCGATCGATTAAAACTGCAATCAGTATCTATACGTAATATAAACGTTACACAAAATTTAAAAACTTTTCATAATTAACTAATCAACCCGTTAATATATTTTGAAACTTTTAAATTAACTTTTAGATGATGTGGGGAACGAACTTTTGGCTATTTCAAATCCATTAACGAATGTAATTATCGAGTTGGTGAAGTTTGCTCCTATAAACACGTGGTATCCTGTTAATATTGTAAACGTGATAATTTAAATGATTTATTATTCTACCACGTTAGAATAACTCAGGGCATATCTATACAAATAAATAAAATTTAAGTGTCTGTTAGTAATATTAAAATATCCGCTTTTTACTAAATTCATAAATATTTATACACGGTAGGTACTCTGTCTGTCTGTCTGTTCGTTCCGGCTAATCTCCGGAACGGCTTGCCCGATATTGATAGGAATTACACTGAGAGGTAGCTGATGATATAAGGAGTCACTCAGGCTTATTTTTAGACTAACTTCGCCCCGCTACGTTGCCTGCGGTTATTGTCGTACCGCGGGTAGCACCTCGGGGTTCAGCTAATAATAATTATTATAAATTCGAACTCTGTCTGTCTGTTACGCTTCCACGGCTAAACTAATGCACCAATTTTAATGAAATTTGTTATGAAGATAGTTTGATTCTTGAGGAAGGACATAAATGCTACTTTTTATTGATATAACTAATATATTTGCGTCTCAGACGCGGGCAAAAGTTAGTGAATTGTAATTTTGAATAACACATTTTCCCAATACCGTGGATTTTACCGTGGGAGGGCCACGCTTTGGCATGAATGGCCCGGTTCAGCCAGAGTGATACCAAGGCCTCACAGAAAACCGGTGTAAAATAGCGCTTGCGCCGTGTTTCATAGAGTGAGTGAGGATACCGGAGGCCCATACCCCAACCACTCTCCCTACCCCTTCTCATACCCTCCCCATCCCCCAAAGGCCGGCAATACGGCATACAGTTGTGAGCCTTAGGTGATGCAAGTGTCCATGGGCGACGGTATTCGCTTATCATCAAGCGATACGCCTGCTCGTTTACCCGCCTAGTACATAAAATAAATAAAAAAAATTAAGATAAATATATAGATTAGAAGATATTAAGCGGTAAACTGTAGATTTAGATAATCGTGTTTACATACATCATGACATCATAACAAATATTCATTCATAACGTCAGTACAGTCTTTTTTTAGGACGATACGCTACCTAGCACAGGAGGGATGGTTCTACTCACCATTACATGGAGTTACTACAGATATGAAACAAAAAATGTATATATATTACATAATATATTGACATTGGTTCATACGCACAATAAAATTTGACAGAGCTTCTAATATATAAAAGGGTAGCAATACAGCACCTTTAGACAAATACATGCATACAAACTAAATACGAACAAGCAACGAATATCACAAAAAAAATAAAATTAAGGCGTCTCAATTGCCCCTCCAAAACGGTATTGAGTGCTACATTATTATTCATCACTCTATCTATCCTGTTTCTCCCTCGCAGCTATTGACAACAGACAAGAGAAAATAGCTTCAACATCATTACACATAAAACATTTGCTTCTCTCCATTGAACAGGCATTTATCAAACGACATAATAAAAACTCAAATAAAGAAACTTTTTGAAAAAACGAAAGAATATTGGAAAGTATTTTTGAAACTAGCTAAACTAACCACGTAAGTATTGTAACGAACTGTCAGCATACAGCTAGATTGGGGAAGACATACGGCTGCCTGTTAGCGGAAACGTCCAATGGGTAAAAAAGGAGAGAAGATCGCGGTATCCCATCTGTCTTCCGCGCTAACTGCGCATGCGTCAGTAGAGAAAGACAGATAGATACCGCGATCGTCTCTCTCTTTCTAACTGAGGGACGACTGGAGGCCCGGCTCCCCTGCTCTATCTATAACAACTCTATGACTGTCAGCGGTTTTATAAAGAAGATGGCCGCCAATCCGTAACGTTATAAATCATGTGACATCTGCTATGTGTCTGTTTTCATCGTTTTGTAATAGAGATGTATTATTGTGGTTTTTGTTCGTCTAGACTCTGTCTTATCTTTAGTAGGTATAATCGCGGCAAATATTAGTCACATTTTTGACAGAATCTCTTTAAGTTTCTAATGTAGCAACTTCAATATTTCTTTCTTCCAACTATAGCGAACTTCGTTTCGTACAAGAATAACAACGCCGAGGAGTAATGTTTGTGAGCAGTATTTATTAGTTATTGGGTCTAGCCCCTTCATACTCTACTATCACATGGTGACTTATCGTAACTGTACCACAATTACATCTAATTTTATACAACTGAAATGATTCCTTACACTGCCCTTAATCACGTCTTATTCTAGATGGGATAAGCCGTGTCTTCGTACTACGTGCTCGATAACATCTCCCTATTATCTGCTGATCTAGCTGGTCTGTCTTATATATGGATACATTCTATTTATTTAATGATATATGACGTAGGAATATAACTCCCCCCAAACACAAATTTACGGTAGTAAATTCAGACACTCTTTACTCTAACTTTACTATTTACATCCTGACCTATGGCAATAACAATCATAATATTACATGAAACCGGAGACTACAACTTATCTATACATCTATACAAATAAATAAAATTGGAGTGTCTGTTTGTAACATTAAAATAACAGCTTTTTAATCAATGCATATGTATGTATACACGATACATATAACAAAAATGTAGTTAAAAAAATTTTTGTCTGTCTGTCTGTCTGTCTGTCTGTTTGTTCCGGGTAAT
This sequence comes from Spilosoma lubricipeda, assembly GCA_905220595.1. Classification (NCBI taxonomy): domain Eukaryota; kingdom Metazoa; phylum Arthropoda; class Insecta; order Lepidoptera; family Erebidae; genus Spilosoma; species Spilosoma lubricipeda. The sequence continues at coordinate 15,367,407 of HG992294.1, read as the reverse complement.
CTCTGGAACGGCTGGACGGATTTTGACGGGACTTTCACTGGCAGGTAGCTGATGATCCGTGGAGTAACTTAGGCTACTTTTTTAAACTAACTTTGTCCCGCGGCGTTACTCGCGGTACAACAATAGCCGCGGGTAACACCGCGGGGTTCAGCTAGTTTACTATATAACCCACAAACAATGCAAGCTTGGCACGCGTGTTGCGACCTTCATGTATCAGCAATTTTTAAACACTACATCGTCATCACCTTACAATATGTTTAGTCATCAAAGTTGTTTTATCACCAGGCCTACGCTGTGTTGACACGCCCTTGTATGGCCTTCGTCAATTTCTTCTGCAGACACTTGCTTACCTGGTGGTACATCACGAACACCACCAGCAGCGAAATAGTACATAGAATCACGGCAGTTAATACTTTTTGATTCCCAAGCTCTTCTAATACGACCTCATGGTTTTCCTGTGTGTTGACGTTGTTCTGCACCATGCTAGTCTGTTCTTTATCATCAAATTTTGTTGCTGATCCGCCCATCTTTAGTTAAATCAGTCAAATAGTTGTCAGCCTTCAGCTTCTTCTCTATTGAGTGCTATGCTGCCGACAATCGCCGTGTTATATATTAAATCTCACCACCGGCCGTGCGTGCCTTCCTGACTTAGTAATTATTGGTTTAGATTGTTCCTCTGTTTTGTCAGCACGTTTCTCACGTTTGCTTCACTTAAAAATGCTGGTTTACGCGATCGATAGACACGTATTACTCGGTGTCATCCTTCCGAATACAGAACAACTTGTTTGTCCTACTGACCACAGGAAACGGCATAAACATAGTATTTCTGCAACGCTGCAACGTCGAGAAAAAGGGTTGGTAGGTTACAGTCAAATGTTGTGAGCAGACAGTATTAAATTTGACTAGAGATTCCTCATGGAAATTTTCCACAGAGATGCTTTCATCGCACCATATCAAAAGCAGCATTTAACTGGTAAGCATAATTTTTTATGTAGTACTAATTGTACCATTGATATTTGAGTCCTTATTGACCATTGTAGTGTAGGCACACACATATACTAGGTCGTATTACTGTATAGCGTGGCTGCGCCCACGCTTATTAATATTAAGTATCATTAAGGTGTGAATGTAAAGTTAGTCGCAAATAAACCATCATCGCGTTCAGTTGTCTCATATTATTTATATCACTGCTCCCCTATAAGAAATACGCAAAGTTGTCAAGGACTATATATAGACAACTCTACAGTAGCATTGATGAGAAAAAAGGCAAATAATGGATGTAAAAGGCTTCCCCTAGGTTCTCCACCTGGGTTACCAGCGCCTCATGCCGCCCTCTTTTCCCCTCCATCCGCTCTAGTGGATACCCGCGAGGGGGCGACGTTACGCGTGTGCCGTACGTCGCCTAAAATGAGAGTTTAACAGCAGACGGTGCCCGCTATAGTGCGGGCAAGCGCTGGGAGGGGTCCGGATGTGTTAATAACAGCAGTTCCCGGATCCCTCCCGTCTCAGGCGCAGAGTGGCACACCGTGTGGTTTTAGTCGGTTCGATTCCGACACACCGCCCCACCGCAAACCCCGGCGGGGTGACGGCCCGAGGGGGTTTACACACGTTAAAAAAAAAAAAAAAAGGGTTCTCCACCTGGGTGAAGCATGGGTTCTATATAGGATCTGATGCTCTAATTGATTATAGGTCAAGTAAAACAAAAAGAAAAACAAAATCATTGTTCACAGTTTACATATTTATAACAAGAAGATTAGTTACGTATTGTATGTAAACGTAACAACCGGTGTCTTATCCCTCACGCACGGTGATATAAATACGATTTAAATACCTAATATCTAGTAATAATTAAAAAATATAGGGTTGATAACAGACGTGTAAAATATTATTTTAGGAATATTGAAATATATCAAGTAAATCCATAAAAAATGTCGTGTGGTGTCGTGGGACACCAGATGGGAACGAAGTTATATATATATAGATAATATATGCCACTTATAGATGGTGTTTTACTAAATTTTAAAAATCTTAAGCTTTTTTATTTAACGTCACCATAACGCCCCATAAAGAACTTTCGCCAAAAAATGTCCAAATTTCTTCAATCTTTTATATAAGGAAAACAATTTAACACTATCACTGTACAGTATCGTTATCAGTTGGAATACGGGACCCTATGTAGTCCCCATGTTTCATCCTAATGGAGAACCCAGGGGGAGCTTGAGTCTGTCCTCATGTAAAAAATAGATTATAAGCATTCCATGAAGCGAGTTGTATCCCGTGTCAAAAGAGCTTAATCAGTGCAGAAGTTTTTGACCTTATGACACATAAACCAATTTAATATATTACATAGATCTCAAATAACTTCTTTTAAAACACCAAAACCTTTGAGGCATTTATTTTACTCAAAAAGAAACTCGAAGATTCAACAGGTTTTCCTTGTTTTGTTACTACAAACATGACTGTTTTCCAATTTCCTTCAGTTCACAACTTTACCTGCGACATACACATTATTTTTAATGGTCGTCGGGATACATAATAAAATCGATATTGACTATAAAACAAGTAATGTGTTCATTAAACCGTAACGGTATGTGCGTGCGCTTTACGATGCCGTAAGGTACATTTCATTATGCCAATTTATACAAGTTTTGTTTACGTTTTGTTTTTACGTTTAGATAATATTGCGATTTCATTTCCTTTATTACTTCAGGTACTTTACCGTTTGCTTCCAATAAAATTTGAAAAATAAATACCGTTCCTAACGATGCGCGATGGCAAGTTAACTAATTTAATAAAATTCGAAGTCATACACCGCAATATCAAAAATAAAATAAAACTTTTGAATTAGTGTTTGAAGAATTTACTATTTGAATAAAAAAAAGTAATTTATGCAAAAAAATTAATAAAATATTTAAAAACTTACGTCTACAAGCTGTCGTAGAAAGAAACGTAGCATGGCTACATCCCCGTAATACCTTCTGCTACGTTTGAAAATTGTTTGCAGTACAAGGTTTTTTTAGTCAAATCTTAATTATTGTTGGCCGTTTAAAAACTTTTGTCGGCTTAAAGATCTGTTTTCTTTATGAAATTTTATTTGACAGAATTTAACACAAATTATAAAGTCACAAATTATTTTGTTTTGAATATATTCATCAAAAATACTTATTGAGTACGATGAATTATTCATCTTTCAAACTAAAGTCACCATATAAAATTATCCAAGAAACTAAATGAGTCATGATATATAATATAAATTTCGTATTAATATTCGAGTTCCGGCTATTGGATTTATATTATACTACCTGAATCCCGCGGTGTTCCCCGCGGTTATTGTTTTACCGCGAGTAACGCCGCGGGACAAAGTAAGTCTAAACAAAAGTAGCCAAAGTTACTTCCTGGATCATCAGCTACCTGCCAGTGAAAGTCCCGTCAAAATCGGTCCAGCACCATACCATACATACATATTTAAATAAACGTAAAAATCGGTTTGTTGATTTTGGAGTTTATCGTAAGTAACAATGTGAAATAAAAATTATATAGAATAGACATGTCATCTTAATTTAAGCGAATCTAAAAACTTCAAATTGGCAATTGGTAAAAATAGGCATTAAACCTCCATCGCCTTTATTTACCAGATACAGATCAACATTATCAACTTCTTGTTTTCTTTACTAACTTATACATACAGTTTACGATATACAAAACAAACAGAGATCATCTCTCCGAGGCGAATGCAGCATCAGTACCATGATATTTATTTTACGAGTCTTATGGAAATAATTAAAGCAAAGTGAAAATTTACAATGATCTACATAAACAAGATATGTTATATGTTCAATTTATTTTATGACTAGCCGACCCACGCAACCTCGTTTGCTTCTCCTATTGCCCGTAGCGTGATAATTTTCCCCCGTTTTTGTAACACTTTTAATTGTTGCTCCGCTCCTGTAGGTCTTAGCGTAATGATAAATGAGCCTTCTTCGATAAATGGGCTATCTGACACGGAAATAACTTTTCAAATCGGACCAGAGGTTCCTAAGATTAGCGTGTTCAAACAAACAAACAAACAAACTCTTCAGCTTTATATATTAGTATAGATATTATTTATGGCATAAAGGGCAATAACGAGAATAAAAATAAAAACATTTATTTTGTTTTTCATTACAAATATTCCACTGACGGGCACTGACTTCAAAATAAGTAGTTCATGTATCTCTTGCTAAGAAGTTTCCGAATGTTCTCTCTCTTATTTCAGGAGCGGAGTGGCACAATGTGGTTTAAGTTAGTTCCATCCTGACAAACCGCCACACCGCAATAATCGGTCAGGGCAGAGGGAGTTTATACGGGTCAAAAAATAGAAAAAAGATGGTGCCTGTTTAGTAGCCACACTGACGATAATCATACCTACTAAACTGCCTCGGTGGCGCACTGCGGTTCTTGAGGTCCCGAATTAGATTACCGGGTCGGACCAAATGTTTGTATGATCTGCAAATATTTGTTATTATTAAATATTAATATGTTATTAAAAGTTGGGTGTTTTACATGTATAACATGTATGTTTTTTTTTCGTTTATTTGACTTAGGAGAATCTTAAATCTATTACAAAGCATAAAACTCGGCAAACGAAAATGTTTTGTCTGTAGGGGGGAACGGGTGTCATGTCCCACCAACACAAAGGGAGGATCCTCCGACCTGGCGAGGTGATCATGCCTGGCAGGCTACTGCCCAACGGTTGATGTTGGGATGTTGTATATATGCTAATCGACGCGAGAACTTCTATTGCGTGATTCAGGATTGGTAGTTTCTCCGTGTTGTGCGTTACGTTGTAGTTCAGTGTATCTGCCGTAGATGGCGCTGTTATATGATTTTGTTGCCGCTGTATGTGGAGGTCGCCACATGTCAAACAATTTTTGGGCTGGCTGCATCCAACCGCTGCCCGCCACTTTCTTTCACCGTGGCTGAACCACGATTCGGTATGAAAGGGTCGACTCGACCAGACTGATACCACGGGCCTCACAGAAAACCGGTGTAAAATAGCGATTGCGCTATATTTCACCGAGTGAGTGAGGATACCGGAGGCTCATACCCAAACTCCTTCCACCATCCCCTTCCCATCCCTCAAAGGCCGGCAATGCACTTGTGACGCCTCTGGTGTTGGGGGTGTCCATGGGCGGCGGTAATCGCTTACCATCAGGCAAAACGTCTGCTCGTTTGTCCCATATTCCATAAAAAAAAAATCGGTAATCCATAGTGTGAGGATATATTATTATCATAATATATTTTATTTCAAGAATTGTTTAAAGCATACTAAAATTTTAATATGTCATATATCATATACCGTACGCTTGCCCATAGACCATTTAACATATGTAGGTATAAAACAATCCCGTCTTACACCGTGTTCCCGTGTGAAGAGGCCAGGTTAACATAACGGGACGAAGGTACGTCCCTTACGACACACTTCCGACAAGCATATTTTTTAAGGGCCTGTCCTGTAATAACACCATGATTTATGGTGATTGTGGATAATATTTATAATAATGGTCAATCTTTGTAATTGTTTTAAAATAAACGTTATCTAAAGAAGTCTATAAATTACAAAGAAGAAGATTATTAACGTAGTTTAAAAACGATTGGGTGGTAGGTCACTCCATGTTTGTATTTTTCCAAACAATCATCACAAAAACATAAAAGATAGTTATTTGTGTAACTAAATATAGTTTAAAGATTTATTGCAACTTTTGTGGATTGTAAGATTGCTAAAATTGCTTAGGTTTAGGTATAAAGGGCAAACAAGCCAAGATAAATCTGATGGTATGTGACTAAGGCTGTCTACAGACCTACAAAATTAACACCACGAGTGAATTGCTGGATTTATGGAAAAGGATACGGTGGTGAAGTGTCAATTATTTAAGTACTGGTATTAAAAACTTTTCGTTTTGAACTTTGTCAGGAAACTGCAACAAGTCATGAAAAATCCTCTTATTTATTTAAAACTAGTTGAACCCCGCGGTGTTACCCGCGGTTATTGTTGTACCGCGAGTAACGCCGCGGGGTAAAGTTAGTCTAAAAAAGTAGCCTAAGTTACTCCCTGGATCATCAGCTACCTGCCAGTGAAAGTCCCGTCAAAATCCGTCTAACCATTCCAGAGATTACCCGGAACAAACAGATAGACAGACAGACAAAAAAATTTTAAAGTACATTTTTGGTATATGTTCCCTGTATACATATATATGCATTTAGTAAAAAGCGGTTATTTAATATTACAAACAGACACTCCAATTTTATTTATTTGTATCAATGTATTAAAACTGTGTAAAGTTATGGTCATCCTATTGTCCTCGAAACAAACCACCGGTATCCAAGTGTCGGCCGTTCTGTCGCTCTACGAGTGCCCCGAGAGGGCACTAACGACCTTACGCTTGAAATCTCCTTGTCCAGGAATCGCCTGCCACGTTCAATAGCAAGACTGCCTTCTTACCTTCATCGAATTGATTAGTTTCTCACTCTGTAATAAGAAATAATTAATAGTTGATATTTATTGACTAGCCTGTTCGTAGAGTGTTGGTCTGTCAGCTTTAAGGGCCGATTGCCATACAGGACAAAAAAAATGGCAGTCATAGGAACTGTCGATAGAAGTGAAAACTAATAACTTAGAATACTATTTGTACAAGTACAATTTTAACAAAAATAAAACCGACTTCAAGGTTCGACTCGATTTTTCTTGGATACCATGATCAGATATTAATGTCCTTATCATACCACCGTCGGGACATCTCGTTTCCATTAAAAAAAGAATCATCAAAATCGGTTCATAAACGACGAAGCACACACACAAAACAAACAAAAAAAATATACGGTCGAATTCGAAAACCTCCTCCATTTTTTGAAGTCGATTATAAATTAAAGTGTAAAATTAAAAATTACACAATTTATCAATTAAAATTATCAACGTCAAACATTAGCATGTCGGTGACGCGAGCCCATTAGATTATCTCCTACCAAAAAGTGTTCAACGCGGCCAAAGAACTTTTGTTACATCAGCATGTCGGTGATGCGGTGACGCGAACCCATAAGATTTTCTCCTACCAAAATGTGTTCAACGTGGCTAACAAGTTTTCATTTCAAAAACGATTATTAAGTACACGGTAATACAGGATTAGCAGAAAGTGAAAGGAAAATGTATGCGTGTGTGCATACTGTGTAAGATGGTTCATTTTATCATATTTTCCTATATTCTAATTACACTACATTGTGAATATTTATTGAAATACTTGTGTATCATGAAATTTTAATGTTTTTAATGTCCTATCGCCAGGTGATGGTCACGGATAAGCCAAGGTGTGGGTGGGTCACCATGCTGCATTGTTGCAATATTTGCATTCGCAATGAGTATGGTGACCACCACTCTTGAATTCTGCTTATGCATTCTGTCAGGCGGAGTACAAACACTTTGGCAGGCCTATAAATAAAAAAAGAAAGAGACATATCTAGATTTCCTATATCGAGTGCGCTTTGACAAAGGAGTGTATACATCATACCGCGCGACACAGCGCAAACAGTGAGTACACGGCTCAATTTCATAGTTCAAACATACCGCGAACAGTGCGCACTAGCTTTTATTCCTATAATGCATGTCGAAGTATATTTACGTAGTAGAGTATTAAAGAAAAATAATACTTCAAAGGAGAAGGAATGGATACTGGAAGCTGGGAAGAAAAAGTATCCTTGAAAGCTTTAGAAAAAATACTGTGAGAGTGATTCAGTTTCTATGAAAACTAAAATTAAACAGTTATATCGTTGCTTTTCATCAAGTCGGGTTCATATCATCACAATAATGGCCTTTACCAGTCCACCACTGCACACAGGCCTTTCCTCAGGAAGGAGGTTTTGGCCAACTTTACCAAGTTGTTCTTCTCATCTTCTCAGACACGGGGGTGGTCCGGTCGATGGCGCTGTATGGGGCACCGGTGTGGGTGGCGGCTCTGACCGCCCGGAATTTTGATCAGAGATGAGCGAGAGATGAATATGATCAGAAGGTATTGGCGGTCAGAGTCATACGCGGATACCGCACGGTGTCAACAGGATCCCTCCCGTCTTTGGCGCAGAGTGGCACACCGTGTGGTTTTAGTTGGTTCGATTCCGACACACCGCCCACTAGAAACCCCGGTGGGGTGACGGCCCGAAGGGGAATCCACACGTAAAAAAAACCCCTTATGCTGTTAAAAATGTTACATATCTGACATTTTTTTAAATATAGTATTACTGACTTCATGATGCCTAGTACTTGCATTTTTCATTATTTCCTTAGGGGTAGTATATTTTCCTTAAATTTCAATGGGTTCCAATCATAACAAAAAACTCTGACTAAAAAAAAACCTTAAACACAATTTTTCAAATGTAATGTCCTGTTAATGTCTTGTTTCATTTTTTTTGAGAGTTAAAAATACTCTTATAGCCTTTGCAATAAGGTTCAATATGATGTGTTCAATAAGTAGACTTGTAGATTGTTAGAACAATATAAGCTGAAACTGCTATATTCGCAGAACATTTTACCTGTCGCTAAGCCGATGGGGTTGTACCACACAAAATTTACTTAAGCTTGTATGAACGAACGCATCTCGGTGTCGTATTCATAGTGAGGTTTTAAAAAACTCTTTGTAATTATTTCACAAATATACTTTCTCTGCGTTCATTCAATGTTAAAACTTATGTATAACTCACCTTAAATAATGTTTTTTTACTAGAAAGCTTCATCGTGAAAAATAATAATGGATGATTATTAAATGATTAAATAGATTATTGATATTATATAGATTTTAATATTATTTTTTTGTTAGTATTTATAACAGATGTCGTTAATATTTCTTTTTTAAAATTTTATTAAGTTTTAAAATTGTACATAATATATGTAAAACATCAAAATAATCTATACAAATAAATAAAATTGGAGTGTCTGTTTGTAATATTAAAATAACCACTTTTTACTAAATGCATATGTATGTATACACGATACATATACCAAAAATGTAGTTAAAAAATTTTTTGTCTGTCTGTCTGTCTGTCTGTCTGTCTGTCTGTCTGTCTGTTTGTTCCGGGTAATCTCTGGAACGGCTGGACGGATTTTGACGGGACTTTCACTGGCAGGTAGCTGATGACCCGGGGAGTAACTTAGGCTACTTTTTTTAGACTAACTTTGTCCCGCGGTGTTACTCGCGGTACAACAATAACCGCGGGTAACACCGCGGGGTTCAGCTAGTTTTATATATATTATTACTGATTGTTTCGGTGGCGCAATGATGTATGCGACTCCTATGCGAAACCTCGGGTTCAATTCCGGGATCGGACCAAAATATTTTTATGATCTGCAAATATTTGTTTCGGAGTTTATGTGATTTCCACGTACAAAGTATGTGGTGTACTTCCAAAAAAAAGTATATATGTATTTTTTAACTGTTGTCTAGTACCGATAATACAAGCTCTGCTTAGTTTAGGACTATATGGCGATGTGCGTTGGATGCTCGAAATCTATTATTTGTTTATTAGTTTTATTGATATACTAAACTACATCTTAATAATTATTGTTTTTATACATATCGTGGCGACACATCATCGAGAGTCATTAAATGTTTTATAAAACAAAAATCCGATCTCTACTATAAATACAGAGCCGCACGTCTATTTATCCACGGCGCAGCGGAGAATTAATTAATCCGAGACTAGGATCACGTTCATTGTCTCGAGTGCGTAACTATTAGAACCTTCCCGACTTGCGCGACAAGTTTGCACATTCAACAGAAATATATCGTACGTTCGCCCCAAGCGCAACACTATAACGTGAAAATGTAGGGATGGGATATCCTCGATATTAATATACAAAAATGATAAGACCCTTGCCTTTAGATTGCCATTGCCATTCGATATGTATTTTTTTAAAAGGCACACTCCAGCGTTAGGAATATACATTCTGTGTCGTAGGGGATTGTACAAACATACTTGAAATTGACACAAAGAACACCCAGACTCTGAATAACAATTTTTGGATCATAAAAAGTGTTGTCCCATGTTGGATTTGAACCCATAACACTTGATTAAGTAGGAAGCGGCGTGACGACCGCTCAAACCACTAGGCCAAAAGTGCTAGCCAAAATGTATCATTACAGAAAATTTATTTAACTGCTATATTTTATTATTACTAAAATGAAGATATGGGAGAAACTTGAACAAAAATGATAACAAGCACAAATTTTAACAAAAATAAAACCGACTTCAAGGTTTGACTATATTTCTCTTAGATGCCATCATCAGATTTTAGTGTCCTTATCATGGTACCACCGTCGGGATATCTCCTTTTTATTAAAAAAATAATCATCAAAATCGGTTCATAAACGACGAAGTTATCCGCGAACACACATAAAAAAAAAGAAAAAACAAAAAAATATAAATGGTCGAATTGAGAAACCTCCTCCTTTTTTTGTCGGTTAAAAAGGAGTAAAAGTCAAACTGAAAACAGGTTAAAAATAGTCACTTCACATGCTCTATAGAATCTCTATTGATTTAGTGAACTATTATTTCTCATATAATAATAGTTTCTGTAAAGGTCCTTATCAACGCCTCGCTGTCTTATGTGATCGTGGTGACAGCCTTCTATTTGTTGCTCACAATCCGTTGCCGATTGCTCTGTCATCTTGGTGATGGATGGTGTTTGAGTAAAACGTCTCAGATGAGCGAGGAATTCGCACTAGGAAAAATAATCGCAGCGTTTAAACGTTGGTAAATCAATACAGTTTTGCGTTTCGATCGACAATTTGTTTTCTTTGTAGAATAGTTGGTACAACTGTTGGTATATATATGTAGAGGAACGGGTGTCATGTCCCTCCAACATAATCCAGGGATCCTCCGACCAGGTGACTATAATAGGACAAAACCGGACCTTAGAAAGGGGTTCTAGGGTTAGGAGCTTAGGGATGATGATGATGGTATTACGTCATGCGTAATAGTCCTACATTCCCGGTACAAATATTACAAGTTATTACTATCAAGCTAATTTTTTGTGAGTGGCTTAATTTTTATGAGGGGCACACCTTTCACTTCACAAAAAATTTCGATTATAGTAGCTACAAATGTAAAATTTATTCTAGGGATTCCGGACTATGGGTATTTTATAGAAAACTATAACATGCTTATTGTTTTGACGTTTAATAAAATGTACTCTTTTCACTTAACTGTCATCTACTCCATTCCTGTTCATTAGCCATAACAATGTAAATAATATTAATTACTTTGAATTATCATACAAATCGCATAAAATTAATCGACGAAAACAATGGCAAGCTGAGAGTAAATTGTCGCCTATTTAGCAACACCAGAAGGGCTTCAAACTGTACTTAATTTTATTCAGTATTTACAAAGCATTGATTGGCACCTATTTTGATTCGAACTCGAATACAATTGGCTAATCAAAACAGCCTGAGGCACGATAATAATCAGTTGAATTGTGGCCAGAAATGCCGTAAATTATAGAATATTATTTTATAGATTGAGTCTGAATTGTGACAGATTTGAATGACTTTTATTATCGTATAGTGATATTCGGTGTTATGCTTTGTTTGCTTAGGATGAAAGGAATCATTGGCACAGAAAAAGATTTAAAGGGGACTTCACTAAAAGCCGGAAATTTCTTCTAGTTTTCTATAAACTAGGGAGCAACGAGCGCCTACAACCCAAGATATCAGTCCCCTAGAATTAAGGAGGGGGAAAAGGGCTGGGTCTATAGTAATCCAGAGTGTATCAAGGTTTCCCTGTAACACAATAGTGTGGTGATAACACAAACTCATATAAACCGCCACGATCAGTCATAAATCTCTCATCAGTTTCGGCATAAATCTCTTCCAATTTGCGACGTAGTACTTTACTTTTCACATAATGCCCGTTCCGGCTTCTACTGCTCAAATTGACTAACTACAGGGATATAATAGGTTATAATTTTACTTTTATGGATCAATTTGTTTCATACTGATCTAAAATAAAATATAACTCTAAAATCTATAGAAACCAAACCACTAACTAAATTCAACCTCTGATGTAAACGTTTTGCCTGAACTTCAAGTTCATTCAGAATTTCTGTTATACATATATTGATCAGGAACAATGCCAATTAGTTTCTATAATTGAATTTGAAAATGTTCATCTGAACCAAATGTTCTGTAATACATTGCTAAATTGATTTCACTTTTAAACTTTATTTATCTGGTACCAGTAAAATTTTTAACCGACTTCAAAAAAAGGAGGAGGTTTCTCAATTCGACCGTATATATTTCTTTATTTTTTTTTATGTGTGTTCGCGGATAACTTCGTCGTTTATGAACCAATTTCGATGATTCTTTTTTTAATGGAAAGGAGATGTCCCAACGGTGGTACCATGATAAGGAAATTAATATCTGATAATGGCATGCAAGAGAAATCGAGTCGAACCTTGAAGTCGGTTTCATTTTTGTTAAATTTGTACTTGTTGTTTGCGTTTTATGTAAATTAATGGTGCTTTGATCCTTTTGGTGGACTTCGTTCCTAGTGCATACCCAATATAGTCCCACGCAATAGACCTACATGTGACGGAACGCCGCTCAGTGTTGTTTTAGTCGGTTCGATTGTGACGAAATTGCCTGAAATATCCTACTTGCAATTAAAGCTATTTGAGTTTGATTTTTGGTTTCTTTTTACTTTTTGGCATCTCTAAAATTTTATTTAAATTACTAAATTGAGAACGTTATAAATTTGAAATGTTTTTATCTTGTCTTATTCAATCCTATATTATAATTATCCGTATTAATGTAATTTTATATTTATTTGACTTTATTTAATTTTTTAACAGTTTATTACAATTATGTCTATGCCACTGCCATCTAATCAGAGAGGGCGCCTAATACAACCTTTTTTTTATATAAATTACCTGCCAAAGTGACTCTGCTCAGCCTGACATTTGCCAAGACGCGGGCTCCACTCCGGAACACGTTTACTTCACCGACTATCGTGTTTGCGACATTATGTGACGAGCTCATTGCCACTTCAACCAACTAACTTACAGAGCTATGGTTCACTGACGAATTACTTCGATGCAAATTTGTCCTTCAGAGATTCTCCGAGCTCTCCATAGCACGTTGAGCGACTTTAAACTTATGGATTAGCTCTACAGTCAGTGTCCATCATTCGGCACCATCCTTACAGGGAGGACGATGTATATGTGCTTCTAACGATTAAATAGACTAGCCGAGAAACATAACAGTGGCCTAATGTACAATTCAGTTGAAAATACAATTCTCTGTTTCCTTTTGTGTCATAACAACCCAGGGGAGAGTTTATTTACAATCATCATTATAATTTATAACTTCGCAGGTAATATTTTTAAATGTGGAAAAAGCACTTTTCTGGAAAATGTTGCAAGAATTACAATAGACGAAGGGCGACGGTGTGTTCTATGCAATTATCGTGTAATCTTATAGCCAGAGTAAAGTGTGGGCTAGCATCTGTTCGTATCAAGACAATTAGACTAGGAGTTTTACCACAATGTTTTACATTGTATTACACTGAGGCTGATCCTTACATATTATAGGTATTTGTAATTTACTAGTTTTTGGCAGTGGCTTCCCCCGTGTTTGTGCCGGGTATCGCGGTTAATAGTAACTTGTGTCCGTCTTCAAGAATCAAAGAGACTTCATTGTAAATGTCATCCAAATCGGTTCAGCGGTTTAGCCGTGTAAGCGTAACAGACAAACAGAGTAACTGTAGAATTCATAATATTACAGTTATCCATACCATGCGGATAAAATTATTCAGCAAAATTTACTTTCTAGAAACAATAACATTAACCATCTGAAACTAAAACAGTTGCAGTCCTAAGATTCCAGAATAGTAACTTTCAATTGACAGGATTAATTTACAGTTTAATCCTGTCAATCGAAAGTTGTATTTGTATATTTAACTAGCCGACCCACGCAACCTCGTTTGCGCCTTATATTGCCCGTAGCGTGAAAATTTCCCCCGTTTTTGAAACATTCTTCATTGTTGCTCCGCTCCTATTAATAGTAGCGTGATGATATATACCCTATAGACTTCCTCGATAAATGGACTATCCAACACCGAAAGAATTTTTCAAATCGGACCAGCGGTTCCTGAGATTAGCGTGTTCAAACAAACAAACAAACAAACAAACTCTTCAGCTTTATATATTAGTATAGATTTAGGATTTATTAGGACAACTACAAGGCACATACTGATATATTCTGAATACTATTTTAATTTGTAATTAAAGCATTAACGAAAATTACAAATTGCTGCAATGTGCATCATATGTGCAGAAGGTGAGGAGAAACACATATTGGTACTCATGTAAGCGTGTGCTTACATAAACTCATCACGAACATTTTAGTGAGTTTCAGTTTAACTTAATATACAGTTATATTCTAAAAACAACTACTAATGGCAGTAAATCAATATCACTGAACGTTTTACCATTCAAATAGCCATGATAAAGATTGCAGCACTAAATAATGGATGCCATTAGGTAGAAAACATTACTCTGGCAATAGATCTCTATCGGTACTTATGTAATACTATAGTTTCACAGGTTTTATCTGCAATGCGTTGAATAGATAAATGTTTTTGGATATGTTTAAATTTAAAACTGTGTACATAAATCTTCCGTTCAAATACAGCAAAAACTAAAATAAATAGTAAAATCGTTGTGAAAATCTTTATTATCCTACTCGTAGGTACTCATGTGTGCGTTGGAGCGAAACCAATAAAAAGTTTAAACAACTCGTAATTTAAGTCCATCTAACTACTTTTTCTGCTTGATTAAAGCTTAAAATTAGTTCAAAAAATTAAGTTTAGGCATTATTTTTGCGAAACTTAAAATTTTTGATAATGAAATTTTGAGTTTAAAGGTCTTTTCAAAGTTTAATATATATGTATGCATATGGTGCAAATCTAATACCTTTATACAAGCAATTCTTGTATATATGTATGTATATATAATCTGAATCTCAAGAATGGCTTCAATGATTTTCATGTAATTTGAGGTAAGGACACAGGTGAGGCCACCAGTCACCCTAGCAGAAGCAGGCCGGGATGACGGTGCAAGCCCTATAAAGTGCTTATGCCCCTTTTTTAAATAGAAAAGAAGCAATAGGGTTCCTACATAAGAGGGGGTCACATACAAACCGTAGGCGGCCCAAGGTACAAGGTTCCAGGGATTTCCTTTCGAGGGTGCACCTGGTTCCCCAGCTTTCAGTATCCAAGACAGTGTGCGGTTTTAGTCGGTTCTGGTCTGGTGGCATCCGAGGGCATGAGAGGGTTTTAGGGGCGATAATTCGATCTTGATAACACATTTTTGAAAATTTTATAAAAAGAAATATCTTGTTACTAATATTATACAGAAAACATCAAATTAAAAAAATAAAATTAAAATAAAAACCACAAACCAGTCATGAGGACTGCCGACAGAAGTGAAAACCCAAAACTATAAACAAACAGTTGTTTAAGCTCAACTGAAATAAAACTCTTTGCTCTATAGCTCGTAGAAAACTTTCGGTAACGATGACGTGAGTTTTTAAGAAGTTTTAGACTATATAAATTATCAAAAAATATTGGTATAGACCTGCCTATCACGGTCTATCTGAGCCAATTTTACGATATGACATCATTTTTAGGGTAACTTAACAAATAGCCCAATAGTATTCTGGGCTCCAAAGCGTTGCGTTCGTGCCATGTTTAATTTACAAACGACTGACAGTTGTAGGCCGTATTTTGTCCGGTACGGCATCCTGACGCTTCCTTCACTATTCGTACTAGAGGTAGCTTCATTTATATACAAACATCCTAAGCTGTTTCAGCGCCTATCTGATGTTGTAAAGAGAAACAGGCGCAACGATAATAGATTGTGCTTACACAGTGCTAAAACAACGATGATGAGTAAAAGTTTGCTATGTATTGCGCCAAAAATTTATAATAAACTGCCATCTAATATTAATAATAATAATATAGACTTATTTAAAAATAAATTAAAAAAATATATTGGTTGCATTTATTATAGTGTAATTGACTTAATGAATGACTTACATATACTTTACTTTACTCATGAGGTCTCGATTCCCGAGTCGAACCAAATGTTTGTATGATCTACAAATATTTGTTTCGGAGTTTGGGTGTTTTCTATGTATAATATGTAGGTATTTACAAAAAAAAAAGTATAATATGTATTTGTATCAGTTGTCTAGTACCCATAATACAAGCTTTGCTTAGCTTGGGACTAGATGGCGTTGTGTGAAAGATGTCGGAAATATTTATTACTAGCTGAACCCCGCGGTGTTACCCGCGGTTATTGTTGTACCGCGAGTAACGCCGCGGGACAAAGTTAGTCTAAAAAAAGTAGCCTAAGTTACTCCCCGGATCATCAGCTACCTGCCAGTGAAAGTCCCGTCAAAATCCGTCCAGCCGTTCCAGAGATTACCCGGAACAAACAGACAGACAGACAGACAGACAGACAGACAAAATTTTTTTTAACTACGTTTTTGGTATATGTACCGTGTATACATACATATGCATTTAGTAAAAAGCGGTTATTTTAATATTACAAACAGACACTCCAGTTTTATTTATTTGTATAGATTATTATTATTACTTTATAAAAATTATTTTGTCATTTTTTGTCTTCATAATTTTATTTGTTCTTTCTTCTTCTTCTTTCTTATCTTGATAATAATTTGTCAACTTTATTTAAGCTTTATTTGTTAAAATTGTTTATTGTATTACTGGCTGATATTTTTTCATGCCTTGAGGTAGAATGTGGCTGTTCATTTGTAATACACTTAACATCTAAATTAGTATACCCATGTTCGCAAAATTAATTATTTGATTTGATTCACTTCAATAAAATTCTCAAAACTAAAAAAGTGATCCCTATTTCAATCATTCATTTATCGTCTTGTTTAACAGTCCATGGATGTTCATAAACTAAGAGTCAATAATAGAGTTAAACCGCTTCGGCCAAATTTCTCAGTGCGTATGTTACCATCACAATCAATTTGTCTTACTTACTCACTTGGATGCAATAATAGGGGTAACGCAAACAGTAATATATATAAATAAATATTAGTTCTAAATGGAACTCAGGTGAGATCCATTTGATAAATTAATATGAATTCTATTTTCATCGATTTCGAAATGAGCTATACTATTTTAAACCCCTTCAAAGGAGGAGGGTTCTCAATTCCCATATTTATTTTTATGTAAACTCAGAACTTCTCTTTATAAATCAAAATTTTTAAAAGGTATTTTATTCGAGACTAAGTTTTGCCCGCGACTTTACTGGCGTGATTATTTATTAATTCGTGTTAAACACCAGTGGCGTCACAAGTGCTTTTCCGGTCTTTGGGAATGGGGAGGGGGATGGGGTGAGGGGTTGGGGTACGGGCCTCATATATCCGGTTGATGTTTTGTTCGAATTGATGCATGCCGAAGCGTGGCTCTCCCACGGTTAGATTTTATTCCATATCTGAGCTGAGTACATAGCTTGAGTATGTCCGATAAACAAATTTAGTAGCGGTTCCTTTACGTGCTTAATCCTTATTTCATCAAGCAGTACTTATTCAGCTTATATACGCTAAGGTCATCGGTTAATACATGTATGTGTTGGTTTTAATAATCTGTCACCGTCATTTGCAAATCTATATAACTTTCCTAACGATGTGCCCAATTCAGCTAAATTCTTTCAACCATCAATTTTAGACCAACTAAGTTAGATAATTTGTCACAGACAGACATATTTATCAATACTTGGTTTACTTTTGATCCATTTGTTGTTGGAACATCTATCAAAGTCAATAACCATTAGCCATTATTGAAAGTTAAGTATAAGATCAATATATTTCTTAATAAATGGTTTTGATTTTAGTTCTTAACCGGCTGAACCCCACGGTGTTACCCGCGGTTATTGTTGTACTGCGAGTAACGCCGCGGGACAAAGTTAGTCTAAAAAAGTAGCCTAAGTTACTCCCTGGATCATCAGCTACCTGCCAGTGAAAGTCTCGTCAAAATCGGTCCAGCCGTTCCAGATATTACCCGGAACAAACAGACAGATAGACAGACAGACAGACAATTTTTTTAACTACATTTTTGGTATATGTACCGTGTATACATACATATGCATTTAGTAAAAAGCGGTTATTTTCATATTACAAACAGACACTCCAATTTTATTTATTTGTATAGGTGGGGTAAACGAGCAGAGGTATAACCTGACGATAATAAGCGATTACCGCCAGTCAAAATCGGTCCAGCCGTTCCAGAAATTACCTGTAACAATTTATTTATTTTTTAATAACCATTTTGACGGGGCTTTCACCGGCAGATAGCTGATGGAGGAGTCTGTTGATGAGCTGATATGGAGTAACTTAGGCCACTTTATTTAGACTAACCTTATCCCGCGTGTAACACCAGCGGGGTTCAGCTAGTATACCATAAAAAAAACATTAGGTATTACAAAAAAAAACTTTCATTTACTGCCTCGGTGGCGTAGTGGTAGCGTATGCGACTGCTGTGCTTGAGGTCTCGGGTTCGATTCCTGGGTCGGACCAAATGTTTGTATGATCTGCAAATATTTGTTTCGGAGTTTGGACGTTTTCTATGTATAGTATGTATGTATTTATAAAAAAAAAACAATATATATGTAATTATATCAGTTGTTTAGTACCCATAACACAAGCTTTGCTTAGCTTGGGACTAGATGGCGTTGTGTGTTAGATGTCCGAAATATTTATTTATTTATTAAACACTTTGGTATGCTCCTATGTAAGTTCCGTTTAAACCAATTTAAAAATACGAAGTAACCCCTACTCTTCCCGTGGGCATCGTAAGAGCCAACTATACGCAAGAGAACAAGACTGCAAAAAAAAAAGATTTATTTGTTAGAATATAGTACAAAAGATGTTATCACATAATAATACGCTCCTTATACTTTGCCATTGCTGGTGTATAAATTTTAAATCTTATGAACTAATCTTAGATCTAGACAATAGCATTATAATTATATTTATTTTAGGTCTAGACAGGCTTTAATTATATTTCTTTGTCATTGAGAAATACGTTAGTAGTATAGCAATTTGCTTAAAAGTAAGTCGAATAAATTACCTTTAAACTAGTTTAAGTTAAGTCAAGAGGAAAGACTTGGAACAAATTCTATAACAACCCGTTTATACTGTACTATAGTAGGCCAAACTTACTTTCAAAGGCCAGACTAAAGTCCAGCAGTGGACTAATTAAATTATGGATGAGGATGATGATGTAAAAGACCGGTATCTACTACTCAAGCCACGCTGATTTCAGCACGGTTGGGCGGGCTCGTCCGGGGCGATATTACCCTTGCACAGAAAATCAACGTAAAATGACACGATCTTGATGTCATGTTTCGTTGGTGAGTGCGAGACCGGAGGCCCAATGATGCAGAAGTATCACTAGCCCGCCATGCTGTGTGTCACCATGCTGCATTGTTGCATTGTCTTGCCTGCAATGCCTTCGCAGTATGGTGACCATCACTCTTGGATTCTGCTTATGCTTTCCATCAGGTAGAGTAGAGTCGTTTTGGGAGGAAAAAAAAAACTATACTATGTTCCATTTTTGTTTGGTTGTTACTTTCTATTTCATAAACAATACAATTTGAAGAAGAAATACCAAGGGTGTAAAATAAAGGATTGAATAAAACAGTTTATTAAATTTTATTATAATTATCCTTTTTTAAATGGTAATTATTAAGTATTAGTACAAATTAATTGCGCTATTACTTCTAATTCAACTTCATTCTTTTAATGGAAAAGACACGGATAGCTTTTACTACCCATTTTACGGTACATCAATTTTATTTATTACAATGAACTTTATTTAAATTAAGTCTCTAGAAATTTAATTGGTTGGTGTGTTGGTCTTTTTAATTCTCAATACAGAGAGATAGAGAGGTCTTCTCAGCCAAAAAATAATCATGTCAAGCTGGTCCTTTGACTTTGAAACATTGACTATGGCATATTCGTTCGAGTTCGCTGGGCAATTCAAATTCCTAGCCACTGAAACTCCCTATACTCTCTGGGAATTGGAACTAATGAAATTAACCGCTGTCGTGAAATGTTCGTTCATTGGAAATGAACCTTAACGGAATGGACTTTAAGGTAAATGAACCGTCGGGTATTAGACGTTCGGGGAATCAGACGTTTGGGGAATTAGACGTTCGGAGAATTAGACTTTCGGGGAATTAGACGTTCGGAAAATTAGACATTCGGGGAATAGATGTTCGGGGGATTAGATCAACTGAACCTACTAGACGTTACGGGAATTAGACGTAAGGGACCGCTCCGATTTTGAATACCTAATTTTTTACAACGAGTATACATAAATTCGATTTGACTTAAAACTGTCCAAGGAGTCGTGTAGCTTTCTAATCCCATTCCCATTCCCATTGCCATTCCCATTGCTGTTCATATGTCTCTCTCGAAAAACTCGAAAACGCCTGGGCCGATTTAGCGGATTTTGGTTTTGAAATGTTTATCGTAGTCCAGGGAAGGTTTAAACGTTGAAAATTAAAAATAACTTGAAAAACCAATTGTCACGTGTACGTAGTAGCGGGCACAGCTAGTTATTGATAAAACTCAAAACATTATTTTTCAAAATTAAAATATGTACTATACATATTAAGGTTTTTATTATTTGTTTTTTTTTTATATATATGGGATCATACGAGCAGACAGGTCAACCGATGGAAAGTGAATACCGTCACCGCCACAATGATATTCGTTCGCCAAAGTTAATTTTTTTGTTACCTTTTTTAAATGGGAGAAAAGCAATCTTAATATGAGATATACCTAGCTATCATTTATTGGTATTATTGGTATTAGGCGACTATATGAGTTGTTATAATTTATCTTCAGAACTATTGAATTAATATGGGAGAAAAGACTCAGTTTTATTGTACGAAACATTAAACCTAACAAATCAATCTTTTGCTTACCTAATCCTGTAAATGGGGGAATGATTTGGGTACAAAGAAGCAAAGTTTTGTAGCGATGGTGATTAATTCAAAGTTTGAGAAAACGTGGTTGATTGATGATCCGTTTCACTGTTTTAATTTAAAGATTTATTAAGCAAAGTACACAGAAACAATATTTGTGAGCCTGGGTAGTTGTTGTGTTGTGAATGATTTTCGGCTATGTGGCGTATCGCCATTATAGGAAATCCTATCCTACATTTATTTTATTCAAAAGTTTGTGAGGATGCATGAATGTTTGTTACTCTTTCAAGTAAAAGACAGTGAATAGATTTAGATGAAACTTTACAATAATAAAGCTTAATTATCAGAATAACACATAAACTAGTATTTACCGCGAGCCGTGGCCAAAAGCTAGTATTATATTAATTGTTGAGAGTTAAAATTTTCAATGCCAATGATTATGATATTGGTGATATATTTGTTTAATCTTACTAATATTATAAACGCAAAAGTTTGTGAGTATGGATGGATGGATGGATGTTTGTTACTCTTTCACGCAAAAATTACCGATACCGAATACAACCGACTTATATGCGGGCGGAGCCGCGGACAACAACTCCAAACATGTGCTAATTTTAATTGAGTCGTGTACCTTCCTAATCCCAATAAAATAATAATATTTAAAAATCAATTGCTGTACGTTTGTCTCGCTAAAACTCGAGAACGGCTGAGCCGATTTAGCTGACTTTGGTTTTGAAATGGTTGTCAAAATTAAAAATAATTCCAAAAAAAATCAAAATGACACGTGTACGAAGTAGTGGGTACAGTCAAGTATTACAAAAAAAATTCACACAGTTCTAACTAGTTCTGACTTTTGATTTGTGTCAATTATCATTGAATGTTACCACATTAAGCTGTACCTTGTATTTGAGTAAATAAATATTATTATTATTGTTTAATAATGAGGGCATTTCTAAATGCTTAAGTCGCTGATCGTAACTACGAGTATATCTGTTTGTAATACCTTCTGTATATACGAGATAAAACAGTTTTTTTTTGTTACAACATGATATTCCCATTTATAGCTTTCAAGATACATTATTGTAACATACAACCCTATAAACAACTATTTATTTACACGAATAATATGATATGATAATTCTCTATGAGGGTTAACTTTAAATTTATGAGTCACTTTTTCCCTTATAATTAGTTGTAAACAGTTACCTATACTTTTACAATTTAATTCCGTTTTCCCGGCGATCTGATAGTACCGTCAGAGTTAGTTAACCGGACTTTTCAGTTTCAGCTGTTCAAACCGTATTGAATAAGTTTCGAATTAGTTAAACAAGTTCCTTGTTCGTATTGGTATATGCTGATAGTTCGTACAGAGCTTATCAAAAGGGTAAAATCTAAACTAAGTTTTACAATAGAACATTAATGTTTTGGCAGCTTGTTAGTAACATCTTAGAAACTTGGTATTATGTGGAAAACTTGTTGTAATCTAAGAAGCTGTCTTGGACCGACTTCTGAAGGTATCTCAAGCATGTTTCAATATGTTTTCATGCTTTGAACGTATTTGATTTTCTAATTTATAGATTTGTAACAGATTGGGAGAGTGAGAACTGGAGGAACTGATATCGCACGAAGGATCAACACGCAGAAGTGGAGGTGAGCCGGTCATGTCTCGAGACGGACTGATAGTTGTTGGAGCCGACAAGTTTTAGAGTCTAGATCACGGTTAGGCAAAAGTAATACTGGGCACACTGAAGGAAATAGAAAATAGACTTGAAGAAAATAGCAGGCAGCGGATGGAAGCGGACTGCCCATGACCGGGATGGTTTGCGCTTTCTGGAGGAGGCCGTCGTTCAGCAGTGGATGGCGGTAGACTGAAGAGAGTAACAGATGTATAAATAGACATGGTGTCTGTCAAGCTTAATATCCTGAAATCCACTCTGGTATTTCCTAATGTAGCTAGCTGTTTATCGATGCTTGTAAAACAATCGTTATTAAGTGACACAGTTAGTTAAATAAATTTACCGTATGATACGAAATCTACTCAGCCATATAGATGCATATACTATACTAATATTTAAGCTAAAGAGTTTGTTTGTTTGTTTCGGTTGGTCCGATTTGAAAAATTCTTTCAGTGTTGGATAGTACATTTATCGAGGAAGGCTATAGGCTATATATCATCACGCTAAGACTAATAGGAGCGGAGCATCAATGTTACAAAAACGGTAGAAACATATCACGCCACGGGCAATAGAAGATACAAACGAGGTTGCGTGGGTCTGCTAGTACTATATAATATGCTGTAGAAGGATGGCTTCCAGACGTTTAACAAATTAATAACCATTTTCGTGATACATTTATTTGTCTTAGGTGGGAATACCAACCACGGTTTAGTTTAGCAGCAAGACTCACTACCACTAACTTAATTTAGTTAAATTAAATGAACTTTCTGCAATTTTCAATTATTATGGCTATAAGATTTACGCCTTATGATGATTCTGATATATAAAATTATATGCGTTGAATGTTTGACCATAAGCGATTATCTGCGGTATTATATTTAGACATGCTATCTATTGTTATGAGAAATAATATTATAATAAATTCAGCTATAAGGGATGGGCCAGAATAAAAACTCTGTAATTAAAGATTACAAAAATATTACTTTTGATTCAAGAGATGGTTATAAACTTTCAATCATGGGTCGAGCTAACGTTTACAAAGCCCTAACACACATCGCATGACCTCAAGGTAGCGCAGGTTTCGCTATAAACTGCGTTGTAAAACTTTATGTGGAAAGTTTGAGGCTGCGTTGACTGCTGTACATAACTCGCTTAATGAGGGGGCCTGGAGGCTCCAAATTTCAACCATACAGATAAATGTTGATTGTGAAACATTTCTGAAGAGATTTACGTGAAATTGTTTGTTTATGTACATGGTATGGTGGTTGGTGTCGTATCAGCTGCATGGGGACCTTACTTGGGTTGATGTGAGTTTATTAGTTTCTGGTCAAACCATCTTTGCGTTTATTTTTGAATGGTTAATTGAAAGTGTTATAACTGTACTAATAGTTCGTTAGTAAATCAAATCAAACTAACCTTAATAGTATAGAATTAAAATATTTTGTAGCCCGACAATGGCAAGTCAAAGTCGTACGGAATTGAGTGCCTGCTTTGCCGGTTCTTCTTCATAGGAATTACATTTTGGATCTAAGTAACTAATGTAATATTAATAGTAATTAATGTAATATTGCAAAAGTGCCTGAAAAGGACTACTTGAAATAAAAGCTATTTTAATTTAACTAGAATTATACGAAGTTCAAGGGAAAAAGATCATCATTGAATTACCCGACTATGCTACCCGTTGGTATACCTTACATAAATAAATAAATATTTCGGACATCTAACACACCACGCCATCTAGTCCCAAGCTAAGCAGAGCTTGCGTAATGGGTGCAAGACATAAATACATGTAAATACATACATACTTTTTTGTAAATACATACATATCTTTACATATATAATTCTTCTGTGAGTGTGTATGTCACTGAACTACTCTCAAACGTCTGGACCGATTTTGATAAATTTTTTCGTGTGTGTTCAAGGGGATCTGGGAATGGTTTAGATTCACAATTTTATCCACTGGACAACGTTTTTTTAATTAATTTTTAATTTATTAGTAGTTATGGCAAAACGACGTTTGCCGGAACAGCTAGTTATACATATAAAACACCCAAACTCAGAAACAAATATTTGTAGATCATACAAACATTTAGTCCGACCTAGTAATCGAACCCGAGACCTCGAGCTATTTTCTACAGCAAGAACCAAGTCAAACAAAATTTTAGAAAGTGTTAGATTGACCAAGAAAACTTTTAGTAAAGGGAAAATTTCATGTATAAACTTTGTGCATCTATTTTCTGGTGACGGAGAATGCTTTTAAGCCTCTAGAGAAAATTCAACTACCATAACTAACAACTACGTCCTAATATTAAACTGTGTAGAGGTAAAATAGTGGATAGAAAAGTTTCTCATGTACATTTATACAGGCTGTTCTATTACATTAAAAACTCTTAAATTTCAATTGGTGATTTTGAAGATGGCCTTAGCGTGATGATATCTGTATATCCTTGATAAATGGTCTATCTAACACCGAAAGGATTTTTCAAATCGGACCAGCGGTTCCTGAGATTAACGCGTTCAAACAAACAAACTCTTCAGCTTTATAATATTACTAGCTACCCCGACAAACGTCGTTTTGCCACAATTTTTTTTAAGGATGGGTGACCCTTACCATTTAGGGGGATGAAAAATAGATGTTGGTCGATTCTCAGACCTACTCAATATGCTCACAAAGTTTCATGAGAATCGGTCAAGCCGTTTCGGAGGAGTATGGCAACGAAAACTGTGACACGAGAATTTTATATATTAGAAGTAAAGATGTTAGAAAGATATATGTTTTAAATACTTTGTCTTGAAACTATAAAAATACAAAATTTATTCAGTTGCGTTCAATTTAATTTTTTTCCAGGTTTTACTTTACTGTTTCAATTTAATAGGTAAGCTAAAAAGGTCTTGGATTTAAAAAAAAATGTCATAAGAGCATAATCTGTATGTACTGTACTATGTATTATTTGTTATATAGTTTTATACATTTTCCAATAAATGATTGTAAAAGAAAATGACACTTAAGAAATGTAGGTACACATCGTAGTACTAAATTAAAAATTGCTTTGCACCTTGAGCACAACCTGTATCTTTTGTCAAAGTGTGGTAATAAAGTTTTTTACTAACTTTCAGTCGTTTTATACGGCGGCGGCGTTTAGTAGCCGACTAGCATTTTAAATAGTAACCAAAGCTAATTTTTGCTTTCTTCCGAGATATTTTTTTAAGGCTCTTACAAAAACGGCCTTTGTTATACAGAATGCTCATTCAACATCATTTCGTTCTACAGGCTATTCTTAATTATTATGAAGCTTTTTATAGTAAATTGCTGCTAGTTTTGTTTTGTAAAAGTCAGAAATTGGCTCTCAGGCTTTGTTTTCTAAGAAAAGACGAAGATGCCTTTTAAGTCCGGGTATCTGTTTACTTATTAAAGGGATATTATGCTCTATTTGTATTGTCAGGCACCTTATAGAAATATTATGGCTCGGGGACTTGAAGAAAATGGACCGCAGCGGTTTAATACGGACAGCCCAAGACTGGGATAGTTGACGCTCTTCATGCATCAACAGTGGACGGTGATAAGTTTGATGATATTAAGCGTGGGATCTGAAACCCATGGGATTTCCCGAAATAAACATATGAGTCAAACCCCTTGTATTTTACCTGTGGTATAATTATTTCTCTGTATTTAAACCAGTTAAGTTGGAAAACAAATAGACACTTTACACTGGTAGAAAAACGCACAATGCCTGTTACCTTAGGAAGAGGCAGATTGATGATATTGTATTGGTTACGAAGAGATCGCCTTCTACTTAAATACCTATAAATAAAAGATATTATAGACAAAAACAAAGTAGAGACTTTTCTTCCAAAGTTGTTCTTTTATTTCCAATGGAGTCATTTCAATTAATTTTTAATTCAACCCTCACTCCGGAAGGGTTCCATCATAACAGAATATATTGTTTTAATGGTTCAATTTGCCAAATGCCTAGCTCAATTCAACGGCGGCTATTTCAATCAAATAGCCAACATTTGTCTCAAGTTTGGCCCAATTGTTGAAACTTAGTAATAAATTGGTATTATTTGTAATGCCATCAGAGGGTAGACTGTAAAAACGAAATTGATGAGGTCTAATAAAAACCGTTTTGATGGATTTCTTGCGATGATTATAGTCGTTATGTTTCGTAAAGATGGCATTTTTAAGCTATTAAATTTGATCGTTTTGTAAGAAGATAGATATCGTGATTTTTTAACTTGTTTTCTTTCTGTGTAGTATTACAAAGTAACAAATAAAAACACAATCTGTTACGCATTTATATTTCTTATTTTCGTCATAACAAAACCTTATGTTTATTTTATTATAAATGGTGATATATAATGAAATACGTATGACAGCGTAACTTTACAATATCACTTATTTCCAATGTGTGATCATAACCAGGCATTATCACCTGGCTTGGTCGAATCCTGCCTTTGTGTTAGAGAAGCATGACATCCGTTTCTCTTGACTCTAGAGTTAAAATTTTAACCGTCATTTAATAAGATTTCAATGGTTTCTTGTAATTTCAGGGAACAGTTTTTAAATTACTCAAATCGTTGGAAATACTTACTATCATCGTCAATTATTACACAATTCAGATACCTTTGTGTGCGAAATATGTCGCCAAATCAGTGTTACTCTGAACTCTGAAAGCCAGCTTAATATATCAACGTCCTATTTCTTTGTCTCATACTTGCGTAAACAAGCTAGATTTTGTTTGCCAACACCCCTTCTTTAATAATATACATGCCCCATAGGCGCGCAAGACCATATGGCGCCTTGTGCAAACTTGCCGTGTCTTGTATACGTGTTATATGCAGTCATGACATAACTAACACCTACATACTCCATTACATCTTCGAATAGCCGGATTGCATAGACCCGAGTTGGTATTTCCATAGGATGTGCATCTAGGTTCATGGTTAATTGGTTATGGTTTTCACCAGGGTTTGTAGGACATGTAAGGACATGTGCTATGCAAATTTACAATATTATTATAAAGTTGGTCTTTTGTTTTTTTTGGGACTAATCCCACCCACACGCCCACCGCTGTAACTCCTGTACACCAGGATCAACAGCAGTGACCCACGAACACACCGAGTTATGACACTCGGGAAGTCCCAGGAAAAAATATTAACTGTCTTGGAACCCGCAACGAAATTAATCAGAAGAAAAACAGGAGGAGTTGGAAATATGATAAGTCCACTTCCCTCCTTAGCAAAGCGGGAGACAAAATGAAGTCAAAATAGGCAGACACCTTTTTTAAACCGGGAAGCACCACGGATAAAGTTATGTATAAATATATAAAGTATAAGTATAAAATATAAGTATAAAGAAAAAGTAAAAATATAAGTATAAAGTTGGTCTGTAGTGTATGAAGCAAAAGCAAGCTGGAGAAACGAATTGAAAGGTGCAATTTAAAACTGCATAAAATCCCAATTGTTCTAAAAGCCCCAATTCAATTTGATTAGTGTTAGTGCAGGTGTAAAGTGCAAGTGATCAATGATTGGTAGAAAATAACTGTGGACAGCGAATTCGCGGTCCACACGTATTTTCTACCAATCATTGATGATCACTTGCACTACGCACTTGCACAGGTACTAATCAAATGAATACAGGCCCTATAACATATTATTTGACCATAAATTACTTTGATACCATTCGTTTATTTTTATTTTTAAGATAACTCCGTGGAAACTTTGAAAATACGTATTTATTAAATGGCCAAAAATAATCTGGGTATTATTTTTGGCATCATCATCATCAACTCAACAATTCGTGGATCACAGTCTTTCAGCTATAAACATTTGGGCAAAAGTATACTAATGAGTACGTGGCAACATCATTCTTCTTCGTCTTCTCTCTTCACACGACTTTCTATTACTTAAATCCGTTCCTTTCCACGAAATCATAACAGATTACAAAGTTACACATCAAAAATAATACAAGTATAATATAGACAATGATTAATTCTTTCATCATAAATAATAAGCTTCATTTCGTATCTCATACAATCATGGAACAAATACTTGTCTCACCAACAAGCTCTTACGTCACTAATGTGTGACGTCATTAATCAGAGGCTAAGTGCGAACGTCTCGCGTTATAATTGCTAATATCATTACCACGTACTTTGATTATGGCCATAATTGATGACAGGAATTACTTGGGAGTGTGTGATGAGGAATTAATGTGCGAGGATTTTAAATTTTGATGTCCTTGTTGAAATTGGGATGAGAAAATATTATTGTGAAGGATTTGTTTGTTATTTGCATTTGTAACTTGAATTTTGTTAGGAAATTGTTTTGTATCGTTGAAGCTTTTATTTTTTTATATTTAGCTACCAAAATGACTGCTGTGCCTGATAGAAATCCAGGAGTGATGGTCATCATCCTCAATGCGAATAAGGACAATGATGTATGGAGACCTATGGCAGCCTAGTAAGATGCTTTTTCACGCCTCGCCTAAAGGACCAGGGATCGTAGTGGGAGGGAAACACGTGCGTTTCGTATGTGTTTATTACTTGCTATAGACTGGGTTGTTGGAATTAATAATCTTGAATAATCAGTTGGTTTCGTGAATTATTTTTCCACATACTATAAACGAATATGTGATAATACCGATCGAAAGTTCATCACTACATATATACACATCTATAAATCCAAAAAAAAAATATTTTTCTGTCTGTTTGTTGAGGCTATTCTTTGGAACCACGGTACCGATTTTGATGAGACTTTCATTGGAGATAGCTGATGATAAAAGGATTAATTAAGGGTAAAGCTTTGCCCGTCGCATAACCCGCGGTTGTTGTTTTGTTAACCGTGTAACACCGCTCGTAAACGTAATATGTCATACTGTTGGAAAAGCTTAAGCAACTGTTTGTTTAGGTCCTCCTCACATAGAGAAGTACATTTGAGTCACTCTCGTTCCTTTGTGGGAGACTGGTGTTTTTAGTAGGAAACCCCTGTGTCACGGATTATTGACTAGACTTGAGAATCTAATAAAATTTTAGAGGTCTACCTTTTGGAAGGATTTCATTAATAAAAATTACAATAAAATTGGTTGATATTCAATATGTGAAGATGTTTTTATCCAAGTTATCTAGTAGCTGATGTGCGTATACGTGTTCGAAAAATGCAGTAGTTGTGTGTGCGCTGTACGTGTAAGTGAGAGTGTGTGTATACATATCTATGTATATATCTGTATATTGTTATGTTGTAAGTGTGTGAGGGTGTGAATACAGAGTGTAATACACCTCTGACTTACTTTTTTTGAACCTTCCAGCTTTACTATGCCTAGACGTGAAAATATATACGAGTATATATCTAATCTACCTATCTATCTACTACCTGTGCCAAAAATTTTCATGAAATTTTGTATGTTGTGTGTACGGGGTATATATAATAAATCAATCAAGCTAGGATTAATTTTTCGAAAATTTACCAAAAAAATCGAGCAAAACTCGGTCGTTCAGGTATTACATTATTATATGGTCACAGTTATTTAATACATTATTTAGTTAAGTAATACACTAATCAATTTATTTTATTTAACGTCTGTCCGGTATTTGAACGGCAGCCAATTAACAAAACACGTTGCTTTTAATCAATGTACTCTCCAGCGAGTGACTGCCACATTAATTAGTAGGTTTTACCCCATAAATATTTTGTTCACTACATTTTTAATTATAATTTACGGTTATTAACGTAACAGAAGTGTAAATTATGTATAACAGTTGAACGGTCTTCTGAGTGACATCGGCGCAATTGTAAGCACTACAATGTACGGTTCCTTTTTCGGTATAAACATTTGTGGATAATGTAAATCAGTCTGTTTGGTTTGTTGTGTGTAATTTGTGCATCATAATCAACAGCCGTTAGTTGTCCAGTGCTGGACATACGTTTTCCCTAAGAAAAAACTTTTCACCTACCAAACCATACTGGCCAGACGGGTTACATAGACTTGAAAGGGGGGAGGGGTTTGGTAGAAATCACAAAATATCACAAGGGAGGAGGAGGGTGTAGTAAGAAATCACGTGTATTTATTTTTCATATTTCTTCCGAGGAAGATTCAGATTGCCTGCTTGTGTGTTTAAATAAAATGCGCGATAAAAAGAAGTACAAAAAATGCTTATTGTGATTTTATAAAATATAGGATAATGCTATACAGTGTAAACATATTACCAGTCATGTCATATTAGACAGTCGAGCCGTCAGCTGTCACCATGCACACTCGCGCAAGCGCCCTGCGCCGCCGTCTTACGACTAGGTCACGTGTCCTGACGCGAGTTTAACATTTTTACTCATTTCAAAATAAATTTTGCTAAAGTGCACAATGCCGCTAAAGAAATTTTAAATATTTTTTTTAAGTGAAAATTTCACTTAAAAAAAAATTTAAGAACTGTAAATTCGATATGGCTACATGCAATTGAAGCTAATTGTATAGTGGTGGTTTGATTGACTGCACGTATAGCCTAGTAGTTATAGCGGTCTTTCTACAGCGCTAAGTGTTATGGGTTCAAATTCAACATGGGACAACAATTTGTGTGATCCACAAATTGTTGTTCTGAGTCTGGGTATATTTTGTGTCCGTTACATGTATGTTTGTAAAGGCTCCGCGACTGAGGATTTACTCCTAGTGCGGGAGTTGTTTCTAATAAAAAAGAAGGTAGATTTTATGAAACCATTAGAAAGTATAAATATTATGTAGACGGCCACACTGGTTTAGGATCTCCACAATATGGAGCACTTTTGATGATTACACACATAGGAAAAACCTGACAGAGTAATATAAAGGGGCTGTATTTAAATATCTAGAAATTCATGACGTAGCGTAGGTACTAAATAAGCTTTGTAATTCGCTTACCATTCATTATAACCATCCACTCAAAGACTATGAAGAATAAACAGAATTTTCATAAAACATTTCAGTTAAAACAGTGTAAAAAGGCATTAAATAGTTAGTTCATAATTAAAAGACATATTAATCATTTTCACGGCTTGAAAATGCATTTTTAATGTACTTTTGTTAAAATTGCATTTTCATTTGCATCTAGTTCCAATACGGACGCATATTTGGACGGCCAATGATGGGACGAGGTGGCCGAGTGGTTAAGGCGTTGGACTGCTAATCCAATGTGCTCTGCACGCGTGGGTTCGAATCCCATCCTCGTCGATACTTTTTACCATTTTTTTTTCTTTTTTTTTTTTGTATTGCTGTTTAATAAATTACTGCGGGTATTAACTATGTACAATTTTTTTAATTTGTTTTGTATTATTATTTTTACAATTAGGTAACATGGCTTATAAGTAAATGACATTATTATTGTAATGCGGTTATCAGCAACCATAAGAAATCTCAAGACTGTTGTTATCACTTGCGCACACGGCTTATTCGATAACCCACTTTATCGACACAAAAATTAAGGCTATAAGGTACCTATTATCTTGAATTTTCTAATATAAGACACCACGGGCGTCTCCGAATTGACCAAAAATCTGTACTGCAGTCTACTAGTGATATCTTCTTGGAATTTCAATTGATATAGACGTTAGACAGGTGTTATACTATAACTAACATATGTTGGTTTATAATGTACTATTTAATACGAGTTTTCATGATATATCAAATCTCCCCCTTTTTGATTTCGTATGGAAACCCCTTCGGTTGAATCTCACCGGTCGCCGGGTCGTTAACCTGTGTGGGATTGTCTCGGGTTGCAACACGGGTCCCTCTCATATTGACCGCACGTGATTACTTGTAAAGGATGCTTCGGAGATCATCGTTGTCTGATCTATTGATCCTGGAGGAATGCCTTCGGACCAAAGTCTAGGGCCTGTAAACAAGTACATAATCAAATATTTTTTTTTGGTTGTTTGGATACAAAGACAAGCCAAACTTCAAAAAAAATCCTGTGTCTACCAACCGGATTAGTGAGGGTGGTATGGTAAGCCAAGACGTTCTTTCTAAAAACTGTGTACGATTACTGATGATAGAGTAAAAATTGGAATTGTTTGTTTAGTTTTGTCGTTATTTATAAGCAGCATACCAACATAACCTCTAACTATACTATATTCCCCGTTGCTCCGTCCATGAAATGTGCCTGAAAATACGTAAAAAGGCATTCTCCACACATATTATTTTAAGCATTACAAAAATAACATTTCACCGAAATTGTGGCATATTCTCAAACAAACAGAAACCCCTTCTGTAAACATGAAAGACGCCCACGATACAACAACTGCTATTAAAACTCATTAATATTCTTGTAAAAGTTGACAGCACGTCAAATAATTTATGATTAACGAGTCCGTATTGTTGTGGTACCTTATTGTCCCTCCCTACAATGGGTAACACTAAAAAGTGGCGAACAAGAGAGCATTTTTGGGACTTTTTTTAATATCTCCCTTGAAATCCTGTCTAGTGTCACTTTTGTGTTGCCAATAAAATGGAAAAGATATAAGCAAATATTTGTGCTCATTTTTCAGTTTGGGGCCAGTGAATAAGCGGTTTTTATTTGTAAAATTATTTATCGCTATCAATGGTATTGCATTCCTTTAGATATAATGTATTTCGACCTGGTTGCACTGAACGTCGTCAACTGGTTCAATGTAGCAAGGTATCTGAACAGAACGCCTGCTACTTATATAATGGCAATACACACCTTATTTTAATTTTAAGCGATTATCATAAAACGCCATGATAATTGCCATAAATGATATCAATATTAAGTTTAGCATTAATATTTTCCGTTGACTTATTAACATCAAGTCTGCCAGGTGGATTCTTGACATACTTAACATTTTTAATATTAAAATCCTTTTATTTTATTCATCACACTTAAAACTAAAGATATTACATACACTACACACGAAACACTACTAACTTCAGCCTATTGTCATTTGTTCCTGAATGAAGTCATCATCATCTTTCTAGCCTTTATTATTCCTAAGATTTGGGGTCGGCTACTAGTCCAACCTGTTTTACCTGAATATCAGTTTTTACACGGAGCGACTGGCATCGGCCCTCCGCAAACCTGAGGGTGAACTGAATTCGAAAGTTGAACTAGTTGTCAGTATATTTAAGGGGACTTCTTTCCCAATAACGATTATGACAACCGGGACCGACGGTTTAACGTGCTCTTTGAGGCACGGGCGGGAGATACGGCCATCTTCCGTACTATGGGCTGCTATTAAGAATTTCTTTTTAAAAATAACCCAACGGCAGTCCGACCCGGGAATCGAACCCAAGACCTCTTGATCAGCAGTTGCTTACGCTAACTACTAGACCAACGAGGCAGTTTTGTTCCTGAACGAAGTAATTACCCAAAAAGCAACCATTCCAGTTTTGGGCTAACTGCATTTAGTGCCAGTCTTTAATAATAACAACACTAACACAGTAAGCAAACCAATGTGTGCCTATTCTGGTGATCTTTAGACTGTCGTTTGTAAATATTCATCACAAAATATGTCCATGTGAAAGAAAATCATAAGAACAGCTTAACTTGCAAAGAAGAACAAATTGCAGAAACAATAACTGTGCAATAAGGTAAACAACTCTTTCACGGCTTGGAGCTCTATCAATTAAATTCTCTGTCAAAGTAAGATTCAGAAAAAAAAACTGTATTTACAAGTAATAGCGATTGTTTTTTATCATCATCATCATCATCAAACTATCGCAGTCCACTGCTGGATATATGCCTCTCCAATTGCTTGTGCTTTCAATTATTTTCTAAGATCATTACATCTTACTATTATCTAATAGCAGAAGAATAAATAAAAAAAACATCGAATAAGTATTTAAAAAAAAGGTGAAAAGTAAAACCATATTAATTTTTATGCATTTTTTTTTTCACTAAAATCCAAGTAAAAGTGTTTTTAACGCGTTTCGTGGCCCGCTGCGATTGCCCACAGTAAAGCAACCAAAGCTAATACAAGATCGGTAGCTATCTGGCTCCAACGTCATTTATCTCCCTCAGCATGCTCTATGGCAATTAGAATAAACTTTGCATTTTGCTTGACTGGTCTTTGGTTTTTGCTGAACAAATGAATGTTTTAACGAAACTAGTTTTATAGTGTAATAAATATTAAAATAGAGACAATTTTCTTTATCATATTTCTTTGTATTATAGGAGTAAAACCATCTGGTGGCAATTGACTTCCGCCATCACACACCATGGACACATGATGTCCTACCCGGGAGTGAGAAGGGGGGGCGAGGTTCCTGAGTGGTCTATAGGGCGTCCCGAACTCCCTCGAAAATAAAATCATACTGGCAGTCTATGTGACGACCTTTGAAAGAAAACTATAACGGGTTAGATAACTTTATTAATTCAGAGTTAAAGAGGCCTAACTTGTAAAAGGCGCTTATTTGGAAAACTTTGTACTAAAATAACGAAATAATAAGTAACCATGAAAATTTTTAAGACAACAATCATAATAAATGGGCGACTACGGAATCCTATTCAATGCGTGGCCTGACACGCACTTCACTTGGTATTTTTCTATCGAGTGTGGTACCACTCTAGTCGAGTTGCCGCATTTGTGGCGAAGTCTCTTCCATGCTATTAAGGATCTAAACTATAACTTTGAACATTATATAAAGGAATCTAGTTCAATGTTTCCGAAGTAAAGTTTGTAAACTTAGCTTCAGATTTCACGCCCAGCTAGTAGGAACGAACTTTAACCGTTAGCTAGCACCATACCAGGCTTGTATAAATTGTCTGGCTAACTAAGGTACTATTAAGCTGTAAGTACGATATCATTAAGCCTTAATATATTTTCAAGTTTTTCTTCTCTTTGCATTGCTGTCGTCCTGCGTAGTTTGCTTCCTAGTTAGAATATATTGTAGGCTTAACCGGCTACTTTTAAGAGAGTTATCTATCCCAATGATGCAGAAGCATCACTAGCCCACCATGGTGTGGTGCTGCATTGTTACATTGTCTGCATTTGCAGTATGGTTACCACCAATCTTGTATTCTGCTTATGATTTCCATCAGGCAGAGAAAAGAGAGTCATTTTGGCAGGGCCAAACATATAAAAAAATTTACGTCATTTTGGGAAAAATGCAATTTTTAGGATCGGTAACCTAACATATACTTATAAAGGAATGGACACTGGCTAAGCTAAATGCGAGGACGTTTTACAGTTAGCAGGAATCAAAGGTGAAAAAAAACCATGCTATCTTACGTTATATCAGAAAACCTAGATAGATAGATATTTTCCAATCACCCAGACAAATCAGTGGGTCATTTTACTGTGCCAGACTCGTTTTAAGTTTATGGGAACTAACGCCTCGGCTATATTTACGGCAGACATACGCGTCATTTTCGTACATGTCCTTTTATAATAAAAACAAAAAAAATAAACAGTTTATGATAATTAAGGATCAACGCTGAACACAAATAAAACATAAAAAATGTCATTTATGAAATCCTATAATAAAATTGAAATTAATATCATACATCATCAAACTCCAAACCTCATCCTAAAATCCCACAGTCCGATGGAAAGGGGTAACTTGATGGTGTTTGGAATTAAATTACTGTCCCCAGAGGGGTGAGCTCGTACCGACGTATAATATGTCAGGTGTGACCTTTTTTAATTTAAAAAGTTCATTAGAATCAGCCATAATAAAATGTGGGTTGAATGGATGTGGTAACAGAATATATTTTTATTTTCAACTTCAAGCTTATTTGATATTTTCAAGCTTCTGAGGAAGCGCACTCCATGTTGCATGAATGTACTAGACTGGGAAAGAAAGTAAATGTTTTATATCTATTAAAGCTTAATGATATTCTTTATATTTTATCACTGTAAATTGTGGAATGATACACCACTATTATAATATTTGCGTATTTGATAGCGTAAAATATAAATACGTGGATGACCGAGCTTTACTTTGTATTTTCTTTTTGTAAATTTTCTAAAACTGATAAATTGATCTAGATAGGATTCATTTAAAAAAAAAATACCGAAAAAAGTACCGAGCATACCCGCGGTCATTGCCGTCGGTTACGCCGCGGTTTTATTAAATTCTCGTGTCACGGTTTTTGTTACCATACTCCTCCAAAACAGCTTGACCGATTTTTATGAAATTTTGTGTGCATGTGTGAGAATCGGCCAACATCTATTTTACATACCCCTACATGATAAGGTTGTCCCACCCATATTTTTTTCTTTAATTTTTATGGCAAAAAATACAACGTTTGCCGGGTCAGGTAGCAATTTATACAAATAAATAAAATTGGAGTGTCTGTTTGTAATATTAAAATAACCGCTTTTTACTAAATGCATTTGTATGTAGACACAGTACATATGTAAAAATATTATTTTTTGCAATATTTGTCTGTCTTTCTGTTTGTTCCGGTTGCCTAGGTGGTCTAGTGGTTAGCGTAAGCGAATGCTGATCAAGAGGTCTCGGGTTCGATTCCCGGGTCAGACTGCTGTTGGATTTTTCTTAAAAGAAATTCTTAATAGCAGCCCGGAGTATGGAAGATGGCGGTGTTTCCCAACCGTACCTCGGAGAGCACGTTAAGCCATCGGTCCCGGTTGTCATGAACATCTATGGCAAACGTTATTGGGAAGTCAGTGCCCTCAAATATAGTGACAATTATATTTATTCAACTTTCGAATTCAGTTCACCCTCAGAATTGCGGAGGTCCGATGCCGCTCTTTGTAAAAACTGATATTAGGAAGCAAGAAGAAGCCAAGAAGCTAAGAAGCAAGGCTAGGAAGATGATGATTTGAATTGATATAAATATACATATTTTTAGTATAGGAAGAAATAATATTTGTAAGCTTCCGTAGCTTTCGCTTATTTCCATGATGCTGCGTCGTCATCAATCATGGAGATTGCTTTGGTAGAGAAACCGAATGTGTTTTACCTCCATATTCCAGTTATCATAACTTATAAAACATATAAGTTGATTTGTCAAATATTATAAACACGTTGCTAGGGAAACGGTAACACAATAGCTTTTAACATTTATCAGAAAAATATATACGGTCGAATTGAGAAACCTCCTCCTTTTTTTGAAGTCGGTTAAAAATAAAGTTCTTCATTGGAGGCAGACAATTTTGCTAAGGTCACTTAAATAACTTGAAATAGAAATATTACATTTTCCTTACTCCATTATGTACTCATTCAAATACGATACTCAGACTACACCTAACCGTTTGTATTATATGTTATTGAACAATCACACATTTAGAACAGTCTTCATCAATCAAATGCTAGGCGACAAGAAAGTTGCGGGTGTCTACGCTGCAGTAGGTCGATTTTTGACACCTTACTTGACCTGTCCGTGGCAAGCAATCACACGCAACGCCACGCAACATAGCGTGTAATGCATGCGACGTTATACGACACGCACATTTCGTATTGACAAGGTCGGAAGGGCATTCCCCTAGCGAAAACGCAGCTTTATAAAACTTTGTTGGCTAGAACTACTCTGTTATTCCATTAAAAGTTCTGAGTAAAAATGCCTAATTTACGGATTTTGTTACACGCCGGTCTACTGTGGCCATGAACTTAATACGTTCAAATAAAATTGTTGGCAACGACGCATTTTAATCATTTTGTTGTAGATGCTAGCTACGATAACCTAAAGAGTTTGTAATAAAACAATGAAGGAAACATGAATTTCTTGGGAAAACTAGATGGAAGATAAATTGTTTTACACATTTTGCTTTTGCCAGGAGGCATATATATGTAATACTATTTCCTTTTCTTTTTCAAGAAAATCTAGTAATATTTCACGTGGGAGAGCCACGCTTCGGCATGAATAGGCCGGCTTGACCAGAATGATACCACGGCCCCACAGAAAACCGGTGTGAAATAGCGCTTGCGCTATGTTTCACCGAGTGAGTGAGGATACCGAAGGCTCAAAACACAACCTCTCCCCACATCTCTTTTCCCATCCCTCTAACCTTAGAGGGATGGGGAAAGGGACCGACCCGACCTCGGCAACGCAGTTGTGACGCCTCTGTATTTGTGTGCGGTTGTCAAAGGGCGGCGGTAATCGCTTACCATCAGGCGATACGTCTGCTCGTTTGCCACCTATACCATGAAAAAATATCTTGTGATATATATATAAAATACTTTTTTAAATAACTTATATTAATGTTTACTACTTTTAATTGTAATAAAAATAGCCTTGAAGTCGGTTTTATTTTTGTTAAAATTTACTTGTAAAACACCATATTTTAAACAGTTTTGTATTTTAAAAAGAAATAAATATATTACTACGATGACGTCAGAAGTAAGATTCCCGTAGGTCTTCCAGAACTTTAACCACTATCAACAAACTTTATAATATATACAAAGTTAAGGTTTTATTTCGCTTTTCCACTTTATACACTAAAATAGCTTTTACCTTGCCAAAGTGCACTTTGTTAGAAGTTAGTATATCTTATTTAAATCTTTCTGGATCTAGAGAAGAGATATTGAGGCGTATTTTACTGACGCTACATAGAATACAGTATTGGAAATATTCGAATGTAGATGTTGCTATTCGCAAGTAATTAGGATTAATTAGAGGTAATTTGTTTGTTAATGTTTATTTATACGTTAGAAATTATCTTATATTGTAAACAAATATTGAATTTTAATATATAATTCTTCGCTTCGTGTTGATGTCACTGAACTGTACATATCGGTGGATTTGAGATACCAATGTTTATAAATATAATTAACAAGTTGTCATGACGTAATTTAAAGCATCTAATAGAATATATACAAAAGAAGTATAATCTTCATTAAAAGAATCCTTAGAACATACAAAAAAAATGTTGGTTCTTGATATTTAAGACTGGTCCTTGGTACTATAATATTATGGCGAATACCACAAACAATCGAAAAATAAACCATCTAACGAAGGACGTAGGGAGTTACTACAAATTCTACATTGCGCAATTAAAGTTCTCTCGTCGATTAGGATTTAAACAACTTTCTAACATCAACCATATAGCATCAGATTAAAATAAATAAAATACTGATTAAAATACCGTACCGTACCGACATCTTGAATAAATAAACAAGAGTAAATAAGTAAGGAGTGGACTGCAGCGGTTGAATTTAAGAAAGCAATTGAAACGAACGGAGTTCTGGTGAAATTTAATTCATCGCAATACTCGTTGAGTGTTTCATCTGAAATGTTTACCAAGCTAGTCTGTCTCTTTTTGTGGTTGCAAGTAGCCCGCGCAGAAAATTACCCGTCTTATTCTCTCTGCTTGTATAAATTGAAACTACTTTTGAAACGATATTTACTTTCATAGCGTAGCGCAAAATTACACTAGAATTGAAGACTTGTTGGCTTTTAAAGATATCAATCATAAATTTGCATAAGCGAATAGGAATATTTTAAGAGATATCTCTTTAAGCTTTGCTACAATTTGATGAAATTAAAAAAGCACAATTATGTACTTTTATATTAATAAACAGAAATCTACTTATGCTGAAACCTTAGAAGTCGCACTAAACAATCATCTTTTGATTTAATTATTTAGAGTAAGTGGAATGTGAAAAATTGCAAATAATTTAGAGTTTATAATTTCTCTTATTACGAGCTTCGTTCAGCAGATGAGAGCGATAGGTTAATTATTATTTATATTTTGAAGAGTATAGTAACCAATTTTGAAATTTAAATGATTTTAAGCTGCACAATTATATTTCACACATTCAAATATTAGACACTACTACGTTCCACGCAAAAATAAAATACTGTAGAAAATCGAAAAAAGAAACACTAAAAGTCTCACAGTCTTGAATTATTCACAGACGCAGCAAAATAGTTTCAATTAGCTAAATTGATCTTTTAGTGG
Organism: Spilosoma lubricipeda; assembly: GCA_905220595.1. Taxonomy (NCBI): domain Eukaryota; kingdom Metazoa; phylum Arthropoda; class Insecta; order Lepidoptera; family Erebidae; genus Spilosoma; species Spilosoma lubricipeda. Next base: position 15,326,838 of record HG992294.1, on the reverse strand, counting down.
AATGAGAAATTGTTCTGTGAATGAACAAGTTAACGAGGTTTCTCATTTCTTTTGAAACAGAAGTCTTTATGTTCGTGAACAAGAACTATTAAAGTGCTGTATATTTTTTGTATTTTATGAAACCGGTTGGCAAGCAACTACTTATCTGTATGCGAGTTCTTAGCACACACTTACGAAAACACTGAAGACTTAATTGCATCAATTATATAATGCTACACATGCTTTTACACACACAAGTACTCTCAAACACACACACATGCACTCACACACACTTTCACAAACACACACACTCAGAAATACACACCCGCACCTTAAAATCTTCTAACACTAGTATGTGTAGTAGTATACATTTATGATTTTGCAATTTTGTTATCTGTTCCAAATAAAGATTTTTATTTTTTATTTATTTAAGTTCTTAGCATACAGCTCACTTATAGAGAACTGAGAACCTTATTTAGCTCTTCCGATTTCTGGTTCCTGTGTCAACCAAAAGTATATAGTATTTCTGATAGACCAACCTAAGGCACTCTATTCTGCTCTGGGGAGGACCTAGACTATGTGATTTCTGGTCTAAAAGAGGTACAATCACCAATTCAAAAACGGTACTCCATGGGGTTCTGAATTCACTATTAAGGTAACACAAACTTTGGCTTTGCTCATAATAGTTTAGTTACTCTTATCTCTCTTTTAAACACATAAATATTTTATTTTTGTGTTTATTATAATATAAAGAGTAACGGTTCTGTAATGTATTAGCAGTATAAACACGCATATTCTTTTAATACGTACCCATAGCTTGTCATTTTCAATTTCAAGGACACATATAAATTACGTTGTATTCGAGAGAAAAATGATCTAACAGATAAATAAGTTCAATGTAAGTCTTCTTAAATAAGTAAGTCTTCTTAATCGTCTTAAGTCTTAAATAAAGTTGATATAATTCATTTAAGAAGATTCATTTAAAAGATTACGAGCTAAATAAATACCTGTATAATATTGTCAAATATATTTAAATTTAATATTAAACTGAATGGAGTAAAAGATAAGCTCTAGAGTAATAGAAGCACACATAAAAATAAACATGCGAGGTCAAAGGTGACAAGTCTATACTAAAACTCAGTTTAAGCCGATTAAAATTTACGTTCAATTTCAACTGTATCTAATTTGTTTCGCCATTGCTAAATGTAAAAATAACTTGGCAGATCACGTCTCTTCAGTCTTTGGTGTCACTGCAAGCGGTTAGAAGTTTTTCTATTACGAGTAGATAATAAAAATAATGATTTATTGTTTCTTTACAAAAAGAAATTAATTTCAGTATTTAGTACTTAATTCAAGCTACCATAATACGTTAACAATTATTTTATGGAAATTAATGCGATCACTTATTAAAAAGTATTACATACCTCTGATTTGCCTGACATTTCGACCAGGTTGCACTGGCTTTGATCACAGGCTGACTGACTCAGCGGCACACGCCCTGCGTCGTCGATTCCGTGAAGTAGAAGGTTCTTCATCCACCCGCACATTTTCGATATTATTCCTTCTTGATCTAATAAGTGATCGTGTTAATTCCCGTAAAAATAATTGTTAACATATTATGGTAGCTTGAATTAAGTACTAAATACTGAAATTCATTTCTTTTTGTAAAAAAAGAATAAATCATTATTTATCATGCTATATATCTTGGAACGCGAAAGTTTAAAAGTTAGTACCATAATATTTTTGACATCGTCTGATTTGTAATAAGACAAATACTGTACATATAGTATCTAGGTTGTTCATTAACACCTTCTTTACTTGTTAGCTTTTAAGGGTTTGAGGCCCTGGCAGACTTATCTAATAAAATGCAACGGAAACATTGCTTGCTTGTCGGTTTTTTGCGAAGGATAGATGTCACTTGCTATCCACTGTGTGGCGAGTTCTCAAGTAATACCAGTATGTTCGATACTATCAGCTGCTCCATTCGTTGAGTTATGCCCCGTCCATCGCTAGTTTAAAATGCTAATCCTTTGAGTTATATCGGGAATCTCCATTCGTTTGCGAATCGATTCTGCAGAGCAACCATAAACAGCCCTTTCCGCAGTTCGTACACAGAATATTAATGAAAGGATCTAATGAAGACAAATACAATAACAAATATTTGTACACGAACCGCAATATAAACTTCAATTTATTTATTTGGAATAAATTTCTAAAAGCAGTACGTTCCACCGCCATCCTGAAAACTGTCTTGCACTTTACTTTTATATTAATACGTGAAGCAAAAATGTTGTACCCCTTTTTAAGAAAACTTATGCGAATGGAGGAGGACACAGATAAACTTTATACCGAGTAAAAGTGCAGAAGGTAAAAAAATAACTTAAAAAAAAGCTTAAAAAAAAAGCCCAATATGGAATTTAGACCACTAGTACCGAATAAGTAAGACTACTTGAGATTCAACTTTGACTATACGTATGGCGTAATGGTCTCTTCGCTATTTCTTACTGCGTTGAATAGGTATTGTGAGTTTGATCCACACATGGGACAATACTTTTTGTGATCCACAAATTCGAGTTCTAAGTCTGAGTGTTCTATGTGTCGGTTGTATGAAAAGTCCCTGATGGCAAAGAATATGACGCTAGGACGTAGATTTTCTCTTTAAATTAATAACTTCCCCTAACCCTGAACTTTAGCGCACGTATCTCTTGACTTGCTATCAGTTGAGTTAATCATTTACCACCAGATGAAGGGCTTGCTTTTTTCCCAATATAACATATTAAAGCAAAAAGCCAAGTGCGAGTCGGACTCGTTCATGTAGCAATAATATGAATGAAAGGTAAATTGCGGTTTACGATTTATGACGTATTAAAAAAAACTACTTACCAGATCTCGTGCAAACCAAACAAAGTTTAGAAAAAAATATATTAGAAACCTCAATATCATTTTTAAAGACTTATCCATAGATAGAAGAGAGATATATATATGATCATCAAACCTATACATAAATATATATATTTATGTACAGGTTTGATGATCCAAAAAATTTAGAATTTCAGTTCCAAGTATGGGAAATAAATTGTTTTTTTTTCTATTTTTGTGTGTTAATCGTAATGCGGTTCAGTGAATACATCTACTTACCAAGTTTTAACATTATAGTTCTTATAGTTTCGGAAAAAAGTATCTATGACATACGGCCGGACAGACACACAGACATAAAAAATCCATAAGGGTTCCGTTTTTTACCATTAGGCTACGGAACCCTAAAATCGCCACAGCTTGCATTGAGCACCCAGATCTATATTGCAGTAAACAGTTGCTGGTTTAGCTAACGTTGCTTAAATGGGCAATACTCGGCAACAAGCTCCAGCGAGCCTATTACGACACTAAATACATAGCTTCGTTTAAAATTTACCAGCTTTTACTTACTGTTCGAAAGAAACCGCAACGATAATGAAACGTTAGCATAGAGAGTGGATCTTAGAATGAAATGGTTCTTGTTTCAAGGTTTTAATTTAATGTATTCTGTTATACGTATATTGAAAGAAAACATTATGCTTCGAGAGTTCTTGAGTGCACTATACTTATTACACTGACGCAAAAGTTTAGGAGAGATTTAGTTTAGAAAGAGTTTGAATGGACAAGACATATTTATGTATGTTTGTTTCTAGTTGATGTTATATTTGTACTTAAATTGAAAAGCAATTTTTAAATTTTTGTTTTATATTAATAGCTAGCTGAACCTCGCGGTGCTACCCGCGGTTATTGTCGTACCGCGGCTGACGCCACGGGGCGACGCTAGTCTAAAAAAGTAGAAGTGAAATTACACAACATATGCATTTAGTAAAAAGTGGTTATTTTAATACTACAAACAGAGACTCAAATTTAGTTTATTTCTATAAATTAAAAACTCCCGTCTCCAATATCGATTGGTTGATGTACATACCGACTATTCGTAGGCAGGATTTGTCAGGATATTACTAGTAAAATGGTGTCAACGTCATTTTGCTGCTCATGGTAACTAAGTAAATATAATTATGGGGTAGCAACCTTGTTTACAGTGACGTAATACCATACACGACGCAAGTACGCTTATAACATACAATATTTAGATGACATGAGCACATATAATTATAGTGCCACATAGAACTTACTACCACGCACATCAAAATTGTGGAATGAACTGTCGCCTGCGGACCATGCGACCTTCAAACCTTCAAGAAAAGAGCATACTCCTTCTTAAAAGACCGGCAACGCAGTTGTGACTGGTGTTGCAGGTATCCATGGGTGGCGTTAAATGCTTACCATCTGGCGATATATATATATATGTCGGGTTATGGCCACACACATTTCCTATCGACTCGAGCATGGTTGATTTGATACAGAGCTAGGGAGTAATAATCTAAAACTACAACAAAGTACCCGTTTTTAATAGGGAAACGCCAGTGCCACGTTATTGAACGATGAACTCCGAAACCATCTAAACGATTTTCATGTTTTGTTATGTGTATATGGCTGGTCCTAAGATAGGATAGTTAACATCACGTTTCAACCAATAGGAGCCGAGTATCATTGAAAAGAGACGCATATGAAGCTGTATGGGTCAGATGGAACTTTTAAATTGCTTTTAAACTTATGAAATACTTTCTAAAAAAATAAATCTTCCTATGGCTTGAGAACAGTTTTTTTTAATGTTAATATCTTTTACTATATCTACTTCTAAAAAACCTACATGAAATTACGAAAACTCGTAAATGAAACTCACTCTTAGTTAGACATTCTAATTTCTATCAATCCCGTACCCTTCGTTGCAGTTCATTCCCCAAGCCTTCGTAGTAATGATTATTTACATTATCCTTATAAATCCATCCGTAATACTTTAAACCGAAAAAATATGTCAAGCGGTTATCATCGTGCTGAGACCGTGATCGCTAATGGGTAGCTTAACGTCCCAAGAGCTGTGTAAGGAGGCCCTTGTACGTCGGAGGGAGGCCGATAAAGCGATGCTTGGCACCGTCAGCCTCTCGGCCGAATGGAGAGGCTTTGGTTATAACTGGAGCAGCGTTGAGAGCTGTTGGGGTATTTGATATTAGACGGTTGGTGCTTTTGTACGCATTTTCCATGTAATTATTTTGAAACTTAAGAAAGACGTTTGTTGAAATTAAAGTTATTCTGATTCTCTTTGATTTAGGTAGAACTTGAAGGATTTTATTATTTTCAGGTAATTATTTGCACACCTAAATCGATTTGTATAAGAAATTCACATGGAGAAAGACATTCGGTATAAATGAACCTTCTCGATCGGTGTGACAAAACATTAGTGATTTTCTGCCACAATCAACTTATGACAGCTTAACAAACCAAACAAACAAACATGAAAACGTTAGAACGAAAGTAATATAAAATAAAATTACACCAAGATCATACATAAAAATCCATAGATTTTTATAATACATAAAATGTAAATTATACATAAAACTAATTAGTTTTTCTCAACAGAAAATTAATTCTTAATTAGGTGTTTAACTAAATTTATCTCTAAAAGATGAAACAACAGCATATAATTCATTTGAACTGAATCTTCATCAATTTTTAATTAAACCGCCATCTTGCATATCAAACGCCAAGATGGCGCCCAATAAATTTACACGTAAAAGCGTACAACTTAATATTACTCGTAACAACACGTTCTCCAGAATATATTTGATGCAGACATCATATTCAGGAGGTACGACAGTAAGTATGTAAACAAAATTGTCGAACTACAATTTACATAATATGGAGTTACATAAGTTTTACATTAGGGGAGGATGTAGAGGAAATGTCATTATCTAACTGTCACTTTTGTCAAAGGGTTTCGAGCGTAAAGCTTGGATTAGTCTGGTGAATATATATAGGTATTTACATATTGTACGGGTTACTGACGATTTTATTTGACATAATTGTTGAAAGGAATAAATAATTACAGAGGAAACTGATACATTATGTCTGGTAGTGAAGACACTAATTAAAAATAAATATTCTTACAATAGAAAATTATTTAAGTGTCCAAAGTATATTACTATAGTTAAATGAAAGTGTGTATACGCTTCTTTTTAATAAGTTTGAATATTTTTTGAGGACAATTCCCACACGGGAAATACATCTTGTGTTGTGAGAATCTTTACAAATATCTATTTTACTAGTAGTTACTTATTTGTTTCTTTTAAATATATGAATGGAATGAAACGTAAGTACCTACCTATATTTGTATCATTCCTTTTCTTTCTTTTATTTATTGACTAGCTGAACCCCGCGGTGTTAGCCGCGGTTATTGTTGTAGCGCGGGTAACGCCGTGGGATAAAGCTAGTCTAAAAAGTTACTCCTTAGATTATCAGCTATCTGCCAGTGAAAGTCGAGTCAAAATCGGTCCAGCTGTTCCAGAGATTACCCGGAACAAACAGACAGACCGACAGACAGACAAAAATTGTAAAAAAAGGTTGTTTTTGTACATGTACATACAAATGCATTTATTAAAAAACAGTTATTTTAATATTACAAACAGACACTCCAATTTTATTTACTTGTATAAATTGACAGTAAACAAATCACTACCACGATATTTTAACGAGCTCCTCGAAGCTGAAAGAAGGAAAATCCTCGTAGAAAATATTCAGGTGTCGTGATCACGTCGTGATTATGACATGCAGGGAAACCCGGCAATCAATCTCTCAGTGAAGCCTTCGCATTCGAGTATCGCTTCGTTTCGCGCTTCTCGAGAACGTTATTACCTTTTAGGGGGCCTAGTGTGAGTTAATATTACATCAACTCACGATGACATGGTTAAAAATAATTCACCAATCGCAACGCTGAAGACAGTCACTCACACTAAGCTCTTGGAAAACCCAGAACCTTCAAAAAAACTTTCAAATAACTATTTAAAGTAACCCTAGGTCGAATTTTATATAATTCACTTAATGTCTTAGATAAAGTCTCTTTATGTCGCTTTCAGTCTAAAACTTTAGTGCAGCTTTCAATTTTAAAATCTATAGATATACATACAAATAAATAGAATTGGAGTGTATGTTTGTAATATTAAAATAACCGCTTTTTACTAAATGCATATGTATTTATGTATTACTGCCTCGTTGGTCGCGGTTGGGTTGTGCGACTGCTGATCGTGAGGTCTCGGGTTCGATTTCCGGGTCGGACCAAATGTTTGTATGATATACAAATATTTGTTTCGTAGTTTGGGTGTTTTCTATGTATAATATGTATGTATTTACATAACAAATAATTGTATATATGTATTTGTATCAGTTTTCTAGTACCCATAACACAAGCTCCGCTTAGATGACTAGATGGCGTTGTGTGATAAATGTCCGAAACATTTATTTATGTATACACGGCACATATACCAAAATATTATTTGATGGGACTTTCACTGATAGATAGCTGATGATATAAGGAGTAACTTAATCTACTTTTTTAGACTAGCTTGGCCCCGCGGCGTTACCCGAGGTACGATAATAACTGCGGTTAACGCCGCGGGACTCAGCTAGTGCTAACTTTAGATTTCACAATAAATATTCGTGTCAGCAGTATAAAATGACAATGAAATCAAACATCAAATAAAAGGTATTGAACATTGTATGAATATAGCCCAACAATGTTTCAGAGTATTAAGTATGGGGGAGAAAAGTTAAGTGCGTGAGCTTTATAGCTGAATAAGTAGACTATGAAGCGAACATACGGGAGAATACTTTCTTAAGCTTGTTGGCTAGTATGTTACAGTCTGCTACTTCACAATTGATTCTCTCTCTGACCGGGTTTATTAACCATCTGTCTTCATTTGCTTGCGGTTCATAGCTTATTGACATGCATCCCTTGTATGGAAGCCAAATCCATCCACTACCGCATTATCACATTTGAGACTCTTACATTCTTGCTTTCGATTTATCCCATCATCGTTCTAGGATAGTGGCATTTCAACGTATAATTTAACCAAAGTAGCGCTTCATGCGCTTCAAACTAGTTTTAGAAAGACGTTGTGTCTTAAATTTTTAGTTATTTTAAACTGAATGATATTTCACTTCCTTTAGTAATATCTTGGCCAACGACTGAAAACTAAACTTTTATTGCGTGCCCCTTTTTAGTATATTAAACAAAAAGTTAAAAGTACGATATATATGTGTATTTTTATTCCATATTTTATGTATCTATAAAACTAGCAAACCCGTACCCGACTTGCACCTAAGTCCTTAATTTCTAGGATTTATTTACTATAATATGCTTGTATTTTACATGTAATCCTTTCTCTTGAATAACTTTATCTAATACTTAAATCTGCATAAAAAATAATAATTTTAAAGATCTAAGCGATCCAATATTGTAAACGATTTCGTTTAATACTATGTAAAGATTGTGTATGAAATACACGCAGTTTGTCCAAACGTAAAGTCGTGTGTTTACATAAATTCTAAACGTGTTACTTCCAGTAACTACACTATAAAAGTTGACTTGAAATATTCCCTTATTTGCGCTTAACTCATGCTGTATTTACAGAACTTACTTTGTTAATATTAGGTTTTTATTAAGTGGTGATTATGTAAAGGTTTTAGAACAAAAAATTTTTTTTTTTTTAATTCGAATAATCGATTCTTAATTTAATTATGTGAAATTTTAGGTAAGAGCTTCAAACTGGATTAGTGATGTAAAAGTTTAATTATTTCATAGAGAAATAGAGAGTACGATTTGATAGTTTTTACTTTTATATTAAAAACCTCAAATCAAGAAATGCTGCGTTGAGTGCTGTGGGTTCAAATCCTACATTCGGCGACACTTTGTCAGATTTTCTAATGGTTGTTCTGAATCTGGGTGTTCTATGTGTCCGTTTCATGTATGCTGTAAAGTCACCTTAGACATATGAATAATCTTAGTGTCGGCGTTGTCATAAAAAAACAAATAAAAATAAAAAATAAAAGAAGCACGGAATAAAATTTAAATAATTAACATAACAGTTGCTAATTAAATTGAAATGTCTATTCTAATGTTAACTGTTGATTCATAACGCATTGTATCTGTGTGAAAACATTTCTGGATTTGAGCTTATATTGAGATTGACACAAAAAAAAACAATAATTTAAATCAAATTCTGCAGGTGTGGAAAGAGAGATAAACTAAGATTGGAAATAAACTACTAATTCTTACGATGCAGTAAGTATTACAGTTAAAAGTTACTTGGCATTAGCATAGACAGGCCCACACATAAAGAAAACATGAAAAGTCAATTGTAAAAAACGAACACTGTTAAATGAAAATTTTCATCTAATTTGTTCACAATGATTATTTTACATTTTGCGAAAAATAATTACGAGTACCGCGCAACCAGACAATACTTAAACCAAAATGAACATACAAATTTGAAACGAAAAACCAAAATTGGCCTATTTTCAGGCCTGCAGTGTGGTACAGTGCAGCTGACGCAAGCCACAGCCGTACTATTACGAATCCGTTATACAATTTGCACACCAGTGTACATGTTGTAAATGTTGCAATTACACTGTCGTGCAGTATAAGCAAGATGCACGTGCCATTCCGATTGCATTATAGTCATTTGAGCACTGTTTGAGCGCTGTAAATACCATAATGAGTGTAGTTTCGGTTACTGTGATAGTTTTGTGGTCGTCACTGTATTGCTATTGTTTCAGCACTTATTTCATAATGTTAATGTGATTCATTACAGTTATAAAGGTGTAATCTTGTGACTAAGTGGTAATATGAAACTATCCTAACTAGGTCAGTCTATAGAGTTCTGTGGCAATTATTACGTGTATTGGAGCTCTAAACAGTCTTACAACACTCTATAACACTTTGATATTGTCTAGTATATACATGGGTTGAGGAGATCTGATGACAATCACTCCACATAAAAAACGAAGTTCAACCGTGCCATAGTAACTTTAAAGTCCACATGAACAGCCTTAAATAAATATTTAAATATTTTGGACATCTAAACACACAACGCCATCTAGTCCCAAGATAAGAAGAGCTTGTGTTATGGGGTACTAGACAACTGATACAAATACATATATACTTTTTTTTTTTGTAAATACATACATATTATAGATAGAACACACCCAAACTCCGAAACAAATATTCGTAGATCATACAAACATTTGGTCCGACCCGGGAATCGAACCCGAGACCTCATGATCAGCAGTCGCTCACGCCAAACGCTAGACCAACGAGGCAGCCAGTCAATAACTGCTGGTTTCAAGTTTTTAGTATTTTAGGAGTTTTTTTTCTCTTGGCGACAGTAGAGTATGTATGTGACTTGCAACTTATTGCGACCTTTCTCGACAAGTTTTGTATTCTTATGTTATCTTTCCACCCAAGTCAAGGAGTTAATTTGTTCTGATACTATACGTCTTCTGAGAGGAGACCCGAGCCCCGCAGTGGGACGTTACGGGTTGTTGATGAACTAAACGACGTCGTTCGATTCGACCTACAATCAACCCAGTCATAATTCCAAAGCCTTCCCTAATCGCGCCTTAATTACAACTACTAAAACTTACATCATAGTTTGCTCCTTAACTTACCCGCGTCCCATTTACAAAGTTTAATCTGATCATAATTCCCACAGCTATAAACAAGGTAGAATTTGTACAGTCTATGACAAAAGATTACAGCAAACATCTTGAGAAGTAAAGATCCAAAGTTTGTGCAACAGTCTAAAATTTCTGGATCAACCCCTTTATCCAGTCATTTACATAAATATTGCACGAAGCTAAAACATGAATAGGTATTTAATTCTCATTCAGCCTGCAGTCTGGCCTTTGAGACCAAGGCACTGTTCTGTTCGAAAACCAGTTTCTTGCTATTCAAGTTCTTATAGTTTCAGGAATATAGTTTAAATTCGGAAAATTGGTTATTCGAAGGAACAGTTACGAAATTGTTTTCGTTAATACAAATATTTACATGTTCAGTTGGTTTTAAATTGTTTGGAGCATAAATGTGCTGTATTACTATTGCATAAAGGTGCATAATAGTTTCAAGCTTCATCTTTAGGTAGAAGTTCTGTCTGCGATCCTATTGTAGATAAAAGATGAAAACAAATAGTTGATTCTGAAGGTGTAGTAGCAAGATTTGATGCGCTTTGGGGTCAACTTTATATTGAATCAATTTGCATACTGAATGTTTCTTATTACAATACTTGAATAATAGAATCTTGGGGCTAGAAGTAATGCATTCAAAGTACTGGTGCCTTTGATGTTTCCCTCGTTTGACTATGGGCATCAAAGGTTTTGTTCAGAGTCACTTGATATTTTAAGACATCCTTTAGTGGACCTTTATTGTAGCTACAATGGTCACACAGATGTCATTGAGAACGATTCTCTATGACTAATACGCTTAAGATTTGTTTTTGAATTTCAGTGAGAAATATAATTTAATAATTACACCGTGGAAGAGCCACGCTTCGGCATGACGGAGTGATACCACGGCCTCAGAGAAAAGCGGTGTGAAACAGTGCCTGCGCTGTTCCACCGAGTGAGTGAGGATACCGCAGGCCTATAACTCAAATCCTCTCCCCCTATCTCCTCTCCCCATCCCCCAAAGACCGGCAACGCACTTGTGACGGCTCTGGTGTTGCAGATGTCCATGGGCGGTGGTAATCGCTTACCATTAAGCGATACGTCTGCTCGTTTTCCCGCCTATTACATAAAAAATAATATATAAACAATGGCTGAAATAACTCAACAAATATTGTTTAAAATGTGCTGCAGTCTCGAAAATACGAATATTATCGAATATATAAAGAATATAGTGGATAGTATTGTACGGAAGATTTGGCCTTGAATGAATCCTTAAAATAAAATTAAATCATATGAATTACGAAACGAAATTTTTACATTCAACAGACGGTTGTTTGATCCCAAACTAGACAGAGCTTATATTATGGTAGGAAATCCTTTAAAAAGTCTTTATTAATATTATAAATGCCAAAGGAAATTAGTCTGACTGTCTGTTGCCGCTGCACCGATTAGAAGGACTCAGGCTATTTTTATGCTAATCGGCGCGAGAACTTCTAAATCGCGATTTAGAATTAGTAGTTGCTTCGTGTAGTTCAGCATTCCGTAGTTCTATGTATCTTCGGTAGATGGCGCAGTAGTGAGTTTCTGTTTGCGTTGCATGTGGAAGTAGCCACATCAGGGTGACTCATCTGCCTGGAAAAACCTGCCTTTATACCTTAAAAAAATTACTTAGTTTACCTAAACAAAGTTTGAAATAGTTTAAAAATATATCTCCCTCTCTAGTATCCAACAATTTCAATATTTTACACATAGTAATTTAAAAAATAACTGAATCACCATAAGACTGTCTAGTCCATTTTGTAGAACAAGCAAAAACAATATTTATTCTTTAGAATGTAGAGTTCACAGGGCGATGTGGTCGCACACCGACATATAATCTTAACCCTTAAATAAAAAGAGAGTTCATTTAAATAACAGAATAACTCAACAATCTTGTACTTTTTACTTCAAACGGTTGTGCCTAAATTTTCAAGGTGGGTTGTGCCTAAAGTTCAAAGGTCATAAATGTTGTCAAAATTCTTTATCTATGCTAGGTCTAGTGTAAGCAGATTCAGGTTGGGCCAAGCGCAATGCCGAAGTATGTTAGAGAGATATCTAACTGGAAAATGCAATCAATTTTATCCGAGCGTAAAATTCGTAACTCTCAGGGACGTTGAAACTGATCGATTGATGCTTATCATGAATAAAGTGTTTCGAGATTCAAATATAAATATTGAAATCTAAGGAAAATTTATTCGCAACTGATCGAATCAAATAGTATTTTCATTCAAAGGTCGGGAAAACACTTGTAACAACTGAGTTACAACTTTTTATGGGGCGGTAGTCACTTGTCATCAAGTGACCCTTCTGACGGTTTGATTCCATTTTTATGGAATAGGGGGGCAAGCGAGCAGATGTATCACCTGATGGAAAGCAATTACCGCCGCCCATGGACACCCGCAACACCAGAGGCGTAATAAGTGCGTTGCCGGCCTTTAGGGGATGGGGATGGCGGATCTTTTTGTCAGAATAACAAAAATTCTAAATTTTAAACAACCCTGAAACCAGCATCAACTCTGGGTTTGGCTGCAGCATCAATATAATATACCATGAAAATAATACTAAAGGAGTTAGAAAGAGGTTTGCAAGCGTGACTCAGACTGGCTGGTATAAGAGATGACGGATGTTTGAATATGTTTGTTAGGAATAATTCTTACTGCTGTGACTTATATATTTCGTGTTTTACTATAACTTGATAATCATGTATTCTATTGTGTTTGCCTAATATATTATTTAACAACTACTACATAGTTTTATCTACTAAGCATCAAGGTGCGTTTCATCAATCCACACAATATGAAATCACTCATAGTTAATTAAGTTATTGTTGTTTATTCCATATTCTTATAAGATAATTTTCAAAAATTGTAGCGATATTTACCTTATAAGCACTAGCTACCAAAATAGAGCATCATAATCGGTCCATTTCTTTAAGAATTACAACTTTACAAATTAGACAGGTCAAAGTAATAATACCAAGCATATTAATACAAGATGAATTCAAATTGACGAAGGGAATATATGCTAAAAGTTCTTAAGCAACTTGTTACGACTGTCATGCGTGGATTTTGAATTTATAATTGGTGTTACGTGGGGTTGATTTGCTGTCCAATTTGGGTATGTTACGAATTTTCTGAAACCTTCTAATATTGCCAACATCATGCTGAAAATATATTTAACTAGCTGTCCCGGCAAACGTCGTTTTGCCATAACTACTAATAAATTAAAAATTAATTAAAAAAACATTGTCCAGCGGACAAAATTGTGAATCTAAACCATTCCCAGATCCCCTTGAACACACACAAAAAATTTCATCAAAATCGGTCACGTCGTTTGATAGTAGTTCAGTGACATACACACTCACAGAAGAATTATATATATAAAGATAATGGATTTCATAAGAGTACAAATGAATACGTTTATTTCCAAAAAAAAGTCTTAAGCATTGTTAGCAAGGGACACCCAAATCTATACAAATAAATAAAATTGGAGTGTTAAAAACAGTTTAAAATTAAAATAACCGCTTTTTACTAAATGCATGTATACACGGTACATTTACCAAAAATGTATTTTAAATTTTTTTGTCTGTCTGTCTGTTTGTCTGTTTTTTCCGGGTAATCTCTGGAACAGATAGACCGATTTTGACGGGACTTTCACTGATAGGTAGCTAATGATATAAGGAGTAACTTACGCTACCTTTTTTTAGACTAGTTTCGCCCCGCGGCGTCACCCGCGGTATGACGATAACCGGGAGCAAGACCGGGGGGCTCAGCTAGTTAATTGATAAATTCTACATTCAAACGAGCAAAGCCCCAATCGTGGGAGACTCGACCGACACAATAGTATGGCTTCTCAGAAAACTTTTTCGAGTGAGTGAAGAAAAAGGATAACAAGTTAGCCAGCTACTGTAGATAACAAGTGATCTACCGGATAACTGTGAAGTTGTTGTGTGCAATTATCATTTCACAGAATTGAGTCTTCTCTATAAGCTTTTGTTTTTAAGTTTCAACGCGATTAAACACAGCGTATGTAATGCTTCAACATCATCAGTTTTTGCAGTCAAGCAGAGAGCCACGCTTTGTCATGCATGCCATGCCCAAATCCGGTGTAAAATAACGCTTGCGCTGTGTTTCACCGAGTGAGTGAGGATACCGGATTTCCATACTCATACCCCAATCTCCTCCCCCTCCCCATCCCCCAATGGTCGGGGAAGCACTTGTATGACGCCTCTGGCGTTACGGGTGTGCATGGGCGGCGGTAGTCACTTACCATCAGGTAATACGTTTGCTCGTTTGTCCCCTATTACATAAAAAGAAAAGCTACTCTCATAGAATGATAATGATGTTCCGTTAAGACATTTATTCCTCGAAAATAATTCTTTGTTAAAGTGTATTCTATGTCTGCCCCAAATTGCGTGAAATTGAATATATCTATACAAATAAATAAAATTGGAGTGTCTGTTTGTAATATTAAAATAACCGCTTTTTACTAAATGCATATGTATGTATACATGGTACATATACCAAAAATGTAGTTAACACTGGCAGGTAGCTGATGATCCAGGGAGTAACTTAGGCTACTTTTTTTAGACTAACTTTGTCCCGCAGCGTTACTCGCGGTACGATGATAACCGCGGGTAATACCGCGGGGTTCAGCTAGTATGTTTATATAAACATTTGTGGACGAATTGACCTACGCAACTTCGTTTGCGTCTCTTTTCAATCATGCCTGACGTTCTATTGTTCTAAGTAAGATGTAAATTAGCCCTTCAACAAAATATTCATTTAAAAGAACGTAATAATCGGTTAGATGCAGATGAGCAGCAACGTGATACGAGAATTATTGTATTTTATAGATGTGTCTTTAAAACACGATTCTAAGAAATGACAAGCAAGAGCTAGGTAAATTCCAAAATCTAATAAGACGTATATAAAATTTACATTTAAAACGAACGTTATGTATAAAGCAGATTGCAAAGAAAATTCAAAAGCTTGTTAGAATTTATTTTGAGATAAAACTCTCAGATGCGTCTGAAACATAATTTGATGAGATATTAAAAAACGTCTAATATGGAATTTAAAAATGTATGAAATTTCTTTATGGACTCAAACTCGTTTTTTGAAATACCTAAACGAATATGTTCGAATGTTTTGTATTTCATTTTACAAAAATATGTAATGTTTTTTTTTTAAATAAGGATTTAGTTAGCCTTGATTTAATTCTAGACAAATTAACTATGATAGTGAAAGTTTTTATACTAACCATTAGTATTATTTTTACTGTATTACTAGCTTTTGCACGCGGCTTCGCTCACGTAGACTTTCATTCCCTGATTTACCCCCTTATGGGTGGAATTTCAAAAATACCTTTCTTAGTGCTCACTTACGTTATAGAAGGATCCTACATGCAAAATTTCAGAATTCTAGGTTCAGCGGTTTGGGCTGTGCGTTGATCTCTGGGTATGTTAGTCAGTCTCCTTCCTCTTTTATATATATAGATTATTTACAGGACGTGTCAAACAATAACAAACAGAACTATAGCACTCACAAGAGAAAGAAAACTTAAGAAAAACCTATACCAATTCGTCTGACTATCTTGGTTTTGTAGGCCAAAACCACCTCATTAATTAGAGTGTGTGTGTGTGTGTGCGTGTGTCTATATGTTAGTTTGTATATATTAGTAGAAGGCCTAGCGTGACTTAATTTAACATCAATTTTTGAAAATAAATTATTATCATACAGTATTTGATGATGAGAAATGAACACACTATGGCTGGTTTAGCAAATGGTACCACTAACTACTAAACAGACGGTTTATTTTACCACACATTTTTTTCACACTGGCAGAGTTACGTTCTCTAGTAAATGTCAGAAAGAAAGTAACGGAAAAAGTATGAGTATGATAAAGCATCATCAATGTCAATGTAACACAACGGTAACAACTGAAACTTTCTACTTACATCAAAAACCATCAATGAGTAAATAATTATTTTCGAAGAACATATAATTTGATGGATAATGTATTCAAGGCAATATTGTATGGGGAAAATTTACATTATAATAGGCAATACATCATGGCGAGACTTTGAGTGACGGATGTGTGGAAATGCGGCTGGTAAAAAGTATTATTACACGAATCCTAAGATATTAGTTCGAGTCTAAGAACGAAAGTAATTTTTTTGAGGCACATTTGTAAAGTACAAAGTAAAGTAAAAATAACACGTTTGATTATTTATAAAGCACTTGTGATTCCTCTGTCGTTGCAAGTGTCCATGGGCGGCGGTAATCGCTTACCATCAGGTGATACGTCCTCGTTTGACCGCCTAGCACATAAAAAAATATAGTGGCATTAAGTCCGCTTCATAAAAATTGTAATCTAGGACATATATATAAATAATTAAAAATAAGTTTATGAAAGTAGACAAAATGTTAAATATCCATTGAATACAATATTGTTCCCTCCTGTTTAATCGTATTCAATCCGTATCAGACCCGAAAATATTTATGTAAATGTCTGAGACATAAGATGGCATTGAACATCGGACTTCCAGAAGCCGCTGATGTGTTCCTGGTGTTCCTCTCGACTGCCGAGGTGAGACGACGCGGGGTTTATTGGGTAGACCAGTTCCCACACACAGCCTTCAATTGCGAGCGCCTCGTTAGTCTCCTGGTTGGCGTGTGCGACTAGTGATTATGAGGTCTCGGGTTCGATTCGCGGGTCGGACCAAATGTTTGTATGATCTACAAATAGAGTTTGAGTCTTTTCTATGTATAATACGAGTATGTATGTATTTACAAAAAAAGTATATTTGTATTTGTATCTGTTGTCTAGTACCCATAACACAAGCTCTGTTCAGCTTGCGACTAGATGGCGTTGTGTGTTAGATGTCCAAAATATGTCCGAAATAAAATTCTACCACAGAGAAGAAAAAGATTGTTCGATTAAAATTATGTGAAATGATATATCATATAATATATCATCGAAATCAACACCCCTTAACAGTCAATAAATAGAGAATAACTACCATTAATACAACTGCTAATAATAATAAAAAAATATAATGTTAGCAACATTCCTATGTATTAACCTTCAACAAGAAATTACTAAATGATGATTTAAACAATTGTTTAACTCAATTAAACTATTTGTAATTCAAGAACACGATAATCGCATTTGTCCTAATTAGATTAATCTTGTTCAATCGTTAGAACATAATTGTATTACTCGTAAGATTAAAGAGTACACATAATTTATAAGATATTCCCAACCATGAATACACGTACTAGCATAGATTGCTTGGAAATGGTAACTAGGCGTAAAACTATTAAGGATTTAACTGAAAATTCGTAACCAGAATATTGTAATTAAAAAAATATTAGGAATAAAGTTTAAGGCAACAAAAAAACGACAAATACAAGTCATCATCATAATCATCTTTTGGTTGGTCATGACCTTGAAAATGGTTCAAAGTCGGGTATGAAACTAGTCAGGTATTACAATAAATATAAACAATTAATTCGATTCAGTGATCTGTTTGCGTAATATTAAACTTCGAGAAGCTATTTTTGTTAGTGGATTATCAAAACTTTTGGGTAAAGAAATGCCTTTTATCAGCTAAAGTGTCGACCCACTTGACTAGTAGGGGAATCTATTTAGCCCTGCCAAATGACTCTACTCTGCCTGATGGAAAGCATGAGCAGAATCCAAGAGTGGTGGTCACCATACTGCGAATGCAGACAATGCAAAAATGCAGCATGGTGACGCACACCATGGCGGGCTAGTGATGCTTCTGCATCATTGGGCCTCCGGTCTCGCACTCACCAACGAAACACGACAGCATGATCGCTGTCATTTTACGCTGATTTACGCTTCTGTGCGAGGGTAGTACCGCCCCGGTCGAACCGGCCCAACCGTGCTGAAATCGGCGTGGCTCTACTACCTTGAAACTTATATATCTATACGTCAAACTTATAACACCCCTCTTTGCGTCCGGGGTTAAAATAGTTCTTTTTAAAAATTGCAAATCTGACCTCTTGATGTCTAGACATTGATGTAATTGTTATGTGTTCAAATCCCATGACAATAAACTACCCTTTTATACCAACGCGAAGACACGGAGCTGTCCAGTGTTTTCAAATTAAAAAGTTATCAAAGAATTTGTGAATTAAAGAAAATAAGTTCTATAGGAAGTGAGAAATAATAAAGACGGTTTGAAATTCGCCACCGAACTTAGTGAAAGTGCTCAAAGGGCAATAATTAGCTTTGTCTAATCCAGGGATTAACTTCCATCTTTCGTCGTAAATCATTTAAGATAAAGGCCTTTGTTATGATTTGTTACTAAGGAGATTATGGATCATGTTTACGTAGGCACTCGGAGTCTGCAGTATGACGAATGAATACTTAAATCATGTAGTAGGATTAGAAAGTTGTGTAATACACTCTCTCTCGATATTCTATAATCCGTACAAGCGATTTTATCATTTCTAAGAAGTCTTTGCCCAGCTGTTGACTATGAAAGGCTGTTATAACCATGATGATTGTGTAGATTCGTATATATATATTCGTATATATATATATTCAAGGTAGTAGAGCCACGCTGATTTCAACACGAACGGGCCGGCTCGACCGGGGCGGTACTACCCTCGCATAGAAAATCAACGTAAAATGACAGCGATCATGCTGTCGTGTTTCATTGGTGAGTGCGAGACCGGAGGCCCAATGATGCGAAAGCATCACTAGCCCGCCATAGTGTGGGTCACCATGCTGCATTCTTGCATTGTCTGCACGAGCAGTATGGTGACCATCACTCTTGGAATCTGCTTATGCTTACCATCAGGCAGAGTAGAGTCATTATGGCAGGGTCAAACATAAAAAAAAAAAAAAAAAAAAAAAATATAAAGTCTTATTTGCACATACATTAGCATAAGA
Source organism: Spilosoma lubricipeda (assembly GCA_905220595.1). Classification (NCBI taxonomy): domain Eukaryota; kingdom Metazoa; phylum Arthropoda; class Insecta; order Lepidoptera; family Erebidae; genus Spilosoma; species Spilosoma lubricipeda. The sequence goes on along the minus strand of HG992294.1, from coordinate 15,307,320 downwards.
AAGTCGGACTGTTCGTTTAAGTTTGCAAGGGACAAACGAGCAGACAATCATTTAATGGTAACTAACTACTGCTGCCCATCAATTGACTGAGTCTGACTTGCCCCCTTCGAGTCCTTTCCTTAGAATCAGGGTCTCCTCCTGTTGGTTTTCTATAACCTCACTTAATCAGTGATGAGCATTGAATTCGAATTGATTCAAAATCTAATTGCATTGCAGTCGAATTGGAAGTAGTTTTACAGCAGGACCCTTCATATGATCTTAGGTTAAAACATTTCAAAAGGTAAAGTACCTATGTGTATTTTTTTCTATAAATAACTAGCTGACCCGTCTGCGTCACCTATTGGTGGATTAATTGGTTAACTATAAAAAGGCTACAGTGAGCTAACCTTCAAAGATAGACATATGCTGTCCTGGACTTTTATTAGAACTTTTATCCGGGAACAATTTTTTCATACATTGTTTTGTTTAGCCTCATATGTTTTTAAATCCAAAAAGTTATTTCTAAGATTACGAAATATAACCTCACAAATTGTACCTCTTTATAATATTTGTATAGATAAAAGGAAGCTTCAGCTACGTGCGGAAAGGTCTTCTAATTTATAAATTAGATTGTGTTACGGTCCACTAACGTAATTATATTTACGACGTGGACTGGACCTCGGCTTTTCCGCTGATGGAAATGAGACTGGCGTTCTTGTTTTGGAATTTACTCATAGTTATTTCAGTGTTTCAGTTTAATACTGGTAGGTAGTGTGATCAAACATCTAGTGCCAAAAGATGAAGTAGTAGGTAAAAATCGTTTTGAATTTAGAAGATGTGCCAGAGACTGTGATTCTTAAAATAAAATAAAGAAAATTTATTGTTGGACAAACTAATTACGTCTTTTTACTTTTTTGACACCTATTACTGCTTTCATGGATTAGTCTAATTAAGGATAATGCATAAACTTGAAGATAAACATCTGCTTGACATGATCTTTTAAATCTTTCCTTTTAATACTACACTTTTTTCCTTATAAGATATCGTCGTATAATCACAATATTATGTATTTTAATGATAAAGTCAAACTCAGTATTTCGACTTATGTTTAAATGTCGCAGCAATAATTATTACTTAGCAGAGAGCTACATCATTGCATTACTGTAGGTTTTGCATTTCCCGTTCTTAATTAAGGGGCCAGCGTTCTGTGGTAGCGTTAGAGCTTGTTTATATGCACCAATGTCGCTAGCGTTAAGGCAAAGTTTACTTATAAGAAAAAATAAATAAATTAATACCATAATTTTTATGGTGTAGGGTGCATAATTTTAAGACGGGATGACCTGATTCTACGCTTCGATGGATCGCACGTATTTCCCTCCCACTATGATCCCGGGTCCTTTAAGCGGGGTGTGGAAAAACATCTTATTAGGCCGCCATAGTGTGGGTAACCGTGCTGCATAATCTTTATTCACAGTGAGGATGGTGACCATCACACCTGGATTCTTCTCATGCTTCCTATCAGGCAGAGTAGAGTCATTTTGGCAGCTAAATCTTAAAAAAGTGACTATCGTTTTCCATTTACACTTGCAAGCCTGCTTCTTTTTTATCTGTACGGAAATCCCCCGGATTAGTATCCGGTGGTTATGTCGATCTTGAACCGACTAAAAACCGCACGCCATCTCTCTAGAAAGGAAATCCTAGTGAGTCCGACGTAGCTGAGTGTTGTGAGTTCAAATCCCACATGGGACAACACTTTTGTGATCCACCAATTGTTTTGAATCTAGATGTTATTTGTGTCCGTCTCATGTACGTTTATAAAGTCAGACACAGAAGGTATTCCTAATGCGGAAGTTTTCTTTAAAAAACCAACCAACTAATAATGGCCCGGGTTCCAAAAACAATATGAACTTTTTTAAGTAGTCAAGTTATAGTTTTAAAACTGTTTTCTTACTATGTCATTCTGGTCTTTCTCTCGTTTTCTATATAAATTCCACGATTACCACGAGTCCGATACCCTTACCAACAACAACAACTTGTACGATACTGTCGAAAAGTAACGTAATTTTTTCTGCTTCAATAAGAATGAGGCGGTACGTTATCTACCTTTTTTATTTGATCTAAGAGTATTGGACAGATATTTAGCGTAATCGACGCATATTTAGAGATACTCACAAAATCGTGGAATTTATACTACATTTACTACTACTACATTTATACTACATTTGTTCTACTAATATACTACATACATTTATATGACATAATAAGAAAACAACAACAAGTTGTACGTTAACGTCGAACAGTAGCGTAGTTTATAGTATAGTTAGTGTGTAACGCGTGTGTTTACTTACTACTAGAAAGCGGTGCATTATCTGCCTTATTTCATTTGATCTGAGCCAATACCGAACAAATGTATTCCTATTTGTTGTTGAAAGAATTCTCTATAAATCAATTTCAATTTAATTGTACAGAGAACCACGTAGTTAGTGCTCAATACACATGTGTATGACAATTGTCCTTCTTCTAGCTAGCTAGCTTCTAGGAATAATTTAGTTTCAAAATGAATTGTCAACCTATGTGGCTTCCATAATTTATTAAACGCATAACTAACACGATGAGAGAAAGGGGTCAAAGAAGTATCACATGTACAGTATGTGTAAGATAACTAAATAAAAAAAAATAAACAAAAATACTCCCATCAATCAACTTACCGCGCCCACTGCTGAACAAAGGTATCCCCCAAGAAGCGTCAATGGTTGACGCTCCTTGGGGGCCTCCGCAGCTGACATCCATCCGCTACCAGCCACTAATATTTGTCATGAACATCTATGGCAATCGTTATTGGGAAGTCAGTGCCCTCAAATATATTGACAGTTAGTTCAGCCTTCGAATTCAGTTCACCCTCAGAGTTGCGATGTCCGATGCCAGTCGCTCTGTGTAAAAACTGATATTCAGGTAAAACCGGTTGAACTAGTAGCCAACCCCAAATCTTGGGAAAAAAAAGCTAGGAAGAAGAAGGTTGAGGAAAACTATTACAAGTAAGAGACATTGATTGTTTAACAATATCTACTTTAAGATAAGCTAATATATACCCTGGACCTAGTTACATACATGTAAAAGTCGTATAAAAGTAATAGTTCAGTGTAGCCCGCTCTGCATTATTCACCACATAATTTAAGACCGTTACTTAACATATAGGAGGTCCTTCGGCAAATGAGCTTGGTTTGCACAACCCTTAGTAATTGGGCATCCTTTGCAAATTGACTAGATTGATGAGATAAGTGAATAGGTGAACTTTGCTTCATATAATATATTACATTTACTTTTTGTTAACATTGCATGAAATGTACACATGACATGTCTATATACTAATATATAAAGCTGAATAGTTTGTTTGAACGCGCTAAGCACAGGAACCGTGGGCCCGATTTAAAAAAATCTTCCAGTGTTGTTCAATCATCACGCTAAGACCAATAGGGGCGGAGCACCAATGAAAACTGTTTCAAAAATGGGGAAAAATTATCACGCTACGGGCAATAGGAGACGTAAACGAGGTTGCGTGGGTCAGCTAGTGTAAATATACAAGGAAAAATTTTAGAGGCCGCCAATACAATTGGAATTCTTGAGCTGTAATTGGGCGTAGATAATTACTTACTAACAGGTGAACAAAGTCACTAATGTTTTCACCTTATTTCTTGTGAGTCATCATCATTATCATCATCAGTCCATCGCAGTCCATTGCTGGACATAGGCTTCTCCAATTTCCCGCCACTTAGTTTGATCCTAGGCTTTCTTGTAAGTATGACGCCTTAATAAAATAGGTACGGTCGAAAAACATTTACATGTTTCCAGTCAAGCAAGTAATAACGCATACAATGATATCGATTTTCACATAAGGTTTCACAAAAGAATAATAGTTTCATCATGCCTGTGGCGACCTCCACATACGGCGCAACAACATAACACACTACAGCGCTATCTACCGAAGATACGAACGTCGAACTACGGTGTAATGAAGGAAACAAACTGAAACTACCAATCCTGAATCGTGCAATAGAAGTTCTCGCGTCGATTAACATATATACAACAGTAACCGTTGGGTAGTGGCTCGCCAGGCACGAGCACCTCGCCTGTTAGGAGGATCCTCGCCGTGCGTTGGAGGGACGTGAGACCCGTTCCTTCTACATGCCTATTTAGTTTAATCAAAATATAGTTTGTTACTCTTCGTTTACTCTATTCTAATGCTTGGTATTTTAAGTTCTAAACTAGTAGCCTTTAATAGTAGCCAGTTTGCTCTCCTTAGAAGGAGGTTTTAGCCTGCTACCACACTGGCCAGTTTTCCATCTCTTTGCTGTTGTCCTACTTAGTTTGGTCCCTTACTCGACTCTGACGATGCCTTTTTCACTTTTCACTGAGTAAGTGTCATTGCCGCAACATACATGATCCTCGTTTAAAAGGCAGGTAACTTAGTTGTAACACTCGACTTGCAAGTGTCAATCAGCGGCGGTTACCACTTACCACCAGGTGACCTAACTGCTCCTTTATCCTTCTATACCATAAAAAAGGTGACTTGACCATACGTAATTAAACAACTACAATTTATGTTTAGATTGGACTCTATAGGTGGAAAAAACTATATTATATTTATATCTCCCTCCCATACATAGTTTTTTCCCCTTTTCAGCAATAGATATTATTTCCCTGATTTCCGTGGGAGAGCTACGCTTCGGCATGAATGAGCCGGCTTGACTAGAGTGATACTACGACCTCACAGAAAACCGGTGGGAAATAGCGCTTGCGCTGTGTTTTATCGAGTGAGTGAGGATACCGGAGGCCGATAACCTACCCCTCCCCCCATCCCTTTCCCCGACAACGCAGCTGTGACGCCAATGGTGTTGCGGGTGTCCATGGGCGGCGGTAATCGCATACCATACATACATACATAGGTGGTACGTCTGCTCATTTGCAATCTATACCATAAAAAAAAGAAAAAGTAATTTAAAAAAAGTTTATAAATGTTTTATATGCATATTATAGCACAGCGAACCCGAGAATTTAAAGAGTTATATGCGAAGCGTTGACATAAATAAATAAATAAATAATAAATAAATATTTCGTACATCTAAACACACAACGCCATCTAGCCCCAAGATAAGCAGAGCTTGTGTTATGGGGTACTAGACAACTGATACAAATACATATATACTTTTTTTTTTGTAAATACATACATTTGTAAATATAGATAGAACACACCCAAACTCCGAAACAAATATTTGTAGATCATACAAACATTTGGTCCGACCCGGGAATCGAACCCGAGACCTCATGATCAGCAGTCGCTCACGCCAACCGCTAGACCAACGAGGCAGTCACATAATATCTAGAAGGCTTAAAATTTAGTATAAATCTACCCCTTAACAAATAGACTGGTGTTCCGTGCAATTAGACGTCTAAATACAGCCGTTGCCAGGATTTATTCACTTCTTTCATTATACTACGGATAAGCCTTATGAGTTTTGGTAGAAAAACTTCTTTGGAGTGTCACTTTACATGTACATCTATACAAATAAATAAAATTGGATTGTCTGTTTGTAATATTAAAATAACTGCTTTTAAATAAATGTATATGTATGTATACACGGTACAGGTACCAAAACAACATTTTATTTTTTTAATTCTGTCTATTTGTCGGTCTGTCTATCTGTCTGTCTGTTTATTCCGGGTAATCTCTGGCACGACTGATGATCTAGGGAGTAACTAAGGCTACTTTTTTTTGATTAGCTTTGTCCCGCAGCGTTACCCGCAGCTGTAGTTGTACTGCGGGTAGCACCGCGCGGCTCAGCTAGTATTTCATAAAAACCGTTGGAACCTTTTCCAGGAATTAGATTAGATATTCAGAACACTTTCGTTGCCACACGTATTTGACGCATCATTTGAACCCTTTACAAGTACATATGCTTTATAGGGTCAAAGTCCGGGCTACGTCCTTGCCACTTTGTACAATTAACATTCACCTCTTGAAGGCACTCACAATCTACCCCGATTTCAATGTTCTCTGGTGTGTCCTGTAATGATTAAACACACCTCTGAGTCCCTTTGATCAATCAAAGCGACACACAGTTTCATTAAATGGTCAACCACTTAATTGAATAACGAAATATTCCAATGTTTATGAAATAAAACCGCATCGAATATTTTCATCGAGATTTTAAATCATTTCATCCCACTGATAAGTTTAATTTCATTAAAGGGGTGATATGGCGGTGTGTTGCGACTACGTGTTGGGGCAAGTTGCATTTTTGAGGACCATTATTAGGTCAAATACGACAATCGATATTTTTCATACAAAAATATTGTAAAAGGATTTTTTCATAAATGCTGAAATTAAGGCTTAGGTGAATGAACTGTAAGTTGTTGGGAAAGGAATATCAGGGAATATTATTATCTATTATATTGTATATATAATGTTTGTTGTCATGATCAATTTTTTTTTAATAGTTTAGTCGAGTGACTGTTTATGTATAAATTTCCATCGGATATCCTTTATATATATTATTATCTCTAATTTCCACTTTTAACCAACTCCAAAAAAGGAGAAAGTTCCCATTTACACTGTATTTTTTTTATGTTTGATAACTCAGAACTTTCAACTGGGTGAACCGATTTTGATGATTATTTTTTTAATTTGAAAGCTGGTGCTTCCTCTGTGGTCCTATTTCAAGTTGGTCCACTTAAGAAGTCAGTTCTTTTGTTAAAATTTAAGTTGATTTTTTTCTTTTCATTTATTGTCTGTTTTATGTTAGTTCATCTCAATCAAGTGAATACCGTACCGTATCAATCAATTCTCAAATGGGTGCCACATAAAACAAAATTTATGAGCTATACACTGACAGATAAAATATACAACCGCGCAATGTTTCAAACGACTTACTATAGTAAAACGTATATCAAGTAAATCCTCCTTTATGACGTATGCTTTACCTTCAAGAATAGGATGACCATGGGTTGTTAAAATGCCAACTTTACTTATTGCGAATATGGGTTATGAATTACTTTGTTGGTAGTTGGAAGTATGGTTGAGTCTAGAACAATCATATTCTGCTTTCTAGCATTTTGTAAATTAATGTCCTCAATCAAAAAATGTAACTGACCTTAACTAAACGGAATTATAAAGAAATTAAGTTACGTAGTACACGAAAACAAAATGGGCATATCGAAATAGTAAATAATTGGGTTATGAAATAATTTATAATTTTCAAGCAGGATACTAAATTTATCAAAACATAACAGACATAAACAGTACTATCTGTTATCTATTGTTTACTATCTAGGCCAATCGCGGACAGCCTGTTACAGTCCGTTGGTAATCATAATTTTTTTTTGTGTGCCATAGCATTTACTCCTTTATCTTTCCCAGGTCATCTACTTTGGGGTTGACAAGAAGGGGAATAGTGCTAAATTTTCTTCTACAGGTTGTTTTTTATGAGGTAGAGCGCAAACAAGCAGACGTATTAGCTGATGGTAAGCGATTACCGCCGCCCATGGACACCTGTAACATCAGAGGCGTCACAAGTGCATTACCGGCCTTTTAAGTAGGAGTATGCTCTTTTCTGAAAGATTTACAGTCTCTAATGCACTTTATAAAATACTTTTTTTTTTTTTTTTTTTTAACGTGTGGAAACCCCCTCGGGCCGTCACCCCGCCGGGGTTTGCGGCGGGGCGGTGTGTCGGAATCGAACCGACTAAAACCACACGGTGTGCCACTCTGCGCTTGAGACGGGAGGGATCCGGGAACTGCTGTTATTAACACATCCGGACCCCTCCCAGCGCCTGCCCGCACTAAAGCGGGCCCGTCTGCTGTTAAAACTCTCAATTTAGGCGACGTACGGCACACGCGTAACGTCGCCCCCTCGCGGGTGACCACTAAAGCGGATGGTGGGGAAAACCCATCCCGACCATCCGCGGCCACACTCAGGGCGGCATGAGGCGCTGGTAGGCGCGCCTCCGCCGCCCGGTTCGCCGGCGGCGGATCGGGTCCGAGTGGATATCATCCTCCCGGGCCTTCTCCGCCGCCTCCTTCTGCGAAATTACGTCTTCGCAGAAGGCTGCGACCGCGGTAAAACTGCTGTCGCTACCGGCCATGCAGCGAATGATGGCCGGTAGCGAGAGATCTCCTCCGATGACTGCAGTGAGGGCCCGGCGCTGCGACGCCCAAGCGGGGCAAATCGCCAGCGTATGCTGGGCCGAGTCCTCACTGCAGTCGCAGTGGTGGCAGGCGGGACTCAATTCCCTCCTGGCGACCGAGTGCAGGTACTTCCCGAAGCAACCGTGCCCGGAAAGCACCTGCGTCAGTCGGAAGGAAAGGGTCCCGTGCTGCCGCCCTGCCCACTCGAGGATGACCGGCTGGAGAGCCTCCACTGCGGCAAAGCCAGCGCGTGGAGTCTCCAGCCGGAACGACCAGCGAGCCATCGTGGCTCGACGGGCGGCTTCACGCCACTCGCGTACCTCTTCGGGCGGAGGGCGAATGCCTCTCTCCGCCCGGAATTCAGCCACCCGTCGATAAACTTCGGCGAGCACTTCCGCCTCCAAATCCCACGGAGGTGTTCCGGCCAAGGCACACGCCGCCTCGGTAGACACCGTGCGGTATCCGCGGATGGCTCTGACCGCCAATACCCTCTGAGGCCGCCAGAGGCGGGCCTTATTGAGGGCAGTCAGAGCCGCCACCCACACCGGTGCCCCATACAGCGCCATCGACCGAACCACCCCCGTGTAGAGGTGTCGCGTTGCGACGCTGGCTCCGCCCAAATTGGGCAAAAGTCGCCCAAGGGCAGAGGCAGCGTCGACCAGCTTCGGACCAAGCTGTCGGAAGTGCTCGTCGAAGAGCCACCTACCGTCGAGGATCAGGCCCAGATACCTCATCTGGGCCCGAACCGGTACGAGGATCGAGTTGACTACTATGGAGGCGCCAGGGGGCGGCCCACGACAGGGCCCATGGAATAACAGGGCCTCCGTCTTGTCCAGGGCCACCCGTAAGCCCAGCGCCTCGATGCGCCCGACCACCAGAGAGACACCCATGGTGGCCAGGCGCGCCGCCTCCTGGAAGTTCGCCCCCCGGGCCGTGACCAATGTGTCATCGGCGTAACAAATTACGCCCAGCCCGGGGGGGAGAGGACCTCGTAGGACCCAGTCGTATCCCACGTTCCACAGGAGTGGTCCAAGGACAGACCCCTGTGGAACGCCGCACGACATGGGTCGCCGTCTCACTTTATAAAATACTAGCTGAACCCCGCGGTGTTACCCGCGGTTATTATTGTACCGCGAGTAGCGCCGCGGGACAAAGTTAGTCTAAAAAAAAGTGGCCTAAGTTACTCCCAGGATCATTACCTACCTGCCAGTGAAAATCCCGTCAAAATCCGTCCAGCCGTTCCAGAGATTACCCGGAACAAACAGATAGACAGACAGACAAAAAAATTTTTAGCGACATTTTTGATATATGTGCCGTGTATACATACATATGCATTAAGTAAAAAGCGGTTATTTTAACATTACAAATAGACACTCTAATTTTATTTATTTGTATAGATTTAACGGGAGTGATCGTGGTAACTTAACTCTTTGAAATACAAATATGTATACTCAAAGTCCGACTAGGGGTATTATAGACTCGACATTACTACCCATCTTACATACTTTAGTTAAAACAAAACCCAGAACACTTTCGAGATTGTACTTTTTTGTACTGTCCCATTACCTGTGCAATTTATGAACACCCTTGTAATAGTGACAGGTTTACAACGCAGACGTGTCTAGACGTTATAAAAATAGTGATAGATTGAATTTATTTGACATTGTGCGACCGGTTTGTAGTTAAAATGATAACAATAGTACCTACCACATTATGGGTGAAGTATTTTATACGGTTCACGTGAAAACATTGTTTCGACGTTTGAAAATATTCATTATTACTATTGCGGTAAGTCTCATAATATAATAGTTAACCTGTTGGTCTATTGGTGACTTTTACCCCTAAATCAGAGGTCATAGTCGTGCACGGTATAAACATTTTGCGATGGGTGCTATTATTAGTTCTTCGTCTGGGTTTATTAATCTATACAAATAAATAAAATTGGAGTGTCGGTTTGTAATATTAAAATAACAGCTTTTTAATCAGTGCATATGCATGTATACATAATACATATACCAAAAATGTAGTTAAAAAAATTTTGTGTGTCTGTCTGTCTGTCTGTCTGTTTGTTTTTTTTTTTTTTTTCTTTTGTTATCCCTAGGGATAACGCATTATTCCCCCGTCCAAGATTACGACAGGACCTTGTTTGCTAGTCATTAATATTTTTTCTTTTGTAAATGTGTCGCGCAACAAGTGCCTCTCATCCGTCTCTTGATTTTAATAAATTCTGCCGTTTATTGTTTGGTTATCCTAGTCTTATTTTTATACAATATTTTCATCTTGTTATTATAAATATACAAGACAAAGTTAAATTTTTTTCCGTGAGATATTATATTCCAATATTTTAACATATGATATTAGTTTCTTGAGCTCTATTTTCTTGTTTACTACTGATTAATTTTAAAATTCAAAAACAAAGAATTTTTACATTCCAAATTTATTTATTATTTAAGTTAGTAATTTATTTATTTAATAGTCATCCAAAAACTTTTTATTTCAAGGTGTAATATTGGCCTCTTTGCTTTTAGTTTACAATAGTGTATTATTTCTAAAATTTACTTTCTATCTTGTCTTCTATTTATGCTATTCGTATTTGGTTTTTCTTTTATTAATACTTTTCTATTTTATTTAATACCTTTTACATAATATTATTATTGTTTTTTCTTTAATGGCTATTGATTGTGGCTTTCCTATCTGTCGAGATCACGGCATCTGTGACTTGTGTATTTTGCTTAGTGTACATGTACAGTGTTTGTGCATGTGTTGTTTATATTGTATTGTCTATGTATCTGTATGTGATGTTCGTATCTGTGTTTGTTTTTTATTGTAAGCATTAATTCTGCCTCTGTTATACAATATAAATATATACTTAAACATATGAAATTAATGTAATTTCGGTCGTGAATTATGTTATGCTGTGTAAAAGACAAGTATTGTGTATTTGTCCAGTGTTTATGTGCATGTCCTGATATTTCCTTATATATCTAATATATACATCCAATATCTGTGTGTGTATGTGTGTGTGTGTGTGTGTGTTTCTGTGTCGTGCATGTATGAGTGAGTGTGTCACGAGTATGCCGTCGTTGATCTCGCCAGATAGTCCCACTTCATCCGAATTGGGCATTCGGTGCTGAAGGCGTTGTGCCCTGTGTTGCTCAGCTTCTCCCCGAGGCAGTTACAGCAGTTCGGCTCTGCACCACTGGCAGCGTCCTGGCATTCGGCCCTTAGGTGGGGCCCGCCACAATGGCTGCACTTGGGTTCCGTAGTGGTGCAGAACTTCCTGCTGTGCCCGTATCCCAGACATAGGGAGCACTGCACTAAGGGTGACTGGTCCGTCACCTTGATCGGTTGTAGATCTACATGCAGTCTCCCCATGTCTAGGGCACGAGACCAAACTGCCGGGGAGACCCTGAGCACCACGTGGCACATGAGAGGATTTCTGGCTCGCCTCCTATAGAGGACGGCCAGCCTATCCTGGTCCGGTGTCAGGTCCCGGAATATATCCCGGTTCCTGCACCGGATGGCCTTCACCAGGTCCTCGTCCGACAAGTTCTTTGGGACGCTGTAAAGTACTAGCAAAGGATCCCTGTTTCTTATCTCCTCCACCACCAGATCCTTGCCTCTCTCTCTTAATCTTTTCTGGGCCTTTTCTCTATCCTCTTCGGTCTTATACCCTATAATTATTTTTCTATATTTCGCCTTTCTAATCCTCTCCACCTTTACCCATCCATCGTCCTCGTCTGCAACTCTTATCAGCCGCTCTATCACCTGCTCCCCGGTGTCCATCTCGTCCTTGGACGTAACGACCACCGAGTGCAAGGTCTTCCTCTCCGGGAGCCGAGATTCAGAGCGGCCTGCCACTACCCCCGCATATGTCGCTGGTTGTGTTTCCTGTCCCTCACTCTCATTTTTATTTTCCAGTCTTTCTTTTATTTCTCCCAAAATTTTGGCGTTCTCTGTCTGTTTGTTCCGGGTAATCTGTGGAACGACTGGTGGCTATTTTTATTATTAGCTATCATTACAAATAATAAAAATTATTATTTCTGGAGGGTTAAGAAAATTCACTAAAACTTTTAAAGCTTGCTACTAGTTCCTGACAGATCTGCTCAGATACTGATCATCGCTCAGCATTTATGATAGCAGCTTCCATCTTCTAGCGTGACTGTTACTATAACAATAATAAATCACTTTTCAATGTCTTAGCCAAACTGAGTTGAACTGTTTCGAACGTTATCCATTCCATATCCTCGGTAAACATTCTCAAGTTAATTAAACCAAACAAATAAAGGACTCTCTGATAACTCGATTAGTGGCTTCTTGATTAAAGCAAGTGGCACTGAGCGACAGTAGCCAAGTTAAATCGGTTATGTTATAGTTTTGGCACGTACAATACAAAATATGGTTGATGTTTAACTTTACTTCATATTGCGCATATTTTATATACAGTAATTATCTCGTTGATAATATAATTGTTGATACACATAGGTGTAAATATAAATTTTTAAGTTTTTGTTCACTATATGTATTGGCATGTATGGCCTTTCCGAGTGACTCTACTCTGCCTGATGGAAAGCGTGAACATAATCCAGTGATGAGTAGTGGTCAGTCATCATACTCATTGCGAATGTAGACATTGTGTGTGTGAAAATGGCCTTCAATGGACACACATAACGTAATAGTCACAAGTTTCATGCCAACCTAACTTTTAAACTTTCGCGTTCCGTGATATATTTACAATTATTTTTACGGGAATTAATCTAACCCTGAACATTTACAACGGGAGCTAGAACATGTTCAGGAGGTACTCAAAGGAAACGGATATCAAGTGAATAGAGGACAGAAGCAACCAAAAATAAGATGCATAGTATCCAGAAGTGAACAGGCAACCCGCTTATGTGCCTTATGTCAAGGGAGTTAAGGATAAGATCGGGTCCGTGTTAAAGAAATACCCAATTCCGACAGTATACACACCAGGCATAAAAGTTCACAACATCGTCGGCACACCGAAGGATACATTGCCACTACAAACTCCGGGTGTTTATAAAATAAACTGCAGCTGCGGAAGTTCTTATATAGGCCAAACGAAGCGGACTATTGCTGAAAGGGTCAAAGAACATATCGCTGCTGTGAAGAACCGACAGACGAGCAAATCAGCGATTGCAGAACATGCACTCGATGTAGGTATCAACCACTGGATTGAATTTCACCGCACGCAAGTCCTCTCCACCGAACGTCACTTTTACTCAAGAGTTGTACGTGAAGCGATTGAAATTAAAAAACATAAAACTTTCAATCGAGAACATGGTTCTAAATTATCAGCAGCGTGGAATCCAGTATTAAAAAACATACCACCTCGCTTTTCTGCGCAGTCGGATAAACACCAGAATAGGAGCACATCGGTTTGCTTACAGAATAGGGACACTGTTAGTGTGGTATGTGACGGTACATGGCGAAACAAATTTATTAAAAATGTCGAAAAAAAAAATGCGGGTGGACGAACAAACTTCTACTTCACGGATTCGACGACAAAGGGCGTGCGCCGCTGAGCCAGTCAGCCTGTGACCACGGCCAGTGCAACCTGGTCGAAACGTCAGGCAAATCAGAGGTGTGTAATACCTTTTAATAAGTGATCGCGTTAATTCCCGTAAAAATAATTGTTAATATATCATGCCAACCTTTTAGAAGATAGATATAAAACTCTTTATTTGTACACCGTTTTACATATTTACAAGAGAGTACTTAAGATGTAATAATATATAATGTTTTGTACAAAGGGCGGCCTTATTGCCTAGAGCAATCTCTTCCAGGCAACCTAAGGATGGATCAAAATGTATAGGAAAGACATATTTTATTAATAATAATCCGTATTAATATTATAAATTAGAAAGTTACTCTGTTTGTTTGTTACGCTTTCACGGTTAAACTGCTGAATCGATTTCAATGAAATTTGACATGGAGATACTTTGATTAAAAAAAATTACTAAAATTTGTAAATAAATATTACGAACATCTAACTTAATGTCGTCTATAGTGCGTCCAATCGTTTATTTAACTTTTGACAGATCACGCACATAAAGTTTTGTAATAATTTTTGATCAATGTACTAGAGGGAATACTGTACTTCATGGACGGGCTCCGCCCACTTAGAGATGTGTCATTCATAATGAATGACCACAGACTATAAAAACGGGTTTGAAATAAATCGATTATCGATTATATTAATAAAACATACAATAACATTATTGTGATTATATTTTATATCAAATCACACGGTCTCTAAACTTGAGTCACTGATATAAGAGGCCCATTATTACAGCTCTCCTTTTCAAAGTATTCACGAAGTTGCAAGACAAACTCTCTTGTTTGTCCTTTGAGCACCTTAATTTTTGACATTTTGACAGTAACGAAGGGAGGGACGATACGCTCAACTCAACCAAACGTGAGAATTCACAAATAAATCAATACGGAGGAATAAAAATACTCAACTCGACGTATGAAAATGTGAATTATGACTAACTACAAAATGTCCGCTACGCGTCCGGTGTTGCGGTTTAATAATCGATAAAATTACGAAATTATCGGTAAAATAATGAGTGTGTTAAATCGATTAAAACTTCTTCATGTACAAAATCGATCGATAAAAGAAATCGAATCGATAACGGGTCAGGGTATCACTATTTGATTAAGTATTAGAGCTGTCAAAAGTTAAATAAATGATTGGATACACTATAGTTTCAAACAAAGCAGGGATTGTACTATAAAAACTACATTGACTGATAGAATACTTATACACTTTGTTGTAAATTCATTTTCACATAACAAAAAAAAACGGGAACACCCAAAAGTCGTGTGGTGTCGTGGGACACCAGATAGGAACGAAGTTCCTTATCACAATATATAATAATATATGCAACTTACAGATGGCGCCATACAACATTTTTAAAATCTTACGCTCTTTTTATTTAACGTTACGGATGCTTTTTGCCGGCTAGATTACTTCTCCGCAACGCCCTATAATAGTACGAGATCCCGCTGCAGGATTGGTGCGCTCATCGACTTTTTGTTTAAAACCAAATTTTTATGTTTATTTATAGTTAAGAGAATATATATTTACTAGGGTGCCTATCAAAATTTGGCCGCCATTATTTTTAATTAAATTATTTGTAATTGATTTTTGGTAAAAAATTTCGTTTATTTATTTTTTAAATAAAATAACGTCTACATCACGGTAATTAATATGAAGATTCTAAAAAATCACGGTTGCCGTTGCGCACCTGGCCGCACCTCTTTGCAGCCAGGTGTAAACAGGTATGATTTCGATAAATTTATACGTTTATAACCTATTTTTATTAATTATATGTCAAATTGAAGCTAATTTTTTTCTATTAATTATCATATAAAGTTGCTTAATTAAATCTGGCCGCAAATAAGGGTTACTGGCTGTTAAAGATAATAAATATTTAAGGTAGAGTGAAAGAGAGTTAGCGCGTAACATCATTTGTCAGACGAGGACAGCGATTGCCGGCTGTGCGACGCTTTTAAGCCATTGCGCATGCGTCGAATGTTAGTGTTCTCAACTGAACAGATGCAGCATTTTTATTCTAACACTAGCTGAAACCCGCGGTGTTACCCGCGGTTATTGTTGTGCCGCGAGTAACGCCGCGGGACAAAGTTAGTCTAAAAAAAGTAGCCTAAGTTACACCCCGGATCATCAGCTACCTGCCAGTGAAAGTCCCGTCAAAATCCGTCCAGCCGTTCCAGAGATTACCCGGAACAAACAGACAGACAGACAGACAGACAAAAATTTTTTTAACTACATTTTTGGTATATGTATCGTGTATACATACATATGCATTGATTAAAAAGCTGTTATTTTAATATTACAAACAGACACTCCAATTTTATTTATTTGTATAGATAAAAACCACGCTGTTTTGTAGTTCGTAATAAACAACGTTTTATATTTACATTGTTATTTTATTTGTGCATCTAAAAATTATTATATTAATTAACGTAAAATAAAATTGATAAAGATGAAGTCGTGTTTTTTGTGTAACGAAAAAAGCAATGTACTCGAGTTTAATAATGTATCATTCCAAAAGTGCTCGCTAATGTTATTGTTTCGTCGTAAAAAAATATAAATATCATGACCTTTTATTTACAATTGACTCTACTAATGATTTTGGATATCATTCAGAGTGTCTAAAAAAAATTGTGGTTCTGAAGCAAAAAGATAAACAAGAATTTGAAGATTTTTGCAAAAACAATTACTTCAAAATTTATTATCATTTTAAAAAACCATTTAAAATCAATAATATCTAATAGAGATATAATATTTAAGTTTGAATCATTCAAATAATTTGTAATTGGATTATTGCTTCATCAAAGTGTTAAAAAAATCACCCTCTAAAAAATAAGGAGTTAGACAAATTGCTAACTAGACCGTCGATATATCAAATCAATATTAATTTTTTGTTGCAATTTTTAAATTTGTCATTTTGAAAAAAATTACATATTTTTTGGAGTATTTATTATAAGTCGTCTCTATTACTCCCCGGTGGTTGAGAACACTAACGTTCGACGCATGCGCAATGGCTTAAAAGCGTCGCACAGCCGGCAATCGCTGTCCTCGTCTGACAAATGATGTTACGCGCTAACTCTCTTTCACTCTACCTTAAATATTTATTATCTTTAACAGCCAGTAACCCTTATTTGCGGCCAGATTTAATTAAGCAACTTTATATGATAATTAATAGAAAAAAATTAGCTTCAATTTGACATATAATTAATAAAAATAGGTTATAAACGTATAAATTTATCGAAATCATACCTGTTTACACCTGGCTGCAAAGAGGTGCGGCCAGGTGCGCAACGGCAACCGTGATTTTTTAGAATCTTCATATTAATTACCGTGATGTAGACGTTATTTTATTTAAAAAATAAATAAACGAAATTTTTTACCAAAAATCAATTACAAATAATTTAATTAAAAATAATGGCGGCCAAATTTTGATAGGCACCCTAGTAAATATATATTCTCTTAACTATAAATAAACATAAAAATTTGGTTTTAAACAAAAAGTCGATGAGCGCACCAATCCTGCAGCGGGATCTTAGACTATAAGGAACTTTCGTACCTAAACTCCGTAACAGACAGTTTGTCGCAGTTGTAGCGTATACGACTGCTGAGCTTGAGGTCTCGGGTTCGATATCGGGTCAGACCAAATGTTTGTGTGATCTGCAAATATTTGTTTCGGGGTTTGGGTGTTTACTATGTCTAATATGTATCTATTTATAAAAAAAAAATATATGTATTTATATCAGTTGTGTACCCATAACACAAGCTCTACTTAGCTTGGGACTAGATGACGTTGTATGTTAGATTTATTTGATCCAAGTCAAGAATCAAATCCTAGACATTAGTGCAGTAGACACATACAGCACCACTGCAACATCGCGGCAGTCAGGTGATATCATAAACTTTTAAATATAATCATAAGCCATTACTTCTTATCAATAACAAATTAACAATTAAGAAATTTCTAGTGGATACAAGCCTCAGAAAAAAATTGATGTCCTGGATGAGGACTATAAATATATCATTCAAAAAGGAAACATGACCTAAATAGTTGGCATGTGTCCAAAACATCGTCAAAAGAAACTTCACCGAATTACATTATATTACTTGCATGCCAAAAAACTAAAGTTTAAACTGTCAGATAACAATTTCTAGTTTAATTTAAAAGAAAGTACAGGAAATGTTCATATCGGGGTTTATGATTATTCTTTCATCGAAAAAATCTTGTCAATTCTGAAAATTTTTCTCTATTGAAGTATGAAAAAAGTTATTTTTTTGTGCTTTGATAGAATTATCCATGGAAGAATAACCAACACTTTTTGTACTATACATTAAAATTACCTGTTATCTGTAATTTTTCCCGGGGGTTAGTTTGATCAAAAAGGCCTCTTCTTTCTTTTTCCTTTCTTAAAGTACAGTGCTATAATGCTATAATTAAAATGCTGAAATACTTTCTAAAGAATCTGTTTGGAAGTTAAAATTGAAAGTTTGAACATTCAATCAAAAGAATAACCTTTTTATCCGACTTAAAAAAGCAGGAAGTTCTCAATTCGACCGTATATATTCATTTTTTTTTATATGTGTTCGCGGATAACTTTGTCGTTTATGAACCGCGTTTGATAACTCTTTTTTTAACGGAAACGAGATATCTGAACGGTGGTACCATGATAAGGACACTAAGATCTATTAATGGTATCTAAGAGAAATCGATCGATTTGAACGTTCTTGAAGTTGTTTATTTTGTTAAATTTTATTGATTGCTTTTATATACTGCTATAGTATTTTAACGTAATGGCTTTGACTAAGTGTCACCCCACTACGGCTAACTCAAAAGAAGGGGTAATAGTTTTGGCCGTCTATGTATGATTGTATATTCCACCGCAGCTCCTAAACTACTGAATCCTCAAATTAATACATTAATTGTGTTTAAACTGCATGCAAAACACTTAATGTTATGATAGCTTTGTTGTTATGATTTGTTTGTGCATGTGTGTAGTAAGATTGTCAGAGTATATTTCATCTTTTGCGAGAAAGTGTATGTAAGGGAGGCCACGCTGCCGTACTAGTTTTTAAGTAGTTTTATAACTGCGAAGTTATTATACTTAATTTTGTTTTATGTGCCTTTTACACTTATTTTATTTTTGTTTTTGATTATTATTTTATACTTGTTTTCTCTTTTTTTTTATAGTGAGCTACCAAAATGACTCTTCCCTGCCTGATGGAAAGCATGAGCAGAATCCAAGAGTGGTGGTCACCATACTCATTGCGAATAAGCACGAAGCAGCATGGTGGGTCACTATGGCTCGTCACGCACTATGGCTATATTTTTCTTGTCATGTAATTCTTATGTATCTATTTTAATTAAAGTGATTCGTTTTATTTACCTATAAATGAGTAAATACTCCTTTACGGTCTGTCTGTGTATCGTATGTAGATAACCTAATGTAAATAGATATCGTATTCACGCTCTCTATCTTTTTTGTAAAAGGCAAAGATTAAATTTTTATTTAAAAGCACTTAAGGACAGTAATCAACTAAAATAAAATTTTCAGCTTAAAATATAACTTTTCACTTTATATTGTTATCTTTAGACAAACGCTGCAAAATTTACGCTTGACTATGAAATTGTAATAAAAGTTGGTAATTTAACTAAGAGCCTCATATAACTTTTAAATTGAATCCTTTGAATACATTTTTACTGAAATTATATTTAGATTTTCAAAATCTGCTATAATTTGTCTATAGTTTTATTACCACATAGTAAGAATTTCATTTATAAACTTGTTTAAAAGTTACTATTTTCGAAAATGTTTTCCTTCGTATCTTTATTTTGCAAGCTTTATTTATAGTCTCTCTTAAATAATAGTTGTTACACCTTATTTTCAGATTATAATTTATGAATTAGATGCTATAATAAAAAAGGATTTCGTACTGCCTTCTATCGATTAGTCCATAGCACTAGAATCCAAGAACAAGTTTACGTTTTTCATTCTTTTAAGCACTACAACGCTACTGAAACTAAATAACTATTGTTTTTTTAGTCTTTAAATAACTGCAAAGTTCCCGCAAAGATCATCCACAAGATGTTTCTTGTTTAGATTTATTGTTATAAACCCTTTTCCCTATAAACAGTGTGGAATTATGGCTGCCCATAAAACACAAACAAGCTTAACAGGAGTGAAATTTAAACAAGAAGATAACACCACATTCTCTCTTTTGATTAAAATCAAATATTTAAACCATAAGACAGATTAAGTATAAACTGATGAAAAAAATATTACCGTTTATTTTGAAATTAAGTTAAGACATACAATACAGAAATAAAAATGCAGATAGGTCCACAATAAAACAACGAAAACAGCTTAACAACTTGAGAAAATAATCACATCATCTAAAATCGTGTCCTGCAATAGCCCTGTCTGTTCAACGTCAAGGAAATTAAGTGGGATCTACTTTGACGAGATTAGCGACGAATTGTGACGAGGGTACCAGATGCACCTGCGCCACCCGACACTCCACAGATGTAGCATCAATGGTAGAGCTACTTGACGGAAATGTGTTAAGATTAAGACTGAGCGGTGATATCGTAAACTTAAGTAGAGAGTATTACACTTTTTTTGCATCTGTATTATTTCATTCCCTAATTATTGTCAGAGACAAAAAACTCTGTTTCAAACTTAGATAGTGGCATTAAATGTGAAAGTTTAGGTAGTAGAGCCACGCTGATTCAAGGTAGTAGAGCCACGCTGATTTCAGCACGAACGGGCCGGCTCGACCGGGGCGGTACTACCCTCGCACAGAAAATCAACGTAAAATGACAGCGATCATGCTGTCGTGTTTCGTTAGTGAGTGCGAGACCGGAGGCCCAATGATGCGAAAGCATCACTAGCCCGCCATGGTGTGGGTCACGATGCTGCATTGTTGCATTGTCTGCGTTCGCAGTATGGTGACCATCACTCTTGGATTCTGCTTATGCTTTCCATCAGGCAGAGTAGAGTCATTATGGCAGGGTCAAACATAAAAAAAAAAAATAAAAAAAAAAAAAGTTTAAGGGTATGCTCTTTACGGTAACATAGATATGCACTTGTATTAGTTTATTTTAGTCGCCTTGAAACTTTCTTGAACATAATGTTAATACTGTTCTTTCTATTTAAGCCAGCTTATGGACAGAGAAAATATTGTCTCTTCCAGCAACTTTTACTTTTTTGTTTTAAAATAAATATTCTTTGATACCGATTTCTTTGATCTTAACATTAGATTGCTGTCTCAAAGTAGAACGTGAGTTTGAAACTAAGCAATACCACGGAACAGTATAATAACCACGCAAAATTAATAACTATTAATAATTATTACTATTATTATTATTATTATTATTAACTACCCACTGAAGACGCATGCAAAATTGATAATTATCACGGGTGTGTGAATGTACCAATAAAATTACATACAATACAGTTTTATTTCCATCTATAATAAGAAATGTTATTCTATTTATAGTATATGTTATTATATTAGCCTTTGGTTAGTCATTGTTGGGTACAAGAATTTTCATGAGAACGCGAAGTAGTACGGTTTCTTGTCATTAGCATTCAGCCGCTTCTCAATGTTTCATGATGTTGTTGTCATAGCTGAAGGCTCTTTAATAGACAGGATTTTACAATCTATGGTTTATTATTTTACATCTTAAGTACAGAAGAAAATCTTTAATATTCTCTCCATTAACAATTGACAAAAGTAATATACAATGTGGTATGTTAAGAAAAAAGTTGACAAAGTTCTATTGTTTTCATTCCTAAAACTTAAACTGAACTGCATTTTCTACAAGAAGTATCATCGACCGAATAATCACAAGCTTGCAGAGATTATTCCTAACAAACAAGTCATGAACTCAAAGGCAATGGCCTGAACTATAGAGGAACAAACAGATAACTTAAAGTTTGAACGAACTCATTTGAGCTATTAATTTTGGTTCTAAATAATTTGAGAAATCTTTCAATAAGCGGCATTTTTCTTTTTGGTAATGAATCAACTACGAAGTTTATTATTTTTTTCAGTAATTCGAAAACCCGTGAAGTATATTGATCTGAATCAGAAAGGAAGATTCCAGATTCGTACTCACCACTTGGTGCACTCACCAAAACCGGTTTGAGCTGGACAAAAGCGGATTATCTGGATAATACTGGATTTTTAATGCCCGACGGCATTGGTGGTATAAAGTAGTAAGTGCTTCATAGCGTTTTTTGAATAAATAACGAAGCGTTTGTTTTAGGGTGTACATTACGGTTTATGTACACAAAACAAGTAGAATCCAATAAATTTTAACGGATCTTTAGCAATTACTAAAGTTTTGAATCGGTTATTTTTCATTTTGTTGAAAACGAAATTCCTTTAAACAAATGCACTTCTGAATATGTCTAAAAAGAAGTAAATTGAAGGGTGTAAGCAAATGCTTACCAGATAATTATGTAGTTACATTAGAAAATCATTTTTACTTGCGTTTTCACTAACTCAACGATTCTAGGAAAACAAATCACCTAAATCGTAAGTTTTGAAGAAATTGTGTTGCTGTTATGAGGAAAATCAAAAATCCAAATATCTTCTTTATTTGTTTGAATAAACTGAAATTGGAAATATACAGTCTACTCAGTAGAAGCACAAATAGGTTATTTTAAAGTAAATTGTAGTTGATAATAAACACTCTACGTAGTTCATCTAGAATAACTACAAACTCGAATAAGTTGTTTTAAAATAAGGACTAACTAATTAAGAACAATGTATTATAAACTAAGAAAAAAACTTTTAAATTTATGTAGTGTTTTGACAGTGGATTCGCCCACGTGTCTGTCAGTTATCGCGGTAAAGTTGCTTCAGGCAAAGTAGAGTAACTTTGGTAGGCCCATTTGTAAAAAGACAGGAAGGAAAAGTATATTTCGAATTAATGAAAAATAAGCATGAATTGAATTTGCACAATGCATTTGCATGTGTTTTTTGATGAAATATTATAACTTTATTAAAACTCTTGTCCAAGTTCTTACAATGTGCACCAATGTTTTGCCCCCGGGGGTATCAATCACAAAGGCTTTTTGCCTTCACGTTCAATTTGCAGCGGACATTTGCACAGCAGAAATTTCGTGTTCGTTTTAGGTTGTTAATGGCACAATGCCAAGCGATTCCAAATGTAGATACTACTTCTACTACAGTGAACGGTAAAGTTATTCTTAATATATGTAACTGCTGACTTCATGTTTTGAAGAAAAAGTATTTTGGCTAGAAGAATGATACAGAAACATCTCTATAGACTGCTGTAGTGTGGGTCACCATACTGCATTGTTGCATTGTTGCATTGTCTGCGTTAGCAATGTATATGGTAACCAGTCTTGGATTCTTTTCATACTATCCATTAGGCAGAGTAGAGTCAATTTAGCAAACTCATACACAAGAAAATTTCTTTACTACACAATGTTCAATGCTATCATAAATTTGATATTAGCACTATTATAGTGTCAGTATGTTATTACTATTGACTTTATTGTATACCTACTTTGATGGTCAGTTTGTGACGGGTCGTTTTGTACTTCTGGGAGGGGTCCGGATGTGTTAATAACAGCAGTTCCCGGATCCCTCCCGTCTCAGGCGCAGAGTGGCACACCGTGTGGTTTTAGTCGGTTCGATACCGACACACCGCCCCGCCGCAAACCTTACTTAATTAGGCTTACGATACTTCTACTATACGTTGCTTCTTAGATACTTCTGTTTTCACAATATTATGTCTATTTTAACCGTAATGTACCAATTACCTTAAAGTCCTGTTTCTATCACGCGATCTTCATACGGTCCTGTTTTCAATTGAATCATTTATCCTAAATGGGTTGCATCTACTTTGAACTTCCTACTGACATGGCATATATACATGAACATACAGGACATCTATCCATGTCATTAGGAAGACGATGCTCCAGAATTTATATTTTCATAAATATATTTGAGTACAAAATCAAAGAGAAACATTCGCATCAGTCACATAACTCGTGCCTCAACAGGACACTCAAAGAAAACATAAATTCAGCTAAAGCACTTCTCTTTCATTTAAGCATTGAATGCATATCTCTGCTGTGCAAGATTGGAACTTCAAGCGATTATTTAAGATAAATTTTAAATTGTTCAAAATTTTTGGATCTGGTTATTAGAACATGATTTTGTTACTTTCACTTAAGTATGACTATTTAATTAGGTTTAGTTCGATGTTACTTTGTTAGTTAAAGTACTTACTTACTACCAGGATATCTGTCTAGTTATTTGGCCCACATCTTAATAAATAACCTACAATTTCCTTTTACCTATCACTTACTGATTAATTCGTAATGAGCTATGAGTTTAATTGCTTAAAATGTATTTTTCATTTATTTATTTATTAAGTGCTAATACTTGATAGATAAATAAAAACGGAGTAGATAATTATTGAAAACTTTGGGAAAAATATAAAATGTATTTGTTTTAATTATTCTAATGTTGCATTAGTATTGAACAGTCGGTATATTTTTTATGCTATCTGAATTGTCTATTCGCAAATGTAATTATCATAAAGTACACACATCTTTCTTGAAAACATTGTACATTAATCCATAATAATATTCTAAATTTGAAAGTGAAGTGTCCTTCACTCTCAACTGATCTGTCCGTATATCTGTCACGCTTTTACTGCAATGCCACCGATCCTATTTAGATGAATTCCAGTGTAAAGATAGACTATTGTAATATGATAACGCAGTTGTACCTTAGAAAAGGACATAGGCTATTTTTTGTCGCTATAACTAACCTACATATACCCGGGGCGGAGCCGCGGGCAAAAATATATTAAACAGCTTTTTCCCTTTTACTATATCATAAGTTAGTTTCATAAAACCTCTCTTACTCTTAAGCTGAATAACCTTGACGTTGAACTTTATTAATATTATTGAAAGAGATTTTTACCCGCTAGCTCCTTTCACTTGGTCGCTACAGATGAAATTTGAAATCTTTCTCACAACGATTGGGGCCGAACGATTGCTTCGTCTGGGCCGCATGTGTTCCCGCTATAAAACACAAAGGCTCTTGTTGTAACTTTATAACGTCTGTATTTTGCATTCACCGCTCGGTGTCAAGTTTTCCCCATTTAAGATTTTCAGTTCACAATTTTATTTCAATGATGAAAGGAATTGCAACTTTAGCCAAAATTATATTTGCCTATTTTTGTAGGATATTTTATTAGTTCCTACTATCCTACTAATATTATAAATACGAAAGTTTGTAAGGATGGATGGATGTTTGGATGTTTGTTACTCTTTCACGCAAAAACTACTGAACGGATTTGGATGAAACTTTACAGTAATATAGCTTATACATCAGAATAACACATAGGCTACTATTTGTCGCGATAACCGACATATACGCGGGCGGAGCCGCGGGCAACAACTACAGTCTGTCATAAGTGAGCCTATATCCTCCTCAAAAATCAAAGTAACTCCATGCCAGATTTCAATGAAATAGCTGTATCGGATTAGCTGTAAAAACAACAGGAAGACACATTGATAGACAGAGTTACTTTCGAATATATAATATTAATATGGATTGAGAGCTATGAATCGTGTTTTTCAAAAGTTTTCATGCTCACTTAGGGCTCCCACACATAACTAAAATGCGATGTGATGCGACGCCTCATGCATCGCAGGAACTTGCGATGCGAAATTGCTACGATACGAATTCGTGCGGCAAAGCGTTGGTTCATGTGACCATACTTTCCACCACAAAGGGATGTCATATTGAGATTTTTGTATGAAATGGATAATGTAAAATAGAATAAAAATAATACATACAAATAATATAAATCATATATGGATACAAATAAATAAGAAACTAGTTTAGTAAATGTTTTAAAAGAAAAAAATGTTTAAAAATATTTTTTTTATATTCTTCAGTATTTGAACTAACTAAATAAAATAACATCCCAGATTCTGCAAATTATGCGAAGCGTATAGTTACCTAGTTAGATAACTTTAAACTACATATATGTATAAAATAATAATACATATTTAGGACATCTAACACACATCGCCATCTAGTAAAAGTAAAGTTAAGAAAAAAAGAAAGAAAGAAATTAGTCCGTTTAGTAAAGTCTCAGAATGGACCAAAAATGTTATCAATTCTTGCAATAGATATTTGCTATGCGTTGCGATGAGTATGCGTTTGTGTGGGCGCCCTTAGTGTCGTGGTTCGATAATTACGGGCTGTATTCGACCGGAATGACACCAAGGTAACGTGTAAATAAAACCAGTGTTAAGTAGTTCTTTCATTGCTTTTCAGCTAGTCAGTGAGATTACCGGTTTAGGTCCTGGTAGCCTCACTTAGCAGTCATCTCTCCTTCAAATTCTAGCCGAAGGGTTTCAAACGGCGGAGCAACTCTTAAGTTGAGATGTTGAGAAAAAATCTAACGCCCTAAAAACAGGCTTTAAGCTAGGTTCTCATTCCACCTATTTCTCACTAAAATCAATGTTATTTTAAAAATCTTTTAAAGAAAAAACTTACAGATAAACCTTCAAAATTTTACCGGCAAATTAAGAAGCCGGAACCAAAAGCATTATTAAATCATTTACGCCCTTCACTCTGCACCTAGTACTCATTAAAATAAATTAACCTACTAATTCAACATAATACTCTTGAGAACCAAATATTTTTCAACGCTAATATAATTTCAAGAAATTTAATACCAGTTAATACTGACATGTTTTATGAGTACCGTAAAAACACCTCGTTGGGTCCTGCGAAGTCGAGGCCAAATGTTTAATTACCCTCAAAAGCTTGTCTGCTAAAATTAACTAGTGAATCAAATTTATTTCTGCAACCATTTGCGGATTTGCTGACTGGTGTATGAGTAGACTAGTTCATAATTAGGAATGAACGATCGGGATTCTCGAGCTTGATAAAACATTCATAAATTATTTGACGTAGCTACGATGCCTTCTCAATCACTACACTAGGCCGACAGGTCAGAAATTATGATTTAGTACCAGTAAAAAGTCTAGAAAGTTCCAAAATAAATCGACATCTGTCGCTAAATTACAATACTTGTAAATATGTTCTATTAAAAACAATCAAATGCTTAACATTCGCAGAAGAAAACAAAACCAACTTGAATTCGGAGCACTTTCTTCAAAGTAGTCTCTTTATAACCCAGTGCAGTCATAACCACAACCGTCTGCCTCTAATTGGTGTTATACCGCGAATTACTAATCTTGAGCCTCATAGCGTTGTTAAAAGTCGGCCTTTTTGCCAGCTCAATGCAATAAAAAAGCCATTGTGTTGTTTCTAATTGTTTTATTTTCTTATCTGGCTTTCGGCCTCGACTTTGGATCGGAGTTAACGTGTTAGGAAGTGGATTAAGGTTTTTATAATTTGGTGTATCTTGCTTATGGTTTTCTAATGTGACATGATACTATTATATTCTAATTTGGCTTATAATTACAATTCATTACTAGCATATTAAGCTTCGAAACCTATAGTTTTTGGACAGAAGCCAATTAGAGTTACGTATGCGACTTGCTCGTGTTACTGCCCACTATCATCTGATTCACACATAAAGGCAATATTTAGCAAAAAAAAACCAACTACTTCCACACAGTCATATGTTTCGAAATTAGGCAGTCTACTTTAATAGTTAGCCTGTTGATAAATCATATTTCTAATTCCGCAAACTCCAAGTCAAAAGGCCACAAGGGATACCCCAGGGCTAGTTGACACTTGTTCCTTATAATTTGCAGTGCAATATTAATAAACGGAGTACGGCACTTACCATCAAAAGATCGATATTCTTGTTTAATCCCTGTGGCATAAAAAAGTAAGAATCGAAACGCACTATCCAATATGTCAGAAATGAAAACATGATACTATTTATAACGAGGAAACATGTCATGTTGTAGGTATGTATGTTATATTATATTTAGAAACAAAAAAGGTTAGCCATCCTTAAAGGTAACTAAACTACTTCCTCATCTCCAAAGTATTTTCCATTTCGAAGAAAGTTATTTTACGACAAAATACTCCGCTTAAAGCCTGTAAGAAATCTTAATTTTAATCAGGAAAAAATAATACGGCCGGAGAGGTATTTTTGCGCAATTACCTTTGTAATTACAGACTTTGTAATTTTCTAGTTATTAAGGTTGTGCCTCTGCCAACCCTCTAATTATGAAGGCAGGTTTATAGTCGTTGCACGTATGTTAGGCAATTCGGCGGCCCTGGATTTTAAACAATTACACAGATGACGTTTTAGTGCGGGGTTTTAGTTTCTGAGATTAGTTTTAAAACGGAAAACTCTAAGCTACATGATGTTTATATCTCTTCTTTGAAGAGAGCTGATAGTTTCAGTGTTATTAGGGCAAATATTTAATGTTTTATTAAAAAGTAAAAGACCAGCTTTTCACTCGAGAAAGCTGCCGAACTATCTATAGTTATGAGTTTGTATGATTCTCTGATAATGTTCAAACGACTTGTATTTGTTTGAATTATCACTGCCACTTAATTTTTTCTTGAAATGTCATTGAAATGTTTGTGGAAGAATAGGTATTATATCTCTCCATTACTAAGAGAGGACCCTGATACTTGGCACGGTGATCATAATAATTCTACGTATAATAATTATTTATTTTTACGGGAATTACCGCGATCACTTATTTAAAGGTATTACGTACCTCTGATTTGCCTGACGTTTCGATCAGGTTGCACAAGCCGTGGTGATAGGCTCATTGACTCAGCCGTGACCGCCCTCCGTCGCGTAAGCTAACCGATGTGTTCCTATTCTGGTATTTATCCGACTGCGCAGAGAAGCGATGTGTGTTTTAACACTGGATTCCACGCTGTAGAAAATTTAAATCTATATTCCTGATTGAAAGTTTTATATTTTTCAATCACTAATAATAATTCAAAAATGCTACGTAGTCCTAAAACAGACTAACTAGTAAACAGAAAGATAGACTAAGAAAGTCTCATAAAGCTTTCGTTAATTTTTTAGAGCTATAGAACCTTAAAAATATAACCAGGAAAACCCTGTGCGCGTTTGGCTATAAAACAAATTCTCTCAAAATTTGCTTATAGTGACGTCACATACTATGTTATGCAAAGTTGATTTAAACTTTGCTCAGAACAGCTTCTAAGCACATCAATACCTATATTGTGATGCAGCTTATTTTTTATAGAATAACCAATGCTACGGTTTGGAATTTATACATACACATAATACAACAACAAATACAAATTATACATAAATGACCTACCTACATTCATAAATGAACCGTGTGTACTGTTCGCCGATGATATTTCTTTGCTTACATCATGTCAGAACAATGACAATCTCAGTAAAAAACTGCTCTCAATATTGAATAAAACAATTAAATGGATGGATGACCATAACCTGGAAATCAACTACAACAAAACAAAACTCATGAAATTTTATCCCTATCAAAAAACTCCTTTAAACATTAACTTTAGTATAAACAACACAACAATCGAAGTCGTTAACGATTTTACTCTGTTAGGGCTCACAATGGATACTCACATTTCCTGGAAGACTCACATCAAACACATTAGGTCTAAAATTTCTAGTTTTAGCTATGCATTATACGAAGTTAAAAAAACTAAAGATATTGAAACTGCACTTACCACGTACTATGCATATGCACATTTATGGCTAAGTTACGGAATCATAATGTGGGGGAACAGCACAGATGCCCCTACACTCTTCATAGCACAAAAGAAATTGATTCGTATTCTATTTAATTTAGAACAAACGGACAGTTGTAAACCTTTTTTTACAAAACATAAGGTACTTACCCTACCGTCTATTTACATTCTTGAAATATGCAAGTTCGTCCGAAAATATATCACTTTTTTCACAACCCGCGGAGACAAAAATACGAACCGATCTCTTAGACACAAGAAAATGTTAATGTTACCCACTTCCCGTATAACGTTACATTCAAGTAGTCCCTATGTGATGTCCATCAAAATATTCAATAAATTACCTGATTCCGTTAAAAATGAAACGAATGAGATACATTTTATACATAGAATTAAACAAATACTTATAAATAAAGCACACATTATTACACAATAAATGAATACATAAATGATAAAAATATATTATATAGTACTTAATATATAATATAATATATAAAATATGCCAAATTATTATTTTAAATTAAATTATTATTGAAATCGTTATTCCATTTTAAAATTCTGAAGTGTTATTTTTCTTTTTTTTTTTGTTTTGATTTGGTTGACTTTAGGTTGTGAATAGTTGATAATTAACAATTTTTCTTATTTTTTATTTTATTTTTTTGTTTGCATGAACTTAATATTGTTGTATTTAGTAATGCTAATAATTAATTGATATTATATGACTTGTGATTTGCTGTGCCCTACAGGGTCCACGATTGTTTCTAGTTTTTAAGCGTGACATGTAAACCATCTAATTATAACATTGTGGAATGCAAATAAATGATATGAATATGATATGAATATGAATATGAATGCTTGAAATTGTTAGAATATGATTTTTTTACTTTGAAGGCCAAATATGAAAGCTCAGACTACCCTCGCGACCCAAATCTGCTCAAATATATTTAATTCTCTGCTTTATAAACTACAATATTCTGTCAGATCAGCATCGACATAAGACAGCTAATTAAACTAACTAATTTGTTACTTCATTCATTATGCTTAAAAACATATAGAACCCAAGTTTTGCGTAAAAATTGTGACATTATACTACAAAGTGTCATAATCATAACGTACATAAACACAAAAAACTACTTCAGTCCACGTGTTTTTCATTATTCCAAACCTCCAATGACCACATTTGTGGTAAATTCCACTTGTGATTACGGAATCTTGGGTCAAATATGCCCTGCATTGTTGGTGAATATTTTTACATACATTTAAGGTTTAATGATTCGTTCAGTGTAAAGGCTCGTTAATGTGAATGAGCAATCTCTTTTAATGTGTTCCTGGCTTTATTTGAAATGTTTTGTTGGCAGTTTTGGCATTAAAGGGCTTACTTTTTTGTTTACATATTTTTTTTTTAAATATTGTTACAAGTTCTAGACACTAACAGAACGAACAAACGAGTTTCTGATAGCAACTGAATATATAAATAATATACGTGTACTTTGCAACATTTTGACTGTCCTCTGGTGTTGCTCCGATCGAGTCGGTTGATATGTTTTCTCAGGATTAAAAATGTATAAATATATCATTTATTGTTCCTCAATGTTATAATACTATTGAGAAATCTATTCATATGTCAAGACGTCCCTAGTAGCACTATCTAAATGAAAGCATTGAACCCTTAAGTTTTGCATACCTTGGTACAATCTAGACGGCCTACCTCACTAATGTGGATGGAGCATGTAATAACATCTTCCGGATCATTTCTCAGTTCAGTGATCAGAGCATGTGGTATGCACATTCTGGATTTCGGAGTGATGGGCGGATCGCCGTGTGGTCAAATTGACCTACGTTTGCATTGATGGGGTTAGCGGAAACATTTGTCGGGCTATAAAAAAAGTATTTTTTTTAGTTTGCTGATTTGAGAAAAAACTTGTAACAGCACATAACGTGTAATAAGTGATGTATTTAGATTAAATTAAACATTGAAATCTGTTAAATAACGGAGTCGCTGTATGACAATACAAAACTATTTATTGTTACAATAATTAACAGTGTCTCTACACTATCGAATTCACAATATTATAAAAATGCATAGTGACAATACATCGACATTCACCATCATCCTAGCCTATAGACATCCTCTGCTGACGATCTGGTAAAGGTTGCGAGAATAGTTGGATGTGGGCATCATAGCCGTCTTCTACTTATGTGAGAACGGTATGCTGCAGAAGGGGACGTGGTAGCGGACGGTAGCTCTCCAATCGTTACCTTAGGGTCGCTACCGTCACATCTTGGGATAACGTGATTGTTGCAAAGGACCTGAGACAGGTGTCACCCTGGAGAGGCCGGGGGGTATCGTTTTAGGCAGGTTCGCTTACTGTGCAGAACGGTGTGAGGCGTGACAGCGTTTTATCCCGGGAGTAACTCTGATTACTCCGGGATGTACCTCAGTCATGGAGTATAGCAGGGGGGACTACAGAAGCCGCCGATACGGTCCTGGAGCTTCTCCTGACTACCAAGGTAGGCTTCCCCCAGGTTTAGTGGGTAGACTGGTCTTCCGGGAGTTCCACAGCCACAGTCCCAAGCCCTTTGTCTCCCCACGGAGGGTATTATGTGAAATGCATTCCCCGCATTAAAAAAACTACTGGTAGTTGTGTGGAGCTTTGTGGGAGGCCTACATTTAGCATCGACAGTGTTAGAAAAAATTTTTTTTTAATAAGTTAAGTCAATTTTCTTTGGTTCCTAACAAATTGATACACGAAAAAAGAACCTGCCATATTACTATTGAAGTGAATTATAAGTATATCGCTTTCTCTTGTATCTGTGACGCAGGCCAATGTCTAGATCGATGTGGTTTCTAATTACGAGCTACGGTTGTCACATTATTGGGAGATACTAGACGTATCGTGTTGGTGTTGCCATTTACTGGACCAGTAATTACTAATGGTTTCTTACCTCTATCTTGAACATATAATTAAATAGTACAGAGATTACTTTTTATGTGAGTGTTATGTTTGTCACTTTATTCCAAACTGGGAAGCCCTTACTATAGTAAACTGGTTAGAATACTTATATGTTCAAAATACATCCATATTTTAAAAAATAAACAAATAGCCGTAGTCACGCGTTTCTATGTAACGTGTGACTACGGCTTTTCAAACTTGTTTTAGCGTCGTTTTTGTTGGGTTTTAGTTTTTACTCTTATTTATTTAACATGTTTTGGTGACGTTATAATATTAATCTATTTGCAAAGTACATTTTAAATACCATAGAAATATCACTATTATCAATTAAATACGGATAAAATCACGAGCAAATGCTAGTAATATTTTTTAAATGTACAAGTAACACCCTTTCCAATGATACCAAACACGATATATTTATTTAATATTTATTTTTTAATACAGAGCTTTACGTCGACTAGAGGGCGCCACATTAGATTCAGTGACACGTCATATAGCCTTAAACCAGCGAACAATCAAGATGCTTCTAATGATACCTTATTTGTCCAGTTCTAGTGAGTAGTTAAGGAGCTATGAGGGAACAAATGAACATACATACATACATACATAGCTTCATAGCCTGTCAAATCATGACCCTCGTTTGGCTTTGCCGTAGTCGGGTAATAACCGCTTTTTACTCAAGGCATATGTATGTAAGCACGGTATATATACCAAAATAACATTTTTTACTCATTTTTGTGTCTGTCTGCGTGTTTGTTCCGGCTAATCTCTGGAACGGCTGAACCGATTTTGATGGTATTTCATTGATAGGTAGCTCATGATATAAGGAGTAACTTATGCTACTTTTTTAGAGTAGCTTCGCCCCGCGGTATTACTCGCGGTACGGCAATAACCGCGGGTAACACCACGCGCGTAGTTAGTGTAGAAAAAAAACTGTAGATAATGAATAGTGAATTAAATGTACAACTGTTCTACTCCTTCGATGACCTAGAGCATCAGAAATAATCAAAACTCAAACGCTCCCCGAGACAAATCCAGCTGTAAACTCCACACTTACTGCAGACAGCCGGCCATGCAATATTTCTTCACAAGTGCTCCGAAGTATTAATTAAGGGTCCAACGGTTATACCAGCTTACACCACAAATTTATTTGACTGCTATTGCTACTGCGGGATACCAAGTGTTAATTAAAAAGCTGGTTTTATGTTTTTATAACGATAACCATGTTGTTTGTGGGTGGTATAAACGTCGTTTGAAGTTCGTGAAGGTAGATTTCCTGGAGGAAAACATCTAATCATTACCTGTGAAGATATACATTCAAGTTACTGTGTAGGCTGTGAATGAATTCATAGTTTTGTTGGCCAAACATTTTTCGTTGTACATTTTCATCTGCAATGCAGGTAATGTTTTCAGTTACCAGTAAAATAAAGACAAAACTAATACTTATAAGTGTAACAGTTTAGTTTTAATTTAATTTAATACTTTATTGTTAATAACATACATTTCTTATAGAGATTGTGCGTTCATAAAAGTGAAAAACTGATATAAAATATTAAAGCCCAACTGAGGCTACCTTTTTATTTAAATACTAGTTGAACCCCGCGGTGTTACCCGCGTTTATTGTCGTACCGCGGGTAACGCTGCGGGATAAAGTTAGTTTAAAAAAAGTAGCCTAAATTACTCCTTAGATCATTAGCTAACACATCATTTAAATGATGTTTTTTGTGGCTTATACAACCATTTTTTATTACTAATAAGATTTATTAGTTGAAACTCTTTTGATTGAAATAAATTACCCTTGCTTTTAAATAACAAAAAGAGAAAACAATATTCCTCTAATATAAATGGAACAAGGAGAAGGAACCAGGGAAGAAGAACACATTAAGGCGCTCGTAGCCCAGTTGCACTCGGTGATTAGAAACAATCACCGAGCGTAAGCAACGACAGGTCAGTTAGTACCTGGATGGGTGACCGCTAGTAGCACTATACCATGAGCTTTTCCATGATTCGGAGGCCACGTTAAGCAGTCGGTGCCGGTTGTTATCGTAGGATAACAGTCGTGAAGCTTAGTGGGAGGCCTTTGGGCGGCTTAAAAGCATCCAACGGCAAGATTACGTACGTAGCCACAAAGTAGTCTTGCCAGTCTCCAACCCGCAGTTAACCAGCATGGAGACGTATAGCTTTAACCCTCTCCAGAGAGGAGACCCGAGTCCAGCAGTGGAAGTTATGGGTTGTTGATGTAAGGAGAAGCTAGTATTTACTTCAACGACAATTCTGTTCTCTCGAGATAAAATGATCTTTACCACAGGAATCCCCTTTACAGTTTTTATCATACCTTTTGTTTATCATAAGAAGAGTTAAGATGCATGCTGCATTGTTGCATTGCCTACATTCTGATTATGCTTTCCATGAGGTAAATTCTCTACTCTACCTGTATTGACTCTTCAATTGGCAGGCTCATTGTGCCAGAAAGTGAAGAGTTAAAAAGTGAAGAGTATCCTATATTATCAATTCGATACACATCGGTAGGATGACATTGTCTAGATCCTGACTGCTTATTCAATCATAAGTTTGTTTCCCACTCAGGATTAATTCATTGTGTGATAAGCACAAATGATTGCCGTTTGCTTGGCATGTTTATTACAGACTGGCTACAGGCTCTGCCAAAGTTTGAGACCTGACTGTGTATACTTTTAGGGCTCCTACACATAACTGCGAAGTTCTTGCGGTGCATTCGATGTTATTAGCCGACTACAGCGAAGTCAAAGAGGGGTATGATTTCGACAGGCTATTTTCATAAGGCACACTAGAAAACGACGTGGTGACGGCTTAAACCACTAGGCCAAGCGTGCAGTTAAGTGCATTCAATAATATTATTTCCATTTCAGAAGTTCATATATATGGCATAAGGTATATTAAATGACTGGTCTATTGTTGATAGAATTAAAGTGTAACGAATCGTAATTGTATTGCGATCATTTACAGAAGAACAAACTTATTACATAATTGATTTTAGAAGTTGTGAGTATTGGGGAAGGTAATAATATATTTTCATCTGCCCCGAGTAGGCGATGACATGCAGACCTTAAATTTGACGAGTAAATTAGTGAAGATGTTTTAATAGTTTGAACAAAAATTTGATAGGAATAATAATATACTAAATTGTGTGTAAAATAATCATTTTTATGCTGTTTGAAATAGATCATTATTATTGTTAATAATGGTAAATATTTGTTTGTTTTACAAATCATTAAATATTTTTTAAGTGGTGATAACACTGAGGTCTCTCAGCACCTTTATTGTGTAACTACGAACAAATGAACAAAGAAATCATATTACAGACATATATAAGAGATTACTTTTAGTGGTAAATTTAAATGTGAGAAATGATGTTTTTTAACATTAGATAATTGAATCAACTTAATATTTGATAAATCTTTTAAAACAAGTTAAGATATACAAATTTACGAAATTAAATTGTTTGGAGTAAGTGATAATTTTTAACTGCAATTTAAATTTACAGTTCTAGTAGTACCAATAATGATATATGGAAAAAAAATACGTGAAACAAGTATAGGTAATATCCTCATAAAATTTTCAAACAACCTTCCTTCCGTTAAGATTAAAGGAAAATTGAAACACGCAAAACTGAAGAAGATGTTGTAAATGTTCTGCCAACTTGTTGGTCGTAAAATTGTTTAATTTATTTAACTGTGTGTATCTCCATACCACTGTCGTAGGATTATTGTTTGTGACGCAGAACCCCGGTATATTATATGGATTTACGGGCTGCGATATTTTTATTGACGGTGTACGGAAATCCGCAACACGGTATGTTTATATTGGATACCTTGACAAATATTTTGATAGGTATGTTTGAGGCAAATATTCGTTTTATTGTTATCCAGATGGATCGAGTATTTGATATGAAATTTATGTAATTTTCAGGATAAGTTAAGAGTTAACTTCGTCTGCATCTCTCTGAAAAAAACTTTCCTCATTTTATAGTTTATTTATTCATATTAGATTTATTTTACATGTTTTCTGCTCAAGAAATTTCTTTAAAAACCCTATGGTACGGTTATGACTTTTTTTATGACATAGGAGGCAAAAGGGTGTATGACATAGACTGCCTCGTTGGTTTAGTACTTAGCATAAGCAACTACCGATGAAGAGGTCTTGGTTTCGATTCTCGGGTCGGACTGCTGTTGGGTTTTTCTGACAAGAAATTCTTAATAGTAACCCGGAGTATGGAAGACGGCGGTATTCCCTGCCCGTACCTAAGAGAGCACACTAAGCCATCGGTCCTGGTTGTCATGAACATCTATGGTAATTGTTATTGGGAATTTTGTGCCCTCAAATATACTAACAACTAGTTCAGTCTTCGAATTCAGTTCACCCTTAGGGTTGCAGAGATTCAATGCCAGTCGCTCCGATGAAAAACTGATATTCAGGTAAAACTGGTCAAATTAGTTGCCGACCCCAATTATTCTTGGGAATAATAAAAGCTAAGAAGACGATGAAGGAGACAAAAGGGTCACCTGAAGGAAAGTAACAACGATTACACATGAACCTGCAACTTAGAAGTCACAAACATGTTGCCGTTGTATGTACATATTCTAATTGTAATTAAAGACAATGTTATAAGAGAACTAACTTTTGAAAATGTAAAAAAAAAAATCGCTATCACCAGCAAGAATCAAGTTTGCACTTGACATAAAATAAAAACAATTTGCCCTTAGATCATTACTTTTAAGATGTCTAGACATTAGGCGGTCCGGGGTAAACAGAACTTTGAAAAACTCATCTAAGTTTTTGTATCTAAAAGTGTTGAGGTCAAGAGTGAAAATACATTTTAATATTGATAAAATCTTTCAACTACAAAGTTTGCCCGAAGCTGTAGTTGTCAAAGGTCGATCCCTTAGTTTAGCTTTGTAGATTAATTTCAAGATACTGTCAAAACCTGTTATTATGCGTTTCTATGACCATGAAGAATCGACTGATATTTATTTTAAATTTATTTACATGACTGATTATTAAATAAATTATAATCAAACTATATAGTAATATATACTAATAACTGCCTCGGTGGCGCAGTGGTAGCTTACGCGACTGCTGTTCTTGAGGTCTCGGGTTCGGTTCCCGGGTCGGATCAAATGTTTGTATGATCTGCAAATATTTGTTTCGGAGTTTGGGTGTTTTCTATGTAGAATATGTATGTATTTACAAAAAAAAAGTATATAAGTATTTATATCAGTTGTCTAGTACCCATAATACAAGGTCTGCTTAGTTTGGGACTAGATGGCGTTGTGTGTTAGATGTCGGAAATATTTATTTATTTATTTATTTATTTAAACTTTAAACCCCTGCTATCTAGCTAGCCATTATTACCTGATATTTATGAGTATTTATGTCAATGCTTAAATAATGATGAATATCTGATAAAATGGTAGTAAATAAATATTAGTGTTTTGTTTTTCTACGTGGCAATGCGACTTGGAGTATCTACAGACCGAGATGAAGGTTGAAGAAACTCAGCCAGGTTTTATTTAAATGTTTTTTTAATTTTATTTAGCAGTCCACAATATTTAAGACACGACACATTAAATTAATAATTTAATAATGTTATGCCAGCAGATTTGTCGGTTAAAAGATGCTACATAAAGTTCCTTGGACTTCAGTTACCACACTTTTTATTCACCTAACTAAATGATTGTGTCAGGTTTTCGAGAGATCAATGAACTGTTTACTATTCACCTACACTGAGAATGCTTCAAGGGGTACGAAATTAAAGAATTACATTTCTTGCATTTCACTTTTCGATTCCATTTTTACATATTCTTGTTTTCGAGATACGCTGAATAACGTATAACATATTTTGATCCTATGACACGCTATCGTCCCTGGGGAATCCAACAAATATTTTGATGCAATGGAAACAAATATCCCAGTACAACGTAAAGTGTTTGAAGCTCAGTTTTCTTATATATTGGATACAAACACAAAAATTTTGCAATATCGGATGCAGTATATCTTTTGGATACTTAGTATTCAATATGGCAGTTAGGATTTGTTCCGAGTGTAGCATTGCTACAGAGGCATATCTGAAAGCTTTGTAATACTAACTTATATCAAAAGTATTCAATATTGGAACGAAGTTACTTATCGCGCATTGTGAAAGGGGGCTAGACGGAAAAAAATCTTACGAAAAGTTGTTACGACTCAAAAATTCTTACGAAAAGTTGTCACGACACTTTTTGCTACAGTAAGCGATTGTAAGCCGTGCGGCGTGCGCATGTTTCTCTGTCTCTTTTTCTCTCTGACAGAAAGCAAGCCAGACATTTACATTTCTATTTCGCATTGAATAGTGTGGTGTCGCGACGATTATTTTTGTTGAGTAAATACAGGTTTTTTGTACGTAATAAATAATAAAAAATAATGTAAATAATGAATCCTGACAGTGAACTTTGTTCCACCCGGGTGTCCCTTGACACCTCTCGAGTTTTTTTATTTATCTTCTTTTCGAATACAATACTTCTTATTTATTTCTTTTTACCGAAAAAATCTAATAAAGTTCAATTAGGAATTGCGGTCACCATGGGGTAACAGATTAAGAATACATTGTGAGTGAAATTCATTAAATGGGTGTCGTAAAATATTATCGTCGCAAATTATACAGGACAATATCAAAGGAAAACTTGAAACGAGGGTTCGACCAGAATAGGTTGGTCAGCGTGGTATAGCAGGCGAAAACATCCTTTCGAAGGAGATTCTTAAGTCCAGGAGTGGTCTATTAAAATATGTTGATATAAATAAATATTTCGGACATCTAAACACACAACGCCATCTAGTCCCAAGATAAGCAGAGCTTGCGTTATGGGGTACTAGATAACTGATACAAATACATATATACTTTTTTTTTTTTTGTAAATACATACATATTATAGATAGAACACACCCAAACTCCGAAACAAATATTTGTAGATCATACAAACATTTGGTCCGACCCGGGAATCGAACCCGAGACCTCATGATCAGCAGTCGCTCACGCCAACCGCGAGACCAACGAGGCAGTCAAAGAGATATGATGTTTGATAATGTGATGCGTTTTGAATATTTTTATTTACTTATTTTTATGAGTTGTGATGATTTCAGACTTTAAAGACCCTATGAATCACTATAAAATTTTGCTTTAAAGTTGTAAGCGATACAAATAGAATTAGTATTACCAAAAGATTTATTGATGTAGAACTTAGACGATCATCTACTAGACAAATAAACATTAAAACTAGTAAAACCACGGATGAAAACTAGTTTTTAATGAAATAAAGTTTGCAATAATAAAACGCATATGGCGCGCTTACTGTAAAAGTTATCTCCCTAACGGTCTTAACTAGACTGACGCCTACTTTAAATTATTTTTACCCAACTACGGCAAAGCCAAAGGAGGGTTATGATTTTGACAGACTACGTATGTATGTTCACTTGTTCCCTCATTACTTATCCCTTAACTACTTATTAGAAATGGATAAATGAGGTATTGTTAGAAGCGCTTTGATCGTCCGCTGGTTTTAAGCTATATGACGTGTCACTGAATCTAATGTGGCGCCCTCTAGCAAACATAAAGTACTATATTAAAAAATAAATTTGAGATAAATATGTCGTGTTTGGTATAATTAGAATATAATATATATTATTAGCGTTTTCTCGTAACTTTTTCCGTATTTATTAGATAATTGTGATATTTCTATGGTACCTATTTTAAATATACTTTGCAAAGAAATTAATAATATAGAGGCAACAAAACTTTTTAAATAAAAGAAGTAAAAACTAAAACCCAACTACGATGCAAAACGACGCTCAAATGTATGAAACAAGTTTCAAAAGCCGTAGTCAAGCGTTGTTAAAGTGTTATGGTACATTTCTACATGTTTCATACATTTTCAGTGACGGTTTTAGTCTTAGTTGGGTTTTAGTTTTTACTTTTTTTATTATATTTATATATGTAACAGCGTAGTTAGCGTTATAATTTTGTTTTATTTTGTGTAAACCATCATTGCTTTTGATTCTTAACAATGTTCGAGAGTTTTTGTAGTTCAATAAATACAACGGAAGTGCGTAACATAAAGCCGTTCTCGCGACAAATTAATACAGATTTCTATTGAGAACAACACTTTATTTTGTATCCTTAGAACTGTGTAATTAAAGAACGGATTTGGTAAAAAAAATATTTGAAAAGTAGTTATATTATACTTCTCGTTTCATCGACTTTAAGTTTGGAATAAAAGTACCTATATACCAGGGCGGGAAATAAAGTAATATACCGTTTACGCCATAATTTGATCTAAGAAATACATATTTTGGACTCACATAAATATGAGTCCAAAATATGCATTTCTAGTTCAAATTATAAATAATTTAATACTTTCTAACACATTTCCGAATGTATAAACACGCCTTCTTTTCTCTCGTTACCCGCTTTCGCTCTCTCTCATTAAAATGGCGGCAACAATTGCAAAAATAATTATTGAACCAACGAGATAACGAGATATACTTATAATCATAATTATGCGTGTGCTGCTTATGGTCCCGCTTTACCTTATAAAATTTCAAAAATCGGAACTGTAGACAGGCTTAGAACCGTGTGCGACCTTTTCAACTTACCCAGCAGTAAGAATCTTCCCAGTCCTCGAACAACGAATAAGACACCTTCGGTTTGTGGAGCAGACACCTTCAATAAAGGTAAACCTTAAGTGATTGTAGTAGGTGCCACGATACTGCATGAATACTACTAGTATTGTTAGCCTTTTCACCAATTTCCTCACTTTTACATACGATACAATCCTTTAGGCCGACTTACAATACAGGCGAGTTAATGACCTATAAAGCCTCCCTGATTCGTTCCCTAATGTGTTTTTAATGGCTTACATTTTGCTATTGAACTGTCATTTAATATGGCTAACAGAATTTACGACGACCAACCAAAGCTTTGTTAATATTTACCCTGAATATTTATGGTACACAGTTCTGGTAATTATTGGGCTTAAAAATTTGTTGGATATTATTTATTGTCGCGTGGAAATGATAACTTGGCTGGGTACAGTCATTGTCAGTTTCTCATTTTCATGGAAACTGTTAGGCAATAAATAGTATCATAAAAAACGTAATAATGAAAGTACATATTATTCTTATTTCTGAAGTAGTACTAAATAACTCAGATCTTGACTTTAGACCATATTTTTTAAATACGAAAAACTTACGTTATTTTTTTATGATACCACTGCCGTTCATTGATAGCTACAATACAATAAAAAAAATTACAAATTCTAGGTGAAAAACAATAGAACAGTTTTGAATTTGTTTTCTTAAATAGGAAAAATCCGCTTGTCCTTAAAATAAGTAAGTTCATAAAATAAGGTTATTAAGGTCGAGATAATCATTAGCAACTATCAGTTATTCTGTGCCATAAGTTCCTCAGAAGAAATAAAAAATTACAATATTGACCTAACTAATCAAAAGATCATCAACTGTATATTATCTGTATGTATAATAAGTATGTATTTACAAAAAAAAAGTATATATGTATTTATATCAGTTGTCTAGTACCCATAACACAAGCTCTGCTTAGCTTGGGACTAGATGGCGTTGTGTGTTAGATGTCCGAAATATTTATTTATCTGTAGAGCTAACATAAAATATTTTATTATTGAACTAGCTGAACCCTGCGTTTGTTGTTGTAATCAAGGGTAAAGTCTAAAGTAACTTAAGTTACTTCTTACATCATCAGCTACCTGCCTGTGAAAATCCCTTTGAAATCGGTACAGCCGTTCCAAAGATTAGCCTTAACAAACAGACAGATAGACAAAAATGTTTATTGGTATATATACTGTGTATACATACATATGCATTTAGTAAAAAGCGGTTATTTTAATGTTACAAACAGACACTTCAATTTTATTTATTTGTATAGAGTATAGATTAATTTAATTGGATTGCGTTAGTTAGCATTAATTCAAAAGCTAGCAAGTTCTTAACGAGATAAGCAAATTATTTATAATAGTCTGATGAACAACAAATTGGTCCATATTGAAAATATTTTAGGATATTATAATTCACAATGAGTTTTGACTTTGACTAAAAAGAAGATGCGCATGTTCGGTACGTTTTACTAAACTAAGTAATATCTCTTTTAATATCTTAAATTTATAAAAATAGTTTCGTATACATAATAACGTCATAAAAACGTGATGACTTAATAAGTTGTAGGTGTCCTCGGACGGTGGTTGTAACTATGTAAAACAACATATCCGAGTTTCTAACTATAAGTCTTCAATATGAAACAATAATAAATGTTAATTTGCAGATGTACCCTGTTTAAAAGAATAGCAACAAATGAAAAACAAGAAAGACCCTCAACCAAAATCTAAAGAGACTCACAATGTTGCAGTCAGAAACTGATACAAATAGCTAAAGCTACATTTTCAGCGA
Source organism: Spilosoma lubricipeda (assembly GCA_905220595.1). NCBI lineage: Eukaryota > Metazoa > Arthropoda > Insecta > Lepidoptera > Erebidae > Spilosoma > Spilosoma lubricipeda. The sequence continues at coordinate 15,264,434 of HG992294.1, read as the reverse complement.
GTAACCTAAGGCTCTTTTTTTTTAAATTATCTTTATGCATAAAATGTAAAATGGCGGACTTAACGCCAAAGGCATTCTCTCCTAGTCTACCGTTGAGTGGTGCGGAAATGAGTGAGAAGGTGCACGACACTTTATTTATAACTATTAGACTATTAGATTAATCCACAGTAAACTGATAATAAACAGAAGAGACATTACTACAAGATACATAAATACATATGCACACATAACTATAATTCGATATACATACACATTTAAATATACTAGAATGAATCAGTCCAGTAACAGTAACTACAGTATCAATTTTTTTACTATAATAACCGATATAGCTGCTGTTAAAATCTTCTTCTACATCTGAGTCTTTTATCTAACTAAATTTGGGGTCGGCTTTAAGTCAACTATAATTTTTACGCTATGCGATCGTCATCACACCCTCCACAAACCAAAAATAATTTCAACAATAAATTAAACACTTAATAAATTTTAAATTTAGTTAACATCAAGATAGTATCAGATTACGTTAGTTTGTACGTACGTATTTAAGTTTACAATGTCTTCGTCTTCCTTTAATAGTTTTCGAAGCAACTTCTGGCCAATATAGTCTTACATATACTTGGCTAAGTAAGTGGAAACGGCGGAGAGTGGTTGCTATCGAACGGGTGTATATAACTGCCGGAACTAATGTTAACTTTGAAACGAACTAAAATTAGTTTTAGGTAAAGACCATTCAAGTAACAACTTTAAAGTTTGTATCTAGATTACCAAAAAAATAATTTGAAGTTTTGAAAAAGAAAAAATAAAACGAAAAAAAGTTACTTTATTTTAACGTGGGAGAGCCACGCTTCGGCATGAATGGGCCGGCTAAAACGGAGTGATACAACGGCCTCATACAAAACCGGTGTGAAATAGCGCACTTGTGACGCGCCTCTTGTGTTGCAGGTGTCTATGGGCGGCGGTAATCGCTTACCGTCAGGATACGTCTGCTGGTTTGTCCTCCTATATCATAAAAAAAGATATTACCATCTATTTAGGCTACCTCCTTATGCTATTAGCCTCGCGCTGTAGTGGTTAATAGTCTCCACTACTAAACCTGAGATTCTACCTAACTTGGGATCAGAAGTCCAGAAGCTTTACAATATTAGTGTGATCACTCAAGTGTTGTATATTACTCTCATATAAGTAAGATTTGAAAAATAACTTCATTTGAATAGTGTCAACTTAGGAAAATTGCATGAGTACAACATAAACGCGTGTTTCGAATGTAAAAATTATGAGAACGTAGAAGTTGTCTCCTCAAATGTAAATTCACCCTAAGATATAAATTACACCTCGGAAGTGGAGGCACAGTCCAGCGGGCGTTGGGAACAGCACTTGAATTACCAGGATAGTTATAAATCTTACGCGTGTTCTGTTACTAAAAGAAATAGAAAGAAAAAGGAATGCACATTCACTCGTTTGTGTGATATAAGTAGTTCTGTTCGAATAATATAAGCCAGAGAGAGCCACGCTTTGGCATGAATGGGCCGGCTCGACCGAAATGATACCCGGCCTCGCAGAAAACCGATCTAAAATTGCGCTTGCGCTGTGTTTCACCGAGTGAGTGAGGATACCAGAGGCCCATATCACATCCCCTCCCCCCATGCCTCTCCCTATCCTCCAAAGGGCGCTAAAGCACTTGTGATACCTCGGATTTTGCGGGTGTCCATGGGCGGCGGTAATCGCTTAACGTCAGATGATACGTCTGCTCGTTTGCCCCTATTTCATGAAAACCAAAAATGTAAATATGATGGCCCTAGATAACTTTTTATTTTTGTAAAATGCGTTTAAGTAAATAATATATCTCAGTGATCCAAATACATACTACATATTTAGGTAGCCTAATAACATGCAATTGTAGAACGTTCAGTTCAGTTCGTTGCAAATATGGTCGTCAAAAAAATAATTACTACGGAAATAATTAATTAGTAAAAATATATACTTAAAGGATATTCTGTACTTTGCTACAAGCTAAAATTGGCAAACAAATCCATACGCATACAATCATTTAAAGCTGCAATCCAATTGTGACTGAAAATCCGCTGCGCTGAACAACGCCGAGTTAGTTCCGCCAAATGATCACACTGATTATATTGGGATTTCAGTACTATTCTGCTATTTTGCTGTCCATCTATATGTTTTGTTTATTTGACCATTTGTCTATCTTTAAAGACTCAAGTGAATAGTTATCAACCTTAAATTATCATTAAACAGTCGATCTGCGTTTAGTATCTTTAAAATCGAGTTCCGGATTCATCACGATCACAGGATTATTTGAGTCTCATAATTTAACATCATCATCATCGGTGTATCGCAGTCCACTGCTGGTAAAAGCCTCTCCAATGCACGCCACTGGGTTCAATTCTCGGTTTTACATGTCGTAATTAAATCAAGTTTATGGTATCCTTACTTTCAATTTCAATGCTTTACGTTAGATTAGTGGTAATTTTTAATAACAAAAAAGCTACAATACCCATATTGTATTACATATATTTTATATATGTATTTTAAAATACGTATTTCGTAAACTACTATATTCCTACGTCATATATTGTTAAATTAATAGAATTTATATATATCTAAGTCTGACCACCTTCGTCAGCATATTTCAGATATTAGTATGTTATCGATCATGTTGTATTTATACATTCTTTATCTCGTCGAAAATAAGACATGATTACATGCATTGTACGATAGATTTTAGTATATATAATGTAGCTGTAAGTTGGTAGAGAGATACACGTTACCATGTAACATTAGAGTATTAAGGAGCCATGGCTCCTGCATAATAAATACTGCTCACATCGTTATTTATTCCGTTGTATTCTTCGTACCTAAAGTTCGCTATATACTACATAATAATGAGGAATTAAAAAGTTTTAAAAAGTAATAATCAAGCAACAACTCATGAGTTTATTATATTTGATCTACACAATTATGTCCTTGTGGAGATGGACTACGTAAGAATACGGAGTGACACCACGCCTGTTCACCCCATGGATGTTGTAAGTACTGACTACGCAGCTACACACCTACGCAGGAGAATAGCACTGCGAAATCTGGTCATGGTCGTAAAGTAGGATAGTACCTTCTAAGGTTATGCCTATGTGCAGATAAAGACTTTTTTTGGGACTAATCCCACCCACACGCCCACCACTGTAACTCCTGTACACCAGGATCAACAGCAGTGACCCACGAACACACCGAGTTATGACATTCGGGAAGTCCCAGAAAAAAAAATACTGTCTTGGAACCCGCAACGAAATTAATCAGAAGAAAAACAGGAGTTGGAAATATAACAGGAGGACTTGGAAATATTGATAAAGACTACTGAAGGTTGGGTTGATAAGGATGACAATTATGTGGGCGCTTTCATGTGTTTTCTTATTTTAAATCATCAATAATCCATAACGTCTCATTGCTGGGCTCGGGTCTTCTCTCAGAAGATGGTTAAGGCCATACATCCCCACGCTGGCCAAGTGCGGGTAGGGGACCGGCAAGATAAGGTGTGGCTACGTAATCTTGCCGTTGGATGTTTTTAAGCCTAAAGGCTGCCAACTAAGCTTCATGACTACGATAACAACCGGGACCGACTACTTAACGTGACATCCGAATCACGGAGCCGCTCATAGTAAACGCGCAACAGCGGTCACCTATCCAGTTACTGACCGCGCCGTCGTTGCTTACCATCGGTGATTGTTTCTACTCACCGAGTGCAGCTGAGCTATTATCTTAAATAGTATCATTACAATACATGCAGTTACGTCTCTATCTTCGAAGAGCCAGACAGAAGTATAAAAGAACCCACATTCAGCACAGACATTAAAAATGAGATTCACTTACGTGACACGAGGCAAGTCCGTTGACTCAACTTAGTACTTTAGATTTTTGTTATACCTTATTTAGATTTCTGTGGGTATAATACCTATCAAAATTTCTATTATAAAAAAGGCTCATACTCATAGCTCCTTAACTACTCTTTACAACTAGACAAATGAGGTATCGTTAGAAGCGTCTTGATTGTCCGCTGTTTACAGGCTATATGACGTGTCAGTGAATCTAATGTGGCGCCCTCTAACCAACGTAAAGTACTGTATTAAAAACTAAAGTTAATAGAAATAGCTGTATTTGGTATCATACGAAAGGGCGTTACTTGCACATTTAAAATATATATATATTATTAGCATTCCTGGTGACTTTGTCCGTATTCATTCGAAAATTGTGATATTTTTATGGTACCTATTTAAAATATACTTTGCAAAAAAATTAGTATTATAGAGGCACCAAAACATTTTAAATAAAAAAAATGTAAAAACTAAAACCCAACTACGACATAAAACGACGTCGTAGTTGGGTTTTAGTTTTTACTTTTTGTTGTATAACGAGACTTCTCAATATATATAAAAATAAATTGCCGTAATGTATGTACGCGCATAACTTCTGATTGGCTGCACTAAATTAAATAATTCTTGTTTTATGTATGAGGACTTTTACCAATAAATTTACTTTATTTAAACCAATGTATTGCGATCGTAAATATTTGAGTGTGCTACAAATTAATATTAAAATTAATTCAATCTCCAAATAAATATACATTATTTTTATCTCTGGTTTATTTTTAAACCGAAATTTGACTTTTCATTTACAATCGGAACCGCATCGAGTAGGACGTAACACGCATTTAATAGCACCCCAGCAGTGGGGATAGCCATCGAATACTCGTTTGGCCACCAAAGCCAAATATAGTGTTGTCGTATTTATGATTTATACGTTTGCGTCTAATGTTTGTTTTGGGTGAATTTCAAGTAGGTGGATTGCATTATTGACTTTTGCTCTCGGCTTCACCAAAATGTTAATCGGTTATCAAGGTAAGAAGTAACCTATATAATTTTTCGAAGAATCAAAATACTTTTATGCTAAATTTCATACAATTGACGTAAATTAAATTTCTAAACTTTTTATATTTATAATATTTACGAAAAGATAAGAACTTACAACTGTAACGCGTAGCTCACCAAAAGGAGTAATTTTGTTGTTCTAATGATTAGTGTCCCCAACTGCTAAGCTATTGTAAATCGGTCGGTCGGGGGTTCGATACCTAGACTGAGACTGAGAGACTGTCCTCCCTTAAATCTATCTAATAATCGTTTTTCCTCATTGCAATCAAATTTGTTACAAAGCGATTTATTATGGAAGTAACTAAATAGATTCTATCAAATAAACTCAGTACAAACTCGATCCTTTAATTAAAACGCGAATTAAAACTTTGGAATATAAATTTATATGAATTCCGTGCGTCATCATCAATATAATTATATTTCGTCCCTCACGAGAGATAAAGGGTAACTCCGTGAAGACAATGAAAAAATTTAATCACCTATAACAGAGATTTCGGCAAAGTTATGACAGATATAACGAGGGATAACATACGCTGCGATTTATCATCACATACATTATTGATATTAAGGAGTAAATAATTTTATAAGCAGAGCGATAAGCGTTGCGAGTGAGCGAGCGATGATCATGACGTGATATGTATAGCTTTTGTAGCGTTATATTAGGAAGCACTTCCAATACGGGATGAAATTTGTGCGATGCACAGAATTCTTGAAGAATAAGGTCTTGCAATAAAGCAATATTTCTTACGCATAAGAATGAAAATGGAATTGTTTTGTTTAATGGGATTATCGTTAATTCTAAGTTTTTTGCTTCGTCCCAATTGCATACATTTCTAAAGATCAAAGGCAGTCAAATAATGCTCTTTAAATACTGATTTCTCTCTCAGACTGTTGTCATATGCTGGAGTTTGAAGACTCGTATAAATGAAGCAAAAACAACATAAAAGAAAATTAAAGAGCGCCAACAATATTATTACTATAAGTTATAGTGTAGTTTAGTAAGTTTATGAATGAGAAAATATGCTTCAGATTATGAATTCGTCTGTTATGAACTTGTTTACGAATTTTATGTTGATTAGCTTTATAATATGCAAATTAAAGTCGTAAAGTTGCTAGTAGATGAAAGTAAAGTATCTTAGATACAAAATAAGTTATATTGCATTGTTTAAGACCTATCTGTATAAAACTCATCATCAAAAAGTACCATCATGTATACAGAGAAATGAAACAAAAAGAAATAAAAATTAAAAACATATTTCTTAGGATGGATATCATAATAATGAAAATATACTCCCAGACAATTTTGGTTAGTCTCTACGAAGAGCGGCTAAATACAAGGTATTGAAGTGCACAAGTGTGTTCGCAGACACCGGTACACTCTCTGTTTCCTCACGCTCATAATCCGAAAGGACGGCTGTCTGATGCGATCGGGATGAGATCAAGCTCAGAACCGATGGCTTTAGGTTCTCTACGGATATAAAAAAAAGATTTGGGGTCCTGGTAAGTTCATTAACTCAGTGAAAAATTTCAAAAGGATTACTTATCACCGGTTTTCTATGCGACCTATTTATCACTTCGATTATGTCGGTCTGCCGAAAAATGTTTTTCTCACAATTATCATGTATGAACCTACAATGTTACAAAAACTATACTATAGATGATATAAATAATAACGTAATATTCCGATATGAAATGGTTCGTTTCACACTAAGTTCACAGTTGAAGTTGTGTATCATCGCGCTCACAAATGACAAAAGTTTTTCACGCAACTCGTTTATGGAGACATTACGACGAATTGGTATTGTTTGTTGGCCAGTAGGGGTAACATAATTCATAGGTGTATATCTTATTGGGTGAAATTGTTTATCGATGTTATTTCTTTTTTTTTTTCTAAAAAAATTATGTGCAAGAGCGGTCTTAATTAGTTTAACTAACTTATTTTCTTTTGAAAAATTATATGTATGTAAAAGTTAACTAGTGAAAAAATATTTACCTATGTCATTTTTTAACCGAATATATTTCACATCAGTATGAAATGTAGGTAGTTAGAAATGCTTACAATACTGAGCGAACATTTTAGGAAACGTACATTAATGAACCACAGCAACTTAAAGCAAAATAATATATGCATATTTTAATTGGAACCCCTTTGACGGTGGAGAAATAGGAAAATTAATATCTATATTTATGTTTTAAGATACATTAAATTAACTAAAGATATAATACAATATATCATTAAAAGCTTTATTGCAATTCTTTCTTTATGAGACCAAAACCACCCACTCAACTATAATACCGTCCACTGTACATTAAATTTTGTCCATTTGTTTTAACTGGCTTAACAGTACCAGTATTGAGTGAGTGTATGGTAAAGATATTCTAGACTAAATATATATTCTAATAATTACCTTAATTTCATTTAGTACTGACATTGGTTTGGTTCAAGGCATGGCGCTTTCATATTAATTATAAAAAATATTTTGACTTACGGCTGCCAATTTTCTTTTTAATCATACTACCAAAATTAAAGTGTATTAAAAAAATTACATCCTTTTATCCGACCCATGTACATTTAGTAGTAAACTCCGCTTAATAAACTTCGAGCTTTTCCCCAACAATTTTTATCTCCATAACCCGCCACAAATACTCTTAACAAAAGCCTTAAAATCTTATATGTACAAGAAATTCCCAACAAGTAGGTAGTGTTCAAGTTAAACGGATATTAGGGAGGTTCACGGTGGACGATTTCAGAGATCGGTAGGATAGTGGATACCGTAGTATGACGTTATGAAGGCTGTACAATCCACCCAGTCCTAAGGTAAGATCCTTTTGCTCATAAAAGCCTATTTTGCGAGAGGAAATTTCGGTACAAAGTTTTGTTGGGACGAAATTGTATTGTGCGAAGAAAATACCATAATACATATTTTTGGTTTGGATATTATTATAAAGGTTAAGCTCTACCGTCTACACTTTCATAATACGAATAGGGGTAAATATATAATATATTTTTACGGCATTTAATAAAGAAAAATTGCAAGTTAATTGAGTTATAGCCCTATAAGAACCAGTTAAGGGTGCTTTTGCTACGTTAGAAATATGCCGACGAATAAATAGAAAAAAAAAAGAGTTATGTGTGAAACGAACAGAAAACAGCTTGACTGGAAATTGTGGTTTAACAGTATGGAAGCTGGGCTTTTCATACTACCTACCGAATACTTTTTTAATAGATATGTCAGACTGATCAGATTAATAATGTATTTACTAAATACAAAAAATTATGAATAAAAAAAAATTATATATGTAATGTAAGTATAATAATTAAATTTAATTTCTAAAGTATCTCTGTCTGTGTATTACGCTTTAATGGCTAAACCTCTAATATTCTTTGGTTCTTGAGAAAGCCGGAACACGTGGGTGAAGTCACAACATAATGTTAGTTAACAATAAGATGCAAAGACCATTATTACAAACTACTTAAAATAGAAATACCTAGTTATGAGAACTGTAAAACTTTTCCAATTTGTTCTATGAGGCCATTTCTACAATACTACGAGTCTCAATAAACAGTGTCTGTAGCTAAAACTAGACCCTCCTAATAAATCTGTGATAGATTAGCGAATATGGCAAAATTTACGATATACGATTACGTGTGTTTAAGTGGTAGCGTATGTGACTGTTATACTGTGTCAGGTTTGATTCCCAGGTCGGATTAAATATTTAGAATGAGCATGTCTTCATTTGAAGAGCTTTTTAAGTTTATTTTCACCATCCCTACAAAATCGATCGTACCCTTTGGAAATGCTGGGACTGACTATTAGGTGAAGTAAAATATACCTGAATCATTTGTTCACATTTTTACTTTAACTTCTTCCGTTGACGTTGCGCTTGGTGAAATAAATTATTATCATTAGTAGAAGGAAAATTAATTAGATTTCTCGTGCGTTTGATGATTGTTCGTTTCGTTTTTTGAGTTTTTCCCTTACGCTGTCCCAGCACGAACTAAAATGTTGTCAACAAGTGTGACGTAATAATGCACAAATGGACGATGTGAACCAAATCGAAAGCTCTTGCGGTGCATTCGTGCGAGCTCGCAGATAGTTACGACGCATTGCGGATTCGCAGTAATGTGTGGGAGCCCTTATAACAACATCTAACACTATGTTGTTTTATGTTTTAGCACATAAATATACACTTGGTAAATCAATTAACTATTCATTAGCTGATTTCTTAGATAAACTTGTTAAGAATACACAATGGTACAAACGTGTTTGTTTTAGTATCCAGTTAAAATATAAGATATACAATATCTGGGGTTAGCGCCTGCCCGAGTAATTCTCTTTAACACTAACGTAAATATAATGTAAGTTCGTTGAACTTCTGACGCTGTGCTTCAGCTATGTGCTTTTCTAGTTACGAACTAGTGTTTTACATTATCATAATTTTATTTAAACAAAGAATATTCTAACTACAGCTCCTAACGTTCAACAAGTAGTATGGACCTCGAGATTACTACAGAGATACGACTATGATGAATAACAGACAGGCCAAGTTGTGTACGACTTTGTCGAAATTTACTTATGTTAAGTTCTCCAAATATCTTCGGAAGATGTAACTAGACTTTTTTGTTCATTTCATTTCATGTTAATACAGACCTGTTTATTGGAATAGAATTTAAGCAACGAGTCTTTTTCTCAAATACGTTTTATGTCACTGTTTGTATGTTCGTTGAAACTGGAAAGTTGTTAGTCTTTAGTTGTCAATAACTATATTGAAGAAAAATGAATCCAACTTATTTGAAAGTATCTGAGAACCTTGGAAATAACGGTACTGTTTTCTTAATGATATCATGAAGCTGTCACGCGTTTAGCCGTTTATATTGTCACACAATGATTAATATTTATTGAGATAGCCAAACTTTGCTATGATAGTTAAATATTTCACGAGATATGGCTATTTAATTTGGCCCCTACCTGTGGCCCTGACAGAAACAGGCCTAAGATATTTTTATACCCTTTTAGAGGTAGCAGATCCTTCCATAAATTAGAGATACTCAAAATGAGGCCAATATTGCTGCTGGTATCATTTTTATTAGTATAAGATGGCTATTGAGTAGAGTCACCTGGTGCTAAGTAACCTCGTGTAACCAACCTCTCACAAGTAACTCGGGTTGGTCCCTAAGTGTATCGGTGACTCGGAGGTGACTCTTGCGTCACAAATGTTTTGCAGTCCTAAGTCGGGCTCGGCTCCGGTAACCTCAATCAAGGATAGAATAGCTCACTGCTGGTCTTATGTGAGTTCTTTGTGTCACCCCGGACGAGCAGGCCGATTCCTGCCGAAGCATGGTTTCCCTATGATAAGATGTGATTTAAAACAATTTTCTTTCTTTCTTTCAAAGGTAGTAGAGCCACGCTGATTTCAGCACGGTGAGGCCGGCTCGACCGGGGCGGTACTACCCTCACAGAAAATCGAAGTTAAATGACAGCGTTTGTGCTATCGTGTTTCGTTGGTGAGTGCGAGACTGAATACCTCTAGATGCAGAAACATCACTAGCACGTCATGGTGTGGGCAGCCAAGCATAGTGACCACCACTATTAAATTCTGCTTATGTTTTCCATCAGGGAGAATAGAGTCATTTTGGCAGGCCATACATAAAAAAAGTGTAGGAAGAGAACTGATGATAGAACATGGAATAACTTTAGTCACTTTTTAATCGATAGAGAAGAAATTTACACAAAGAAAATACTCATTATATTATCATTTATACATTTTGAAATTGCTCAATATTAACCAAAAGCCACACTAAGCATTAATTCTGACTGTCAACAATTAAAATTATCTGCTAAGAGCTAAGCATTACAAAGACAATGAACAATAATATAACACTAAACCCACACAAAATATACGTCGTATTTCTCAGTTTAATTTAAATTAAACAATTGCCAACTAGCATTTAAACTATCTAACGGACAGTCAGTGAAAAGGGTTCAATTATTAACAGAATTGTCCCCTTAATATATGTGAGAATTAGTACTAGCTATATTAATTGCAAACAAGTTTGCGTTAGCTTTATTTTCATAGGATATTAACAGGGGTAGGTTTACGTAAACCGCTAACGTGTTAACGTCTCGTTATTGATTAGGTGCGATTTGAGTTAATCGGGTAGCTTCGTTATTAGTGCTATTCCTTTGTTTTGATATATTATGTTTTTTTGATGTTTTGAGACTGCTAAATTTACAGCTATAGAAAATAACTGTATTTGTTATAGATACACATAATAGCTTATTTTTTACTCGCGGCTCAGTGGTATCCGCGTAGGTTATGTGGGCGGGATTAGTCCCCAAAAAAATATCATAAATCATTACGGGCAGTTGGACTACTAAAATACCGAAAACAGTAGTTCTACAGAATTTAGATAGAAACGTAAGTTGTAAAGGTTTTGAAATGAAATTATTTATTTCACATAAATAGAGTACTTACAGAGTATTTACAGGTGTTTTACTAGGTTTGATGGCAGTCACTCCGCGTAAAAAATCATATATGTATACGCTACTACTTATATAAAAAAATACTACTTTGATATCGATAAAATATTTATGTCTATACAAAACTTTAACCGTTAATACAATCACCTAAGTTCAATCGCATCGAACTTTTCTCCACAAGTAAGTAACGTAGATACTTTTCTAATTCACATTTTGTGTAAGAATGCTTAGGCACTTACTTTCAGTTTGAGTGTGCGACCTCAAACCTTGGACTTATCATTTGAACGGTTCAAACTTTCAAGAGCGTTTCGAAATATTTCTCGAATACTTCACCACAAATTCAACGATCTTTTTGTGGTTCGAAAAGCTATTGCGGAGTTCTGTGAAATCCGTGTTAAGTACTATTTTACTGAGTGGTAATTGTGTACGTCGTTCTGTTTAACTGTGCTATGCAACAGTTGCTTTGTTAAGCTTCTTCTATTGTCGAAATTGAGTACAAACTGTTAAATTAAGTTGATTAAAGTGAACTATAAAAGACTTCATACAGTTTGATACATAATTTATATCATAAATAATGAAAACAGCACTGTGCTATTTTAGCTCCTACTTAGATTAACACATTTAAAGGGATCGAATTTGTAAATCTTAAAATAAAACTACAGAGTTTTGTTAGAAAATGTTATTTTTGTTTGCGATTGCGTTACTTTGTTTGTAATATATTATTGTTGTTTAAACTTTGAGACTGTACACTTTCAGAAATGCATACATTTTCTCATATTTCCAGAACAGTGGGTCTGGAAAATTGTGTATTAAAATATATGAACGTCATTACAGTGAATGTACCATTTTAAAGAGGTTTGTATTCTGTTCAAGTTGTTTTACAATTTCATTTTATGTGTTTAAAATGTTACGCGTGCCCATATGACATAGAAGAAAGGTTAATCAACTTTATTGAGTTAGAAATAGTGAATGTTATTTGCAGTTGATAAAGATTTTTGTTAAACAAAAGTTTTATTAAAAAAAAAACTTTATGAAAAGTATTTTACAGCTAATGATATAACCAGTTTAAGAATGCTTTTGACTATTGAACACCACAAGATAGCTTCTTTCTCGCTCCCTTATTTAAGAATAGTTGTTGCCCGCGGCTCCGCCCGCGTATATGTCGGCTATCGCGGCAAATAGTAGCCTATGTGTTATTCTGATGTATAAGCTATATTACTGTGAAGTTTCATCCAAATCCGTTCAGTAGTTTTTGCGTGAAAGAGTAACAAACATCCAAACATCCATCCATCCTTACAAACTTTCGCATTTATAATATTAGTAGGATTAGTAGGATGTCAGTCTAAGTATTATCTCGGTGAAGAATATTTAAAAACATGTTCTGTATGGACTATAGTTTTTACCAACTGCGTATATAAACGTAGAAATATCGAATCAATGTTTGGGGTCTATTTATTAGTATATTTAAAAGTATGTATAAAGTAGTATATCATAACTTTCACTACTCCAATTTATCTCGTGGGTGTTGTAAAAACGGACTAAGGGCTAAACTAAGTAAACTACGCAGGACATCAGTGTGGAGGTACGGATGGCACGTCCCTTCAACACAAAAAGAGGATCCTCCGACCAGGCGAAGTAATCATGCCACTGCCCAACAGTTGATGTTGTATTTATGCTAATGGGCCCGAGAACTTCTATTGCGCGATGCAGGATTAGTAGTTTCGTCGTATTGTACATTACTCCGTAGTTCAGTGTGTCTTCTGTAGATGGCGCTGTAGTTGTGTGTGCTGTTGCACTGGATATGGAAGTCACCACACTATAAAAACATAGTGTGGGACGCCATACTGCATTATTTGCTTTCGCAGTGAGTATGGTGGCCCCCACTGTTGGATTTTGCTTGAGCTTACCATCAGGCTGAGCAGAGACACTTTGGCAGGTAAATTATAATAAAGAGTATTTAAAAAAAAAAATACTTAATAACCACATCTACTCGTTTCACCATTTGCCACACTCGGTCTTAAAAAAGCAATCCGTATGGCCACCGTGTCATGGTAGGCCAAAATCTATTTCGTAAGAGAAGACTGAGGTCTAGCAGCAGAAGGAAAGGAAGGCTGGCCAGTTTTTAGGTTAATTATTTATTGCTGTTCTCTATATTCGTTGTTTTTACATTCGTTGTACTCCATAAAGAAAGCATTAGCAATAGATGAGTAAAACATTAGAGATTATAATACACCCATTTGTCGTAACACATCGTCACACATAAGTCAATATTGCTTAAGCCTTAACTATTTAATTATAGTAACAAACATAGATCCCCGTGCAATATAGAACAATTTACACACAACGCTCAAGTGATACTATTCCAGATCAAATGCTTTGTTATAGAATTAATCTCACCAATTCGGCGCTCGGTAAAGTTACACTATCGTTCGTGTAAAGTCCCATAAAGTTGTGGTGCAAGGTGTAACATTAGAGCCAAATTGAAATCACAAATATATTTATAGAAAAAAAAATTGGTATAAACTAATAATAATAAAAGTAATTTTCTCCGTTTTTACAATACATTTTATTGGTCGCAGCACGGTGTTAGCCCATAGATTTCGTCCACATATTTTTTTTATTCGAACCCGTACCAGTCTTAGTACCTTAGATTAATAATACATTCACCTAACAAAGACACAAACTCTTTATCTTTATAACATTAGAGATTACGCACACAATCATGGCCTACTAAATTATTAGCACGCCACCGGTGATTTTAAGCAGACAGAAATCTGCTTAGTTCCTTAATATCTTCTTCTCCTAAATCCATGAAGCTACCTACCTGTACTCACCTATAAATATCATACCTTTGTAATTCTCATTAAAGCAATACTCGATTTTATTGTCTGTACAACTGTTCTGTTCTGTCTGTACTAACAGTTCAAACTACTCGTAGTTGTAGTGTTACGGCGCTGTTGCTCGCTTTCCAATCAAATACGTTAAGTACATAAAGATAAATAGGCACTTCTCATTATTAAGTTTTATAAATATTTTACTCTGAATATTATTTATCTGCTTGAATCTAATAAACGTAACCGGTTTTTAATATACACATGGTATTCTAAACTTAGCAATCATAATATACCCCAGAAGTTTAGAAGTCACAATCATTAGACCATTACAGGATTAATGGTAAAAAATGTAAACACGCTAATCTTATAACTTGGACCACAAGTGAAGTTCCCACTTTACCGGCACGGAGTAGAAATTAATTAGAAGAGGTTGGCAAACTTGGCCGTGCCGTCGCTTATTGAGCCGCTGGCAAAAATATGAGGCAGCCGTAACAGTATGGCCTTCCACTTACGCTCCAAGGTATCTATGACAGTACATTCTCACCAACAGTTTAGGTCAAGATGGTGTGAAACGGAATTTAAGGACCAATTTGGTGTAAGTATTGATTTTAGTGTCAATCTTATCTTAGAAAGGAGCCGTTTATTTTTAATCAATTTTGAAATAGAAGAGCTTAACGGTTGCAGTTTTTTTATATTTCTTACAATTTAGACGAATTTAGATAGTCTTGAAATCAAGCTCTCGACATAAGATCTAGCTATTCAGTATCTATATTTAAGAATTAGGTGAACCCCGTGGTGTTACTGGCGGTTATTGTGGTACGAAGGTCGAACCGCCTAGAAGATAGTCTAAAAAAAGTAGCCTAAGTTACTCCCTATATCATCAGCTATAGCCCAGTGAAAGTCCCGTTGCAATGAGTCCAGCAGTTCCAGATTACCCGGAACAAACAGACAGACGGACAGACAAAAATTATAAAAAAAATGCTATTTTGATATATGTATCCTGTATACATATATGCATAGGATAAAAAGCGGTTATTTTAAGATTACAAACAGACACTCCAATTTTATTTATTTGTATAGATTATCCAAATAGCAACAGAAAATCAATACCCTTGTCACCTTATACAATATGTGTACCATTAAAATGACTAATTGGGACCAATGTATCTATTGTTCGTAGACGTAGAGGTAAGATAAAACAATGTTTTGGTACACATTGGCATGACAGGGATTGTCTTGGAGACAACTGTAATACCTTGGCTTGAATATTCAATCAAAGAGAATATTATATCTTAAGCATTAGTTATAACCGTACCCATAAATATATATATATATATATATTTAGCTATGTCAGGGATGGTGACATCTCAGAGGAGAATCTCAATTAAGGTCAAGAAATTGATGAGGTATAAAGTAAGTAAGGCTATTGGTTAAATAAATCAGTTTTACAATTACAATTACAGGACATGTAAGGTAACGGGATTAGTGCAGTATGATCGTAATAATTTTGTACTGTAAATGGTTTTGAGCCTCAATGGATGTTGTTAACTATTTTAAGGTGTCAAAACACCGCCGAAAATTCATTCAAATCATTTAGATGTTCCAATAGTTTGAAGTCGGTTGAAGAGAAAAAAAAAATGTTGGACATCTAACACACAAAGCCATCTAGTCCCAAGCTAAGCAATGCTTGTTTTATAGGTACTAGACAACTGATACAAATACAAATATACTTTTTTTTGTAAATACATACATAATATACTTAGAAAACACCCAAACTCCGAAACAAATATTTGTAGATCATACAAACATTAGGTCCGACCCGGAATCGAACCCGAGACCTCAAGATCAGCAGTCGAACACTGCAACAGCGAGACCAAAATGTCTAAACACAAAGCTTTAAGAACAATAGCTTCAAACCGAATGTAGGTGTAAACGTATACTCCTGGTTACGTTTTAATGAAACACACTCTTGTGTATCTTGTATAATGGTGACACGTGGACTTACTTTTTAAACATAATTATGTTGAAATGTTATTTTACAGGAAATAAGCATACATGTATATACATGCATAACATAATGTTCTTATACAAACCCATCTAATCAGTGTGATATAATTATATTCGCTTTTCTAAGGATAAGCAATGTCTGCTTATATCCTGCAGTGGACTATTATAGATTGATTATCATTTAAACACTTAAAAACAAATATACTATTAATTAATCGAATTCTTTCTTCTTGAAGTGAATGTAAAAAAATAATTATCTCACACAACACAGCAGGGATTTAAGTTTGAAATAAGAATTGGAATTTCAATTTAAATCTCGGTAATTTGTGTTTAAAATGGTGAGTTTTTAAATCTGCTGAGATCGGTCAATGACATCAGATATTTTGCAAAAAGTCAAGTGCCTTGGAAACTGTTAAAAGGATTGCCACAGAGCAGGCCAGGCAAAGTGGGTGTTTGCGCCTATCTCGGAGGAACAGCCGCCATTAACTTATTAGGGAGGGACCAGAGTGACGGACGATTGACGCTTCTTTGGGTGATTTTTAGTATGACACTATTATTGTATGCGAAATCTCGAATGGTTGTTTGTTACTTATTGACTTGAAAACAGTTAAAGGGATCTGGATGAAACTGATGAAAGTTAGTCTATTTATTATTTTTGAGTAGCTTGTGAACAAAGATACTGGAAGAGGTTAATTTTATACACGTGTCTTCAAGCGGTCATAAGGGTTCCACGAATTCTGTGGTGCTACGGAACATTTTTTTATTATTTTAACGAAGTCTCTGTAGAAAGGACTAAGACTATTTGTCGTCCTGTAATGGACTGTCTAAAGCTGTTGTCTGCTTTCTATCTTGTAAATAATCAATTTCAAAAAACAACAAATTTAAATTAAAAAAAAAGTTTTGCTTTAAATGTGTTTATGTTTATATATATACAATATGTGTATGTGTTTATGATAAGGAATATAAAAACCAGCAGTCCGCTCCGCTCCCTACCCATCCCAACCCCTAACCACTGTCACTGGGCGTAACCGCGACGTAATGAACTAATGATGCTGACGCACGACCCATTACGACCCTCTACAGACTTAGTATACTCTATTGTACAACCTGCTCATGATCACAATATACCTACACATTTTGCAAAAACTCTTCATTAATTAATTCAATTTATAACTAATCAGCCTTTAAGATAATAAATAAATAAATATTTCGGACATCTAACACACAACGCCATCTAGTCCCAAACTAAGCAGAGCTTGTATAATGGGTACTAGACAACTGATATGAATACCTATATACTTTTTTTTGTAAATACATACATATTATACATAGAAAACACCCAAAAAATTAATCTTATCCTATATTATGTTGCATTAGCTTTCTTTACAATTATTAAATCAATTACAAAATTAGAACATCACAAATTTGAGTCAAAAGACAGACATTACCAGAGTTCAATCAATTCCCTTCCCTTATCTGAGGGGAGATTAGAGTTAAAGCACACAGTTGTGTCGCTTAAGTTGCATGTTTACTATGGGCAGCTGAGGTTATTTACCTTGTACGTAAGATCTGCTCTTGTATCGTCAATAAGATAAAATTTTACTTGAAAATAATGTACTACAAATTTATTTTTATGAAAAAATATATTAAAAAGAGAAACTCAACAGCTCAAAAACTCAAAAACTCAACACTACAAGATTAAAATACGACAAAAATAAAAATGTTAACGTAATTAAAATATACTCTACTAGCAGACCCACGCAACCTCGTTTTCGTCTCTCCTATTGCCAGAACGTGAAAATTTTCCCCCGTTTTTGAAACATTTTTCATTGGTGCACCGCTCCTATTGGTTTTAGCATGATGATATATAGCCTATAGCCTAATTCGATAAATGTACTCTCTAACACTGAAAGAATTTTTCAAATCGGATCATCGGTTCCTGAGATTAGCACGATCAAACAAACAAACAAACTCTTCAGCTTTATATATTAGTATAGATTTCCCGCGCGATCGAGGTAGGTTGTTTGTTTAGTATAAGTGCATAGAACGAGAATGCAAATATGAAAACAAAACATAAAAGTAACTCTCACGTATCATGTTTCTAGTGCAAGAGATTATCCTGTCAGCCACAGCAACTAACTCCGCTAGGCATCATTATGGTAATTTTATCGGTAAATTTTCGCCCGCATCGTTGAGCTTGCCGTGCCCGTACACACAACTATTTTAAATAGGTAACTTAATACCTAATTGAATAAAACAAAATAAGACACAACACCTTAACATAAAAAGGTTTTAAGATATTTTATTAGCATATATTTTTGGCTTTCTATATGACTGCCCCGTTGGTCTTGCGGTTGGCGTATGCGACTGCTGATAGTGAGGTCTCGGATTCGATTCCCGGGTCGGACCAAATGTTTTGTATGATCTACAAATATTTGTTTCGGAGTTTGAGTGTTTTCTATATATAATGTGTATGTATTTACAAAAAAAAAGTATATATGTATTTGTATCAGTTGTCGAGTACCCATAACACAAGCTCTGCTTAGCTTGGGACTAGATGGCGTTGTGTGTTAGATGTCCGAAATATTTATTTATTTAATTTCTGAATATCTTCATTCAGATAAATACATTTTTACATTCGGGAATAGTGTTAATATTTATTATTAAATTATGGTATTTCTAACACGCCCAAGAATATATTATGTACAAAATTTTATGATAATCGTTTTTTTTCATGGAATAGGGGCAAACAAGCAGACGTATCTATGGTAAGCGATTACCACTTCCCACTCACAAGATGCGTCACAAGTGCGTTGCCGGCCTTTCAAGAAGGAGTGCGCTCTTTCCTTCAAGGTTTGAAGCTCGTCGGTTAAGTAGTTTTCGCGTGAAAGCGTAACAAATAATCTTACATTCACCTTACTAAAATTTAGGATAAGTAAACCTTAAAACTTACCTTACTAACTTAACTTACCTATCACCTTATCCATGAAATCTGATATCTATATTTTTGTTAATTCATGGGATGAAGTAAAATTAACTATCATTTTATCGTTGATTGCAATATTCGAAAATAGAAAAGAGAAATATGAGAATAAAATATGAAAACATAATTAAACATTTAAGAAATTTCGTCGAAATGTTAGCGCTTTGAAGCATATTACGATTACCCTGCCAAATGCTTAATATAAATTCATAACCTCTGTGAATCTCGTGCCAAAACAGTATTAACTTTGAGATATATATATTTGTACTTTGACGTAGCTTTTAATCACATAAATTTTAATTACAATACGGGAAACGCGAGCACGTGCAAATGACAAAGATTTTGGTTTTGCTTCGTGAGTAATGTTACACCAAGTATAAAAGACGTATCTTATCAAATATTTCGTTTTACAAGTCTAATGACTGAATATTCTGTGTATGGCAACATTGTATAAAATTATGTGAGTATGTTTTGTTTTACGTCTTAGCTTTTTTGTTTATTTTACATACTTATATCAAACAGATTAATATTAGAATCGTATGCTTAGAAAACATCGTTGTAAATATCGTTGAAATCCTCTGCTTTTAACTGATTTTGTGTTTTTTGTATGCCATATAATGTTCTCCTAGCCGATTACTGCCATAGTGGCCAGTCTCAACGGAGACCAGCCAACTACGCACTCTCTGTTCCCCCACTCTCATAATCCCATAGGACGATTAACCGATACGATCAGGAAGAGATCAGGCGCAGTAACGACGCTTTACGAGCTCTCCGTGGCACGGGGGTTCGGACCCAACTTCCAAATTCCGAGCTCTTATTATGTATTTCTATTATGAGAAAATCTCATTTGGCCCGACTCGGGTTTTGAACCTGAGACCTCTTGATCAGCAGTCGCATACGTCAACCGCTAAACCAACGAGGCAGGCAGCAATATTCCGTATAGTTGATTACTGGATGATTTAGTTTATCAATTAGACTGTGTAACCGATCGGGACATTTTTTTACTATTTCTTTACGCATATCAATGCATGCAATTTAGTCCGATGGTTTTTCCCTTTCAGTTGGCCAACAAGTTAGCCAACAAATTGGCATTTTTTTGTGTCCGTATACCCATTATCGGATATTAATGCCCATGATAGCTCTCTTAAGGTATATTGAAGAGCTCATTAATCGGGCCATCTTGGAGAAACTGCTGACCATGAAGATTCCCAAGAGTAGGCGTGTGTTGTGGCCATTAAAATAGGTATTAATTTACGTTTAATACTGTAATAACGGTTTTGGTCGAATTAAGTTTTATTAGCTCTTCGATGGTTACAATTTATAGCTGGGTGTAGGATTTTCGCGATAGATGGTGTATGTGGTACTTTTATTGTAATGGCGGTTATTATTTGGAATATTTCGTGATAATAGTTAACGCATTGATGTACAGATATCTGAGTATGAAATAAAATTAAACTATAGATAAATTAAAACTGCGTCTGTTACAGAAAGATGAAACCCCAGAGAGTGAGTTAATGGGCAATTTGTAAGAAGTACTCGTTTTAGTAAAGGGCTCTGAGTTCCTTTAGGTTCAGTTTCTCATTTACTTCTTGTTAGCTGTGTTGAGTCTTTCTTTTTTGTTGTAGCATAAAAATCAACATTTTAGTTAATTTCAATAGCATCAAATTATATTTATTTGAGAACACAATTAGTTTTACCTCTATGAACTCAGGGTCATATACTAAATATGAGAAACCTTACAGAGTGTTACGAAATATATAGTATTTCTATTTTAGATGTCGCTGTACTTAATAGGATATAATTGGAGAAGCCTATGTCTAGCAGTGGGCTGCGATAAGCTGATAATAATGATGATACTTAATAGGAGGATTTTGTTTCGAAATTATATAACACAGTTGAACAGAACAGTTGCTGTTGAGTAACAATAGACACATAGTTTATTCTAACTTTTAAACTTTCACGTTCCATGATATATTAACTATTATTTTTGCCTACATTGTCTTTTTATTGTGCAATTTTAAAGCTTTAACAATCAGCATATCTCTTTAGTTCTTGATTAGTTCTAGAGTATTTTTTCTCTAACCTCTCTACTAAACTCAACGTGGACGATATCATTTAAACATTGATTGTTTATATTGCTTCTTTTACAGTTCAGTTTATATCGCATTTTTAGTGCCTCCACATAAACTCGTCAATCGACATCTGACATCACGATATCGTTGCACTACGAAGTTCTTGAATGCTGTAATTAGTCTCGTTAAGCACAATCTTTTGGTCGGCCATAAATGCGGGCTCAGCCAGTCTAATGTATTCCAGACTACTTTTACTTAAAGAAAATATTTAAGAAAATTAATGGTGCTTTTAGCTTCCATTAAAAGATTAATTATATGGTCTGGCTATCTTTCTGGATTTCTCTTAGTTTAGTCACAATGAAATTTTCTTGTAGTTTTATTCGGGCTATTTGTATTTTGGTGACATTTCTGCTCTATCAAAAACTTTAAAATAGAATTGTCGAATGATTTGGATTTTTCTTGCGATGTTTGACAGTTTATACTCAGTTTTATCCCATGTACCTGATTTTTTTCCATTCAACGTAAAAATAAAGAAGCTTTTTGTTTTACATTCTAGAAATAAACTCACTTGTACCTTGGGATGAAATAATGATTCGGAGTATAACTGTATGCAATAATAGATTAATGTTAAGAAAACTGCAATCATTAGTTTGATGACATAATCAAAAGGACCTACATACAACACGTACAAAAACACATAACGGTTGAGAAGACTAAGTAAATATGTTTTAGATGAAACTTGTTTGTTCATCCTTGTTATTTAGAGGTATTATCTCTTTGGTACGAAGTAGGTCTTTGGAAGATCTCGTGATTAAGTAATATAAGATAAGATAAGAGATTAAGCGTCATTAAAGCGGCCTCGTGGAAGTTAGGTGTACTTAACAGGGTGAGACGGTTCTCCTCGCCCGGGCATCTGTGTCTTCTTTACAAAAACCAGGATCGCTCGTGCGTGGAGTACTGTTCTCATCTATGCGATGGTGCCACACAGTATCTGTTTGACGCTCTCTATCAGTTATCATCTTGCAGCGGAGAGCAGTCCGTATCGTGGGGAGTGTTGTGAAGAGCTCTTCCAACTTGTTTCAGCCTTCTCCCTTCCTCTTTAGGACAACGCTGGTATTCGCAGTCACCTTTTTAAAGTGAACACACATACGCTCTCGAACACATTAGAAACCAGAATATTAGTCAGTCAGCTATTTAATCAGACAGAAGTATAAAATGAAAAATATAGAAATATATAGAATAAGTAGCTTATTAGTGTATTTATTATATACAATAAAACATGTTTAAATATTGGCTGCGGCGTTCCGGTCACCGCTTATAATATTATTAGTCGAACAAAAACATTTTCTCTTTGAGTTTAATATCTGGCAGATAGGTTGAATTTTCCTTAAGGTAATATTTGCATAAAACATTGAATAGACGCCTCTGTTTCATTTATTTTGCATATTTTGTCATAAACAGACCCACTCAGTGGCACTGAAGTAATTTTTTAGATAATATTATAAGGACACCATTTACGAGTTTGCGTTTTCTTGATAACGTTGATTAAGTTACAATGACTTACACACAATGAAAAAAACGATTTGAACGCCATCTAACGCAGACACACTGGACTATGGAGTAACTATTAATCCTGCATCGTGAAATAAAAGTTTTCTCACCGTTTAATAAAACAACATTCACAATTTCAACTGCTGGTCCACGGTCTTCTTCTAGCTAGAAGGACGACGGTACTTTTCCCCTCTTAATTTATTATGAGTAATTGTCATTTGCCTCGCTTCTCAGTAGATTTAATTCTATTTCTACGGACAATTTTGTAAAACTTGCGGGTCAAGAGTACAGAGGAATCTTGCAACAGTACTGAGGAAACCCACTAAGCCAATGACAGTGGCAATGATAGATTTTATTTAATATTAGCTGTTGGCCGCGACTCCGCCCGCGTGTATGTCGGTTATCTCGACAAATAGTAGCCTATATGTTATTCTGATGTTTAATCTATATAACTGCAAAGTTTCATCTAAATCCGTTCTGTAGTATTTTCGTAAAGAAGTAATAAACATACAAATTCAACAAACTTTCGCATTTATATATTAGTGTGATGTGATTTTTTTATTAACAGTATATTACTACTATTTTTAATGAACTGTATTTTATCTTTAACAATATTATATTAGACTCTCTAAATATCTATACATCTATGTATATAGTACAATTTTACGGGTATTAGAAAAATCAATCGCAACGTACTTCATTAAATATTATCAGAAAGGCAACTCAGATTCATTTCTTTCCCCGCGGTTGAGTGACGCAGTGAAGCTGGTTTTTCTGCCTTCTTTCTTCATTAAATAATACGAAAAAATAACAAAATGTGCGTCATCGCATCAATTCCTTTAATATTCGTCTCATTAGCTATAATTCAGTGCGAGGAAGCATTCTTGTTGGAATTTCAGTCATATTTCAGTTTCAAGCGGTCGTTCAGTTTAGACAAGGAAGTAAGTTATAAGCGAAGCTGCATGGCGTTTTAATTTAGAAAGTAAGTATCTTAACATAAAGCACTAAATATATGACATCATATAAATTAAATTTAAAGGTTTTCCAAAATAAAATTTTGTTAGCGTTAATTGACAAAAATATTTAGTATAAAAGAAATATTTACGAAAAAACACAGTTCTTCTACTGTTCATATAATTTCAAATTCAAACAGTTCAGACATTCAGCTCACGTTTGGCATTACTTTGTCAGAAATTTTACTATTTTATTGTCAATATTAATATTTACTTTAAATAATCTTGAATTAATTTCAGAAAAAATACATGTTAAGTATAATTTAAGTACTCTTTAACAATTAATCCAAGTCCAAAGTCAAAGTTCGTACAACGTTTATGAAAATTGCTCTTGGTCCCTCAACTTTAAGACAGCTCGATGTGATTTTAATATTTCGGAGCTTTAATAACAACTGTCGCTTTTAACTTACGCCTCCGTAACTCGTCACGCCCGCCTACTGTTTGAGGAGATAATTTTCTTCTTAATTAACCCTCTTGTGAATGGCGTATTTAATTGGACCATCGCATCGGTACGTGTGAGAGGCCTCCCCGTATAGGACGTATGGGATTTTTAATTGGAAACGCAATGAAGAAAGTTCATTTAACATATACGGGGCTCATACAAAGGGTTTTTATGTTGAAATATTGAAACTAGAATATAGGTGTACTATGATACTCATTTTCCTCACAAAGACTTAATTTGAATTTATCCGCTTCGGTTCCCTAAAGAACTTAGTGTTAAGAGTTTGTAGGCATCGGTGACGTTGGTAAGGGTATTCCCTAGAGTAAAGTGCCAGACGTTGGCCATCGGGATGGTTATAATTAATAACTCTACATAGTCTATTCTGCTGTGTCCTTAAGAAACCGACTGTATGTATGTGTTTGAGTTTTGAAGGTTAATCAATGTAAAATCAACTAAATGTCAGACTCAAGTCAAGTTGATACCTAAACGCACATTAACTTACTGAAGCATGATGAGTCAAGAAGCACTGACACTTTGACAGCTCTGTTTGCTGATCACCGTACCCGTTAGAGTGGTGTCGAATTTTACATCAAAGACTTATGTCAAATTTAAGTTTGACATATCCGATAGCAGTTCAAAGTTTTAATCCGTCTTTTAGGGACCGGAAATAATTTTACTTATTAGAGGTAAATTAAATAAATATTTAAACATTTCACTTGCGTCTTTATACAAAAACATTTTCTTATCCTCCTTTATCCAGACTCTATTGTTTAATGGATAAAAAATAATACTTTCAGTTGCTTAAAAGGATTTTCAACGGTTATTTAAGATAATGTACTTATTATTTGTAGGATTCAAAGAGTGTTTACGAAATGTGTTTTTGACATAATTTTTATAAAAAGATTTCTTACTCACCTTAAGCAGAACGTCAAGATATTATTGCCCGTAAGGTATGGTAGACTGTGAAACCGATTAGTTTTCTTTTCCTCAATCAATATTACTATAACAGTTCACTAGGCAAATTGTAAGTGCAGTGAGCAGTTGATCCGATAAATAAATAGGCCCTTCCCAGTTGGCGTGACAGTACTCGGGCCTCCTCCTTCTTCAGCCAGCCTAGGCCTGTGGCCTACGTATGCATGTAGTGTCTATACCAGAAAAGGATTTCTAAAAATAAATTCCTACCAATCCTTCTTAACAACGTAGTAACATTAGGCAAAACTTCACCCCAGTACAGTCAGTTTTTCCTATATTACAATAACCAAAAATAAAATATCTTGCGATTAATTTATCATTTTTTTATTAAAATGTTATCAAGTATCAATTTTTATATTTATCTATACATTTCAAAGTCTTACTTCATTTCAATATAAAAATTGATCAATACAAAACCAAAACACTACAAAGTTTTGACTGAATACATTCTAAATGCGACATTTAAACCTGCGAATTTCCTCCGTGGAAAAAAAATCGCCATATATTTATCTCCGTCTTTTCACATGCTTTAACACAGCACCTCGTTTAGAACTCGCTGAGTAAATAAATATGTTTGGAGTCGGCGCTAGATCAATGGAGGAAAGCATCCGGAAGGGATGGAGTTCCTCTTTCGATAAAAATAAAGTGTTAAATCTCTTCCGCTTGATTTTTGTACAGGGTGACCATGCTGGATGTATTATTAGATACATGTCTTACGTAGAATATATAATAATAATTATTTTCATTAAACTGTAAAATTACAGAATTGATATTTACAAAAAATCTGTGCTAGAAATTCCAATGAGTGAGATTGCAATATTATTACTGCATTAAAAACTCAAAGTCATCTTGATGAAAAGAAGGACTAGGAGTGCGAACTGCGTAATGAGAACAGTACGTTCTCATCTATGCGATGGTGTCGCACAGTATCTGTCTGACACTCTCGATCGGTTGCAGCGGCGAGCAGTTCGTTTTTTTTTTAAAAGCTGAACATATTTAAATCGCAATTGCCTTAAAAAAAAAAAAATTTCTACACTAAAAACAATAGTGAGATATTCTTTTCAATTAATGCGACGGCTACGAAAATAATAACCATTACTCTTTATTACTATTGACATCAATTGCAGGACTTAATGAAGTCTGGTCACCCTTGAGAACCAACAATGGGAGACATAAATCGGATTAACGCTTTTGAAACTCAGTGCAGAGGCGGTCTTATAAAAAAAGTAAGCAAGTTAACCCCAACACTGTTAATAGAACAGTTGGTTGTAAAGTGAAAAATATAAATTATTTAAGCCTTTTTCGTTTTTATGTATTTTTAATACCACTAAATTAAGATTATGGAAGATTGAGTTAATAGCCTGAAGGGCATCACTACTGCTGCATTACAGGGGTTTATAGATCAGAAGATAAACGACTTCTCCCAGGGGAAGTATTTGAATTCAAAACACTATGTGGTTTTAGGTCACTAGCTGGTAAATTCAGAAGTTCGAATATTTAGTAACTTTTGAAAATGGAAGAAAATGTTATTGTAAGGTGTGTACGTGTGTATTATAGATATTAGTTTTTTGGGAGCATTGGGAAGATATTAAGCAGAAGGAATACTTGATGATAAGTGACTCATCAAAAATCCATAACATCCCACTGCTGGGCTCGAGTCTCCACGCAGGAGAGGGTTAAGGTTAACCCTTCTGCGTCAGGCAGAGTAGAGTCATTTTGACAGGTCATATCATTCCAATTAAAATACCCAGTCAATTACAAAAAACCATTGCTAATATTAATTATGACAAGTGATACCAATTGCAACATTGTTACCGAAACACACTTACTAAATACTTGTTTAATGCTTTATTAAGTTCGATACTACGTTATCTTGCTATTGGATTTTGCCGCCGTTGTTGTTGTAGCGCGCTGCGAGTGTGGGCCAGACGGCACTATCATATTGTTGCGCTCGCGCATACGCGCCGCGCGATAGCCCGTTCATAGTAATAATAGGTCTTTACCTATGAAATTGCCGTTTTGTATGCAATAAGTGAAAGTACTTATTTGCAGCTTGGAGACTGTCTGTTGCGCAGTATGGGGTCGCGCGTTGTCGCTTGTGCGTTGCAAGAGCTGGGGTTGGAAGCTCTCCCTCATCCGCCATACTCACCAGACCTTGCACCTACCGACTATTACTTTTTCCAAAATTTAGACAACTTTTAGTAGGTAAAAAATTCAATTCCCGAGAGGCAGTACAAAATGCCTTTGAAGAGTTTGTTGCCTCCCGTCCAGCTGATTTTTACAAGAAGGGCATCAATAAACTGCCAATGCGTTGGCAAAGATGCGTCGATTGCATGGGTGATTACTTCGAATAACTAATAAAAAAGTTTGAAAAAATAAGTACTTTCACTTATTCTAGCTGCTCTAATAAATTAATTCTCCTATATTGTCAAATATTCTGTCATTCTCATAATACTATCACTCCTTCTATATTCTTTCCTTCAATAAACATTCGTTCCTTCTCTTGTGCACTGTAGACTAATTTATTTCTATACACCTAAATGTTTTTAATTACTACAAAATTAATATCTAAATCTAATTATCTAATTTAAATCGGGCATACGAGTTTTTTCTGACTGCATTCAATTAGACCTTTCGTATGACATTTGAAAAAATAAACAAACAGCAATTTTTCATTATATATTATTACGTGTTAGGGTTCGATGGATTTTAAAAATAAACATTTTGACGTCTAAAAGAGACTTTATTAAAGACACTCTTAAAATCACAATATTACTGCGAAAAACAGTCCTTAATAATCGCAGAGGTCGCTAAATTAATCACTGATTTTTTCTCTAATATTTATCGCACTGTAGCTCAAGCTGTCTGCGAAGCGTCTTTTATTTTCAACGCCACACCAACTAGAAACTTCTAGTCGATACCGTGACAACGTAACACTAGAAAGTACAGCTCGAACATGCCGTATCAGCAAAATATAAATAAGTCAAACGCACGACAATCAATCAATATCCGATTTAATGTAGATTGATGTAAGGTTAATTATTCTGTGCCTCAAGAAATCAAAAAAACTCTCCGGCGTTTGGTTTCGTCTCAAGCTTTGTCCTAGAATATTCTTTCTTCGTAACAGTATAAAACAAAAATAACAGAAAATATAAAGTCGAATGGCGTACAAACTTGTGAAGTTTTAAGCGGGCTACACTCAGTAACTTGTACGCTGTCTTGTAGGTGCACATACCTGGTTGACGCGACATCTGTCTGTGGCATTAAGAACTTTGTCGAAGCTCTTGAAGTCTTGCTTATTTCATTGTACTTACTTTTATTTTTATTTTGGATTGCCATTGACTTCATTAAGTATATTTATTGTTTATTTAACATATCCAATCAGCCCGCCACCTGATTAAACGCGTTTTAGATAGAAGAACTCTTTCAGGTAAATTAATACTTATTTATTTTATTTATCTTAACTTTCTTCCATTTTAGTCCAGTCCCCAACCCGCACTTGGCAAGCATGGGGACGTAAGGCATTAACCTGTGGCGACCTCCACATACAACGCAACAGCGACATGCTACAGCGTCATCGATCGGAATGCACCGAACTACGGTGTGACGTCACGACACGGAGTACACAACAATACCAATCCTGAATCGCGCAATGATATTTCTCGCGCCAATTAAGAGATATACAACTTCCCAACATCAACCGTTGGGCAGTGGCCCGTCAGGCATGATCACCTCGCCTGGTCGGAGGATCCTCCCTTTGTGTTGGAGGGACATGACACTCGTTCCTCCACAAACCCTTGCCTGAGAGGAGACCCGAGCCTAGCAGTGAAACGCTAAGGGTTGTTGATGATACAATGAAATAGAGATTGTAATGGTATGTTTATAATGTATGTATGGTTATTATATAATATATTATGTATGATGGTATGAAGGGTTGTGTATGTATTTTATACATTTATGTGTGTGTAAATATATAATATGGAGATATGTACATAATTAAGTTCTCAATATTCATTAATATAAATATAATTCGTCAAAATTAATTGCAAAGTCAACTGCGACTGTCTCTCCGATACATTTTGATCCATCCTAAATCCTAAGATTGCCTGGAAGTGATTACTTTTGGCAATAAAGCCGCCCTTTGTACATTATGTATTAGTAATATTATAAACTCTCTTAAAAATATGTAAAACGTTGTCCAAATAAAGAGTTTCTATCTATCTATCTATTTGGTAGCAATCAAAACAAGACTTCAACAATAACTTCTTATTTCTTTCTACTTACTTACTTACTCTATTTCACTCTAGGACCATTAAATATGACGATGACTTTATTTGTTCCAGAATAAGAAATATGTGATTTTATATCCAGTTTTCATCCTCAATACGAGTGCAATTCACCTTAAGTGTTCATCTCCAAAGAGTTACAAGTGAGTATTGTAGCCGCACTCTCTGCGATTGACGCTCTGCATCCAGTATTTGCTTTACACTTACATATTTGACGAACTTTGACATATTTTTTGTGTACTCCTTTGTTGACGTTAGTCACGATGTTGGTATTATTAGAGATTATTAATTTATAACATATTTGGTGTAAAGTATCTTTCCGCTTGCTATACTGGAATATTGATTGGATTGAATTTGTAGAAAGGGACGGAAGTTAATAACAGGAAGCTGTGCAATTACGCACTTACTGATTTTAAAAATAAGCGAGTGTTATTAGTTTTAGAGTTGTTCAGAAGGTTGGTGAGCTGTTAGATGTCGCTCGCTCGTTTTAAGTATTAAAAACATCTTCCGGTAATGTGATTATATTAAGTCAAGGAAGTAGTTAGTAAGTTTATGCACACTGTGCCTCGGACACGTTAAGCTGTCGGTCCGAGCTGTTATAAATGTCTATGGCAATAGTTATTAAGAAATAAGTGCCCTCAAATATACTGACAGCTAATTCAACTCTGGAAGTCAGATCGCCCTTAGGGTTGGGGAGGTCTGACGCCAGTCGCTCCATGAAAAAAAAGAAAACTGATATTTTAGTAAAACCGGTTGAACTAGTTGCTGACCCCAACTCATGCTAAGAAAAGTAAGTTGATAAAAATCGTGTTTATCGCGTAAATATTTATACATCCCTTTTTTGATGAATAATAAAGTCTGAGATGGATGTAAGCCTGCTTGATGCGTCACGTTGCTGCCATTATAATTAATGAAGCACATACCTACTACTACAGTATTATTAAATGTTGAAAATATTTCCCGTAGGGTTTAAACGTAGAGCTGTATGTTAATGGATTTTCCTAACTTGATTTCGAAAGTACTGTCAAAAAAAGAAAGATCTTATTTCTCCGTGTTCTTTAGTTCCCCGTGTTGCCTGTGGACACCTGCAACAAAGGCGTCCTTTTAAGGGTTGGGTGACCTTACTAATTTAAGGAAAAACACCGAAAAAAAATACTTGGGTCTTCTGTGAGGTCATGTTATGGAATCCTATTTAAATTTTCAAGAAGTTTACGTTTAGTGTGTTTTTTCACCGAATAAAAAACTACATTTCCTCAACAAAACGTACAGAGGTGTACATTAATAAAGCATTTTCTGTGCCTATACGCTTGTCAAACTTATTACAATATTTTTTCTTCGGCATTATCGTCTTCAACCTTCTCACGTAGAAAAGATAAGATATTCCGTGTAATTCAGCTCGTGGGGTATGTTATATGTTTACGATGCCTCTACAAATTGGAGTGTATCAGAAATTTGTCACGGGTGACCCATTCTATATCGCCGGTGCCATCAATCAACGAAAGTGATGCTGATGACTGTACCTCACTTTTTATCGCCCTCAGATCTTGTGTATTTTTTTCTACTTCTAAATACTTCTTAGAATAGTAAAAGAATGTAGAACATACATTATATTTTTCTCGTTTAAGTTCAATAAAAAAGTATTTTTTAAGCTTCAAGATACAGCTTTTTAATGAAATAAATTTTGAAGTAAATCAAAACTTTTCTCTTTGTACAATACATAACCATCACTATACTAGTAAATACTACTTTTCTGTATATTTCTATAATATTATACAATCAGTATTAGTACATACTGAATACCAAAATTTTTCGATTCAGTGAAAATAATTACTGAAACCATTCTCTTTTATACGACCAAGATTTATGATAGCGAATACATTCAATCCGCGTAATACTCCAGAACTTTTTTCGTATTTATCCAGTAGATTATTTTTAAGTCTTCTACGTTTTTCATGACAGTATATAACAGTCGTTTATTCTATATCATATTGCACAGCGATTAAAAGAGGCCTGATAATGCCGGATTTACCATAAAGCCGGACAATCCGGACATATAAGGTTCTGTGCGTCAATAATGGCCGTACAAATCGATAGGAACGAACATAACATTCCGTGGGATCCTCAATTGTTATGTGGTGCAATAAAAATGCTTTTAATGATGTTTTGACCGGATAGGAACCATTTCACTTGCCTAGCTTTCTCGGTACATTTAGATCCTGCTAACGGATATGGCAGTTTTATAGTTTCATCCTTCTGTGGCGAGGTTTAAGATATCTGGTTTTATTCCTAGTGTTAACTATTTATTTATTACTTTACTTAAGAAGACGCTTCTGATTTTAATATAAAAGTCGTGGCCTAAGAAAGTATAACACTTTTGGTTTTCATCAAATTTTCTTTTATACATACCTTGTAATGACAATACCAAACACATAAAAAAAGAATTATCCTATTTAGTACAGTCGAGAGCCTTATATCTAGTACTAGCTGAGTCCCGCGGTGTTATCCGCGGTTAATGTCGTACCGCGGGTAACGGCGCAGGACAAAGCTCGCCTAAAAAAAGTAGCCTAAGTTACTCCTTAAATCAACAGCTATCTGCCAGTGAAAGTCTCGTCAAAATCGGTCCTACCGTTCCAGAGATTACCTAAAACAAATAGACAGATAGACAAAAATTGAAAAATTATTTTAATATTTCAATCAGACACTCCAATTTTATTTATTTATTTATTTATTTATTTATTTATTTGTACAGAAACAATTTACAATTTAAACTTATCGGCGGTTTCCGCACTAAGCTCAAGGCTTGTATCGCGGCAACCAAGAGCAGATCATTCAATAATGATTGGTGCTAATTCCGATGTTCCAAGATCTCTCCAAACAAAACCAGAAATGAAACAAAAAATTTGTGATGTTCAAAAGACTGAAAATTGTTTGTAGTTAGAATTAATCAGATTAATTAATTAATTTATTTGTACAGATGTCAAGGCATAACATGTGTACTCATTTGTTACTGATGTTTATTCTCATCATCCTTTTCTTTATTTTTTTACTATCAATACTGAGTCATATTCACAGATCAAGCAGAGGGACTACGAGTTTTTTAATTTATTTAATAAAACTCAAGCATTACAATTTACACCAAATCACTTATACATAAATTGTTTAGTAAAATTATGTAGATATTAACACAACACAATAACAACAATATAAAATAAATGTATCAGATATTTTTTTTGACAAATGTTAGAATTCTGTTTCAATTGTTGCCAGATTCGAAAAAGGTACTTTTTTTTTTTTTGATTCTGTAGCACGATTCATGATAAATTGTAACATTTCTGTTAGTTATGACCACTAGCACTCAAACTAAGATTCAACTTGTGTTATGAGTGCTGGGGCTCCCTCTAATTGTCACAAAAATGCATTATTTAAACTAATTTCAGTTACAGCGTCTACAAGAGAATAAACCAAACAGAATAATACAAAATAAGAATATAATGTGATCAAGATATTAATGCTCTATGGTGCTGCTGTGTATCAGGTTATCGAGTTATCGAATACATAGGAACATTTTTTTTATTCTCAGATAAATCATTTCACCAGTCAAGCTATGTACTTCTAAGAATACTTTTGTTAAAAATGGAACCATTTCAAAACAATTTCGAAACTATTGCCTTATTAATATTTTTGAAGCATTTGTCATTATACACTTTATGTCGCTAGACTTAAAACACACAATCATACGTCTGTTTATTTATTTCTCAAATCAACCAACTACTTTCTTCGTGCGTGTATTTTAATTTACCTCTGGCAGTACTTCAATGTCATGGAGCGAGTGCTCGCAATCACTCGAAAAGGATTGTGCCTTGAATATTTGATCACAAACGCACTATGCAATACGGTATGTACGTACCCCATGGATGGATTTATAAAGATTTTCTAATGGTTTGAGTGATTCGCTTTAACTCTCATACGTAGTTATACTCGTGGTTGATAGCCATAAAAGTTTAGGCAATTGTGTATTAAACACTCATGTTATACCAATTGTATAGCTGTATATTTCAATTTTTGAACTAAAGAGACTTAAGAAACAAGTGTATTGTTAACCGTTGAGTTCCCTTTCCTCCAAATGGGGAGGTTCAGGCTCTAGTAACCACAATTAGATGAAAAGCAATTGAAAAAAACAAGTTAGGGTAAGTTTACTAGATATGATCGAAATGGAAATCAAACCAAAATCAGTACTGCGATTGTGTAAATTACACTTCACACATAACTAGACAAATAGGCACTGTTAAGGCACAAATAATAAGACGTAAGTACAAAATTCCACAGCGTTAAGTGCAAAGCAGTGTTGCTAAGTTAGTTAAGGTCATTAAATCAAAAGTTGCTTGCAGTCCGGAGCGCAGTTACACTAACTTTGTTCATATTTGCATTCACTTATATTATTTTAACTTTTCCTCTGACATGAAATTAAAGAACGAATCTGAAAACTTTTTTAATTCTCGTTAAAATGTTGTTTATCATTTTTATGTTGTAGCTGTTCTTGCTTATGAATTATTCTCCTGAGAAAAAGTAGCAGTTTTGGATCTTTCTTTATATTCTTATTGTTTGTAATTTAAAATGTTTTTCATTATTTATCCGTTAAAGTTTAGTTAAAAAAATATTTTGTAATATGTATGCATCACTATGCACCACTTACTTTATTACAATATGTCTACCACACCCTAAGGTTGACTGGAAGTGAATGCCTTGGGCATTAAGTCCGCCAATGTACAAAAGTGCAGAAAGTTTTAAATAAATAAACAAATAAAGTATTTCAGTGTCAAATTAAATCAAAAAGTAATACAAAACCTGAATACATTTTCATTGTAAGCAATTTATTTGAATTTTACTTTAATATTTATCGTGAGAGCTAAAGATATAATATAATAACAAAAATATTTTAATATAAAGCTGTCGGATTCCAAGTTAGTCATGATATAGTAAGGCAGAACTATTCTGAGATAATTCAATGATTATATAATCAATAAATTAGTTACTTTGAAGATTACATTATATTAGTTAGTTAAATACAAGCTCAGTCATGAAATACGTAATAAAAGTACTGAGTATCAGTTTACAGTTAGCCAGAATTATTCCTAGTATTTAAGTATTTAAAATGCTCTTACTTGTCACCCACTACTGCTAAAAGATTTCACTCCATTTTCACAGCCAATTTGATGCTACTTTCTGCGAATTGAAATGGAATGGTCCTAATTACATTAGACATGATGCAAATAGAAGGCACGATGTTTCAGTGAGTGTGTTTTCATCTACTAGAAAATTACAATTTACAAGGGCTACAGTGAGTGATATTAATAAGAGTATCCTGTATAGTTGATACATATTATTATAATTATGTAGTGAAATTGTTTTCATGAAAAACCAAATGTGTATCCGAAGAAGATTAGGTTCTAAAGTAAGGTTGAAGTTAGTAGTTTAATAGTGATTTACTTATGACATTATATATTTTACTGTGTTAAGATCTGACTGGTAATTTTGTCACGTTAGCTTTTGTAATAATGTAGCTAATTTCTTACGAATAGTATACTTTACTTTAATATTTTAATACCTGCTAACAAGTAGGTCAGCAAAATGTATTTTGAATTTTTTTTAAACATTCTCGAAATATAAAATAAGACATAAATTCAATGAATAAAAAAAGTAAAAACTAAAAAACGACAATGAAAAGTATGAACAAGTTTTTTGGGAGGGAAACCCCTCGGACCTTCACCCCACCGGGGTTTGCGGTGGGGTAGTGTTTCGGAATCGAACCGACTAAAACCACACGGTGAGTTATTCTGCGTCTGAGACGGGAGGGACTGCTGTTATTAACACAACCTAGCCATTTTTTTTTGTTTTTAAACAGAAAAAAAACATGCCCTAACCCCCCCCGCCGCGTAGCCCTCCCACGTAAGCGCCCCACACTTATTGCATGGCATGGCCGCGGCCCAATTTATCACATTGCCCGGATACAAGTAGGGAATTATTCATACTGCCTGGTCCAAGTGTTAAATTCAAGTTATCTCAAACATTGATTTCTTACATGGATCACGAGCCGTCGGGAATTATTAATAATGACCGATCAAAGTGATAAATTAATTATTTTGCCCGACGATCTTGGGTATTATTAATAGTGGCCGGTCTTTATTAATAATGCCCAGTTAATCAAGTTGCCCGTAACACATGAATACATAGCCTGTCAAATTCATAACTCTTCTTTGGCTTTGCCGTACTCGGGTTAAAATAAGGTTAACGCCAAAGAAATGATTAGTTTTCTGATACCTGAAATTATAAGATACTCGCTTTACTGTGGAATCAAAACAGCTTTTCTTGCATTTTAGTCTGTTTTGTTAAAGGCTTTAGTGCGCTTAGAGATGTGCGCTGTGTGACTAATAATGCACCGATGACATTTGTAGGGCAGTCACCCATCCCTGTCTGTCAAGAGAGCGTTTCTAATTAAGCCTCGACGGGGTTTATATTAATTCTAGGTTCACGAATATATTAAGCTTAATTACATATATTTTCATATAAACTTGAGTTGACTGTTCAAGATGCATATTTAGCAAGATAGAATTTCATGACAAGGCGAATAGATTTGTTGGAATTATTTACGCACAAAATTATTTATCACCTGTTTGAGGCAATGAAAAAATATTATCTTTAAATTAATAAAATTGAAATGTCTGTTTGTGATTTCAAAATAACAGATTTTCACTAAGTGTGTATAAAAATAACTAGGTACTTACATCAAAAAGTAATTTTTAATATATTTGTCAGCCTGTCAGTGTTTCTGTTTGTTGCGGCAAGCAAATCTTTAGAACCAGGCCGTGGACTGACTTTGACGGGGTTTTCACTAGTTATTTTTTTGACTAACTTTACTCTGCGGCGTTACCCGCCGTTGCAATCCGCGCACAACAGCGTGACGCAATAATATTTATATATGAATTTTACACGGGTTTTCAAGAAATGCGTTGAGTTATGAAAATTATGTTTGGTTTTCCTAATATCAACATATCAAAATTTTAGTTTTGTAACATTCCACTTTATGTCAAGTGTTATTTTATGTGCACTTTATCCCAGTTTTGAACCAAACAGTGTTACTAGAAAACTCAACAAATCTACGTCACTCAGCCCCGCCCATTCGATTCTGTCACATTATCCATCAACGGAATGTACGATCACACCCGTTCGCGCTACGACTATTTCAAACTAATCTGCATCTACTAAAATATCCAGGTCACTGTGATAGATTATGTAAAGGAAAAATTCGTTTCAAATTTGTTACAAAAGAAGCTAAAACATTCTGAAAGAACAATCTCTTTTTAGGAGAAAAACTTCGCATCTTCGCAAAAGGCGATCGGCGGTCGGAACAATGGGGGACGAACAAAAAAGTGAAAAATTTGTTGGAGATCCCGATAAAAGTCAGCATTTGTGAATAGCGATTGTTTGAGTTTGATCGTGTGGTACTTACTGTGACTGGAACAATATTTATTGCATGTTTTTCTGTAAGTTGCTCAATTTCTACATTGAGTGTGATTGATGTAATGTTTTATTAACATATTGTTTTTAAGCTATTGTATAGCTTTTATCACAGGCTTTGAGGTCTTTGAGCGCGGCGACCGAATCAAGAAATTCCGTAACACAAAAACCTGACACCCGAAGTTCGCACGCATCGAGACGAGCTGCTACAAATCAACGAATCTGTCTGAAATTCGCACGCTGCTCCGAAATCCACACTCAGTGCCCTCTGTTGTTTGTTGTGAAGTTTTCGTATCTTTTTTGTTTTGTGTAATTTTGTATTACTTATTTAAAAAATACTTTTTACCACAATATAGAGTAAACATTTAAAAAAAGACGACGACGCCCAGTTGAGATTTGAACTCGAGGCACCTTCGTCATAAATCATTCACCTACACCTTCCTGACAATAACTCATTACAACTAAATATTAAAATTGTTGTTCTTATGCACAATATTAAACATACTGCATAAATAAAAATAAATAAATAATTATAATTGCATAAGTCGATAAATTTTTTTAAAGGAAAGGGGACAGAACGATAGAGGTCATCACAACAACGTTGGGTTCTATTGGTTCACTTATTGAGATGAAACTATTTTGAAAAGTTTTAAACAAAGTAAGTATTGATCATCATCAGTTTGGTAAACGGTTAGAGTATGTAAGATCTCAAATAAATTTCTTTGTTTCTTTTTGACCTTTAAAGAACAGCATGTTTATACACACAAGTTGCTATCATCACTATAAAACAGATGAAAAGTAATTTCTCCTTCTTCTGTGAGATCTTCATTTTTAAGAAAAAATGTAATGAGCTCTGTCTCTCGTAGCCTTGTCTTCAAATCAATTCAGTTAAATTGATTTGTATATTTTTTTACATGAAATCAATCTCCGAAATTCATCGAATTATCCGTACTGAACAAAAGAATAATCGTAATAATTTAAAAGATCACGCCGAGTAAATCCCCCGAGAGACATTGACTGACACATGCCTAGACTTGTCACAAGGAACCTTAGTGTCTCGAACAATTTTGAAGTGACGGCATATTATACCGTATTTACGGGCAATTCCTGAAGTGCTGTCTTATTTTTGAGCCAGCTTAGAAGAATCAAGCTATATTTTTGGATGCTATGTGCTATTAATATTTCATAACGTTAATCATCTTATGTACAGAGATCTCTAGATGATTACGTGTTAAGCCGATTTGAGAAGAGTTGCTCAAGATGGTTTTATTGAGTAAAACCCGTTCAATTCGAAACACGTGTTATGACATGTCGCGAGTTCGTAGTGCGTTCAGTCATAACTAGATGTTGCGTGAACCGTCCATAGTGTTTTGTTTACATAAGCCGTTGCGTTATATATACAAATAAAAATAAGTTGTTTGTTTATAGTTTCAAATTAAGAGCTTTTACTTGATGCATGTAAAAGAACATAGGTACTTAAACCAAAAAATCTAATTTGCTCCAAAAATAGATGAATTAGTCCGTTAGCCAGGTCTAGACTAAAAAACTGATTCATCAATTTATGATGATTTTTACATGATTTTATTTAGACATATTATAATCTACTTAGAAAGAATTTAATAAGATCTAGTTACAAGGAAGAAGCCGTGGGCAACAGCTAGTAGTTAATCTCATATAGTATAATATCTGACAGTGGGAGTAGGCACTAGAAACTATTGTTTTAGCCTTGTATTTCATTTTGGGCACCTGTCAATAGCTAGCAGTTTGCTTAAGCAATAAATATGTTTACATGTTCATTAAAAGTTTAAAAGAAAGTACACGAACTCCTTTTAATTGAACTGGCAGAACTATCTCATCCATAGCACAAACCCATTTTACTTATTTAGATTATAGTATCTAAGAAATAAGGGCTGCTTTTTTGTTCATTAAAGTTTATTAATTCTACCTACAAGTCGGATTCATCAGGTTACAAAAATCTGTGCATCATGCAGAGGGTGAGTGATAGAAAACGCATACCGCATTAAGTTTCCATGTGCACTGTTTGCAGGAATTCGCATGTAAATTTATACAGGTAGTAAATCCGCCCGCATGGTTAAGCAAATTTGAAGTGTAGGTTGCAGTAAATTGCTTTTTTACCATTTAAAAATTTCATTCTTTGGAAAATATTATTGGTATTTTGTAGTCCCAACGTACTCTTACAAATTTTTTATTTTAATTGCAAATTTAGAATGACAAAAAATAATAGACATAAGTAAATTGATCAACATTGCAATGAATATGTGGTATAACAAAGAACGCCATTTACTCAAATTCATCACGTGCAATGCCGCAACGCCTCGCACAGCTTTAATCCGGACACAGTCGCCTAAAGATTGAACAACTACTTCTAACAATTTCATTAAATTTGAGATTCCACATTGTATCGAGCTCTTCCAACTGGTCCCATTTTCTCCTTTCCTCTCCGACAACACGCGATGGTCCTGGAAGTCATCTTTTTAGAGTAATTGATATACTCTCTCGAACTGACCGGTTCAGCTCTTCCTTTGTGTGCCGAGTGGTCAAAATCTGGAACGCACTACCAGCATGTGTTTTCTCCCACTATGATTAAAAGACCCGGTCTTTTAAACGGGTCGTGAAAAGGTATCTCAGTGCCATAGCGTGGGTCCTGCTTTGTCGACATTCGTAGGTGACCGCCACTCGAAAATGTATGTGATCGTAATAATATAACTAGGTGATCACGCTCTATGCAACTGGTTGAAACATCGATTAATTTATCATAATAACTGAACTCGTCTTACACACAATCTGATCCTGTGTGACTAGTGTGCTACGGTAACCAAACTGGTGATATACACATTTTCTTACTTATACCTATATATTACTGATAAGCTACACCCAGATAAAGCCAGATTAGTATCCTTGCTCACCACTGCTTGTCGTTTGTGGGAATTAAACCAACCAAATTAGTTTTAAAGTTAAGATCATTAATCAGATTATCACGTCTATAAGAATCAAAAATTAACGAAGTTGCTTAGTCAGAGGAACCACACATCCGTGAGTCGGATGTCCTGTTACTCTGGTAGTGACTGTGATTGATGCCCTTGGACCTATAGCGAAGGGCAGCACTCATGGGATACTGTGACCATGCACAGGCTATGAATCTTGAATCATGCGTATTTTCACATGCATGATACGCTTTGCCACATTTGTAAATGTCTCTGTCTAATCGTGTAACATCATCTCGTGACGTATGCTGGGTGGTTTGTGGGACAGATTTTTTGTTTCAAGATTGTATGGTGGATTGTTTGTGATTTAGAATTTAGACGATATGATATTATTATTTACGTTATATAACTTTAGTAAAACAGAAGTGAGTTTCTCTCCTGATTCAGAGTTTTTCTTTTATATTTTGATAAAAAAATTAATCACTTAATTGAAATTGTGTTTATATTTGTTGATGTATTAATATAAATGATAAATGTGATCTAGAAACTAACGGCTATTACATGGCCACTAGTACATAACAATATTTAGGGTTATGAAATGAAGATGATAAACGAATATTATTATGAACCGACCTCTTTTGAAAAACAAATTCCTCTTATTTTCTTAAACTGTGAATTGCAAAGAAAATTCCTAACACGTAAGACGCAAACGAGATTCCAGAAGGATTGTGGAACCCCATATATCTTATGCTTTAATTTTTTTTCTATCCCTACTTCTATTCTGATTATTGAACTTAAATTTCCAAATAAGGTAGGGATTAGTCTAAGAAATGCTGATTCTCATGCATCTTTCATTTAAACTTTTACCCACTAAAATTGAATCAGTTGGGCAAGACAGAATTTAAATATGTAGGAAGGTAATTATTATTATGTTTTAAATCAATGAGCAAGTAAAATATAGACTTTGTGGTGTAAATAACTCAATAAGACATAAAATGACGACAAGTACAGCCTTTCCTTATTTCTTAATCACCTTCACCAACTAACGCAAAAACAGTTAAGTGCATCGTATTTTATGTCTAACTATAAAATACTCTTCTGATTAGATTACTAATCACCTGCATCTCCACAGGAAAAAAATCTGATTTACCACTCTCGTCTTCCATTATATGAGGTTTTCGCCTTTTATTTAGTCAAATGAAAATTTAATCTAGTAAATTAGTTTACTCAGACTCTACTCCGTTAAATCTGATTATCCAAAAATTATTAAGATTTAAACTTTCACCTTTGTTCGTGTTATGTTTGCTTCATAGACTTATATTTTCCATTTATTTTAGTGAAAACTCGAGGGATGAAACCGCACTTTTATCTCTAAAGTAATATGAAGATTTCGCTTGCAAACGGTGGGAAGATAGTGATTTAGATAAAAAAATATCGCAAAGACTCAATTTCACTCACTTATCTTAAATAAAATCGGACCAAATTCTGCTGTTTTCGGACTACACTCATTTTCGTAAGCTTCCGCTGATTATTTTGTTGTCTAGACATTATCTTGTTTTGGAGCTCTCTGTTTAATAATGCACTAAAGCAAGAATCCAGGTCGGATAATAAATAACTACTTTCAAGAGATCTATACAGATATATCTAATATTTAAAGTTAGTAGAGCCACGCTGATTTCAACATGAACGGGCCGGCTCTACTGGAGCGGTACTACCCTCAGACAGAAGATCATCCTAAATTGACAGCATTCGTGATGTCGTTTCGATGGTGAGTGTGAGACCGGATTGAGTGAGGTCCAATGATGCAGAAGCCTCACTAGGCCGCCATAGTGAGGGTTACCATGCTGCATTGTCGCATTCGCAATGAGTATGGTGACCGCGTTAATTTTATTCGTATTAAGCGGCCAGCGCATAGCCCAAGTTCTCAATGTGAAACTTTGTCTGCAGCCTGCCCAATTGCACATTCGCAGTAATGAGTAGATATTGAGGATTGAGAGATATAATACATAATGCACTAAAATAGGAGAAAATTGAAAATAATTGTGTTATTTTGTACAATGTGACACAATTCATATTTTCATTTATTGAATATTTTATTGTGTTATG
Source organism: Spilosoma lubricipeda (assembly GCA_905220595.1). Lineage (NCBI taxonomy): Eukaryota > Metazoa > Arthropoda > Insecta > Lepidoptera > Erebidae > Spilosoma > Spilosoma lubricipeda. Next base: position 15,222,292 of record HG992294.1, on the reverse strand, counting down.
AGATTGAGTTTTTTTTAATAGAATAATGGCAAACGAGCAGACATATCACCTTATGGTAAGCGATTACCACCGCCCATGGACACCCGAAATGTATTATAGTCTTGTATTATTGAATTTCTGAGATTAAATGCATATATAATGGTACAGTTCTACTTTGTTAACTTCTTTGTGCTGAATTAAAGTTTTTTTTTTAAGCTATCTTTGTATATTTCAGAACTCAAAGAAGTAACAATCTGTATGCCGAATTACTTGTTAAATAAGATTTTTGTATCATAATACCTATTTCATTTGCGTGAGAGATGTGAGAGATTTCTAACGGGTCATAGAAGTGGAAATAGGAGGTATCGTAAGTTTTAAATAAATTTTAACGCGAATAAGTTCCAATTAGCGAATAAGTTTTGTGTATTGTGCAGCACAGAAAATAATAATTATTTAACTGAATAAAAAGTAGCACCACTAAATGAAAAGTGAAGGAGCAACAGTTTAGCCTGGTATGGACATGTGATGCGTATAGATGAGCAAAATGTAGTTAAAAAAGTTTTAAGTATAGAAGTCGACGAATACAAGAGTAAAGAACGACCAAAGAAGAAAGAATGGAAGAAGAAAATTCAGTGCACCGACCCCAAATGAATTTGGGAAGAGGGTCGGGAGATGATGATGATACAGCATAAAAAATCAATACGACAATGGATCGACTTTATACATTACTAGTGACCCGGTCCAGCTTCGCACGGAAGTCTTTGAAATTCTCTGGTTTCTTCTACTACAATATACATGTATTACTAATATTAACCTTCCACTTGAATCACTCTAATTATTGCTGATCCATTAGAATCCGTTTTAAAAAACCTTAGATTTTTTTTGCTTTTTTTTTTTAAAACTGTTACTAACTACTAATTTTTTTTTTAAATGTAAAGATTACAGTTGTTTTAATTTTATTACTGTCGCTACATTCTACTATATACTTACAATTGAATTTTTGAAAAGGTATATTATTAAAGTTATGAAATTTTGAAGAATGAATAAATAGCTAATATATTAGGTTATTTATGGGTCGTTGATCGGGTGACTGAACCGTAAAACTAGCTAAAATAATATATTAATACTTGAGCAAAATTCTTTGTACAAGTACCTTCATAAGGAAATTTCGCGCACGGATAAATGCGAAATTGTAAATACTTAATAGATTTATACGCAAAAGTGAAGAGCCTATTTTTAAATTAAAATTTAAACATATACGGTACCAGTTGTTAACTACTTTAGGTATCTAGTGTAGGTATATATATATATATTTATATATAAATGAATCACTGAAATGTATGTACGCGCATAACTTCCACTGCTGCACCAAATTATTTATTTTAAATTAAAAATGAAATTCTTTTTTTATGTGTTCGTATTGTCTGGACAAGTATTGTGTACAAGGAAAATTAAAAGATAATGGGAAAAGCTTTTTATGTTCGGGACTGTACACTGCTTGTGGGAATCTGAGACAGATATATAAATATGGCGATATAAAGTTCGCTGGGTCAGCTAGTAATTATATTATTGACCTAATACTATAAATTTCAAATTAACTTTTGGTCTGTCTGTCAGCTGTCTTTTCACGGCTAAACCATTACACCGCTATATTTGACATATGGGATGGCTATATGGAGATACTTTGATTGTTGAGGAAGGACATAGGCTACTCTTTACCGCGATAATTAAATTATACGCAGGTGGAGTCACGGACAAAAACTAGCATCAAAGTTTAAGTTCTACTAATGAAGGTAGATTTTGAATGGTAGAACTTATTTCAACAACTGTTGTTTCAACAAATAAATGTAAATGTTTCAACAAAAAGATTATTTAAGTAGTTATTTTCGAAATTTGACCCCAAAGTAAATACGCACAGTAACTAGGATATAAATAAATACCCTAAATTGTATATTATTCAACGTGTCACACCTTTCTGCTTTTGGGAGTAATTACACACAAAAGAAATGGAAATGTGTTAAGTTTGTAGTAAAGGAAGCCCCGCATGGTTCTAAAATTGGCCGCCAGATAGTTATGACGAAGCATGACATCTCATCACATGTTTTTTTGTTCCTGTTCTTTGGCAACAAGTCAGTCTGTTAATATTTTGACCCGAAGTCGCCGCATTTGAATCGGGCTCCCTATCCGTATTGTCTTTTAAGTGACAAATATCTACCACGAAAGCTTACATATAATCTTTTCTAGAATGTATTCCGGCTTATGACAAATTGACATTATTCAACTCGGACAGCTGTTAGCAAAAACCGGTAAGTAATGCAGAACCAGTGACAACTAACATGAATGAATGAACACTGGGCCAAGGAAAAATCTTCCCATCAAAAGGTACACATAGCAAATGACCTGACATTAATGTCACATCGATTATATCAACGGCAACAAACGATCAATCAGTTGACGGAAATTGATTGGCCATTATGGGACTGTATGTGACCGCATTGCGATGCAAAAGCGGTCTTAAAGCTGGTTATTTAAAATTGATATTTATTTCGTATATATAAATATATACTTTGGGTATGAAACACTTTTTACTTTTTTCAACTACACGTATAGGTACAATATAAATAAGCAAAGCATAATCATTTCACCGCCTTTTCCTATTCTGTTCACCAAATGATTTATTTCTTAATGTTTAATTAGCGTCATCACATGACAGTACATGACTACATCTGTATACTGCAACTGTGCTTCTGGCGGTTTTATACCCTTTTTTCCGTGCGGAAATCCCCTCGGATACCACCTCCTGGTACCATGTCAGACTCGAATCGACTAAAACCGCACGACGTCTCGAATACTAGATGCCGGGGAACCAGGTGCACCCTAGAAAGGAAAACCCTGGAACCCCGACGTACCTCGGGCCTCCTACGGTTTTTAGATGGAGGACAGTAAGGGAGCAAGTCTGGGGGTGACAGATTACCTCATCTGTCACCCCCAGGCTTGCGCTTATGGAGGACGGAGATCGTTCTCTAAACTTAGGCGCCTGACTCGCCTGCGGTATCTGGCCCGTTAGGCCTAGTGGGCCGGGAGAGTTCTGAACCTATCCCGGTCCCGCTCCGCCGTTTCCTTGATAAGCATAATTTGCTCGCAGAAACAGACGGCGAAATTCCACGCGCTCTCGCTCCGCAATCATGTTACCAAGCGAGAGAACCACCACCCCGATGGCCGCCATGAGATCACACCTCAGCTTCCCCTACGCCGGGTATTCCACCAGCGTGTGGAGTGCCGTGTCCGCGGTCTGGCCATCGTAGTGATGGCCAAATCAGGCACTCAGGCGTTAGCTCCTTGCGGATCAGACACAGGTGATCTCCGAAACATCCATTTCCATTGATCACTTTCGTCAGCCGATTTAAGAGGGTCCCATGACGCATCTCGAGCCAATCCTCCATAACAGGTCCTACCGCTGTAATAACGGCGTGCCCAGCGCTCGGTTGCCCAACTTCCGCGCCTCCTTGTGCAACAGGTAATGAGCCGCAAAGGCTCTCGCCTCCAGGTCCCATGGTGGAGTTCCGGCCAGGAGACTCGCCGCTTCAAAGGAGATCGTGCGGTACCCTCTTATGATCCTGATGGTCAGCACTCGTTGCGGTCGTCGCAATAGCGCGTTATTGCTAGCCTTCAGGATCTCTTCCCATAAAGGGCCATGGATCGCACAACCCCTGCGTACAGTCTCCTGCAGGAGTCATCGGGCCCCCTCATGTTGGCGGTTTTATCTCCTAACAACCTTTAAATAGATGAAGTCATCAAATTAGACTTTCCGTGCACCTTACCTGCGTACCTTAATTTTTAAGTAACAGGCATTAAAAAACTTGATCAGAACCGGTTTTATCGGTATTATTAGTCGGTAATAACTTTTCGACGGTAGAATGATTTTTTTCTTAATTCAATAGAAATATTTTTTACTATTAACTTGCCTTTTTCTAGAAAACTAATCATAATGCTTTCATAGTCTATGTCATTCAACCAACTGAAACAACGAGTCTTTAGGTTTTAAGACGATACTGCTGATCTAGACAATATTCAATTTCTGTAGATAAACTATTGTCCAAATTTTCTAGGATTAAAACTACTCGTAGCCATTACAGATATTCGTAGGACAGTCAGGACTGACGGATTTAACTTCTTTTCTGAAGCGGAGACATAGTCTGACTCGTAAATAAATAAAAAACAAACAACATGAAGTACCTATCAATTTAAACATCCATAGAGTCCTCGTCTAAACGCTGCGTTACTGTTTTTACCCTACAAGTACCCTTGTCACGGGGCGCTTAATATTTAACATTGCCAGTCCATTGTAAATCTTACTTATACCCTCGTCTGGATGTGATTACAAGATAAATGTAGTAACTGTCGCGTTTTTTCTAAATCTATATTTTGCTTAGGAATTACATTAATTTATACGTATTATTTTAAATGTGAAAACATTGATTTTTTACTTTCACACCCGCAATACATGTTTTACTTACTATTTTTATGCTTAACGACGAGGAACACCACGGGGCGAAACTAGTCTATTCGACCGTAGATATATTTAATAATAATAATAAATCTCTTTATTTTCTTTCACAAAAAAACTTCTTAAGGTACATTACAAAATGCCATATTATATTTGAGCAACTTCGTGAGAGTCTGGTGCCTGAAATAGGTATAAAAAAACCTGTAGTTACAGGTCACCAGAAGTCTACAGTCAAAGCAGCCTAAATCAATCCTTGTATTGTTAGCTATTTGCTAGTAAAAGTCCCTTGAAAATTGGTGCAGCTGCTCGGGAGATTAGCCGGAACAAACAGACAGATAGCCAGACAAAAAAATGTAGTGTATGTAATATATACTTACATTGCATTTAGTGAGAAACTGTCAATTTGATGTTACTGACTCCTCAATTTTATTTATTTGTAGATGTATTGATTTATGAATATCCTTGATAAGGTACATTCAAATTTACAAGTATATTCATATTCTTATTATAAAAATTAAATGCTGTTCGTTTGTCTCGCTAAAACTCGACAACGGCTGGGCCGATTTAGCTAATTTTGGTTTTAAAATATTAGTCGTAGCCCAAGGAAGGTTTAAACGGTGCAAAATTTGAAAAAACTTAAAAATTCAAATGTCACGTGTACGAAGTAGCGGGCACAGCTAGTGTTAAATATATATTTTGTTTGTTATGAATTTGAGAGATCTGTTTTTCTATCTCATAATACTTGGTTAACACATACATGCGAACATATTACAAGTTCAATAATAGTCCAACCTGTTGTTGTTTAGTATTGAAAAAAAAATGGGTACATTACAAGGTATTAAATTATGTTTTCTCGGCTTGAATATAACCATGAAAATATATCAACAATCATGAATTATGTTTAACAATTTTGTGAACGTGGACGAAGTTATGAAATCCAAGTTTTTATGGGGCCCCTTGGCGTATGGGAATGATGTGAGCTTTCGGCTATGTTTTATGTTACAGGGTGCTGTTTTGTTTACGTAGATAGCTACTTTGATATTATTTTATACTACCAATGTGGCAAACTTTATAAACTTCTTGATCTCTACAGCCATGGATTGCAATTCCAGAAAATCTCTTTTTTCCGAACTGGCAACTCATTTAACGTTAATGATTTGTTTACGCATTACATTATATGCTGGCATATATGTATGTATTTTTTATTGTGTTTTATTGTGTTTGTATTGTGTTTTTTAACTTGCAAAAGTGTTTTGTATAACCTAATTGCAGAATAAATGATTTCATTTCATTTCATTTCATTTCATTTCATTATAGATACGGTTTCAAAGTGAATATTTATGTAATTATTGCTGTGTTGAAAATAATCTTCTTTTAAATAAATTGAACCCTGCGGTATTACCGCTGGTAACGCTGCGGGGCGAAGCAAGTCTAAAAATATATGAAAAACATAGTACGTGCCTAACAAATTTGAGGGTTTCCTTCAATTTCCATGGGATCCCAACATCAGATTCTTAAAAAGTGGCAACTGGGACCACATCGGGAGCATACCCTTTCGCATACAAAAATAATTTTCAAAATTGGTCCACAATCGACGGAGAAATCAGTGTACATACATAAAAAGAAATACCAATCAAGCTGAGAACCTCCTCCTTTTTTAAGCCGGTTAAAAAACTAGCCTAAATTACTCCTTATATCATCAGCTACCTGTCAGTGCCGTTTTAGAGATTACCCGGAACAAACAAACAGACAGATAGTCAAAAATTGTAAAACTGTTATTTTGCTATAAGTACCGTGTATACATACATTTGCATATAGTTAAAAGCAGTTATTTTAATATTACAAGCAGACACTCCAATTTAATTTATTTGTATAGATAAATTTACAATGAACATCAACATCAAGATATTTTTTTACCCACACGGTGTCAGGTGCTAAGAATCAGAAGGTCTAAATTGTATTTATCAGTAATTCATTTTTTTTATGAAATAAGCAGGCAAGCGAGCAGACGTATCAACTGATGGGAAGTGATTACCGCCGCCCATGGACACCTGCAAACACCAGAGGCGTCACAAGTGCGTTGCCGACCTTTGGTGGATAGGGAGGGGAAATAGGGGGAGGGGGTTTGGGTTATGGGCCTCCGGTATCCTCACTCACTCGGTGAAACACAGCGTAAGCACTATTTCACACCGGTTTTCTGTGAGGCCGTGGTATCACTCCGGTCGAGCCGGCCCATTCATGCCGAAGCATGGCTCTCCCACGGTAGCGTAATTCGTGGTATTATATAAATAAGCGCGGCAATTCCTGAAACAGTATCATTTAATACCAAATGCAGGATTACCACAGGAGGATAAACAAAAAAATAAGTTAAGTACCACAAGCGAAGTAGGGGATAAAATTTAGTATTTTTTTATGTTTGATCCTGCCAAAATGACTCTGCCTGGTGAAAGCATAACCATATTCTTAGCTAGCTTGAAATTCCTTTTCAATCAACCACGGTCACGTTCCACAAATAATCTTCAAATTATTTAAATCAAAAAATAAATTCAGTTAAAGCTTGAAATGTTCCTTACTTTTCGATTGAAATAATTTAAAAGTCAACAGGGAGATATTTTGGCACGCATATTTTACATGAGTTGCTACAGAGAGGTCCAGACCTCAGAAATTAAATATTATGATAAGGAATGGTGTCATTTTGCCTTTAGTAAATCACGCATTTCAAACGTGATTTACTACGCTATGATAAGCAGAGTAATTGACCTCGGTGGAAATCGAATCCATGACTTCCTCTTTAGCAGACTGGCCAGTCAAACAACATTTACTACATTATTAAGAATAGCACAATATAGCTTGAGTGAACTAAATAAAATAAATAAATATTTCGGACATCTAACACACAACGCCATCTAGTTCCAAATTAAGCAGAGCTTGTATTATGGGTACTAGACACTTTTTTTTTGTAAATACATACATATTATACATAGAAAACACCCAAACTTCGAAACAAATATTTGCAGATCATACAAACATTTGGTCCGACCCTGGAATTGAACCCGAGACCTCAAGCACAGCAGACGCTTACACTGCGCCACCGAGGCAGTTAAACTAATGATAAGTAAATCTTAATCTATATAAATAAATAAAACTGGAGTGTCTGTTTGTAACATAACCGCTTTTTACTAAATGCATATGTATATTTTACTTATATCAAAATATTTTTTTTAACAATTTTTGTCTGTCTTTTTGTATCCGCTAGTCTCTGGAGTGGCTGGACAGATTTTGACGGAACTTTCACTGGCAGATAGCTGATGTAATAAGGAGTAGCTTGGACTACTTTTTTTTAAGACAAACTTTGCCACGCGTCGTTACCCGTGGTTGTAAAGGTACAACAATAAACACGGGTAGCACCGCGGGACTCAGCTAGTATTTGTATAACCGCCGTAAAAAACTTACTTTCAGGAAACAGTTAAATATAAAACCGAATCTATCATAACACTTAAAGGATTTTCACCATGTTCCCTAGCAGAAAGGATAATCCAATGATCCCCGTTTATCTCATATAGTTTCATACATTCTAATACATTTGACGGGTCTTTGCTTCTGGTCGAATAACGGTACTATATTGTATTCTATTTACTGACCGTTTTTGATGAGATTAACTTCGAAGATTTTCCCTTTTCTATTTCCAAATATTTTACTTTGTGCCTAATAAAAGAAGAGTTTAGTTTCCGTTTGTCAATAAATAAAAAAAATCTTTCTAATACATATTTGTGTTTTAAGGGAATTATTATCGGCAATTTGAGGGCCACGCAACACACATCAACATACAAATATATCCAACTAGGATAGCCTGTTATTGCATGATGTAAAATGCTAAGAAGATATTAAAAGTAGAGTTACTGCGGCAAATGGCATGCTACAATTTTTATGAGCAGCCTGTCGATGCCAACGAGGACACGCCTGGCAGTTAATAATGTCAGGGTAAGCTTAACGAGGGATATGGCAAGAAACTGATGAATGAAATTTTTTTTTTATGGAGTATGCGAAAACAGTGTTTTCGAAAAAGACCTTCAAAGTTTATGAATAGCAATCGATATGTTGAAATGATTTTGCATGTGGAAAGCATGATTGAAAAGACAAGTAATAAAAGAAACGGCCCTAAGACAGTCAATGACAGTCAATACAGAGTATGCGCTAATCGTGTTGTTTATAAGTACCATGGGTGAATTGCTTGAAACATCTCATGATGGTAAATGAAGCTCGAGCTCATAACATACTTGTCAGGAAAAATATAGCAACGGTTGACGGATTTCTGTTCACCCTGAATAAATTGAATATCTGTCTACATATTGTCGTTTTATGTAATTAAATTATTTGACGTTGAAAACGTTTGATATTACTCATCTTAATTTCAAGCATATCTGTCTTAAGGCTCAACGTATCAAACAATATAATGAAATACCAAGTCTTCTGAAATTTCATCTTAAAATCCTAGTTTGATAAATTTACATATATTTACATATTCTGCTTTATTACGTGGTAAGTAAGATTTATTGTTTAAAATTTTGTTATAACTATAAGACAGCAGAATATAGTATACCTTAAAAGCTTGGTTTTTAACACAATGTAAATTACTTGTGTCGCAACATCACGTTAACAGACTTTTAAAGTTTGACTATCAGTACATTTTTCGAAGATTTCAAGTGAATTATATCTCTTAAATTAAACTCCAACCACTTGTAGATCATCTTGATTGCTAACTCAATCAAGATAGCAGATGAAAGTCTGATTCAATTGTAGCGCAGACACAATCAATTCTCTCTTTACTCCCACTTTCTTTGACATTATTAAGTGGGATCAAATAAAGACGGATAACTGGACAAGAATTTCTTGAAAATACTTATACACGAGTATTTATTTTAACCCGACTACAGCGAAGCCAAAAGAAAGGAAGATAGGAAAGAATGAAGGATTGTATGTTCATCTGTAGCGCCTAAATCACTGTACCGATTTTAACAAACGAGGAGTTAAAATATTCATAATAATGGCGTAGATGACATAGGCTATTTATTTCATTAATAAAAGTTTTACGCACTCAGGTTACAGTTTTCTTAACTTTTTCTTGGTTCTACATAAGTAAATGGTGATTGGAGACATCCTGCGCGTGCTCACGAATGGTGTTTAACACCTCAAGAGTAAGAAAGGTAGTACCGTCTCGTTCCTTTGGAATATCAATTAAAAATCGCTTGATATTTGTATTATGTCACTCTTTTCATGTGATTATTTCTATTCATACATAAAAATCACAAAACAATCATGAGGACTGTCGATGGAAGTGAAAACTACAATAACTTATCTATGCGGTCAATATAGGACTACCCTCTTTGGGATAAGCGTGTTCGTTATGGCCTCCAAAATCTAGAATAGGATTCCTATTCACATAAAAAAAGTGTACCTAGCAAATATAAATGGTTATTAAAAATATTTTTTTTTTATAATTTTTATTGTACTACATAAAACCTTTTTTTTCTTGCATTTCTTGTAAACAAAAAATTTAATTGACATATTTTGAAAATTTTAAGTGTTTGAATAATTTGACATATGACAGTACTGTTTATCTGCCTTCAAATATCACACCTACTTATGAGTTGTTTGCCCTTATTCATTTACAACCGAATCGAGAAGTCGGGTTTTTATCTACTAATAGCCGACCCACGCAACCTCGTTTGCTTCTCCTATTGCCCATAGAGTGATAATTTTCCCCCGTTTTTGTAACATTCTTCATTGGTGCTCCGCTCCTGTAGGTCTTAGCGTGATAATATATACCCTATAACCTTTCTCAATAAATGGGCTATTTAACACTGAAGGAATTGTTCAAGTCGGATCAGTAGTTCCTGAGACTAGCGCGTTCAAACAAACAAACTCTTCAGCTTTACATATTAGTATAGATTTTTATAAAGTAATCACTCATTTTCATTGACTATTTCTTTGTCACTTTTCTCACTATCTGATGCACTTAGTTTAATTTCCATATTTTGAACACTTAATAAACACGAATTTCACAAGTATGCAGATAGTTGAGCCATCAGCTGTCACCATCATCAGTACACACACACACTCGCGCAAACACTAGTCTGCGCAGCCGTCTCAAGGTAACGTGTCCTGACGCGCATTTCTGACGCGAATTTAACATTTTTGACCCATCCCAAAGTAATTTTGCTAAAGTGTACAACGTCACTAAAGATGTTTTCACTTCAAAATAATGTAACTTTATGAAGATATTCTAAATAATATTTAAATTGCGGTACATATTTTTATTAACAATTGCTGAATTTATATCAACACTGTTCACCAAGACAAACTGTTTGCCAGATACTCCCGAATAACAGGATTTCGAGCCTCTTTCCGGAGCTATAATTTACCTTAAAGTGGCAGATACTACAAGAGGATTAACGACGTCTTATTGTCGAGTAGCGTTTGAGTAGTTGTATGTACATTCTTAGAATTAATTAATCATGATCCTATAAAATAGGAAAGACACTTAAACAGTCGAAGACAAATGCTTGTCCCATCTTCCATAATAAACCCTCTGTTATCTTTAAAAGACTTCAGCCTATTCTCATTTTAAAAATACACTCAATTAAAAAAAAAAAGTTAGCATGAACTCCAATTATTCTTTGAAAAGCTAATTGATAAGAGACCTTTTTAAATTAAGCGCGCTGCGAAATAATTTGGCCGCTATTTTTCGACTTTTTTCTTCAGGCCATAATTCAAGCAGTAAATCAGAAGTGAGGTAACTAAGAGAAATTCTTAATTACAAAGCTTAAAAAGGTACTCTGGGTACGTGAATTTTGCTTTTTGCTAGCGTGATGCTTAGGGTATCTGTTTTGATAATGAATGGACATGTGCGGTTATAAATTTAGCTTATTGTTATTGGATGCAATAACAATGCCATTTTGATTTTATTCTTAGTGCTTACACAAGAAAGAATTACATACTCGTGTAAAGTATTATTTTAGCAAAATAGAATTTGATATTGTTTTGTATAATTTCTTAATCATTTGCAGTAATATATTCCTAAAACACGTATGGATTTTCATCAAATTCAAAGTTAGCAACGAGCGAGGCTGCGGTAAATAGCTAGTTGTTAACAAGTTCAGTTAATGAATTGCCTCAGAAAATTCTCCTTTCTAAGCAGCTCCTTGTACCTAATTCAAAGTTTACCTTCACAATTTACGAGTCAATTGAAGTAAGTACTTTTAGTCATAACAACGTTAATTACTAAGAGAAGTAAAATAATTAAAAGAAAACATACAACTTTACAACAAATGATTATAAGTAGTTGAAGAGCTATGAGGGAACAGATGAACATACATTCATAGCCTGTCAAAATCATAACCCTCCTTTGTCTTCGCCGTAGTCGGGTAGTAAAAGCAGAAAAGTACAACGAATTCTCTGCTTGTAGTTATGTTCAAACATAAAATATTACATTGGTAATAATATAGACAGATCCTCGATTTTTTGTATGATTTGCAAATATTTATTTTGGAGTTTGGGTGTTTTTTAAGTTACATAATATGCAAGAATTTACAAAAGAAATGTAAATATGTGTTTATATTAAATAAGTGGCCTAGTACCCATAATACAAGCTCTGTTTAGTTTTAATTTCCTTTGTATGTACAATTTTATTCTTAAGGTTAGGGATTAAGTGTTGCTACTGATTTTTAAGACAGTAAAACTCAACGATTATTCTGAACTTGTGTAACAATAATATTAGAAGTGAGAATAACATTATACTAACCATTAAACTTCATATCCTAGCTTTAAGTTGAAGAGATTGTATTTGTTTTTTGTGCAATGAATATTATTATAGTTTGTTTGTATTGTACCTGTTATATACTTATATTACCTACAGAGTCGGTTGTGTGAGCTTTTCCTTTAAAAGTTAAAAAAATTATGACCGACTAACTCATAACTGTAGTCACTTACTCGTTGGCTAACAATGAAAGAATTGCTTGGTTTTTTTATGAAGCTGTGGTATTGGAGCCGGCTTATTCTTAATCTTCTCCATTTTAACTTGGATGGACCAGGTATTTTAAGAGTGGCGACTTACTCGTGTATCTTGAGTTGATAAAAAAACTGCAATGAAATCACATTTTTCCCTCGCAATATCCTTTTTGCTTAATTTTTTCGTCTTAAACATATGCTGAAAGAACTTCTGGCTAACAAATTATCTATTAGATCATTTTCATTGCAGTACGTACCCCTTTGTTAAAATGAACGGAGTAACAAAATTCCTAAAATATGTAACACACAAATAAGGAAAACAATTACACGAAGTTTCGCACTCAAAGCACCATCTCAGCAAAAATCAAGCCATCCGCTCTTTGTTTTGTAATCCACGAATTTAGTACGTACATTTATTTAGTATCCCTTGAGAAATAGTCGAGTGGAGTCCCTTCAGCAATTTGCCGGATTAGCTGTATTATGTACGTGAAGACAGATAGACGCCAAATGGCTTTTTTTTTCAAATATACACCAATTACATTGCGCTCCGTTGAATCCGAGGAGATTTTGCTGATTTGCTCAAGTGTCGAGTTTTGAATTTGCAGATATATTTTGCTACATGGAGCATTATGAGGTTTGTGTATATTTCCATGTTCAAAATTATTGCCTTATATTTACTGTTCTAGTTATGTGTGTTATTCGATTGAGAGCTGTATCTTCTTTAAGTATAACACTGAATTGTAATTTACTAAAGTATATTACATTGTTTAATTGACCTATCCGATGTCTAAAACTGACGTTACTGATGCTTCTGGCGGAGCCTTTTGAGATGAGACCCCGCTTAGACCCTGCTGCAGTATTTCGATTTTTTTTCGATAATTTTATAGGAACTCCTAAATTATTTTTTATGAATTTGACATCAAATTTCGTACTGATTGGTATATACATACTCTGAAGATTTTAAACACAGCTTTTTTTTATATGTTGATATTGAAAGCATACCTTTTCTATGTACGTTTTCTTTCTCATATAGCCAAACGTTATATCTATTGAGTTTAAATACCATTAAATATAATTCCATACATATCTTTTACATCAAGATGTTTTGAAATCCTTGTATAATTTGACACTCCAAAAAAACGTTAAAGCAATAGCTTCTCTCACGGAAGACGAAAATGTTTTTTTAATATTTTCTTGTTTGAAATTTGTAAAAACTTATTTTATTATATTATAGATAGAGGATCAGTATACTCATACATATTTTACTTGATAGTACGTCTTTAGTTAAAAAGTATAATATATGATACGTTATAAATCAGAAAATTGACGTTAGGATAATGTGAATACATCATTGAAGTTCTATTCAAACATTACAAGCTGTAAAAGTACTGTTTTCAAGGTAGACTTTTCTCAAGTGAGAAAATCAGTCCCTGAATTTTAAAAACCTACATTTTTAAACTTAGTATTCGTAAAGCGAGCGACATAAGCTGCTTGACCAACTTTGTCAATTTTTATACTTTGTACGTGTCCAGAATGCTTGTACCAGAACTATTTATAAAATTGTTACCAGAAAGCTCACTTTAAAGTACTGTTACACAAATTGATGTAAGTTAATTTATTTAAGACCTTTTTAATTTAGAATAAATTCTCTTCACGTTTATACGCATTTTCATTCTTGTAGCTATCACAGAGTTTATAAACTACAACGCACTTTCAAGTAGAACTTACAAACGATAGTAAGTCTCAAACGTCCTCAAAGAAAGTAATAAACATAGTTATTTTTACTAGCGAACTTTAAAATCTGAGTGGTACAGGCTATAACACTGGTCTGGACTAGAGTACTGGCTTTTCGTAGTTATGCTATTTTCCCGAGTTAGTGTGCTTACAGACGCTTAAACGTGAGTGTTTAGTCAATCGCTAAACTGTACCGCTGATTTCACATTACATGAGAACGTTTTCTGGTATATAAATAATAGATAATGTGAGCACGTTCAATTATTTTAGACCTTACTTTACAACAACTACCGCGGGTAACACTAGGCAAGGCTAGTCTAAAACAAAAGTAGCTCTAGTTACTCCTTATGTCATCAGCTATCAGTGATATTCCCGACAAAATAGGTCCAGAAGTTCCAGAGATCAGCAGGAACAAATAGACAGACAGAAAAATATTTTGAAAATTGATTTTCAGTATAAATACCGTAAATACTTTCATAGGCTTTTTGTGAAAAGCTATCGATGTGATGTTACTATCAGACACTTTAATTTTATTAATTTGTATAGATAAGCAATACAAAAGTAATTTTATAAGTAAACTTCTCAAGGTAGTAGAGCCACGCTGATTTCAGCACGAACGGGCCGGCTCGACCGGGGCGGTACTACCCTCGCACAGAAAATCAACGTAAAATGACAGCGATCATGCTGTCGTGTTTCGTTGGTGAGTGCGAGACCGGAGACCCAATGATGCAGAAGCATCACTAGCCCGCCATGGTGTTGGTCACCATGCTGCATTGTTACAACTGGCGCTGGGATTAGATAGATAGAGTTTGAAATTTTTTCTTGTCTGATATATTATAAATTTTATTATATAAGCTACCCGTAAAACTTTGAATCAAGTTCTAAAAATATCCACAGTAAAAGCATTTATACCGACTGTGTTACTTTAGAATTTTTTTGCTCTTCACTAATATATTTAATTTAATGTATGTAGCATGTAACGACGTGTCTGTCTGTCGGTTAATCGATAAATTTTATTCATTGTCGTCCAACTGTACCGATTTATTGCGCGCTCGAATTTAATTAAGTCAATTAGTAGATCCAATCAAAAAGGCCACTTGGCGTGTATTTCATTCACAGAGAATTAAGTTTTTAAATTATTTGTCAGCTCATATTATTTATAAATTGTTATATTGATGGAACACAAGTGGGTGATATTATTGACTAAGGAAAGCTGTGGGAGATTCATACTTCGCCACGTATAGGCCGGCTAAATTAAAATGATACCATGGCTTTATTGAAGTTTATTGGCAACTGGTTCCGTTTATTCGTTGCTTTTCCTAGTGGATCTAATTTTCCTATTTCTGATTCTGATAGGAACGGATTATCAAAAGTTAAGTGCACAGTTGTGACTCTACAGTTGTGTCTATGGGCGACCACATGATCGTTAGGTGAATCGTTTGCTTGTTTGCTCCCTGTACTATAAATGTGCAGTCTTTATCAAAAATAGTGATTAAATCTATCTTCAAGGTCATGAATAAAGTAACAGGAAAAAAAAAGATATTAATTTTCCCTTCATAATTTTAGGAACAAACTCTATGTATCAGCTGCATTTTAGAAATATTATATTTTGTAAAAAACTTACATCCAGAAATTAACTTTATATGCTAGGTTTACACTGTCCAATTTCCGTTACAGTATACTACGCGGTCTAGTACAATCTGTAATCGTACAACTCATTAATTGACAGCAATTTCATTAAACCAATACAATTCATATCACTTCAATAAATTTTATAAAATATGCATTCAACGATTACAGTAAAAGTACCTAAAGGTTGTTTTGCACTACATAGAAATTGCAATATGATCTATTTTTTGGTTTTCAAGCTTATTCTTTCGCGTGTATATTTTTTCTTAGTTTTACTACACTATAGTGATAGTATTGGTCGCACAAGGAACTTAAATTGGATTTTCCAAAAACCTTGAACTTGGAATTTTCTTTACTTCATGATATATATTACGCCTTAGCTCAATCCATACTTGGATACTGTGTAGAGTTTTGGAGTGGTGCTTGTACAACCGCTTTGATACAACAGGAAGGACTCAGAGGTATTTACTGAAGGTAATGACTTTTAAACTCTATTAGATTTCCGACTAATCAACTACAAGAAAATTGCAAACTACTAGCAATTAGACAATTGTATATATACCTATACACCAGGACATACCAACAGGGGGTCGGCACTGTAACTCCTTATCACATATTGCTTAGTAGCCTATCTAGGAGTGCAGTTCTCAACCTAAGATTTGGTTAATACTTTGAAAATTGTCATCAATGGTAATTAATGATTGCATGTATAACCGTATGTATTTTATGTCAATAAATTATTATGTCAATGTCAAAATATTCCAAATCATAACAATACAAGATAGACTTACTCTCACGGTGCAAATCTTACTCCCTAAAATGAGTATAAAATTAAATGTATCATTAATAATGTGTGCTTACTTGCCTAATGTCGGACGGCTACGGTTAGACGACTGCAATCGTATAGATCATCTTACTTATATAATAAAATAAATAAAATAATAGGCCCAATGATGCAGAAGCATCACTAGCCCGCCATGGTGTGGGTCACCATGCTGCATTGTTGCATTGTCTGCATTCGCAGTATGGTGATCACCACTCTTGGATTCTGCTCATGCTTTCCATCAGGCAGAGTAGAGTCATTTTGGCAGGGCCAAAAAAATAAAAAATAATAATAATAATAAACAGTACAGTAAACAACAGTAAGAGGATGCACTCTTACTGTTAGAGAATTTAAAATCAAAATTATAACTCGTTGCTATAACTAAACTACGATCAAACAGAAATGCTATTGCTTGCCAATTAACACTCTCTGTATCTCACAAATACCCAAAGACCCATGCTGAACAACTATCACACACACACACACACACGAACGCGCACACGCACACACACACGCACAAGCACGTCACTTTTTATTAAAATGTAAAAATCATGGAAAAATAAATTATGTTATCTGTTTATTATTTTTATGATAGCAAAATTCCAATTTGTAGTGTGTTTTCTGCAATATTACTATTTGCTATAAATGCTTTAATTGTAAATAAATTAAAGATAATTTATACAGAATCTTAAGGGCTATCTATTGTTAGCACAGAAATCTAAAGTTCTGTGATTGTTATCATTTTTGAAAATACTATTTCTATGCCTATAACCTTTTTGCAGAATATTTAAAAATGTTTTTTTTGCAATATTAGCAAACATCTTATAAAAATAATACACTGCGGTAAAGTAAACTTTACTACTTCCATAAAAATGCAAAGAAGAAAATAATCATAATACATAAGGTTTTAGACCGTAACAAAATTTAGTTTTGGTTTTCCCAACGGGACCTGCGAAGCTACCGTGAATATATCTTAGTGATTTTAAAAATAGCACTAACTTTCTATTTTATTACGTCATATATCTCTTGTACTCGTTACTTTAGTTCATATAATGAAAGGTAAACTTAACATAATTTACGGTTGAAAATCTCTTCTTTTTTTTCTAGAAAGGCTCACGTTAGGGATACAGACTGATATACTCTTGGTTTATTTTACATACAAACATAGAATATCATCACACAAAGTGTTGTCCCATGTAGAGATCGAGCACACGACATACAGTGTAGTTAGAAGCGGATAGGTAACCGCTGAAGCTCCATCAGTGCACTAAAAACGTTTCAATTTTATTTCGTTGTCAAAATATATAACGTTTGATTAATATTCTGCTCACACTAAAATTAAAGTGAGTTGTTTCTCAAACACAGTGCCTTTCTTTATAGGCTAGTCAAACAAGCGATGCGTCACTAACGAATGACCTCTAGACGCTCTGCAAAGGACCGAGGGCAATTTTACATGTTTGTTTAGAGCACAATTGAGGTTCGTGAGGTACTCTATTATTGTAAATTTAATGAAATATACTTTAGTAATGATACAAATTGCATAGGCTAGATTAATATTATTATTAGATGTAGAGGGCCAACGAAGAAACACTGCATAGGTCATCGGACTAAGCTATCTATAGGCACTTAAATAGTCATACGCATTGTAGGCCTAAATAATTTATGGAGGGGAGTTTGGGGTTTAATATCCTATTAGTACCAAATTTTCACAAAAAAAACTGTCCCGAAGATGTAACTTTTGATAATACATAATTACATTTGTAAGCACAATAAGCCTTGTTATGCAATAATACGTGTGTGATCAATTCAATTTTAAAACAATCTTACACGAAAACTAAAACAACAATAATAAGTAAATACCGACCCGGATCGTCTGAATGCGCAATAGGCTGGCGGCACACTCTAGTTATCTTTATGTAAATTTATTTCCAGTAACAGGTGCCACCGTGTACAAGTGTAAAGCAAGCCTATCTGCATAAGTTTGGCCCCGGAATCGTATTATGATGTTGAATAGTGATTTAGTTGTTACATTAATTCTACACAAGTTTCGTGTTTCGATGAATATTTAGAGAAACTGTTGTTAGACGTAGAACTTGAATAATGCAGGATGCTGATTCCGAAATTTGTTCAAACGATCAAATCTAATGTTGATGTCCAATTCAAAGGATGTTGAGTTTTTATATAACATTCTAGATTTTAGTTGCCAGACAACAGATTCGCAAAAATAGCATGGCTCAGCATAGAAATGGTATGTTTATTGATATTGAGAATATAGAGGTTCATTTTTTAAATTTTAAGGGATATGTAATGTAATGGGGGCCTAAAAAATGAAAAGTATTATCTTCAAATCTTTTTGGTTATGAGTGACTGTCCCTGCACATCACTTGCAACTCAAGAGGCACAAGTGCAAACGCCTGTGTATGAAGAAGGAGTATACTATTTCCTTGAAGTATTGAAGGGAAAGCAAGTGAAGATTCATTTCATGTTGATCGTCCGAGGTAATAAAGTGCCTAGTGCTAGATGGCCAAGTACGTTTAGTTATTATCTCATCGTTAGACCTGATTTACACATTTGGCTGGCTGGACTGTTTCGGTATTGCCCTCGCACAGAAGATCACCATAAAATGACAGCATTCGTGATGTAGTTTCATTGGCAAGTGTGAGACGGAAAGGCCCAAAGATGCAGAAGCATCACTAGGACGCCATGGTATGGGTTACCATGCCGCATTGTTGCATTGTCTGCATTCGCAATGAGTATGGTGACCACCACTCTTGGATTCTGCTTATGTTTCCTTAAGGTAGAGTAAAATTATTTTGGCAGAGCCACATATAAAAAGAAATGATCAGAATAGTAAAAAAATAACTATATTGAATATTGTGATATAAATTTGTTATATTTTTTGCAAGATCGACTATCTTCTATATGCCTTCATTCATAGTGCAGTGATGGTAACGATTTGGCCAACTGCCAATGCATCCGTGTGGTGTTTCGATCTGCAGGTCGGCAAATATATGAGACTCATAAAGAGCTTCCTCGTTTTGTAGTACTGTATCTGCAAAATAAGCCCTAAACCCTAGCAGAAGCAGGTCAGGGTGACGATGACGATGCAAGCCCTACGTAACTTGCGCGCCGATGTCGGAGCAGAAAGGGAACATCGAGGTCCATAAAGAAAATAAAAAGAGATGAAAACTTTTCCTACGGGTCGATTGTTAGTACTACCTAGTACCCATAACACAAGCTCTGCTTAGCTTGGGACTAGATGGCGCCGTGTCGGACAATATGTCCGGAATATTTGTTATTATTATATATACTCAGGTCATTTATTTAAATTTATAATATTTAGGGACATCCATCAAATAATACCACCATAACTTTGAGTTTTAACTCATTAGGAAACCTTGCATATTTTGATAATAATTTACCCTCGTTTAATTATATCCTTGAGCAGGGTAATTTACTGTAAAATTCTTCAAAATATTCTTAATTATATTATTACCTTACTAATTACCACAGTAATCTTATTGCTATCAATAGTTCGAAAGAAATATTCTTTAAACAATGCAGTTACAAAAAACATCTATAAAAATATGATTCATTAGCAGAAACCTTAACCATTGTACACTTAAGTGCAAATTTCGAAAAAAAAACACCTTCATTCTATAATTATGCTTAGAGCAAACTACCAAATTAATTTTATAGTACTTCTAAACTACTCTTAAACTGTAGAACTTCTCACAACAGCCAAGACGTTAAAACTTTACGTTTAGCTAACAAAGCTATCTAGCTCACTTACTCATAACAATTTCATGGATATTAGCTTCTTTGGAAACTTAATATTCTTTAAAAATAAAAGAACACTCTGGAGTCGTTGTAATTTGAAATATTAAACTCAAATAATAAGAAATAGGCTTTGTCGCGATGCATAAAAAATAAGAAAAAAATTGATAAATTTAGAAAAGAAAACGTTAAAGTAGGAAAAGAAGGCAAAAACAATAATTACAATTTCCAAAACTTTCCAACAGCAGTTGCTATACAGCACGCAGTAGTTAGAGTATTTACTCACATAATTTGGTTGCAGCAAAATATTTTCACCCATCTCTCTCCCTCTCTCTTAACGGAATTAATCATTATATTTCATTGTTGAATTTCTTAAGAATTTGCTGTCTTAAAATTTTAAGCAATGTAAAGTAAATTTTGAGCTGAGGAACCGGTTTATTTAGCCTACAGTACACACTTTTCAGTCAGCTTAATATAGGCCAATTTTCATAAAAGAAGTTCGTGTTGAGGTAATCATCTCAAATTAAACCTAGGTAGGCACCTGCTCCAAGTCCTAATTATTGGGGACTTTTATTAAAATGCCTTATATTTGGATTTGTCCAACGTCTTTTATTAATCTTTGAAGTCATAAATAAATAAATCTTATTAGTTATTATAGAAGTATTTTTGGTGGTTCTTTATACTGAATTCATTTTCATTTAAAACAAGTACAATTTTAACAAAAATAAAACCGACTTCAAGGTTCGACTCGATTTCTCTTGAATGCCATCATCAGATATTAGTGTCCTTATCATGGTACCACCGTTGGGACATCTTCTTTCCATTAAAAAAATAATCATCAAAATCGGTTCATAAACGACGAAGTTATACGCGAACACATAAAAAAAATAGTGTATTCGGTGGAATTGAGAAACTTCCTCCTTTTTTTGAAGTCGGTTAAATAGACGCTGGAAATCAAATATACAAATAATAACAGTTATTGAGATCAATAAAAGAAAAAATAGTAATATGTAGAAAAGAAAAACAACTTAAAAAGGTATTAACAAATAAATATTTTTACGGGAATTAACGCGATCACTTATTTAAAAAGGTATCACATACCTCTGATTTGCCTGACGTTTTGACCAGGTTGCACTGGCCGTGGTCACAGGCTGACACTTAAAAAGGTGTTTCTTTAGAGGTTAAACTCGTTTTTCATTTTCAGTTATGATCAGGCTTAGGTACATGTAAAGTTGTATTAAATTGCGATAAAGATTTAAAACCAAAATATAAGCTATCGTTTAATTTACACAAAAATTATTTGAATGGGTTATGTCAACAACAATCAATATAATGTGATAATAGTTTTTGGGATGCTACTATTTATTTTTATACAACGTAAAATAAAATACATATAGTTTTACAGGGATAGACAGACAGATAAATAAAACAAACAAAAGTGTATGGGAAATGGAAATCGAAAATATAAATCACCGCATCACAAATCCATTATGAAACCCAAAATCCGATGTCCGCGTACATAAATATAATATATATACACATTAATTTCAATAGCAGTGAGTAAGTGATGGATGGTCATCTACCTTCCATCAGTTACAGTAAATGTTAATAATGTTTTATCGATACAAGTAAGAGTAAGTATAGTTTAAGTTTGACGGAACTTATTTTTTTTTACGCAGATCACATTTTTTTTAAATGAAATATTTATGAGGAGAGATTTGTTGCTAATTAAAATCTGTGTTTAAGACTTCTTAAAGAGATTTCAAGAACCCTTTCTTACCTACCCTAAGATTTCTTAAATCAAAACAAATTGCTCCTTCAAATGGAATTAATCTGATCTTAGGACGATCATAACAAGAATATTGTACAAGGATAAGAAAATGTAAATAATATCTTTAAAAGTAACCTGAACTGGTTGCTGCCCATAAACCAAACATCCATACCGTCCATAACTAACCAGCTGTCCAAACTATAAGCTATAGTACATCGAAAGTTAATTTAAGTAACTCGGTATTTACTTCTAGGTAGGAGAGTTTGGTAAAGTAGGCCAAACTCAACACAGATATCAGCTTTAAAATCTTACTTGGATTGCAAAGTCTGAGGAGTTACTTACGTTAAGATTTACCAGAGTCTGATTCACTGGGTTTATCAATGTTTAAAGACAAAGTCAAAGACGGCAGTAAAAAATTACCAAGCATGTTTTAAGTCTTAAAGTCTCCTGATATAGTTTACTATTTATGTTGGACAAATCGCTTTACATTTTTTCCTGAGATTGTAATTAGTCAGTTAAAATCAAAATTGATACAACATTTGCATAATCGCACTAATATGTAAAGACAAAAGTTTGTGAATGTATGTGTTTGTAACTTCTTCACGCAAAAACTACTGAACTGATTTGGATGAAACTTTACAGAAATATAGCTTATACATCAGAATACCACATAGGTTACTATTTGCCGCGATAACCGACATATACGCGGGCGGAGTCGCTGGTAACAACTAGTATTTTTATAATTTTACACTTTACAATTTTATGTACGGTATTTATATTACGAAGGAGTAGAAAATGACGGGTAATAAAAAATATTTCTTTGATTTTTTTAAGTATTTAAAGAGTACATGTCACTTGAAAGTTTGATATATGCTTAAGTTAATACAAATTATTAAACAATATAGTAGTAACTCATGCAGTTGTTATTAGAAAATAAAATGTTTTCGCATCTTTAAGTATATACATAGACAAAGAAAAAAAAATGTTATAACAAAACAAAAACTTTCCAAGCAAATTATATTTCATTTCCCTTTTTACATTCGTGTGCGTTTATGATTTACCTGGTCGTACACTTTTTTATAACATAAGCGCCCGTTTACGTCATGGCTCGAATGGTATAGAAAAATTAAATTTACATACTGCGGTAAGGGCGAGTGCAGATGTATCTTCATATTGTTTGTCGGAGAGAAAATACTGTGAGAATCTATTTCATTACTTATTGCCAAATAGGATCACAGTTTTTTTTCTGTGTTTGTTTCTGGTATGCCAAATTGTTTGATGTAAATCCGTTTAGGATACGGCAAAACGAGAAAAGGTTTTTATTTTAAAATTTGATTTATTTAAACCATAAGATTTTTAGATTTTTTTTATAGAACGAACAGATGAATGTCACCTGATCTTATGCGGCCTATGAGCATCTCTACACAAAAATCTTAAATATCACGTACCCTAGCTTCTTCTATGTGTATTTCTTCCGGCAATTACTGTTCTTCGTATGTCTCTCCTAAATTCGATTATGCTTCTGAGAAGTAGCAACTAACTCTGTGAACTTTAAAAAGTGAAGACATTTCCGTTATTGAACATTGTAATGGCTTAGTTATTTATTTTCTTTTTGATGATCTGGTTGTCATTCCTTTTCAGGGAAAACATTCATTGCCGCTTTTGAGCATCAACCAGGCAAAGCAAGAGTATATAATAATAAACAAGCTTCTCGAGCAAAGTGTGCATGATAGAAGTGTGTTAGGATGAGTATTTGTTCATGCACAGCGGGGTTGTTCGGTAAGATGCGGAAGATACAAGGAAGGAACGCTTTGTAATACTTGCATAATTTAATACTCTAGTCGGGTGGAGTATCATCAGATGAGTCGTCTGCTTGTCTGATTACCTGTACATTCAGCCAAAAAAGTATTGGGAACGGATGATTTGGTTACGGTTCCAAATGCAATTTTTGTTTTTTTGTTGTTAGATTGGCACAACTGTTTTCTATTTTAGCGCGGAGTTTGAATTGCATCTGTTATTTATATTAAGTACAGTGCTGTTTCTAGTTATTATCATATCTAGTGTGTAATGCAAATTTCATAATGGATTAAAATATCGAACAAAGAGTATGTCTTAAATTTTGCATCGCCAATGGAATTTCGTGTTCGGAGTCACTGAAAATGTTACAGAACGCTTACGGTGAATCGACTTTATCAAAAACACGTGCTTACGAGTGGTAAAAAGCGCTCAAAAGCGGTTGAGATGTGATGGAAGATTTGCCTCGTTCTAGTAGGCCCTCTATGTCTGCAATTAAAGTTAACATCAAGAGTGAAGGAAATAGTGACTGAAAATCCTTATTTAACTTTGAGAGAGATAGCTGCTGAATTTTCTGTATTTCACGAGTCGGTCCGTACCATTTTAAATAATCACTTGGATATAAAACATGTTGCCGAGACATTTGGTTACTGGTGTTGTGACGAGACCTGAGTTTAAGAGTTTGACATGCAAACTAGTCAACAAGCTTCGGAGTGGCGCCTTCCGACTGAACTGAAGCCGAAAAAACCACGCCAAAGTCGTTCAAAACTCAAAGTCATGTTGACTGTTTTCTTTGACTCTCGCGGTGTTGTGCACTCGGAGTTCTTGCTGGAAGGTCAAACAAATTAAAGAAAACGAATTCGACGAAAATGACCAGATTTGTAGAAATAAATTCTAGGATTTTGCACCACGAAAATGCGCCTTCGCACAAGGCCATCATTGTGAACGATTTTTTTATCCGACGCTCAATAAATACCATCGAGCAACCACCGTAGTCATCAGATATGGCTCAAGCCGACTTTTTTCTTTTTCCTAAACTCAAATTATCCTTTCGTGGCACTCGTTTTCAATCGGTAGAAGACATAACGAAAACCAAACCTAATTCCGGAAACAGTGTTTAAAAATGTTTTGATAATTGGATTATTTATTGGCGTAAGTGTATCCTTTCTGAAGGAGCATACTTTGAATGTAATAAAATAAATTTGGATAAATAAGTAACATTTTGTGTATTATTGATCTTTTCCCGGTATTTTCTTGACATAGTAGGACATTCAAAAAAGAAAACTATTCGAACAAAATCCTTTTTTTGGTAAAATTTTATTACCTACTTCGGTGCGGCCGGATAACTTAGTTGTATCCTTTCAGATCAACCAAAACTAACACCATTGTACAACATACCTTTACAAACGAATTTTCGAGTCCAATTCACATAAGGATAAATCAAAACATATTCGTGATGCTACGGTTGAGGAGATCCACGGCTTACCGAAGCTCACCAACGTATACAATCATTCGGTACCTTTTATAAACAATATAGTGTTTTAATGTCGTGTTTTGTTTTATGTAAACTCCGATTTCAGTTTTATAAAGGGTAGAAAATAAATAGAGGCATACTAGTGTTTATATTAAAAAAGATAAAATTAAAACAAGACTTCATGGTGTACGAGGGTACGCGAGCAACGTCACCTGACTGTTGGTAATGAAGGATCAAGGCCTCCAACTTAGAAAAACTTCAGGATTACTTCATTTTACAAAGATTTATTATTAAAATTGTACTGACGACTTGACGGTGCCAAGAATTACCATATAATGCCCCGCTATGGAGGCGCGATCTCAAAGTCCCAGTTTATAATGTTGCTACCATATTAAAAATAGATGTACTAATCAATTTCGATGTAATAAATTAAAAATACTAAATTATGGTAAATAAACATAAGTATAAGTACTTCATATTATCACATTAATTAACAGATCATTATTATTTAACGTGGCGTGGAGTGATAGAATCAGAAGGAGGGGTTGGGGCTATAGTAACCTTCTTTGCTCGATGAAAAGCAATTGAAGAGTTATTTAATTGAAAGATATGCATAACATAGATTGTCGAGGGTCACTCTTGTCAAGTCGACCGGTGCTAACCTCTCCCAAGAATAAATGCAGATCTGTGCAAATAATAAATTAACTCTACTAAATAACTTATAAAATACTAAACAACTGAACGATTGGCCTAGAGGTTTGAGTGGTCACCATGCCTCTTCCTACTTCACCAAGTGTTGTTGGTTCAAATCCTAAAAATGAAACCACACACCTAAAAAAGTAACTACTAGCAGACGTAATGGTAACCGATTACCGCTGCCCACGGACACCCGCAACACCAGAGGCGTCACAAGCGCGTTGCCGTCCTTTAGGAGACGTGGGGAGGGGTTGGGGTAAGGGCCTCCGGTATCGCCGCGAGGGGGCGACGTTACGCGTGTGCCGTACGTCGCCTATTTTGAGAGTTCATCAGCAGACGGTGCCCGCTTCAGTGCGGGCAGGCGCTGGGAGGGGTCCGGATGTGTTAATAACAGCAGTTCCCGGATCCCTCCCGTCTCAGGCGCAGAGTGGCACACCGTGTGGTTTTAGTCGGTTCGATTCCGACACACCGCCCCGCCGCAAACCCCGGCGGGGTGACGGCCCGAGGGGGTTTCCATGCGTAAAAAAAAAAAAAAAAAAAGGGCCTCCGGTATCGTCACTCGTTCGACGAAACACAGCGCAAGCGTCATTTCACAGTTCTGTGAGGACGTGGTATCACTTCGGTGGATCCGGCCCATTCATGCCGAAGTGTGGCTCTCCCACGGCTATATCTGGGTGTTCTTTGTGTCCGTTACATGTATGTTTGTAATGTCCCCCGCGACACAGGGTTTATTCCTAGTGCGGGAATTGTCTTTAAAAAAAATGTATTTATTTAAAACTTGTTTAACCTCCTACATTAAATTTATAAGTACTTAAATTTTACATTTTATTTTAATTTGTGTAAAAATAAAATATATAAATAAGGAGGCAATGTGTTTTTAGTTTACATTTTATATAGAATAGATTTTAAATAGCAAACGACACTTTGGAAAATTTCACTAACTTTGACACATAAATTCTGTCCACTGAGAACTTTAGTTAATTTAACTTATCTTAATCAATACTCAATAACTGTCGAATTATGAACTTTCACGTTGCGATGCCTCAAAATTTGTGTCGGCCTAAACAGATAAATTAATTTTATAGACCAAACTTTAATGACTTTCTAAAAGGTGTTTATGTGAACCATATACTCATTAATCATATTTTACTACATACATCAGGCAGAGTAGAATCATTTTGGCAGGCCATACAAAAAAAAGAAAAAAAAAATTTTTCATAATATTTAATAGCTTATGTATATAGTTTTAGCGCGCGGCTCCGTCCGAGTGTTTGTCGGTTATCGCAGCAAAAGTAATCTATGTCTTTCCTCAAGAAACAAAGTATCTCCATGCCAAATTTCATTGAAATCGGTGCAGCGGTTTGGCTGTGAAAGCAGGGCCGACAGTTACTTTTGCAATTATAATATAAGTATGCATACAGTATCTCGAAAACGGCTTCAACGATTTTATGAAATTTAGTACGCTGGAGGGTTCAGCCGCGATAAATGTACCTAACTAATTCGTTTTTAGAAAAGTTATAAACAAATATCGAGCAAGACTCGGTCATTCAGGTTCTCTATCAATAAATAAAAACTAGGTTAACATCTATTAATTTAAAACTGAGAAAAAGACCGTCATAATTGTATACGAAATTTAAATATTGTCAGTAATCGTTTAAGTATCGATATAATACAAAATATGCATACATAAACGTGATTACTATGACGTTATATATTCTTATTTAAATTTTAGACTGACTTGGGATAGGTATTTGCTTCAAGAAGGGTCCATATTTAAAACATTGTATATGTAATATAGTCTCTCCACTTTATTTCAATAATTACAGTGGCTACTTTAATAAAAAAAAAACATTAAGGTGCCAGCTAAAGAAACTAATAGAATAACCTGAAATATTTTTCTTTAAATATTACGTTTCTAATTTCAAACATTATTTTTTAAGATCAAAATCATAGAGTATGTTATTAAGGCGGTCTATGGTCGCTCGTTGCCCTGAGCCAGGGTATGAGGTGATAATGTTTATATCCATTATTCACTAAAATATAACAGACAATGTTCAACTAACATAAGGGTATCATCAATTTATAACAGTTAATTGGGGGGAAAAATAAGGGTCTGAGCCTCGCTAAGGGCCCTGTTCTCGCTTTGAGACTTATAGTCCGAATAAATTACCATTTTATTACAACTACACGACTGTTTTTGGACAAAAGTAGCTTATTAATAGAAAATTTATACGGTGAATTAACACTTCGCATTGCGGTACACGATAAAATTTCGTAATCAAAAAGGTTTGATGGTTAACCTTAAGATTAAAAGATAGGAATTATGATAATCGCATATAGACATATAAATAATAATAAAATTTTAGACATCGCACACACAGTGTCTGAATTAGAATTAAATAGGCGCTTTCTATGTTATGTTAATTAGATAAACATAATACTACATTTCACACTATTGATAAATTGCAATCAGATAAAATAACCTTGATCTTCATGCAAATTGGTACTCTTGGATCCTGGCTTAGCAATCAGATGGTAGTAGCTAACTTGTCACTACAACCACCAAGTTGGTCACTACTCATATACCTTAAAAATAAATTGTATCCTTGTATATCGTGAACTGAAGTGGCAGTGGGCCGGTCATGTCTGTAGAAGGACCGATAGCCGATGGAGCAGACGAGTCCTGGAGTGGAGACCACGGACTGGCAAGCGAAGTGTGGGACGCCCTCCAGCTCGCTGGACCGATGACCTGAAAAGGATAGCCGGTAGCAGCTGGATGCGGGAGAAATGGCGCACCATGAAGGAGGCTAATGTCCAGCAGTGGACGTCAGTGGGCTGAAGTGATGATGATGATGATATCGTGCACTTTCTCTCAAACAATGATGGTTTAACTTATTTGTCTATAGCTTTTACCATCAGTAGCAAATTTATGTTAAATTCTTACTCCTATCAAAGTGACGTAATATGGTCTCAGAGAAGCTGCTTTGCGTAAAAAGGTCAATAAAGTGTTGTTGGGTTCAATTCATTAAGTTGATGTTAATATTTCATACTTTTGCGTAAATAAATATTTATGATGCCGGAAAATAACACAAAATCACAGTCAAGCTCGAGTGGCCGCCTCTTAAATAATAAAAAAACTTGAAACTTAGTCTCTGACCGCTGAAACGCGTTAAATCTTAATTTTAATTTACAAACTTTACGAGAATTCAACAAACCAGTACTTTTTGATGCAAATTACTTAAACTTTTGGCGTTTTCATTAACGAATCGTAGATTAATGTTGTATTAGTCTAGGGTTTTTCTTTGATTAGAATTGGGTAAGTTGGGCGAAAGTTTTGAGATTCTCTCGCTTTCCTCTTACTGCTAGTTTTGGGCCGGCAGTAATTATTAATCATGTTCTACGAAACAAGCAACAAGCTAGCTACTGGAATTTCTGACCTTTGGCATTTCAGGTGAAAAAATATTTTTCCAATGTTGGATATTAGATTGTCATAAATGTTAAAAATAGTTATTATAGTACATTTTAGTTTTGCTTAATGTGATCTAGTCACAATTATTTCGAAACTCACATAATTTTTAAGTATACTCAATAAAGTATTGAAAGTATTACTTTTTTGGAACTTGTAATATGATTGTCAGAAATATAAAACATTTGTTATTTAAAAAAACTCGAAGAGTTTCCATACTTTTGGATTAAACGACTCATAGAGTAAAACTAGATCTAAGCAAATTCAAAATAACAAGAATACATGCGAAATCGCTCGAGCTATAAATTTATTCGGCATAAAACGGTGCAGTAGCTGAGCTTGCAAACCGCATGCAGCCGTGTGCAGTTCGCCTATGTTAAAAATTCGTAGCCGCCTACGAACGTAGACCGGAGCAGGCGTAGCAGAGCTACACGTATGTCCACTAAGCAGAATTTGAATGTGAATGCATATTGTTTTATATTTCATTTAAGTAGAAATATGATTTATTTCATAATAACAGGTGACTCTGAGTAGGGTAAAATTGTAGCCAGCACAATCTGAGGATTTAATATGAATTTACCCACGTTAGTGCAGGAATGTTTTTAGTGATATTTATTCGATTATAAATTTTAGAGGTGGTCTCTTTGTAAAGTAGTCCTAGTTAGTCAGACCATTCTAGACATATATAATCCCCCTGTGCCTCATTGATCACTTTAAGCCAGTTACGGGTAGTTTGAGTCCTAAGAGTTAAACCACAGTATTTCTACAGAATTGATATCGAAATCGCCTAGTATACTTAGATCTTGCAGATCTATCTGGTAAACGTTTTGCTTAAAACAACAAAATTCAGTCAAGTCCAAGCTAATTTTACAAAAAGGTTTATATGGAAAATAATTAATAGATATTTGAATCATATCAATTCAATTATTCATACATGCTTAAATATTCATATAGAACGAATATATACAAGTCACAGTTAACAAAACAAAAACCTGCTTATAATCAAACAACAAAGTTTCAATTCTTTGTCATAAAACATAATTATAAAAATTCACATAAGAACAAACTCTCTGAAACAGTCCCACCAGAGTAAATATTTTTCTTTTGTCAGGGAAATCCCCGCAGGACATTACTTCATTGGGATTTCCGGTGATATGGTATAATTGAATCGACTGAAACCACGGTGTTCCGTCAAAAAGGACTCTACCTTTATAAGGAAGTCCCGGAAAAATCTAGTGTAACATATCATAACACTCAACTAATAAGAATCGAACCTGAAGATATAATTATGCTAAAACTAATTGCGCCAAGCGGTGTTGTTTTGTAGATTAAAGTTTAAAGGTCTACTGCTTTACAAACATGACACTATTATCACTGCAGTGCACTCGCGCGGTGCAAGCCTCTATTTCTTTTTTTTTCTTTTTTGACTGTACAACTCTACATAAAAAGGTCACAAATAACACCCAGATAATAATTTGTGGAGAACGCAAAGTGTTGTCTGAAGTGGGTTTTGAATCCGTAGCTGAATGCTTATGAAGCTTTTACGTTAGTCCTTGTTAATATAATTTATATAACATAGTTTGAAAAATAATAATTGAAATGTGGTATGAATGTATAATAGCGGAGAGCGGTATAATCATATTATAACTCATTATTAAAATATGAAAAAATAAATAAGTAAATAAATATTTCAGACATCTAACACACAACGCCATCTAGTCCCAAGCTAAGCAGAGCTTGTGTTATGGGTACTAGAAACAACATTTATGGGTACTAAAAACACCCAAACTCCAAAACAAATATTTGTAGATCATACAAAGATTTGGTCCCACCCGGGAATCGAACCCGAGACCTCATCCCGAGAGATCAGCAGTCGCACACGTCAACCGCTAGACCAACGAGGCAGTAAAAAAAACACATGTAGTCGTAAGATCGCGGAGCGACTTGCGTAACAGGACTGGTGGCGACTGAAAGTGAACAGCAACAGACTGTGTCTTAGAAGCGACTTATATTAAGCAGTGAACGGCAGCGGACTGATGATTATGACCAAACACTTTGTAGTCTTTGTAGTCTAAAGTCTAAAATACATTACATGAAATATCCACTAAATATAATCTTAGTCACACTTACATTTATATTTTTGCTTTCCTTTTCATTACCTCAAACATGTTTTGAATATTCATAAAATGTTTTATTGGCGATAAAATTCACATAACTATATGTACATATACTTGCCTATATACGATTACACATCCCTGCAGGTACTTCTGACTGAATTTTATGACTAAGCCGTATAAAATTTTATTGATACGGAAATTTCAGAAACGCTAAGTCTGCTAGTAAATTGTATGCTTTACATATTTAAGTGATAAGCTGTGTAAATGAAATACATGTTTTAATTTGTTTATGAAATAAAAATCGATTCTCTTGATGATGATCGATTTTTACGATCGATGACCCGAGTAATCAGCGGATAAATTCACTCTCCTCTCGTTCCTCTAATTTAATTCAAATTTATTGCACTCGGTCTCTTGATGGAAGAATCTTACCATTAGGTGAATCTACTGCTCATATCTGCAAGTATATATATCTAAATATGAAGAAAATAAAATACAGGATATCACACAGAATATCTACAGGAATTACAACAACATTCTTTCGCAGTCTACTGCGGGGCATATACCTCTCCTTAGAAAGGAGGTATGTATTTTTTAAACTCAGTATTAATATTCTACATTTAATGCAACAGTAACAATTTCATTAAAAAATAATAACCAAGTTGAAAACTAAAACAAACATCCCAAGCGAAATCAATTCCAGATAAAACGTTTTCAAATCTAATAAAGCGGTAAGGAATCTAATCTCCATTACAAATACAATACAAAAGTATTCAAGCAACAATAGTGTGTGTTTTCTAAGTATCTGTCAGAAGTTAGTAAAGACATTAAGATAAAAAGACGGGTCAGGGCTCGCTGTGCATAGCGTGGCCCTTATAAAGGGACACATATTGTGGTAAGCGATAAAGGTTCGCGTATTCGAATACTACTAGTGATTCTCACTTTATTGACGCTTTGCACATAATTTTGTATCCTTTGCCTTTCGTTTCGATTTATTCTAATTCACAGTAATATATATCGCTATATTGTACACCAGATTATTTACATCGGTAATTTAAAGACTCGGACATGACTCGTGTCCGACGCCGTAAATCGGCGTAGGGCGCTTGCGCGAGTACGGCGGCGTATGGTGCTTGCGCGAGTGTGGATGGTGACAACTGATGGCTCGACTGTCTAATACGACATGACTATGTTTATACTGTATAGCATTAACCTATATTTTTATAACATCACAATAAGCATTTTTTTTCCTTTTTTTTATAGCGCATTTTATTTAAAGAGCAATCCCCGCACATGCATATACACTACGGCTGATATAAACATGCAGGTTCTAACCAGTTTCTGTTCCAGAGACCTATGTGCCATGAAGGTGCAGGTAGCCCAAGACACCGGCCTCGCGCAGGTGGTAATGGCATCGGTCTACATGCCGGAAGCCGACGACCCACCACCGCACGACCTGTCGCGGCTGGTCCACTACTGCGAGGAGGCGGGACTCGAGCTCATCGTGGGAACCGACTCCAACGCGCACCATGCCTTATGGGGCATGTCTACTGGTAACGACAGAGGTAGGAAGCTCGTTGAATACCTATTTACGACAAACCTTAACATAGTAAACACAGGTTCTGTACCAACATTCGTTAATAGACGAAGTAAGACAATCATTGACTTGACCTTAGCAACTGAAGAAGCAGCGAAACACATCTCAAACTGGCACGTGTCCAACGAGTTGTCATGTTCGGACCATAGATGGATTCGTTTCGACCTTCAGGTAAGCACACTCACGGCACCACCTAGGCGGAACCCAAGAAAAACAGATCGCGCGCAATACTCGCTGCGGATCGGCCAGTTCCTGGCACAGGGAAGTAACCCGACTAGAATCCTAGGTACCGTAGAAATCGAAAAACAGGTAAAGTTCCTCACAGACACTATGATGGACTGTTACCATCAGACATGTCCCCTATCCATCCCACCAGCAGGCCAAACAAAATCAAAGAGCTGGTGGGGGCCTGAGCTGGAGAGACTCAGGAGAGAGATGAGGAAGCAACTCAATAGGGCGATGAACACCGGCACAGACCAGGACTGGGATAAATACAAGGCCACCAAGTCCAGGTACAAAAAACGTCTCAGATACAGGAGTACCAACTCATGGCGGAACTTCTGCACTAACATTGAGACTACTGCACAGGCCAACAGGGTAAGGAAAGTTCTCTCCAATAACTCAGCCATGTCACTGGGGTCTTTACGAAAACCTGATAACTCCTTTACCACCTCAGTGGAAGAGGCAGAATGTATCCTGGTTACAACACACTTCCCGGACTGCGAAATAATCAGTCCAGGCGGATGGCCAGAAGAAGAAACCATCCCAACGGAGGAGGAATGGCAGCTGGCCCATAAGGTAATCGACCCATATAAAACGCAATGGGCAATTGACAGTTTTGACTCATACAAATCTCCAGGCCCGGACGGGATCTTCCCAGCCCTGCTCAAATGGGGAGGGAAGACACTTACCCAACGGCTAACCTACGTCCTGGCAGCCTGTCTAGCACACAGATATGTGCCAAGACAGTGGAGAGACGTCAGAGCGATCTTCATACCAAAGCCAGGTAAGACCGACTACTCGGATCCAAAATCCTTCAGACCAATAAGCCTAACCTCTTTCCTCCTAAAGACGCTGGAGAGGTTATGCGACAGGCACCTGAGGGAAACGGCGCTGACACAAGCACCACTACATCCGAACCAACATGCCTATAGTCCAGGTAAATCGACAGAGTCAGCACTTCATGCAGTTACAACCAAAATTGAAGTAGCGATCAAAAACAAGATGATGTGCTTAGGCACCTTCATAGATATAGAGGGAGCCTTCGACAAAACGAAATTCACCAGCATAACAGCAGCACTGGTAAAACATGGCGTACATGCTGTCATGATAGAGTGGATTAACAAGATGCTGAGCCAGAGAGTAATCAGACTCGAGGCAGACGCTACCAAACAAGCACTGGTGGCAAAGGGCTGCCCCCAAGGTGGCGTCCTCTCACCACTCCTATGGAACCTAGTGGTAAACGATCTTATTACCACATTGAACAACAATCACCATTATACCATCGGATACGCTGATGATATAGTGATATTAACAAGCGGCATGCACACAGGTACAGTATGCGATGTAACACGCTCAGCACTGGCAATAGTGGAACGCTGGTGCGTGGATAACGAACTGTCAGTCAACCCAAGGAAGACTGAAATGGTAATGTTCACCAACAAACGGAACCTGGGAAATTACCGACTCCCCAAGTTGTTCAATACAGAGCTCCAACTCTCGTCTGAGGTAAAGTATCTAGGGGTAATATTCGACCACAGACTTAACTGGAGCGCACACCTCAACAACAAAATTGAAAAAGCAACAGTCGTATTCTGGCAGTGCCGCAGAATGGTAGGTAAAACTTGGGGACTAAACCCCAAGACCACTTTGTGGCTCTACGAGACAGTCATCCGACCAATGGTAAGTTACGGCGCGATAGTCTGGTGGCCACGGACCAAACTATCCACTGCCGAAACTAAACTACAACGACTCCAGAGATTGGCCTGCCTGGCGGCTACAAGCTGTATGAGGACTACACCAACTGCAGCTCTGGAAGCCATCTTAGGTCTACCACCACTCCACCTTTTCATAAGGCAGGAGGCTTTAGCTGCAGCAGCGCGGCTAAAGAAACAAAATCTCTGGAGGCTGCCTAGGGTACCACACACCGAAATCCTCTATGAGGCTATAGGTAAGGAACCGCTCATGGAAGCGGTAACTGACACTATACCCAGGCAATTCGTCTTTGACAAAAAGTACAAAATACAACTGCACGAGAATCCCCAAGAAGGACTTAACCCAAGGGAGTTAAGAATCTTCACGGACGGATCCAAAACAAGGTCAGGCACTGGCTCGGGAGTATTCTCTGAGGACCTAAACATACACATCTCGACACCATTAGGAGCCCACAACACAGTCTTCCAGGCAGAGTGTATGGGCATAATAACGGCAGCACATGCGATCATCTCCAGAAAGGTAACGGAATACCCCATCCGCATACTTTCCGACAGCCGATCAGTCTTACAAGCCCTACAGAGCCATGTGACTACCTCAGGGCTAATCTACGAATGCCACAGAGCCCTGACAGAGGTAAGTACTATAACTAGTATAACTCTCCAGTGGATCAAGGGTCATAGCAACTCACGCGGGAACGACTCAGCTGACGCACTGGCAAAAGGCGGATCGGAGACAAGGGCAATCGGCCCAGAACCAATACTGCCGTTGCCAACTGCTTGGCTGCGACGGACACTGCAACAGAACACCGAGGTAGAACATCAGATATATTGGTCCAACCTTTGTACCTGCAGGCAGACCAAAGAGGCCCTCCCGACGATCAACCCCGGATTGTCACGGAAGCTGAAACAACTTAAGAGGCCGCCGCTTCGACTCTTGATCGGAGCAATAACTGGTCATGCACTATTAAACAAACATCTTTTCACTCTAGGTGTAACGGACAGCCCTCTATGCAGAGCATGCATGGAGGAAGACGAAACAGCCGCCCATGTCATCCTGACATGTCCTGAGGTGGCGAAATACCGGGCAAGACACCTCGGATCGCCGAGGTCACTTCAGGAAGTCGTCGGCAACGCAAAGGGTCTGCTAGGCTTCCTGGAAGAATTGGGTTGGCACCACTAGCGCTGACCCACTACGCAAAATAGGCGCAACAAGTCGTCGAGTTGCGGAAACCAAGCCCGCGAATCATCATCATCATCATTTAAAGAGCAAACAAGTTAATTTCAGTTGAGCTTATACAACTGTTTGTTTATAGTTTTGAGTTTTTACTTCTGTCGGCAGTCTTCATGACTGCTTTGTGTTTTTTTATTGAATAGGGGAAAACGAGCAGACGTATGAAAATGTTATAAAACTTATAAGGAATATTTTTGACTTCAATCCGATCTACACATAATGAACTGTAGTGAATTATATTGTTCATTACTTAATTTTGCTAAGGAATTTATTCTTCCTGTTGGTGTAGGATTAAACGTATACCCTCCCAAATAAACATAGCAATAAAAAACTATAAAAATGAAGGAGTTCTAAAGAAAGATGACGAATGATCCTGAGTCTCTTAGTTTGTTTGATGGTTGAAGATGTCAAACAAAACAAGAGACCCAGCTTTGATTTTTTTTTTTCATTTTCCAACCACGAGGTGATTATTTAAACTACTATTTTATAGTTTTTAAACTCGTGAAAGATGATTAAACTAACTGTCCCTTAAAATTTCTTTTTTTTCTAAATCCTTCGAAACTTAAAAAAATAAACTTTACTATCCCGCGGTAGGGGTTAAAACTTTTCAATATTTGGCTAAGGATAAGCTGAACCGACCTTTGTTAACAATACCCTTTTAGTTTCTATTTTATCTTTGTCCTAAATATAAAGTTATTTTATTTAAAGACCGATTTGTATTCATATCAAACATGTAAACATAAAAGTCTACGTTTCATTTTGAAACATCATTAACGTGATCTTAATCGTTTTCCAATAGTATTGCGTGTGTGAAATTGCAAAGTATTTCGGCTGGTCACTTTCATGCTCGGCTGTTTGCTTATCGCTGACCTACCTTACGAATGTCAATGGGCTTGGAAAAAAATCAAGTAATATTAATTAGAGTAAAAAATTAAATTCCCGAGAGGCAGTACAAAATGTCTTTGAAGAGTTTGTTGCCTCCCGTCCAGCTGATTTTTACAAGAAGGGCATCAATAAACTGCCAATGCGTTGGCAAAGATGCGTCGATTGCATGGGTGATTACTTCGAATAACAGAAATAAAAAAGTTTGAAAAAATAAGTACTTTCACTTATTGCACACAAAACGGCAATTTCATAGGTAAAGACCTATTATAAGACGTTAAAATACTACAAGGTAGTAGAGCCACGCTGATTTCAGCACGAACGGGCCGACTCAACCGGGGCGGTACTACCCTCGCACAGAAAATCAACTTAAAATGACAGCGATCATGCTGTCGTATTTCGTTGGTGAGTGCGAGACCGGAGGCCCAATGATGAAGAAGCATCATTAGCCCGCCATGGTCTGGGTCATCATGCTGCATTGTTGCATTGTCTGCGTTCGCAGTATGGTCCACCACTCTTGGATTCTGCTTATGATTTCCATCAGTTAGAGTAGAGTCATTTTGGCAGAGCCAAACATAAATGTATGTCGCATGAAAGCAAACACTAATAAGTACAACCAAATTGACAACTTCCTTCTGTTTTTAAAGTCACTCAAAAGCAGACAAATCTTTTGTCCAAAAAAATATATATTTTTACCCCGATAAATAAATATTTTTAAACGGATCTTGAATTCAAAAGTATTCTATAGAGCATGAAATTCATACTTCCTAGATTTTCTTCATATTTCAAAAAGTTATATGAAAAATATGTACCGCGAAAAAAGCCTCAATGATCAATCAATTAGGCCAATATGGTTACCCACTTCGAGTCAATATGCTGACGTTTGATTAAATTGGATCGGTTTAAATATATTTCTGACTAGAGATGAAATCGAGTATTACTATAGAATATGAATATTTTACATTAGAAAAAGCTCGAACAAACTCTGTGTTGTTTCCTTTCCATATAACAAGAAACATGAAAGAATAAAAATACAAATGCATCGCATCCTATAAACTATATCTATATACTTCTATATACCATAAAGGTTCATACGTCTAGTTATAGCCGCAGACAATTTTTTTCTCTTTGTTATTTTAAATACATACTTATTGAAGGTTACAAGTATTGCCACTGCACGTTTTATGATTCAACATAAGTTCATTAAACACTTAAAGTACAAAGCACAAATAAAAAACTTAACATATTATGAAGAATCGTGTCAATATCATAAAACAAAAGGACAGGCGTCAAATCGCTAACATGATGTTCCTGTACGACTTTCTCAATAATAAATTCGATTGCAACACTTTTTTAAATCAAATCTACTTTCATATGCCTAGTATCTATTATATAGTATATAGTATCCATATATACTCGCAATACCAACTGCAACAACCAACTACATCAAGATGTCACCATTCAGTCGCATCCCATACACATATATTAACAGCTTCTCATCACAGGATCCCTTAAATACGCCCCGACATTCATATACAGACACACACACACATATGTTTACTCACACACACACATATGTTTTCTCACACACACTACTCACTCAAACAAACTAGTTTTCTGTTATATGTTTTTATCTGAGGTTTAGAATTAACTTCTTAAAGTATTGTTTTTGTATTGACAACCTACTCTTGTGCTTGTTTTGTATTAATTTTAAATTAATGTGTACTTCATAATTGGCGTATTACTCAAATATCATTATTGTAAACTTATTATTGTCAGCTGTGAAGTACCTCACATTAAATAAATAAATGATCCTAGAATTCAACGCTTACAATAAATACCTTCTACAAAACTGACACATACTCGTGTGTCTAATAAAGTATGCTTGTTTTTTGATGTAATATTTAGGTTAATTAAACAACTCAGCAGATAAAAACACTCAGTACCGTTGTTTATATTCATACAAAAATAAGGTCATCACTTTACGGTAATTAGGAAATTTAATTATTTAAAGGTAAAAATAAACACCTTCCCGTTAATGTATCAAGTTAATTTACTAAAGCGACAGCATGTCATTAGTCATCACCTTATTTTAACATTTTATCCTTAATGAACGAATTCTATTTCGCCTATTCCAAGAGGTATACAGTTTTTAAATTCTTCGTTCCGGGTGGACAATAGTCTATATGCATTACATGATTTCCTGTTTATTTTAAATGCCAAACATTCACATCGATAAATGGAGCTCTTACAATAACAAAGTGTTTCCTTTCTTAAAAGTTACATAATATTGTGTTAAAGACTTATAAGATCAAGGATACTATCGTGAATTTAGTTGACAATTCCTGGATGTAAATCCTATTGAGTAAAAGATGTTAGTAAGTACATAAAGCTCTTTATCAAGATTTTAATCGTGAGTAACCATAATTATGCAAACTGAACTTAGATATAGTAGTAGCAGTTAAGTAAACATAACGTGGCTTTCTACTGCATCAAAGTGCTATGAGTTCAATCCTTACATCGCATAACACTTTGCGTGATCTACAAATTGTTGTTCTGGGTGTTGTTTGAGTCCGGTTTTGTGTATATTTATTACAATGCAAGAACGTATTCCTAAGGTAAGGTGTCTTTAAAATGTAAAAATTGCAACAAATGGTAGATAACGGTATAAGCGCAGTGAATTTTAACCCCAGATGTTTGGTTACCAAATGGAGACACGTTATTATCTTCAAAATAAATTATAATAAGTGCCAACAGAAGTTTTGATTATTACGCCATATTTAGAATTCGATTTATTCCGGTATTAAATAAACAAACCATTATAGCAATGCCAATATCCAGAATCGTATAGTTAATCCCTCTAGTCAATTATCGACGGTTGGAAAGGCCCGAAGGGATAAAGCGGAAAACAGAACGCAGGTTGAGAATTCCTGGGCAAACTGTGTTATGTCTCTGGAGTTATTTTATATTTATTGTTAGATGTTCTTATATTAATGATTTATCTCTTTTATCTTCTATACTTATAAAATAACATGTCCTTACTGACTGACTGTTGCATCATCCCCGAGCGTAAACTATTAATGTTAGCACTATGAAATTTGGTAAGTAGAATATTTTTATTGAGTATTAGCGACCCTGTTTGATCTGTTCAGCAGTGATTGATCATCGGATGCAATGCAAAGTGCTTATATCTATGGGCCGCATAAGGCTATTCACAAGGTTCCCGATCCTTGAGAAGGAATCAGCACTCCTGGATAGGATTAAACAGTGATTGAAAGTATGTACGAAAGTCTGTAATTTTTTAAGTTAGACACATGAAACTTTAGTTTTGGACTTGTAATTAAAAACCAGTAGATACGTATTTAAGCGTTTCTAGATATTCTACCCCTAATGGGATTATTTTTTTTTATGAAAGTCCGTCATTCTTTGAGTTAGAAACATGAAACTTTATTATTTATTTATTTATTTATTCTTCCTGCAATTCCATTGCATAAGGCGGACTTACTGCCCTAGGCATTATCTTCCAGTCGACCTTTGGGTGGTGCAGAGCTGTGTGTAGCAGGTTTATTATTGAAATAAGTGAGAATGAATTATTATCTTTGGGCTACTGATTAAAGAAGAGTAGATATGTATCTAAGCATTTCTGGATATTCTACCCTTACGACATTTCATGTGTAGGTTAGTCTGAAAGTTCGTAATTTTTAAGTTAGTAGCCTGAAACTTTGTCCTCAGGCTTTTGTTAATAAATAAATGAATACTTATATCAATAATTTATAGAAATTCTACTCCTAAAGGAGTTAAAGTAAGGGTCAATAATTTGTATGAAAGTCCTTATTGGCTATTGATTAAAAATAAATACGTTTAAAAACATGAATGTATTTTTCATATATATACAAATGTATATTTTTTAGTTAAATACATGTAAAACAACTTCTACGCGAGCAACGCCGCGGGCAACAGCTAGTTCTTAATATTTTTTTGTACTAAGTAAAAATTCTAGTATTATTAGATATAAAAGTAATTTTATTTTGTTTGTATACTTTATGAACTAGCACTTATAGTGAACTAGTTGACACACGCAACTTCTCCGCATCTCTTCTAAGCGTGATGTTAACTATCTTATCAAAGGCACGTCGGCAAAACAATAAAAAAACAAAAAAATTAAACATCCTTAGGACAATTTTGGACTTAATCGTAATCAATAACGTGACACAGAATTGTTAATATCATGTATCACTTTTTTTTTCACTAAGACGACAGACAAATACACATGACAGAGTAATAGTAGACTTGAACTAAAATATATTATAAAAAAAAAATAGAAATAAGTGTTAAAGTATTAAAATTTTCTGCTTTGTTTTGCTTCTTGCTTTTTGATTTTTGTTGTTTTTACGTGATATTTTATTTTCTTTTAGGGTAGTTGCTTTTTGTATACATTGTTTTTGTTTCCGATTAACGTAGTATAGTAACATCTTATGTCTGATGTGTTGCGTTTTGTCTGTGTGTGTTTTCTTATATCCGCAACTGTTGGCGCAAATGTCAGGGGCCAGCTGAAAATCAGTGATGTGCTTCAGTACAGCGTAAACTGAGCTGGTTGCCTTTGCTGCACCATGCAATTTTTATATGTTTTTGTTATTCTAGTTTGTAGATTATATGTTGTACTATGTTGTAGCAAAAATAAATGGTTTAAATGGTTTAAAAAAGGGCTAGAGAATAGAAATTAAAATGGTTTAAATGGTTTAAAAAAGTGCTATAGAATAGAAATTAGAGCTATATTTATTGATCACCTTTAGTCTCTGAGAGGTAGTTGTTGAGAAATAAATAAATATCAAGTTTCAAATATATCTTGAGACTTGCACTTCCACAAAACTATACAAATACACAGATGTTTGCGTTTTTGAAAACAAGATCGTTATTTTACAATTCACAACCTTTACCCTGCCACGCTTCGCTACATACGCTAGCACATTTTGATGTATTGATGAAAAATAAGGAATAAAACTAACGCCAAAAAATAAATTTGGAAGCGGTTTATATTTCGTGTCAAAATAACTAAATCGGTAGAGATATTTCAGATTTTTGTAAATAGTAGTAGTAATACACAAAGCAGTAAGCGTTACATTTTATTTATAAACTAGCTTCATCCGCGGCTTCACTCGCATTTAATAAAAAGTATCCTATGTTACTTCTAATACTTCCAAGAATATGTGTGCAAAGTTTCATGATGATCGATTACGCAGTTTTCGAGTGAAAGCGTAACAAACAAACTTACATTCACATTTATAATAATTATATATTAGGATATTGGCTATTTGATTTTAAATTATTTGCTTTAATTCTTTTGATAGTTTTGCTAAAACTTGAGTATTAATACGTC
This sequence comes from Spilosoma lubricipeda, assembly GCA_905220595.1. Taxonomy (NCBI): domain Eukaryota; kingdom Metazoa; phylum Arthropoda; class Insecta; order Lepidoptera; family Erebidae; genus Spilosoma; species Spilosoma lubricipeda. The sequence goes on along the minus strand of HG992294.1, from coordinate 15,179,497 downwards.
GTTAAAGGATATTTGTTCATTTCTGAGTGTTGTTGCAGAAGTGATACTAAGATGTTATGAATATATAACGGGAAAAGACACCCACGCGTCGTCTAATGGAAGTACAGCAATAAAGACTGCTCTGCGACATAAGGGAAGAAGCGCAGGGGTCTGAATTATATCCTAATAACTCCCTCGTTGGGTACGAAATAGTTTCGAACTAAATTGAAACTGGAGGAGTTGAAAGTAAGTTATTTAATATCTTTACTTTAACTAGCTTTGTTGTTAGCTATAAACCGTGACATTGAAATTAAAACCCTGTCTTTAACGCTGGAAAACAAGGAATGGGTTAGACATGAACGTTTTGAATGATTCATAGTACCTAGTAATTTTGATGTCATCACTTTTAGAGATCGTTAGGTGGTCAAAATTTTATTCATTATATTAGACTACTTATATTTATTTTTTATTTTCAGTAGTAGTATATAATATAGATATATATATATTGTTTAATCCTTGCACTTGATCTAGGTAAATAACTTTTAACCAAATAAACGTCAAAGGTTCTGAACTTCAAGTTGTTCTCTCTCAATGTTGTGTGTTGAACACACAAATAAATGATTTTAAGTAAAGTTTCATGTCGTTCTTTTTAGTTCTTGATCTAATCATAATTTTTAGGAAAGAAATTATAAATTACTAGTCAACTATGAAAAAATAAGAGCGGACTGCATTCAGCAGTGGATTGCAACGAGCACATAATGACGATGGTCAAACAATTTGTGAAGTGTATGTGTCTATTCTCAGTCACTTCACTGAGTAACGCATTCATTCATTCACTCACTCATTGTACTATGTGTGAATGAACGAGAAGGAAGCATTATGTTATCTCTAGTGCATGTGCGGTCGTGACACAGTTTAGTCAACTGTAAGCGATAGAGGTAAGCAGGCACGTGCGTCTCAGAGCCGACAAGTTTAATGGATATACTACAATGTGTATTTAGATTCATCATCATGTCATCATCATCATCCATCTGAGTCCCTTTACTATGCGAGAAGCAGTTTCTTTTTTGTTAAACGGGATATAAGATCCTTCGCACATTAGAGGGGTCGAAGGCAAAAGGGGTCTTTTGGACTCATATCAACTAAATACTATCCAGGTGTTCTTAGCTGGGAAGGCGAGATTCACTATTGTATTGTTAACAGGCTGTCGAGCTAGTTTGGACTAAGAATCCATGAAGCAAATTGACGACACTGTTGACGAAGACCAAACGTGGCTTATAACTCAGATACAACAGGTGTATTTTTCCTAGAATATTTATTTGTAGATTTACATCTTTAACCAATACTTTTATTTATTTGTATTTTTTTGCAACATAACCATTTGATTCGTTATAAACCAAATAGAATTTCTCGTGTTTCATTCACAATGCGCTGTTACAAATCTCTGTCGCACAGCCCTAACACTCTCTTATGTTATGTAATACATTCTTGGTAAATGGCACCCGAAAGTCGCTCAACTTAAGGACTCTAGCAATTAAGCTAATTGTCTTTATTACAGCGTTCAACGCTTTTATCAAAATGTGACATATTAACGGTAATGGGCGCAGGGATGGTGGCAAAATTGTGTCAACATTTTCCAAAGAAACATTTTCTTTTAACTTTTTTTTAACTTTTAAATCATAATTTTTTTACAATCAGCAATGATGTTGTATTGTAAATACTTTCAGCAAAGTATTTTCCTCTCTGATTCAAATTTTATACAAAAGTTGTTGAAGTGTAAAAAAAAAGAATTGAAAGAGAAACAAAGTAAGACACCGTAAAAAAATCGATAATTACAATAGACTTGACTGGTTTTGGACTTTCCGGTAACAGCCAATTCGTGTTACCGGTAGTTTAGTATGGTATATGTGAATCTGCTCGAGCCATTATTTCTCTCTAGTCCTAATGTGCCACAGTAATATCTATATATTCGTATTTTTATTGCCTACGTTTCTTACTTAACTTTCCTTTAAATAATACTCCCAATAGGCTATAGGCAAATTTGCCCCCTATAATTTATTAGCCAACATGTAAATCGCATTACTAACATGTATATAAAATTGAAACTTTAAAACACCGGTTAAAACCACACGTACAGTCTCATTAAAAAAATAAAACGAACCAGTTTACATTTTGTACCAATAACATGTACATCAAAAAACTGTGGGTGTAGCCATTTTAAGGTTGTTATTTTCAGGGCGTGTGTTAATTTTTTTGTGAGTCGGACATATTGATCGTCACTGTCATTGAACTTTGATATTTTTATAGTCGATGTTTCTGGATTTCCCAATAGTGTAATTTTTATACCGTTTGTTAAATACCTATTTACAACGAGGTTCTTTAAAATCACACCGTTCTACGTAGCGCCTAAAGTACTGAACCGATTTTAATGAATTAGGTTTTAATAGATCAATATTATTGACCCGGATGATATAGGCTGTATAAATTTTATCTCATCAAAAACATAAATGTGAAATGAGAGCGAAGTGCAATATTATAATATATAACTTGGTTGTTCACTACAACGACAAAAAAGTGAGATCTAAATGGGTACCAGGTTTAAAAGTCAGTCCTGAAATTTATTGTGAACAACCAAGGTCAACAACAATATCAATAACAAATATATTATATTTCCGTCAACAATATCATAATATTCTTACATTACAGGCACTATAAATAAGTGTTCCTAATTAAATAATAAATAAATAAATATTTCGGACATCTAACACTCAACGCCATCTAGTCCCAAGCTAAGCAGAGCTTGTGTAATGGGTACTAGACAACTGATACAAATACATATATACTTTTTTTTTTGTAAATACATACATATTATACATAGAAAACACCCAAACTTCCAAACAAATATTTGTAGATCATACAAACATTTGGTCCGACCCGGGAATCGAACCCAAGACCTCACGATCAGCAGTCGCACACGCCAACCGCTAGACCAACGAGGCAGTCATTAAAAGAATCAATTAATTGATAAATTTTAATAAAATGAAAAACAAAACGTATCCCTATGTATTGCTAATTATCATGTTACAGGCACTGTGAGTATTATTAAAAGAATCAATTAATTGAAGAACTATATGAAAATGATAAAAAAATACTAGTTTCTGATTTATACCTATGTATTCACCCAACTACTTATCAGGTTGCCAAATTTGTACTTTCTAGGTCATCTAGAACTGGGTTAGAGTTTTGATCTATAGATGAGTCAGTGAGAAAAATGACGAGTTTTGGACGTTAATATTATAATAGCTGATTGAGGTGTGTTTATCAAATTTAGAGGACATATGTACCTTGTGAGTCCTAACATGTGAGCCAAATTTGATATGTCTATTTGAATTAGTTTTTGAGTTATGAGGTTGTCCAAAAGTAGCTCCGAATGGTTCGGGTAATATTACACACAGTGCTGCTCGCCAGTTCTCTTTCTGTTAGCTTGAACTTGGCTTGATATGCTACCGCGTGTCGAGATCAAAAGTTTTTGCGTAGTCGAATTATAGTTTTTTAACTTTTTCTTGTTTATGTTTATAAATCATATAACTAGAAAGTCAAGAACTCACATTTTTTCCCATATTCATCAATCTAACAATAATAATTAATAATGTTATTTTTTTATTATAATTCAGATTTTAATTAGTCTCCAAAGGCCATCACCACATATAAACTTAAACATTTCATTCACACATTTTCCTTTCTGCTCATTTTCTCTAACACCTGAAATTGACTGGTAAAGACCATCGGCAGTAGATTTTACTTTCTTCAAAGTATTACATTATGATGTATAAGATAATCTATGCAAGAATAGTTCTTTCCTTCTTTTTAGTATTAAAAATCATTCTATGTTTTTATAAAGTATTCGGAAATCTAATTAAATTGTTATAAAACTGATCCACTTTTTTTTTATGTTTGGCCCTGCCAAAATGACTCTCCTCTGCCTGATGGAAAGCATAAGCAGAATCCAAGAGTGGTGGTCACCATACGACGAGTGCAGACAATGCAACAATGCAGTATGGTGACCCATACTATGTCGGGCTAGTGATGCTTCTGTATCATTGGGCCTCCGGTCTCGCACTCACCAACGAAACACGACAGCATGATTGCTGTCATTTTACGTTGATTTTCTGTGCGAGGGTAGTACCGCCCCGGTCGAGCCGGCCCATTCGTGCTGAAATCAGCGTGGCTCTACTACCTAGTTAAAATGATTTCACTTTTCCCCATTTCTATGATAAGCAACTGCGCCAGCTAACGATAACATTAAAATTATGCAATTACTGGTGACGACGAGAGACACACTTAAACTTTACGATGCTGTTGTGAAATAGGTTCGTCGTTCGTCGCTTCGTCAAACTAGAGTATTTAAAAAAAGTATCAAGTATTGAAATGAAGGTTTCATATCTTTAAGCCTATCTATTAGTATATTACGGCATGTATACTTTTTTGTTACGAATAATAGGAAGCTGCAGTGCTGAATGGCTTAGAACGTCTTAAGAAATAATTTAAACTTACGATCGTATGTATTACTGCTACTCTCATGTCATGTTTTGGTAGGCTTTATTATCTGTAGGCTTCACTATATGTGGAAACTTTAGAATAAGTTTTTTAATTTGTATGCTTAGTGTATCAAATAAAGTTTATTATTATTACTATATTATTATCTACTTTAATCCCAAGCAAAAGGTTCAAGATACGTTAGATTTGTCAAAATAAATTTGTTTTTATCCCTCACTTGCCGACACTGCATGTGCCCTTGGCGATTTTTCCCCAACTTTGATCCAAAGTCGGTTCGATGCCCGGGTCGGACCAAATGTCTGGTTTAGAATTTGGGTGTTTCCTATGTATAATAAAAGTTTTTCAAAAAAAAATATATTAGTATTCTATCAGTTAATCTACCTTTCATTGTACAATGTCTGCTTTACTTGAGACCAAATGGCGTTGTGTGTCACGTGTCCAAAAATAAGAAAAATATTTCTGTGTGCAATTTACCTTGAGATGTGTTTAGTGTTAAATAAGAGGCAGGCTATTTTATTCCGCAGAAATTGATTGCCAAAATTGACTTCGCCAATAAATGCGTTTGACTTTTAGTATTAAGAAATGAAGCAAATATTTTACAAGAATATAAATGCGGATTCTCAGTATACCCTAACTAGCTTATTAACAGAATATTGAACAGATAATATTAACAAGAAAGCCATTGGCAAAGTTAGACCGTTCGTTTGAAACGACCCTACTAAGAAAATCTTAATTCCTGCGATGCTTTATATTCAAACTACAATTGATTTAATTTTGCGCTTCTAAGTCTTCGCCCACCTGGGCGAAGATTTCAAAGCTACGAATGTTTTGAACTTGAATATTATACACATTTAAAATTTTCACAGTAACATTTTTGTATTACGAGTATTAAATGTTGTATACGCGTATACACGTATACACATACATGTATGTGTACGATCGCCTGAAACACTGGTTTAATATTATTATGTTAACCCAACTTTATTTATTATTATCTTTTTTAGTACACTTATCGTTTACACTTTCACTTAAAGTAAATAAAAACCTTGAATGTAAATCTTCATTTGGGCTCGTAAAGTTTTGAAAGTCTGCTAAAATTTGAGCATTTTTACAGCTACTTTTAAAACACAATAATTCAAAACAAACTTGATTGTACTTACTAAACTACCATCTAAGTTGGTATTCGCAGAAAATTATCGGTATAAAAGATTTGTCAATCATCTGATAAAAATTAACTTCGCACAATTAATACGCAAACGAAATTTGTATGTTTTTGTGAAAGAATTATATGTAGACATCACTATCTCAAACAAATAAAATTGTCTCGTCAGAAAAATTTAATACTGTATTCTTGGCTCCAAGTTCTTGGATATTCAATTTTCACTCCAAGTTTTTACATTAGAATTTCAGATCGAAGAGATTTCTGTTTATTTAATGCTCGATTCGGAATTGTAATCGAGAATTGCTATAAAGCTGTTCGTCAATCAATACCTTATCATTCAAGATAATTATTGGGAATATTTAAAATGTTTATAGATATCTTCAGACACTGGAGTCAATTTACATTTCAGAAAGCGTGTAAGATTTTAATTTAAGATTTTAGATAGCCTTAATTTGTAATTACAATGGCCGTGTTTGATTTCTGGGTAGAATTGCTTCGAATCTTTTAGTTTTGATTTCAAATTGAAACCTTATAGCACTACTTTTTTGCCTACCTATTAACACACAAGTTCAGTTATTGTCATTTTTAGTAAAGCGACCTACTAGGTAAAAATAAAAATTCTCTTTACTTTTTCCCAAGTCCAAGTTCCATTGGTTTTAAAAAGTATTCTAAGAGAACCGTGTATACAACATAATGGCTTTACAATTGCGATCGACAGAATTGTAATTCAAGTAAAATTGGAAACGTCGAATCGCTGTATGGTCAAGTTAATATTATTTATTTATGTGTTTTTAATATGATTAATAATTTGAATTAATTTTGCATTATTTGAAATATGCTTGCGGTTTATTTAAAAAATGCATCACTGACTGAAGCTATAATACAAAAATCAATGTAAACGAATAAAATTATTCAAAAAGAATATCATGAGTTTGACTTAAAAATATTTCAAATACCTACAGGTTAATCTTATCTTAATCGCCAACCTGAAAGTAACTTATACGTAAGGTACAAACTTAATTATATAACCAATATTTAGACTACAAACATTATATGAAAATGCCAAACAAAGTAACAGAAAAAAGCCGATATGTAAACAAACCGGGACCTCATTTCGTCGCCCGAATAAAGAAACTCTTTATTCGAAATTCGAACACAATGGATAGACTTTGGATCCCGATAACGAATGTATGCAAGCGAAGCCGCGAGACAAGCCAAATCCGTTATGACGTCGTGTAAGGCTATCATCGGGTAAGGGTGTGTGTCTAATTGAGGTGTAATAGGACAATGGAAATTGAATATTTTCGAATAAGAGATTAGGTATCTGATGAAACAGACAATATCTAGTACCAGTTACAAATGATGCGTAAAATCGAAATAGCATTTCGCTCAATAGTCTTTGTAGCACGCTTTCTTCTCTTTGCATGAAGTCACTTCGACATATTGCAAGAAACAGAAAGGAAAGATATTAAAGGTCAAAAGGCCTACGCAGATTATGTAACTCAAGTTAAACAAATTAATTTCTAAAATTAACTCGAGAAGAAAAATGTCGTTCTTCATTTGTTTTTTAAGAGAAGCATTTATTATTCACAATGTCGTGAATTAATTTTGTTTCGTATTTTCTTCAACTTTTACATAGGCCAATGAATTATTTTTTTAAATTAAGCGGTTAAATGTGTGGATCTATCACTGGATGGAAAGTAACTGCGACTACCCATCAACGCCTACAAGTAAGTAGTCACAAGAGAGTTACCGGCCCTTGAAAATGTAACGGTCTGACAGATCGTATTTTTAAAGGTAAGAAAGAAAAAATAAGTTCAAGGTATTGAATTGAATTCGCGGCAAAGTTAGTTCACATTATTATGATACGGTGCAGTGTAGCGTAACCTTAAAAAATTGAAAAGATCACGTCTCCTAGTTGAACGTGAACCTTTATTATGACCACCCGTAGGGCGCGGATTTGTGCGCGAAGGTTTAAATAAAACACCTACAATACAGACAGGCTTTAGAAAAAAACTACTTGCAAATTCATAAGATTCGAATTCGTGGGAAATGGCTGTCACTTTTGTTATTTAATAAAAAAATCGAACAATGAGTAAATTTTGGATGCAAAATGAGTTTCTTTGCGGATTATACCTGTCAGTTTTTCTTTGGCCTTTATGGTAAATAAAAAACTCCACTTTGGAGGCAAAGTCAAAGTCAAAAATATTTTATTCAAATAAGCACTTTTTTTACAGGTATTTATGAATAGTCAATATTAAAAAATCTAGTGATTCTAGTCGCCACTTCCAAGTGCATGAAGCATGAAGTTTAGTACATGATTGTGTCAATGAGTCGATTTAACTTGGTGACGTGCGTTGTCTAATTTAGTAACTTATAGACGATAGGAAGATACTTACTTCCGCACTGCATCATGTCACCCAAGAGATACACTTGCACATTATCGTATGATTCCTTCGCTTTTGTTTCGTATTTGTTTCGAAGAAAGACAGGGGTAATTAGCACGCACATGCGCCCGCACGCACCTATACAAACACACGAACAGATTAACAGACTTTCAATATAGATCCATTCAAACTTCGTTATATTGTCTTAAAGTGGTAGCACACATTTAAAATACCACACTTAAAAGTCAACTGCTTCAAAAAACTAATCAGTTTAGCCGAGTAGTAGCCTCCATTATTTAATACACAGTGTTCACACGCGTTTGAATGCAAATTCCAATATTCAAAACCCAATTTGATATTGAACGAGTTCTCTTGGAAATAGAAACAGTTTCCCTGATCGAAAAAAGAAAATAAGAACTGCAATTTATACGTGAAAAGTCGAAATGAACTAATATGTTCGATATCATTTATTTAATTTGTATGTTACCTTCACACTTAGAAAGTTGAAATTAATAAATGTGATGGGATAAATAATTAGAACTTTTAAATTCATACGAGTACTTTAGTTTACAACTGCTGAACTAAAAAATTCATATCAATCTATAAAAAATCAAAAGGATATTGAAAACCTACCCTTTAATAATAGACTATGATTCTTGACAAAAATTAGGGTTCCCTATTAAGTGAGTTGGTCTGGAATGATACAAAAGTGACCAAATGCAATTAACACGTCTTTGCTTACTTTTTCGAAAAAATGAACGTGAGTGTAAGTTTGTTATTGTTATCAAGTAATTAATGGAGTCTCAATAAAATCTCCATAAAATAATCTCAAATTTTATCAACAACTTTAGTGAATTATATTACTTATTCATTCCTTTATCGAATACGATAAATACGCGAAATAGATAAATACTTACACACCTACATACAAATTAAACCTTCAACCTCACTGTCTATTTTAAAGATCTTTATTTATTTTCGGACCCGAAAAGTACTAGTTTGATCCTTTAAAATGGCCAGAAAGACTTGCCATCGGTTTCGCTTCACGTACAAACATCCTCGATATAAATACCACAGTGTGATATTTTTTTTATAACGAAGATGGACAGGGTCCGCAACGAATATATCCGTGGTCCTTTTAGGGTGGCTCCATTACAGAGCAAGTTAACGGAAAGGAGATGGAGGTGGTACGTGCATATTATGAGAAGACCAGAGGAGCACTTCGTGCAGATGGCTCTAAGCCTACCAGAAGGCCAAAGAAACCGGGGACGACCCCCCGTTAACATGGTGGACCAGCATGACCAAACTCCTGAAAAAGGAGCATCTACCGGACCCGAGAACCCTTGACAGAATGTCTTGGCGCCGTAAAACAAGGATAGCCGACCCCACCTAAGGTGGGGAAAGGGTAGGAAGAAGAAGAATGTGATTTTTTTTTTCTGTTTTCAACTTAATAAATGAGGAATGAACTGTAAACCGAAAGCGTGCATCGTTTATTAACCGACTTCAAAAATGAAGTTCGACCAATTCTCAATTCGACCGTATAAATATGTTTTTTATGCGTGTACGCGGATAACTTCGTCGCTTATGAACCGATTTTGATGATTATTGTTTTTAATGTAAAGGCGATATCCCAACGGTGGTACCATGGATAAGGACACTAAGATCTGATGATGGCATTCAAAAGAAATCGATCGATTTGTTCGTTCTTGAAGTCGGTCATTTATTTTGTTAAATTTTTTACTATAGTTCTTTTTGTGTATCGGAAAACGTAGTGTTCGCAACCGTTCACAAGTAATTTTATATATATATAGATTAATAAGAATAAATAGTTCCAAGAAACTGAATATCTCTATAAATATAAACATATTCCACATGGAGCTCGAATAATAACATTAGTGTTGCCACTTGGGATATTTCTATTCACCTCTGACCCTCGTCAGGTTTACATACAAATATGAGACTTATAAGGTTTTCATCCACTTGCAAATACAAATATTGGCGTAGGGTCGGTATTGGAAACAAGAATTTCATTTTCACTTGTTTTGTGACACGCGGTCATCTTAAATGATCAACAAAGGAGTAACGTTTCGTACGGTCAACGTTTGTGCATATAGGTAAGTTGTATTGATAACTTTTTAGCAGGTTCTGGTGTAAAACAATTAATAGAACCAAACTCAATATCAAAAAGTTCAGAATGATAGAATCATGTAGATTTTCTCAATCATAACTATTAAAACATTAACAATTATAATAGGTATCATTGTGAAAGGGTACAGGGTTCTTAGTTCTAAGTGAACTGTTCTTTTTGCTAGTGTGTGTACGCGGTATTAGTCTTTTAAAATCGATTTACATTATCAGTTTCTTATTTATTAGCTGTTCTCAGAGTTGATTCCGTATTATAAAATTTTCTACTAATTCAACATACAATAGTTATTCTGGTTTGGGCAGTTCGGAAAAAATCCTTGTGTGTAGCTTAAGAATTTAACAAATTAGTTGTTGCATAGACATAAACGTTTTTAGTTTTTATTACATTAAATTTTAATAAAGTATTTTGTAACCTATAAATAAATACGCGAATAGTAAGATACATAAGTAACAATAAATATCCAACACTTATTTAACAAAATGTTGGCCGATTTATTCATTTGTATCTCACAATATTAGTACAGCAATAGAAATTTTATTATTAAAAAAGTAGAATATAATATTCATATGTAACTTATCGAAATACAAACAATTTAATATTATGTTTACGAATCTATAATGATACTCTAGAACCTGTGAGATTCAGTAAAAACATTGAAGTAGTCTTGCTCTGCATCTGATTTTAAAGTAAAATAAGTAGTAGGTAGGTAAGTAGTAAGTAGAGGGCTCGAAAATATGTAACCTTGATTTTTTCAAGTTTGTATTTACATAAAAGCCCCCCGCCCTTAGTCGTACACTCTTTTTTTAGAACTTTATTGATGATTTTTCATAAAACAAGAATATTGTTGATAGTAATAATAATATAATTATTCCTGGTGCTTCCTTAAAAAAACACTCGTGTGTTACAACCAACCTAAAAATTTTATTAAATATACAACCTAAATTAGATAATTTTTCATACAAACAGTACGGCGTGGCCGCAAACAGTGTAAAGTTTATTACCAGTACCAAAATGATGAAATTTGCCTCTTTTCAATTATGTGGGTGTCGATAGGTTGTACAACTGGCTCTAATTTCCCGTGGGATTGTGAAGATCCAAATACATAATATGTAGATTATTCAGCTCGTAACATTTCTAACTTCATCATGTTAATGTTGCTGAAATGAAATATTATTTCCTCAAATGTTTCTAATTTTTTCTCAATTTAAGATTAAAAAGTGATCATAAATCTAAAAAAGCTATTAAAAGGTTCTAAATACCTTAAACTAATATATAAATGATCTATCTCTTAGCAGTCCTATATCCTAGTGGTGGGTGGATAATAAACAAACAACGAGGTAAATAAAAATATGCTATGCTTGAAAAACCCTTTCAATTATCTATATATAAATAAATAAAATAAATAAATACTTGGGACATCTAACACACAACGCCATCTAGTCCCAAACTAAGCAGAGCTTGTATTATGGGTACTAGACAACTGATATGAATACTTATATACTATATGTCCTTGTATGATCGCTTGGAAAACTCAGGTTAATAACGTGGCGTATACTTCCCGAATACTCATTTTGTTTATAAAGAGAAAATTCTAATTTATAATCTCAAAATACAGTAATAATATTTCCAACATCTGACACACAATACCATCTAGTCCCATTGCTTGTACTAGACAATTTAATAATTTTTGTTATTTTTTAAAAATACATAGTATACGTAGTAAACACCCAAACTGAGAAACAATTATTTGCAAATAAATAAATATTTTCGCACATCAAACATACAACGCCGTCTAGTCCCAAGCTAAGCAGAGCTTGTGTTATGGGTACTAGACAACTTATACAAATACTTTAATATACTATTTTTTGGAAATACTATATTACTAATAATAATATTTGTATTTCATAGAAACATTTAACCCGACCCGGGAATCGAACCCGTGACCTCATGAGCAGCAGTCGCACACGCCAACCGCGAGACCAACGAGACAGTAAATTTCTCAAAATCACAGAAACATTTAATCCGACCTATAAAAATAACCCAAGTCCTCAAGCTCAGCCATCGCATACGCTACTGCAGCGCCACAGAGGTAGTCAATGTAATAGCAACCAATGAATTAACAGCTAATTATGAAAGATGGTCAATAAACTAGTATTTCAATGGTGAACCAGTAGGATGAGAAACCCAATTTGTATACCATGCTCATTACAATAAATTCAGCGTTCGTTTTAATATCAACGCGGGCATCAAACTGCGTAACTCGATACCCATTCATTTCCCCATCAAAATAACATTTAGCTGTAATTCTATCATAAATATTCAATCGGATCTGGTATTACGGTGTTAAAGCTTACAGCTACAATAGCATCTATTTTCATGGGTAAATTGAATTCAATTTTATTGTTTACTGTTGTTTGGTGGGAAAATATTTCACCTTTATTTCTTTGAATGCAAGGCAGTGGGTGGTTCAAGTATAATTGTATCGATTCGGGTATTTATGTCCCCTTTTTTTTATAGATACATTTTACATATGATAATAATGAATTAAATCTCACACACATTAATATATCCATCTAGTTGGGGGCCTCAAACTCTACCATTGATGATGATGAACTACCATTCAAATTAATTCCAGTATTACCTAGTACAGGGTAAAGGAGGGGCCTGTACCGTATACTAGCGTACAGGCCCCTCCTGTACCCTAGTATAGGAGTTACTTTTTTAGCAAGGGAACATCGGGGTTCCTGCATAGGAGGGGACTATCTACAAACCGTAGGTGGTCCGCGGTACGTTGGGGTTCCAGTGATTTCCTTTCGAGGGTGCACCTGGTTCCCCGGCTCCAGGAACCTGTGGTGGCGTGCGGTTTAAGTCGGTTCGAGTCCAACATGCCATCAGTAGGTGGTATCCAAACGGATTCCCGCACAAATAAAAGGGTACAGGAGTTACTGTAATTAGTGTATGTGTTTTCCAATATATATGCATATAGAGTTGGCGGTTGAAGTAACAAAAGAAAAGTGAAGATGGCGCTCAATGCTTTTATAGCCATATATAATAAGTCATAACATTATTTAATAGCAAACCAACAGTAAATGCTAAAAATATTACTACGTTGATAGACAATGATTGAACGTCAAATGAAGCATGATACATATTCATAGTCTAGTGCAGGCGCGTACCGATTAGCGTCCAATACACCGCACCGCGCCGTGACAATCTATCATCGGTGTACAGACTGTTACAAATATACGTTATATATTCCGAGACTAAAATTGTCAATAGTATAGTATATTCGTTAAGATAGTGTCGGTGTACCCGCAAGCAATTGTGGTTATTGTTGTTAAATACGAATATATTAATAAATATATCGCTGTTAATATATTAATAAATTGACAAATCATACTTGCTTATTACGGTGGTGCGATCAAGATATGTAATTTTCAACTAAAATGATTTGAATAAAAACCTGGTGAAAAAATCTTAACTTTAATTGTGTTATTTACTTTTTAATTAACGTCAGACTTCAATGTACTTTGTATTAGGGAACCCATTTGAATATCCTCGAAAACATAAAATAGAGAGTTTTACGTCATCATCACACAAGATTATGTTAAGAGTAGATTAAAAAATCTAAGAAAAGCATGGTTATTCTTGTATTTATATAATTGTCTGCAAATATTATCGTTAATTGTTAATCGGGATTACCACATCTATGTCGGTGAAAATTCTGTCACCCAAACGGAATAAATCCGTACATACATATTGGTAACCCAAAACTAAAAGCCAACTGAAAATTCAGCTTAGAAACCCTTTATTTATGGTCAGTACCGACCGCTGAAATCACCCCTAATATGCCCGATGGCCCGACGACTGCCGGTCGACCGAGATAGTCCCAAAGAATTAGCAAAATGGTTATAACGAACAAAAAACATGACAGGCTTAACCATTTAGAGAAGGATTCGGTCAAAGAATTGCCAGTTGGGTATATTACGATGGTGTGAAATTTTCATGTCATTTCATAATATTAAATAATCCCTGCTAAAGTGTAGCTGTGTATGTAAATTAAGGTTACTGAACGCAAATTTTGGTAAACTTTATAAAATAGAAATTATCTTATATTTTTGGTAGAATTTGCTTATTGATAAACCAGAAAGCTAGCCTTCCTATGTTTTTATGGTTATAATATATCCTATTTAGAACCCCTTCATTGCGATTAAAGAAATTTGAGTACTTGGAACTCTATTTCCCCATTTCACAAAACTTTTTAGGCTTGCACAAGCAATCTGAAATAAGCCATCGCTTTCGGCATCTCTTTATCTATAGGAACTTCAAGCCTAAATGAACAAAAAGGGCTTACTCCCATCATTGGAGCTTTCAACGTACTTTTAACTCGTGATTTGCAAGCATCCTTGGGTGGTAGCTATCACTTACTATGAAGTAATCTGTCAGCTCGTTGAAAGCAGATATAGTCAAAGGCAAAAATTTAAATCAGTATGATACAATAAGCTCAGTTGGCATAACGTCACTATAGACGTACCTACGAAGACGTCAATTAACTACACTTTCTACGCAATCATGTACATGTACTTTCAATAACATCAGCATTATCCTTCTACATTTTGAATTCATGATAAATATTTTGCACCAAAAGTTTTATTAATCTTCAACGAACTCATCATCACGCGGAAATTAAAACATTAATAAATAATTACTGTTCTCTACCCGAGGGCACCGTGTACCAAAAACTGTATAGATAATCGTGCCTACTCACCGCTAAAGATCGAATATACTCATATGTAACGCAGTCGACCAATCAACGGACTGAATACGTGAATTATTATAAGGCGTTAACCGCTAAATCGATGACCTAGTTCGACAATGATTTAGTCTGCATGCGAGCGGAGAGCGGGATTATTCTTCACTATCCCTAACAAACTTTATTCAATTTAAATATTAAGATGAGAGGCCACTTTATATTCTTGCGATAAATACATAATTTGATCTTTATACAGACCATGGTATACTCGTAATAATATACTCGTACTACGCCTTTCCGACGAATGATATGACGTCATCATCGCTGTCACTGGTTCTGGTTGGTTTCGTAAGTGACATGTTGCTTTTCGCTGGTTTTGATTGGTTAATTTCGTGTCATGTTGCTATCACGTGGTACCTGGATATTGATGTCACCTCGGGGAGCTCTCGGAATATGAGACTTTGTTTTCTTAGACCATGATACAGATGAAATAACTTTTGCCCACTGCTACGCACACGTGTAAGTTGTTTATCGCGGAAAATGTCAATCAAAGTATGAAAAAAAGAGTTACTTTCGAATATAAAATATTAGTATGGATGACGAACGAAGATATAAAATCTGAGAACACAAATAAATGGCATACATAAAATGAACAGATACAAAATTAATCTATATTCAAAATAACTGCCTCGTTGGTCTCGCGGTTGGCGTGAGCGACTGCTGATCATGAGGTCTCGGGTTCGATTCCCGGGTCGGACCAAATGTTTGTATGATCTACAAATCTTTGTTTCGGAGTTTGGGTGTGTTCTATCTATAATATGTATGTATTTACAAAAAAAAAAAAAAAAAGTATATATGTATTTGTATCAGTTGTCTAGTACCCCATAACACAAGCTCTGCTTATCTTGGGACTAGATGGCGTTGTGTGTTTAGATGTCCGAAATATTTAATTATGTTCAAATATATTTAATCAAAAACTGTGTATGAATTGTCATTAGGTACAGTATAAAATAAAATTTGTCCTACAGGTCTATTAAATTATCTCATCGACAAACAAGTGGCAAATTGAAGACTAAATCGATGAATTCACACAAAAAGATAATTTCTTACAATAAATAAATTCATAACCGCTAGGAACCCGTGTTCAGTATGAGCCCAACCTATAGTTACATAGTGAAAAGCACCCACGTGCGTACGGCATTTTATGATAAATCGCCATAAGTTCTCATGTTACGATTAGAAATTATCTCAGCACACATGTATATATTATGTTGTAAATGTACCTACATGTACCTAATGGGACATCATTTATGGGGGGGTAGCTGTGATAATTCAAACAGTTTAATTTAGATTGTTTCTGCACTTGGTGATTATGTTGTAAATTAGAAAGCAAATGTACTTAAGTAGTTAAAATTATCGATTAAAATTTGCAACAATAGTTATGGTATTAAATTTGTGTGGAAAAAACTCTTTAATCTTAAATAGTTTACGTATTTGGACCTGAAATTAGAATTTTCAAACAAGTGATGTAATTGGGTTTTCGGCTTCGGCAATCTGATAGAAGGAAGATTAGTGAATATATGGAACTTACATTTGTGATCTTCGATTTCGAAAACCAATGTAACTAAAAAGATGATCCTACATTTTTTTGATGTGTGGATATTAAGTTACATCAATTCATTTGTAAAATTATGTAACATACTAACTTATACTTTCAAGGTAAACTGAAAAATGCATAATTCAAGTTTTGTAATGTATTTGTATGTTTGTTACTTTTTTACAGAAGTTTCAATTTTAGGATAGAAAATTTAAGAAGGTGGATACAGTTTTTCATAGTAGAGGTCGTGGGTTCGATTTCTACCCGGATAAAGTAAATGAGTGATGAGTAACACCATTTGTTCTTTGTCGGGGTGTAATTTATTTTAAATATCAACGAAAACTGACAGTGTTCGTGCTGTCGAGTTTCATTGGTGTATGCGAGACCAGAGGCCCAATGATGCAGAAGCATCACTAGGCCGCCAAGGCGTGGATCACCAGCTGCATTGCTGCATTGTCTGCATTCGCAATGAGTATGGTAATAACTACTCTTGGATTCTGCTTATGCTTGCCATCAGACAGAGTAGAGTTATTTTGGCAGAGCCATACATAAAGAAACTTGGCTTTCTTGTAACCACGATACAGGCTCAATGGGATCAGACGACCTTGTGTGCACGCAGCGCATTAAATTTGGCCATACTTTCCAACAATAATGACCTCACACCGCTCCCTTTCTCAAGCGATAAATAAATTCGACCAGATGTGCTCATTTACAACCCTTTTAAGGTATTATAAAAATTGATTGGATCGCTTAAAATTCCTTTCACGTGCTATGAAAATTAACATTTATTGTCATGTCGTACCTGTCTCGCCGGATGGGTTCCCATTAATGTCTGCATTATGATAATAAAACCAATACTCTTAACTTTATGTTTCGTATATAAAGTTTTATTAGGTGAAGAAGATTTTTACTGGCATTTTCAATATGCATATAGATTATCTGATTATGATATGGCACTTACTGACGTTAAATAAATAACAAAACCTTTTAAGTTAATACTAACATATATTTCAAGGTGATTGAAAATAGTTTATCAATAACTTTTGTAATACAACTAAATTCTTCGCGTAGCTCTACCTACGTATATGTCGATTTTAGGAGTAAAAATAACCTATGAATAACGTTGATTATGTAGATTTCTATTGGTGGAGAATATGTTTTATTAAATTAGTGGCTTAGGATTTTTATATTGATAGTTTGAATTTTGCATGGGGATGTTTGTTCACCTTTTAAGTTGAGCTTTAAGTATTATACTTTCTTAAAAAAAACCAACAGAACCTGGGACAAAATACATGACTAATAATGGCTAAGTGAGGAATTAATATTCTCGAATTTAGAGAAATTCATTCTTTTTTACAATTTAATAGATAATTATATAAATATTAAAAAAAATATTTCTTGTAAAAACCTCATCTGCCTGTTTATTAGGATCACAAGCGATAGTCAGTAAAATTTTAAATATGATATTCAGAAACTAGTAAATTTTGCAATTTTATATACAATATAGACCGTGTTTGTTAATGTAGTGTTTAAAATTTAATGTACCATAAAAAAGAAGTTGGCAAGGGCATCTACGCACATCTGCAACTCAAAAATTATAAGGGTGATGCAGCCCTATGAAATGAAATGAAATTTATTCGCATGGAACATATAGGTTAGTGCCACGAATTACATAAATTACCATGAGTTACACTTTAGAAGCTACTTCATAGGCGCAAACTCTGTAGCCTAAAACATACCTCTTTATTCAAATATATTATATTATTGTTTAGAATTCAGTGTATAACATAAATGTTTATCAATAAAACAAACATAATATGACATATCCCATCTCATACTTTAAAAGCGACATGACCTTGACGCTCCAACCCCACGCCTTCAATTCACGGCGTAGATTTAAGCCTGGGGCTGATCCAGTGGCGTAGCGTGAGTGTCGGCCGCCCGGGGCGGCAGACAATTTTGCCGCCCTCTTATTTAGATATTTAAAGGTAATGTATACCTACTAAACATTAAATAGGTAGATTAATTCTAAATAACTTTTCGGCGAGAACAGTCCACATTATTTTGGCATAATACAGGTTAGATTTAAAATAAATAAACTTGACGATAGACATAATAAAATGATTAGCGAATTAAAAAACCCAAATCAAAATTTACTAATATTATAAAGCTGAAGAGTTTGTTTGTTTGTTTGAATGCGCTAATCTCAGGAACCACTGGTCCGATTTGAGAAACTCTTTCAGTGTTGGATAGTACATTTATCGAGGAAGGCCATAGGCTATATATCATCACGCTAAGTCCAATGGAAACGGAGCACCAATGGAGAACGTTTCAAAAATAGGGGAAAATTATCACGCTCTGGACATTAGGAGATGCAAACGAGGTTAC
The DNA here is from genome assembly GCA_905220595.1 of Spilosoma lubricipeda. NCBI lineage: Eukaryota > Metazoa > Arthropoda > Insecta > Lepidoptera > Erebidae > Spilosoma > Spilosoma lubricipeda. The sequence goes on along the minus strand of HG992294.1, from coordinate 15,160,528 downwards.
GTGGGTCAGTTGGTTTTTCACATAAAGTAGAACTATATTTTTATTGAAAAATAATTTCTCAAATCTCAAAAGTACTTATACTTTTGAGAATGAAAGTCAAACTTCCGCCTTTAATTAAATATTTATAGTCTACTTTGTTTAATAGAAAAGTATTTTATTACACCATCAATGTCTATAGCATCACACATTTTTTTTTCACTTGCTCAATAGACAAGATAGCGAAATTAACTACTATTTCAAATCATACAAGTTAGCATCTCTAGTTCTGTCATCAAAAATATGCCTTCTTTTTATGTGCCTCTTAGGTTCTATGGGAGTTCTGAGTTCTTCACACATTTTTTTTATAACTTACAACGCCATCTGCCTATTTCTCTCGTTTCTCTCTGTCAATATCATCTGCAAAGCATTTACTTTCTGAGCGCAGAATCTTATGTCAAGTCCCTTTATTTGTAAATATTTTTGTGTAGGTATCATTCACTTCATGTAGCACCGGTTGCCAAAGGCCCAAGAAACAAATAAAGGAAAATGACTCAAGTTAACATCTCTAGTTCCGTCATAAAAAATATGCCTTCTTGTTATGTGCCTCTTAATTTTTTTTATGGTAATAAGTTGCAAACGAGCAGATGTATCACATGATGGTAAGCGATTACCGCCGCCCATAAACACCCGCAACACCAGAGGCGTCACAAGTACGTTGCTGACCTTCGGGGGATGGGGAAAGGGATGTGGGAGGGGTTGGGGTATGGGCTTCCGGTATCCTCACTCACTCAGTGAAACACAGCGCAAGCGCTATTTCACACCGGTTTTCAGTGAGGCCGTGGTACCACTCCGGTCGAGCCGGCCCATTCATGCCAAAGCGTGGCTCTCCCATGGTAAAATTGAAAATTCTGAGTTCTATGGGAATTCTGAGTTCCTCACACATATTTTTTTCAGAACTTACAACACAACGCTATCTGCTTATTTCTTACGTTTTTCTGTCAATATCATCTGTAAAGCATTTACTTTCTGAGCGCAGAATCTTATGTCAATTCCCTTTATTTGTAAATATTTTTGTATTGTTTTTAAAGTAAAGAGTATTGGAGCATCGGAGGTCGTGTCGTACGAGTATGCTGATCTCTTGGTTTAGTTTTTCATGTCATTCGCTGCATTTAACAAAATCTCATACCTTCTTCCCTGAAAATTCGATTAGGTTCTGGTTTACGTGTGTTGTGGTTTCCATGGTAGCAAATTGGTTTTCCAGATTTGACTGGAACTTTTCAGTTCCCATCGTGGCTTGCGCAAAGTTGGCCGGAGCCTGGATTTCATCAAACGGGCACGTTCAGCCTTGAAGTCGATATTCAGATAACCTCTGACAATTCTGTTATCATTACCGATGTTAAACCTATTGATAAAACTGAGACGTCTCTGAATATGTGATTTTGGTCCGTCAAGATGAAATCAATCTCGTTTTTGGTAATAGCGTTGGGGCTTTGTCAAGTCCACTTCCTTTGGGACTGTTTTTTAAAGAAAAATTTCAACCCCTCTCGTTCGTGGAAGTTGACGAGTATTTGCCCCTATGATTTCTACTTCTAAATCCATAGGATCCTATTACCGATTCGCTGCAATTTAGTACTCCCACTTTGGCGTTAAAGTCACCCGTAACAACCTTGTTGTGGGTCTTAGTGGTGGTGTGACCTGTCGGACGCCCAATTCGGATTCAGAGAGGGGCGTTCGACGGTCGATGCCGTGATGCGCCTTAGGGCCGTGACCGAAGAGGCAGTGAGCTGTGGCGGCGTGGTGTTGGCGGTGTCTCTGGATATCGCCAATGCCTTTAATAGTCTGCCATTCAGCTGCATCAGGGAAGCACTCCAATACCACGGGGTGCCAGAGTACCTGAGGCGGCTAGTGGCAGACTATTTGGAGGAGCGTACCGTCGTGTACGAGGATCGAGATGGCGCCTTGAGACGGCGACCCATGTCGTGCGGCGTTCCGCAGGGGTCTGTCCTTGGACCACTCCTGTGGAACGTGGGATACGACTGGGTCCTACGAGGTCGTCTCCCCCCCGGGCTGGGCGTAATTTGTTACGCTGATGACACATTGGTCACGGCCCGGGGGGCGAACTTCCAGGAGGCGGCGCGCCTGGCCACCATTGGTGTCTCTCTGGTGGTCGGGCGCATCGAGGCGCTGGGCTTACGGGTGGCCCTGGACAAGACGGAGGCCCTATTGTTCCATGGGCCCCGTCGTGGGCCGCCCCCCGGCGCCTCCATAGTGGTCAACTCGGTCCTCGTACCGGTTCGGGCCCAGATGAGGTATCTGGGCCTGATCCTCGACGGTAGGTGGCTCTTCGACGAGCACTTCCGACAGCTTGGTCCCAGGCTGGTCGACGCTGCCTCTGCCCTTGGGCGACTTTTGCCCAACTTGGGTGGAGCCAGCGTCGCAACGCGACTCCTCTACACGGGGGTGGTCCGGTCGATGGCACTGTATGGGGCACCGGTGTGGGTGGCGGCTCTGACTGCCCTCAATAAGGCCCGCCTCTGGCGGCCTCAGAGGGTATTGGCGGTCAGAGCCATCCGCGGATACCGCACGGTGTCCACCGAGGCGGCGTGCGCCTTGGCCGGAACACCTCCGTGGGATTTGGAGGCGGAAGTGCTCGCCGAAGTTTATCGACGGGTGGCTGAATTCCGGGCGGAGAGAGGCATTCGCCCTCCGCCCGAAGAGGTACGCGAGTGGCGTGAAGCCGCCCGTCGAGCCACGATGGCTCGCTGGTCGTTCCGGCTGGAGACTCCACGCGCTGGCTTTGCCGCCGTGGAGGCTCTCCAGCCGGTCATCCTCGAGTGGGCAGGGCGGCAGCACGGGACCCTTTCCTTCCGACTGACGCAGGTTCTTTCCGGGCACGGATGCTTCGGAAAGTACCTGCACTCGGTCGCCAGGAGGGAACTGAGTCCCGCCTGCCACCACTGCGACTGCAGTGAGGACTCGGCCCAGCATACGCTGGCGATTTGCCCCGCTTGGGCGTCGCAGCGCCGGGCCCTCACTGCAGTCATCGGAGGAGATCTCTCGCTACCGGCCATCATTCGCTGCATGGCCGGTAGCGAGATAGCGAGAGTAGCGACAGCAGTTTTACCGCGGTCGCAGCCTTCTGCGAAGACGTAATTTCGCAGAAGGAGGCGGCGGAGAAGGCCCGGGAGGACGACCTCCACTCGGACCCGATCCGCCGCCGGCGAACCGGGCGGCGGAGGCGCGCCTATCAGCGCCTCATGCCGCCCTGAGTGTGGCCGCGGATGGTGGGGACGGGTTTTCCCCTCTATCCGCTTTAGTGGTCACCCGCGAGGGGGCAACGTTACGCGTGTGCCGTACGTTGCCTAAATTGAGAATTTTACCAGCAGACGGTGCCCGCTTCAGTGCGGGCTGGCGCTGGGAGGGGTCCGGATGTGTTAATAACAGCAGTTCCCGGATCCCTCCCGTCTCAGGCGCAGAGTGGCACACCGTGTGGTTTTAGTCGGTTCGATTCCGACACACCGCCCCGCCGCAAACCCCGGCTGGGTGACGGCCCGAGGGGGTTTCCACACGTTAAAAAAAAAAAAAAAAAAAAAGGGTCTTAGTGGTGAAGTGAAGAGCCCTCGGTATGTCGTCGAACATATCCTATACCTCGCCATCCGAGTGGGCCGAGGTCGGTGCGTACACTTGCACTACATTGAGGCTATATCGCTCGGTGAGCTTGACAATGAGGTATGCTACCCTGTTCTATATACTAGATATTTCCACAACGTTGCTAGAAAGGGACTTATTAACCAGAAACTCAATACCACCTTGAGATTGTTGTTCTCCCACACGGAAGTACATTGGATGACTTAAGTCGAGGGTTATGGTGTCCTCCCCTTCCCTTCGAACTTCACATTACCTTAAAATATGCTATCTTATCTTCTTAAGTTCCACCTCGAGTTGTGCCAGATGCGAGTCTAGCCGTTACGTGCGGCCATTAAAAGTTGCTAAGATCAATAGCTTGTAGTGGCTTCCCGGTGATTCTCAGCACCCTTTGTCCCGGACTTGCAAGACAATTTTAATAAAAAAACTATTTTTGAATTTATCGTAAATATATATAATGCTATCAATTATTTTTGTGGATCATTTATCAGAGCTCTAGTGCGCAAAATATTGGTTAAACAAGTGGCTGTAGCTTGTTAGCACATAGCTTCGTCCTACATTTTTTTAACAAAAGTTATCTTCTTGAAAAAATAATTGTAACTAAAAATAAATATATTTTTTCCAATTTTGCCGCCCTTCCTATGATGGCGCCCGGGGCGGTCCGCCCCTCCGCCCCCCCCTCGCTACGCCACTGGGCTGATCTAAATAAACTCATTTGTTTCCGATATCGGATGTGCAGGCTCGACTATATTTTCCTCGCTTCATTCTCGATACAGAAAATAGTTTTTGCAAGTTACAATGTAGACATCGCAAGAACGTCGATTTTTTTACATAGTTACAGATTTTTTTTGGTAGCTGCTATCTTAAAACTTAAGTATTCTTAGTATAGAAAATTTTTCATTGTCTCGAAATTTGTACGGATTGGGTGGATAAAGAGATCATCTAAGTAATAAGAGTCTATTACTTTGAGTGTTGTGGGTTCACTGCGTATGTTTATCTTAGCTCTGAATATTCTTTGCGTTCGTTATATCAATGTTTGTAAATTCATTCATTTTCATTCGTTTGAGATTTTTTTTAAACTCTAAATAATCACAAATGTCAAACTGATAAAATATTGAACATAATATTTTTAATAAAAACTTCTTTTGTTTTTACTTTTGTTTGATCGTCGTTACTTTATTTTATTCGTCTACGTTGAATACTAAGGGACCAATTTCCCGTTCAACACTGCCCGATTTCATCCGTTCTGTTTTCACGACAGATTGACAGATTCGTTTACATTTAGCTTCAGTTATATCGGTAAATAATACACGTTTTCTCACAGTGGACTGAAGCCTTATTTATTATACTATATATACAATACATATACTGTACATATCTATACTAATATTATAAACACGAAAGTTGGTAAGTATGGATGGATGGATGGATGGATGTTTGTATGTTACTCTTTCACGCCAAAACTACTGAATGGATTTGAATGAAACTTTAGAATAATATAGCTTATACATCAGAATAATACATAGCCAGTACTAACTCTCGCCATAACCGAAATATACGCGGGCGGACCCGCGGGTAACAACTTGTACTATATAAATATATATTCAGTGTCCAATGAATTGAAGTTTCAATCAATATAAAGTCTTTTTCGACAGGGACAGGTTTAGAAATATAACTTTTTAACTAGGGTATTTAAATAAAACTTTACGAGTATTTGATCCTATGAAACTTTATATTAAAAATTATACACATACACATACATTTGACAAAATTTAAACATTAAAATTTTTAAAAACATTTCATCGATTGCAAAGAATCTGATACGTCTAAAAATTAATACGAAAAGTAAATAATTCGTCTGTCGTATAGTCAAGTGTTTATTTATATTATTTCGTATCATGTAGGTATATAACTTGCAGGCATGTAGGTGCTTACAGTACGTCTTAAGGTATGTAGAAATATTCTTGTATCATAAAAGAGCTCATAAAGTATATCGCCCAACATTTATTTATTTGGAATACCAAACAGTTACACATTAAACATGTCGTTACATCAATAATTTACATAAAAGCTAAAGTGAATTAACATTGTTACTATGTATTAGGTGAGTAGCTAATATATGGTAAACAATTTTGATATTTAACCATTCACAGCTTAGGATTAAGAAGTAATAAAGCAGATGAAATAAAATTCAAAAGATTACATTTTTTAAGAGTAAAGATTGGGCCTTTTTCTGAAATATATGCATAGAAATGTTTCTTTTTTTTTTAAGTTTGTAAACCCCCTCGGGCCGTCACCTCGCCGGGGTTTGCGGCGGGGCGGTGTGTCAGAATTAGAGATGGGTAATGGGTAAAAACCCATTCTTCCCAATTGGGTTAAAACTGGGTGATTTGGGTTTTAACCCGGTTTTAACCCATTACCACCCATTTTGCTGGGTGAAAATAAAAATTATAAACATGCTACTGAAATCAAAATTCTGAACCTAAAATCCGACGAACCAAAACACAACGCAAAATGTAAATGATAAGTTAGATTAATTGGAATCTCTAGTTGAATCCGAAATATTGTCACAGTCTGAAAGATTTAAATTGTAAATGCCAGACTTAGATGGTTCGGGGCTGGTGGTTATTTTTTTGTTTTTTTATGGATTGGTAGGTAAACGAGCAGTCTTATCACCTGATGGTAAGCTATTACTGCCGCCCATAGACACCCGTAACACCAGAAGCGTCACAAGTGCGCTTCCGACATTTTGGGGACGGAGGGGGAGTTTCGGGTAGCTTTAGGGTTGAGTAATGGGGATACTCTACCTGGTGGAAAGCATGAGTAGAATTTAATGGAGGTGGTCTAGTGAGATGAGTTATAACGCCCCGTTTAAAGGACCCAGGATCATAATGGGAGGAAAACACGTGCGCTGGTAATGAGTTCCAGGTTTTGACCGCTCGGAACAGGAAGGAAGAACCGCACATAATAACATGAACAATAGCGTACATCTACCACTCCGAAAGGGTGACTTCGAAGTAGAGATTGGTAACGGGTAAAAACGCATTCTTCCCAATTGGCTTATAACTGGGTGATTTGGGTTTTGACCCGATTTTAACCCATAAGCTGGGTACTGGCTGAAAATGAGAATCATAATTATGCTAATGAAAAATAAAAGTCTGAACTTAAAATCAGATATCTTTAGGTATTATTAATTTAAAATATACTAAAAAACTAGTTGTTGCCCGCGGCTCCGCCCGCGTATATGTCGGTTATCGCGGCAAATAGTAGCCTATGTGTTATTCTGATGTATAAGCTATATTACTGTAAAGTTTCATCCAAATCCGTTCAGTAGTTTTTGCGTGAAAGAGTAACAAACATCCAAACATCCATCCATCCTTACAAACTTTCGCATTTATAATATTAGTAGGATAGGATATGATAAGTTAAGTTTTATTCAATCAAAATCTTCAGTCGAGTCGGAAATATTGTCACAATCTAAAAATTCTAAGTTGTTTATGCCAGATGTAGATGGTTCAGGGCTGGTAGGTCGTTGTGATATGTTTTCTATATCTGTTCGGAAAACGGGTGGTGAATCAGGCATGCAGTCGTCAATGCTATCACTTACATCGTCTTTGTGTTTGTACACCAAATACCAGTTGTAAGCTAAATATGTAAGTTTTGCTGCTCTTTCCGTAGTAAGGCTATTTCTTTTTATATTGTGTATGTTATTATGGGCACTAAAACATCTTTCTACAGCAGCAGATGTGTAAGGTGCAGTAAGTATTCGGTTAGCGACTTTGCTTAATGGAGTAGAACTACATATTCCTTTCCACCATGTAATCGGGACCATTTCATTGACGCTTGCCCATAAAAATCGTCGAGTCCAAAAACCATCTCTCACGCAAACTATTCCGTAGGACCAAATAATGTAAAAATATTAACGTTCAACAATTTAACGCACACATCCTTACATTCAACCGCAAAACTAAATTGTTTTTAATTTTAATGAAAAAAAAAAGTAAAAACTTAAACACAACTACGACCAAAAACGACGCTGAAAAAGTATGAAACAAGTTAGCATATTTAAAATGTTTTGGTGCCGTTATAATATTAATTTCTTTGCAAAGTATATTTAAAATACCATAGAAATATCACAATTATCGAATAAATACGGAAAGTCACGAGAAAATGATAATAATATAATATATGTATTTTTGAAATATACAAGCAATGATACCAAACACGACATATTTATCTCATTTTTTTTAATACAGTACTTTATGTCGGCTAGAGGGTGCCACATTAGATTTAGTGACACGTCATATAGCCTATAACCAGCAGACGATCAAGACGCTTCTAACGATACCTCATTTGTCCAGTTCTAATAAATAGTTAAGGAGCTATGAGGGAACAGATAAGATTTCAAGGTAGTAGAGCCACGCTGATTTCAGCACGAAAGGGCCGGCTCGACCGGGGCGGTACTACCCTCGCACAGAAAATCAACGTAAAATGACAGCGATCATGCTGTCGTGTTTCGTTGGTGAGGGCGAGACCGGAGGCCCAATGATGCAGAAGCATCACTAGCCCGCCATGGTGTGGGTCACCATGCTGCATTGTTGCATTGTCTGCATTCGCAGTATGGTGACCACCACTTTTGGATTCTACTCATGCTTTCCATCAGGCAGAGTAGAGTCATTATGGCAGGGTCAAACATAAAAAAAAAAAAAAAAAAAAAATACCTATATACATACTTACATACATACATAGCCTGTCAATATCATAACCCTCCTTTGGCTTTGCCATAGTCGGGTAAAAACAATAAAAATATACATATTTAGTTTTCACCCAGCCAAAATACCCACTGGGTGGAATGTAATGAGTAATAACTGGGTTTTTACCCACTTATGGGTATAAACCATTTATACATATTTACATACATACATGGCCTGTCAATATCATAACCCTCCTTTGGCTTTGCCATAGTCGGGTAAAAACAATAAAAATATACATATTTAGTTTTCACCCAGCCAAAATACCCACTGGGTGGAATGTAATGAGTAATAACTGGGTTTTTACCCACTTATGGGTATTAACCATATATGCATACATACATACATAGCCTGTCAATATCATAATCCTCCTTTGGCTTTGCCATAGTCGGGTAAAAACAATAAAAATATACATATTTAGTTTTCACCCAGCCAAAATACCCACTGGGTGGAATGTAATGAGTAATAACTGGGTTTTTACCCACTTATGGGTATTAACCATATATACATACATACATACATAGCCTGTCAATATCATAATCCTCCTTTGGCTTTGCCATAGTCGGGTAAAAACAATAAAAATATACATATTTAGTTTTCACCCAGCCAAAAGACCCACTGGGTGGAATGTAATGAGTAATAACTGGGTTTTTACCCACTTATGGGTATTAACCTGGGTGCTTATGCATCTCTAGTTTTAGGTCCGTCTGATTTTAGGTTCAGAATTTTGTTTTTAGTAGCATAATTATAATTTTTATTTTCACCCAGCAAAATGGGTTTTAAATGGGTGAAAATTGGGTAGAAACTGGGTTTTTACCCACCTTTGGGTTTTAACCCGGGTGCTTACCCATCTCTAGTCAGAATCGAACTGACTAAAACCACACGGTGTGCCACTCTGCGCCTGAGACGGAAGGGATCCGGTAACTGCTTGCTGTTATTAACACATCCGGACCCCTCCCAGGCATAGAAAGGTACCTGTGTTAAGCATCATTATAGTTTTGACTCAAAGTCACCAACGACAAAGATGTGAGTGATTCTAGCATTGGTACAATAACTTATTTATAAGGTGGTAGTCCTGAAATATTGAGATTTTCTAGTGGAACATGATACAGATCACTCATGTTAAGTTTTAAGCACCTTACGTCATCAGCGGATAGTTATCTACAGAATTAACACGTGATAAAATAAAGACTTGTTTTAAACTCCAGACCAAAGCTTTTTTTTATTTAAGGAAACATCTCATGCCCTAGTAATATTTTTATCAACACATTACATATTAACAATTATTTTTATGGGATGTGACGGTACAAAGCGAAACAAATTTATTTAAAAAAACTATACTACTATACTTCACGGATTCGACGACGGAGGGCGTGCGCTGCTGAGCCAGTCAGCCTGTGACCACGGCCAGTGCAACCTGGTCGAAACGTCAGGCAAATCAGAGAGATATGTAATACCGTTTAATAAATGATCGCGTTAATTCTCGTAAAAATAATTGTTAATATATCATGGAGCGCGAAGGTTTAAAGTAAGTAACACATTACATGTGGACACAAAGAACATTCCGACTATCACGTGGCGGCGCTCAACGCGCCTCCGCTACCATTCTCCACCCCCAGGCCAGCGAGTACCGGCCCGCGCGTCATCATCCCCGCTCTGCAAGCCTCTAGCCAGAGTGAATAAATGGACGCCCTCGCCGAGACTCAGCCTTTTCACTAGCCTGCAGCACCACAGTTAAGTACTCCTATCTTGGAGGTAACGCTACTGAAGGAACTCTTTCTGAAGCCACGCCCTGACTTCTATCTGCGTCGCCTGTTGGCTAATCAATTTCTGTTAATTGTAGCCTAAACCGTGTGATAAAAATGTTGTGAAAATTCCCGTGGTGTAATATAATTCTCGAGTATAATTTCTCTTTATATTTAACCTCATGGCTTAACCATCATCAGCACATGGCTACCTGGCCACTTAATGTGACAAGACTCAGAACAACCATTTTGAATATCACAAAGTGTTGTCAAATATTGGGTTTGAACACGCAAGGGAATTACTTAAACCACTATGCGTGCAGTCGGGTTATAGACATAGTGTTAAATATTTACTTATTTTTCTATCCTTTAACTTGTAATAAAATAATAAAATTTCTGATTAATTTCTTGCATATTCAGAAAACAAAAACAATAAGTTTTTTAGTGATGTGACACTGATTAATATACAAAGATTCTGACTGAGTGTACTCGGTGTTGTGGAGAACTACTTACAACCTAGATCATGTAGTAGCCAAGTATTGGTGAACCAGCTTAAATATGTAAATGATGACAGCTGAAAATTAACTTAAACGAAAAAAGTAAGATTTTAAACTTAACGGATGCTTTCTATCCATAAGCATAGTAGCCCGTTAAGAATATATTTTATTCTATTACTATTTCTTTTATAACATATAATAATAAAAAAATGTTGATCTGCCATGAAGAAATGCCTAGATGTCATGTTTTCGTCTGCCACTTTAATCTATGTAAGTACAAAGTACAATTGTACCGAATCATCCTTTCCTAGAGTAATATTGAAATGTAATGGAAACTTCTGCGAGGCGTTCACCCTCCATGTAACTTGTCATGATACTGAAATAAGGTTATGTCATATAGACTAATAAAATTCCTGAACATTACAATAAAAGGATATTGTAATATTCAGAGAACATTATTGAAGAAGATAGCAACTTCTTTCTTATACAACTTCATAAATCAGAAGAAGAATATTTTACCTATTTTTTATCCCTGTTTGTGAAACTAACACGAGTTTTTGATGGACCTTAAATACTTACTGGAATGGCCTTAAAGTAAATTATGTGAAATACATTAATGTTGCTTCCAATGTCACAGTGTACCAACTCGCTAACATAGCTACAGTAGGACAAATATTATTTTTACGAGCGTCGATTTTGTTATACGTTAACCACATGTAACTAAGAAATTTAAACAATAACAATGTAATCCATGGTCTATCGTACTAAAAAATAAGATGTGTTTTAGTTGATCATTTGTCAAAGTAATGTTGTTTCTAGGGTTCCGTGGCCGAATGGTAACAAACGTAACCCTTATGGATTCGTCATTCGTCATATCTGTCTGTCTGTCCCTCCGTATGTCACAGCCACTTTTTTCCGAAACTATAAGAACTATAATGTTGAAACTTGGTAAGGAGATGTTATTCTGTGAACCGCATTAAGCTTTTCACACAAAAATAGAAAAAAACAATACCACATACTTAGAACTGAAACTCAAATTTTTTTTTTTCATCAAACCCATACGTGTAGGGTACCTATGTATAGGTCTTTAAAAATTATATTGAGATAAATAGTTTGTGCGAGAGACACTTCAAACTGCCTCCCCCACCCTCCCTGTAACTTCTTAAATAAGATAATGATAAAACTAAAAAAAGATATATTGTATACTAGCTGAACCCCGCGGTGTTCCCCGCGGTTATTGTTGTACCGCGAGTAACGCCGCGCGACAAAGTTAGTCTAAAAAAAGTAGCCTAAGTTACTCCCCGGATCATCAGCTACCTGCCAGTGAAAGTCCCGTCAAAATCCGTCCAGTCGTTCCAGAGATTACCCGGAACAAACAGACAGACAGGCAGACAGACGGACAAAAATTTTTTTAACCACATTTTTGGTATATGTACCGTGTATACATACAGATGCATTAATTAAAAAACGGTTATTTTAATGTAACAAACAGACACTCCAATTTAATTTATTTGTATAGATTATCATGCAAACTTATATCGAAAATTGGTTTGAACGAGATCTGATAAGTAGTTTTTTTTAATACGTCATAAATCGTAAGCCGCAGTTTAACTTTCATTCAATCACCTCAAATATAAAAACTTACTTATTACGTGTTAGTGAAAGTCTAGTCAAAATTCGTTCAGCCGTTCCAGAGAATACCCGGAACAAACAGACAGACACATACAAATTTTTTTTTAACTACATTTTTGGTTTATGTATCGTGTATATATACATATGAATTGATTAAAAAGCTGTTATTTTAATATTACAAATAGACACTCCAATTTTATTTTTTTGTATAGGTTAACTTACTTTGACTTATTACACTATTTTAGTAGAATAAAATACAAGTAAGTAAGTATAAAGTTCTAGAACATAATACTTTGTAAAAATATATAAAGACAAAAGTTTTATATGTATCAATTAGGATGCCATAAAAATCGAGAATGTAATGAATAAAAGCTGAACAATAAAGAAAGAACGAGCAATTAAAAAAAAGGTCTCTCTTAATACCTTAAAAATTGATGGTAAGTCAAAACGAAGTTGAAAACAGAAGAATTAATTTCGCAGACGCCCACAAACGGCAAGAAACTGACGGAAAGTCCTCGGAACAGGCCTAAAAGACAATTAATTCCCAATCCCCGGCCTACTTTAGCGAAGTTACAAATCAGGGATCCTCCGGCACTTGCCTAATGTCGTTTGCCGGGATTCCACGGAAACTTTGGCCGTTCCGACGTCCCCACGACTGATATAAGGTATTTGATGAATATTTAAACTTCGATAGTTTCGCTTCATTGTATCTCGGGAATCATTATTGTGAGTGTCCTTCCTGCTGTGGTTTTCAAACAACCTTTTTTGGATGAATTGTCATAGGTCAGCTGTGAACAATCCAATTCTGAGCCTAAGAATAGTTTCTGCAGAATATTTAATAAAAGCAGAATAATAGTCTGTTACTCATGAAATTCTTGAGGCTAAGAACTTACATGAAACTTGGTTTTCTAAGCTTTAGTTACTTGTCAAAGTATCAGAATAATATATATAAATACGAGTATATATATCATATGTGTATATTTAGTTTTGATATCAGGCAAATAACGGTCTGTCTTGGTGTTTAAACTTATGTTGTCTAAATGTTTAATTTTAACACTTACTTCAGTACTTGTTTAATTTTAACGTGGGAGGCCACATTTCAGCATGAATGGACCGGCACAACCGGAGTGATACCGCGGTCTCATAGTAAACCGATGAGAAATAGCGTTTGCTCTCGGTAAAACACAGCGTTTCACCGAGTGAGTAAGGATACCGGAGGACTATACCCCAACCCCTCCCCCATCCCCATACCTCAAAGACCGGCAATGCACTTTTGACGCCTTCAGTGTTGCGGGTGTCCATGGACGGCAGTAATTGCTTACCGTCAGAGGTATGGACACTTCTCACACAGTGCAGCGTGCTATTTATAAATATTACTGACTAAATATGCGTAAGAAAGAAAATTTAATACATAATAACGTCTAATCGTCAATGGTCTAACGTTTTTCAAAAATCACATGTGATTTTTGGAAAATATTGTGTAGCTTAAGGTAAAATCTTAATTCATGAACTTTCAAGATGGCGTGAAGAGAGTTTGCTCGTGAATGTGTGTCAATGGCTCGTCTAGGCCACGCCGCGTGTTAGCGTATGCTGCATTTTTCATTAGCCAGAGAGAGCGAATCTCTCTCTCTAAAATGAATTTCATATTTAGTACGTGTGAGGATCAAGATTTTTTGTAAGGTAATAATTTTTATTTATACGGTTTTATCGACTGAGAAAAAAGACACATTTTATTGAATACTAGTTGTTGCCCGCGGCTCCGCCCGCGTATATGTCGGTTATCGCGGCAAATAGTAGCCTATGTGTTGTTCTGATGTATAAGCTATATTACTGTAAAGTTTCATCCAAATCCGTTCAGTAGTTTTTGCGTGAAAGAGTAACAAACATCCATCAAAATATCCATCCATCCTTACAAACTTCCGCATTTATAATATTAGCAGGATGACTATAGCCACATGGATTTATCAGTTGTCAGGATTTCTCTTACGTTGACCAAAAAGGAACTAAAACAAAATTGCCTGTTAATTTTATTATTTTCTTTATACTGAATATGGAAGTTCACAACCAATTTTACAACATAGAAAATAAAACCACCAAATTCAAAACTACGTTATGACATAAAATAACTGTAGTAATCCCAATTCGCGAATACTTCGGCTTTTGACTTCAACTTTCCTAAATTAAAGCCTTTAGTGTTCAACTTTACACTAATTACATCCATTTTTACCCGACTACGGCAAAGCCAAAGGAGGGTTATGATTTTGACAGGCTATGTATGTATGTATGTATGTATGTATGTTCATTTGTTCCCTCGTAGCTCCTTAACTACTCATTAGAACTGGACAAATGAGGTGTCGTTAGAAGCGTCATGATCGTCTTCTGGTTATAGGCTATATGAAATGTCACTGAATCTAATGTGGCGCCCTCTAGCCAACATAAAGTACTGCATTAAAAAAAAAAATTTAGATAAATATGTCGTGTTTGGTATCATTGGAAAGGGCGTTACTTGTACATTTCAAAAATATATATATTATTAGCATTTGCTTGTGACTTTGTCCGTATTTATTCGATAAGTGTGGAATTTCTATGGTATGCTCGTTTGTTCCCTCCTTTCTAAGCTACTAGTCAGAATAAGACAAATGAGGTATCGTTAGAAGCGTCTTGATTTTCCGCTGGTTATAGGTTATACGACGTGTAATTTAACCTAATGTGGCGCCCTCTAGCCGACGTAAAGTACTGTTCCAAAACAAAATAAATTTGAGAGAAATATGCCGTGTTTAGTATCATACGAAAGGGCATTACTTGTACCTTTCAAAAATATATATATTATAAGCATTTTCTCGTGACTTTGTCTGTATTTATTCGATAATTGTAAAAAATTTATAGTACCTATTTAAAATATACTATGCAAAGAAATTAATATTATAGAGGCACCAAAACATTTTAAATAAAAAAAAAGTAAAAACTAAAACCCAACTACGACAAAAAACGACGTTGAAAAAGCATGAAACAAGTTTCAAAAGCCGTAGTCACGCGTTGTTAAAGTGTTATGAACTATGGTACATTACACTACATGGACGACGGTTTTTGAAACTTAGTAATGTACCATAGTCGATGACACTTTAACAACGCGTGACTACGGCTTTTGAAACTTGTTTCATGCTTTTTCAACGTCGTTTTTTGTCGTAGTTGGGTTTTAGTTTTTACTTTTATTTTATAGGGCTGAAGAACTTTCCCTAAGCAATCAATATAATTAATTGTTTGAGAATATCAAAGGATAAATTAACTAGTAATTATCCGACTATTGTCGAGCTTCATTTGAATAATTGCAAATTGATTAGATGGTCTGATTGGGACCGAGGAAACTAATTAAATATGATAGTGAATGGGCTGAAATGGAGTGGAGACGTTAATCGGAGATGTTTAGGTAAAACAGCTACTTTGCTTTGTTAACGACGGACAATTTAGTAGAAGTAGGTACAAACAAGTTCGATATTAATTAAAACGGATTTCCTGTGAAAGTAATTTATACTTTGGTTTTTTTCTTATACTATAGGAGGACAAATGACTTTATGTAACTTGCGTGCGTGAACGCCTGTAATTGCAGAGTCACGAGTGCTTTAAGGTTGCTAAAGCCCCTCTTAAGATTAAAGGATTATTCTTCATCCATTTTTTCGATTGACCTGTTGCTCTAGTAGTCAGAGAGCCCGACTGCTGGATTTCATCTAGGGCATATGATTTTTGTCTATCTATATATATATATAAGAATGAATCACTAAATGTATGTACGCGCATTACTTTCAATCGGATGCACCAATTTGAATACTTTTTATCTGTTCGTTAAATGTTAGGACAGGGTTTGTGTACAAGAAAATTAAAAGTTAACGGGAAAAGTTTTTTTTTGTCCGCGACTGTACACTGCCTGTGGGAAGCTGAGACAGAAATACTAACTCATAATTTGTAAATCGCGACACCTTTCAAGAGTGAATCGAAATGTTACTGAAATGTCACCCGCACCATGCTACAACGCAAAGAGTCTTCTATACAAATAAATAAAATTAGAGTGTCTGTTTGTAATATTAAAATAACCGCTTTTTACTAAATGTATATGTATACACGGTAAATATATCAAAAATGTAGTTAAAAAATGTCTTGTCTGTCTGTCTGTTTGTCTGTCTGTTTGTTCCGGGTAATCTCTGGAACGGCTGGACTGATTTTGACGGGCCTTTCACTGGCAGGTAGCAAATGGTCCAGGGAGTAAATTAGTATAATATAAAATGAATCGCCGAAATGTATGTACGCGCATAACTTCCGATCGTCTGTACCAAATTTTTTTTATGTATATCTTTATATGTCTTTATTGTTAGTACTTACATTATTTATCTACAAGAAAAATCCAAAGATAACGGGAAAGGTATTTTTTTTTGTCCGCGATGGGAGCTAAGACCGAAAAGTATATATGGCGTTACGAATTTCGTCGGGTCAGCCGGATTCATATATTAATTTAGATATATGTAATTACGTTTATTAGCAGTCTGGTTAACATAGTTCAAATTCTACCTAATTACTGATCAGACGGCATTGTTTGAGATGTTTGAAGTTATAATTGTAATGTCTTTAATATTTTATGTTAAAACCTGCCGAACTGATTCTACTCTGCCTGGTGAAAAGTACGAGTAGAATAAAAAATGAAGATTTAATTCTAACTTCGATCCATTGTTAACAAATCAAGAAGGTGCAATAACTTTATTTCCTGACTGTTTGCCTACGAGGTTGCAATGTTAAAGTATTCTAAGTATAAAAATAAACATTTATTAGCAATTTCTCAATAATATGATTAAAAAGAGTTATTCTTGACTTGGTTAATAAATTTTACTCAACATGAAAAATCTCGATAACAGCTTTTACAACTGGAATATCTGTAATTTATTTTTCAAACTGGCTTATTTACATCGATATCACTGGTATCGGATTATATGGAAATGTTATAGCCGTGTTGGCGCTCTGCTACTTACAATTAAGCTTCATTACATGAAAACGCGGCATGAATACCAAAATATGAAAATCTTTTATAGGAAAGGCAGATGTTTAAAGATTTTTAAACATACACGTGGAGATATAAGTGTTACTTTGGGAGTGAACACGATTCAACTTATTTATGTCATAAATGAATCAGCTCGATTAATTATTTTTTTCTTAAAAGATAACTCACGCATTAGGAAAAATACATCCTGTGCCGCGCTATACATGAAAAGGAAATAAAAAAAAACACCTAGACTCAGAACAACAATATGTGGATCACACAAAGTATAGCCCTATGTGGTGTTTAAACCCAAAACACTTAGGTGAGTAGGAAGCGGCGTGGCAACCACCTAAATCACTAGGCCAATTTTTCACTTGATTTGTACCGAGTAAATGACTTACCAACTTAACTGACTTAATAATAATAATTGTCTTTATTGTCATAAAATATAAAAACAATTATTTGAAGTCCCTGTCTCCCGAGCTAGGTATAACACCTGTATTACAGGAGGCAGTGCCCTCACCCGTTAAAATGAACCATACATTTTTATGCAACAAAGCTACACGTACATTGCTTAGCATTTTATATAAAAACTTATCCTCTAATTATGATTAAATTTTAGTTGTCGATTGTTGGTTACTTAAATAATGGAGGCTCAAGTAATGGAATATTGTTCATTTTATAGTAAATGGCAATATTCCGAACCACCTGGCATAGATAGTAGTACCTGGTATAGATAGTGGTAATTAATCGAATATCAATTCAATACAATGTTTCATAACATTGACAACTTATACAAAACAAACTATTGCTTCGAACAGTACCTGCTAAAACGTGTACAGTCGCTTGCATTTGATTGAAAGCTGTGCTATACTGTGTTTATTGACAGACTCTGAAAACGGTTCGCAGATAGTATTCTACTCTAGGTGTATCAACATAATATAGATATTCATTACGCTGATTTGAGTAAGATACACTTAGGTGTTTATACAGAACTAGAACTTTCCTATGACCTGTGTAATTATTATTAACATCACTTTATGCGAACCACCAAAATACAACACAACATTTTATACTTTATCGACTGTCTGTTCGGATCTACAAAATAAAACTTACTATCCTAACACACAAAAAATTTACTTATATTCTGGCAACATATTTAGACATAAGGGCTCCTACACATAACTACGACGCGATACCATGCGACGCCGCATCGTAGGAACTTGCGATGCGAATTGCTACGATAGCATTTCGTGCGGCAAAGCGTTAGTTCATGTGAACATACTTTGGACTACAAAAAGATGTCTTAATGAGATTTTCATATGAAATGGATGATGAAAAATGGAATAAAAATAATAAATAAAGACGTGTGGCACTAGGGGACTGCCGCGGTAAAGCTATTGCATAGCATTTTTATCAGCTTATGCAATTATAATTATTTACTTATTTTTTTAATTATGCAGTATGTATAATATTGTGAATGAAAACTACTAAACAAATGTATGTTTATGATTACTGGACCGTTAGAATTTATCAAGTAGCATAAGAACAACAATTTTAACCTTTATTAGTAATGAGTTATTGGCTGAAAGGCGTAGGTGAATGATTTATGACGAAGGTGCCTCAAGTTCAAATCTCAACTGGTCGTCGTCGTCTTTTTGTAAATGTTTCCTGGATATTGTGGTAAAAGGTATTAATTAAATAAGTAATACAAAATTACACCAAACAAAAACGATATGATAAAAGTTCTCATCATATCTATCATCGATAGATGGCAAAACTAAAAGTATCACCGCTGTGCCGGTCGGAGTGGGGGGTGTTAGGTTATTTTCGTTACGGAATTTCTGGATTCGGTCTCCACACTCAAGGCCCTCGATAGAAGCTATGCAATAGCTTAAAAATAATATAAATGATTTATGGATGCAAATAAATAAGAAAATAGTTTTGTAAATGTTTTAAAAGAAAAAAAAATGTTGAATAATATTTTGTTTTAAATTCTTCAGTATTTGAACCAAATTAAAATTACAACTCAGATTCTGCAAATTATATGTAGCGTATAGTTACCTAGTTATGTAACTTCACACTACATATGTCTAAAATAATAATACATATTTAGGACATCTAACACACAGCGCTATCTAGTAAAGTAAAGAAAAAAAATAAGAAGGTACGTAGTGCCATCTAGCAAAGTCTCAGAGTGGACCAAAAATGTTGTCAATAAGTGTGACGTAACATCGCACGAATGCACGATGCGAATTATATCGCAAGTTCTGGCGGCACATTCGTGTGAGCTCGCAGATATTTTACGATGAGTTGCGAATTCGCAGTTTTGTGTAGGCATCCGAAATTATACGAGTACTAGAACACGTTTTAAGTGTGTTTCATCTTATTTATCAACATTTTTTATGCTACTAATTTTGTACAAGAAGAATACTCTAATTTCAACTAGAGTACATGAGTTAAAATGTAGTACTATGTCTTTTAATCTCGAATGTGGCAAGGATTCTGGTCACTAACAGAACGAATTAATTGGCAAAAGCATTGGGGTCATTGGTGTACTTACATTGTTGCTAATATTCGTTATAACAAGCTGGATGTTATTTGGCAAAGTTATATTGACTTGGGCAACCATGACTTGCTACTGTATATCTGTACAATCAACAGATTAATAGTCTTGTCAGCGTCATGGAATATAATTGCTTTTTTACATACTATGTATAAGCCTGTTGGTACCATTGTTATTTTTTTTAAATTACATTTACACTAGTACCTTAGATCTAACATTTACACTTTATATTCATGTGACATCCTTGTGATGCTGATTGTTAAAAAAGAGGTGTGTATGTGTGTGTGTGTGGATTTGATTCCTGCCTTCCACAAATATTTTTGTACGAGCACCATAACTTGTTCTGTTTGTCTGTCTAACAAACAAGTAAATGAATAACCTTAAGAGTCAGAGGAAGGGTTTCCTGTAAAGCCATTTGATCATTTCAAGCTATCTTAGGTTTTATTTGCAGAAACATCGCTCTTAAACGTTTTCTGCATCTGCATGTCATAAAATTTCATAAACATATTATATTAAACTTCATGAAATAGGAAAGTAGGACATATACATACATACACCTTGACCCACGCATTATTTTGCCACTGCTAAAAGGTCTATTCTCTGCCTGATGGAAAGCGTAAGTAGAATCCAAGGGTGATGGTCACCATACCCGTAATATAGATTTATTCATACAAAATGTTTGACAAAAAACTACTACAAAATACATTACTGAGCAGAACGGTAAAACCTTTTTCTACGGACTGATCCAATACGAATGATTTATGTTCGAGAGGTTTCAGAGGTCAAATAGAGGGTCATATTAAAACGCTGAGTGAGAAAACAATGATACATCATGTGCCCTAGTCAGCCTTAGTAGGAACATGTTCAAACATGTACCTAGTGACATTTTATTAAAAGAAAAGATCTAAAAGTATTATTTTTATGTACCTACCTATCTTTTTTCACTAGATTGTAGGAGTGTTATGCATGCTCAGCAGTTGAAATGAGTTATTTATTAATGATCTGTCGTTAGATTCGTTTAATTTGGGGACTGCATTTATAAAAAAAATGTTTTATAATTTAAGAAACCTTCGGGTTTTCATTACCTTTTTTATTAATCTTGTTAATAGTACTATTTATGGACTATACTATAATGGATTGTTTCATTGTCTAACAATTTGTGATTCTGACCATTGAGCCGCATAGACAATGCTGGTTCTGACATAAACGCGAACAAATAATTATGTGATCTGTACTATTATTTATTTTGAATCTGACAATTCTTTATGTATAAAATTTTAACTATTATTGATCGAAATTATTTATGTATAAATTTTAGACATTTAACGTTCAGATTTGCTATGTTATTATTATTTTCCTTGTGGAAAGCTAATCTTTCAGATTTTCGTGGGCGATGGCAGGTACTTACCAACAGGTGAGTCGCTGTCCCCTATACTAACAAATAATGTGTTTTCCCTATTTTGAACTAATAAATATTTTAAATGACTAAAGATCATGAGACCATAAGGTATATAGCTGCCATTTTCGAATAAGAAATATCTGCGAACCCTCAGTGCATTCTTAAAGCAGTAACTTTATGAGCGTTATACTTTAAGAGCTTTTCTTTTTAAGTATAATCTATAAATTTCAGATACTGTGACATAAAATAACGTTATAAATTCTCCATTAATACTTAAACGCTACGTAAATGGTCAAAGATTCTTAAAATAAAACAGTTTGAACGCATTGTTGTACCTATAGTAGGCTCAAACAAAAACGCATGTACATAATTAATTTAATAAAGCTAGCTAAAACATACGACGTGTTGTCTTCTACATACAATTTTTTTTTTTTTTAATGCAATCAAATGAAGTCACCGGTGTCATAGAGTTATTACTCATCCCAAATCACGCATCAACGCATGATCAACGATTCAACTGTAGTCTACCAAACACGATCATATTGTCTTGATGGAAAATCTCTTTCTGTATACTCTACTGATATTATATCCCTCTACTCGTAGAGGGATATAATATCAGTTTCTTCACATGCATACTATAGTAACATTTAAATACTAGTTTTTTTAGTATACTAATATAATTATTATTGTTTTCGTTATTGTTTCTTATTGGATTTGATAACATGTTTTAGTTTTGTTATAAACGAATAAATAAGTATTTCATACATCTGACAACTAGGGCCATCTAGCTTTAAACTAAGCGGAGCTTGTACTGTGATAGCTTAATTTACTGATAGAATACTTATTCACTGATTTGTTAAAATATATATATTTAATTATGCAATTGATTTATTTTAATTAAGTGTTCTATATCTTATGGAAACAAGCAAGAACTTGAAGATGTAAACTATATTGAGTGAATATTGACAAGTGTCCATAGTCATATAATTGGTAATTTTAC
Organism: Spilosoma lubricipeda; assembly: GCA_905220595.1. Classification (NCBI taxonomy): domain Eukaryota; kingdom Metazoa; phylum Arthropoda; class Insecta; order Lepidoptera; family Erebidae; genus Spilosoma; species Spilosoma lubricipeda. The sequence goes on along the minus strand of HG992294.1, from coordinate 15,138,291 downwards.
AACATAATTGGTAATCAATTTCTTTCTATTTCTCGAATGTAAGTAATTTTGTAGTAAACTAGCAGACCCACGCAACCTCGTTTGCGCCTTATATTGCCCGTAGCGTGAAAATTTCCCCCGTTTTTGAAACATTCTTCATTGTTGCTCCGCTCCTATTAGTAGTAGCGTGATGATATATACACTATAGCCTTCCTCGATAAATGGACTATCCAACACTGAAAGAATTTTTCAAATCGGACCAGCGGTTCCTGAGATTAGCGTGTTCAAACAAACAAACAAACTCTTCAGCTTTATATATTAGTATAGATTTATATAAAATGTACTTCACAATTTGATGACAATGACATTTTTTTCAAAGCAACAATATTTAAATATTGTATACCTACCATCAAAGCAAAATTGCCAATAAAATAAAAATATTATTTCACGTCTGTTTAAACTTATTTGAAAATCTGTAGCCTTGTTGGAGTTTTTAAGACTTTTAAAATAGACATGAAATGTTTTTTAAGGTTAGTCAGGCGTGAAAGTTTTAAAAACAGCAACACAGTCTAAGCTTTTGTATATTTTAATACTTACATCGTGATTTATAACTTTTTACTTAACAACAAAAACAAATCGCAGTAACTGTATGTAATTACTTTCACAGATTATTGACAGTATTTGAAATACCGAGTTTGGCCGTTTTTTATGTCGATTTTCTAAAAAAATATCCTAAATATATGGATTAGTCGCCCCCAAAACCCCCCCCACATACTAAATTCCATGAAAATTTATGGAGTCCTTTATTATCATCAACTTCATATCTTATTTTGAATTTCATTTGAATGTATATAATATTGTTTTATTTCTTTTTAGCTCGGTTGAAGCCTTTGGTTAATTCTCTTTGTAAGCCTAAACACATACAGACTGAACAATGCCAAACATACGGGTGAATTGGGATTAAAAAGAAAAGTGAGAAAACAGAAGAAGCAAAAACGATGGCGCATAGAAAATGGAAGCCATGAGTCTTTTATAAAAAAGAAAAAGCAGTCCAGTGTAGTAAGATAAAGATCGTTACAAGAATCGACCGAGGTAAAACAACAATAATATAGCAAGCGTAATTTCGAGTTAAAAGCAATATAGAAACACAAAATAATAACCCTAAATGTATTTGTCATAACACTCATAACATATAGAAATCTAATCTCTAAAATCTCTAAAACGGAGATCAACTTTCAAACTGTGCTTTTAGCCACAAAAATCACAAGAAAAATTCTGAGCGTGACATTTTTTTGTGAACCATGTAATATTTGTTTTGAATTTTCTTTAATCGAGATTACTCAGACTTATCTTCGGAGTATATCATTTTTCGCCAAATCTATGAACAATAATTTATCGCATAATGGTTGTCAACTTATATTATGATGTGTTTTAGATTAGAAATGTGGATTTATATTTCGGCAGAAGTTTAATGTAACTTCAATCGTAAAGACAATACAATAAGAATGTATCCGTACTCATTTCTAAACTTTTTACCTGTAGTAAATTGATTATTTCAGGGATATCATAAATTGATTTCGAACCTCATGCCTATGTTTAACAAAGAGTTAACCATCTAAATTGATAACACTGCTTTTAGTGACATAGTCTGTTGGATTCAAAGCAAAGTTTGAGGCGATCTGAAAATTCCTTATAACTTTCCTTTTTTTCCGAGACGTCAAAGAAAGTTCAGAACTTGACAATAACCAGGTATAATACATGTTCAAACGGCATGAGCTACCCAATTAGGCACAAACGAAACAAGGTACTTCACGAACTTGGATAACCGGCAAATTTTATTCAAAAAGTAATAGTTGAATTACGTCCATACTCGCTCTCATATTTACTAAGTTGTCTCTTTGAGAACTATTAGTTAAATTCAACTCAAATATTATATTATCCTTCTTATCGGTACGTGTAGCGTATTTTTTGAGTTTCAAAGCACTCATAATAATTCGCATATATGAATATTTCTGACTGAGGAGACACGTTTTAGTAAACTTGCCAGTTTTTATACACATCGTCGCACAGAAAACTTTGAATAAAATCTTAATAAAACTCTGTGCATTAAGACCTTGAATAAAAATAATGGCATAACAGAGCACTGTGTCCTAATTTAAAAGTGCTTTCTGCATCGAACTTCATTTTTTTCTTATTCTCTTAATCTAAGTTAATATTTCTCACCGAATCTTAGACGGAGTGAATTCGCTTACAGTACATAATTTATTTTTAAATTAAATTACATTATTATACGAGATGAACTTTTTATTAGTTTTGTTTTGTAAGGGACAACAAAATATTTTTACTGTGGGAAAGCAATTCTTCATTAGAAATGGATTACCTATCTTAACGTATCATTAATTCAAAAAGTATTTTAACTTTTTATGCACTAACTTTTTTATTCAATCTATCAAGTTCATAAAAGCTCGTAACAAAAACCAGGAGCATTTATTTATATCTGTTAAAAATACGCGCTTATGAGTTAAAACCTTGATCTAAAAATCTAACGGCTTTTACCTAATACATAACTATATTTTAAAAATAAACAAGTAAAAATTCTTATAAAGCAAATAGGTATGATTAATTTATTTGTTGTTTCGACGCAAAAGTTCCTAATAAAACCGTGTAAATTTTATTCTCTTTTATCTTTGAAATATAACTTGTAAACAAATATTTATAACAGGTTTATAAAATTTAAATACAAGTTTAAGTCATAAACTGCTGTTGGCTCTTTATTGTGTTTCAGATTTATGAAATATCAAGGCTTTTTTCAGCTTTGATGTTCAGTCGCTATTTAAATTCATTAGTAATGTTAGATCTTTTGTATTATATTCTCGATAAAAATGTTGTAGAAATGTTTGAGTTTAAAACTAATGCGAATGCTAACAAAGGCGAAAGTTTGTGAACATGCGTGTTTGTTTATTACTTACTTACATTATTTGTGTTCACTTATTTTTGCTCTAACCACTGGATCTGGATAAAAATTGGTGTTACCATCCTGGATTGAAACATATTGCTTTGTTTTACCTGAGAAATCGTAGTGTTCGAAAGGAAGAGCAAGGATTCTACCGTATTATAAGAATCCTTGCTCCACTCGTTAGTTATATTAGAACAGCAAAAGTTTGTATAGAAATGTATTACTCTTTCACATAAATAACAAAATTTTATTAAAGCAGAGAGACTTTTTTATATTAAAATTAAAATGAACTTTTATGATAAGTGATTAAATGAGGGTCAAATAGGCGGTCAGCTGAAGTGTTGGTGAGTGACCACCTTCGTCAGTGGACATCTGCAACTCAAGAAGAAAACTTGCTTTTTGAGATTTAAATGGCCTTGAAGATTGAAACGGTCCACAAATAAACAAGGAGTTCTACTTTTGCCGAACCAAATGTTAAAAAGGTACATTGATTACAATCCACAGTTTCTATGGCGGTTTTAAACTATACCTAATCTAATTTCATTTTCTATCTTTGAAAAAAAGATCAAAAGAAACAGCGGAAGACTCAAAAAAAATTATCAGAACAACAGTATGTGGATTATATATATATTGTTGTCTCATGTGTAGATCCAACCCACAATCTCCCACTCCACACTATTCAGCATAGCAGGAAGCTGCAAAGTCGCTTAAACCACTACGTAATGCATGTAGTCAATTTACACGCCACTTACCATCATCATCATGGGATGCCTCCTCAAAATAAAGTTTGCGGGTCAGCAGACGGTACATCTTGCGATCATGAGCGGCTTCCTTTAGTTGGCCATACCGCAGGTAGGTCCAGGCCACGATGTCATCTATGCACTTCCTGGTGTCCTCTTGCCTGGTATTTTTCCTTCTAACAGAAGCCTAAGGAATTCATTTTGCGGGCCTTTTGTATGTGTCTAAAGAAGGCCACTTTTCTTTTCACTATAATAGCCATCATAATCCGGTCTCGCACTCACCAATGAAACACGACAGTACGAACACTGATTTCTAGGATTTTTTTTTACCGTAGGAGTATCAAGCTTCGGCGTGAATGGGCCGGCTCGACCGGAGTGATACCAAGGCCTCACAGAAAACCAGTGTGAAATAGCGCTTGCGCTGTGTATCACCGAGTGAGTGAGGATACCGTAGGCCCATAGCCCAATTATTCAACTTTAATAGTAGAATAGTAGTATAATTCAAAGATCAAGTAGAATCTCTTTAGAATAATATCTTCCGTGAGTGGTATTCATAGCCCTCGCGAGTGTATTTCAGGAAAGCACGACAAGTAAATACACATACCTGCTCGTAGAGTCCCCTGAACTTCATAAATAAACTGCTACTGTCAGTGGGGACTACATTTGTTTCAGTACTAACACCATTCATTTATAATCTTTTGGTTTATACTGCGTTAAAAATTTTACCGGACAGAAAACATCTTGCAGTTCTGTTTTTCTATTTTTATAAATTTTATTTTTTTATAAAATGGAATATTTTAAATAACAATATTTTATTTTTTGTTGCTGCACTAGCTGTTACTGTATTTCTGCTGAGTCACAAAATAGTATTTTTAATGTTCAAAAAATAAAATCAACTAAATATTAAATATTAAAAAAATAAACAAAACTATTTTATTCAGATACGTTGATATCTGAATACAAAATTATTAAAACAATGTGTAACATTAAAAGCTTAAACTATGTACATTGAAAATAATAAGAAACGGCCATATAAACACAGCCAGCTATAAAACTCCTAAACGAAGCGATGTCGACAATGGACTGTTTTAAATTGTGTCAAAGTATATTGTCATTTCATACAGATACGTCACTCCTTGTCACAAACTTACGTATTCCCCTTTGTAAATTATTGGTGCTATGTGTCCATTGATGTAAGTTTACATGGAGAAAACAAATTTGTGACACATTCATATTACATCGTACTATATAAAGTGTCATTTCCTGGTAATAGCGTGATGGAAAAGAATCGAATACATCCCCCATCAAGATGCCCTCAGAAGTTGACGGAGTAAGAATTTTAAATTTCAATATTTTTGTCAGTATTCTAAATAGTATTCATCACAGAACGTAGGAAAACAGTAAATAAACCTTTTGGTTAGTATCAAGTTTTTCTTCCTTCCCCTGACTTCTGCACAGTGTAGTATAGTTTTTTTTATGTTTGTCCCTGCCAAAATGACTCTATTCTGCCTGATGGAAAGCATGAGCAGAATCCAAAAGTGGTGGTCACCATACTGCGAATGCAGACAATGCAACAATGCAGCATGGTGACCCACACCATGGCGGGCTAGTGATGCTTCTGCATCATTGGGCCTCCAGTCTCGCACTCACCAACGAAACACGACAGCGTGATCGCTGTCATTTTACGTTGATTTTCTGTGCGAGGGTAGCACCGCCCCGAACGAGCCGACCACGTTCGTGCTGAAATCAGCGTGGCTCTACTACCTTGAAAATAGTAATAATAATAATAGATATTTCGGACATCTAAAACACAACTCCATCTAGTCCCAAGCTAAGCAGAGCTAACTAAAATAAATATTTTTAAATTTTTTGAAGTGAAAACTTCTTTAGCAGCGTTATGCACTTTAGCGAAATTTATTTTGGGATGGGTCAACATTTTTAACTCGCGACAGGACACGTCGTGACAGGACACGTGACCTGACGGAATATTCATAGGCGGTGGCGACGGCGGCGCAGGGTGTTTGCGCGAGTACGGTGATGCAGAGCGCTTGCGCGAGTGCGCCACTCACCACGCGCCTGTGCAGTAGCTACGCTGGATGTCTTGACGACAAGTCAACAAGGCCGTCACTTTCATTAAAACATTAGGCATTGTTTTTTTGTGAAGACGTAAATTAGATAATAATAAATCCGTTTTGTATGTTCTATATATTTGTAAAATAAATTAGTCAAATTTATGTACAATGTTCTTTTAAACTACTGAACCCTCTACAACGTTTGTTTATACTTTTGAGTTTTGAGTTCTGTCGGCAGTCCTCATGACTGTTTTGTGTTTTTTGTAAATACATACATACTATATATAGTAAACACCTATGTTATGTAAAAGGCTGTTGATGATGATGTTGCATCAAGATACTGTGGGTTTTCCTTCAGTAGTAAAAATCAAAGCCTAGAAGAATTTTTACTTACATTGATGCCTTCAAGCGGTCTAAAACCAAGTCTACTGGTCCACAGCAGAACTTCAATTTTAACGTGGAACGACTGCCATCGGACCTTCAGAGTAACTCTATCGCAGACCGAAAATAAATAACATTAATATCAAAATCAAACCAAAAAATAATTGCTAACAATGTTACACAATACCTTTAAATCTGCCATGTGTATCTACAACTTACTCTATGCTCAGCAAAAGGAATGTACAATTACAGTGTATGCCATTAAAGGAAATATTTCTCCTCAGTCCAGTCACAGTTTAGAACGGTTGGACAAATGCCAAATAGCCATTTTTTTAGCTATGAATACTATTTACGTCATAAATGAGCTCTAATGTCTGCAATATTTATAACGCTTAAATGATTTACAAAGAAGAATTAGCAATTTAGATTGTAGCTCTATTGTGTAAGAACGAATATAACCTTTATTGAACCTGAATATATTTGAGGTTGCTGTTAAAAATAAAGGTAAATTTTCATACTTTTGATATTGATTGAACTAAATACTATGACTATTTAGTTCAATTTGTGTGGAGCGATGTTATAAATAAAGCGTGTCTGGAAATAAATTTTAAATAAAAATCTTGACTAGTTGTATATCAGTCAAACTTTTGGGTAAAGTTTTGAGTATTTTTAATATTGTGTTGGGATTTATGTTGATGTTGCTGCGTCGCACCAAGCGAAAAATATAGTTAGTAAAAAATAAAAATTGATTATTGTTCTTTTTAGACCAACTTTGTGTAGTTAAATTAATATTATCTAGCTAGTATAGTCTATATGATGTTCTGTTTCAAATACTTACTACTAAACTTTTAATATTTCATAAGTTATTGTTCTAAGTCAGGTTTTTCTTTGTATCTGCTTCGCGTAGATTTGCAAGTCCTCCATGACACGGGAATATTACTAGTGCGGGAGTTGTTTTTAAAAAAGAAAAACAAATGTTATTAAAAACTACATGGTCAAAAAATCATTTTAATGCATCGTTAAATAGTTTTCTGCTATTCTGAAAGTTTTTTTGTTACATGTTAATTTTATTTTGATTACAATCCACTCCGATTCCTGCACAGACGCCATTTACTACTGAATGAATTGTAAATAAAGCATAGGAGAGTCTATGATCCACTATGATATTACATTATCTCCACTATGATCTACACTCTCTCTCTATTATGGTAACAACCAGTAATTAACAAACCTGCAATAAATGTCAAATGCAAAACAAAAAAAATAAATAAGGCACAGGTATAAAAATAAAAGTAAAATGAGTAATAGGTCGCAGCCTCTATGCTGGAAAACGGAAAAAGGCTTTTATTCCGTACAATTTAAGAAACCTAGTTTGAAACCTATTTCTATGCTGATCTAAGAACAAAATAAAAGTCTTCTTTTGTGAAGTTGGGAATAACTAGCTAATGTTTCGCGGCTCTTTTATTATCGTAACAAGTGTGTTGTATGGAGGTATTCTAAAACATAAAAATACATGACGTGGAAGAAGAGAAAGCTTATTTTTGTAAATCATACCACTTTAGGTATAATTAGATTACTGACATCATGCTTTATAGCTTTTCTAATTTTTTTAACTGATAGTTGTTACGATTAAAACTCCTTAATTTGTTAAGAGATAAGTAGAAATATAATAATATTACTACAATTTGTTATTTATACCCATACATCAATATAAAATAAATTAATACAAGGTAGTAGAGCCACGCTGATTTCAGCACGAATGAGCCGGCTCGAACGGGGCGGCACTACCCTCGCACAGAAAATTAACGTAAAATGACAGCGATCGTACTGTCGTGTTTCTTGGGTGAGTGCGAGACCGGAGGACTAACCCACCATGGTGTAGGTGTGCATTGTCACAGTATGGTGACCACCACTCTTGGATTCTGCTTATGCTTTTCATCAGGCAAAGTGGAATCATTTTGGAAGCGCCAAACATAAAAAAAATCATAGAACATAAATCTTTAAACTAACTTAACTCTAGGTTTTTCTTAAAGTTAATTGTAACAACCGGTAACGGATTTGAATCTCTTGTTAACAGCTTGATTTGCGACATAGCTCTCCTCTAAAGATTTCCACATTAACCTATCCTTAGCAATTCGGCACCATGTTGGACCGGCTACTTGTTTAATATCTTCTTCCCAACGCTTAGTCTGCCTCCCGTTACTTGTTTTACCGTCTCTGGACATCAATATATTTAAAGACTAATACGAATTAATTCTGAATATCAAATGTCAAAATAATCGCACCTTTTTATTATTCGAGTTCGTTAAACACATTCTGTAAATATTTACAAAAGCGGGTGAAAATGAACAACTATAAGTTACTATACGTGTTTTTAGATGAAGCCTGTCAGCCGCTTGTCATGTTGAACAAGTTCTACAAGTTAACACAGACAAGGTAAGACAGCTGTTTTAATAATTTCACCACGTCTTTATTTTTGTAGTATGTTGTATTTTATATATGTGTTTGTATATTTAAAAACCAATACTTTTTAGTTCTTTAGCTTACTTTGTGTGATCTCAGAGACAACTATACCTACTATGTAAATATTCACAATCTATAGATATATATAATATTTACATGAAACAGTACGGAGTCTATCCTTTTTATCCACTTATGTATCCTACCCTGTTTATCTTGGGTATGGTCAGATATAATGAACTAAGAGTCAGGAGAGAACTCGCATTAGTAACCTATATCTTTAGGGTAGTTAGGGGTGAGATTCAAAACGCAGACGTATTGGCGAGGGTGGGTCTGTGTGTCCCAGATGGCTACGCGGAACGTCGGCGGCGGCCGCACCTACTGGTCGTGCCGCGCGCTTGCACGAACTTACTGCGCGAGGCACCTCTGACGCGCGCGCTGCGCACGCTTAACCTCATAGCTGGTGAGGTGGATATATTTTATTGTACTCTGAGTGAATTCAAACTGAAAGCTCTTTGCATAATTTGTTACTCTTAGGTTTAAGTAATTAGTTTTTAAGAAAAATGTAATTACAATATCGTATTGGATTAGTCTGTAAGGATATTGTAAGTAAGTAAATAAATAAATAAATAAATAATTTAATATAATTAATTCTAAAATGAGCTTTCCTATGAATCAGACACGGTCACACGCTCATGAATGACGCGTAATGTATTCCAATAAAATTATGGGTTATAGAAATGTATTCAATTTAATGAAATCCGTTGTAACTTCTTGAGAAGGTATACAATTTTTATATTTAACTTTGATTTTAGTGTATTTGGAAGTTGATTCAATTAATTATTCCAACCCGCATAGCCATATTACATTTAGTAACATTCAAATTTGACTGTGAATAATATACATACACATAAACTGCATTTTTAAATATATGTATATAGACTGACATAAATTCAACTATCCACTAGCTGCAATTTTTACGGTTAAATTAAACCTGAGTGCAAATAAAATACTCATGAGACCGAGATCAACGAACCAATTACCAACGATCCTGGTAATTCACATGCAATTCTATTACATATACTGCCAGAGCACTATAAAAGTATTTTAGGGGCAGAAATGGTTGTCTGAAATAAAAAAAACATTATGATTCTCTTCATTACATTTTCATACATATGAATCACATATTTAAATACGAAGTAAATAAAAATATGAGAAAAAAATTGACCACCAACGTTAGGGTTCCAAAGACAGCAACGTTTTCATTTTACTGGCCGTTGTCAAGAAAGCTGCCGTCTGCATCAAACCCTTGTTTTAGCTCTCTAACGTGAGCCTCTAAAGCTGTTGGACCGGGCTCTTGTCTATCAATCATCTCTAATCTGGTTTTGACTGCATCTAAGTTGTAGTGGTATTAGTGGTTATCTTCCTTCTACTGCATGGAGTGGTGTGGGTTCAAATCCCGCAAGGTACTACAATTTTATTTGATTCATAATTTTGTTCTGCGTCTAGGTGTTCTGTGTGTCCGTTTCTTGTATGTCTGTAAAATCCCTTAAGACACAGGATTTTTTCTAGTGCGGATTTTGTCATTTACTCAAAAAAATGCAATCCGTGACATTGACCACAGGTGTTTGAATTGCTGAGTTTCAGAGCAAGGCAAACGAACGTAAATTGACCACACTCTCCTACGGAATTCTATCTCAACCCCAAACAGACGTTACTGGCGTGGAATCTTCTGAGAATACGCATGTGTAATCGTTTAAAGCAAACCAGGAGACGAACAGTGACTGATAAAGCGAGGAACATCGCTACCGTCTTAGCTTATACTAAAAAAATAAAGACTTATACATAAAGTTAAGTAAATAAATGAATCATATTAGTAAAGTAAAAAACTTTTATCTCTGAACCTAATTAAAATTATAGCTATACCTTTTTGTAGAAACTTGTAGGGACACATAATAGTTTAATAGTTTTATTATCAAGAAAATCATACAAAATTGTTTCATTGCCTGTGACAGCCACACTAGGCAAAGCCTGTGCCGTGGAAAATTAATTATGAAACTTAGTTAATTTTAAACGCTATTCTTACAAATACTTGCTATATTTGAAAACCGATTGTGTCAAGAACAGGACTCAAGGTTATCGATTATGAAGTTTTATACTACGTAGGGTCTGCAAAGACTTTTTTCTTCAAGGTGATTCAAGCTGAAGGACACATTTAACACGTAGACATAAAATAAAGAACATAAAATGAGAGTAATTACATACATATTTAAAAAAATCCCCGTTTCTACAAAAAATTATCACTGATATTCCGTTCTTTTTTGACCAAGCGTGATAACATTATAGTCTTCCCCGCCAACTGAGCTGTCTAACATTGAAACAATTTTTCAAATCAGTGCAGTAGTATAGTCCTGAGATTAGAGCGCTCAACCAAAAAACAAACACTTCAGCTTTATTATATTGATATGGACTAGCTGTTGTACATTTAAAACAACTATATATATATATTTGTATCAGTTATCTAGGACCCATAACACAAGCTCTGCTTAGCTTGGAACTAGATGGCGTTGTGTGTTAAATGCCCGAAATTTTTATTTTTTTTATTTATGACTAATAATAAGAAGTCAGTCTTTTTAGGACCGACCAAGTGTGCTTAGACACATTTTTACTAGCACTCCAGTGCTATCTTTCTCAGAGTAAAGGTGTGCCTTACAGACACACCTTTAGTCGGAGGGTTCGGTAGCTCTTGATCTATTCGCTTGAGATTCGCAGATTACGTTACGCAGTCGGTCCCGGTTGCTATCATATGATAACGGTCGTGAAGCTTAGTTGGAGACCTTTGGGCGGCTCAAAAACATCCAACGACAAGATAACGTAGCCACAACGTTGTCTTGCCAGTCTCCAACCAGCACTTAGCCAGCGTGAAGACTTGTGGCCTTAACCCTCTTTTGGGAGGAGACCCAAGCCCGGCAGTGGGACTTTATGGGTTGTTGATGAATACATGTTATCATCTTTATCATCAGCATCTAACATTCCACTATTGGGCATAAGATTTAAGGAAATTTTGGCCTACTATACTACACTGACCAAACGGGTTGACGTAGTGTTTCTGTCAAGTTTCTCTCCATCTAGCCATCTCGTTATAGTATTTTTGTTCTGCGTAATTTTCTCCTTTAGTCCACTCTTCCAATAATGATGACGGCATATTAACCAAGATGATGAATCATCTTGATTGACATTCTGTCTTCGATGTTAAGAAGAGATTACCGAAGGAGATACTTATATACAAGTATTAACTGTTGTAACTAAGAATACATATATATTTTTTTATTTAAAAAGACAGAAAAACGAAAATCAGTTCCATTGTTTCGTAGAGAGAATGCGGTTCATATCTTTCCCATCGAATTCGTTTCAAATTGAAAATTTTCAATTAGACGCTATGGAACGCTTGGTAGACACTATTCCATAATTCCATTCCATTATTATCCAAAATCCATTCTAATACAGTTGAAGATTCAAATTTCATTCAAAATTGAAAGGGCGTGATCATTAATTTTGCCAAATAATTTCGTAATAACATTTATACTACTTTATTTTCGTCCTTTTCTAAAGGTAATCGTGATTTTCTCGTGTTTCAGTTTATCAGAATACTAGTTTTTCTCAGAATCCTTCAAACGTTCGCTTTGTTTCTTAACACTTTACTTTAATATAAATACAAAATAATAAAGTTTAATGAAATTTAATACTGAATATTATAATGAAAAGCGGACAAATTAAGTAGCTTAAGTGAATGCCTTTAGTGTCCTTATCTTCAGTTAGTTAGACAAATAAGTTGATAAATTCTCTGTGATATTTTAACGTGGAAAATAGAGATCAAAAACGTATTTTCTTCTTATATAATCAAGAGCCATAGGGGCACTTCGAGTTATAGAAATGTAAGCCAGATCTATTCAGTAGTCAGCCATTGCTTACACTTCCTAACCCATCCATCTAAACAGTATGATTGTTTTGCTCAAAATACTATCAAATATTAAAACCGAAACCTTAAAATACTATCAACATCTAAATTCAAAATAAAAGCCTAATCAAATCAACTGACTTTGAACAAATCACTAGAAACTTTTGTTAAATTTTCTCTTAGAAAAGTTAGGCGTTCAGATGAAAGAAGAATAATATTATTTATTTCAAAGATGAAATAAATAAATAAAACTGTGAAATGAACTGTCGCCTGAGGTATTCCCGGACCAATACGAACTTCAAAACTTCAAGAAAAGAACGTACTCCTTCTTAAAAGGCCGGCAACGCACATGTGACGCCTCTAATGTTGAGGGTGTTCATGGGCGGCGGTAATCGCTTACTATTAGGTGATACATCTGCTTGTTGGCCCCTTATTTAATAAAAAATATAATAGAAAAGACTCAGCAACATGTAATTAAAAATATCGATTTTTATTTAATAACTAACTAATTGGATGGAAACATAATTATCTTGGTTGGCAAAGAGCTGTCAGTCGCAAGGAAAACACATTATTGTTTTACCTTAGACCTTTTTAATTTTATCTAATATATCAATTTTATGTATTTTTTCTTCTTTCAATTTACAAAATGATTTTAAATTTAATCCAGTAAACATAATTCATTTAATATCATCATACTAATTAGTGACTTCACATGAACTAATTAAGTCGTCTTTAATTGGGACTTTTACTCTGTTATCAGAAAATGCTAGATTTACAGCCAGAATTGGTAGTCTCATTTTTCTCTGGTCAAGTTGTTATTATTATAATTATACTGGATAAACTGGAAGAAATTATGTACAACTAAAAATGAGAGACAGTAGTGAGATAATCTTTTTCTTGGCTACATTTCAACAATCTACATATCATTTACATTTAAAATACTCTCGTAATAAGAATGTAAATTCTGTATCGCGGGGGGACTTTACATATATATAACTTACACAAAGAACACCCAGACTCAGAACAACAATTTGTGGATCACACAAAGTATTGTCCCATGTGGGATTTGAACACACAACAACCTAATGGTTTAAGTGGTCCTTACACAAAAAAATGGCGTAAGGACCACTTAAACCATTAGGCCCAACCGTGCAGTATATATAAGTCATGAATGTCGTGTAAACCAATAAAAAAGGAATTTGGAAAAAATCAAAGATTAAAATTTTTATATAATATGTTGTAATGATCAAAATCAGAAAAGTAAGCGGTAAAAGTTGCTTTCTACATCACTCGAAAAGGATTACGGTATACAAATTAAAAAGAAAAGGCCTAACTCCAGCAGTGGACTTTCAAGGCTCTTGATATGATGATACAAATTGCATTGTTACCTATCTCTTGTAAATATTTCATGGTGCATTAAATGCTATAAATACGCCACTTTAGTTTCATCATTAAATGACATTAGCTTTTAATTGTCTCCGTTTAAAGCCATTTAAAACACTCCTGGAGAGGTAGAATACTGTAAACATTTGCCATGGAAAAGAGTAGAGTCGCAGAGAATTTAGAAATGCTTAAAGATAATCTTTCACTCGGCTCGCATTTAAATTGATTGGTATTTTTATCACGTTCCCTTAAATCCTCTCCCGTGACAATCCTTTTAATTAAACATTAAAACATTTCTTGTCGCCTATTTCAGTCTCAGAACGGATTCAACGTAAAACGAGCTTAATTACGCCTATTTCCTCCATAATTTACAACTGTGTAACTTAAAGCTTCAATGTTTGTTATAAAAAAAATTAACACCTGTTTATTTTTTTAAGAATAATGCATTGCGCAATACGGTGTTGAAATATTTTTATGGTGGTGGACCGGCGAAAATTATAGTGTGTGGTGGTAGGAGGGGGGAGGTGCGGTCCACGCAAACTCTCTGCCATAAGCTCGCTGGATGCCGCAAGGGGCGACCGCGCGCTGTTTCGGGAAACTCCGCATGCGATTCGTGAAGTCGTTTAAAATTTTTATGTTCTCTGTGACGTGTGTTCGTGTTTGTGACTGAGTGGATTGATAATTATGGAGATCTCTGTTGTGTCTCTTTGAAGGAATCATCGGTTCCTTTCATGGTGAGTTATAATTGTTATTTATTTTGTTTGTTTTTATATTTTTATTAATTAAAACTGGTCATAAATTTACAGTAATAAGTATAAAATATTAATTACTTCGTAAAAAATTATCATCACAAATAATTGTTGTCAGATACTGGGGCAAAAAAGTATTTTATCAATTTATTTTGAAATAAATCTGAGCGATGAGAATCCTTTTCATTTATAGCTTCAAGAATATAATCTTGATTGTGATGATTCTTATTAATATTATCCTAACGCTCAAGGGTCTTCTATTGACAACAATAAGCTACGTACTTAGTTTGACAATAGAAAATCTCGGACTGAAATTAACAAGGGTTAAGAAAGACTACCGCAGCGTGGTATTGTTACTCCGTATAATTTAGTCATCTTTAGGCTGGGTCATCTTTGTTAGAATATATTTCGTACGTTGTACCCAGGTCGGTGAGATAAGATGTTAGTATTCTCTCGGAACTTCTTAGTATACGGAAACCTAACAAATGAAATATGCAAAGTAAATATACTTCGCTTCTCTCTAAAATCAAATCTTAAATAAGATTTGCTCGCAAAATATTTGTTTAAGAATGCGTTATTCTATTTACTTGGAGAAATTTCGGCAGACTCGCTTTAAAATACAGAGCTGTATTTATTCAAATTACATGTATTTTGGTATTGCGACACGTTGAGTTAGTGTACTGTATATTTAAGTTAGTAGTGTGAACGTTAAATGGTGGAATAAATTCTAAAGTGAAATAAAACTATAAGTACATTAATAAATATTTATTAGTATAATATTGACACGCTGATCAAATCATGTAAAACTGGAATTTTTAATAAAGCATTGTATCAAATTAAATCCTGACATGATTAGCTGTCATGTAATTTTTACTTACATAATAAAACTGGAGAGTTATTTTACACACATACAGATCTTTCTTACTTTCAATATAGGATAGAGTATTTCTTGAGGAAGGTCATAGGCCATGTAACGATTCTTAAGAGGGGAATAGTGGTCATAAGGTAAGTTAAACTGTGGGAAGCGGTGGAATGTAAAAATAAATTTGTTCTCTTTAGTCTAGACAGCCTTTAAAAATTTACATAAATATCTATTCGTTTTTCTTTTATCCCCTTCGTGCTTCGAGATAAGCTGTGTTAAATATTGCAAACATATATACAACTTCTTTTTACGCATGTAGGTATAACATTGAACTGTAATTATCAGTCATACATCGTCAAACTGATTTCCGTAAAAATATCGGTTCATTTCAATGATCAGTATCATTCACCACATATTAATATTCAATGTTCTTCTGATGGAGTTTAAAGTTTTATTTTTTACCAAAGACTTATAAATAATAATAATATTTGTTTATTTCTCTCAAGAGTGATAAATATCACGCCCCTTTTAAAAAAAAAAATAGATACCTATATCTTGCTAGCAGACCCACGCAACTTCGTTTACGTGTCTTATTGCCCGTAGTAGTAATAATTTCCCCCCGTTTTCGCAACATTCTTCATTGGTGCTCCGCTCCTATTGGTCAAAGCGTGATGATATATACCCAATAGCCTTCCTCGACAAACGGGCTATCTAGCACTGAAAGATTTTTTCAAATTGTACCACTAGTTCCTCAGATTAGTGCGTTCAAAGAAACAAATTCTTCAGCTCTATATACTACTATAGATTTACGTATTTTTCTCATTTCGATGGTTTGGAATAACGACGTGGTTGACGGAATTAGTCACAATATCCGGGATGATAACTACAGCTCTGAAAATTTAAATATCATCATACAAAAAGTTACTCATTAATAGTTTTGTGTAATGACAATTACTTAAAATAAACATTGAAATATGTTTAATATTGGTATGAGAAATGTAGATTTATTAAACTTTCTAAATAAATTAAACTTTCAAAATAAATTAGGTATAGTGTAATAAATTAACTATTTCATTACTTTAAATATTATCCTGGAACAACATGTTTAAACACGATTTACGAGTAGGTACTTCTGAAATAAATAATGTGGTCACTTTATGGTCCCGATTTATTAAAATCACATCAAACGAAAATAAAGTGCATATAATAGGGTATATTAAATTAATATTACTTTATTAAGCATTATAGTATTATAGATTAAATGAGCTTGCTGATCGCAATGTAATTATTTATGTTATAATATATTACCTAAATTTTAAAATCAATATTAAACAAGAGACCGGAAATATGTTAAAACATAAAATGTTATTCTGACTGCTGAGTAATATATCTATTGTATGATAAACAAGATTATGTTTTCTCTTTTTTTTTGGTGTAAATCTTCGATAATCCTACTAATATTATAAACACAAAAGTTTGTATGGATGGATAGATGGATGGATGTTTATTACTTTTTCACGTAAAAACTACTGAACGGATTTTAATGAAACTTTACAGTAAAATAGCTTATACATCAGAATAACACATAGGCTACTATTTGCCGTGATAACCGACATATACTCGGGCTGAGCCGCGGGCAACAACTAAGTACTAATAACTATAAGTATATATAAAATACTAACTGACCTGGCGAACTTAGTACCGCCATATTTACATATATCCGTCTCAGCTTCCCACAGGCAGTGTACAGTCGCGGACAGAACAAATGTCATTTACCGTTATCTTTTATACAAACCTTGTTTTAACAATAACGAACACATAAAAAAAATGTTATTTAATTTGGTGCAGCCGAAGCGAAGTTACATACATACGCGTACATACATTTCGGCGATTCTTTTATATTTAGATAGCTGGTTACTGTAGCGCAAGATAATAAAAATAATTTAAAATGTGTTTTAATTTAATAGTAATTTATGTTGAAATATTTTAAACATTTTTGCAAGACACTACTTACACAGATGCCCAATAAGTACACGAACTGTGGGTAAGTGGTAAGGGCCACTGCTGTAAGAGATTTTAAAAAAGTTAAAATAGTAATCAGCACTTAAAATAGTAATCATCAGAAAAACTGATACATCTTACTATGATTTCTATAACACGAAAATACTGTTTAGGATAGCTACATGGTTTTAAGCACGAATTACTTCGCGTTTTGATATTGACTGTGTTTTTTTGCATCTGTTACAGGCGTTTTCTTTTAGTATATCTCAAAATCGTTTATAGATGTCTTATCTAGTAATAGTCAGGGATCTGTTCTCTGCGCAACTTTGCCCTTATTCCATTCTCTTTGTCCATATTAATGACCGTCTAATCCATATCATTATTAGTTACGCCTATGTCAGCACTATTGTAAAGAGATATCTAATGTATGTCGTATACGTGGATATTTTACCGATCTAGTCTTTGATAGACTTTATGATTGGCTGGATTAATATGATATTAAAACGGATGATAGAATTTTGTCAATTTTAGCGTTAGAAATCTAAGTTCTTTGCCAAAAAAGAGTAGCTTTGACCTAGTAGATGTGTGTATATTAGTTAACTACCACTGATGGGCATTGAACATTACTGTCACGTCTAAATTATTTTTCCGGGTCTTGACAAATTATAAATTATTAAAATTGAATGCATTTCAAAGGTGCGGCAGTGCTATAACTCTTAATATTGCTTCAACTTTTTCTAGTCAAAGTTTGATTTTGCATGGAATACCTACTGCAATGGTGAAGCTAAATATCAACTTGTAGTTTTGACTATTGACTGAAGGCGCCTCTGGTATTGCGGGGGGTGTCCATGGGTGGTTATAACCGCTTACCATCAGGCGATACGTCTGCTCGTTTGCCCCCTATTCCATAAAAAAAAGGTTTTTTAGAATTTATTGTGGTGAATTTTCGATTAGACATATTTAATGATCATACTCATTATTTGCTCCTTATAGTTGAAGAGTTTCATTTATTATTTTCCTCATCTTCTTATGTAACTTGTAAAATATGTTCTATGAAGATAAAATAGCGAGTAAAAGTCGAAATATACATTCAACAATTTCAGACCTTAGAGAGCGTTTGTACAAGACGAATTTATTTGGCGCAAACCCAACACGTTCGTAGCGTGACAAGAGCATGTGCCTGTCTAGAGACAGTAATTAGAATTTACATTCGCCATTAACGTAACATAAAACGCGGTGACCATGTGGACAATACGCGGGGACTGCTAGAAAACTTTTGCGTCATTTAATCGAGTTTAAAGAATCTTCTTTTATTGTCAACGTCGACAGTCACACATGGACTGATACATTAGTAAACACATTACTAGAAAACTGGTGTACAGGAACTCTTGTGTTGTTTTCAATCGAATAAATGAGGTAATCGATACCGGAAGAACAAATTGCGAACTCTTAGGCTTCAAAATACACGCGTCTTTTAATCATGAGTATGGACGATGTCTTTATAAATATTGTCTAGAAGCTCTTTGTATCCGTTTCATGTAAGCTTGTAAGGTAAAATAATAATAACAAAATACTAGTGTTAAGTTGATGACAAAGTTTTACAGATTATTTTAATTTAATAGTCAGAAACCATTTATGTACTGTATGAAGGTTTTATAATATTTAGAAATAAAATCTCATAACATAGTGGTTTCATATGCAGATACATTATTAGCACACGAAACTTATTTTTATTGCGTATAAATGGAATGTACCTTTTATATATAAATAAAATATAAAATAAAATAATAAATCACTGGTTAATTTACAACTATTCTGTTCTGCCATTATAGTCTTAAGTGATGTATAACTTACTTCTTTCTGCGCTCATAACTCTACGTGTTTTAGAAAATTTAAATAAAAATGTGAACATAACAGTTTAATGGATATACATTTAATAAACTTTATTTTTATATTTTAATTAAATTTGACAGTCTAGCATGCAACATTATTTATAATTATAGTTATATGTATGAATGTATGTGTGCATCCTTGTTTAAGTTCGTATGTATATTATATTTCATTGTTCTCTTCTTATTTATTATTTACTTAGTTGTTTCTGGATTACTCTAAAATTCCTAACGTAAGTGTAGTGCACCATCTTACTAATTTCCGCACCACTCAATGATAGACTGGTAGATAATGCTTTTGGCATTACGTACACCATTATGCATTTTGTGTATAGAGGTGATTTTTTGATGTTTTAAAAGATTTTCAATTATAAAAAATCGAAGTAAACCCTGAAATTATTTTCAATATTAACTGGGATCGAGGCAGGGAGAAGGGCATTTAAATACCTTCAAAGAACTTGGTTCTCTAAACTTGCAGGAGTCTACGGGTGCTAGCAGTCGCTTGCCACCAGCGGGTATCTCAAAGGTTGCGTTTACATTCTATAAGAAACAAGAAAAGCAATATATAATAATGAATTAGGAAAAAAGAAGCATGTTAGCCTTTGGTTTTAAATTTAAGACGATTTTCTTATAATAAGGAAAGGTTTAGTCTGCCCCGAGGGTCCAGTGAATAAGATATCCACAATTTGCCAACAATAGTAGTATATTTACCCATCATACCTAACATTATCCTTTTTACATGAACCTGTCGAAACCTTTTAATTTAATAGGCAGAAATACAAAGCTCGTATTGATAAATATCGTTGTTTGTCGTATAAGAAAAATACCTTAACTTAGAGCACTCTGTTCTTTGTATTGAGATTGTGGTAGAATTTCCCGAATTGTGTTTGATATGTGAACTGGATTTATCAATATAATATTTATTTTTTTCGTTGTAAGTATGTTAGCTTTGGATTTGGTTTGTTTAATAAGATATTTTGTGAATTGTTAAGGTGTTTTATGTTCTATACTCGTGTGAGCGAAATTAGAAAATTTAAGGCAAACAAACTTATATTTGGTAATTATTTACTAAGTACCTGGACTAGATATTTAACTTTTGTAAAAAGGGACACATTATTTAAGTAAAACGAACTACAGATACAAAATGGTAATGTTTCAGTCCTTTTTTTGTTCATTAAAAGTTATTATAGTACTTCAAAACTCTTATGTTTAATGTTTCTCGCTAAAAATATCAAAGTTCGTTAAAGAACGTTTCATAAAGTACAAACTTTTGCACCTCTTATATACATTAACTGGGTCACATTTTTTTGTATGTACAAGCTACCAAAATGACTCTACTTTGCCTGATGGAAAGCATGACTAGAATCCATGAGTGGTGGTCTCCATCCTTAATGCGTACGTGGACATTATACCATGGTGACCCACAATATCTTTTAACATTTTTACATAAGTAACTTATGTAGCGTAACTAAATAGTTAGCCATTCACAAACGGTAAACGTGTAAAAAGTTATACAGTACTGTATTTGACCTGAGTTGTCTTATAACTAAAGCGCAAAGTAATTATTCTTAATTAATATTCTGTTGTGTGAAAAAGTGATGGAAAGTGACTACTGTCTACAAACTCGGGTCCCACACGCTTTGTCGGTCTTTATGTTGAGGAAATGGTTATTTCTTTTTTTTAATGGAATTAAGTTTTCACGCTGATTACCAAAAATTTTTGTTAAACAATTAAAAGACTAGATCTGGAAATTCAAAAGTAAGTCTAAATAAGAGAATAAAAGAATCAAATTTACCTACCTCTCACTCACAATAAAAACTAAACAAAAAACCTAAAGACTAGCTACAAAGATCTGTAAAAATACTAACTTCTTAAGTAATAATACTTGTCAAGTATTTTGTTCGTGGAAACATTTTCAACTTCAAATAAGTACTTTTAATAAAAAAGCGTTGTTCAAAAGCACAACAAATAATAAAAGCTTAGGTAAACTGGCTTTGAAAGAACTATAGTTAAACTGCCAGGGTGACGAAGTGGAAACGTATGCGACTGCTGTGCTTGAAATTTAGGGTTCGATTCCCGGGTCGGACCAAATGTTTGTATGATCTGCAAATATTTGTTTCGGAGTTTTGGTGTTTCCTATGTATAATATGTAGATATTTACAAAAAAATATATACATGTATTTAAATCAGTTGTTTAGTACCCACAACACAAGCTCTGCTTACATTGGGACTAGATGGCGCTGTAGGTTATCTAATCCACAATGCCATCTAGTCGGACATCTGTCAGAAATATTTATTTTATTTTTAATTATAGTTTGGCACAAACTAGCAATCTCAATCGGAGGATACTGCAAACTCAGCAGCTTATCTCCACTTTTAAAGTGTTGCTGCTCTTAAGATCCCTCCACCAGCACTAGAAAAATGGGTATTTGTACCACTTCGGTAACCTGAGTCACACAGTAAAAAATAAGGTAAAAATAGCTTGCCATCAATTCATTGTGAGGTGGTGGCATCACTCCGGTTGAGCCAGGCCCATATATGTCTTCAGCAACACTCTATCGTGTAAAACCGTGGATGCGAAAGCTCTCGCGCCTGGCTATTTACCTTTCTATTTACCTCTTTGAAATAACAATTACCTAATCCGACTCTAAAGTAAATCTTGAAAGAAACCAGCATAAAACCTCTACCATGTTACACATTATGCCGATCTCGATGACTCATATTCGATATTCTAATTTAGATAAGCTGTCTTAAAGTATATAGAATCGGTCTCAGCTGTACTCTTGGCGCTGTAGCATGGTGCGAGTGACACTTCAGTAGCACTTCGTTTCACTCTTGAAAGTTGCCGCGATTTACAAACTATCACTTAGTATTTCAGTTGTACCATATTCGCAATATATTAAATCATGAATAACTGTAGTAATTAACTAAACCAACCAGAAAGTTTGTACAGGCAACTGTCACCCGCACCATGTAACAGCGCACAGAGTATAGAGGCTTCAAAAATATTTTTAATGAATCCGATGTAATTCGTAAATCAATACGGTAATCGTTTTCATTTAAGCCAACTTGTTTCGTCTTTAGCAAGCAGAAATATTAGAAGCATTTTTAATAAGATTATAATTTACTTTGAATGAGCTGGCTTTGGCACCGTTTTTGAAAGCACGCTAAGAAAATTCATTTTCTTACAGTAATTATATCAGTACCATATTATGTGGTATATTATTTTATTAGGAAATAGCACGGAATACGAACTATGAGGAAATTTTGTAACATTGTATGAAGCAAAAGAGCAGATGGGTCACCTGTTGTTAAGTGGCTACCGCCGCTCATTATTACTTATACACTGCGGTATATAGGAGTGAGATGAGAACAAATTGATGAGATGCATTGTCGCAGCTTAAGTCCACCCTTTGAAATTAGAAAATGAGTGTATTTACCACCCTCGTTCGGTGAAAATTTTATTGACACTGGTTTTCTGTGAGACCCCTATGAATCCGCTCCGCTGATGCGCTGAATCATGAAAAAACATCGCGTTGAAATAAGTTCGAGTAAGCATTAAACAAAATGATTTGAAATTTTAATAAATATAACAAATAAATGTAGTCATTAACATGTTAAACAGAACGAACAATATTGAATAATAAATTTACAATAATTAGTCCCTAACTCTAAATCACTTCCCGCGGGACTCGTACGAGCCAACTGATAACGCTCCACACGAATGATATATGGCATACTCAATATATGATATTATGTCTGTTATACGAATGACTATGTACGCAATTGTGGGGAATAACCGCATGTGACGGAAGACGAAAGAAAAGGATGGTCAAATTAAAACAAAAAAATATTTTTGTTTTCACGAATGTTTTTCTCAGTATATATATGAACGTACCTATTTACAAACAACACACAAACATTATTGATGATGTTATTTTTGAATTATTTTAGTTTAATGTTATATATTTAATACAATCAGTATTAACCAGATTATTTTGAAGATATCATGTAATGTCTGTTGGCGAATTAACCGCCCACATTTTACAATAGTAAAACTTATTTAGAAAGAGTTAAATTCTAGCTACAACTTGTCAAAATACTTTTACTACGAACAGCAAACGCTAAGTGCAAATATCTATTATGGTATGTTCATACGACTTCAACGAAAACTGTGGAAGACACTCTTAAATACGTAACTTGTTGAAAAGCGCTCTTACCTCGTTACCTCGGTACCTCGACTTGTTGACATAAGTAATGAATTGACTTGTCCACATTGAAATAAATTACTTAGGTTTGTACATTTTTTATAAAATAATTATAATAAGTATTTTATGATACATGAGGTAAATAGGTTACTTGTAAGTTACAAGAAACACAACTACATAGTGAGCTAGTGAGCCTCTACCCTCTTTTAAATTTAGATTTGGAATAGTTAGACGTTAAACTCACCTGTTAAAAAGCGCCAATAGAATTAGATACCTAATGTTGGTTTTCTGAGAAATTGGGATACCAGGGTCAGCCAGCGCTTGTGACGTGTACCGTGCGTGTCGGTTTCATTGAAAAATTTTAAAATCTTGCTATTTTGAACAGAGCCATTGAAGGAAAAAGTTAGGCAGAGAGATAGAGTGATAAAAGAAAAAAAAAGTGTATAATAGAAAAACCCCAAAAACAGCCAATAACAGAAATAGAAAGAAAGATACATTGGAAAGGACACAGAGAACAATTTTAAAAGTCTCTGTCTACGTTATCGCGATCCAGTAGATCAGTTAACAAGTCTCGCTAAAGCAATCTAAGACTACATTGCAACACAAAGCACGATAAGATTCGAGTTCGTCATTGATATCAACTTTCAACTAAATATTCGAAACAATTATTTATGTACTTCGATAAAAATACAGGCGACAAAAGGTTTACTACATTGGCGTTAGTAAAGATGGAAAATTTACCATACAGAAGGTATCTACATTATCTATTTCCAAATTTTGACTTATCTATGACTACATTCTAAGTGACAAAAATACACAATTATCAACACTCACTCTTGCATACTCATGATGAATTCTTATTACTTTTTTGTAGTGTGTTTCAACATACGTAAAACAAAATAACTTTTTATAGTAAAACCAGTGTAAAATAGCGCCTGCGCTGTGTGATTACCGTGTGAGTGAGGATACCGAGGCCGATCTCCCAACCGCTCCTCCCCAAAGGCCGACAACGCACTTGTGACGCCTCTGGTGTTGCGGATGCCAATAGGCGGCGGTAATCACTTCCCATCAGGTAATACGTCGGCTGGTTTGCCGCCTATTCCATAACAAAAAAAAATAGTGCCATTAATACAGGCCTAGATTACTACCAAAAACAAATTAAAAATTGAATCTTATTGTAAAATAGATTTACCGTGTAGGAAAACGTCCCCATACTTAAATAAAAAAAATAAAATAACTTTAATAAAGCACACCAGGGGGGCTTAATAAAATTTTCCATATTAATTCAGTTTGGGTTGTCAGATTACCAGCTGTATTGGTGTTGGCGTATACTTCGTTACGGCCAATCGTTCGGTTTGCCGCTTCGCAAATGCCTATTAGTGAAGTTTGCGCAAACATTTGTCCCAAAATTTTCTTAATATCTGAAAGTATGAGGTCGTCATACTACGTTGGGTAAAAGAGAGGCTCGGAAATAAATAATATGATTTTAGAACCAATTTCAATTCTTCCGTTTTTTGAAACATTTGCATAAATTTGTAAAATAAAGATTGGTTCTTTTTATTATAACTTTAAATCAAACTATATTTCATGGAAAAATGTATATGAATTCAGATTTCAATTAGTTTTTGCTACTGTGTTATAAAAAATTGCTGTTATTGTTATATTAGAAAAAGCTGGGGTTAACAATGTAAAATAGCGAAGGTTTTTTATAAATAACATGATTTTTATATAATATAGCCTGTGCATCAAAAAACAATTGTAAAATGGCCCTCAACTTAACAAGTTCGGGGCATGCAGGCTTTAAAATAAATTAAATGGTTCCACCATTTTTACGATTGCCTCACCCAGGCACTCGTATGTAAATTCATGTGTTCAAATATTTTCCAGAGTTTCGCTAAAATGACAGGTGATTCATTCATGGCATGTTCATTTTTCACAGTTCTTTTAAATTTTGAATTCCATCCTTTATTGGATTAATCTATACTAATATATAAAGCTGAAGAGTTTGTTTGTTTGAACACGCTAATCTCAGGAACCGCTGGTCCGATTTGAAAAATTCTTTCAGTGTTGGATAGTCCATTTATCGAGAAAGGCTATAGGGTATATATCATCACGCTACTACTAATAGAAGCGGAGCAACAATGAAGAATGTTTCGAAAACGGGGGAAATTTTAACGCTACGGGCAATATAAGGCGCAAACGAGGTTGCGTGGGTCAGCTAGTTAAACAATATAAGGAATGTTTATAGAGTTTGTAACGTTTTTAACTTATACATCTGCATCTAGCACTCAAAATGGAAAAAAAAAGAGTAGTTACACGATGTAATTTGTGATTTCCAAATTAAATGATAATGTAAAGCATGTTTAATTATATATTTGTAATAACTAAGCTTATAAGCTGTATTCTGATATAAACATAGAATTTAATAACAATTTTCATTTTCAGAACCATGAATATAAGATTTATTGTAGGGAACTCAGAAAAAATAAATAACTATAGTACACACAAACCGGTCTATTGATCTGTGGCTAATGATTTCGACTGCTTAGTCAAGAACTCGATTCCGATCCAGGTCAAATATGTAATGTATGTTTATGATTAGTCTGATAGCATAAGCTCTGCCTCATCTCAAATTAGATGCCCATGTGTGAGATGTGTAAAATTATAACTGTTAATTACCTATACTATAATTGTATGAATAGCACTCTCTGTTATTGCAATGATTTTGCAAACTTCCGCACTCACACTGGTTTGTAACTCAATTAATTTCATTGTTGGAGTCAAGTTTCAAAACTTTATCCAAATTCATCCACCTCAAGACTAATTACTTCTACGTGTGTTCCTAACTAACCAAATTGTTCTATTTCATACATATATTGTGGTCGGTAACGATTGAGTAGTAAATCTGATGTTCCAAACGTGAGTAATTTAGGTTACGACATAGGTTATCATTTAGCTCGTGTGTTTAATTGCAATCTCAAGGGAGTAATGGTAAAAATGTTAACTATTGAGCTTTTTTTTTTTTTTTATGTTTGACCCAGCCAATATGACTCTGCTCTGCCTGATGGAAAGCATGAGTAGAATCCAAGCTTTGGCTTTTTCTAATATACACATTGTAAGGTGTAGGAACTAGCAATAAAATTAATCAAGTTTTTCTTTTATTAGTCACCACGTAAATCTCAAGAACTGTTTGAATTGTTTTGTAACTTTTTTTCCGTCTTTCCGTTTTCATCCGTCCATCACGGATTACCCTAAATATTAAAAATCTATTTTGAGCGGTAATATTACAGCAACAAAGTTAATTTTTAAACATTTAGGCAAGCACTTGCAAACTAGCAGCTAGTTTTACAATAAAAAGATCTATAATTAGTAGCTTAAAATACAAGATACAAGAAGAGACTTACTGTGAGAGAGCCACACAATTAAGTAATTGAAAACAATAATCATCACATACACACAATACACACTCTGTTCTTATGTCCTAAATATAAAAATTTACACATAATTTAACATTTTTTTTTATAATACAAACTACGATTACTTATGTGACGCTTCTTACATCCTTTATATGTATACTACTGCTACTATAAATTGGTTTTTAATAATGTATGACCCTTTGAATGTCTAAAAGAGATAACACTATCAATATTTTTAAGATTTGGTACATATTAACGGGTGAAATAAAAAGTGGGGCAGACGATAAAAATGGTTTCATTATGAATACTACCAGACAGTGAATAATATTTAGTTGAAATAGCATGTAATATATCCGTATTCTAAGTCTCGCATAGTCTCATCTCTGATTTCTAATATTATCTATCTATCTACGTCAATTATTTATATATATTGGGTCTATACATAGCAGTACATAACATTGTTTGCATAAATCCCTGCCTTTGAAGAATTATGCAAGTGTTCGGCGTTTACCCATGTTTAGAAACCCCAACACGCCCTACCTGAAACTATTTCTCATTCAACATTTACACGAAGTCTGTACCTACTTCAAAACAAACTTGAAACTAGGAAATGTCGGCTTTTGAACTACTTTTAGGACGACGATAACATGTTACGCAATAAAGGTATAGTTCTCTCTTTGACCGTATCCCACGAAGTTAGGAAAATATTTTTGAGGTCTTTCAGGTAGATGCTGAAGTATGAAATATTGTTTAAAAAGTGTCTATTTGCATAATTATGGTAAGTTATACTAGTAGCAATAATATAAAGACACATTTTATAGCTGTAAACTGACTACCAACCTATTGAAGTGTTATATTGATTTAAGTGGAGTGTTTAATACATCTATTAGAGATAATCTTTACCAAAGAGCCACGTCGGCACGTATTTTATAATTGTAACAAGATATTAAATCGTGTACACATTACTTAAAGTCTATATTACAAGTTTGGCCTCACTTGTGTTTCGCGGCAATTGCTTTGCGTGAGTTGGAAACATAGACATTAAATACTATGTACTCGATTTCATTTCATTTAAACAACATTAAATATGTGCCGATGAGAGTCATTTGGTGAAAATCCTCCTTTATATTTGCTAGATATCAATATATAACTAACAGTCATCGATGTGACACGGGAATGGGATGTTAAACAAATAGCGCTTCTGATATTTAAAGCATTCTTCTGATCGGTCGATCTATTAAAAATATAAGTAGGTCTGCGTCTACTTACATTTTTTAACAGCTCAGTTGGTTTATATATAAAGATAATGGTAATTGATATTTGCAACAATCAATTTGAGTTATAGGTATGCAATTTTGAATTTTTTTTGAGAAATATCCATATAAGTATGTAATTACAACATCCAAGTTATTGTAGGAACTTTTTAATCGAAAAATAACCTTTTAAATTAACTGAAGATTCTTGGAAAATCAACAATTGTTTATTCTTTTGCCATATTAAGTGTCTATTTATAAGTATATTACACTTTTGTTTGCATCCGTCTAACCACACACAGGTAAATAATAACATGCCTAATGAAATTCCTGCATACATTCCCAATTCCATTAATACTGTAAATTAAACTTAGTACAGAGCTACCGCGAGCTTGCAGTTTAGCTTGCTGTTTGAGGTGCACTGTGGTTATGTTATTGACTCTATGACGTAGCTTATTAGAATTATTCAAACATCTTAACTATAACAGTTTCAGTTGTGGATTAGGTTAGTAGAATTGAGTAGTTTATTCTCAGTGAAGTAGCAAAATTGAAATCACTGTAGGCAGGCTACATATGATACCTGGCAAGACCAAAATTTGGAGACAAAAACGCACGCAGAACAATTCTGTTCAAGGCTATTGAAAGTTTTCTATGCCCATAAGTAGACATTTTACGGCTGAGACGATGACACATAAGGATCTTAAGTTTTATGTGCTAGGAATGTCTATACAAGTTTGTTAGAAAGAGGAATAATACCTGGATTTAGAACAACAAGTTAGGTAATTCAACCACTTAGAACACTTTAAAAAATAAGATTAATAATCATTTTGAAGAAAAAATATAAAGATGTCACTATGTGGTGCTAGGATGGGCCTTAAGATCAGACAAAGTATGCGAAATTTGAACACTCGGTTACAAGAATTTACAGAGTATTTTCAAGGAAAAACATTAAAAATATAAATATATCTTAATTCTCGAGCAAAAGGAGGCAGAAATTAAATCGGGGCAGGGTTCCAGGAGATTCCATCAACGGCGTCCCTCGGTGGTAGTGAGGAGAGTGAAGGAGTTTCAGATATTCTACCACTAAGAGGGTAAAATAGAGGTTGACGGTTTGTACGAAAGTTCGTCATTTTTTTTAATAAGAAACATGAGTATTAAGGTGTTTAAGCGTTTCTGAATATCCTATCCCTTAGGAGTGAAACAGAGGTTGACATTTCGTATATAGGTTAGTCTGAAAATCCGTCACATTTTAAGTTAGTAGCCTGAAACTTTGTCTTCAGGCTTTTGTTTACAAATAAATTAATACTTATATCAGCATTTACAGAAGTTTTACTCCTAAAGGGGTTAAATAAGGGTCAATAGTTTGTATAAAAGTCCTTTGTTGTCATTGATTAAAAAATTATACGATTAAACATGAATATATTAGTCATATGTACTTACACAGTTTCTAGTTAAATACGTGTAATCAACTTCCACCCGAGCAAAGCCGTGGGCAAGAGCTAGTTGTACATAATCCCTTCAGCTCATCATCGCATTTCAAGAAACATTTTGTGTTTCCCATTAACATCAAATGCACAACACAATCACTTTGAACGCCCAGCCGTTACTATTTAGACGTGCCTAAACACTGACGTGCCTTTCAGTCTACATACATATTACATTTATGTACATATGTACTCGTAATATGTATATTTTATATCTAATTGGGATTGCTGATCTTTATTTGTTCATATCTATATGTATCAGCATGCCTTGTGTTATGTTTTGATGTTTTGAAATTAGAATAATTATCTACATACCTTGGAAGGCGTGCCTCGACACAAGTGGACCGGCTCAACCTGAGTGATAACCACGGCCTTACAAAAAACTGGGGTTAAGCCAATCTTTTGCTTTCTATCCACTGAGTGAGTGAAATTCATGGATTTTAAACTTCCCCACGCTCCCTCTCTCTCTCTCGAAACAGAGGACACAAAGGAAGACAACTTAATCATCATGACTCGTAAAAGTCCATGAGCGGTTTTACTCACTTACCATCAGTGACACGTCTGGTCGTTTGTCCATCTTTAGATTAAATTTTAAAATAGTTTCGAAATTAGAAACCTCGTTTTTTTTCTTCAAAAAACTTTGTGTTGAATCAATCTGTTAGTTAATTTAAATGAAGTGTAAGCTGCAAATTAGTTCCATCTGTATGTAGGTATACTGAGTGTTCTCAACGTACTCAATTTTACAAGTTTTTAAGACTTAATAAATCTTCTGCCAACGGTAAACTTTCATTACAAAAGCAATGAAGATTAGCTCCTAATCTTCAACCTTTACGTCCGAGATTTTTTTTTCGTTGTAAATTTTTCACTTTTATGACTGCCTACCAAACAATAACTTAATTATAAAATGAAATATTGTAATTGGCGTAAGCTTTAAGCTTTCTAAGTAAGACTTCCTTAAAAAATATTAGGGTGTATATTCATCGTGATCGTCGATTTCTCGATATTTAATGTAAAAAAATAGTACTGAGGTATTTTTAAGTGTTAAATAAATTGTACAATAAATAATAATAACTTCAATTACCAGCATTTCAGTTGGGAGTCAGGTAAGATTAAAATAATTTCCTATTTACGTAAATCTCAAAGGAAAAACAGACACACAACTCAAACGTAACTTCCTTAAACCTTTTATTCTATATTTCTGGTCTCTTTGTTTTGAAGTCTTATTTAAATGAAAAGTCTATCTAACATTTACTAGGCCATCTAATTATGACATCCTAAGAAGTGCCAGGAAATTAATTTATAAAACAACTGCAGAGTTCTCACATAAATAATTCTGAGCTGTTTAAATTAAGTATGAAAATTAATATTATTTATTTATTTATTTATTCATGGAAAACTTACAGCTAGATATGTTAGTAAAAAACAAAGCAGATTAGTTATCAGACAGCCAATAACAAGTTTTCACTTCTAGTTATAGACTAATATAAAATATTGAGAAACAAAACATAAGCTGAACATAAGAACAAAAAGAAAAATCGCACACAATACGTAAGCACCAAATAAATAATAAATATATAATTACCCCAACGCAAATTTAAACAACACATTAATTATTATATCTGCAATGATATCATAGTGTACATGATATTGTAGACGTTATGTAACTTATTAATGTTAGTAATAATAATTCAGCCTATCTCCCGTTCTTCCACTCTGTCATCCTTTCATCCACTCAGTCACCCTTTCTTCCACCCTGTTACCCTTTTTTCCACCCTGTCACCCTTTCTTCGACTGCATGGTTGTCCTAGTGGTTTAAGCGTCGCCACGCCGCTTTCTACTGCGACAGGTATTGTGGATTCAAATCCTACCTGTGACTTTGTGTGATCCATAAAGTATTATACTGAGTCTGGGTGTTCTTTGTTTCCCTTTCGTGTGTTTTTGTGAATTCCCCCGCGGCACAGAATTTGTATTCCTAAATCGGAAGTTATCTATAAAAAGATTAAAGAATAAAACTGTTGTCAAAAGGAACAAAGATTGTGACTGATTCAATTGCCAAAGGCTAAAAAACTGTGAAACAGTTTCTTTCATAGTTCTTTTTCTTTCTTAAACCAATTTTTGGTCAATACTGGGCTAAAAACTTATGAATTCAATTTCATTGTGTTTCCTTACATCGTGATAATAAAGGTAAATTATCGAAGCCGTGTTGAGACACGGCTATAAAAATGTAGGTCAAGTAGCTCCTTGTATAACTGGGTTTTGGGCTTGTTTAATTGTCAACCACAGTCAATAAAAAAATAATTAAAAAACTTTGTTCAGAACCAATGTTAGCCATTTTATTTTATAGGAGTTCGCGGTCTAGTTAAACTGGTAATTTTGGCACTAGTAAGAGATTTGCTTTAATACTCTTTTGGTCTTAAACGAGAGTTTTATTCAAGTATATTACAGTTAGCAGCTGTTGAGCGATTTTTTTTTCACAAAATATTAGTGCACATAAATCACAGAAATTATAAATATCCAATACTTAATTTAATTAAGTGTAGGTGTTGACATAAATCCCGTGCTGCATCTTCCGAGTAGGTTTTCCTTTCTCAAGGAAAAAGATTACAGGAATGAATACTTAAATTTTATAGCCATATATATATAAACATATTTTATCGATTGTAGATACGGTTGCAATAAGTGCATCTAAGTCATTTGCATAGACTCATGTATAAGAAGCCTACGTAATTTCTATCAGATGGATTACGACATACCACTACACCGTATGACGTCGGTAAGCTTATCCCCGAGCCATTGCAATTTTCACGGGAAATTAAAAACAATGTTGCTTATACTCGTATCTTCTTAAGTAATAATATTTTAATTTTATCCATTTCAACGACCTAATAGAACGCAAGCGTTGTAACGGCTCATTGAGAACTTTGAGTTTTATAACAGACGTAGAAAAGTTCAAGATTGTCTGTTCGTTCCGCTAAGTTTAGACTAACACTTTAACATTTTTAATAGGGTAGATAAAAACTCTTTTAAGTTTATTTAAATCTGTTTTGCGCTTAAGAATGTGTTGTCCTATATTTGAAATATAATAATGAACTTAGCTTAGGCATGTACACCATCAGATATAACTGCTGAGAAACTACTTTCATTTACCAATAATAATAGTTCCAAAAATATACGTCTCATGCACGAAAATCTAGTTTATCGCTCCAATAAAGCGATGCGTAATAAAACCCACATTCGTTCGGGTCCGCCATGATTAATTACCAAACTTTACGAACGACGCCAACGGGCAATCTTGTGACATTGCGATTAATTATTTTTAGACTCGAGGTTTGCAGAAGTTCCTTGAGTTTGTAACCCACAGTATTTGGAGCGCCCCAGGTGGTGAACTTTTCATAACCTTTGCCACGTAATTTAAATATTCAACAACCTAATAAAACATTGTTCGGAAACAAATCAAGCATTTAAGATTGATGACGGGTATGATATTTTTGTAAATCTATGGATACGCATCTAGGGATGGTTAATTTCTTTTCATTTACTTGTATCCATGCAGGTAAATAAGTTATGTCAATCGTAAATTTAGTGGTATTATGTAGTAAGAACAAGTTTACAGTTTTTGGATGTTTTTTTTTTGTCCAGTAAATCTAGATTTGTCGTTGTAAACACGTTTGATACACGACAGTTCAAAAACATATTTATAATTACAATAACTGCCTCGATAGCGCAGTGGTAGCATATGCGACTGTTGTGCTTTTGGTCTCGGGATCAATTCCCGGGTCGTATCAAATGTCGTATGTTCTGCATAATTTGATTCAGAGTGTGGGTGTTTTCTAAATATAATATGTATACATTACCAAACAAGTGTATATGATGTGAATCAAAAAAGTGTATGAGTTGGCTACAATGTACTCAAATACAAAATTTGTTTAGTTTGGGACTAGATGGCGTTGTTTCGATGTTTGAAAATATTTATTTTTATACATACATATACTGGAGCTCTATAGTTTCATAGACCTTAATTAAACTTAAAATAGTTTCTAGCTTTCTTTTTAATTTTTTCAGCCTATATAATTCTCCTATAAACAATTAAATGTTTACTTGAAATATGTACTCAGGTATTATATTCGGGTAAAAAAGTTTTTTTTCTTTAGTTGTAATCTTTTGATTACCTACTCGATGGTTCAGTCAAACACTATTTCCGATTTACATAAATACGTAACTTAAATTTATTCAAAAATACGAGTAAAATTTACAAAACTTTTCTAAAAAGAACAGCTAACAATTTACTATAGGTATGTCACTAAAGTTTTCTCTTGAGAGTCTGTCGGAAAATGGTTCATGCTCAAATTAAAGTAACTTTATATATCAAAGTCACATATAGAAGACATTCGTATTCAAAGCCCTTTGTAATTTTGTCGTCACAATTGTTTCCGTTCTGAAGTAGTACAGCCTAAGTGCTTACGTTCGTAAGTAAGCATGTTTTGCTCGTCCAAATTTTGTTCCTTTTTATTCTACAAAAATACTTCAAATATCACGCAAATATCCTTATGTTCTTGTCTCTATTATTCCATAGTAAATTCGGATTGGTTTCTAAGATACTCTTGTAATTTTATTTTCGCTTGAAAAATCAGACAATTCAAAAGTATATATATCACTATCCCTATATTAAGTAAATTGAATACATTTTTTAATGTTTTGGAATATTATTATTATTTCTATCAATTTATACACAAAAGAATACACACAAAATCGCTATATTTGCCCTCCAAAATCTGATTGATAGTTTGTCTGGATTGAGTAAACTTACAATTATGAACTTATAATCTATACAAATAAATAAAATTGGAGTGTCTGTATACATGATAAATATACCAAAAATGTAGTTAAAAAAAATTTTGTCTGTCTGTCTGTCTGTCTGTTTGTTCCGGGTAATCTCAGGTGAAGTCAGTCACCAGGGGTGGGTCAGTGATCACATTCGTATTAGAACTTAACCTTAATTAATACAAAGGGTATTGATGTTAATTGTCTCAAGTGTTAATATAAGTAAGGTTTGACGGCTTTACGTATTGTGTTGAAGGGAGTAGAAGGTCTCTGATAAATAGAGACCTTCTTAGAAAATGTCATCAGCATGACATACCATTACCGATAAGAGATTTTGACTGAATTGGGTTACAATACTTACAAAAGAACGTGTCTTAAACATTCATTTAATTACCTTTCATGAAATAGGTTATCATTAATTTATCTTTCGAACAATACAGGCGGTGTTTTATTTTATTATTGTAGTAATTACGATTAAGTACATTTTCACTATGAACCTAGCCGCTTCCGCTCTGAGTGTTATGGATTCAAACCCCAAATGGGAAAAAGATTTGTGTGGTTCACAACTTTTTGTACTGTCTGGGTGTGTTTTGTGTCCTCGTCATGTATATTTGTATAGTCCTCCACCACACAGGAATATTCCTAGAGCGGGGGTGGTCCTTTTTATAAAGACTCGGCGAAATATTTTTACATTCAGTGTAAGACGTGATTAGAGTACATAATGTTAAGAGTTAACATTATCCAAACTGCCTAACTATATTACATAGTTTGTAATTTTATTAAAATAGGCATTATAATAGTGAAATTGATTTAAGTAATATTTACAATTGTTTCATAAAGAAAGTGTTTTTTTTTAAACCCAAAAAAATTATAGCTCTTATTAAATTACAATATTTGTGCTAATCCGCTCAATAAAGGAAATAGCTATCGGGTGAGTAGCAACAAAATTATAAATCTTTAGGATTAAAAAAGTCGCAGTTTTGTTTTTATCACACATTTCATTTAAAAGAATGGATAACAAAACCCGCGTTTCATTGATATTTTTATTTAATATCTATTAAAGTTCGAAATCGAGTTCCTCTTATCATTTGTATTATAAATAGAAAAAAAAACAAAATAAAAACATATAGCCTCTTTGTCAACTGTTCTTTTTATATAAGAATTGGGATGTAAAACAGTAACCGTAATTGACGAAAAATTTTCCAAGGTTAAAGGTTATCCTGATTTATGAAGTAGGAGTTAAAATCAAAC
The DNA here is from genome assembly GCA_905220595.1 of Spilosoma lubricipeda. NCBI lineage: Eukaryota > Metazoa > Arthropoda > Insecta > Lepidoptera > Erebidae > Spilosoma > Spilosoma lubricipeda. The sequence goes on along the minus strand of HG992294.1, from coordinate 15,102,428 downwards.
ATCTTCTTTATCTGCCCGTGTATTCTCTTATAGGTAAAATTCGTTTCTGTTCTAGAATTATTCCCTATTATATATATAGAACTATTCTATTTAGTATGTTTAAAAGAATACTGAGTGCCCACTTTTCGCCAGTTTCAAATATGATAACATTTAAATATTATGTCTCTATCTACCCCGTCGGGAAGCAGGTGTGAATTTATGTATGTATGTATGAAAAACGTAGCTTGTTCGATTTCGTTTACAAATCTTTAAACCCCTTTTTAAAGTAAGTATATACAAAAGTTAATATGACATTATGTACAGTTAAAGTTTAATAAAAGTAAAAAAAAAACAAAAAACATAATTTTTACTGTCGAATTTCGTCAACTACGAGTAGTATTATAAAAAATATGAAAATTTGACTTATAAGTTGACTTCTACATTATATATTGTGTATCAGTCAGACTAAATAAGAAACAATATTTTGCATCTCCGACTGAAGAAAACAGTATTTGATGGCACTTTTAGTACAGTACTTTTCCTTTCTGCTGGTGAGTAGATTCACCCGACGATACCCAAGTTTTATGCACGTTTTACCTTTGAGTATACGCGCTTAGACGATCGTTGCTTTGCATTCTAAGGAGCCAGATATCCACCAACATGAACCTGATTAACTAGGTCGGTAATTGTTGTCAGTAATTGTGAAAAATTTAAAGAAATTTAAGCTAAACCAAAAAAAAACCGTTTGCAAAAATATTTAGTAATCTAAGTTATAAATATAATGAAAGAAACATGATTAAGGAACATTATCGGCACAACTACTACAACTGCTGGCAAAAGGTTTCCATAATAAAAGCTTTTAGATTTAATAAAGCTATGGGTAGTTCCATAGCTTTACTAAGGAAACGAAACGGATTAGTTGTGGAAGCGTAATGAAATCGTATGAATATATAAAACAAATACAAGCTTTAACATGCAGTAAAAATAAATAAGAAAACGGAAATAAATATGTTGTGTGTCTTTTGTAGCTAAGAAAGCTTTTCTAGTAAAGTTAAACAATATTTTTGATACAAAACTACTCATAATTATGCTTCAAAACTTTCAATGAAGGGCCTGGTAATTAAAATCTTCGGAGGTAGAATTTACAAGGTTGTTTTTAGATTCAGATTTTTATAATATAATATGAGGAAAAATATTTAATTACGAAACCGAATTGTTTCAGCTCACAGGGTTGTTTTTCTAAGGCTCTTCTTTTGTTCCTTTGTCTGAAAAATAGACCGGCCTTGTTCAAATGGTAGACGGAATATTTTTTGTAGAAAACTTAATTGTAAGGAGCTTTTGTTAAGTTTTTGCCGTAAGAAATAGAATCCGAGGAAAAAATATTGAGAAATTCGCTGTATTGACACCCTTCTAGTAATCAGATTAAAAGGTTGCTTTAGTTTAGTTTTTTTCAAGCGTGGTCAGATATCGGTTCTGGGAATAAACTGACATTAAGACTGTACTATACTTGTTCATGATTTAACAACTCTGAAAGAATAATCTGAGACATTATACTTTATTATTATTTTTATTATTAAGGATATACACAATTATTAAGAGAATCGTAAGAAGCGAACTGCTTCTTACAATTCATTTCATAATCGACCCTGATAATGACTCATGAGGGATCTATTAGAGTACGGCAACTAGAAACAGATTCTCTGTTCAGATAATTTTAAGACCCAGGTTTCCGACTTTTCGCCTAGTGACCAATGACCAATGAATAATTACTATTTTTTACCAGCATATAATTATCATCACAGTCTTACTAGTGTCCAGAGGAACCTACCTTAAAATTATTGAACCGCATTGACGTAAAGCGTACTCAGTTTTTTTTTATGTTATGGCAAACGAAAAGACGTATCGCCTGATGATAAGCGGTTACCGCCGCCCGTAAACCCCCGCAACCCCAGAAGCGTCACAAGTGCGTTGCCGGCCATTGAGGGATGGGAATGGGGATGGGGTAGGGTTGGTGTGTGGGCCTCCGGTTTCCTCATTCACTCGGTAAAACACAGCTGTATCACACTGGTTTTCTGTAAGGCCGTAGTATCACTCCGGTCGAGCCGGCCCATTCATGCCGAAGCGTGGCTCTCCCACGGCTATTACGAAAGTGAAAAAATAGTGCTGAAGTTGTTGTGAAAACCTGTTATTGTGGGATTTCAAGATCTACAGTTAATAAAGAAAGAGAATATATTATTTCGCATCATGTTATTGTGAAACTGATGTACCTGAAATAGAATATATTACATAGTTTGTTTTCTGTCTGTCTATCGTAAACATAACCGGTAGTGCGACTATTTTGACGGTTACACTTGGATATCTGCCAACGACATTATACGCATTGTATGAAGAATCGAGGCGTATTTAAATCACGTAATATATCTTTATCGCACTAATTTGTTCAGACTTTAATTTGTTTTAAACGCTATAAATTTTAAATCCGTGATTGTGTTTTTTTCAGGTTTGTATAAATAATATTGAACAGACACAGTTATTTGAGGCTTGAGAAGAAAACCAAGCAATAAGAATAGCTAATAAGAGAATCTATGTTATTTTTCGGTTCGTTCAATTTATACAGTGACTAGTGATTGACGTAACCGAATAACTATGAAATGTATGTAAATCTCATAAATATATTAATACATACTAATATGTGATGTTCATGATCGAGTTTCCATTTTATAACTAATTGGGAAATCATCACAAAACTATGCATGTATTGCCATTTATTTGGTCTTTATTTACTTGTGTATTTTTTCCAGAGGCTACAGAATTAATTTTAAGTATTTCTCAACCAGGAAACTGTCAAAAGTGTGAAGCTCGCAGCCAGAGTTTAAAGTAGGGACTAATACTAATTGCTTTTTCACAATTTTTTTGACTCTTGAATAAATTTTATCTAGGGCAGGCCCAATGTGTAATATTACAAAGAGTTTTGACCTGTAACTGCAATAATTCGTTTTCCTTTTACAACACGGATTGAGAAAGATCAAGATCCATAAAAAACCTTCTTTTGAAGATTTAAAGTAAAACCGGAGGATGATAGGTGGATAACATATATAAAAGGAGATGATAATAAATGTTATAATAGCAATAAGGTACCACGTGTGTATATAAATAATTTCATTACACTCGTAACATCAAGTGTGTATTTCATCCACTGTTTCTGCAAAGACCACAGGTAATTTAGTGAAAGCATTAGCTCCTAAAGCATTAGCCACTACGTTCTAAGCATGAATATTCCGTCTTATATAACCTGTACCATATTTGCATATGCAACATGCATTACTGCAGATCCTTAAATGCTCAATTAGAATATTGTAATATCAAACATGCTCTTACAAACAGTGGAAGTTAAAGGAACAATTGACTTACGTTCTGTGAATAACAGAGTGCTTAAATAATTCTACACACACCGATATTATGATTCAAGAAATTATTTTGGTCAGTCAAAAAATATGTAGTAATAGTAATAAACTTAATATGTAAGATGATGACAAGAGACCGGATGGTATGTCGTTACTGCCATGGAAGATGGGTAGGCCTTTAGCGTGGGATGCAACTTGCATCGACACCCTCGCGCCATCTCATCTTTCAAGTACATCTGCGCTATTGCTGCTTCTGCGGAAATCCTCAAACGGCGTAAATACCAAATTCTAATAGGTGATTACATTTTTGAACCGTTTGGGGTCGGGACGATAGGTTCATGGGGTCCGAGTGCTAGCGCTATGTTTAAACAACTAGTTAAGCAACTCATCGGCTCTTCTCGTGAGCAGAAGGCCGGCCTTTTTCTAGCACAGAGAATTAGCATTGTCATTCAATGTGGCAATGCTGCCAGCCTTTTGGGAATGCTACCAGTAGGCGATGATGCGGAGGAATTTTTTGACGCTTGTATGTAAATATTGTTGTTTCTTTTTTTGTTGTTGTTTCCGAGTATTTTAATTTAATTTTAAGATAGTATATTATAGAGTATTTTACATTTGAATAATAAAATAAAGGGACGTTAAATCATCGATAAATTTTATTTTTATTAAATATTTTTAAGAAGCACTCTTAAGTTACAAACCTGGCGAATTTATTATGAACTAGCTGAACCCCGCGGTGCTACCCGCGGTTACTGTTGTACCGCGAGTAACGCCGCGGGACAAAGTTAATCTAAAAAATGTAGCCTAAGTTACTCCCTGGATCATCAGCTACCTGCCAGTGAAAGTCCCGTCAAAATTGGTCCAGCCGTTCCAGAGATTACCCGGAACAAACAGACAGACAGACGGACAGACAGACAGACAGACAGACAGACAAAAAAAAATTTTAACTACATTTTTGCTATATGTACCGTGTATACATACATATGCATTTAGTAAAAAACAGTTATTTTAATATTACAAACAGACACTCCAATTTTATTTATTTGTATAGACAATAACACTATTAAGAGTACCCCATATATAATTTTTTGAAGATAGATACAATCTATCAAGAATTATTATAAAGTCAATTATTTCAATACTTAATGTTGGGGCAGACAGCAGGCGAGACGGAACGACCGCTGCGGCGATACCTAATAAGTTTAAATGCTTTTATCAGTCATGCTTCACCGGGCCCGCTCACGTCGCATCATACAAAAAAAAGTGTTACAGAAAAAAATACTACACTTGATTTAGTAACCAATTATTTTAGTAATTTATTATCAAATTTCATCTACTTTATTCAATTTATTGAAACGTTAAAAACACTAGAAGATTATTTGTTTGAACTAAGAATATTAAAAAAAAAATGTTTTAAAATTGTGGTAAAAATTAATCCCTTTATTGAGACAATATACGGCTTGATTTAAAAATGATAATAGTTTACTTGGAAACGACTGGTCGGATGTATATTAGTTAATCTAGCCAACGTTAAATTGGTTTCACACTGGAAATTGCCTTGATTAACAAGCGTTCTGTATACTACACAACTACGTCGGCTCTCTGCCAGTTCTTAATTAATACCTTAATTCTAATTTACTTCACATAAATCTATGGCAAACGTAATATATTTTTACATAAATAAATATATAATTTCAGTGTATTAACTCATTGACGGCAAACCTTTGGTTTGATAAACAGAACAAATCTTTCGCTCAAATGCTTCCAAACTTTATTTATTTATATTTTTGTTCAAATAGAGCAAACGTTGTGTATTGTTGCTGTAGATTTAATGACCGTTTATTTGTATGCTTATAACATTAAATTTATTTGCAAAAGCAGTTTTGAATATAGAATAGTACATTAATTATAAATAAATGTTCAGGAAGTAATCCTAACGAATACGTCTGCACTAATTTAAATTGCATTTAAATTACTTGTTCCATATAATGTTACTGTTACACTTATATGTTGTATCAATCTGGTTCAAATCACCCCGACTTCCAGTTTCAAATGCTCTAGTTTCATTAGAACCCAGACCATGTTATTTCAGGTCCCCCCCAGGATTAACGCCGTACCTACTTTGTCCTAGGGGAAGTCTAGACTTTCTTCTGCCTATCGGTTTATTAATTATATATTAACTGGCGTTAATCGTTCACTCACAAGATCAGATTTCTTCAACAACACCTAACACAATTATAACGGGTTCGTATTTTCATAGCCAAAACACCACAGATCAAATTTATAAATTAACCTCTCACACGTTATCAGACATATGTTGTTAAATTGAATATCGGTTAACAAGTAATAATAGAGGCTATTAATTAATACAAGAGGTAACATCTTACCTAGATGGATTACGATAATCTAAGGCTTGACTATTTGTTAAGACATGGTAGATTACGGTGTCTGCTTAATGACTTCTCAAATCTATTAGTGTAGAGGTTTATTATAACCGGTATCAATGTGTATAATAGGGATTAATTAATTTATATTTCTAAATATAATATGCTAAGACTGTACCTACATGTTTTAAAATATGATAATATTTCTATGTAATATATCTACTTCAAATTTATCTAAAAGGTTAATTTATTAATGTGCTTGATATACTCAATTGATTTAACGTTAGATAAAATGAGTCACTATAACATATCAAATAACAGACCGCCTGTTCATCCATTTTCATATTTTTTACATAATATGATTTCAAACAGAGAGGGAGATGGGAGGAGGGGTTTGGTGTATGGGCCTCCGGTATCCTCTCTCAGTCGGTGAAACGCAGCGCTATCGCTATTTCACACCGGTTTTCTATGAGGCTGTGGTATCACTCCGGTCGAGCCAACCCATTCATGCCGAAGCATGGCTCTCCCACTGTTTAACTAAGCGAGTTTTAAAATCTTAAAGTAAATTATATCAAATGTAATGTAACTGTAAACTAGTCAGGTAATATAACACACAAAAGCTGTAGAAAATAATGACACTATATAAATAATTTCTACTAAATTAACTCAAAACTAAATTTATCTCTCGTTCATTAAAAAACTGGGATGTTCTGTATTGTAAGATGATTTTGAGTGTCTGAAACATACAAATAACCACATTATAAATAATACATCAGAACTATATGTTCATTGCAACACTACAGTATGTGTGTAATGTACAGTTCCCATAGATAGTAATGTATTTACGAGTACTAGAGAACTGTTCCTAAAGTACACATATAGATTTATACACGAGTCAATAAATGACACTAAAAGACTAACACTAAAGTACAAAAATAAATAATGTCTGTTTGTTTGAAAACTTTCTCAATTCCTCGGATTAACGGATTTGGTGTGAAACTTGCCGGATATATTGTTGGAGACCGAGCCAACAAGAGTAGTTTGTAAAATAGTGGCATTTTAGAAATTAAATTTCACCCAAAACAAGGCTACTAAGAAAAGTAGGGTATACACTTACTTGTGTTATTGAAAATGGAACTTTCAAGGCCTTTGCTTTCTACAATTTTTAGAATAACAGTATTTTATTTTAAGAGTTTTCCCCTATGAACACTTCAGAATACCTTTGCTTTGAGAAAATTAGTCATCTACGTCAGTACAAATTTATCAGTTTATTTTACGCTTTTAAGTTTTCGTTTCTTCAAGTTGGTTTCATTTTTATTCAAAATGTTTTACTTCTTAATGTTTGACTATAGCGATGCCAAAAGAAAGGGCTGTCATTCTTACTTTTTCGGAAGTCTATATATGTTTGTGTATTCTACCATAGTGATTAAACTAAAACTAAATCTGTAAATAAATTCATTAAAAGCAGTTCAGTGTACTACAGTGATTTTAATGAATGAGGTGTCAATGTATTCGTAATAACCGTCCAGATAATATAGACTATATACATTTTATTAAAAGTCATCTAACATTGTCGGGTCATAGCTTTTTAAACTTTTTCTTGTGTATATTAGAAACTATAGTCCTTGACTAATTCATATATTATGTACTCATAGGTTAAGTACGTATCAACAGAATGTGAGACAGATACCTTAATTCTGGTATAATCCGCCATGCACGGTATTCACAAAAAAGACTTTAACCTTTCATAAAACAAACAATAGTTCTAAGTAACACCGCAAAACTGTCTACTTTTATACCACTACAATCGGCTTAACAATATAAATGAACTGTAAAATAAACGATTTCCAAAGTCAATTAGTGCTCTAGATTTATAAAGTCAATAAGAGATTAACCCGTCGGTTGCCGCGACCTAATTGGATGACACGTACGTGTATTGCTAAATGACCGCAACAAGCTGTCGCTTGAAAGATTTTAAAAATTGGGTTTAAACTGAGTGACTTTTAAAGGCTATTTAGTAAATAAATTGAATTGGACTCAAGAGAGACACAGCCGAGAACTGCGAGATAAATATTTTTTGGCCATTGCTTCCTATGAAAAATGATAAAATGGAAATAGTAAATATGAAGCAGAATTAAATGTGGATAATTATCAATAAAATAAAATAAAAGTTACAATAACACGTGTTCGGAATTGTATAAGCAGCTGCAGTCCCAGTCCAGTTCAAGACTATTCTATTTCCGTAATCTACTTTCTTTGTATATTTCGCAATAAGATTGTGAAAACTGAATATTATAATCCACTAATTAAGATTATTAAAGATATTGCAAACGATCGATAGATTGTCCACTGTGAAATACTGCTTATATGCGACAAATTGTCAACTGTTCCTGATTGAGCGGTTTTACAGTAGGCCGTTCAATGACCATAGAGGTAGGTTAGGTTAGAACTTATTTGATTAATCACAAATTAATTTTACTGTCATAACAATTTAATATAACTAATTCTAAAGCTGTGAGGTATTTTCATCATTAAATCAATTTACAATCACAAAAATACTTTACAATCGGCAACAAAGACGAATTAACAAACAAATATGGCGGCGCGGGACATATACTGTTTGGTTGAACAGAGAATCAAAACGCGACTTGCGATTCGTCAATACCATTTCACAATCTTTCGACTGTTTTCAATCTCGCGAGATAGATTACAATCTAACGGTTTTGTTTGACAATCTGACGGTAACATATATATTACGACAATCTCATTTTATTGAGATTGATTGAAATCTCATTTTTTTAAATTTGGGTCTGATAATAATATATTAGAATCTACACACTAATTTTCCACAATTTATAATTTTGTATACAAAAAATAATGCGTTTACAAGAAAATAAAACGAATACTTCAATAGAAGAAATAAAAAGACAACTCAATTAGATATGAACAACGTGATATTAATAACGGTAGAAGTACAAAAAACATTATTTACAGTACAAATTATGGCGGGTATGAAATAATTTAAGCAAATTGAGATAAATTTTAATAATATTGTGTTAAATGTTGAACTGGTGAGGGTCGTTACTTGTATTATTAGGAGGCTAAGAATATGCGTACTGCGGATATTGGGTAGCCACGGTATAATTGGGCAAAATGTGGGGTAACGCACACGCCGAACACCCAAGTCACAGCTGGCTTAAACTGTTAAGAAACAGCGATATGGGCATTTCTTGTAAAACCATTTTCAGAATTATCTAGTCAGTAAAAATAAGTAAAAAGCTTTTACTCATAATGTTTTTAATGTGTTTTAGTATTTTAGTTGTATTTATTTTTATGGAGAAATTAATTAAGAGTGTTTTTTTTAATGTTGTCTACGTAATTATACTGTACATATATTTGATTTTAAAGTTAAACTATCGTATTTTAAAAAGCGTGTGTGTTTTTAATGAAATGGCCTTTGTTAAATTCAGTATTAAAGTTTACTTTTAAAGTTGATTTTATAATTTCTGGATTATTTCAAAAGCAATAAAGTCACCAAAAAAATATAATAATATATATATATATATATATATATATATTTGAAATGTACAAATAATGCCCTTTCGAATGATTCCAAACACGGCATATTTATTTTTTAATACAGTACTTTTTGTTGGCTAGAGGGCACCACATTAGATTCAGTGACACGTCATATAGCCTCTAAAACAACGGACGATCGGACGATCAAGAAACTTCTAACGATACCTCATTTGTCTTATTCTGAAAAGTAGTTTAGAAAGAATAGGGGAACAAACAAGCATACCATAGAAATATTACACATATCGAATAAATACGGAAAAAATCACGAACAAATGCTAATAATATATATATTTTTGAAAGGTACAAGTAATGCCCTTTCCAATGATACCAATCACGGCATATTTATCTCAAATTTATTTTTTAATACAGTACTTTATGACGGCTCGAGGGTGCCACATTAGATTCAGTGACACGTCATATAGCCTATAACTAGCGGACGATGAAGACGCTTCTAACGATACCTCATTTGTCTAGTTCTAATAAGTAGTTAAGGATCTATAAGGGAACAGATGAACATAGATACATACACAGCCTGTCAAAATCATAATCCTTCTTTGGCTTTGCCGCACTCGGGTAATAATCAGTAAGATTTTGTGTAGTGAATAAATGAACTAAGATGATTTCACAGCACATAAGTTTATATACAATCATCGATTCAGATTTCTTTTGTAGGTGCAACAAATACAATACTTTCAGATTACTCTTTAATGTTTTTTTATTATTATTCATTCTCTTAAGTTCTTAGTAGAAAAAAATAATTAAGAGCTAAATCATTAGAAGTTGTTTGAATTCTTATGACTTGGCCTTCAATTTAGATTCCCGAACCGTAGGTCGACTGAATAACTTAGCCTGGTTGCTTTCTGATGTGGAATATAACCACAATCATTTCACTATTAAAATAAATATATATTAGTAAACTTTGGTTTTTTAAACTAAAAATAACTTTATTTTTTAACTTGTCTCCAAGACACACAAATAAAAAAAATGATGTGAAAACCTGCTTTTAATAAAAAACTTTTATAGGTTATTAGTTGAGTCCCGCGGTGTTACCTGCAGTCATTGTCGTACCGCAGAGATTTCAGAGATTAGCTGGAACAGACAGACAGACAAAAGTCGTAAAAAAATATTTTGGTATATGTGTCGCGTATACATATGCATTTACTAAAAAGCAGCTATTTTAATATTACAAACAGACACTCAAACTTTATTTATTTGTATAGGTTTGTTGTATAGGTTGTTAAGCATGTACTTCCTAGTGCCTTTTCCTCATTTTTTATGCTGTAGGAAGCAACAAGTAGACCGGTCTTCTTATGATAAATAACTACCGCTAACAATTGACACATCCTACTCTAAAGACACGAATTCACTGCCAGCACAGAATGCCTCTTCTCTGTTGATGAGAGTGATATGGACTTCGCTCTCTTCACTTACCCGTGAATAGCAACGAAAGTGTTGCTTAATATCGGCTTTCTGTAAAATTATTGTATAAACCTGACTGCATGGTTGGCTTGATGGTTTAAGCAGTCGCACGCCACTGCCTACTGAACCAAGTGTTGTAGGTACCAATCACACATGTGACAACATTGTGTGATGCGCAAACTTTTGTTCTGAGTCTGGGTGTTCTTTGTGTCTGTTACGTGTATGTTTGTAAAGTCCCCCGCGACACAGGATGTATATTCATATAGGGTTGTCTTTAAAAAAATCAAACCATGGCTCTATAACCCTTGTCATACAAAATTATATACTACAAATTACGAGACTATATAGATATCAAAGACTAATGTTAGCATATAATTTTCGGTTCACTTGTTTATAGCATTTAAACAATATTCAGAGGAAAAAAGAAAATATACTGGGTATTTCATCGGGTAAACTTAACACGTAATAAGTTTTATTGATAAAGTTAAATAAGTTTTCAATTCTAAAAACCTCAAATGTGGTATTTAGTGGAAACTTTTCGTTAGTTTACCACTTTATACAGTAAAGAAGAGAAGTAATTCGGTGTGTATTGAGCGTGTGATTCTCGACGAAGGAAAACTTCTATTGAGTTTGTTAATCAATTTCTCTCTCAGTAAAAGGGAGTTTCAATTCTTCACAAATTTACTAGTTAATTGTATTATTAGTTTAATTACATTTAGTCAATTTAACGGAGAATTTGTAGTCTAGTGACTATCTTGTCCTAAACTTTCTGGCCTTTTCTCCGCTCTGCTAGAGTATTTTTATGTTACTGTTCCATATAGGATGTTACTGTTTCATATACATATACAAAAATACTCTAGATATTTTAAGAATTGGGCTATCAAATGTAAATTTCAAATCCTGTTTTTAGCTCTATAGACGAGTGCTTTCAATCAAAAACTATTTTTCTCCGTAGCCTGTCCATGTTCCAATGATAGAAGGGATCCGTAGCTGTCGTAATATTTGATGTATTGACCCGTTTTTTCAATCATGACTTGGGTTGCAGATTTATTGGAGAAATGTGTTTTAAAAATAGTCTTTAAGTCCTTAATCTATACATACATATATGGGTCAAAATAAGATTAGAAGAAACGATTACAAAGTCTCGCAGTTTTGATACAAAGCGTTATAAACTGTACCACAAAATTAAATTCTAAGACTGTTTAAAGTTTTAAATTCGAAAAACCCAAATTATAATTCCAAGCTTATTCTTACCTACTTACTCTTAGTAAATGTGTGAATAAATCAGGTGTGTGGTAAAACCGAAATTACTTCCGTGTTTGTCATATCAAAGCGTGGATACGAATTCAAAATAGCTTCACTTTTCGACTGGAAACGTGATTAGGTTGTGGCAGGAGAATGTACGTGACTTATTTCATTTCGTCAATGAACGCCTAATACTTATGGATATTACAATAATAAATATCATATCAAATTTTGATATGAAGATTTGAGTATTAGCATGAAATACTCATCAGAACTGATTTTTTCTTGTTTGGAGGATATTTCATCTAAATCATTACAATGAGATAGAGCTCAGTGTGCTTAGTAGCTTTCTTTACTCAAAACAAAACAATGATGTGTAATAAAAAGACGTAAAATGAATATTCAATCAGTTGAGGTCAGTTAATGTACATTAATAATAGTTGCTAAATGCAACTGCTACAACTACGTCTTTGACAGCGAGTTCTCTATCCTAGATTATCATATCATTGACATTGACGTACTTTATAGATAGGAATCTAATTACTGAGTTGCATATTGTTGGGCTACAAAAAAGCTTGCACTATGGTCTTTATGGTTGCCCTTATGCTTGCACTATGGCACTTTTGATCATAACAATTCTGATAATTAAGATTGTAATGCATTTCTTTTTCAATATATTTAACAATATTGTAAATCAACAAATTGTTACCGTACTTTGATCCTGCAAATATTTGCTACGCTACTTTGCATTTACTAATTACTGACAAATTTTAATATTCGCAGTACTTCTAAACTTAGAGGAAAAAAAGGCACTTTAGTACATATTACTTGATATTCTATACGAAACGAGGATAGAAAAGTGACGTATAGCTATATTGATACAGGCAAATTGATTTCTGGGTCGTGACCCTTTTACGAAGGAGATGGTGTCTCCGAATGAATACAGACATATTGTTCATCCCTACTGTTTAACTTGATCTTAACAAGATAGTATATCAATTGTTAGATAGCTTCATTCATAATTTATTTCAAAATGGGTTTTGCTTTCTAAGAACCTTTGTAAAATAAATTGAACCATGGCACTAGCGCTTTAATTAACATCTGCATTATAATTAAAGACTAATAGGAGACTAAGCTTAGAAAATACTCATTTTATTATACATATATAAATGTCAAATAAACAATCAACAATATGTATTTATAAAAAATGGGTGACTGTTGCCTCGGGTAAGCCGCCAGTTCTGAGATACTCGCTGTTACCTGCGGGTTGGCTTGATTATTACTTAATTTGTGTCCTTAACTTTGAAAATCTTTAACTTCCATACCAAACGTTCATCCCTTTTTACGTTCTTAGGGGCGGTATACTCACAAAATATCTCTTAGTGGGTTATTAGTGTCAAAATTTCAAACTTATATCCACAGCGATAAAGGGTTTGTATTGATGTATCAGTCAGTCAGGCAAGTAATATTATATTACACTTAAGCATGCTGCTATCTAGTCAAAAACCAACTAAAATGAGTATACCTAATGCAAACATACACAAACACCGTTTTAGTATTGTTAGTATAGCCTAGAACACGCGTTTGTATAACAACGTCAGTCAACAATAGTTCACAGTTAAATAAACTGTATGAAAAATAAATAAGCTGTGAAAATAGTTTCCACGCAATGCAACGTAATGTTTGTATGCTATAGGTGGAAATGGATTACGTCTAATATACACGATTAGGTATGTGTGACGTCACTTGGTATTTACCTAAATGCTTTAGATAGGATGCGGAACTTTGGCATTTGCTTGCATCTTATTCGAGATCTAAAATTGATTTACAGAACGTATATAAATAAAATATTTGAATTAAAGTAAATGACTGATTCTTATTAGTTTCTTGGTAATAGGTTTTAACGAATCATTTTATTGTAAGACGCGAATTCTTAGTATAAATCAATATTGTATATCAGTATTGTATAAGTATAAATAAACGGACGGATTTTGAGGGGACTTTCACTGGCAGGTAGCTGATGATCCAGGGAGTAAATTAGGCTCCATTTTAGACTAACTTACAACAATAACCGCGGGTATCACCGCGGGGTTCAGCTAGTAAAGAATAAAAGCCCCAAACTATTGTTAGTACATTAGTTATAGCTACCTTGCTAATAATACTGTGGACTATACGCCTCTTGATGATTAGAAGCTAAAACTAGATTTTTTTTATGGAACAGTGGGCAAACGAGCAGACGTATCACGATGGTAAGCGATTATCACTGCCCATGGAGACCCATAACACCAAAAGAGCCACAAGTGCGTTGCCGGCCTTTGGGGGATGGGTTGAAGGATGGGGGTGAAGGGGATGGGGTATGGGCCTCCGGTGTCGTTACTCACTCGGTGAAACACAGAGCAAGCGCTATTTCACACTTCGTTTCTATGAGGCCGTGGTATCACAGTGGTGATTGATAATATAGAGGCTCAACTGAGTTCATAGACAAACAGTTTATAACAGTTTTGGAGAAGTCCACGAAACCAAACTAATTTTCACATAACTAAACTTTTAAACATATGTATGTTTACAGTAAAATTTAATTATTGTAAACAATTAATAAAAAAATAAACAATTAAAAATTACAAGGCTGAATTTCGTTGACATAGAAAAAAGAATCTATAAATTTTGCAGTACATAACGATGAGTTTTAAATTGCTTGCAGCTTCCGTAAACGCGCTTACTCGTAAATATAAAGCAAATATTTATTTTTCGCTCTAATCCTATTCGAGACCCTTATCACACAAAGGATTCGATTCTGCCCTATTTACATTTCTCTATTGATATTCCTTTTGGGTTTGTTATTATAAAACAACAGGCTACTTGCATATATTTGTTATATAATTAGTATAAAGGCTCATCTTTATTATGCATTAAGGTTTTGTATCGATATAGTCACTTAAAACTAATTATTTTATGTTTTTTCTTTCATTTATATTCTTTTTCTATATTTATGAACAATTTAATGAGGACCAGATAATAAAGCTATCCTTGCTTACATATAATATTTTACTGTTTGTGGATCTATTAAAATCGTTTTATTTTTTCTTTCAAGATAACTCTCGCAATAGAAATATTGCGTTTCGTCCGATAGAATTTATACTGAATACAACATTGATTCCTTAGACAACAACAATTATATCTTTGACACCAAAAGCTTATAGCGTTAAGATTGATAAGTAACACAAACGAAGCCGCTAAACTTCGACAGAGGCTGAACAGACCAGAGCTTAATAATAGAGCGAGTAAATAAATCCTAAGTAAATCTCAAACAATGCAATAAACACTATATTACTAAAGTAATCAAAATAGCTGCTCGCCATGAGGAGGGTCATAAATGTGATTGTCAAGGCGTGTTACGGATCAAATTCGGGGAAATTGTTGACTTTAATAATAGTGTCCTAACAGATATTAGATAGAAGTAATTGTCTCATAAGTCGAACTTTTAGAGATCATGAGATATTTTTTATAATATCTCCGTGAATATTGCTTAGTTTTATCAATTCTGACTCCGTGAGGTATTTCACGTTTCTCTAACGTTATTTGCCGCAATATTCTTCTTGCAGTCGGGCCCAAACACTTTTGACTTCTGAACGTCGGTGATGGTCACTTGGCTTCCGACGTATATCGATCACGATTATCTATTGCGCTGACATTTTGAAATCCAGGGACGTCACCACGTCGTGCGCGTAAATACGACGTTGCCAGCTCTCACTTGGTTTCTGTTATTATTAACTTCTAAGCTACTTAGTTAAACACCTTGCCCCGTAATGAGTATTTTGTTAACCGACTTCAAAAACGGAGGAGGTTCTATGTTCCACTGTATGTATTTTTAAATGTATGTTAACCGATTACTCCGTCAATTGTGGGCCGATTTTGAAAATTCCTTTTATATTCGAAAGCGTATATTCCCGAGGTGGTCCCATTATTACCATATCAGGATCTGATGATTGAATCCTAAGGAAATCGAGGGAAACCCTCAAATTCTATAGACATGCACATAGTTTTTGAAACATTTTTTTCACCTATTATGATATTTATATCTGGTGTCATCATTTTATGATGGTAGATACAATTCCTTAATGGTCAAGAGTTTTAAGACAACTCTTTAGATATCTTTCAATTTCATACCTATCTGTAGATCTTTAGTTGTATACTTTCAAGTTATTCAGGTGAGCTGGCGATAGAAGGTAAAACTCCTTAAAAGTTATGGATTACAGGATAATTTCAATATCATACGTACGCTCAAAAGCATGAAACAAGTTTCAAAAGCCGTAGTCACGCGTTGTTAAAGCGTTATAGACTATGGTTCATTACACTACATGGACTACGGCTTTTGAAACTTGTTTCATGCTTTTTCAGCGTCGTTTTTTGTCGTAGTGTTCCAATAGTGCTTACTCCATTCATCAATCGGAGAAATGAAGTCGTAATTTTACGTAAAAGACTAGAGCTTCTAACTTCACAAAAGTTTGCACTGTATACACATTTTTTTCAGTCATAATGAAATGGGACACTGACGGCAATCATAAAAATGAAAAGGAAAATAATTTTTCTTTATTTCATTTGTATGAGAAACCAACGTAGATATTATCATACTGATAAGAAAATAATGTTTGTTTATCTTATAAAAGCGAACCAAATTGGACTCATTTACTTTACTGAGAGATAATTTGCTGAAAATGAAATATGTGCTTAGTTTTATGTATTTCTATATACTAGGTTTTACTCGCTGCTTGGTTTCTACCTTACAAATTTACCTGTTAAAATTACATTGCAATCGGTGCATTGGTTTAGCCGTGACAGCGTAACAAACATACAGATAAATAGATAGACAGCGTTACTTTCGCATTTACAACTTTAGTACAAATCTTGGCTATATCACGACCACTTGGATCTATTCAGAATAGAATTTGGTATGTACCATACTACTCAAATTGTATGTAGATTAATTGTTTCCTCTTTTTTCGGAACCACTTATTGCGTAGAAAATCAAGCATTTGACCTTGACCCAGAAAATTGTGTGTACTTGGTACACTGGAAGTTTGTTACGATCATGTACCCTTTGGTTTTATAATTAAAAATGTCTAAAATTAGCCTAAGTTCTATTCGCTTTGTTTGTTCGAAGAGATCCTTTAATTTGTTTGACAGTTTGTAATGTAAGTTTTGAAACCTTTATTTACTTTTATTACGCCATTGGTTAAGTATTATATTGACATCATTTAAATTATGAAACTAAAATTAAAGAGATAAGAAATTTTCGAGTAAATTTGAGAAGTGGCATATATGAAATGAAATAGTGTACCAGGGTTCTAATTTCCAAAAAGATTAAAATTTGTTAGGCTTATTATACGATAGGACAAGTTAAATAATCGTGACCAGGTTGTGTTGTCAAACAGGTTATTAAATACTTTAGAAAATAGTAGTATAATTTTTCTAACCCCTCAGAATTAAGTCACGAATTCATTTCGATCATGTAACTTTACAGCGGTAGTTCCTAATTGCTGACTCATCAAAAGGTACTTATAATGAAACGGGTCGACCACTTCAAATGTAAACCAAAAACAGATTGAAATGTAATTAAGCACCCTATTCCGGTTGCCTTCATTTAATCAAACGTTCGACATGACCACAATTTATCCCTCTCAAGTTCAAGATAACCTGCTAAAGTCCGTATAGGTTTGTTCACAAAATTTTTGCCCGTACGTGAGCCAATTTACCAATTATCGCGTCAGTTTGTTTTGGTAGAACTTAAAGATAAATTGGTCCGTTGGCACCCATAAAAGTGATTACTTTATTAGTTATCTTTGTCAAATTGGAAGCTTACAATAGAAACTTTAATTTCGATTCCAGGATTATTTTATTGTAAATTAGTTTTGTGTTTTATTGAAGTTTTATTTTTATTCTCAAATTCTCATTCTTCAATGTCATTCTTTGTCTACATTTTTGTTTTTGTATAAGTTTATAATTAAATTGTAAAATTATAGATCGTGAGTTTGATATATGCAGATTACCCTAGTACGGGTTCTGTCAACATGAAGATCAAAGAGCCTTGTGAGACACATCATTATCATACTAATTTATTTGGGTAGTTTAATATTACATAATGCAATAATATCAATCAAGATTCATAAAAATTCTACGTATCAAACAAATTATTAATTTTCTTAAAACGTAGAAGTGGGACCGAACAAAAAGATACTTTGTGCCCGATAAAATCTAAACGAAAGGACACCCATGGCGTCGATCAAACGCTTTTTAAGTTGCCTAAAATTCAAATGAAATTTTGGACATGTCGATAATTTGCATTATTTGTTATTTGGTACATTGACCATTAGTTACATTAATAATTATTTATAAACTATCTTACACAGACTTTTTGTATTTAACATCAGTATTTATAAGCTAAGATGACCACTTAAGGGCACAAAATTTCTTTTTTTCATGTTTTACCTGAATTTTGTTCCGATTTCAATCAGTTTATATTTGTAAATTCTGATAAAGTATTTTATCTAAGCATGGACAATGTTTTTCTTGTAAAGTTATAGAATAAATAAAAAATTGAAAACAAAAAAATCTATTTCAGCTAGTAGTTGACCATGTAAAAACTAGTAGATGAATACTAGTAATGAAATGTTTTTACATAATTTCAATACCTTGTTACCTTTGTCAATCCTAAACATATAAAAAAATCAAAATAGTTACTATAAACTAGGTCACTAGGTTCCTATTATTTTAAATTTAAATACTGAAATGTTATCACAATTGGTACAAATAAGCAATTAATGTATTTAAGCAGCGTCATTCAACATAAAAATGACAGCCGTGTGTAATATTGCAAAATGGCTAATGTTAAATTGGCGCGGTTTGATACACAGAGTACAGCATTGTTTTTAATTAAGGAATCAGTTTAAAAATATGCCGGCAATTCTTACTCTATAGGTTTATACGTGTGAGTGGTCAACTACAGGTATATGGTCAACTACTAGTACTCTTACTATACATTATTACAGAATGTAGATACCCATAGTTATAAATAAGCTAAAAAGGAGAAACTTTTGTATACATTAGACACTGACTGAGTCAGGCTACCGAACATAAAATCCTCTACCACTTGCAGGAATCCGTGAGGTGTGGTACACTATTTTCACATTCCTTGAAAAATCCTACGTTTCTGTCACCAGTATCTTGTATGACTTATGAGAGAGCATATAAAGCCGTTGGTCCTGATCTCTTCTTCCTACTACTTCGGTCGGACAGTCGTCCCATCGGATTATGAGAATTAGGTCACAGAAAGTACACGTGTGCGCTAGAATATCTCCTGCATAGATGGCTGGCCTCCGTCGAGATTGGATATTTTAGTTAAACTACTTAAATCACAATTAAGCAATTCACAAATATTAGTACGAGTACATTGAAGTATTTCACTAAATTACTAGTACTTCAACTTATAAATTTTAAACATTATCGTAAATATCAATGAAAAAACAATGTTGCACAAAGTTTTGTTTAAAGTAAAGGTTAGATTGTATCAATATCTACAGCATAGTGTAGGGTTGGCCGTAACTCCTGTACGATCGTCTACGAGCCCCCATGGGCCTGAAGCAATGATATCACTACACAATACTCTATTGGGTATACCCAAGGGTCAGATAATGTATAGGGGTAAGTTTATAGTGTAATCATTATAGGTTTCAACGGCCCAGTGGTCAAAGGAAGGTTTCGCTAACAAACTTTTGTAATAAAGTACGATGAAATAGGAATAATAAGAGAAAAGAGAAAAAAACCATTTTTGTAGATTGTTACTTTCATTAGGTAAGTAACTACTAACTTTGATTGAATGGCGAAATACAATTAAAAAAGTAAAATGGCACTGAGTTTACGAACGTCAAGATATTTTTTATTCTTTTTAAGGTTCCGTATCCAAATAGCAAAAAACGAAACCCTTATGGATTCGTCATGTCTGTCTATCTGTCTCTCCGTCCACTTTTTCCGAAACTATAGGAACTATAATGTAGAAACTTGGTAAACAGATGTATTCTGTGAACCGCATTAAGATTTTTCACAAAAATAGAAGAAAAACAATAAATTTTGGGGACTGTACACCATACTTACAACTAAAACTCAACAATTTTTTTTTATCAAACTTATCTATGAATAGGTCTTTAAAAATGATAATGAGGTTTCTAATATAATTATTTTGTATGATCTACAAATATTTGTTTCGGAGTTTGGGTGTGTTCTATCTATAATATGTATGTATTTACAAAAAAAAAAGTATGTATGTATTTGTATCAGTTATCTAGTACCCCATAACACAAGCTCTGCTTATCTTGGGACTAGATAGCGTTGTGTGTTTAGATGTCCGAAATATTTATTTATTTATTTATTTATTATTTTCTAAACTGAATAGTTTGCACAAGAGATACTTACAAAGTGGTAAAGTTTGTGTGTGTGTGTGTGTTTGTGTGTGTGTGCGTGTGTGTGAGCGTGTGTGTGTGCGTGTGTGTGAGCGTGTGTGTATGTGTGTGAAAACTAATGTGTATGTATGTAATAAAAAAATGTACGTAACCATGCAAAATTCTACCAAAAATTGGTTTGAACGAGATCTAGTAAGTAGTTTTGTTAATACGTCATAAATCGTAAACCACAATTGACCTTTCATTCGATCAACTCAAATAAAAAAAAATATGTTATGTTACTTGCTGCTACGGAACACTTCATGGGCGAGTCCGACTCGCATTTGGCTACCTTTTAGTAAAATCTGCTGCTGGTAATTGATTTGTGCAGGCCATAAAGGTATGTAACTCAAGAGTCAAGTGCATAGTTATCAGTTCAGGTAGTAAAAAGAAACGTAGCAATTACACGGCATCGGTTTTTTATGGTATCACTCGAGTCGAGTCGGCTTGTTCGTGTCGAAGCCTGGACTTTTAATTATCACAATTGAATCGATAATGACAAAATCAGAGTTTTCATTGAATGTATGAATGGATAAATAATAAAGAAACCGTAAGACAAGTATGCTTACTACAGAACCCTAAAAATGAACGTTCAATGTATCGGAACAAAAAACAAAAGCATCCAATAGATCTGAACACGGATTTATTTCTTTTGTTGTTTATTAACGAAACCGATGGATCATCCTCATAAATAATATATTACAAGTAGATACTAAGTAGGTACATACAGTTTTCTTACGGACGAAAAACGCAACTTATCACTTAGCGTTAGTATAGCTGATGAAAACTTATTATCCAAAAAACAAACAATAGAGGAAGGAATAAAAAACAAACAGAAAAACTCAATAACAATAAATTATATCCTCTTTTGATAGTGAGGTCGTGACTTGCGCTCCTTTACGTGAGTAGGTAAGTACTTTACTGTTATTGACTTATAGTAATAGATTTCCTGACAAATTCTAACTTTTCAAATAGATATACAGATTTAAACACCTGAGAAATGGATATTAGGAAACGAACATTCCTAACTTTACCTTTGTGTAATCAATATTAAAAGTACGTACTACATAGATAACGAAAAACAAACTACAAAAATTTACGTTAGTCTTTTTATGTATTGAATAGTCTCAAAGAGAAGTCTCTAGAAATTTAACAAATATTTATCATCTTAAGTATAAACAAACCGATGATTTCTAAAAAACTCCTCCATGTGAAAATAATGCAACATTGAGTTTTTATTCTTATGTAACTTTGATTTCTTGAAAATCGAGTATATATGATCTTATGTCATAGTTAATAAACAAATAACAATATTAAATATATAAATATAAAGCTAAAAACATAATATATAACTTTACTACCTTTCATAAAACCACAAGTGTAGCAACTAAAGTATAAAAAATTAACCACTGAAGCGGAAATTTTCTTTACCTAAATAAGTAATACGGGTGTCGGGGTTACTTGTATCTACAGGCTAATAACGGTGTCTATTTCAGGGTAATGATTACTTGCTAAAGCTTGTAATAAAAAGAATCATAAATTGATTAATGAAAACTGACAAATACGTGTGCAAATCTCATATTGAAATTAGATTTTATATTTGTATGAGTGTACAACGTTGCAGAAAATTTACCTGGAAATAAGGGTGGCTAAGGATTCGTACGTATTGAATATAAGTTGCATATCAATACAAAGTGCAATTAATGTTTTCGGTAGCAGTTTAGACAACAATCTTTCAAAACAGTTTAATCGATTAGTTAACAGAATTTCAAGGTACAGGCAAGTACTTACACTTCGTTTGTCCTAATTCTATTGTATAATCGTACTAATATTATAAACGCGAAAGTTTGTAAGTATAAATCGATGAATGGATGGATGGATGGATGAATGAATGGATGGATGTTTGTAACTCCTTTGATTTGGATGAAACTTTACAGTAATATAGCTTATACATCAGAATAATACATAGGCTACTATTTGCCGCGATAACCGACAGTACCAGACACAATATTTAAAATTTCTTTTGAGTCACACAAATCATAGTTTGCTCTAAAATTGTTTTTATTGTTAACGAGAGAATTTCGTAACAAACACATTGAAAATTTTAGCAAACGCTTTCCAAGTTTCACACTCACTATCTGATAAATGTTTTCCGTTAAAATTTCTCTGCACTTTTCACGAAAATAATCCGTGGCGACCCCGTTACTGTGATAAAATACTTCCACGTGCATGTCATACATTGTAGAATACTTTTACGCTTCGTTGGAACCGCGAGTACATACCCAAAAAAGTATTTTTAACATGCCCTTTTCAAAGTTTTTGAAAGTAAAGAGTCACTCATCAATTTTGCTTTCTTTTGTGTTAACCTAAATTATTTAACCGGAACTGAACAATTCTTTTTCGCTACATATAGTATTACATACTATACTAACACTATACTATAATAACACTATTATTTTGTACGAATCATATGATTAAAATAATGTAATACAAAGTATTTTTAAATATAGAATTACATTTAGTATTTTTAAATTATACATATAAAACATTAAAACGTACGTTAAAAAGAAGGTGTAGCCGTTAATTGTCATGTTTGGGAACTATCTTACAAGCTTGACATGGCTTTTTCCGTTGAATTAACAACCATCACCCACCACCTCATGGTTTCACCCTCCACCATAGAGCGAGTGGGTCTTAGAGAGCAGCCATTGACTTGTTTGTACTTATGAACACTCATGTGTTTCTATTGAAAACTTAGTCCTAAACAAAATAAATGTCTTTTAGATACATAGGTGGCGCAGCATATGCTCCTGCTGTTCTTGAGGTCTTGGGTTGTAAAAATTTTTGTACGATCTGCAAAATTTGTTTCAGAGTATGAGTGTTTTCAATATACAATATGTATGTTTTTACAAAAAAAAGTGTATTTATATCAGTTGTTTGGTACTCATAATAAGTTTATGATTGGCCGTGACTAGACTAGATGGCGTCGTGTGTTGGATGTCTGAAATATTTACTGTTTTTTTTATTTATATTTATAAATGCTACGCAAGATGTTTTCTTGAAAATGTAAGTGATTTTAAATTTTTTAAGGGTTTACATTTTTAACCCTAATCAGTATTCAAATTGAGTATTTAATAACTAAAAACTTCTAAAAATACACATATCTGTTCTAATATTTATGAAACGAAAATTCCCATATGCTATTTAGAAGATACTTTCTGGATCATAGTGAGGAGCCTCAAATGGGAAACTTATCGTTTCCACTTAAGGAAGGTGAACTTTGAGTGAACAAGTTACAAGAGTAATATAGAAATATGTGTGTGTCTTTTTTCTTTGCTCTTAGATTGTTTATGAAGAATTCTTTTGTGTAGACGGGAAAAGTATTCAATGAAAAATTAGCTTTTTAGGGTTCTGTAGCCAAATGGCGAAAAACGGAATTCTTATGGATTCGTCATGTCCGTCTGTCCGTATAAAAACTATACTGAATCAAATTTTATTGAATCAGCAATATTGCAGTTCATCCTGAAAATATTTAAATTTGGCTACTATACTTGTTCAATGTCCCTAAATACTTTAAGGTTGAATTAATAATTATAAGTTCTGAGGCCTATCGCTCAGACAATCTGTGATATCATAGTCGCTTTTGAAAGTTGTTAGATGGCATTGAATTATGTTTGTCATAGCACATACATTAAAAATAGTAGGAGCTTTATTTCACTCCTCAAATAAATTGTTTTTTAACTGGAGGAATGCCAGTGGTTAGCAAACTACTTCATATTGCTACTGAGGGCCACAACAATAGTTATTTGTTATACAAGATTGCAAAGTTGCTTTTTAACTGCGTGCTCAATTTTGATGACCAAGCAAGCGAAGGATTCTAATATTGAATAAAGAGCGCAGCGAGTGATTTAAAAATTAGAATCCTGAGCGTCAGCGAGGAAATCAAAAGAGCACAAAGTGAAAAATCTTGGGCGGTATTACCCTCGCACAGAAAATCAACATAAAATGACAGCGATCATGCTGTCGTGTTTCGTTGGTGAGTGCGAGACCGGAGGTCTTATGATGCAGAAGCATCACTAGCCGGCTATGGTGTGGGTCACCATGCTGCATTGTTGTATTGTCTGCATTCGCAGTATGGTGACCACCACTCTTGGATTCTACTTATGCTTTCCATCAGGCAGAGTAGAGTCATTTTGGCAGGGCCAAACATAAAAAAAGATTTAAAAAATAGGACTCCTTGTTGGCCATTCCATAACCGAGATACCGACTTTAAAGAGATGATCTCGTACGACGGCCGCAGTGTGGACTCGAGCATTATCATGCATAAATTTGAACTCCTCACCAATAAAATGTGCATAAAGCATCATATGATCGTTTAGACACTGTTTGATGTTAAGTTCACTATTTAATGACGGTAGACGCGGTCCAGACACAAAGACAAGCTCTGTAATATCACCCCAAACTATCCCCAAAAATAAAAGGCGAACCGCCAACATAACTAACTTTTTGTTCAAAGCAGCATTGCGTGTAGCTTTCTCCTTCTCTTTCGTATACCTTGTTCCTTCCGTCATTAACATTAAACATAATTTTACCCTCATCGGAAAAGTGCTCATGTGCAAAGTTGAGGCGCGCTCTTCGATGATCTGCCGTTAATTTCGGCCCATTTGCAGTCTTGTGTGGTACCAGTTCACGTTCCTTCAACTTTGTTCTAATCGTAGAGAACAGTAAATCTACTACATTTCTAACAACACGAAGTTGTTGCTGGTTAAGACGCCGATTTCTCAAAGAAACTGTTGCAATGAATCGGTCGTCTCGCTCAGACGTAACTCGATTCCTATCAGATCCAGGACGGCACGTGAATAGCCCAAATTCCTGATAGCGTATGTACACTCTATGTACAGATGACAAGTTTAGATGTAGTCTTGCAGCCACAGCACGCTGACTAAGCTCAGAATTCAGCAATGCCACCACTTGGGCGGCTTTTGTCGGTGAAGTATCCATTTTTTTGATAAAAAAATTTACAGACGTCACAAAGTTAAAAAAATAATTATAGCTAAAAAATAACAGTTCACTGGTAACTTTCAAGTTTTGCACAATCACTTATGCTGAAACTCTAAATACCAATTTACATCCACACAATTTTACAGAAAATTTATCTGATAAACAATTGAAAATCTAATTTTAAATTTAGATTTTTTGTAACCATTTGATGGGCCAAACTGCCAGCGCTACAACAGTGTTTTACTTTTTTCATGGAATAAAAACTCTTTTTATGTTTATTGTCTTAAGAGAAAAAAATCAAAACTGTTTCGATTGTTTTTTTTACAATTAAACAAATTCTAAACGTAAAGGTACAAACTCGCAACTACTCGCAAGGGAACCTAAAGCACAGAACACATTTACTCAGAGAGGACCTAAAGGCTACTTCCCGTTGTCATAGAAAATTTAAATTTAGTAAGAAGCAATAGCTTACACCACAGAAAACTAAAGAAAAAGTTTAGAAAACTTTAACTTGTATACTTACATGTTTGTTCGGTACCCTCAGTGCTCAAGTCCGACTCACACTTGGCCAGTTTTTTTTACATTTGTTATGCTTTTATTGGTAGTCTTCATAATGTTTACATTATTTTTAAGTTAAATTCTAAAAATGAGTAATCTTTTCGATATTACATTAAAGATTAATAGGTCAGACGAATATAAAACTGAAAATGTAAAATGTAACAAACTATAATTTACCAATCAACTTAGTTATGTCAAGTGGGTTGTTATTTTAAGTTAAGAGTTTCACTCGAGCTCCGCACTAAATAATACAGGCATCCTCCTCATACATTTCACGAAAAGATCTTATCCAAAAAATACGAGACTTTTCTATTACCTACTACAGCACGTATGTTTTCCTTATAGCCCTTGTGACATTTAAATGGTTTTTTCTTCGGGTTATGTTAGGTATGTCACCATGTCAGGTGCCGAGACATACATTATGGACGAAAAAGGGATTATTTGAGCAGGCAGACACCCGACCTTTGACTCACTTCCGTCATACCCGATGATTAAATTATTAGGGTCCGGAAAAATAAATAAAATTATAGACGAATATAGTTTTGTATTCGTAACACATATTTATTCTTGGTAAATTTAGATTTTTGAACAACGAGTTAATCTGCATGAATATTGTAACTGTCGAAAATACAATGTTATTTTTCTCTCCATTGTGTATTCAATTTATCTTAATATTACAGCAAGTATTACTAATTACTATCGTGGGAGAGCCACGTTTCGGCATGATTGGGCTGGCCCGACCGGAGTGATATCACGGCCTCACAGAAAACCGGTGTTAAACAGCGCTTGCGATGTGTTTATCGAGTATATGAGGATACCGGAGGCCCATACCCCAATTCCGGCTGGAGACTCCACGCCCTGGCTTTGCCGCCGTGGAGACTGTCCAGCCGGTCATCCTCGAGTGGGCAGGGCGGCAGCACGGGACGCTTTACCGCGGTCGCAGCCTTCTGCGAAGATGTCATCTCGCAGAAGGAGGCGGCGGAGAAGGCCCGAGAGGACGATATCCACTCGGATCCGATCCGCCGCCGGCGAACCGGACGGCGCAGCGGCTTCTGCTGCCCTGAGTGTGGCCGCGGAAGGTCGGGACGGGTTTTCCCCTCCATCCGCTCTAGTGGCCACCCGCGAGGGGGAGACGTTTCGCGTGTGCTGTACGTCGCCCAAATTGAGCTTTTCACTAGCAGACGGTGCCCACTTAAGTGCGGGCAGGCGCTGGGAGTGGTTTGGATGAGTTAATAACAGCAGTTCCCGGATCCCTCCCGTCTTAGGCGCAGAGTGGCACACCGTGTGGTTTTAGTCGGTTCGATTCCGACACACCGCCCCGCCGCAAACCCCGGCGGGCGGGGTGACGGCTCGAGGGGGTTTCCATACGTAAAAAAAAGGGCCAAACCCCAACCCCTGTAATAGACGTTGAGTAATAATAATAAGTAAGTAATCACACGTGTAAAGTTATTTACTTTCAAAATAAAACAGGAATTACAAAATTCCATACTCCTTAATAATACTAATAGTGTAATAATATCTTAGACAATAGGTAAATTAGTTGTCGAATAAAAAAATAATGTTACCCACTCTCAAGTAAACCCTTTTGGTTGTTTCAAAACAAAATAATACTAAGTAGCACAATCTAAAATAAAATTTTGTGTAAAAAAACAAAGTCTAAATAAAAGCAGATTAAGCCGAAGGATTTTTGTTTTGCAAATAGTCTACAATTTAGGAGTAGGCTTTATTACATCGTTACTACTTATCTGAAGGCTTGAATTTATAGGTGCTTAATTTTTGTTTCTCATCGGGGAATTATTCCAGAATCCTCAGCCTTAAAAATACGTTTATATTTTGAGTCGTTGATTTTGGTAAAAAATAAGTTTTTTATGATGATGTTACTTTCAGTTTAAGTTCACTTATTTTTTTATCTACCTGCTATGTTTTTTTTAAGGAAAACTAGACATTCAACTATTACATTCAAAGTTAACAAAAAGTACTAAAAAATAAGACAATTTTTTATTCTATTGATATAGGCTTTCATTTGTAGACACTTCTAAATGATTGTTAAAAAAATAGGTCAAAGCAACCAAATTACAATTTCTGAATAAATCAAATATGTCCAAAAACATCTGTAAACATTAGATAATTCTATGAAATTAAATTAAACAGTGCAGCTTTTCCACAGTTCGTTTGTGACACATCAACATACATCATTTATGTAACACGAACGTTTCAGGGCGATTAACTTCGATATTAACAACCGCGTTAATGCCAAAATGGCCACAAGCCCGCATGCAAGATCAAAAACTACGATCTTCATAAAATCAAACATCAAAGGGACTGAAATAAATATGAATATGTATGAGCGTGTAAAAATAACTTTGAGTACGTTTGCGGACACGGTCGTTCGAACTAGATGGATCTTAGTAAAAATAGAATCGTATAGTTGATGAAAGATTTAAAAAAAAACATATATTGATAGAGTAAGTTAGGTACTCTCTAAATCTCATCAACAGCATTAAAAGCTATCGTGCTGATGTTCATTTATAGTTACTGACTTTACTTGCTTGCTGTCATTAAGATTATTTAATCCACTATTTTTTTCTATAGATCCGAATCTTAAACGGTTTTATAGTGACATCACAATAGGTATATTTTTGCATTGTTTTGAAGCAGAAGCGTAAAGAGGTCGATGCCCGGAATAGCCGGGCCGTATGGCGCGGTGCCAGTGAGGAGTTATGCCATTTAGAAGTTACGCAATCTACGCAATTGTGGTATGCGGAATTGATAAGTGTTTAAGATACATATATTTTAGTTTAAGCTTGTATACAATCCTAAGCATACATGCATTGCTTACGATGAACTTCAAAACTATCTAATCAATTTTCACGTTTTTTAAAATGCGTTTTGCTGGCATGCCACAGGTAGGAAAGTTAATATTTTTATCTTTTATTTAATTTATTTATTTTGAAACCAGATACAAAAACTTTACTTATACACAAAAAAAAAAGACAAATACTCAGGGCACAAGTGTATTGAACTCTGGCACCCATGATAAGATTTAACTTGTGTTATGGGCACCAGGGCTATATATATTATGCTTGGACAAACAGGAGTTGATCTTTACTGAAAAGATACCAAGACAAAGTTGCGTGGTTCAGCTATAGGTATATATATCTTAATTTATTAAGATAAAGCCTGATGCTCATAATTCAAATTACAAATATCTTTAAACATTGAATTATTATGATAACTGTCTGCCAAATTCTAATGTGAATGCGTTAAAAACATATTTCAAAATTATTGGCATATTCATTCGAAATACGTAGCAGCTAATCATGCTGCACTGGAAAATAAAACGTTTACACAACGATTTATGTACTCGTATAACATTAAACTTTGAGCTACGGTCCATCTTCTTGCCTGGAAGTAAAGCTCTGCCGTTGTGTTAGTGGAGTGCGACAAATACTTATTTACTGATTTATTTCTCTCAGATTAAAGTAGGTTTCCAGACATCAATCATTTTACAGCTCTAGTTCATCTAAAAATTTATTATGACCTGTTTCTTGCCAAGCTAAGAGTTTTCTGTAAACCTATAAAACAGAAACATGAAAGTAATATTACTTATCCTGAATATCTTATAAATAATTCAATTTCAATTTTCATAATTCCTTCACCGCAAAATTGGGTAAAATACCTCGTACCAAAACCGACACACCTGGGCTTTTGGTAAAAATATTATAGATAAAAAAGCTAAACTCTAGGCAGTCCTATTTTCCAAGCGGGTCATATAAAGTCGAAGGCGATGCTATGTTAGCCTTTGGTACGGCCCACCTAAATAAACATGATTCAGATGCTTCTAAGCAACGTTTGGAGTATTTTGACAGAGGCTGACGTTGAATTTGTCTCGGAACCCACTCGAGGATACATGTGAGAAAGTTCTTGAGAAAATCTACTGATTTTATAACAGTACTCCAACATTTCTATGCTAAACTGTAGAGTAAAGTGCGGATTATTTTCTGGCACGGACTGAATGACTGTAACTTATCACCGCTGGATGAAAAATAAAAGAAATATGTTAGATTTTTCATCTGCCTCATATTTGCTGTTATACGTTCATTTGAATTTTTCTATTTACGTTTATTTATATACTCAATTATTCTTAAAATTAGTTCTTAGAAAAATTTCCATAAAAAACATAAAGTTGTTTTTACCTCAAGTATGTTTCTGACTTTCTGACAGATGTGTTTTCTATAATGTTTTGTTGTTAAAATAATATACACAAATCGATCAATATACAGATATATTTATTGTTGATTCGCCACTTTAAATTATTGCAAAGTACTAAATAATCTAACTAAAAGGGCTCATTTAAATATACTGCAATTACTTAAATGCTTTTTTAATCTATTTGTCAAGAATGAGGTAGTGACGAATTCATTTGCTATTGTATTGCTATTAATTTTTCGAAATTGGAGTTACTTTAACGAACGATAATAATGGAATAAGATTCAAGAAAACATTTCAGTAAGATATTTTTGGTCCTAAAACCGCTATGAATTTGTCACGGTTTCTGTAGTGATATTTTTGGTTTGTACATTTTATAAATAAAAGTCCACTATTTTTTGGTTGATTTTGTTAGGAATATTTTTACTCATCAGATTTTACTGTATGAGAGATTGTGAGTGATACTTCACAGAAAATCAGCGTGAAGCATTTCATTCATTACTTTCTACTCAATAAATGGAGGACTCTCTGCCTGATAGAAAGCATTTGCAGAATCCAAGAATGGTAGTCACAATACTTATTGCGAATACAGACAATACAATAAAACAGCATGGTATACTATACACCTAATATACCTAAACTATACTATACACTAATAACTCTAATAATTTATGAACCAGGTAGATTGACTAAATGAATCTATAAAGGCTTATGTGTTAAGTTTACGGATACGTGGATTATATTATGCAAAAAATCTATAAGCAGAAATGACCTTGGATCTGCGAAAAAGACAATACATATATTATAAAACGCATTTAAAGCAGGACATGGACAATACACAAAATTTTAAAATAAAGTTTAAATTATTCTTATTTCAGACTTAAGTTTAACTTAACAAAGACATTCAAACTTTTAAAGTCTTCATCTAGTTGGTTGGACAGTAGATCCGCATAGAACTTCACGTTTAAACTTGGTCTAGAACGTAAAAGACGAGCCAACATATTAAATAGACATAGGTTTATTCTTTAAGTTACTCTGTTTCCGGCAGTCTGGATAGTTTATACCAAACCACTTAAGATTGCCTACAATGATGATACTTCACAGTGCTAATATTATTATTACTCTTTATTATTATCAAATATATTGTTTGAATAAACAAAACTACTAGTTCGTTGTATTGATTTACTACGCAATTGCATTAATAATCATAACAAATATATTGCTTAGTGTTAGAACAATACCATTTATTTTTAAATAAAACCTATAAACCAAACTTAAGCGTATTAATTAAGAGTTTTTCATGTAAAAAACACAGTTTTTGGCAGATATTTTAAATTGCGACAGCCAAGAAGTTAATAATCTCTCCGATACCTTTTCATAAAACGTCCCATAAATCAGTTTCATTCGAAATTCATTTTCCCGGATTTCAGCGTTCGGAAATTTTAATTGCCATCAATCCAGCAGTTTTGTTACAGTTGACGGCCGTCTGACAGGTGTATACCAGCGTAATTTATTCTCAGTTTAAGGATTTCATATATTCATACCAGTAGTACATCACTCATATTCAAATATTATTGTGACATTTGGTGAAGATAAATTATATTGTATAAAAATAAAATATTTCGTTTTAGTTCAACGATGAAAGATAAATTTACCTTCTCTCTCTGCATTTTTAATACTAAACTTATTTTTATTCAGTCGCTGTTTATACTGTATACTACCTCTGCTGAACCTCAGTAGAGGTAGTTTACAGTATAAACAGTTATATATAAATAGTATACATTATATATATCATTGTTTATATTTTTAACAATTACATATATATTATATATTGCTTACATTTAACAATTCATTCATAAAAGTTATATTTATTTTCCGATTATTTGTTCTTTAACATCAAGTTTAACATCGTAACCCTAAAATCTTCGGTTTCAGGCAATAAGCTTATCCTAACAGGCAAACTTATTGCTTGAAAGATTGCCTTCCATAAATAGAACTTAACTTATATACCTACAGCAAAAAGTCACATTCATTTGTCACAGTCACAGTCATTTGGCAATGTGGACTTGAGTATATTTATATGTCATATGTATGTTTAGATTCTAATTTTTTTTAAATAAAATTAGAATTGAGTAGCACGAGTAAATTCAATTCCAGCAGGGGGCCAGACGCACAAAGAATTTCTAACGGAAACACCTGATTCAATCGTATTTTTTCAATAACTATTCTTGGCGTAGATTATCCCAGCCCTTAGTCGTAAAAACAAATCCGCCATTGCTTCAAGGTCTCCTGCTTTGTTTCATTTAACACTCGTGAGAATAGGTAAATAATCACTAGATAGATGTTTATACAACCGACATCTCCGGAAGGTCACGAACCTAGTTTTTCAACCAACGACCGGAGATAAAAATGAATGTGTGATTTTATAGATGTAAATGTGGATGAGGAGGTCTGGGAAATGGTGAGTGCTGAATCGATTTTTGCGATTGTGAAATGGCCCGTTTTTATCAAACAAGTCTATTGGAAGGCCCCCAAGTATATTAAATTGTAGAATTTGCTCTGCGTTTCGTGATATACGATTACATTGAAGGGAATTAACGAGAAAATTTGGGTATCATGTCAAATCCGTTGAAGGTTCGTTTGCTTCGGGTTGATTAATTTGTTACCACACCGCTTGTGATGCGCCTTTTCTATTATAAATATAATTGGTACGGCCAATGCCGTTCTGATTTTTTAAAGTTTTAGGAAATAAAACAGGCATTTGAGAAATATATTTAGAGAAATATTATTTACTAAGTTACAAAAATACGACAGTGAGTTTTATATTCCATTCGAATCGTCAGATTCTTCTGCGTCATTAAACCGATAACTCTTTTTACGAACTTTTGTCACTAAGATAAATAAGCCGTGATAGCATAGACAATCATGAGTCCTTTTTGTTATTTGATACGTTATGAGGTTTTTATTTAGCTGAATGTGAATATAAGCTTGAAACTGTCTTCCCACAGACACAAACTTTACAAATTTACAAAAATGGGTAAGTAATACACATGTGCATTTATCAGAATTTTCGTTAAACATCGAATGAGAAAGCATGTTAAAAGGAGCTCCTATGAACTGTAAAGATAAATACATTATCATTCAAAGTCTTTTAAACTTTGTGCGTTATTTGGTGCAGAAGGGTTATCGCGTGTTCATCTCAATACAACTTGAACGTAAAGCAAAGTTAGCTCACTGAATAAAATTTTGTAGAGGTTAGATGTATCTTTAAATTTATCATATAAATACATTTTAATAAAGAGAATAAAGTTTATCAATAATTGAACATGTTATTAGATTTGTTAATAAACTAGACATAGTCTGTACTATACTAAGCTGACTGTTAAGATACGTACTGTATGTGCTACTTATTCAATATAATCATTTTATTGAATACCACTTGGTATATGTATATTATTGGCTACTAAAGGCACAAGTACAATTTTAACAAAAATAAAACCAACTTCAAGGTTCGACTCGATTTCTCTTAGATGCCATCATCAGATACTAATGTCCTTATCATGCTATCACCGTTGGGACATCTCCTTTCCATTAAAAAAATAATCTTCAAAATCGGTTTATAATCGAAGAAGTTATCCCCGAAAACAGAAAAAAAAAGGGTCGAATTGAGAAACCTCCTCCTTTTTTTGAAGTCGGTTAATAATTACGCCTAGACGTTGACGAAATCTAGAAAAAAAATGAGCCCTTTATCCCAGGTAAGTGAGCACGTAGAAAATAATGAGTCCTTTACTATTTTTATTTTTCCAGGCTATTATAAGACTCAAGGGAGAAAGTCTTCTCTCGGTCTGAAGACTAACTTCATATGACCCGTTGTTCAACATAAGAGCGAAGTTCTCCCTCATTAAGACGAACATTGACAAAGCCAAAGATTTGCAAGTTCTTGTTAAGCACTGGAGTATACCTATTATAGAAAAAGAATAAAGATTGTCCCCGAGATCTTGAATGTTTATGAGAAGCAAAGTGTAACAATTACCTAAAAATATGAAAAAGTCATACTCATACCCACGAAATTTCGTCTCCTTCTCTCAAATGAATAATTGATTCTCATTTTTACAATATTTCCCATTGGTTCCTATTGGACATTTTGGTCATTCTTGAATAACTGGCAATTCAACATGTTTTTATTATATCATTCAAGTATCAAGTTAAACGCCATTTTGTCATAAAAATACTAAACTAAATATAACACATGTTTACCAAACTATAATTGCATTAGTTCAATTCCACTACGTCGATATCGTTACTGCAGAACGGAAATTAAATCAGCGAACATTAGTACAAACATTGTTGGCTGGACACATTTAGTTTATCGTTCAAATGGTCAAAGCATTCGATTTATGTCGCCTTGAGTAGTTATTAATTGGAAGATATACATTTAGAACCTAAAACATCTTAGGAGAACTGTTGCACATTGTACAATTAAGACCTTTTTGTTGACAATGATCGTAAATTAGTACAAATTTTAAAGCTCGTGACAAAATAAATACACCGATTTATATATGAAATAGTCACAATTTACTGAAATTAATAACTACAAACGCTATAATTCGAGTCTTTTCATTATTTACACGATGAAAGATGGAACAAAAATGTATACATACCGGGTAGCAATCTTCTTTTGCAATCTGGCTTTATGTAATAGAAAGCTATAAAAGTTTCGTGAACTTACTGAAAAATCTTAAGAACTAGAACATCGTTGAATAAACTTTAAATAAACTAAAATAAAATGATATACGAGTAGATATATTTTAAGTCACAAAAACCGTCTTATTTCTTTTAAACTATACTAATTAATATAGACCAAGAAACACACACTACTTTCTTTTACCGTGCACGATGGCGAACGAGCGAACAGATCATCTAACTGTAAGTGAAAAAAATCGCCCTTGGATCACAGCCCATGAGTGGTTGCCCTTTCAGTCCTTCACTACAAATTCAGGTTTTAGAGGGTTTGGGCTCTGGTAATCATAGTAACTCCTTAAAAATAATAGAAAACTAAACACCGGTTTTCTATGAAGCCGTGGTTGAATTCAATTGAACTTGATATATTTCTGCAGAAACATGGCTCTTCCCGGTAAACATATTACAGCATTACGTTACAAAATCAAAATCAATTTTTGTGCTTACTTGTGATTTCATGAAAATCTTGTTATCTTTATTTCGGAACAAAACAGCATTAACGAAATGGGTTGCACATTACTGGTACTCTCCTTAATCCCTCTAACTAAGACAAATGTTTGTGTTAGGAGTGGGTTTACATAGAGTGAATCAGGACAAAGTATATTAAATATTGACATACTTACTATGGTTTCGTTACGGTAATGTTTTGTTTTCCGTGAACTAGTAAGTATAATTAATGCGTTAAAGACTACGCTAATTACTCTCCTATATATGTTAAGCAATCAACAATAAAGTGTATATTAAACGACATTTAAATAATATAAATATTTACAGATATAAAAATACAAAATTTAAAGATTAATCTGATTTTGGTTTTGAAATATTTTTCGTAGTCCCCGAAAGGTTTAAACGGTCAAAAATTTTAAATAACTTGAAAATCCGAATATCACGTGTACGAAGTAGTGGGCACAGCTATTGATATGATATTTATAAATATTAGTCCGTAAGTAAATACATAACTATGTTTATCAACAGTCTGATTGTCATAGCACAAGGTCTGCCTAGCCAGAAACCTTTTTTATTATTTACTAAACACTAAAAGTTATTAAATTGTGTAAAAGTCTTAGCTAAAGAATTAAAAAACGTGAAGTCCTTCTAATTTCTATATACCACTTTACTTTGCGGTATCTCACCAGATAGTTGTAGCCGATGGAACAAAAAAACTCCAGGTTTATAAAAAAAACTTATATAACCCACTCTCATACCAAAGCCACATTCTATTAAATAATATTGCTGTGAAGAAATCAAATCGCACCCAGACCGCATTATTGCATTCTATTGCGGCTAGAAAGAATTCTGAATGCCTCGGTGCAACCAATTTTCGTTCACTGCAATCCTTAGCGACATGTTACGCGGAGAGATCTAAATTGCCAAGAATATGACAATATTTCCACTTCAAATTCCTATCTCCTTCGTTTTACCGGTTTTATGTTGGGGTATTGATGTGTGTTTCCAACTCAATAAAGATACCTTAAACTTAATGTGCAGAACGACCTGGTGATTGAAATCAAAATATTATGTGTTTATAAGGTCCATATAACTTTTTTTATGTTTTAAGAAGTTTATTTTATTGTTGATTTGACTCTTTTGTTTTATTCAGAATTCATCATGATAAGTTGTGATTAAATATATTTTTCTATCTTTAATATCTACCTTGTATGACACTTCGAATCACATCTCGAAAATTTAATGTTCAGGTAGCAGAAAATAGTACAATGTTTAGCATTTCATATTATATTTCATTTGGGTATTTTAATGAAATAAGGCCATCACACGTAATATAAGGCCTGCAAACACATTACCTTTTATCTCTTGTAGACAGGCCATATATAACGTAGGCACACAATTTGACAACAATATTTTGATGTCACATAATAGCGACCGAGCCTACTACCGTTTACAAATAACAATTTCCCTAATTAGGGAGTTACACCCACAATTTAACTGTTTTTTTAAATTACAGGCGCACACAGTTGGAATAAGGCAAATGGTTATGCATAAACTCCATACATTTAAAATTCCTTGATCTGAATTACTGGTTCATCAACGCAGAGTCTAAGCCGCTTGGCTTACAAAGGAAATTTCGGCATATATACCAAATCCTATTTCTCTTCAACAGACGTTACTATAATAGTTATAACTACCTACTTAAATACTTGATAATTGAATTAAAACTCAAAATTTAAGGCATTAAGCGTGTATTTTAAAACAATGCATCAAGTCTAATATCTAAAACTTGTTCAAACTTTTAACAGATAAACAAGAAAGATTATTGCACTTATTATAATCTAATAAGTAATAATAAAATAGAATGTACTAGATTCACATCATTATAAA
The DNA here is from genome assembly GCA_905220595.1 of Spilosoma lubricipeda. Taxonomy (NCBI): domain Eukaryota; kingdom Metazoa; phylum Arthropoda; class Insecta; order Lepidoptera; family Erebidae; genus Spilosoma; species Spilosoma lubricipeda. Next base: position 15,065,084 of record HG992294.1, on the reverse strand, counting down.
AAAGATACATATCTTTTTCTTTATGTAACAATAAATACATTAATCCTGTTCCTGTAGAAACAATTTGCCTTGTGTTTACATAGTTTTTTGTTCACTAAGTAAGTTATTTTATTTAAAATAAATATTATAGAGTCTGAGGAAAGTTTTAAAAGCCATCTAGTAAAATATTTGGGCGTAGTATCTTTATTTATTTTTTACGTATTAATTAACACAGTGAAAGTGATACTGAATTTATTATAACTTCTCTTTTATATTTTAATGGTTTATTTATTTGTTTATAACCTCGCTCAGCAGTTCGGATTACTAATCGGATTAACTCATGAATGTTAAAATTCTCCTGCACTCAGACTGAAATATTCCAGGTTCTGGTCTTTATGTTGTACATGCCTAAAATTACTTACAATAACTTGTTAGTATTATTAAGAAGGGCCCTTGACATAAACTATTTTATTTCCATTAACAACAGTGAACTGAATCATTATTAATAGCGGTATGCCAATAATACCAATTTGCTCGTGTTAATAGAGAAATATTGTTATTGGGCGTGAATACAAAGTTATGGTATTTTGTGTATGTTGGTGAGAATTGTGTAGTTAAGAACTTTGTTTTTGTATAAATTTGGAACAAAATTATTGACTAATCACCCGACTACGGCAAAGCCAAAGGAGGGTTATGATTTTGACAGGCTATGTATTTTATAATTTGGTTTTAGTTTGTCACAAGTCATGCGTAAACATGGTTGTAAAATATTTGAAAATATCGGATTCTTGAAAAATGGTCAATTACTATTACAGGATCCTAATGTTCATTACGTAATACTAGTACAAACTAAAGTCATTCCTTTTTAAAATATCTCGAGATGCTCGAAGTCGAACTAACATCGCAGTGAATTTGAAACTCGAGAATCTTTGCATCATTTGTTCTGAGAGTTTTAAAGCAAATGCACTTGCAAGTTCAACCTATTTTTATTCGTGTTTACTGTTCTGTCTTACAATTTCACTGCATCTATGTTTATTTGTTCTTGGCATTTTCCTTGGTTTGGTTTTCAAAAAAAATCCGGATATCTTTTAAATTGATTACTGTTATATCTTGATATCAATACTGTTACATGGTTATGGCTCATGCGCAAAAATACACATATGTGTATTTTTGCGCATGAGCACTTTCTTGATATTTTTTTGACTGCATCTATCTATCAATATATATAAAAGAGGAAGGTGACTGACATACCCAAAGATCAACGCACAGCCCAAACCGCTGAATATAGAATCCTGAAATTTTGCATGTAGGTTCTTTATATTGAGCTCCGCCCCCGCGTGTATATCGGTTATCGTGGCAAATATAAGCATATGTGTTATTCTGATGTATAAGCTATATTACTGTAAAGTTTCCTTCAAATCCATTCTGTAGTTTTTACCGAAAGAGTTAGAAACCTCCATTCATCCATCCATACGTATAAACTTTCGCGTTTATAATATTAGTAGGATGCGCACATTTACATACAGCATTTTTTCTTATTCTTTCTTTCTTTTACTTACTTTAATAAAAAACAAAAAAAGACAAAGGGAAGTTTCTTTTAGCTCTTATTATCTATACAAATAAATAAAATTGAGTGTCTGTTTGCAATATTAAAATAACCGCTTTTTACTTAATGCATATGTATGTATACACGGTACATGTACTAAAAATGTAGTTAAAATTTTTTTGTCTGTCTGTCTGTTTGTTACTGGTAATCTCTGGAACGGCTGAACGGATTTTGACGGAACTTTCACTGGCAGGTAGCTGATGATCCAGGGAGTAATGATGTCCCGCGGCGTTACTCGCGGTACAACAATAACAGCGGGTAACATCGCAGGGTTCAGCTAGTAATGGATAAAATTTTTACATCAAACAGTAAATATATTTGTATATTCGATACAGATTTATTCACAAAACATTCAGAATCTGTCAATTTCATGCATCCATGCCCTAATGCTCATATCGTATTTAAACGAGCACTCGGTCCTCCCAAAAGGTTTGGACCTTTAACTGAATAAGTAAATTTGTTTTCTACTCAATCCCACTACACTAAACTTTGATAAGACCAGAAAACCTTTGATGGATAATATAATCTGTACCGTAATGTGGAAAATTGGAATAATTTCTTCTTTTATGTTTAATGTTTATAGCGAAATGAATTCTAAAAGAACCCTTGGTTAGGTCTATTGATTCTTTCAATACGACAGATATAAATATAAATATTTCGGACATCTAACACACAACGCCATCTAGTCCCAAGCTAAGCAGAGCTTGTGTTATGTATTTTTTTTTGTAAATACATACATATTATACATAGAAAACACCCAAACTCCGAAACAAAATGTAGATCGTACAAACATTTGATCCGACCTAGGAATCGAACCCGAGACCTCATGATCAGCAGTCGCACACGCCAACCGCGAGACCAACGAAGCAGTTACAGAACAAGAATAACAAGAGAAACTTTAAAAATTAAGAATACAATAAGGCCCTATTCATGTATTTAGTATTTAAAGAATCATTATCTCACCCCTAATCATTTTGCATTCTATCATTAGCTTATATGAATTTTTGAATGCTCAATAATGTCGATGCGTAGATCTATAGATACATATGAAATTGAAAGAATTATCCTCCAAGTTGTACCTTCCATCATCATTTTACCTAAATATCCTAAAAAAATACGATTAAAGGTAACATACACAAATGTAAATACTGTAATAGCTTTAGAAAATATATGAAAACTTAGTATGTTCCTAACAAATTTGCGAGTTTCCTTTGAGTTCATTGGGATCCCGTCATCACATCCTGATATAGTGGCAATGGGACCATATGGGGAGCATATCCTTTCGAATACAAAAAGATTTTTCAAAATTAGTCCACAATTGACGGAGTAATCGGTGTCAACACATAACAAAAAAAAAACCAATCAAATTGAGAATCTCCTTCTTTTGGAAGTCGGTTAAAAACATAAGGTACTTGATATTTCAAAGGAAATTTCACAAAGGCGTATTCAAGTGACTATAAAAACGTAATCGATTCGTGATTCACTCATAGTAGCAACCTAATACAATTATAAAAGAACAAGCTCCGTCTACATTACACCAAAAAATATTTCCCTTAGTTGTGTGGTCTTAAGGAAAAACATTTCGAGATCCTTCTCATGTTCCGGTATGTTTTCTGACTAATCTGTAAAGTAATGGACTTTTTGCTGTATGAATTGTATTACATAGTATAAGTATTTATGCATGTTATGTTTGAATATATAAAAATAGTTAATTACTCAATGGATGTGTATATATATATAAGAAACTTTTTCAAAGTTGTTGGAAGTAAATGACCTAAATTTCTTATTATAAGTCTGCACATATCAACAAAAATATTTGCATTTGCAGCCTAAAAAGGTGGATTTAATTCGAGCAGATTTTTTTCCTCTGCAGTAAAGTATAAATAAGTTTCTTTAAAATCTGCTTAAAGACAAACTTTTTATTGTGAATTTAAATATGTACAAACATATATGTAAATATACTTTCTCCACAAATTTATCAATGTTTTTTTACAGATTGGACAACAACAATTTATATTTTTAGTAAGACTTAACTCTTTTCTATATTTTTAAAATTTTATCGACATATCTTAACCATACTTAATACACACATTAGCGACCAAACAATATAATCTCTATTTACACTGTGTGCAAAAAATCCACCTTTGTTCTTGTGCGAGGGCGGTCATGAATCATCCTCTTCATGCGTCCATTGGCTAGTGCGTCCAGACAAGACAAATATCCTACTCCGTGCCATTAATCCTTCTAATCTTGACAGAAAACCTCCGGTGAATTATATAGACGGTGCCGTGAATGAATTTATCAAAATCTTGGGCTTTACTGATTCACACGCTGTGTTTGCCTAATGATATAAGCCTGTTTTCGTTCTACTTCTAGATAATCCAAATGGTATCTTTACAAAAATAGTTTTATGAATGTATTATAATATTTAAGAAGTTGTCTTCTTAGAAAATTTTATGGTAACATTAATTGGTAACCTCTAACTATTAATGTTAAGTTGTTTGGTTGGTTGGTTGTTACCCTTTTTTTTTATTTTATTTTTTTTACGGGGGGAAATCCTCATGGATGTCCTTCGCCCTGGGGAAAGGGCGAAGGGGTCTGTCAGACTCCTACTGACTAAAACCCCCCGGTGTTCCTGCTCTCACCTACGCCGGGGATCGCCGAGGAGACAACCGCAATCCCCGACTGGTGCCGGCCCGCCTCTGCGGTCCACTTCTCGTCAGCGAGGGAAGAATTCCCCTCGCGACTTCTTAGAGGAGCGCACGGGAACACTACGCGCCGCCACGCCGGTCCAGTTGATTAGGGGGGCAACGAACATGGTTGGTTGTTACCCTAAAATAACTCAAAAAGTACTGCATCAAATTTGCACCAATTGAGATTAAATTTTGATGCGATACATGTATTCAGCTTCAAAGTTGATTTGTATATTTTGCAACCACAAAATGTCACAGCTAAACATGACAGAATACAGTTATTATGAAAAAAAAATGTAAGGAGTAAAACACCGAAGCTGTTTTTTTTGTTTATTATGAAGTCTTGTAAAACTTTTTGTGCTCATTTAATGAAATAGTTATTTTGGTGAAAGGCACAATCAATCCTCTAATACTCTATATTTAAAATAATAATAAAATGTATTCTTTATCATCACAGAAAAAAAATAACACTATTTGTTTTAGTATTTCTGTTATTTAATATTGTTTGTTTATTAGTCAATGGTAGATATGAAAAACCAAGGAAGATAACCTCTTACTCTTGTCTGAAGATATCATAGAGCTGGTATAATTTCGCCGTAGATACTAGATTACAGAGCCAGCTTGTGCAAAATATTGTTATTAAGGTCGTACTGTGATCGCCATTTGTATTGGAATCAACTATCCAGATGTATAGCTCTATCAACTTAAGATGCTTTTACTAATAAAATTATCGATGTTAAGTCTAATTGATAACATAACTTAGAAATTAAGGTTTCTGTTCACAGCTTAATATTCTCTTGAAGTCATTATGCTAAAAGCTTTTGATAACTTTTAATCCTTTAATTTCCATTTGATGATAATGTAAGAATTACAGGGGAATTAATGGTATTTATATATTTTTGTTAGATTGTTTTGCTAAAATTAGTTTTGTGATATCAATGTAACACTAGCAAAAATATCTTTAAGGATTTTAACAAAATGTGTTTTTGATCGCGGCCATGCTCACGTGATTATTTGTTAATTCATGTTATTACATTCTAACATATCGAATCAACCTCACATTGTACTCCGTTAGGGATCAAATTTTCAAAAATATTTTCTTAGTAAGTTCTTAGATTATGAAAAACTAGTTGAGCCCCGCGGTGTTACCCGCGGTACAACAATAACCGCGGTTAACGTCGCGGAGCAAAGTAAAAAAAAATATGTAAATAGTATCCTATGTCCGTCTGCTGGTTCTAAGCTACCTCCCTACCAATTTTCAGCCAAATCGGTTCAGCCATTCTTGAGTTATAAATAGTGTAACTAACACGACTTTCTTTTATATATATAGATATAAACTTCCAATATTTCGAGTTTGTAGATCCAGTTTACATAAATATTATTTGTTCTGTGACCACGTGTACCTATGTTAGATAATAATCATTAATTAAAGTAATTTTATATAGACCTATATATAGAGCACAGAAATTGTTTTGTTTCGCTGATGTAAGCATATAATAAATAAAAAACAATTAATTATACACATTCGGTTTATCACAGTAAGAATCAATATTTATCGATTCTTAATATATCTCTTAACATTTATGTATTTGTAATGTTATAAAATAATACCTGTAGTAAACATTAACATACAGTACATATCTAAAAAAAGCGGTCAAGTGCGAGTCGGACTCGCCCATGAAGGGTTCTGCAGCAGCAAGTAACATAATATTATTATACTTCGTGAACGCTTACGAGTCGTTACCGATAAACAGCATCAGGAAATATCAAGAGCTATAGACCTTTAAGAAAAAAACGACACCCTTTACGCTAGACTATACCAGGCCAAATTAGAAGCCTTTAAATTAAAAGAACTAAACATAAAATTAAAAAAGGTCAAAACGTAATGAAACAGAAAATAAGTTACTTAAAAAATAAATTCTTCAAGCCAAAAAGAACAGGAAGAACACGGCAAGGTTGGCAGAATCAAACTACTACTTATAAAATTACTTGTGGGATGTAAACATAACACTTACATAAAAAGTAAAAACTAAAACCCAACTACGACAAAAAACAACGCTGAAAAAGTATGAAACAAGTTTCAAAAGCCGTAGTCACGCGTTGTTAAACTGATATGTCGTAGTTGGGTTTTAGTTTTTCCTTTTTTTTTTATTTAAAATGTTTTGGTACTACTAATTTTATAAAATATAATTTTATAAATAATACTAATTTTTTTGCAAAGTATATTTTAAATAGATACCACAGAAATATCACAATTATCGAATAAATACAAACACGCACGGACAAAGTCACGAGAAATTGCTAATAATATATATATTTTTGAAATCTACAAGTAACGCCCTTTCGTATGATACCAAACACGGCATATTTCTTTCATATTTATTTTTTAATACACTACTTTACGTCGGCTAGAGGGCGCCACATTAAATTCAGTGACACGTCATATAGTCTATTATCAGCGGGCAATCAAGACGCTTCTAACGATACCCCATTTGTATTATTCTGACTAGTTTTGAAAGAATGAGGGAACAAATAAGCATACCATAGAAATATCACACTTTTCGAATAAATACGGACAAAGTCACGAACAAATGCTAATAATATATGTATTTTTGAAATGTACAAGTAATGCCCTTTCCAATGATACCAAACACGGCATATTTATCTCAAATTATTTTTTTAATGCAGTACTTTATGACGGCTAGAGGGCGCCACATTAGATTCAGTGACACGTCATATAGCCTATAACCAGAAGACAATCATGACGCTTCTAACGACACCTCATTTGTCCAGTTTTAATGAGTAGTTAAGGAGCTAAGAGGGAACAAATGAACATACATACATACATACATACATAGCCTGTGAAAATCATAACCCTCCTTTGGCTTTGCCGTAGTCGGGTAAAAATGGAAAATGAACAGTTAATACGCGAAAAGCAACGCCAATGCTCAGAGATGAGCGAACCCTGGAATTCAAATTTATCCAGTGTAGCTACCCACATATTGCATCATAACTAGGTGGCATTTTAAGACAACTACAATCGATTCAGATATTATTATGTTCATACATGATGATCGACTCAAGTTACTAAGTTTTAATTAAACTAAAATGGATCGGTCTAACGATACTGTGGAATAAACGTGTAACTACGGCTTTTCAAACTTGTTTCATACTTTTTCAGCATCGTTTTTTGTTGTTGTTGGGTTTTAGTTTTTATTTTTTAATTTAAATGTTTTGGTGCCGTTTTAATATTAATTTCTTTGCAAAGTATATTTTAAATACCATAGAAATATCACAATTATCGAATAAATACGAGCAAATGCTTATAATATTTATATTTTTGAAATTTACTAGTAACGCCCTTTGTAATGACACCAAACACGGCAAATTTATCTCAATTTTATTTTTTAATACAGTTCTTTACCGCTAGAGGGCGCCACATAAGATTAAGTGACACGTCATATAGCCTATAACTAGCGGACAATCAAGACGCTTCAAACGATACCTCATTTGTCTAGTTCTAATAAGTAGTTGAGGAGCTATGAGGGAACAGGTGAACAAACATACATTCATACATACACATAAGCCTATCAAAATCATAACCCTCCTTTGGTTTTGCCGTAGTCGGGTAATGTAGTAGGCCAATGATATTTGTGAAAGAGAGAACATTTAATATTTTAACAGCACATTAATAACACAGGGAAAGAAATAAAACTTAATACACAATACATTCACGAATATCTCTCAGTGAAATAATATTTCAACAGTGTTGTGTTCCAGACGACACAAACTAAAGTAATAGTAAAATGTATCTTCCCATTTACGCCTCAATAAATCCTGTTCAGGAAACAAACAATTGAGTGGCCATGAATACTAAAATGAGAGAATTATTACTATATATTATGTGTTTACAAAATAAACTAGGAGAGGAAGTAACTTATGAATTTTCCTGAATGCGAGTTGATGTATTTATTATTTTTTGTATAGTCACAAAACTCACATTATTTACATTTTTGCAAACCTTCTTAATTCATCCAGGCATTCTGACTTCTACTCATGACAAATAATTTTATGATGATGATTTAATTTGTTTTTGTAACTTTAATACTAATGTAGTGTAAAAAAGCAAATAGACGGACGTATATTGAGTTGATTACGATATTTAAAGTTTGAAACTATCTTTATTCATGATAAAAAAATAATCATGGTGTGTACAATAACGTCGTTGACATTAAGGAACAGTTTTTAGGTTTACCTAAATCCGATAATTTCAAAGACTTTCATGCGAGGCCGTGCCGGGTCGCTAGTTGCAATTAAAAAAAGTAAAAAACTCATGAACATTATTATCACATACTATTGAAATTAAAATTAGGTGATATTTCGTAATTTTGATTAAAACTAAACTTAACTTAATCTAAATTTAGATTTGTGACGTAAATTCACGTTATAGTACTAGATAATGTATCGAAAATATCGAAATAATTTTGTAAATACTCGTATTCGATTCGTAAATGAATCCTAGCTAGATCGATTATTCAATAATTATATTAATACGATAAATGTGTGGGAACGGTGTGTCATGTCCCACCAACACAAAGGAAGTATCCTCCGACCAGGCGAGGTGATTATGCCTAGCGGGCTACTGTCCAACGGTTAATCGGCGCGAGAACTTTTATTGCGTGATTCAGGATTGGTAGTTTCTTCGTATTATACGTTACTCCGTAGTTCAGTGTAACTTCGGTAGATGGCACTGTAGTATATTGTTTTGTGCTTTATGTGGAAGTCACCACAATTAAGAGTAAATTTCATGAAAATTGTTGTAGCCGTTTATGAAATTCAGATAATATCTGTGGAAGAATTGCTCGTTTAAAGGTATTAGATTTCTGGATTCTCGAATAAATGGCAGTATACGAGTACATTAAGTGATATTTCATATGGGACTAATCCCACCCACACGCCCACCGCTGTAACTCCTGTACACCAGGATCAACAGCAGTGACCCACGAACACACCGAGTTATGACACTCGGGAAGTCCCAGGAAAAAATATTAACTGTCTTGGAACCCGCAACGAAATTAATCAGAAGAAAAACAGGAGGAGTTGGAAATATGATAAGTCCACTTCCCTCCTTAGCAAAGCGGGAGACAAAATGAAGTCAAAATAGGCAGACACCTTTTTTTAAACCGGGAAGCACCACGGATAAAGTATTAGGGGTCCTAAGTGAGCTATATTTGATTACTATAGTATGTATGGCAGAATCGCCTAAACGCACGGAAATTCACCGCAGTTGACACAAGATCCCCATAGTATACCGCCCCAGATGTCATTTGTAAGCTATTTAGCATTGTGTTACGTTCATTGTACCAAAGACTACACTCCCAGAGAACATGATGAGCCGATTGTTCACAGCTAGTATCGGGTGTTGAGCATTGACACAATGGTGAATCGACTAATTTAAATGAGTGTAGTTTGCTCTTAAAGTTACCGTGGCCCGTAAGAAATTGAGCGACACAGTGATCTACCTCGAGCCATGTCCTCGACATCCGTTCGCGAACAGATGGAAAGAACTGGTAGAGGTGGCGCCCCTTAGATGATTTGTCCCATCGTTGTTGCCATTCATCCATTAGGTCGTCATAGACATTGGATTGCTGTTGAAACAATCTTATGATTTTATCGCGGTCTCGTACGCCCAAAAAATCGCATTCCATATTTTGTTTTGTAGAATAGTACATGGCTGCACGTCTTTGCACCTCGAGATCGACCGGAAGAACACCCGCCAATACCGGTAATGCCTCAGTACTAACCGTCCTATATGCTTTGCATAAGAAGATTAATGCAAGTCGTTGGCCTTGTAGCAGTTTGCGACGGACAGCACCTACAGTCGCTCTATCGGCCCATACGGGAGCACCATAGCAAACAGCACCCAAATAAGTAGCTCCATATATGATTTTTAATGTATTAAATGAAAGACCCCATGTGGCAGTTGATATTTAATATTTAATATAAATTTAATAATATATTTAATATATTTCATATATTAAATATGCATACAAATCTTGAAAGTTTTGAAATAATTTTTATTAAATTTAAATTTCGCTACTTCCAAGAAAATTGCAAGTTCCCAGAGATATAATCCCTATCTAACCTTGGTTACATAATCGGATCAATTCCGGTACCGATTTCGATACTCATTTCGGAGCCTACACTAGCACCAATATCAAAAATTTGCTCTCTTTTTATTCACATAAAAAGGGTTGCCTAAAAGAATAAAATGTTTATAGGCTTCGCTGGAATTACTCGATACGCCCTACCATTTGTGATAGCGCTCATTACCGATGTGCATGCATAACAACGTAAATCTACATAATAGCAAGTGAGACAAGATATACGAAATGTTATGTAAAATAACTTGGAAGACTAATTTTCAAGTTTTTGTTATCTTTTTCACTTGGGTTATGTCAGCGGCTGGGTATTTAATATCCGTTTAAGAATGAGATTTGCCTGAATGGAGAATTCTGTAATATAAAATACTTCGCAAAATTTTGTGACGTATATAATGACGTGTGTGAACGTGGAGTAAGTGTAAGTACATGTATTAGAAGAAATACTTTTATGAACAGTGTTCAAGTTTATAATATAAGAATAGTTTTATTCATGTATTTATTGACCGTTAATAAGTTTCAGATTCGATGGTAAACTTGTTTTAATGGATTCTGTAAAATGATGTGCCTTACTTACACTGACGGAAAGATGAATAACCCCACGATAATGAGTGCGGTATTGATAATGGTTGTGAGTTCAGGTTTCCGCATTTAGACTCAAGACCAATTCTACATGCATCAAAAACCCTGTGCAAGCCAAACAGGTTTCTTTCCAAAAGCATAAAAATCCGAGTTTTCACCGGTACCTAAAAGCTTTTTATAGTATGACTTGTGTTGCTCGTTGTGTAGCCACAAGTAAGACCGTTCACCCCTTCTAAATATATTTCATAACAAACTTCTCTTTAACTGAAACAATATCTCAAAATAGAGCCTGTCGCATAAGCAAGATAAATCACATTGCTTAGTTAACTATCACCCTGGTGTCCTCAAAAAGCCTATTAATTTCCAGGTGAACCTAGAAACTGTCTCCATTAGCATAGGAGTAATTAATTGCCGCGTTGACATCCTGTCTAGAGGTCGAGTGTAGCAAACTAATGGAATTAGGTTGGATATATTGATTAACATGGACCCGTAAAATGTAAGCAAAGTATCGTATTACCCTATTTCAGTCTATGTAAGGGTTATATGTGATATGTTGTTTTTAACTACTAGTTTGTTTCGTATTTAGGTCGAGTTTACAGACCATATATATGACATGCATATGAATTGTTTTATTAGGGGTACAATCATTTTTTATGTATTGACATATATTTGGGAAATAATATATAAATAAATGTAATGAGGTAGAAGTTTTTATTAATCTTTATGGACAAATATGACTCCAAAGCAGCACTAAAAAAATTACACACAAATACAACAAAAAAATACGTAAACAATTCTAATTCTGATCTACCATTGTAATCAAAATACGTAATATAAACTTGCAGTTGCATTAGTTGCTACAATCAGTTAATTAACAATCTTAATTGTTTAGCGAAATAATTTAAATTTAAAAACAACCAATATAATGTATATAATTTATCAGTGTTCTAGATTAATTCAGTTGTTTTTTTTTACATCTGGAACAAACTAAACGAATTATTAGTATGTCATGATAGTTACTTAAGCAGTGGTACTTTAAGATAACATTATCAATTTAGCATATTGTACTACAAGAAGGAATCTAACAACATCACACAAAAAGAACATAATGTGTTCCTACGTCAAAAAAGTAGTTTATGTTTATCAGGATAAAGTCACATCATATCAGCAAATATTGTAACTGTTTACGTTGCGTTTCCTTTAATTCTATTACTAAGGATTTTAGGCGATTTCTGTAAACCATTCATTGTAGAACTGCGTTCCTAACATTAATTAATTTTGTGAATCCATTATATATAATTGTGTCTATAATAGACGGGTCACGTTGTTGCTCACGATTATCTTTGGAATTATCTAACTGGTATATATTTTATTGAAACGTGTGCAGCTTAAACTAATAACAGCCTAGCACGATTGAATACAGGCGCATGCAAAGTTTCGTGGGTCTGCTGGTATGTGATACAATTAGCCATTACATTTTAAAGTTATATATCACGAGTACGTTTATAAAGTTCCTAATGAAATGGTACTCGAAGTCATGAGTCCTATCGTAACCGTTTAGAAAAATACGTTTAACTTATACTTATTGTTACTTTTTTAGTTTAAATGTCGATGGGTAATCTTAATCTGGTTCTTGTTTTGCCTAAACCTTGACAGCGTACAGTTATTCTATTTTTAAAATAAATTCTTCACAAAAACCAGATGTTTTATGTTTAAAACATTACAGTTCGGTTGTTCATCATTTCTACTATCTGCATGTACCTACGAGAAATGAAAAATTATATGAAGGCTATCTTTATTTCGTTTGCAGCTCATAGAGATTGCGTAAGACTTTGTTTTACGGCATCACTTGCCATCGTCCGTGTCGAGAATTTATGGAATTTATTATCGTGCTCTTGACCGAAACCATTAAATACAAAAAAAAAATAACAGCCAATTTAAAGAGAACCACCTGTTACTGAAATACAATATGATTTTTGAATATTATACGTGCAAACCGTTTTTTAAGTTACGTTTTAGTAATTATTTAAAAAAATAGTTTTGCTAAAATTTTTATTTTATTGTTTCAGGCAGTCCGTCGCTGTAAATACAAATTCGAAATGAGATGAGTATGCGCGTGGCGTGGGCCAGGTGGTACTGGATTGTTATACTGACGACGTGCGCCGCGAGGACCGCCAGTGACTGGCTTGATTGTGCCCAAATCGCCACTTGTCGCTGCAAATGGTCTTCTGGGAAGAAAACTGCGTCATGTGCCTCCAATGACCTACGCCGCCCACCAGCTCTCTCATCCGATATTCAAGTCCTCGATCTACATGACAACCCGCTAAGGAACCTTCCTCAAGAAGTTTTTGCTAGTATAGGCCTTCTCAATTTGCAGCGTCTGAATCTTCGGGCAACAAATTTGAGGTCAATACATGCCGATGCTTTTTTGGAGCTAAGAATATTAATAGAAGTTGATTTGGGAGACAACGACTTGTCCCATCTGCCGAGGGATATATTTCGAGGCAACGAAAGATTGCGGCTGGTCATTCTTAGCAACAATCCTTTGACGACGTTAATAGCAGATCAGTTCCCGCCTCTACCACACCTGCGAATGCTCTTATTAGACGGGTGTAGGTTAAGGTCAATACATACAAATGGTTTAAGAAACTTAAAGTCTCTAGAGACAATAGATTTACGTAGGAATCAGCTTACATTCCTCCGTTTGGTAACATTTTCTCTTCCTGCACTAAAAACGGTATCCTTATCCGGCAATCCATGGCGATGTGATTGTAGATTACGAGAATTCAAGGATTGGTTTTTGGATAGCAAATTAGGTACAGAAGAATTACTTTGTGTAGAACCTTCTACGCAAGCTGGAAATAAGTGGCGCCACGTATCTAGTGAGAGTATGGCATGTCCACCTGAGGTTAAATCAAGCACTCTTATTGTGAGAGCAGAAGTAGGCCTGCCTACTTCATTTGGATGTTGGGTTCATGGAGTGCCAAAGCCACAAGTGACTTGGCTTTTTGATGGTGTTGATGTACATAATAGTACAGTTGATTGTGACATGGAAGAAGCTGACACAAGTGTCGAAGACGACTCAGAAGATAGAGTGTCGGGTAGTGTTAGATGGGTGAACGTGACTTTGCTGAATGTGACGTCTAGTGCAGCAGGTGAATGGACATGTGTAGCTAAAAGTACAGCGGGAGAAGCAAGGGCTATAATTAGTCTAGTTTTACCCAGATCGCAAACAGCAACAGCTCGAACAGCACCTGGAATTCCACATTTGCTAGGAGTTGTTTTTGGTGCGTTAGGCATATTAGCGACACTTGGTTTTATTGCTGCTGTGGCTTGCTGGCATTTGAGAAGAAGAAGTGTTCCACCCAGTAGGAGTTTTACAGATCAAGAAAAACGTTTGATTGATGCGTCAGTGGTCGTCAGTTGTGACCGATCAATTGGGGATATGGCCTCACCTTGCGACTTTGAACTGACTGAACGGATCTCCGAAGACCCATCTAGGGGATGTGGATTTGAACCCGTACATATAACCATTGAAGGTACTCCAGGTGCTTATCCGCCTCCGCCTGCAGAATTTGCTGTACCTGTACCTTATGGAAATATTTTCATATCTGTCCAAGTTTCTGGCAGGGGAGAACCCGGTAAATATCCTGATCTCCTTAGCGGTGGTGCAACCTTACCAAGACGTAACCGAACGTGTTGCACTGCTACTCCGGCTTATGATAATATGGGTCCAAGAGTAACGGCGACAGGTAGTTCAACTTGGTCATTACCAGGAGCTAGTACGGAGAATCTTGAAGTATCTGAAACACCAGTTCTAACACTCCCACCTCCGCCTCCTGAATTTGTTTCCCTTTAGCCCAGGCCCTTGGTACTAGACGCCTCTACATTAAGGTGACCTGGTACCACCAATCTTACAGTCAATTAGACTAATCCCCAATTTTATGGTAATATATAATAATTTCGAAGTGATTATTAATTTTAATGTAAATAGTTAACGTTAAGATATGGACGATGTGAGACATCCGTGAGATAAATACGTAAGATTGTTATCAATATTAATATTGCATTTAAAGTGAAGATGTTGATACATTGTGTATTGAAAAGAGCGCGTTAGTCTACTTAATTTATTCCCTAGATATTTTATTTGTGTATTTCGACTAAGCGTCTTCCTATATGTTGGAATAGATGGACAGATTATTTAGTCATATTTGGGTAGAAATATATGTAACATAATATTCAAATCACTTCACAGAAACTATGCGTATTTTAAGTCATATTTGAATCAGACACAAAAAAGTATAAAAATAATAATTAATGAGCTATGATAAGTAAAGACATAAGCAATGTCTATGATATTAATTAAAACATGTTAAAATTTTAGGATAAAACGAATGTTATTTTATATGTTTTATAATAATTTACTATGTAAAACATGAAACCAAAAAGAGAGAAGACATTTAGTAATTTAAGCAGTAAACTGGTTCCTGTCCATATATTCCAACTGAATACTTTTGTAAATAGATAGGTATTGTTTATTATACAAACTTCCCAAACATAAGACTGACCCTTTTTTCTTGTTTTTCACCTCTTTATAACTATTTAATAATAATGCATACTACACCACTTAGTCAAGGCGAATAGCTTCTAAATATTTTTTCTTTGAAAGCGAAAATATCTTATGTAAAGGAAAATAAAACCGATCACGTAAAATGATGTCGTTTTATTGGTGTTGGCTTTATCGTTACTGTTCTTTTTATGATCTATTATGTGGGTAAATGTATGTTTTAGTCGGGTGATATTATTTTCCAGTTATTTTCTGATATTCTATTACATCATCAAGATTGAAACGCAATGTCTTCATCACTTTTGTTAATAATGTGTTTTTGGATAAAGAAATGTAAACTTTTTGAGGTTTTTATTAGGTGATGTTCATTTTATTTTATTATATGACCAGATAGAAAGCCTCTTTGTCATAGTAAAAAAGTAATCACAAATAATTTTAGAAAAATATTAATGGTTTAACCGGCTGGTATATCACTAACATTTTAAGAGATTTATTTCAATTGAACTGTCTCCAATATAACTATAAGAGAATTAAGAAATAATTATGTTTTCCATTATTAAGCTGCTTTTCCTCAATAATAAAAAAGGACTCTTAACACTCCTTCAGTATATCTGTCTAACAGCCTACATAGACCCTTTTCTCAGGAGGTCAATATCTTGAAGCAAACTCTAATACACACATTTAAACCCTTAAAATTGGGGCACAGATTCTCCTAATGTTGTAAAAAAATAGTAATGAAGTACAAAACGAGGAGTTCAAATGCATCTGCTAATAATTTGGAATAGATAAAAATGTTATTTATGTAAATCCTAAAAACGTTAAGTCTCTTTTATATAGTCTTGTAAAGTTTAGTACACAAGACTATATTAAAAAACCTTCAGGTTAAGAGTGCACTTTTTCATTTTAAATAAAAACTCATTTTCTTTTTTTAGAGAGTTGTGATTTTTTTTATAGTATTGTAAAGGAGATATATTCTGATTGAGTATAGAACAAAATTTCCGTCAAATGGCTCGGATTCGGTTCCGGCTCGGATGGCGGGGGGCATTATTCTTTTCATGAAATGTTCCATGACTTTTTCTGGATGTAGCTGTATTTCACCGATGAGGCGTTGGGTCTCGAATTTGAGCTCAGGAATTATTTCTGGTTTGCTCGCATAGTTCCCCATAATCTCAAAGAAAAAAAGATGCACTATCTCAACTGAAAATTCTTTGAAGTGTGCGAACGGTCTCATTTTATGATTCCATATTTTTTAAATAAACTTTCACAATTATAACGCGTTACTTAGTTGTATACTGTCAAGTTTTTAAGCTGTATTCGAAAGCGTATGCTTCCGAACTGGTTTACTTTGCCACCATATCGGGATCTGATGATAGGATGCCTGGGAAATGGAGGGAATACCTCATTTTCTTAGGCACGTACTATAAATTATATGAAATATTTCAACATACTGATAACCTACGATTGCTTGCACTAAAAATGGAAAAATAAAAACTTTAAAAAAAAAACCGACTTCCAAAAAGCATCCAACGAAAATTCCCTGCCAAAAAATACTAAAAAAGCTTAAAATAAACTGGCTCTTCATAAATTGCTATGACAATTCTTGTCTATACCTAATTCTTTGTTCATTTAAATAGTAGTATTATTATGTGTGCTAGGTACCTAAAACCTGTTTGAAGTCGGACCCAAGCCCAAAATGTAATAGGAAATACCGCACTACACCATTAGACCTACGAGGCAGTGTAATATCCGTAGTAAATTTATAAAAAAGTTTTTTTTTTGAAGTATCACTGAGCAGAGATATGATCTATAGAAATTTCCTATAACTAAAATTAATAAAGAAAAAATAATAATTTGGTCTATCATGCTGTAATTAAAAAAAAACTGTTTCAGGGTATGCTTACTACGTTAAATCTCTAAAATACTTTTGAGTGGGTGTTAATAATAGACCATTTACATGCTCTCTTTGTTATGCATCACACTCATGGTGTACAGGTCGTGTTTTATGGTTTTATTAATTAAAAATCCTTTTACCATATTTGCATGGTCACTTGCGTATACAAATAATGTATTTCACCAAAAATAAATTTATTAGCATACAATACACGCAAAACAAATGTTTTAGCGAAGCACTTTTGCCCAACTCGTAAATTGTTTAATCGTTCGTTTGCTAAACAAACATTCATTACTTGGTGTAAACGGCAAAACGATTCGTTATCTGTATTATCTCTTTGACCTATTTTCAATGTAAAACAATCAATTTTGGTAATAAATTATATCTCACGATTTACTTTTCTTTGAATAAAAGTTGTTTAAGTAATTTTTGAATATGAATGTGCAATTCAATATTTATTGAAATATTTTCAACTTAATTAATTAGTAGGCCTAAAACCTTTATTGTTATGAAAATATCTATCTAGTTATATATATACCTGATAAAAATGACTGAAGTTTAAAAAAACAGACCAACAATATCTGAATATAATCACGAAGGTATAATTTCTAGTACCTGCTTGTGGATAATCTTATTTGAACCAAAGTTTTTTTTTTTGAGTGAGTGTGATTCTAATTGAATTTTTGTCGCGAGTTTTATTATTAATTATAATTTCGAGAATTAGTAGATGCAAAAAGATATTGCTAAATACTGTCTTCTATTCTAATATTATAAAAACGAAGTTTGTAAGGTTGTAGGGTTACTCCCTTTTTTTAAAGAAAACTCCCACATTAGGAATATATATCCTGTGTCGCGGGGGACTTTACAACCACACATGACGCTAAGAACACCCGGACTCAGAACAACAATTTGCGGATCACACAAAGTATTGTCCCATGTGGGATTGTAGCTCTTGGCGCAGCAAAAAGCTTATATCACTAGACCGACCGTGCAGTTCTTGAGATTTACTGAATCAATTTTAAAAAATATTTTATCAATAAAAAGCCACATTATTTGTGAGTGTCATAGTTTACCTGTTATCTATACTAATATATAAAGCTGAAGAGTTTGTTTGTTTGAAAACGCTAATCTCAGGAACCGCTGGTCCGATTTGAAAAGTTCTTTCAGTGTTAGATAGCCCATTTATCG
The DNA here is from genome assembly GCA_905220595.1 of Spilosoma lubricipeda. Taxonomy (NCBI): domain Eukaryota; kingdom Metazoa; phylum Arthropoda; class Insecta; order Lepidoptera; family Erebidae; genus Spilosoma; species Spilosoma lubricipeda. Next base: position 15,046,417 of record HG992294.1, on the reverse strand, counting down.
AGGAAGGCTAAAGGCTATATATTATCACGCTAAGACCTAAAGGAGCGGAGCAACAATGAAAAATTTAACAAAAACGGGGTAATATTATCACGCTACTGGCAATAGGAGACGCAAACTAGGTTGCGCGGCTAGTGTATATATATATCTGAACCAGAAAAAATATATTACCGAAATATCCAAAATAAGCGCGAAGCCGCAGGCCAAAGCCAGTAGGGTATGAAGACAGCAAAAACCTCTGCCGCTACAAGCCACAACTAAAGAGACACAAGTACATTGCCAACCTGTGAGTCTTGACAACCAACTTTTCTCAATAACTCTATAACCTACTTTTATAAGATAAAAGGAAGCTCCTTTCAATTCCTATTAGTCTCCCTCCACTCTTCTGTAACATCAATATTTATACAATCGTTATTGAAGCTGTCGAATCAACAACATTCTCAAATAAACAGTCAAAATATTAAACTCGACCATTCAGTCTCATTACTGGTTATAGAAAAATTATCCCATTCCCACTCTAAACGAGATCGTGAGCTGAAATTTCTATATAATTGAAATCATTACCAGAAAGCGGCTCCTGATTCCTCTAAATGGGGGATTTATAGGGAGGCTCTCTTGCCCTCATTTATACGTATAAGAGCGTATGATTGAGACTGGATACACTTCAAAAATATTTGTAAAGTTATGTAACCAAATGTTCCATAACATCGTGGTAGAATCCAAATGTAACTCTAGATCGACTTCTAAGTTGGAACCTAGACATAATTCGGATTAAAGATAAGACGAAACTTAGGCCCATATTTTAAAAGGCGTCTCAGTCGTTAATCTAGATTTAAAACTAGTTTCAAGAAGAGATGTCATTATTGAACGTCTTTTGAGACGAGATGAATTGATCGTTAATCAAGTGAGTAAAGATCAATGAATCTCTATTAAGAGATGATTTTAGAACGAAATTTATGCCAAAGTCTCCTCTCAGGAATAGATTTTGACAGATGTGATCTCTGTTCACTTGAGACAAGCTCAATCTAGTCTCAAGTGGAAATTTCTAAGGCCTTTAAGGGGAAATTAACGTATTTTATGATGATATTTCTAAATTACAACGAAATATTTACTTTACCTTACTTTATTTACAAAAAAATTACTTATCATACGCATTTCAATTCACTTTAATTCACATTTAAATTAACAATTTTTTTTTTTTCTTTTTTTTTTTTTTTTTTTTTACGGGAATTAACGACGGAAAAAACGACGGAGGGCGTGCGCCGCGAAGCCAGTCAGCCTGTGACCACGGCCAGTGCAACCTGGTCGAAACGTCAGGCAAATCAGAGGTATGTGATACCTTTTTTAAATAAGTGATCGCGTTAATTCCCGTAAAAAAAAAAAAAAAAAAATATTTGTTAATATCATGGAACGCGAAAGTTTAAAAGTTAGCACATTTAAATTGATATTCAATTCACTTAAAATACACATTCAACCATTTTTTAAAATAATACCATCCACGAGGTTTTGGGTTTCTGACAAAAATATAACATAAATTTACCTACAAAAACAAAAACATAGTTTGACAATTCGACATGACAAGTATTGATAACAATTTGAACGTTCCGTTATAGATCCAGTTCCGGTATATACAGTCGTTTTTATTTTAGTATTTATAATATTTAATTTAGGGCGAAAAGCTTATTATTATTATGTTTACATTGATACACTGGCCAATAGTAGTATTATTTATTAAACATAAGTATAATAGTAGTATATAAAAATAGTAGAAGACAAAATATTTAAACTAATAATATATAAATTGCGTTTGTTAATTATATTTTGTTTAATATAATTTGATGCGTGACACACAATAATTTCAATAATGCAGAAACGTAATTGAGAACAGACTGCTGAGTTAAGATTGGTTACTGAGACTTGTTTCAGCCGAGTAGAACTTAAAAGGCATTTGATTTGAGATTTGATTTGAACTTAAAATTTAGTTTTAGCTGATCAGAGTTCAAACGATACTTGAGACGCCTTTTATAATACGGGCCTTAGAGTATAAACTTAGCCTTGTGAGTTTAGTGTGGTGTGGTTTTCAAAGCTCTTTGAAATGGGACTAATCCCCTGTAACTACTGTACATACACCAGGATCAACAGCAGTGACCACGAACACGCCGAGTTATGACAAAAAATTTAAATGTCTTAAAGAGACTAAGATAATGAGGAACATAATTAAGATGTTTTAATTAAAGAACCTGCACGTTAAAATAATTACAAATTTTAACCACACCATTAACACCACCACCACCACCACATTTTAGGGACCAGTCGGGAAGCACCAGCTTTCAAATAAAAAAAGATTCATCAAAATCAGTTCACCCAGTCGAAAATTATGAGGTAACATATATAAAAAAAAAACAGTCAATTGATAACCACTTCATTTTTTGAAGTCAGTTAGTAAACATTACTTACATTTTGAATATATATATATATATATAAATGTAGTATAGTAATTGATAGATGTAGGTATAAACAAATAAATTAAGTCCACAGTATTCAAGAGAAGAACGAAAGTTTATTGTAGCAATTACACAAACACAAAAGTTACACTAGAATATACGAGTATATAAGGAGTGATGAATACTATATTAACAGAATATGGATACAATATAGGTACGGACAATTAACAAATTAGCGCGGCGAGATATATAAGATGATAACAACGTTATCCGTGGGAGATACTTGAGACCGTAATGTTAACCGTGGGAGAACGCTTCGGCATGAATAGGTTGGCACCGGAGTGATGCCACGGCCTCACAGAAAACCGGTGTGAAATAGTGTTTGCGCTGTGTTTCACCGAGTGAGTGAGGAAAATAAAAAACGTATGAATCTGGACGGTAATGCCCGACCTCCTATCTATATGAACGGCGCGCCGGCTGGCTGATAAATAGTAAACAACTATATTATTCAACGTACAAAATCTGTTCGTACGTTGAACATTAATATTTTACATTAATTTTATTGCAAATATTTTAAGGGTGATTTTAAGATTGTATATAATTTTGACTAATAACAATATTAATTTATTAAACGCGAATAGGTGTCCCACGTCACTTAAGCACAAATTATATATAAAGAAATAGTATTACACTTTATTAAATTGAAATCTAGTTACCAACCTCCATTACAAAATTGAAACTATACCTAGGTTATAAGCTTACTACCTGATAAAATATTTTTTTCATCGTGAATGCTCGATGAGTCTTAAAAAAGTGAATCTCATTTAATTAAATGTAAAATGTGTTTGCAAACAGAATTTGTGGAATGTATTACAAGTTTTCAAATATTTCACTGAACTCTTATGGTTATAATAATCTCATACAGATTAAATTTAATCGCCAGGTTCGTTTAATTTTTATACCTGATCGGATTACTCACCAAGATAACATCTACTGTTACTTAATTGAAAAAACTGCATATTTTAATAATAATAAAATAAGAGATCTCGGTTTACTGACATTTTATAACACTTTCGTTGTTATTAGTATTTGGATACTATTTACACATTTCCAATAAATTCCATCATTCGAAGTCTGTAGTGTAGAGCTATCTTACATGATTTTTAATTAAAGGTGAATTTAATTAAACACTTTACGTATTTGCAAACGTTCTTACAAAGGTTGATTACTTCAAAAGCTCTGTATCCGATGTAACCTCTGTACACAAGATTCACTCATTCAAGGTGTTTGGCTAATAAACCTTGTTCTGAATACCCTGATTTTTGTCAAAATCCATAGTAGTGCATATTTTGGACTTTAAACACCACGCCGGCGGCCTGGCTGGTGGCTATGCCATCAATAAACCCAGCGGCAAAGCTAGCAAGTAATTGAATAACCGGCTTAGCCGTGCAAACTAGTCACGGCAAAGCCGCTGGGCTGTCATAACAAAAATTATGCTTTGCGGTAAGTATCGACGGTCTGATTTTGCCAACTGCATACTCGTACAACAAAATGTTGCCGGGAAAATATGTAGGACCGTTGCGCAAGTTAAAATAGAGACCTTTCTAAATATATTACAAAAAATATGTTGACAATCTGAGTCCTAGATCTCGATCTAGCAAAGATTTTCATCCAGCCGACACATTCTTGTGACATACAACAAATGTTGCGAAATGGTATGGCAAATGGTAACAGACCTTACGCGTATACGATGTGCCTACGTTACTAGAATAACATTTAAAGAAAAATAGTGAAGGAATAGTTTGACCTAAAAAGTATTTTATTCTTCTTTCTATAATGTTACACTTAGGTAGATACAGTTCTACTAAGATAAAAATATGGACTTGAAACTCACGACACGTAACAATTTTTCACACCTAAAATGAGGATCAGTCGATATTTTTATATCTCAGACTTTTATTTGAGCTCAAGAAATAATCTGTAGATTGTTAGACATTTCAAAAGATATGTGTGTAATAATATACTATCAGTTTATACATAGGTAGGTAGTAGAGCCACGCTGATTTCAGCACGAACGGGCCGGCTCGACCGGGGCGGTACTACCCTCGCACAGAAAATCAGCGTAAAATGACAGCGGTCATGCTGTCGTGTTTCGTTGGTGAGTGCGAGACCGGAGGCCCAATGATGCAGAAGCATCACTAGCCCGCCATAGTGTGGGTCACCATACTGCATTGTTGCATTGTCTGCATTCGCAGTATGGTGACCACCACTCTTGGATTCTGCTTATGATTTCCATCAGGCAGAGTAGAGTCATTTTGGCAGGGCCAAACATAAAAAAAGATACAAATAAAAAGTTGGTTGGTAGAAACTTCAAAAACTCAAAAAGTTCTCGGCCGATTGAGCTCACGATTGACACTATATAGACAGTGTAGTGTAGTGAATACACTAAGTCCACTAAGCGTTTCATAAATAATAATTATTTAATCTATTTTTCGTGACAGTTTAATCCTCGTTTCTTATCATTTTTACCATAATGTGTTACCATGAAACATGTATGCATCTCACCCATACTAATAATACAAATTGGAAAGTAACTTTGTCCGTCTAAAGCGCAGCACCGATTTCAATAAAATTTGGCATAGATATACTTTGGTTGTTCAGTAAGGTCATAGGTTAATCTTTACCGCGATAGCTAAAAGCTAGTTTTTAATAATATAAGTAGGCTTCCGCATGTGGTACAGTAATACAACTCTGTAACTAGGAAAGCGCCTGGCTAAACTTACGTTTTAACATGACATCTGAATTGAATCAGAACTATAAATTTATGAGGCGTCTTTGATTTTTATAATAAAAATATTACAGAGAATAATGTTCTAAAATAAGTTTTTTTTAATGAATTGTATGTCTTCAGTAAATAATTAAATGATCTGGTAGTGTTGAATACATTCAATTGGTTGCAAAAATAAAAGGATTATGACGAAAATTTTGGAAAATAATTCAAACCGTGGTATAAGTAATACATATCCCGGTATGGCCGGTTGTGTATCCCCAAAAAAGCACAATATACATTTAGCGCCACCTAATAAAGACTATGCGAGTTACATAGTAACAACTAATCCTGCAAGGCGCAATACTATGCAAATCTATACTAGTCTATACTAATATATAAAGCTGAAGAGTTTGTTTGTTTGTTTGTTTTGTTTGAACGCGCTAATCTCAGGAACCGCCTTTCGGATTTAAAAAATTCTTTCAGTGTTAGCCCATTTATCGAGGAAGGCTATAGGCTATATAACATCACGCTAAGGTCAATGGAGCAGAGCACCAATGAAAAATGTGTCAAAAACGGGGGAAAATTATCACGCTACGTGCAATAGGAGACGCAAACGAGGTTGCGTGGGTCGGCTAGTGATTAATATTCCTGTTAATATGTCATAAAGGATCCACAACGTAACGCTTAATGTCTAATAAATACATGTGCAACAAATTATTATCTTTAAAAGAAGACTATAGTTTTCTATTATTAGTTTATGATGACAGTAGATCATGATTTGTACATGTAAAGAAAGTGGAGGTGCGATTCGGTAGGACCAAATAATGAGTGCGGAAATACGGCTTTATACGCAATAGTTAAGATAAAGAAAAATGCGATGCGGGGCGGAACTAATATAATAATGCGACTTTAATGGACTGTATCTTTATGCGAGGTTTAAAAAAAATGGCTGACACAGTATCTACTGGTACTATATCTGCGATGCGTATCTAAACTGACTGATTGACCGCTACACAGGAATGATGAACTGCCCTTAGGAAACAGGAGAATATGGACAGACAGTTCGTTTAATACGTAAGGGACTAACCTCTCTGTGGTGCCTTCACGCGTTGATGCCGGCGGCCGACGCTAGGGGCTGCTTGACGATTCACCAAGGCCTGTCACTGTTCTTAACTACACTTTTTTGACACAGGAAAAGATTTAATAGTTCACATGGAAAAATGCGGTTCCTAATCACGTCACATCAGTCTTTTGCGAGCGCGAACTGCCCTCAACGACGGTTGAGGCGAAGAACGAAAAACACTTTGTTAATTATGCGGAATGCGGGCGCGCATCGACTACCCTCAACGACGGTCTGTTTTGAACTGTCACTTGCTTTTGACAATTGACGAAACGATGCTGCGGTCTTTCTTGGTAGTTCATTCCATCTTGCTCAAGGTTTGCGGAAACAGGAAATGTGGATAGGACGCGTTCATCAGTCAGTCAGCGCGACAATTGAACAAATGAAAATAAGGCGCGTCCAAAAAGGGATTAACTTAAATGCGTTGTGTTATAATATCTTACAGCAATCATGTATCACGCACCGATCGAAGACAGTTTAATTCATACATCTAATACATAAAGCAAACAAACAAACTCTTTAGCTTTATATATTAGTATGTACTAATAAATAAAGCTAAAGAGTTTGTTTGTTTGTTTGTTTGTTTGTTTGAACACGCTAATCTCAGGAACCACTAGTCCGATTTGAAAAATTATTTTCAAACTCTTCAGCTTTATATATTAGTATAGATATGATTACTTACTACAGATAAATTACACTCAGGCACCGAGAAAACGATGGTCCTCACTCCTAACTTTTATCCTAGGTAAAAATCGATCGCACAATCTCTGGCTCTTTCTGTATTGTATAACTGGTATGAAATATTACATCATCATCGTCGTTATCATCCTATCGCAGTCCACTGCTGGACATAGGCCTCTCTAATATTATATACTTTTTAGTTATTTTACTTAATAAGTTGATAGTAATAGCCCTTTGCCAAGGGATGGTGCTATAATTTCCTTAGAAACCAAACGGTAAATATAGTTGTGGACACTTATCATCAGCTTCATCTTCAATTGCACGCCACTTGGTTTGATCATCGTGTTGGACAAAGTATGTTGCTGCTTATTATTAGTAGTTCTGACTGATTTTTCTGTTTCGAATACTTTGGACGAGTAAAGAGTTCTGCCTGTAACATAAATAATAATAAAATAATAATTAATAAAAACGTTTATTTCTCACCCAAACCAAAATACATTAATTTACAAATCGAATTACATAAAATCAGGTAGTACTTTGGTTGGGGATCGCTGGTGCCCGTGATAGGCATAAAATTGCCTGTGTTACAGGTCACCAGGGTCCTCGCTCCGAACCAGATTATACAAAATCAAACGCTATGAATAAAACAAGAAACAAAAGAGACAACATACTCAATTTAAACTTAAAAATTAAACATATTTAAAAATAGTATAAGTTTTATCTTTATATATATACTAGCCGACCCACGCAACCTCGTTTGCGTCTTCTATTGCCCGTAGCGTGATAACTTTCCCCCGTTTTCGAAACATTTTTCATTGGTGCTCCGCTCCTATTGGTCCTAGCGTGATGATATATAGCCTATAGCCTTCCTCGATAAATGGGCTATCTAACACTGAAAGAGTTTTTCAAATCGGAAGAGCGGTTTCTGAGATTAGCGTGTTCAAACAAACAAACTCTTCAGCTTTATATATTAGTATAGATTTACATATTTTTTTTTCATGGAATGATGTGTGTGAGTGCGCGTGTGTGTGTGTGTGTGTGTGTGTGTGTGTGTGTGTGTGTGTGTGTGTGTGTGTGAATTCGTTGTATTTTTGTAAGTTTATGAGTGTAATGTTTAGCATATATTATTGCAAAAGTAGACGGTTATCCAGTACAACGAATAAATCCTCGGTTTCTTCGTATGTTAGCTTCAAGAGCCATTCCGTTACAACTATGTGGCATTGGTATGAGTTTAGTTGATAAAAAATCAGAATTTTATTAATTTTATTGTATAAATAGGGTCCTAGGAAAATAAAAAAATTACGGCAAAATGACGTATTTACTTTAGACGTTGAAACGATGGGTTTATTACGACAAACACTCTCTCGTGTGCAATGGGTTAATGCGTGTTGTCTAAGTATTGTAGCCTGTACAAATAGTTGCCTAACTGTGGGCACCTGATAATATTCATAAAGCTTCATGGTTGGGAATAGACGTGGCTTAGAACAGCAAACCTTGAGTACCGCTCTCTGGGCGCGGTCTAGGAGTATTATGTGGGTTTTAGCTGAACCGCCCCATGTGGTAATACAGTAATTTAAGATAGATTGGCACAGTGATTGATAAACCATTTTCATTATCTGGGGGTCCGCTGATTGTCGAAGTTCTTTGAATATGTAAATCAGCTTACGTGTTCTACTTGTTAAATACTCAATATGGTCTCTAAAGTTCAGGCCGCTATCGATAACAATTCCAAGATATTTTACAGACGAAACTCTCAATACAACCACCCGTAGATCCATCGAATCCAGTTGCAGTTATTAGAAGCGAACTATCCAATTGTATTGGCTTGCGGATGGAAAAGTCTATTACTTTGGTTTTGTCTATATTTCACGTGAGCAAATTATCATTAAGCCATCTACAGACCACGTCAAATCCCTTCTGCGCCAAACCATATGCACCCGGCCAAGAACCCGACGAGAATACTAGTGCCGTGACGTCAGCGTATGAATAAACTGTACCTTGGTCAAGTTCGATATCACACAGTTCGTTAATGTAAATAAGGAATAAACTAGGGCCGAGAATACTTCCTTGGGGCACGCCATATGTTATAGGTATTTCAGTGCTGGTGTAATATATGTAAACTAATTAGGATTAAATAACTCCCACTTATTATTGTAGTATGAATAGTTGCAAGAAGTCGTGCCATACAATAAGTTTAATAAATCACGTAAATTATTTTCCGAGTTCGTAACAGTATATTATTGTATGTATATACTAGAAGACCCACGCAACCTCGTTTGCGTCTCCTATTGCCCGTAGCGTGATAATTTTCCCCCGTTTTTGTAACATTCTTCATTGGTGCTTTGCTCTTGTTGGTCTCAGCGTGATAATATATGGCTTATAGCCTTCCTCGATAAATGGGCTGTCTAACATTGAAAAATGTTTCATATGGGATCAGTAGTTCTTGAGATTAGCGCGTTTAAACAAACAAACTCTTCGGCTTTATATATTAGTATAGATATATTTTACTTTCAATGCAATAGAACTTTCCCAGCATGCATTTACAATTAATACTACAATTCTCTATTTTTAGTCCATTTTGTTTTACAAAGCATTTTTTTTATATATTATATCGTTTAACCGTTGTGGAGGAACGGTTGTAATGTCCTTCCAACACAAAGGGAGGATCCTCCGACCAGGCGAGGTGATCATGCCTGGGGGGCCACGGTCCAACGGTTGATGTTGGGATGTTTTATATATGATAATCGTCATGAGAACTTTTATTGTGCGATCCAGGTTTGGTAGTGTCGTGCGTTACTTCGTAGTTCAGTGTATCTTCGGTAGATGGCGCTGTCATATGCTCTTGTTGCCGCTGTATGTGGAGGTCATATTAACCTTACTCTGCAAATACATACAATTTAAAACTTAAGTCTTAAAACTATTGTTCAACTTTCGATCTTTTAATTTTAACTATGATTTTACAAATATGTATACATGTATTACAAATCCTTTTACGAGTATTGTCTGACATTTCACCGAAATGAAATGCCAATCTTTTTATATTAATTAAATAGTTACGCAACTTTTTGAAATAGGGTTATAACACACATATGACATACATTTTCATCAACTCTCAGATTCCTTTGGTTGGTCATGGTGTTATATAAAAGACAAAATTAAGTTTTCGATTCGAACCAGAGATTAGCGTGTTCAACCAAACAAACTCCTCAGCGTTATTATATTATCTTAGATATATTTCTAGCTTATTTCATATTTTTCTTTAACCGAAAACTATAGAACCTGCGATATACCTCAAAGGAAGAGCTGATTTATATCCAAGTTATGTCATTTTTATAATCCATAAACCGAAGAGAGTTCCCAAAGTTCACACTTGGCATCGTTTATTTTAGCTGACATAAACAAAATTAGTATTCTATCCATCGTTATACCATCCACATCATCTAGTAATATTCTATTTGATATTCGGCCGAATATTATAGTGTACGTCTAGACACAACTTTTTTCTAGATATTTTGTGATAAAGTCGGTTACATCGTTATTTAGAAAATTTATTTAGTAATTCTTAGAGCGGTTATGAATATGTGATCTTAGACATTACAAATTTCTTTCATATTGTGTAACTCGTCAGTTTGTTCAGAAAATACTAGAAACATTAGGTGTATTTCTTGGTATTCATTCCATTTTTCGGTCTTTCAAGATTAAAGTACTTGTAATGAAAATTTAATATTTAAGGCTAAATATTAACATAAAAAAATAATTTGTATTTTTGGTAGTGAAAATTAAAATCCTATCTTGGATAAATAAATAATTATTTCGGACATCTAACACACAACGCCATCTAGTCCCAAGCTAAGCAGAGCTTGTGTTACGACTGATACAAATACATATATACTTTTTTGTAAATACATACATATTATACATAGAAAACACTCAAACTCCGAAACAAATATTTTTATATCATACAAACATTTGGTTCGACCCGGGAATCGAACCCAAGCCAAACCTCATGATCGGCAGTCGCAAACGCCAGCCGCGAGACCAACAAGGCAGTTAGAGGATATTTTGGAGATACGAGAGTCATGAGTATATTGTCCCCATTAAAATCTATCCGTACGATTAGGTTTCAAGTGTTTTACTTTGGGGATAACCACACCTAACCAGGACCTATTTTAATCAACCAATGGTTGATTCCTTACAATAGAAAGTATTTTCATTGAGGGTATTTGGATTACACAACTAAATTAGATAGATACACAATCAACATGTACGAACGAATAGGTCCTGTAACTAAATATTGAACTTGTAGTTGAATTATCTAATTATATATCTCTGTCTCAAAGCTGTTTACTCTTAGAGTTAGAGAAATATATAAGGGATAGAAAATTTCGTAAAATAAATGTATCACATTTAATATGTCAATTTATTAGAATTGGTAACATTATTTTGTTCTATCACAACAATATCAAATAGGTATTTCTTTGGAAATAGTTTACATTAATTGTTAATAAATAACTACATGTAGACGAAAAGAGGATTAATTTTTAAATTTTAAAATATTATCCTCTTTCGCCTTTCTTCGATAATAACATAAAGTTGCAAAGAGCACAGTTTAACTTCACGTACATTTTTCTTTTTCACAAAAAGTTCGTGCTACTTTGCAAATAAACTATGCTGCTCATTTCTTAATAAAGCACGTTTAGGCGTTATATTTACCTTAAAATGAGAGGAAATAGAATTTACTACAAGATTTACCGACTTCTAATAGCTTGTTCCTAGACTACATAATTTATAATATTTGCGCCTCGACTAAGAGGTACGAAAAACTTTACTATCACAGTGACTTCGAAGTAAAAAAGTATACGGAGTAACTACTAATCATTATACAAGTTCCCAACATCAACTGTTGGGCTGCGGCCCGCCAAACATGTCACCTCACCTAGTCGGAGAGCCCTCCCTTTGTGTTGAAGAGACATTACACTCATTCATCTACAAATGTTTTAGACTTTTACCAATATATAATAGTGATGTAAGCGCATAACTGCCGATCGACTACACCAAATTGATTGATTCTTCTTTTATGAGGTTATGAGTTTGATAATAAAGGAAATTAGATAACATTTTTATTTCAAGATTTTCCAAACTTTCAAATGAAAGAATGAAAATGTCACCACAAGACTTGTTCGAAGATAAGCAACATTCAATGAGCAAGGTTTTTGAGAAGCTTGAACTCTGAGACAACTTTTGTTAGATTTGTTTAGAGTATTTCTATGAGCCTCTTAAGATACTTAAAAAATTATATTGACAGCAAATATTATTATACCAAGGCATACATACAAGGGAATAAGTTGTCAGTGTATGTCTCGAAAAAGATGAATACTAACTTCCCAACAAAAAGTCGTTGCCGATATAGATGCTATCGTACTGGTGACTAGTATATTTCGTAACTTTACTCAAATACGACTAAGTTAAGGTCCAAATTCGGACGTTTAGGCACTCGAGTTAATCCTGACAAATTGATTTTTCTGTCTTGATGAGTGTACTTTTACCTGATAGAATGAATAATTGCTTCAGGGTTATCGAAACAAGTAATATGCACTTGAAATAAGAAAAGTCAATTTCTAAAAGAATGATGCGGGAATGAAAGAGTTTCCATTGAAGTCAAAATATTTTATTTTGCAAATTATTCAAAATATTTTTATTGGTTGTTAAAATATCAAAACTGGTATAAATGAGAATACAAATATATTTGAGAGCAGATTTTTTTTATGTTTAAGCTGCCAAAATCAGAGCATTTTGTGTGTGGACATAGAATTGATATCGGATAATCTATAGTAATATATAAAGCTGAAGAGTTTGTTTGTTTGTTTGAACACGCTAATCTCAAGAACCTCTGGTCCGATTTGAAAAATTCTTTCAGTGTAAGATAGCCCATCTATCGAGAAAGGCTATAGGCTATATATCATCACGCTAAGATCTACAGGAGCGGAGCAATAATGAAGAATGTTACAAAAACGGGGGAAAATTATCACGCTACGGGCAATAGGAGACGCAAACGAGGTTGCGTGGGTCAGCTAGTATATTATATTTGACATAGAATTTATGTTATTCTTTTAAATTGTAATAATACAAAACAGTTTCAATAGTTTTGAAGAATAATAAACACAAGCTGAAATATTATTTATTTAAGTTGAAGACGTGGGTCTCAAATAATGTATGTTTACGAAAATTTACAGTGTCCGTGTCTTAGCAGTCTTGTCGCAACGCTGGTTCCACCGACATTCGGCAAAAGTCTCCCAAAGGTAGAAGCAGCATCGACCAGCTTTCGGAAGTGCTAGTCGAAAAGTCACTGACGTCGAGGATCAGACCCAGATATTTCATCTGGGCTTGAACTGGTACTGGTCTGATGATAGGCCAATGGTTTTTGACAGAACAAAGTCCGTTGAAGCAGCTAGTATTCAAATAAAACTTTTGGGAATTTTAAGCATTTTAGAAAACTACTGTAGGCGACAGAGCTCATGTCCCACTAACACAAAGGGAGGATTCTCCGACCAGGCGAGGTGATCATGCCTATGCATAGCCCAACGGTTGATGTTGGGATGTCGTGTATGACATGCCTGGCGGGCCACTGCCCTACTACTAATAATTATCATGGAAGACTGCGTCCTATCTCACACATAGCATCATTTATCATCACTTTGGGGAAGCTCCTCAAATTAAGATGTTATCGTATTTTAAAAGTATAAAATTATGAAATTACCATCCTTGTACATTTTTAAAAAAGCATTACTTGTCATATTTGGTTTGAACATACCCGGAACTTGGGTGCAAGATCCCAAAAGCACAAGTCACAAAAATTTGATCTTTAGGTACAGGTGGGACAGAGAAAAACATAAATAAAAACACACAAATCACTAATTTAAACATGTAATAACCATTTAAACTATCGCTAAACATTTCCAGCCATTTTCAATAATCTCAATTATATATTTCTGTATTACAAACTTACAAGTTTTTATTTATTTATTGTTCTTGTCAAGTAGTGGCTTTAGGAGCCTTGAGGTTCAGAGATGAAGATGGTGGTTAGGCCACGAGGTTGAGCAGGAGATAATTTAGACACTATACTATACTATATAAATACGATATTTATTTGTAAGATATACAAGTTAACAATGAAATCAATTCGTGAGCACAAAGTTATATAGATTCTACAGGGCGTAGGTTCTGAGAGTTTCCGATCACAGCTGCACCTCCAAGCAAGAGCACATAACTCGGGTGGTGTAACAGGAGCGTAGGGACGCCGGGCTGGAGGCTGGAGGCCCAAGCGTCAGTCAGGTGAAGACCAGCATCAGGCTGGAGATCAGGCTCCGGCGTTGGAGGCCGACGGCCTAGCCGCCGGGCGTGGTAGACGCCGGCAGTAAGAGGCGCGTAGAAAGAACTGTGCAAAAAGAGGCCGAGCCGTCGGTGCGCTCGTCCTTATATCCGTCCCCAGCGGTGGTGGAACGCAGTGGTAGGAGGCGACGTTCGAAACGCGTAGTGGCGAGGAGGACGATGTTGCCGCGTGACATTCTTAACGACTAAAGATTTGGTTCCTACTGGACAATTGTCTTGACCCGGGGAAAACTCAGCTGGTGTCACAATTACTGGGACGGGTTCTCATCCCGTCCTCGCACACAACGAGAGGATGTTCAGAGTAACATTTCATGTACACATTGGTTAATCACAAAATCGCATATTTGGTACAATAAATATTATATCGCGGCACTGGCTATTTACATAAGAGAGAATGTTCAAATCCTACAAGGCAACGACCCCTCACGACACAAATATAAATTTGAAGGTTATGAATACGGCACAGGAGACGCAAGTCGCGTCAGCCACCCCTGGGTGACGAGCAGACAGGTCTCAAGGGACTCAACTCGGCGTGATGAATCTGTCCCGCCTCACATCAGCACGTGTGAGACGACGGTCACAAGTATGAATGCCTTAAAGAGCAGTGTGGAACCTCCGGCTTAGGAACAACGATTCCACAGCCAGATCAAAAAATACAATTTCTTACTTTTACAGGCGCCTCGCCAACCGCATGGCCGATTAGGAAAGTATGTCGTGTTATTTCAATGTCTTCACAACATTCACTCTGCCAAACAAATGCCACCACTCCAATCAAGTCCACAATCAACCTCTGTTACTCCTATATTTGCCTTAAAAATCGTTTTCTTTATTTTTTTCTCAAAACACCTGCCTTGTAAAGGCTCTTTTTTTGCTCTTTCGTAAAAGGGCAGACTCCAGAGCGGAAGCCCTTCTCTTGACACATCTGTCAAAATCCTACCCACATTCACAAAATTGTACCACAGCCTATATGGTTTTTTTTTATGTTTGGCCCTGCCAAAATGACTCTACTCTGCCGGATGGAAAGTATAAGCAGAATCCAAGAGTGGTGGTCACCATACTGCGAATGCAGACAATGCAACAATGCAGCATGCTGACCCACAACATGGCGGGCTAGTGGTGCTTCTGCATCATTGGGCCTTCGGTCTCGCACTCACCAACGAAACACGATACGCTGTTATTTTACGTTGATTTTCTGTACGAGGGTAGTACCGCCCGTTCGTGCTGTAATCAGCGTGGCTCTACTACCTTGAAATTAATTCTGTCTTGTCGATCTCAAAGAAAAAATAAAAATATTTAAATCTGCTTTAAATGCTGGCCTTATCCAACCACGATAATGTTCATATATTTTTATATCAAATTTATATATTAAACATTATTTAAGAATACACTTCGTTTATTTATCCAGCGCCATCTATGAGCGTTTTTGAAAACCACCTCAATAAATGTATAAATGCTACAACACAACTGGTGTCGCTCATCACAAACTATCTAACTCCATTTAATACATCATTTAACACTAAATAAATAATGCAATGTTACAGTATGCTTAAAATATAAGTTTCAATTACTAGTGTTCTGTCAATTTGACCTACATGCTAACTATGTAGGCCTAATTAGCAGAATATGGTTATATGATTCACAATTAAGAATTTTGATTGATTGATTTATTTTTGTTATTTTCAAATGTGTTTTATGAACTTTTTTTGAATGTATTGTGTCTCCACAGAAATAATATATTATGAAAAATTCTAGCCTAATATGTATTAAATTATCATAATCATGCGAGAATTTAGTAACGTAAGTAAACCTTAAACTAACTTAACTAGTTACACAGAAGTTTGTAAAACCACAAAATTGACTTACTGAAATCTCTTACATGGCCCAACTATTTGCCTTCTCTAACCAAGTATTACTTTGGGATTACGTATAGTTGAGAGGATATTGCTTTGTTAATATTGTTGTAGATATGTTGTCATAAGTCAATCGATTATAATATATGTGTGTACAATCCCATGACAGTAATACTGACTGAGAGGGTTGTGGTACCCTGGTTAATAGAACAAATTTTATTTTAACTGCAGTAATATTCTTGATTGAGGTTTGTTTTACTAATACTATAATATTAGTGGTCGACCAGAGATCGAGATTCGGTCACAATTTATTTCTAATTTTTTTAACTTTCTGCAGTGCTCCACCATAACAACGTCGTGTGGAGACCCTGTCAGTTCAGTACTTCATTAGGGCTCACGGTAAAGTGTTGAGATAAAATCTAAGTAGAAACTCTTATCCTAACCATACTTCTGGTTCAAAGAGGCTTGAAACACGTTGATCACATGCCATCCTCAGCCTATTCTTACGACAAATAATTGCCATCAGCAATGATCTGCTTTCATTTCCATATCGTTATATTGTAGAATATAGATAGAGTTGTTACTGGGACTGCAATGTGTCATGTTTATCTGTAAAGCAAAACGTTATTATATATAACATGACTGTGTTTGATACAGGTGTTTCAATCGTTTTATAAATTTCCGTGTTAGTTTATTTTTGTAAACAAATAAATATTTCGGACATCTGACACACAATGCCGTCTGAATTTAAACTGAGTAGAGCTTGTACTATGAAAGCAAGAATGACTGATAGAATACTTATTTACTTCTTTTTTTGTAAATTTATACATATTATATTTTAGAATCACCTAAACCCCGAAACAAATATTTACAGATCATACAAATATACAAATATTTGGTTCGACCAGGGAATCGAACCCGAAATCTCAAGCACAGCGCGCCTCGGTGGCGTAGTGGTGGTAAAAAGTTAATTGTATACTGGTGATTAAAACAAATGAATGACAAGATATACATCATTTTGGTTGTTTTACCAAATCATGTTAAATTATATATTTATTTCTAGTTTATTGGGCTAGTGATTAGTGGTTATACGTGTTGAACCAGTGTAGATAGGATTTATCAATTATACTATCCGAAACGCGCTTTGTCTCTTTAAACTGTTTATTAAAAAGAATCGAGCCTGACATCTAAATGGTGACTTTAGGCTTGTGTTTAGGTTAGCCAAAATGCCAACGACTTTACATTTCCGTAGTAAAAGTCCTGCAATGCGTATTTGTAATAATAAATGAAGAATGGCATTATAAAATACTTCTTTATTGTTCAGTAATATGTTTTTATTGCCTTTCGTTCGTTGGCTTCTATAGAATTTCCTCCACATAAATTTTATGGTGTATATTTAGTCGTGAGTCTGTTATTTAAAAAAATACTTTTTAATATGTTTTGTACCAGTAGGTACATAGATGGAAAGGTTTACGAAGAAATAAATTTATTTCTAATCATTTGCATTTATTTTTTTGCCATTTAATATGTTTTTTTTAAATTTGTGTATAGTTAACGGTATATATTCGGACAATTTAAAATTTCGATAGTCAAATTTCTTTATAAAAAATGCGATAAGGATTAAATTCCGATCTACAGATCTATTGCACTAATATCGATCATATCCAAAATATTTGAAATATATAATACGAGGTGAAACAGATATGCTCTTATTTTGAAAAAAAAACAACTATTTTTTTGTCGTGAGCAAAAAGGATTTAAACAAAATATGACAATAAATATGGCCATCTACGACTTTCTTCGGAATATAATGATAAATGTCTATAAAAAGACTCCCGTATGTGCTTGTATTCTGTGATATGACGTAGCCATTTGACTATGTTGATCAAAATATCCTAAAAAAAAATTTGAATGTCATAGGGTGAGAGGAATCATCTCAAGGATTCAAGCAGTTTTGCTTGAATCTTACCTATCAAACAGAAAGCAATCCCGAGAATAGTAATAAAGAGGAAAGAAGAATAAACGCACTTATCTAGTGAAAGCTATGTAACATATGGGGTGCCACAAGGAAGTGTACTGGGCACTCTATTTTTTATTATATATAATAGGTCATTACCTATGAAATTGCCGTTTTGTATGCAGTAAGTGAAAGTACTTATTTTTTCAAACTTTTTTATTTCTGTTATTCGAATAAATCACCCATGCAATCGACGCATCTTTGCCAACGCTTTGGCAGTTTATTGATGCCCTTCTTGTAAAAATCAGCTGGACGGGAGACAACAAACTCTTCAAAGGCATTTTGTACTACCTCTCGGGAATTGAATTTTTTGCCCACCATACTCACTAGACCTTGCATCTACCGACTATTACTTATTCCAAAATTTAGAAAACTTTTTAGTGGGTAAAAAATTCAATTTTTTCAGGAGAATTTGACAGATACTATGAATTAATCCTCATAATGTTTTGCGTATGTGTGACCTTTCTATAGTTTTATTTTTAATTATTGTTTTATTCCATATTTGTCAGTGATGTATCACGACGTCGTGACATTCTTGATGATGACGATTCCTGACAATGAAAATTCTGATTGTTTTTTTTTATTGTTAAGTGTGAGTGCGTAGTGACAGGCGATTATTTTTGTATGAGAGTCTAAAATTTGGATGTGTAAAGATTTCCTCCCTCAAAAATTACAGACTGTTGAATTTAAAAAAGGTGCTATGGCTACTCTCCTTTGTTTGGAACCCCGTGTTATTCTATGTTTGCTGACCAACTTTTATTAGGCTTACTAGGGACAAGCCTATTAACCTTAACTGGGTACAAAATATTCATAAATAAATAGAAAAAATGTTAACACTAATATACAAAAATATAACTTAAAATACAATATTTGTCAACGTGAAAGGAAAGTACGTTACTGCTATGTAATAACAGAAATAGGTTAGGTTATTCAATTTGTCTGATCTCGGGTTCGGTCTTACGACTCTAGGCTAGCCCTTAAGAGACATGAAAACATAAAGGGATATCTCTGTGCTAGTTTCGTGAATAAGAAGGGTTTATATAATTGATGTAAACGATAAGCGAGTGTATATTATTTAAATGATAATATTTTTCTTTTGTGGTCCTAATTTTTTTTAGTCGCCTGCTAGTAAATGACTACCACCGCCATAGAACAACACGGCAGGAAGTAGCCATACGTAGGTGTTCACCTTTGTCAAGTATAAGCCCAAATGGGCTTATGCGTTGCCCCGTTATGACACAGAATGAGTTAATGTATATGAAGTTTTGAATGTTTTGTTTTATTTGTTATGTGTAAGTTAGTTGTGACAATCAATTATTGTAGTATGTGAGTCTAAAATGTGCATGCGTGAAGATTTCCCCCGCAAAAAATTACAGACTGTATTGTATCGGAAAAACACGCTATGGCTACTCCCCTCCGGATCGCGGGTCTATGTTGCTCTATGACTGCTGCCCATAGACACCTACAACTTACAAATGTGAGAGCCACGCTTCGGCATGCATGTGCTGGCTTGACCGGAGTGATACCACGGCCTCACAGAAAACCGGTGTGAAACAGCGCTTGCGCTGTGTTTCACCGAGTGAGTGAGGATACCGGAGGCCCATGCCCCTCTTTCTATTTCCCCCCCTTCCCCACCCCCCAAAGGCCGGCAATGCACTTGTGACGCCTCTGATGTTACGTGTGTCCATGGGCGGCGGTAATCGCTTACTATCAGGCGATACGTCTGCTCATTTTCCCTGCCTATTTCATAAAAAAATTACTTCCTTACTTACGAGGAAGTTTTGGGCTCTGATAACCTCACTCAGTGTAAAGTAACGAAACTTTTGTTTAACATCCGTTTTCCTGTGTGGCTGTGGTTTCAATTCGATGCAGTCAGCTTTCTATTTGTACTCTCCCCATCAAATGTTTTATTCAATACTGACCCGCTGGTCTTCGTCTGAGGCGTGGACTTTTACAAAAAAAAAATTCTTAGTAACCCTATCACGTTTCTCTGACATAAAAGTTATCTGTTAGTGAAATCCCTATCAAAATCGGTCCAACCGTTCCAGAGATTTTAAGAATTGATTTTTGACGTAAGTGCCGCATATACTTTTATATTGCATTTAGAAATAAGTTTATCATTTAAAATTACAAAAATACACTTTAAACTTAGTTATTTGACTAATGATGAAGATTACCATTATTTTACATTACCAAGGTACTGAATGTCTTTTAATCAAAGTTGTCAAAAAATAACCAACAACATCTTGTTGACAACCCATAGGGTCTTTTTAATACGGTCTAGTGTCTTTATTGTGAAGTGAGACTTTGTTGTTGGTACGTTCCACTCTCTATTTCTCAGAGACTAAGGTATCTTTCTAGGAAAAATTAAAGAAAAGAAAAAAACTTTTGCATCAAGAAAAAGGTGTTTATTGTAATAAGTTGTTTATTTTTACGTAATAAACTACAGTGTCTACAGTCATAGGACTCCAATGAAAATATTACTCACACCAATTACTTCATTACAAATGCCACAGAACAGACCTTTAATTCTCCTCTTCTGTGACAAATGCTATTAAAACTCTTTGCAGACGCTTTATAAACAAAAAAAAATCAAATGAGGCCCTTATTTGAATTTCGAACTTGACTTTAGATTTTTTATCTGTCAGTGCATTAGTTGTCTTAGTGTTTATTTCTTGTGTTCGTAATTTTAGGATTTTGAAATAAAATATTATAAACGTATTTAGGCATAATGTTCATTTGAATAATAATATTAGTAGTTATAAGGATATTAAGAAAGTTGTAAGTGTTGTTTGTTCGTTCCGTTTTTCTATTGTAAAAAAGTGCGTCTTATACTCGATTTGGCGTCACATTTGGTTGATTGTATTTTAAAATTTGATGACTGTTATTTTTTGGTGATATCAGTTCTTTCGATTGTTGTTTTGTATGTCCATCATTGTTTTAAAGGTCCTTAAAGAATTTGTTAATTCAAATTATATATTTTCATTGAGTATATTTTTAGTGCCTTTCATGGCCTACTAGTCTCAATCCTAAGCCAACTAGAGTCGTTCTAGAACAAGTTTCGTTTCTATTTGTGATATTTTATTTTTGGGTTGAATCAAACTGAATAAATCTTAGATTGTTGAGTGTCTTAATCTGTAGGCTTAAGAAATAGTCTTGGTCAATTTTTACTTTGAAAACATGTTGTAAGAAAGTTGTTTGTTTTAAACTAAAACATAAGTAGATTATTGTAATGTAAAACTAAAGTTATGTAGAATGAAATGAACTAAACAAAAAAAAAAACAATGTCACGAGGACATCACACAGAAGTGTAAACTCAAAACTGTAAATAAACAGTTGTTTAAGCTTCCTTCAAATGAACCGCTTTACTAATAAAATTCGGTATAAAAATATAGCTCAAGGAAAGCGTTTGGTGACGATGACGTGAGACCCATGATTTTTGTTCACCCAAAAAGTACTCAACGTACCTAAAGAAGATTACACTTTAAAAATAAACAATAAAAAATTATAGAAATAAAGCCAAAGGTACGTGTATTCACTTCATATGAAATGTTTTAATATCATCTTAAATATATTAGCCAAAGGATCGTTTCTTGTTTTAGAACATGTTTTGTTTGATGTAAAGTCAGTGATCGTGTTTACATGGCTAAATAAACATTAAACATGAAATATTAAAGAAAAGTGATGTAATAATCAAAGTTTCATATAAAAAATAATAAGTTGTTTTACCTGGGATTTATCAAAAAACTATTTTTGTTAAAAAATAAAAATTGGTAAAAGCGAAGTAAAAATGGTTTTTATTCATAGAATATTATAATTATTTCTTATCTTCTTCTTGTGATAAACACTCTTAATTCAGACTCAGAGATTGAATAAAATTGCTAACTTCGTGACAACGGTATAAATATATTACTTCAAAAATCACCGATTGTTCAGCTAATCATAATGTGATGATCTTTCACTGTTCAGAGTCAGGGGCTAAATAAATCGTTTAATCAAACTGCTAGGTTCTTGAAGATGGTGTAATTATAATATTTAAAACCAACACTAATAATACAAAAGTCAACACTTAAACTCTTATTCCAAAACTATCTCCGTCGAGAGCTCTCGTCCGAATGCCAATACTTTTTCTTTTCAAATTACTTCAAATCTGTTCAGTCGTCATAGACTAACAAAGTACTGGCATTTTGAACCGACCTTAGAGTATACATAAGCAAGCTTATGTATACTCCAAGGAACCGACTAATTACTGACAGTGAATAGAACATTTAAATCAAATACAATCATCTAGATACTAGAATATAATAAATTGAATAAAATAACATTAATTAATCATCAATTCATTACAATACTGAGTAGATATCTGCCTCAGTCGAGCCCTCCGATCAGAATGCCATCACATTTATTGACTAAACACATATCGTACTGGAATGCATGAAATGTGTCTATGTATCTGTTCGCTCTTCATAAACTAACAAAGTACTGGCATTTTGAATCGACTAACTTAATAATATTGATTAAAACACATAAATGAAATACAACCATTGATTGGAATATTATAAATTGAGTAAAAATACACTTAATTTAACTAACGAAGTTAAATAACATAAATAAATCATAAATTCATTGCACTCTTATAATATAAGAGTAGATTTTTATATATTATATAAAAATCAATTGGTGTTCGTTTGTCGCGCTAAAACTCCAGAACGTTGGCTGTGCCGATTTTGTTACTTTTGGTTTTGAAATGTTTGTACGACCAGGAAAGGTTTAAACGGTGAAAAATAAAAATTACTTAAAAATCTAAAATCTAAATGTCACGTATACGAAGTAGCGGGCATAGCTAGTATCATCATCATCACACTGCCTACGAGGATTTTGTTTTTATTACTATTACGTATTTCATCGTTATAAATATCATAATTGTTAAATCACCTTTTTGAGCTGTGCATTATTGTGCTAGTGCATTGCCACTTCTTCCTGATAAGCGCACTTGTATAAAACGCGCATAAATGCTCAATAACTCTGTTTTTGTTGCAGACATGACTAATCACAAGTCCTACATTTTTAATACAAAACAAAACCCATGGCTCACAAACAATAGACCTGTAGTCATAGACAACTCTAGATTGACAGTAAAATACTTAACAGTAAAATATTTTAATGTCAGCAACACTTCCTCCGTTCGTCTTCATCACTCGACATTTCCTTTTACATACTCCCTCCATTGTCATTGCGAAAGGGTTTTGGCTTTTTTTGGCCGATCGTTTATCTGAATTCGTTACGTTAATTAATTATTATAAAAGTAAAAGATTGTAAAGTAGAAAATAAACACACCTTATACGGTATTGAGTAATATAATGTTTTATAAATATTGGCCTCAAACGGAAAATAAATAATACAAGATTTAAAAGTTACACTGTTACATTTCTATTACGAATTAATGACAATTATAATGTATGAAAATTTATTATATTATCCACGTTGTAGAGGTTAAGCTAAATAATTTTCTTTGAACAAAAATTGAGCACATTACTTGAAAATTGCACGTTTGAAGGGCTTTTCAATAACAAAATGGCTCTCATATCAGCTTCGCTTCATTGAGTAACTCTTTGTCGGGCATTAAAAAACATTATGCCTCATAATGATCCGTAGTTCCATACCTTTTTGAAGACCTTATTTCCAGATCATTCTTATTCTTACATAATTGTAGATAAAGTTATAGATATATGTAGATTATGGTAAACTATATTTTTACACACGTATCTTGTACGTTTGCTTGCAAACGTAATTTCATCGTATCAACTAAATGGCTAGATGGTTCTCCACTGTGGAGTTTTCAAACGTTAAGGTATTATTTTATCCATCTCAAAAACTTAAGTATCTATAGGTTTTTTGAAGGAAAGTGCAAAATATTGGCAGTTTAATAAACAAAATACCAAGAAAAAACTAGCAGGAGATTACAAAAATAAATGTATGTAAAAATATATATAGTATATGTTTAAAAAACTTTTTGATTGTGGTCGTGCCTCCACTGTTGCGGTCTTTTGCGGTGTATTACTTTTAAATTGTTTATAATGCTGTTGTATGAATAAGGTAATAAAAAAAAACTCAAATACTAATTTATTCAAAAGACTACTACACAGAAAGAAAGTGTTTCTAAATTTAAGCCTTCAAGTGCAATTCTGGTGCATATTTAAAGATACACGTCGTTATTTCGTTGCCCAGTTGGCAAGGTGTTTCGTGTTTATGATTTACCTGAAAGAATAGTTAAAATGATGTTGAGCCTGAATGAATGGGCCTTAAAATAAACAGTGGGAGCTGTGTTCTACCAATTTTAGGTTACAGGTCTGGTTATCAATGGTCACTTTTAAAAACACCACTCAATATTGACTTTAAGAGACTTTCTCTCTCTTTCAATCAAAACTAAATAGGTAAAATTTAATTTCACCTTACCTGGATGCCAAAAATTCTAGAGAATCCAAGTCTAATAGACAGTAAGCAAAGTTAAAAAAATACTATATTAATTACTTCGTTTTTCTACTAGTAACAACAGTGCTTCGAAATATGAAATTAACATGTCTTTACACAACATATAGATAACAATAGAACGTTGTTATTTTACATATTACTATCTTATGTAATACTAGTTTCCTAAATATTTACCTCTCTGTCGCAATTTTCCGACACTGCTTTCATGTGTTCCAATTTCTTTTTGTTTGTGAAGACTAGGGGCGTCACGGCGGTCATGAAACCAATCTTGGAGTATTTGTTGCTCTTCACTACGCCAATCTGTCGGTAGCGAGGGTAAAAAATTCTCATATTTATTTTCGACTTGTTTGTTACAATGATTGTTAAGTTATAGCTGACCCAAAAATATGAAGATATTCTTTGAAATCGCTGTTTTCAAACCATTTCCTTTTCGATTTTCAGAGTTATTATCTTCTTATACAGTTAGAAAAAAATGTTGCTTATGTGGGTATCGGGTAATTCAAAAAAATGTTGCTTATGTGGGTATCGGGTAATTCTTAAATGGTATTAAGGATGCAACGTATCTATAAGTAAAACATTACCCTAGGATGAAATGCTACATCACTCTGTTTTTATTATCAAACAGAACTTTAGATGGATATATTTTGTCATTAGTCTAGTCATATCATACCTCTCCGAAGCATATGGTATTACACGTATTGAATGTGTTGGAAACTGAATTCAAATTATAACAATTTTACCTTCTCTAAAAGGCATTTGATGATGCATGCCGATGTCTCTGGGTAAGGTGGATCATCGCGTAGCTTTTCCAAGTCGTGTATTGTAGCGTTAACGTGGTCCATACATGAATGCGCTGTTGCTACTAGAGATCTTCTTATTAAATCGCTAAAACGATTTTCTGCAAAAACCAAAAAATGCTTGCAACATTAACACAAATGATTTTATTGAAATGGTTGGGATTAGAAGTGACGTAGAATGCGAGCTACACTTTAAAAATATTAGTCTAGTATGTAAATTAAAGCTAATAGCAGATTCTTGGTAATTTTAAAGGTAGTAGAGCCACGCACGTTTTACCACGAACGTGTTTAACTAGGCAGTACTCTAAGAGAAGCATCACTAGGTCACAATGGTGTAGATAGACTGAAAAAAAGCCAGGTTTAAACGGCTGATGACCGTTGAATAATAAATTATTCACAATAGTTTGCACAATAGTTAATTCAGAATGCAAATTTAAATTTTTATAAATCCGAAAAACACTCAGTGCAAAATAATGATCAATTTATTAAAAAAACCCTCACCTGTGCCGTCATGTTCTCCGACCACATTATAAACAACATAGCTAATATAAAATGTAATTATGTATCTGTACGCGTACATTTTGGATGAAATATTCAAATGAAATAACTTCGTATAATGAGGGAATAATTTTGCTGTGCTTGACCACAGATGTGTCTGATAACATCTTTCTGGTTGTGCGATTTTATCATGCGTTGGACAATTTTGTTGTGATTTTTAATGTTCTTTTAACCTTGTAGAGTGTAGTTGTTGATGATGTTGCTAAAATGGGTATTTGTTTTCGTTTATGATATTAAATAACCTTGATCCAATCAGATGCTTGATATTATGAGACACTAAATAGTATGTAAATAAATTCTCCTAAAAACATTACATTTATTGTTGATAAATACACCATCAATGTGCAATGAAAAATGATGAGATATAAAACAAATTTATTTCACAATTAAATCTTGTACCAGGGTAGATGAAAATATCGTTATAAACATGTATGGATGGAAATAAATATATAGCAGTCCATATCTTATTTATATAATGCACTTGTAACATTGGCCATGTTTGTACCTAAATTGAAAAACAACTAATAAAGTGCGTCTTTTTAAAGTAATAGAACTCAAAACAAAAGTTTTTAGATTGAAATCTGTTAATGTGTTTGTGCTAATCTCAGAAGTAAAATACACGGTTTGGATGTGATTTTCTTTTATTGTGGTGAACTTCAGTTAATGATGTTTGTTACATTTAGCTTTTTTTATAGTTATATATGCTTGTGATTATCACCGAAAACTGTTCTAACGCATCTAGATAGATTGACTTAAATATTAATTTTATTATGTGCTTCGTTGATAGTGGATGATTCGCCTTCTCTTCCAGACTTTGCCGTGCCCAACAGGGTCTAATTGTGTCCTCTAACAAGTTACATTATGGAGTGCAATAAATAGAATTTGAATATGTAGGCAGCAGCTGTTGGTCAGTTAGAAAACATGTATTTAATTAAAATTAAATCATAAAGAAATTAAATTTTAATGTTCACTGGGCTTTCTTTGGGTCTTATGATTTTATAAGTCGGCATTCACCGCTGTTTACTGCTAGACGAAAACTTTAACTATTCCATCGGTCTAGTAGTAGTCTAAATCCGTCCTGCTGCCAGCCACTATCCGGTTTGTAGTGTCACAGGACGCCATAACACAAATTGGTACCATCGACTATCAGTCCGCTCTCTTTTAGGGCTCCCACATATATCTGCAATATCTGCGAGCTCGCACGAATGTTCTGCAAGAACTTCTGATCTGGTTCCCATCGTGCGACGCCGCATCGCATAGCAGTTATATGTGGAGCCCTTAGCCAGTCTACAAAGGATTCAAATTTACAATAGTATGGATATTTCAAATAAACAGTACAGTAAATGATATCAAAATTCTATGGTCATTTGAAAATAAAACTGAAGTTCAAAAATCATCAACACGCGTAACTATTAAAATGATTTGTCGTCTCATCAACACTGCTTGCTATTGCTATTAAATCATTCCCACCGTCAAGCACAGGTTCTGCTTTGTTACCATTAATTTAGTAAACAATGAAATGTGGAACCGACCAGTAACAAATTGGTAACAATTGGTCTATCCAATAGGGACATTCATCGAAGTCTGGTGCTAATGTGCGTTAGTTGTGAATGATGCTGTAATGAGCAGATGTGTTGTATCATATTGGCGGGAATCGCCACTTTTAATATTTGGTTTGATTTTCTATGGTGTTTAAAGTTTTGTTGAGTGATAATTATAATTTATGGAAACCATTTCGAAGAAGTTGTGGGAGGGCGTTGTGGGTAGTTCTTATTTATAACTTCCTTCACATAATTATAACATCTTTTATATTTTATTTGGGGATTGGCCCAATAAGTATCTATTATTCTCCTTTAGTATGACATACCAGTACCTACCACTAACCATAATTGTCTTTTCACCTAGTCTCTCATTCATTGTTAAAGGTTTTACTTTATGGCGTCGTGCCTATTGTCCAACACTAACACTTCTTGTTAATGTAATCGATTGATACGTCAACACAATTCATATTCATTTCCTAATTCGTTCGAGTTCCTAATTCGACTGTATTTTTGTATGTTTTTACCTCATAACTTTTGTCTGGGTAAAAAGATTTCGATGATTTGGTCCAGTTATTGAATTCGGTTTTTTGTGTTACAATTTGTAACGATTATTCAAACCATCGTAGTTTTATTGCATTACACGGGACAGAAACACAAGTTTTAAACTTTAACAAAGATATTAAGATGCATTGTGCAATTTGAGGTAAACTGTTGAATTTTTCTAACTTTTTATTGTTGTCTTATATTTCATATCGTTGTGTAATTACATTAGGTTTACTACAGTAGCTTTGACTTTGTCTCATAAAATAATATGATACAACCAATGTATTCATGTATTATAAGCTCCTAAACATAATTTTGTCCAAAACATTCGGACGGAAAACAGAGGTAACATATTATATTAGCGTCACGTAGCCCATTGCCCTACTTTCTTGGAAAACATATTTTTTGTTTTAGAAGTCCAAAATTGAATATAATATTCATGTTAAGCACACCCAAGTAATAGAAAAAAGTTTTTGCCAAACTTTTTTGCTTCGATGAACACCTTAACCAGACCATTCTCTGAAAGGTTTTTCCTTCAAAAGTTGGTGTGTAGTTAATTTTCTTGGCGGTATCGAAAATATTATATTTTCTTTTCCCTATTTTGACCATCGGAAATTATTGATATGTTTTATTTTCTTATGAATTGTTCGAAGTAGCTGTAATAATAATGAATCGCTAAATGTGTTAGTAAGCACAAAACTCATAAAGGCTCTTAACTAATTCTGAACCTGATTTTCGTTTCCGATTTTTCTTTAGAAGGAATCTTTATGGAGAGAAAAAGTATACATAGTGATTGTTTAAAATTAGTGAAAACATAAAGAAGTAAATCAGACCATCTTTCTTGAGTCTCTGATAGTAGTCCGGTTAATATAGACATTTAAAATAACACGAATTTCCGGAGAGCCAAATATTGGTGGCGAGCTGGAGTTTACCATTACAAATAAAGTTTTAAAAATTCCCATCGATACTATGTGTGCTACAAAAGTCGGTTATTCGGAGTTATTCGGAGTCAAAGGTATAAATTTTGAGGTTTTCGGTAACGGTACGTTTTATCAAAAAAAACCTCAAATCTCATTTCCACGCCACCTAATATAATAATAATGTGATAATAATACAGGGTCTATAGTAGCTACTTCTTCTTCTCGAACTTTCTACTCGCAGCTAAAAGAGGGACTTTTTCACAGCGTTTTGATTTTATATAATGAAATGTTTCGCCTGCCATTATAGACATGAAAGCAATCTCAAATTAACAAGCTTTATGGCAATTAATCTTATCATCACCAACAACTCCAGAAGCAATAGATACGATTGTGTTAATTTTAGGCAAAGGATCATGTGATGAAAAGCAGTCAAGAAGTTTTTTAATATCTTTAGCATATATTTTACGCCGCGAATCACTTTCATTTATTTTGCACCGCGAATAACTTGCATCTACATGCTGTTGTGTCTATTTAAGCATTAGCAGAACTTCCGATCCCCCACATACAGTATTCGTTGCATGCATTCTGTAAACCCATTTACTTATCACACTTTCTTTCGTACTTCTTCCTCGAGAAATGCGCCACCCTCTGTTTTCATAGATTTCATTATCGATTGTTCAATAATCATATTTGTTGAAGTTCCACAACAAAGTTTATCAAAACGCCGAGGATAAACAGGACTAGGATCCATTACCTCGTTTAATAAAAGGATGTCTTGTAAGTATAAGTGCGCAGGCTTAGCATAAGGTAAATGCCCAGATGCATGGAAATAAGGCAGCATTTCATTAACGCAGTTCAAATGTGCTTACCAACCTTCCATAAGTTCTTGCAATGGACACCATCCGAAAGTATTGTACCCATACTTGTGCGGTTGACCTTCGTTAAAAGATTTGTAATAACTGTCATGGTATTTTGCATCTACAGCGACTTAATCATACTCAAAACTAATACGTTCAAGAACAGCCTTTGAAACATAATCATAACGATTCTTTAGCTAATCTCAACAGGGATTCTTTGAATTTTAGTGTGGTCACGTTAATTTTTTTTTTTTTCGAAGATGCTCCTCTTTCTTTTCCTCAGTTTCTTCATTGGCTTCATTGCCACAAAACAAAACAGTATTTTTCAAAATAAAAATTTGATTCCTTTACTCGTACTCTATCACGTTGCTGCGTGATAGACTAAGTTCTTTTAATAAAATATAAATAATTAATAATATACTTTACGGTTTGC
Source organism: Spilosoma lubricipeda (assembly GCA_905220595.1). Lineage (NCBI taxonomy): Eukaryota > Metazoa > Arthropoda > Insecta > Lepidoptera > Erebidae > Spilosoma > Spilosoma lubricipeda. Next base: position 15,016,008 of record HG992294.1, on the reverse strand, counting down.
AAATTCTCTCACATTTACATAATCATTTCATCATCGAGAAACAGAAATTATCGAATTATTATTAACGTGTTTAGTAATTTTGAGTCTCAGAATAGATGTTAGAAGTTTATAAAAAGTTGGTAGACAAGTAATAGGCTTAAATTCTTTTGGATCCATGACACTACCAGATTTATGGAGTAAGTGAGTTATACCCGTGGTTAAAAATTGTGGTAATGAACCCGAATCCAATGCTGCCTGAAATTGAGATGCCAGACACGCATGTGAGTTTCGGAACCATTTAAGCCAAAAGTTGTGAAGACCGTTTTGACCATGTGATTCCCAATTTGCGGACTGCACAACTTACATCATCTTCATCAATGACAACTGGTTCCATAGATGTTATAGACTCACATGAGCGACTGACATCCGCATCCAATCACCATCTATGTGAGTGACAGGCACCGACCAAATGTTACGCCAAAATGAATTTGTGGCATTTTCATCTGGCAAGTGCCCATCCCTCTCACTTGGATTCGGTGCCTCCCATTTTCGATACACCCACTTCTCATTTCTTTGGAACATAAAATTCTGATTGAACCGGTCGCCTCGTTTTTTGTACCGTCTTATTCTATTTGCCCATGCATAAACTTTTATTTCAAGAAGTCAATGCGCTCCGTGACACTCGACATATACTGTTAAATACTGATAGTAGTCCCCAAAAATGCCTGCTTCACAAAGTGCATGACTCTTGGCCGCGTATTACCTAATTTAAACGCAATTAGTTGGGCAATGAGTGTCCTGGTCTCAGAAATACGACGTTCTATTCTGTACAAGCTCGCACAGCATTTTTGGGTCGAGTAGTGATTTGTTCAACAAATTTAACACCAGCTACTCTACAAACTGCAATAGCCGCATAGTACAAAATAGAATGTGTATCACTAAGATTTTCGCTATTACCAAAATAATCCGGTTATAACGAATTCAGGGCACTCACCAACCTTAAATTGCATTTATATATGGGCAAACGGGGTAACCGAGGTCTGTTAGTATAATAATTAACATATCGGTACTCCTGAATCGCATCCTCCAAAGCACTCCTTATCTTTTCGTTATATTGGGTACTTACGGATATAATTTCATTCTCCACTTGTTCATCAACATCTTTACTGTATGATAATTGTCGTGTATTAGTCACCACATCTACTGCATCTGTATGTGACGAAGAAGGGATAGTCAAAGTATTCCGTACGTCCGAGCGAATCCTCTCAAGTACGGCATCATCCAGCAGGTGACAGCGCTGTATGGCTCGTACTTGATCCGACAATCGTTGTGCGGATACGTTAACGGCTGGCTCAATTGAGCTCCTGAAACAGAGAGACTAGTCGAACACGGTACGCAGTAAGGTTCGTTCCCAACTCTGTAGCCCGAAAATATGCCCGCATGACATTCTCATTTATAGAATGAGTCCATTTCATGCGGCGCACATTACCACCGGTAGCGGGGGCCCTATTCGAGGTCAGTGGTCCTCGGGGTCCCAAGCCATCTGGTGGTCGGCATCTCCCCTGCCGACGTACAGGTGTTGGCAACGTTGGCGGAGAGAAAAACTCGTCACTTGATGATGACCTCGACGCCTCTGCAACAGTTGGGACTTCTGTTTTTGTTGTGCATCCGATCACGGTAAAGCGGAGCGTAGCGACGAGTCCGAAGATGTTAAATGTGCTCTGGATCTAGCTCTTGTTAGCATTGGGAATTTGTTGTTGAAATCATTATTTTATTGTGACATGACGTTTAAACGTCATGCCTTATTCATCGGATGTTTTTTCGTAAAATATCTTTTTATCTAATTTCATCCTGTTTTCATATATTACTATTATTTTTATTTACATTATGTACAAAGGTATTTGGTCTTCTTGAAAACTTGATAAGTCTAACGTACAAAAATCACATTTTATATAGGTTTTAAGAGTGTTAAGCATACTACTACTACTACTTATGACCTTTTAATACCTTTTTATGTTCAGCAGTAGACTGCGATAGGATAATGAATATATTAATTTATTATAATTTAACTAGAGATAGATCATTTAAGTTTGATATCATTAACCAGATATGTTATTATTCGTATTACATATTTACATAATAAACATTGTTCTAGAACAAAATAATTTTGAATACAATCTATTGGCCTATTTCTCTTGAATAATATCGCATCGGTAATCGGAGGCCGCATCCGGAGTCACATCCGTTATACTATACATCCATATATTATAGCGCGACCGGTGGAGGTTACAAATTAGTCGATTAATAATAGAGAATTGGCTGTCATCGTAGTTTATCCACTGGCGGGTGTGAAATTGAATATTTTTAACTTATGATATATTCTGATTAAAACCATTTCAAAATAATCTACAGTTATTAATAATGCCAAATAACCTTAATAATATACCAATTAGGAGCGTCATCTTTAAGAATACTATCACTAACATAATTATTATATTCTGGTACATAATATACAGCTATCTTGTATGAAACTAGTGTCATAATTTTTATCGTTTTGTTTGCAAGAGATCATTGTTAGAAACTTGTTCTATTTCTTTGACTAAGTACAAAAAATGATTATAGTTATATTGAACCGTGAAGTTTTCAGAGAAAAAAACCTAATTTTAACAATCACATTTAAATTCTATTATTTTTGACAAACTTTCTTGATTTAACACTTGATTTTTCATCAACAGCGAATCAACAACGTCCACTGCTGAACTCAATCCCTTCCAATCCCTTTCGTTCGGAAGGGATTTTTGATCTAACCACGCTGGCCAGAAGGGTAAAATTTTCCTGTTTGCAGAGATGCTGTCCTGCATAGTTTCTTTGCATATTCGCCTCATACAATACCCATGGCATAAGCGGTAGTGGTGGCACTGTATTCTTATCCGTCATCACACATAATTAACTATATTTTATTCAAGACTGATAAGTTTGGCACTAAAAACGAAAATACAATTACTTCTTGTGCTTCCAAGTTTCGAGCTCCAGATCAATTATTCAATTATTTTCTCGCAGGTATTCATCGGATTTTAAATTCGACTCTTTAGTCACACGTGAGGTATAACTGTTTTAACAATAGAATCTACTTCGTGGTGGGGAAATGAAATAAAAATTGGTTTCGTGCTTGTTGTATTAGACAGTCTAAATGATTTCATCCTCTTTTCCTCCTAACCTCGAAACTATAAAATAAAGCGTTGACATTGTTGTAAAATAACAATTTTATTACTTTCGGGTCGTATTTAATGAACATAACAATTAACCACCTGTCTTTACTCATAATTACATCCTTTCACCGAAGGGCATCATTAAAAAAGTCAACAAGAAGGGCAACCGTAGCCAAAGAGCCGCAATAAGACACAATAATACATGGTGCGCAACACAGCCTTCAACCCAGGAAATTGGAAAACGTGAGATGCTTACTTGTTTGTATACACAACATCTTACCTTCGAAGAATTGGGGCGTTGTTGTCTTGAGTTTCCTACATACCGAATGGTATAATACCACTGTGAATAAATTGCATTTTGTATATTCATTTATCTTGTATTCAAATAGGAAAACTTCTACTATCCAATCCAAATTGTTGGAATTATAGAACGTTATGTCCAAATCTTTACTCAAGTACTGATTTTGACAAGTGTGCTCGTTCTTCATGTAAAACAAGAGCTGAGACTATTCAAAAATGATTTCTATATGCATTTTCGCGGAAAGAATGTTTTTGGATATTTCTCATAATGCGCACCCATTTATTAATAAATGAAAAGTATTGAAAACTTGAATTTTACCTGGCCGTCACAGACGTGACTGTCGATGAACGTAGGGAAGACACAGATTATATTTTTTACAATCACCCAGAATCACCAGATGATAATAGACTTAAATACTTTTTTTAGGTGGCCTAAGAAGCATTTACGCAACCAGATTCTGGTATTCTTAAGGACAACTAAAAACCCAGACACTTAGGTTTCGGTGGCAAGATCAGACAGACATGGTAGACATAGATCTGAATTTCGTGGAATCTGCAAGCTCTATTCCTTCAGATTCCACAATTGTACATTTCTTTACATACATGACTGCACACTTACCTACACCAAATTATATCTTGATAGAGAATTACTAAGTTTTCAATGACTTAAGTAATGCTGTCAATTGTATTTTAGAGGGAAAAAATAGTTTCAAATCGTTCTTATACAGGAGGTGAGATATGACTCGATCATCTTTCTGCAATCTATGGTCTAATCCTGACCCTTCTAATAGAGTACTGAGAGGGTTCAAAGCCAGGAAAAACCACAAGGAACTCCAGATTATCACCTTAAAATAAGCCCAACTAGATTTTTACCAGTACATCGTTTACCACGGTCTGCTGAAATCCAAGATAATGAAGTACTATTATCCATTGCCCCATACATGAACTTAAGAAATAACACAGTTGTATAAATTTTATACAATTTAGCACCCTCAAAAGCCATGTATGTGGAACCGAGTCATAAGCCTTCTTGTAATCTAACTAACATGTCGCCAGAGTCTTACAATTACGACGTACTTGTTGGCTTATGGTCATGTCTATAATAATGTTTCTTTAGTGCCACGGGTCCCACTTCTGCATCCATTCTGAGAAATGGAAATGATCGGATTGTTATTAATATGTGTAGAATAGATTTAAGAAGTTTATACATGGATGTTGTAAAATCGGTCGGTCTAAAATTTTTGGGATATACATGGCACTACCAGATTTATAGAGTAAGTGAGTTATACCAGTGGTTAAAAACTGGGGTAATATTAAAAGGTAAAATTTATAGTCCTAGGCTCCTTTCCTGGGACTTCCCGAGTGTCATAACTCGGTGTGTTCCTGGGTCACTGCTGTTGATCCTGGTGTACAGGAGTTACAGCGGTGGGCGTGTGGGTGGGATTAGTCCCAAAAAAAAAAGTCCTAGGCTCCATCCAGCCTACTCAGCCCAGTGGTAAATCCACCACTGTAATGTAATAGTATAATTATAAAAATATGCTTAAAATAACATTTGACGGCCTCAATCAACTAAACACAGCGTTCCTTAAATGAAAATTCACAATGTATTCAGAGTTTGTCCGCTGCACACTTATTGTAAAAGGATCTGTCGTTGAGCCGTTTACAATCTGGTTCACGTAGCTAGTCATAGAATCACTTTCAAACGGACTGCTATTAAGCCCTTAGAAGAGTAATCTTGCGCGTGAAACCCAAATCGTCGAATAATGATCTGCTCCACAAAGCTTGCACTGTAACTTCAGTCTAGATATGGACGAAAAGAGATGGATCGATCGTCATTATCAACTTTGCCCTGGCTCTCTTGTTTTCTGACTCCGACAATGCCGCCATGCTGGTTGACGCCTACGCATTGCAAGATCATAAAATTTTCGGCGGCAAACGCCCAATCGTCGTAGTTCTCTCTTCCCTTCAGCTTTGTTACGTTGACAGTTGACATAATTTCCCGACGACATTTTTGGAAATTACACCGAAAAAAAACTAAACTTTTGTAAAATATGTCTAGGCCCATAACCTAATAAAATGACTCAGTTCAAGTTCTATAACAGATTAACTTTATTGATCAATCTAAGCAGAGTAGATAGATGGCACTACTAGTAGCGATTGACAATATACATTTGTTATCAACAAACTTTAGTTTTAACAGTATATGAACAATTCATACCTGAGTGCTTTCTCTTCCTACTATTATTTTTAGGTTCCATGTCAAAGTACAATGTGAAGAATAAAGTAAAAAATGTTAAACTGAAAATTTTGCGCCTTAAAAGACGATTATTTGATTTTTATTTAAATTTTACTTCAGATATATAATATTTAAAATTTTAAAAAATTATTTTTAGTATAATTTTGGAATTTTGAAAAGAAATGATAAATTTTTTTCAGCCTTAGTGTCGATGGTCGTACCAACCAGCACGGATAGAAAGGAAAGGAAGAAGGAAGAAAGGAAAAGAAATTGATTAAAAATACTTACGTATTTTCAATCAATTATTTAATTATATTAATTAAATATATTAATTATTAATTAATTAAGTACAAAAAAACACCATCTACAAATAATGCTAAAACACTTTAACGTTTTTGTCACATGTCATAAATAAACATGGTTCATACTTGGACTTCTTGAAACCTAATTTTGACAAATTTGATTCCACTTTTGTGTACCAAGCTCTATCTGATTGTTTTAAACCATAAATGGCTTTTTTAAATTTGAAAACTTTGAATTTTTAAAACTTGAATATACTGTTCTGTCATAAATACACATTCATTAATTTCACCATTTAAGAAAGCTGTAGGTACATCCAAGTTGTTTATTTTTAGATTTAATTGTACACCCAAAGCAAATAACATTCTTAAGGTTGAATAGAATAGAATAGAATAGAATAGAATAATCTTTATTGTACATTAAATAATACAGTTTACATTAAAAAAATAATATATCAATTGACTGTCCATGTACCATGTAATATCGCAAGATAGGTGAAAATGTTTCATTAAAATCAATACCTTTGATCTGTGTAAGGCCCTTTGCTACGAGCCGAGCTCTGTAGCAGATATTACCACTAATGTCACACTTCTTTTTGAACACCCACTTGTTTTTGGTACTCACTAGGTCTTCCACTAACTCCCATGAATTATTGTCACTGAACGATTTTAATTCTTTATTCATAGCACCACACCACTGATCGTCTCAGGTCCTGAGATATCATCCTGTAGGCTAATTTGTTCACTAGTGAAGTCTTTGAACACACATATTCGACCAACCAATACCTATCTGGAGCGCGGCGAACACATTTTTCTCCTTGAATGTTAGCATTGCTTGAAGAGATCAGAGAATCTTCGGATGTCAAACATTCACTGTAATCTTCATCCTAATAACTTAACAAATTACTGACAAACAAATATTGGATCGTCCATTTGTTTTGTTTTCTCGTTATCCTCTATGCTGATCTCGCTGTCCTCTCCAAGTTCTTTATCCTTTTTTGGCCCCCTCACTTCAACCGTTATTTCTGTTGTGCTATTCTTGGGGTCCTTCATGATAACAACATCCCTGGCTACAGTTATTTTATGAGATTTTGGATTGTATAATCGGTAGCCTTTGAAATTTTAACAATAACAGGTATTGTTAACCTCCACAGTCACATTCAATTCAATCAATATTTCTCGTGAATGCTAATTATAGTCAATCCTACTAATGTCATAAACGCGAAAGTCTGTAAGTACGGATGGATGTTTGTTACTCTTTCACGCAATAACTACAAAACTTTACAGTAATTTAGCTTATATTAGGCCTTTACCTATGAAATTGCCGTTTTGTATGCAATAAGTGAAAGTACTTATTTTTTCAAACTTCTTTTATTTCTGCTATTCGAAGTAATCACCTAGCTTTTGACAGGCTACGTATGTATGTATGTTCATCTGTTCCCTCATAGCTCCTTAACTATTTATTATTAGAACAGACTGGACAAATGAGATATCGTTCGAAGCGTCTTGATCGTCCGCTGGTTATAGGCTATATGACGTGTCACTGAATTTAATGTGGCGCCCTCTAGCCGACATAAAGTACTGCATTACAAAATAAATTTTAGATAATCATATGTTTGGTATCATTAGAAAGCGCGGACTTGTACATTTAAAAAATACATATATTGTTAGTATTTGCTGGTGGCTTTGTCCGTATTTATTCAATACGTGTGATATTTCTAAATTTTTTAAGAAAAATAATACATTTAAAACTTAAATATAACAAAAAATTAAGGTAAAACTATTATTTGATTTTCACATGTAATATAAAATGATTAATGAGCTAAATAACCCATATTATATATTACATAATATTAAATAAAGTAAAGTTTCATCCAAATCCATTCAGTAGTTTTGTGTGAAATAGTAACAAACATCCATCCATCCATCCATACTTACAAACTTTCGCGTTTATAATATTAGTGGGATAGGTTGAGAATTGAATAGTATACTTCATACATATTTAAAGAGTGCATCGTAATTTAATATATTTAATTGTTTTTATTAAAATCTATGAAATTGTGATGTAAGCAATATCAGCTTTTTTCCAACTTTTCCAATCGACCAGCATTCCAAAACGAAATTAGTAAACCCTATAACAAGAAACATAATAATTTTTTTCTTCGTCTTAGAGAGACAATCACCTTAAAAAGTTTTGGACACTATTTCCAATATTTTTTTAATAATAGTTAATTCGATTCTAACAATCAGTTCTGTACCTTTTGAAAAGATTTTTTGAAATTTCACCGAGGAAAATAATGGTAGTTTTTGTGGCAGTGGGGTTTCACTTAACAAACTTTTAAAAAGCCTTAAAAAATTTGAATTAGATTTTTAACTTTGTGCAAACCTCTTGATTGCATTAAGAAACCACGTAATTTGGATTTTGTTCTACTCGTAATCGGTCAAGCATTTATTACACATCAATATTGTATTGATTTATCAAAAACTCGTTAAACTACATGACTTTGTTGTACAAGTACTTGTTTTATTAAAAAAAAGAAGTTAATTATCTTAAATTAAAATAATACTCCTTTGAATGAGATTCCCTTAAACTTTAGCACATAGTGCATATAGTTGCTAAACGCTTCTGTATTTTAGCTTGCCTTTGATTTACAGCTGCCTGGTAGCACGCCTGGCACCGTGCCATTGTATATTGATTGCCACTTTAAAAATGTTACAATTTAAGATATGAATTTCTCCAACAAATTGGCAAATACTTTACTTTTTCAAACACTACAAGAAAAGTGTTTGAGGCAGACATGTTATTGATAAAATAGAAAATCGATATTCTCCTAAATCATTGTTTTATTTTATACCACAAAAATATAATATCTTAGAATATTTATGAGGAGACTAGTTTACAAAGCTGCGGGAGTCAGTTAGAAAAAAAAAGTAGTTTATTTTGCGTTTTGAATTCAGCTTAACGGGCCGATGTTTAAATAACACTTTCTTTTCCATGTTTTATTCACTCTTTGAAAAAGGAAAAATATTACACAGAAGATGATAATGTACAGAATATGATAATTTGCATTTTTAATAGGATCTTCCATTTAGATATAACTTTTACATTTTGAGTACCTTTAATTGTTACCTCTTCAGCTTCGTATAAATACCTATTAATAGAATAGAAGAAAAATTTCACTGACTTCAAGAACTGAAGCAAATTTAAATGAGACCACACGAGAAGCACCAGCTTTCAAATCAAATCATCAAAATCGAAATTCACCCAATCGAAAGTTCTGAGGTAACAAACAAAAAAAAACAGTTGAATTGAGAACCTCTTCCTATTTTGAAGTCAGTTAAAAATAATGGTACTCTGGTAATATTTGATCCAGTCATTTAGTATTTCTGCCTCCCAATAGTTCCAATATGTAGAATGCTACTTCAGGCAGGTGTTCAAAATGAATACTGGCTTCTGGTGTTTTTATTCGTTTCTAGTAGAACTTTTAGAAGTCGATTTTATTTTTGATTATTTCCTGAGTCATTTCCTTTGAAAGTTCCATCCATAACAGCCCCTAACATGTTCGTCTTCGAACGTAGGCCTCCTCTTCACTCCTCCACTGGCACCTGTCCTGGGCCACCTGCATCCAATTTATACCAGCTTGTTGCCGGATGTCATCTGTCCAACTCTTGGGCGGTCTTCCTCGTCCGCGGGTGTTAGCGCGAGGTCTCCACTCTAGTGTTCTTCTTGCCCATCTTTTGGGGTCCATCCTGGCGATGTGGCCAGCCCATCTCTACTTACGGGCCTCTATTGCCTGTACCACATCCCTGACTTTAGTTTTTTCCCTAATCCACTCGTTTCTCCTGCGGTCAAATAAAGATATTCCGAGCATTGATCTTTCCATTGCTCGCTGTGCAACAAGGAGTTTTTGAGCAGACTTCTCTGTCAAGGTCGTGGTCTCCATCCCGTACGTGAAGACCGGCAGAACACCTTTGAAAGTTATTTCAATACTAGCTGTTGCCCGCGGCTCCACCCGCGTATATAACGATGTTTGCGGCAAACAGTAGCCTATGTATTATTTTTATGAATAAGCTATATTACTGTAAAGTTTCTTCCAAATCCATTCAGTAGCTTTTGGGTGAAAGAGACAAAGTTTCGTATTTAGAATATTAGTAGGAAGTTTCAGACTCTACGGTTTATCACTGTTACTGAACCGGTGAGTAAAATATTCACATTTTTAGAGAGAAAGATCGCAATTTACGGTTGGAATTTTTTTCATGCCTGGCCTGCCAAAATGACTCTACTCTGCCTGATGGAAAGCATAAATATAATCCAAGAGTGGTGGTCACCATACTCATTGCGGACTCACTCATGGCGGCCTAGTGATGATTCTGCATTATTGGGCCTCCGGTCTCGCACTCACCAACGAAACACGACAGCACCAACGCTGTCATTTTGCGTTGATTTTCTATGCGAGGGTAGTAACGCCCGGGTCGAGCCGGCCCGTTCGTGCTTAAATCACCGTGGCTCTACTACCTGGGTATTTACGATAACTAATCTTATCGAGGACTGTGAACGGGAGAACTGTCAGAGCTGACTTATTTAATTAATTGTCTCGGGTCGTAGTGAGCCAGAAATCATTTTACTACAGTACATTCCGGTAAACAACATTTAGAGACTTTATGTTTTCTGCGTAAACAAAAAGATTTCTTGCTCTCGACACACGCGAACAACCTACGTAGAGCTGCCCGTGGGAGAAACAGGGGGTACCCAAGTGAGAGATACCGGCTACTTTTAGAGTTTGCCCCTCATTTTTATTTATTGTAATCGAGAAAGCCATCTTCAGAGGAAATTGCAAGCGCTTGAATTGGAATGGCAAGTTGGTGGCTATTATGGGGATCGTAGGTATCAATACTGTCTCTCCTGATGCCCCTACGGTGAGGATGGTGACTTGTACAATATGCCGTCTTAGCTCTGTGACGTGTAACCTGGTGCCGTTACACAATCTGGGCGCGTCCAGGTTACGCATAGGTATGACAGGCACACCAAGTTTGAGCTCTAATTTGTGAGAGGGCACTCCTGACAGTTCGAGGAAATTTAAAAACTCTACAGGGTACGTAGAAGCGTCGTCAGTTGTCATGACGGTGTCTATTGACATATAAGTCCCCACGTCATCTGGAACTTGCTCCAATTTTTTTTTTTTTTCCACCAACACGTTTGTAGGCGCCATGATAATTTTTTCTCACAATCACTCCACGTTAGCCAAGTTTTGTTCTAAGTTTGGAAATATCTTATTGATAAGGTTATCTTCCGAATTTACAACATTGCTAAATCGGCTATCAAAAGTTATTTGACTGATAGCGTCCGTCGGCACGCGACCTTCGCTGACCTCGAGAAGTGTTTGTGCTAATAGTCCAGACTCCTGATCATTGAAGAGCTCCGCCAACCGCTCAACCTTATTCCACAACAGTGAAGCCTTGAGGCACGGGTTTATCTCGTTTGCCGCAGTACCCCGCTTGATAACTGGCAGCGTCTGCCGGAAATCTCCTGCAAGCAAGAGAACTACTCCACCCAACAATATTCGATTGCCCCGAATGTCTTGCAAGCTGCGATCCAATGCTTCAATCGCTCGCTTGTGTAACATCGTGCATTCGACCCACACAATCAGTTTGCATTAGAGCACTGCGACTACTGCTTTTGTTGATGTTTCAAATGGGCGCTTGTTCAGTTGCAAGGTTTAGCGGGAGTTTGAACACTGAATGTGCGGTTTTGCCACCACTCAGCAAGGTTGCGGGTATTCGGGAGGACGCAACAGCCAGCGTAACTACTTTGTCTTTGCGTAACTGTGTTAGCAGCAAGTTCAGTAAGAATGTTTTGCTGGTGCTCCCTGGTGCGTTCAAGAAAAAAGGACCCCCTTGTCCGCTAGCTATGCGCTTTGTTATGAGATTGAAAATTTGCCTTTGTTCTGGTAGTAACAGAGGCTCTATTTGAGCGACTTTAGCCCTCAAGGTAACAGTATCATAACCCAGCTCTATGACTAAATCAGTAAAAAGCTCTCCCGTTCTTTGTGGAGTAGGCAAATTTAAATCGGACAGCAGTTGCCCGACTATCAAAAAAATTTTGTCCTTGATAAGTTTCAGTGCTTCATTAAAAACTAAGTCATCGTTGACTTGTGGAGTTCCTTGATATCGGCGAGCAATAACTTCTGATAAAGCATTTTTATACTTGACCCATAACTGTCGGGGGTTGGAGAGTCCACATATGCTTACCATAATCGCAAAGAGATCTCTTAACGTAGTCGCTGACCGGCACAACATAGCGTCCACCATCGTTGCGTTCCAGTGGTTGTCGTCTTCTAGTAATCCCATCGCCTTACACGTTTCTCGGAAAGTGGCCTTATCTTGCCCATTGACGGTTTTGAGAACCTGAAAACTGGTAGGGCCTCGGAGTCTAGTGAGCAGCAACCGTACACAATAACATTCGAATTGTGTTATGTGTACGGTATACACTCTGCCCAGAGCATCTGAGGCCTTCACACCTGTCCATCCGTCGACGGGTGTGCCTTGCATGTGTCCTTTCCATTTCTTTCCGAGACGCATTCCACGTGTAATACCCAAGGTATTACTTCTATATACAACAAAGACCGGGCAAACTCGTCAGCTTGGCACAGGCGGAAAATTGAGGTGAGGGTGGTAATAGGCGGTGTTGCAACTCGGTCTCGCAGATTTACTTCGTAAAATACACGTGTCCGCCGTTTGGGAGGTGCACAGCAAGATGGGTCACTGTTGGGTGCCTTTGGTGCAACGGTACACCAAGTATTCTCCATGCCGCTTCATTAGTACTCACATATCGACCCACCCGAAACATCTGCACCTCATTCTTTTTGTTGATCATAACGTTACAGTGCTGCCTCTCGATGAAAATAGCCTGGTCATTGCCCTTATTTATGTTTTACATTTTTATTTGATAGCCTGGACCGAGCTGCAAAAGCGGTGAATATGGAACCACTCAGGTGTCAGCTATTGTCCACGGACACGTTTTGTACGGTGCCTCTGAAGTTAATATTGACGCTACGCCTATTATTCTATTATTTTTATTTATTATTAATACATTTTTGCGACAAAATTTGCGACTGAATTCTGTCTCCCAAAATATAGGCTATGCCTAGCTTGGAAATCAGTACCAGTACTTATTATAGACAAACTGTCAAGTATTAATTGCACTGTTCGATTTTAAATGTTATATCTTTGGTGTGAAATAAACATATATTATTATTATTATAAAACGGGTAATCATTTTCGGCGACGGCACAGCAACAATTAATCCTGTCAAACGCTGCCATCAACAATTTGGCAGGCGCTTGAACTATATATATATACAAAAAGTAGTAAATATATAAGTATATAAAGTAGCCTATGTGTTATTCTGATGTATAAGCTATATTACTGTAAAGTTTCATCCAAATCCGTTCAGTAGTTTTTGCGTGAAGAAGTAACAAACATACACACTCACAAACTTTCGCCTTTATATATTAGTGTGAAGTGTGATAAACATTTAGTTCATAATTTTTGCCATTTATAATGGAATATCTATCTGAAAGAATGATTTTCTTTCTTGTCTAAGACCTTATCAATGTATGTTATTAATACATATATATCAACATTTAAACATGGTATGTGTTTACCAGGATTTTCTTATTAAAATTCATACATAAATTATGGCGAGCTTTGACGTTATTTATTACATTTTATATGGTCTTCTTTACTTCTAAACACTATGATGACAAGGATAAAGTATTCTTGTTCTCTATTTTTCTTCGCCTAAATTCCAGTTTATTTCCCTTTTTATTTGTTCAAGACTGTTATTAAAGTTCTTCTAAAGATGTAAGCCTAACTACGTCTAGCGATTTTGGGAATATTGTAGTAACTACTTTTGAATCACATTTATGATTGACTAATTTACTCGACTGAAGAATTGTTTCAAAACCTATTTATTAGTCACATTATATATACACTGGCATATATCCAGATAAATTAAAAATATCAGTGATCAAACGCATATTCAAAAAAGGAAATAAAGAAAGTATGGGATGTTATATCACAATAATTCCAGTATTTTCAAAAGTTTTTGTGAAATTTATTTCTAAGCAATTTTACTCCTATTTTGAAAAGAATAATATCTTTGCAGTAAAACAGAAGGGATTTATACAAAATAAAAGTATAAAACAGAGCCATCTATGAAATAAAGTAGATAATAGAATACCAGCGTGTGCCATTTTTTGCGATGTGACACAGGCTTTTGATTACGTGGACCATAAAAACCTACTAGAGAAGCTAGATAGTTACGAAGTACGTGATAATGAAAATAGCCTAATAAAATTTTACCTGACAGATGAGGAGACAAGACACAGAGCTCAAAAAAATTAACTTTATGAACAAAAAAGAAGAAACTGACAAATCTCATTTACGGACAACTAAGGTAAAATTAATTTAATAAAAACAAATTTGATACACACATGATTACAATTAACATAGTTATAAAAATGATAAAATAAAAATAAATGAAACTGACACTACGACTTTTCTAGGACTAAATATTGATAGCAAACTTAATTTGAAATCACATTCAGAAGAGTTATGCAAAAAGATCAGCAATACAGCCTACACTCTCTAAACTTGCGCCTCTTCTTAATGATGAAAGTATTCTTATAGCTTATCATGGGATGACTGCGTCCTCTCATCTGCGTCGTATGGCATCATACTCTGGGGAAATTCAACACAAAGCTATTGTTTTTAAGTCCCAAAAACAGTGCATAAGAGCCATGTTCAAGTTAAAATCCACAGACAGTTGTGTACCACATTTTAAAAATGTAAATTAAGTTTTAAATTTTAATGGATATTAACATTCATTGACGTTTTGCATTGTATATTATTACTAGCTTTTGCATGCGGCTTTGCTCACGCAGACTTTCATCTCCTGATTTACCCCCTTAGCGGTGGCATTTTCAAAATTCCTTTCTTAGTGCTCACTTACTCGGATTTCATCTTGAGGCTCTCAGAAACCGAGACCAGCTGACTTTATTGTCCGATATTTTCTATGAGCTTTAATATTCTCCTTGAGCATCTGGATTACTGCACAAACTCTAAATCAGTACAGCGGAGCATGGTTGTCTCTTTCTCGATATAATAAATGTGCCTTTCTTATGTTTTTAAGCATCAATGTGTGTCCCTCTTGGTAGATTTCAGGTTATTATTTCTTTGTAAAAATCTAGCTAATTAATTGAACGGACCCTCGTCCCGCGTCGGTGAAAATCATTAGAAGGGCCAAGTTTAGAAACCATTAGGAAACCAAACACGAAAGAGGGTTGTTGATAATCATGCATGTTGGTGAACAATTCACTTGCCTCATCCCAAAACTAAATTTCGTTACCTTACTGAAAAAGTAAAACCTATTAATATAAGAATTTAAACTTTCTTTTATCAACGTTTTTTACAAAACAAATTCGACTCCTTGTCTTTAAACTTATTACTTGTGTAAAGAAATTCTTTAAATCAGAATTATGGCTAGGACCAGTGAGATTTTTAAAAATCACGTGTCAAAATTATGATTATCTTGCTGATGCACATTCTCAGTTCAGATGCGTAGCAGTATTTATAAATATTGCGATACATTTTACATGATACGTTTTTAAACAAGATTATCGAAAAGTAGAACGTGTCTCCATCAACTAACTGATTTTCATGCTTTTGAATTTGCTTTAATCGTATTTTCTAACGACATGGCACCACATCACGCATCGGTACGGTACTTCTTATTCACTGAATCGAAAATCTTAATTTGCTATTGAGAATATTGAACAATGAAAATAGTTTACCATAGAATTTCAAGACTATTGAGTGTTAATAGTAACAGTAATTAGTTAAGAGTCTAACTTAACAAGCAGTACAAACTTCAGTACCTATGAGTAAAACATAAAATAACATTATATTGCAGAATATTTGGAATTAGTAATTTATAAGATTGAATAGGTTTGAAAGGAAAGAAAATTATAATTTCAATGTATTTATTATCTGTATTTCGTAGGAACTTGTTACATTTCAATAAGTTTAACAGGTCTCGGGTATGTGCCCGAGAACAATAAAATTTGACATACCCGTTTCTTTGGTCAACCAAGAGGAAAGAAAAAGGTGTTATCGTCTAATGCGCCTAAAAGCTAGAACCACTATTACTGAAGACTAGATAATGATTTCAGCACGAACAGATCAGCTCGACCGGGGCGGTACTAGCCTCTCGCAGAAGACCAATGTAAAATTACTGAATTCATACTGTCGTGTTTTGTTGGTGAGTACGAACCCGAAGGCTTAGTGATGCAGAAGTATCTCAGTGGTAGGCCGCCATTGTGTGGGTTACCATTTTGCATTACCTGCATTTACAATGAGTATGGTGACCAGAAGTCCTTGATTCTGCTCATGCTTTCCATTAGGCAGAGGAGACTCATTTCGGCAGGCTCAGATAAGAAAAAAATGCCACGATACAACGACAACACTTTTCATCATCGTCTCCTTATCCCTTGCCCTAATTTAATTTTGCGACATGAGTTTACTTCCTTCGTTCTCCTTTTTACATGCGTTTAATTAACTTGCAATGTTTGTATGTTCAGATGCAATTTTGCAACTCAATTTTGAAGCAGATATCTTAAACTAATTTTGCTCAAATTTTGCGAGCACATAATGTATACATACAGCATGATAATACATTAATATAATGACATTGAGCTGATTAGACGTCGCAACACTATCGAGTTTGATTTTAATATTTTTAAGGAATTCCAATGAAAGCTTAATTTTTAAAAGTGTTTTAATTTAATTTATTATTTATTCAATAGATCTCTGCTTCTTCTTTCCTGACCATACCCTCTCGCAATCCTTCGTTACATGGAAAAATGGCTTTGCCTTTTTATGATATGCTTACTAGAAGTTTTTTCATTCAAAGCTACGTAGTTAAATTCTTTACCATACACGTTGTGACTTTTCAAACTCACACTTATATATCAATAAACGTTAAAATATACGAATAATTGAACTTTTACTAGCCGTTTTGAATACAAACGTTTTATAGAATTACGAGTGATTGCCTTTATTAACCGTAGAGGTTTCTATTGAGAGGGAAAACGCTTTGTTGATTTTAATAGTCTGCAATGTCTATCTACTCTTGTATGTCTTACAGATTTAGTATATAAATAAAATAAAAATAATACTTTTGATAATTAATACTTTTTCATCCCCACAATTCGGAAAGACTATTTTTACCCTTCGATATATATATATAAGTACAAAAGCCGTTTTTATCCGTTAGAGGATAAAGTAAATTGAATTTAGAACATCGTGTGCACTAAATTTGCGAATTCAAAACATTACTAATTCTATTTACATCTGCCTCCATGGTGCCGAATTTATCATACAACCTTATTAAATTTGTTAAGAACTCCGACTTGGAACCTTCTTGGTGTACTTTAATTTTAATTTGCCTTGCCCGCGCCATTTTCTTTTCACGTCATTTAGTCATTTCTTTGCTGAGATGGGATGAAAAGTTACGGGTTGCACTCGAGTGCAAAGATTTTTCACCTCGTGCTTTTTGATTTCCTCGCCAACGCTCAGGATTCAAATTTTTAAATCACTTGCTTCGCTCGTGATTTATTTCAATGTTAGAATAATAAATAAATAAAATAAAAAGCCTTTTATTTCTTACAGATTAAGTATAAAAAAGAGAAACATAAATTATATTAAGTTAGTAGGTGCACATAGATATTATTATTTTTTGTTAGTAATTAAGTTTGTTTTTAGTTTTGATTTCACATAAATGTTTTGCACATTCTATATTGTAATTATATATCATGTTTATTGTCTGTAAGAACCCCTCTGCAGTTAAAGGCCTCCTCCAAAGATTTTTACTCTAAATCCTACACTATACAAGCCAGGCGTGTGTTCCGTGTAGCATAATATAGAATTTTCATATACTTCCTACTATTCTGTCTCCCATATACCTGGTTTAGTATGACCATTTAGTTTTATCAAGCAATCGTATCAAGCAATTTTGTATGTTAAAATGTAATGCTTTCCTGATGTATTCTTAGTTGTGGTAGTACTAGTAGGGGTAGATATTTTGTTGCTAGTTTTGTTTGATCCTTTGGAGGGTTTTGGTCGTAATCTTCCTCGGTGACCAGCCGGCTTGGCAGAAATTAATTTTATTTTTTGCAATTGACTATCTTGTGTTATCCGTGTGAGAGAAGGCTGTAGTTGCTAGATCTTCTTTTTGATATTGTTCTTTATTCCGGTGCGTTCTTTGGGTATTTGGTAGTCAGAAAGTTCAGGATTCCTGGTTTTACGATCACTTCTGACAGACTGGAAGTATTTTTAAATTTCATCTGGGTGTCAGGATTTTGGGTTTTGTTTTTCTCGTTAGTTTATTTATTTATTTATTTATTTACGACTATACCATACACTATCATTACAGATTACATCTAATACAATAGTGTAGGACTAAAATTAACAATACAGACAAAAAAAAACATAGTAAACAGTGCCAAAAATACAAATAGAAATTAAAAATATTTACACACTGCCCACCATAATATTAAAACGCAATAATAATACAAAAAAAAACGAAAATGACAACTTAACTCTATACATACAACACAACTCAACTAATACAGACAATCCAGAATTAGAAAGAAAAAGAAGTCCATTCAGATAATCATCTTTCTACATTATTCTATATTATTACTAACAGCGCAGTAAGCGATCCGTGAGAATTCATTCAGGGAACATGAATAGTCTGCGTTCTAATTTCGTCACATCCGATGGGATTGGTTTCAGGAGACGTCAAAAGCATCCTTTTATTTCTGGCTGTTGTTTTTTTTGTCTCGTATTATTAGTTTATCGTATTTTATTATTATCGAATTTCCTTTTTCTTTCTGAATTAGTGCTTGCTCTTGTAACTCTTTTCTTCTTTCAAGTATATATTGTGAATAATCTTCTTTAATATAGAATGTTGTATTTTTCAGTAAGTTGCTCCTTTTGAGTATATTGATTTTTAAACCGAGTGTGGAAAATGTGACCATTATCGGTCTAGGTTTGTTTCCTTTTTTCCTATTCTTTTTATTTCTTGTACATCCCTATGATCCAGGTCCAAAGAAAAGTGTTCTTTTATAAAGTTAATCACATATTTTTCCAGATTTAAATATGATGTTTCTGTTTCTTGTAATCAAAAAAAGACAATTTTTTTTTCTTTAGAGTATAGTCTTTTTTCTTGATTTTCAGTTTTTTTCTTAACATTTCCGTATTTAACATCTAATATTTTCAGTTTTTCTTCCAAAATGCAGTTTATATTTTGGGTTACTTGCTCTGTAACTCTTTCTCCGTTTTTTAAGATCGTATTTTTTTGTTCGTCAAGTTCCCTTTAGATACATTTTAGTTCATTCATAACTTCTTCCATATTTGGAACTAATAAATTGATTGTTCGATTTTGTAAAATAGTGGTAGTATTTCCGCCCTCTCTTGGCAGCCCTTGTAGTACTCGCAAATCCGACAATCACTCGATCAATTCGATCAGGTAGGTATTTATTGTTGTGCTACAGACACGCTATACTAGATGGCGTTATTGTCTATGCGGCCACAGTATGTTTTCTTGCAGTGTCAAACTAACCTATTTCTTTTAAAATAGGCTAGTTTTTTTAAAAAGGTTACCGATTCTATAATTATTCGACACTTTAATTGCTCGATTACTGTTTTGACAAATTTATGTGTGTATGTGTAGTAGTAATGTTTTGTTTCCGCTGAAATTCCTTTTTTTTGTAACACTTCCATGTGTTTTGCTACTGCAGTCTTTCACTATTTAGCACTGATTCACTTGATAGAATGACTTGCCTACACTTACAGGTAATAACTGATTTCTAATTTTTCACTTTTTCATCTTTTCACCGAGTATAAAAGCACAATATTTTTATTATAATTTTACTATAAATACGGAGCCGAAGTGTACAGTTTCACAGTAGCGCCCTCTCTCCTCGATGTTGGAATAACTACTACTAAAATAACTATAACATATTATTTCCTTATCCGAGTCCTTAAATGATAAATAAATTGAAAAAACTTATGCGTTTAATGCCGAGTAATTTCTCATTTTTCACTGAAATTATGTTATACTGAAGGCTTTAACGCTTTCTGTTTTGTTTTCTCTTCAGTTTGACTGGACTGATTTGAAAAATTATTTCAGTGTTAAATATCCCATTTATCGAGGAAGGCTATAGGCTATATATCATCTTACTAAGACTTACAGGAGCGGAGTACCAATGAAGAATGTTACAAAAACGAGGGAAAAAAGTATCACGCTACGGGCCATAGGAGACGCAAACGAGGTTGCGTCAGTCGGTCGACTAGTGTATGATAAAATTATATCCGTGTATCATGTATCAATATTGACAGGAAGAAGGAGGGTAATTCAGCGTTGAATTTATAATCCTATGGTGTATATATCTATCTATATGGTGTTTCAGGTGCACCAATCTATCTTTTTGGTGTTTCCGGTGCACCATTAGCTTTTGCATTATATGGGATCCGCGCGTGCAGCTGTACGCGTCGCGGATATCTCCGCGTAGCACTGAACGCGCTGTAAAGGCTTCATACATTGAACCATCCGTCGCGGACATCCGCATCGGTCATCCGCGTACGATTTCGCATCTGCAATTTTATATTAATACTAGCTGAACTCCGCGGTTGTTACCCGCGGGTATTGTTGTACCGCGAGTAACGCCGCCGGACAAAGTTAGTCTAAAAAAAGTAGCCTAAGTTACTCCCTGGATCATCAGCTACTTGTTAGTGAAAGTCCCGTCAAAATCCGTTCAGCCGTTCCAGAGATTACCCGGAACAAACAGACAGACTGACAGACAGACAAAAATATTTTAACTACGTTTTTGGTATATGTATCGTGTATATATACATATGCATTGATTACAAAGCTGTTATTTTAATGTTACAAACAGACACTCCAATTTTATTTATTTGTATAGATTTCGGACATCTATTTCTCTATCAGTCGCACACGCCAACCGCGAAACCAACGAGGCAGTCAATCGCAAACGATTTTCGTAGTGCGCGCATTGTAGTGTTTTTCTATTGTTTACAGATTTGCGATATTTTCCCGCAACTATTTTTAATCTTAGTGCGCGCTTAGACTTACACAACAAGTTACCAACAAATAATACAACCGTTTGTAGATAGTGCACGTGCTACTATTATTATAAACCGGTTGATTGACGCTCTCGACCGGTTGCAGCGACGAGCAATCCGCATTGTAAACAGTACCCAAGCCACCGAGTCCCTTGAGCCCCTGCAGTTGCATAGAGATGTCGTCTCTATGGCAGTACTCTATCGCTTGTATCACGGAGAGTATTCTGAAGAGCTCTTCCAATTGGTCTCCCCTCCCCCTTTTTCTACAGAACAACACGTCCTTGGAAGCCACGGCTTCAGAGTGGTAGACATACGATCTCGTACTTAGCGCTTCGGTTCCTCCTTTCTGTGCCGAACGGTCAAAACCTAGAACTCACTTCCAGCGCACGTGTTTCTCTCCCATTATGATCCCGGGTCCTTTAAGCAGGGCGTAAAAAAGCATCTCACTAGGCGGCCAGAGTGTGGATCACCATGCAGCAATATCCTTATTCGCATTGAGAATGGTGACCACCACTTTTGGAATCTGCTCATGCTTTCCATCAGGTAGAGCAGAGTGATTTTGGCGCAGCTAAAATGAAAAAAATAAAAAATTAATAAAAAAGGCGATAAGAAATATACGACCTCCCTTATCCGCTTTTTTAAAGCATTTTACTTTATTATTTTTATACTGATATTAATTTATGCGCTTTTGTTTATATGTAATTAATTGAGATGTCAATAACATCGCTGATACTCGTAATTAAGCTCGTTAATGAATTTCATGTAATTTTTAATTACAATGAGTTTTTTTTTTCTTTAATTTATTTACAACATAATACCATAATAATATCGTGTATTTCAATTTCTTCATCCTTTATTTCTTCTTTTAATACTTTATATTAATAAGAGTATTGTAATTTATAATTTGGCACGGCACAGACTTTGCCTAGTGTGGCTGTCACAGGCAATGAAACAATTTTGTATGATTTTCTTGATAATAAACTATTATTATTATTAATTAAGTAGTATTAAGTTCCTTAAGTATTTTATTTTTTGCAATTATTACTTTACTTCTAACACTGTATTGTTATGTGTTATCTCATATGGTGAATGTTATGTGTACCTGTAATGGGTATGCATACTAGATAATATTTATGTATAATATTTTTAAAAGTATGTCGTATGTGAGCTGTTGATATTTTTTATCTATACATACTAATAAATGAAATTGGAAGTGTCTGTTTGTAATATTAAAATAACTGCTTTTTGCTAAATGCATATATGCACACACGCTACATATACCACAATTATAAATTTTAAATCTGTCTGTCTGTTAGTTGCGGCTAATTTCTGGAACTGCTGGACTAATTTTGACATAACGCTGATGATACAAGGAGTAATTTGCCTTGCCCGCGTTACTACAATAAGTGCGGTTAACACCACGAGGTTCGAGTAGTAAATAAATAAATATTTAATAACTATTACGTGAATGTAGCGTACATTGGGCCTGTTTCTTATTAAAATAAGAAACATATCGGCATTGTGAACGATTTGCCTGACAATAATATCTTAAGGTGTTTATAATTTTACTTTGAAGGCTGTATATTTTAAATAAAAAGTTGTCCTAATATTAATAATAGTCACTGTATTTTTATTTTTTCCTAAACTCCTCTGTAACACACAGGTGTAAGAAACATTTTCCTTAGTAATGATCTACCAATTATTGATGAAAATAAATAAGTAAATCTACTATGAATTGGTTCTGATGTCAATCTACTATCACACCACAATACGTAAGTATTTCTCATTTCCGGTAGAGACAAGTCAATGTTTGTTGACGTATTTGCGGTCACGCGTTCACCTACTAGGCTAAATAAAGCAAATAATGTGTTTACTGGAGGTCAAATCTATTGAACTTTCATTGTATTCTGATAAAGTTGTTTTTTCTTTGGATTTTGTGATTCTGTAAGTTTCGTTTATTTTTTCATACCTTCGTATACGAGGGTAACATGTGTATCGGGTGGAATTTTGTAATGCCACCTGAGGGGAAAGTACTCTTAATACTGTAGACAGAAACCGTTACTTCTTTTCTTTATTTTAATGGTAAAGGGGTGCACAGACGTATCACTCAAAGAAAACGTTCCTTTATTTTTGAAAAAAAAAAAGAAAACTGCATTCAAAGATGCAGAAAGAAGTCTATAATTATAACCATTTCAATATCTGGATTGGAACAAACGGCACAATCAGATGACCTGCGAGATCACCGGATCTCACCCTTTTAGATTTATTTTTGTGGGAATATTTAAAAAATCAAATTTACTTTAAATCTTATGCGAATGTAAACGTGATGAGAGTTGTAGTTCAGAATACGATACAATATTCACCACAACACGTTATTACAGGTTACTTACTAGAAATTCATTCCTTAGACGAAATCATATCCAAGAAAATAGAACTCATTTCGAGTAACTTATTGGCTAGTTTACCACTTTTTGTAAATAAATAAAATAATTTAAGATTTCATGGTTTTCCTCTCATTTGATTTATCAACCTTGTTAGAGAGATTTCATCCTTATAATTGACCCTAACGATCGATGCAATAAAAGTAGATGGTGTAATTTTAACAGATTTTAATTGGTTCGATTCCCGGGTGTGGTAAGCGAATTTTCTCATCTACAATATTAAGAATACCTTCCCTTTAGATAGCATTACAAAATTCCACCATGCAATATATATCAATATACATTAGGTACTGATATGAGTACTGATATGTACCTAATGTATATTGATATATACGTAGGGTGGAATTTTGTAATGCTACCTGAAGGGATAGTATTCTTAATATTGTAGATAGAACATTTTACTAAAGGAGGCATGCCTTTATTTTTGAAAAAAGTAAAAACTAAAACCCAACTACGACAAAAAACGACGCTGAAAAAGTATGAAACAAGTTTCAAAAGCCGTAGTCACGCGTTGTTAAAGTGATATGTACCATATGGTACATTACACTACATAGACTACGGCTTTTGAAACTTATTAATGTACCATAGTCCATATCACTTTAACAACGCGTGACTACGGCTTTTGAAACTTGTTTCATACTTTTTCAGCGTCGTTTTTTGTCGTAGTTGGGTTTTAGTTTTTACTTTTTTTTATTTAAAATGTTTTGGTGCCTCTATAATACTAATTTCTTTGTAAAGTATATTTTATATAGATACCACAGAAATGTCACAATTATCGAATAAATACGGACAAAGTCACAAGAAAATGCTAATAATATATATATTTTTGAAATACAACTACTACTACAAATAACGCCCTTTCGTATGATACCAAACACGGCATATTTCTCTCATATTTATTTTTTAATACACTACTTTACGTCGGCTAGAGGGCGCCACATTAGATTCAGTGACACGTCATATAGCCCATTATCAGCGGGCAATCAAGACGCTTCTAACGATACCTCATTTGCCTTATTCTGACTAGTTTAGAAAGAATGAGGGAACAAATAAGCATACCATAGAAATATCACACTTATCGAATAAATACGGACAAAGTCACAAACAAATGCTAATAATATATGTATTTTTGAAATGTACAAGTAATGCCCTTTCCAATGATACCAAACACGGCATATTTATCTCAAATTTATTTTTTAATACAGTACTTTATGTCGGCTAGAGGGCGCCACATTAGATTCAGTGATACGTCATATAGCCTATAACCAGAAGACGATCACGACGCTTCTAGAGACACCTCATTTGTTCAAATCTAATAAGTAGTTAAGGAGATAGGAGGGAACAAATGAACATACATACATACATACATACATACATACATACATACATAGCCTGTCAAAATCATAACCCTCCTTTGGCTTTGCCGTAGTCGGGTAAAAAGAAAGAAAACTGCATTTAAATAGTATACTATATTTTTGTTACGTAGGGTCCGTCCACCCATCTGTTTGTTCATACGACGTCTCACAGACTGAGACCCATATTTTTAAAGGCTTGCTGAAATTTCTCTCAGTAATTGATTTCAAATCAATCTATTCTCAGTTACGTTTCGTTACTGTTCCGTGTCACACAGCAAATGATATTAAACAATAAATTTGATAAACATAGTTTATATATTATACACTATTGGCGAGGGACTCTAATAAGAACCATCTTGCCCAAAAATAGATATAATTAATATTAAAATTAAAATGAGTAGACATTACCTATAATGAAACGTTAAAACTGTTATCGATACTTGTCATGTTTTTTTTTATGTTATATACGGGCAATCGAGCAGACGTTTCGCCTGATGGTAAGCGATTAACGCCGCCCATGGACACCTGCTGCAACAGCAGAGGCGTCACAAGAGCGTTGCCGACCTTTGGGGGGATGGGGAGGGTGGTTGGGGTATGGGCCTCCGGTATCCTCACTCACTCGGTTTCACACCGGTTTTCTGTGAGGCCGTAGTATCACTCCGGTCGAGTCGAGCCATTCATGCCGCAGCGTGACTCTCCCACGAGATGAATTGTCAAACTATGTTTTTGTAGTGAGGATTTTAAAATTAAAGTCCACTTTAAACTAGATTTATGACAGATGCCTCATAATACGGGCCTGAAACAGTACGTCATACTAATCAAAATTTGAGAAGCAGTAAAATAACTCACCATTTCCAATAATATACTATTATTATTTTAGATATGACTAGGTGTCCTATGATGGATCTGCGTCAGTAGTTTTAGTCCACACAGGTGTACTATAGTCACTATAATCTAAGCACCTGAAGTATTTCCTTTCACTTCTACCCAATATCATTGTCCGTAGTCTTAGTATTTGATATTTAAATCTTCAATAGGGATGAATATTCAGTAGCAATGTATTAAACGTAGGAGAAATCTATCAGAAAGTTATTCCACAGTCAGTCAGGGAAAAGATATCATACATTTACTCGTGTCGCATAATAATTATTTCAGAGATGTAATTCAATACAGAAGAAAAAAGCTTAAAAGCTTTCACCGTAGATTGGATCATTTAGTAAACCAGTCTAGAAATGTCATCTAAAAATGTGTACGGGTTTCAAATTTTTGCGAGTTTTTCTAGACGTCATGACGAGTCAAACAAACTATCGCATGTATTTTAATTCACAGTATCAGTCTGGACCAGGTGATTTCCAATTTGATAATGAACGAACTGCACAACCAATGTCATCTTTACTAATAGTAATGGGTTCCATAGATGTCTTATGGTAGATATATGTTCTCTTTATGTTCATTTTAGGCGTGTTACTATCTTAGTTTTAAAATATTTATCCAGTTTACTTCTTTGTTATTGGTTGTAGATGATATCTAGTGGTTGAAATATATTAAAATTAATTTTATTTTGAGAAAAAATATATTCGAAAATCTGACTGTTTGTTATTCTCTTCATTAAAATTATTATAACCTATTATTTATACTTTTAAATATACATACAAAAACAAATACATTTAAAAATATTAAAAATAGTAGACCACCGCTCCAAAGACAGGAACCTCCTCACAATACGAGCCGTGTCAAGGAGGACTACCTTCTGCATCAGACCCTTGATCCAGCCATCTAACGTGAGCATCTTAAGGTGTTAGTCGAGGCTCTTGGCATATACGAGCCGTGTCAAGGAGGACTGCCTTCTGCATCAGACCCTTGATCTAGCCATCTAACGTGAGCTTCTTAAGGTGTTAGTCGAGGCTCTTGGCAATTAAAAAGTGTGGTAATGAACCTGAATCCAATGCTGTTTGGAATTGAGATGCTAAACACGCATGTGAGCTTCTGACCCAATTGAGCCAATAGCTGTGCAGTCCGTCTGGACCAGGTGCTTTCCAATTCATTCATCTCGTCTCTGTGACTTCACCGTCTACGCACGCGTTTTGCTACTTGTCCTAGTTTTAATTACAAAAACAGTGTCTAAAGTGACTTTATTTGCATACGAAAGTACACATGGTATGGGTAAACGTTACAGTGACAATTTTGTGTTGAAACATTATGTGAGTGACTTTAAAAAACAAAACAAAATATAGATGAACGATTTTAATCTCTAAACAGACGGTATATAGAAAAAGTGTGTTTGGACTCGGACTTTGAATATAACAACACGGCGGTAACTACAACTTTCACTTTGGCTCATTGCTGCCTACCGTTAAATAGTGGCCATTCAATTCGACATTTTTGCTAAGGCTGCCTTAGGTGTTCTCACTGAGTGAGCGCTTGCGATTGCGGCACAGCTGGGATCCAGTCTCGGCGAAAATATTTCTTTTTGAAATCATATTTTGTCAATTTTCCTTGTCTGGATTATTAATCTTCGGAATTTTTGTGAAATCTTGGTGATTTCTGTACAGAAATTTCTTGTTATTTTAAAATAAATTTAATTTCTAAATTTAACAACATCTATGCCGAATATTCAGAGAACCCCTCCGATGGCGACCGTCCCAGTGGCGATTGGGTCTGGACAGTCAACCTCTGAACCTGACCTACCTGCTGCGTGCACTCATAACGCTGGTGCTGTTGGTACCACTGCGCGTTCCAAACGACAACGATTGGCTGACTCTCCAAACACTGCTGTGGACCCATTTTATGCTTTAAAGGCTGAATTGATTGATATGCTAAGCACCTGGAAGGCTGAGCAGGAGCTTCTTCTCACTTCCTGGAGAACAGAACAAGACGCAGTTCTGTCCAAGTTGGTATATGACGTCACGGAGCTCAAGAAGCAGTGCCTTGCCATACAGAGCTCAAATGCTGAAATCGAACGTAGTATGACCTTCATAAGTACGCAGTATGATGACATGGTCAGCAGAGTTGCAGATTTGGAAGAGAAAAAGGAGGAGAACGCTGCAAATTCCACTTGTCTGGAGAACCAACTGCAAGATTTACATTTTCAATCACGAGTGGCAACCATCGAAATTCGCAATCTGCCAACCAATGAACAAGAAAAAACCGAGGATCTGGTGGCCGCTGTGTCTGGTGTGGGGCGGATCGTTGAGATGGAGATTCAGTCACGGGATCTACGCGACATATACAGACTGCCCGGAAAGCCAGGCATTTGCAGACCAGTGGTTGCTGAGTTTGCCTTCGTCAATACTAGAAACGAGTTGCTGGCGAGAATCAGGAAGTATAACAGGGACCGTACTCTTAACGACAAACTAAATACGCATACAATTGGTTTGGTTGGTAACAAGCTGCCACTCTACGTTGACGAACACCTTCCACCGGCTATGAGAAAGTTATGGTATAGTACCCGACAACTTGTCAAGACCTTCAACTATGCCTGTTGGTACTCAAACGGAAAGATTTTAGTGCGTAAAAACCCGGCAGATAAACCAATTCAAATAAAATCAGAAAAATGTCTCACACTACTGTCTAAGCAACAATGACTATTTCAATTTAAAACTTATATTTTACAGTTTGCATGTTTTATTTATTACTGTGTTTTTTTCCATTGTTTTTGCACTTTATTACACACTTTTTCATGTCATTACACGTATACATTCACTTACTCTTACTA
This sequence comes from Spilosoma lubricipeda, assembly GCA_905220595.1. NCBI lineage: Eukaryota > Metazoa > Arthropoda > Insecta > Lepidoptera > Erebidae > Spilosoma > Spilosoma lubricipeda. The sequence goes on along the minus strand of HG992294.1, from coordinate 14,987,267 downwards.
TGTTACAATTACACCACAGAAAACTAGGTTACTCACCTCTGGCCATAACAACAATATTCACCTGTCTATATACCGTAGTTATCTTAGCTGCCATTTCACTAACACGATGCTTTTTTCATTGCATCGTTTCAGTTCTTTACCAACTTACCGGATGACGGTTTTCCCTGTTTTTGTTACCTATAATTATCTACGTCATTCATATCGCATAGTTGCACAATATCACACATATAAAGTTCGATTGTATTCAGAATATAAATAATGATTTAGACCAAATTGCTATAGCACAATCATCGGTTTGTATGATAGAGGATTGCCGTGCATTATCTCGCTCACATGAAGGATCGTTAAAGCTTCTTTGTCAGAATATAAGAAGCATTAATAAAAACTTCGATAGTTTACTTACACTGATTAGGAGAAGTGATGTTCTGTGGGATTTGATTGTTCTCACTGAATGCTGGTTGAGAGGCTCTCCTCGTATACCATTAATACAGGGGTACACCTCAGTAGCGACACAAAAACATTCTTCTCAGAACGAAGGTGTGGTGGTTTATTACGGCGATCATCTTCATGTTACCTCTTCTGAGCCACTTTTAGTGGGTGCAAACTGTCTGTGTCTAACGATTAACAGTAACGCGTCATTGATAGCGATCTATCGCCCGCCTGCTAGTCAAAATGTGACAATGTTTATTAACTCCCTTAACGATCTTCTTTCATCTCACTCTTCTTTTAACAATGTCATACTAACCGGGGATATCAATATTGACATTTCCGAAACCAATGGCGATCAACCCTCGTTAGAATACCTCAATATGACTGCTTCTCACGGAATGCTACCAGCTCACACACTGTGCACTAGAAACAATCGATCCTGTCTAGATCATCTTATATTAAAAACTAAACTACCGGCGTTTTGTTACGTAGCGAATACATCCATAACTGACCACGACACAGTTTTATTTTTTCTTCATTATAAGCATTACTTGAACCGCCCTAAAAATAAGCTAAGGATTGCTAAAGTTATTAATTACGAAAATATTGAATTAGAAATTATGAATACCGACTTCTCCCCTATATATGATTTTCTAGATGTTAACAACGCTACCTCTTACTTCATTAATACTCTGAATACGATTATTAACGCAAATTCGCTTCTAAAGACTGTGTCTAATCGTAAAAGATTTAGAAAGGAATGGATGACTCCTGGTCTGTTGAAATGCTTGCGCAACAGAGATCATTTACACCAAAAACTTAAAAATAGACCAAATGACGAAATTTTGAGGGTTACTTTTAAAAGATACAGAAACTACTGCGCTAACTTAATTAAGACCACTAAAACTAAATTTAATAAACGTCAAATAGATAATGCAAAGGGTAATACTAAAAAAGTCTGGCAAGCCATAAAATCTATAACGCAAACAGTCAGAGACACAACGCAACCTCTTGAACTTCTTTCTTCTTCTGATCCAAGACGTTCAGTTAACGAAGTCAACTCATACTTCGCTAGTATAGGACGATCACCGGCTGATGCTCCAGTCACTGCCAACCTTCACTCGCGACCGTCAGACACTCTTCCTTATCATCAGCACACGTTGGCCTTGTTAGAAACAGATGAGTCAGAACTTGAGATTCTCATAATGAACTTGAGAAATGGTGGTACAGTTGGTAGCGATAACATATCGGGTTACTTCCTTAAAAAATTTAAAAAGTATCTGATCTCACCCATAACGTTCTTATGTAATCTTTCTTTTAGAACGGGTATATTTCCGGAATGTTTTAAGCTTGCAGTTGTTCACCCTATACATAAGGGAGGTGACAGAAATCGGCCGAATAACTACAGACCCATTTCTATTTTACCCACACTTTCTAAACTATTAGAAAGATTGATCAATAACAGGCTTGTCAAATTCCTAGAGCAAACCCAAGTACTGTCCCCAAGACAATACGGCTTTCGCTCTGGACTATCCACAAGTAAAGCAGTCCTGGATTTAACCAACAATATAGTAGCTAAACTTGACGGTAAACAGAAAGCTATAGGTATCTTTTTAGACATCGCCAAGGCATTCGACACGATTTCAATCTCTATCCTTTCAGCAAAGCTCGAAAAAATTGGGATCAGAGGTGTTCAGCTGTCTCTTTTAAATAATTACCTTAATAACAGAAGGCAGTGTGTCAGGATCGATGGTTACTGTAGCGAGGAGCTTTCTGTTGAGAATGGCGTCCCACAGGGCAGTATCTTGGGGCCTACATTATTCCTAATATACATTAATGATCTTTGTCAATTACAACTGCATAATACCACTATATTTACGTACGCTGACGATACTGCCCTTATATCATATGGTGATACATGGGAATCAGCGTTCGTGAGCGCTCAGGCCGGACTTGACTCAGTAACTCGTTGGTTGGCTGGGAATCAGCTCACCCTTAATACTGAAAAAACTAAATACTTGACCTTTTCACTGACCACTCTTGGCAGACCTTCGTCATTTTCTCACCCTCTCGTTGCGCACTTCTGCAATAGCGTGGCCCATTCATTGTGTAATTGCCCTGCTCTGTCTCAAACAAACTGTGTTAAATATCTTGGTGTACAAATAGATGACCTTCTGTCCTTTCGCGCACACATTGAAATACTTACGTCCAGATTACGTAAACTTATATTTGTGTTTAAAGCTCTCAGCAATGTAGTTGACACTCAGGTCCTTAAATTCACTTATTTAGCACTTTGCCAATCAGTAACGCAATATTGTATCGTAGTATGGGGAGGAACATATAAGACACATCTACTAATACTAGAGCGTGCTCAAAGAGCGATACTAAAAGTTGGATGGGGGCTCCCTTACCGATTTCCTACCACAGCACTTTACAAAGCCTGTGATGTTCTATCGGTGCGAAAATTGTTTGTTTTGAACTTCATTCTTACGACTCACGCTAACACCAAATATGAACCTTCAAAATTAGACGGCATTCGTCGGAAATACAATGTCTGTCCCACTATATCGGTCCGAACGAGTCTATCCCAAAGATGTTTTTACTTTCTGGGAAATTACGTTTATAATAAACTAAATAAAATATTAAACTTGTACCCAATGACTAGGAATGAGTGTAAGAGGACAGTTTCTCGTTGGCTTGTTGACTTAGACTACGACGGCACTGAAAATATAATTTACATAGTAAAGTAAACGATTTATAAGTATTTCTTCTTCATCACTTGAAACACACACAGAATTGCATGCGCTAAAATTACACACAAACAACTACACACATATACAACTCCCACAAGATACACTTACACACACCCACACTAACAACAACGCGACTACTCTCATTGTTTTAGTAACTCTTCTGATAGTTATAGCTAGTATAAGAATTTTGTAGTCATCAGAGTCGAGGCCTGGAGATCTGTCACACAGGTTTCGAACCTAGTTCAGACTCCAGCTCTCAATAAGGTTCTGTCAATGCTGTACTTATCTTTAAATATAAAAATGTTAATGTACCTTTTGAGAGAAATAAACAATTATTATTATTATTATTATTCTCTTTATTTTATATATATAACATATTGATTACATTTTTAAATATACAAATAAAAAAAAAAAATACATTTAAAAATATAAAAAATAGTAGACCACCGACTTCGGGTACAGGGACCAAGAAACCGGTGGTTAGGGCTCCAGAGACAGGAACCTCCTCACTATACGTGCCGTGTCTAGGAGGACTGCCTTCTGCATCAGACCCTTGATCCAACCGTCCAACGTGAGCCTCTTAAGGTGTTGGTCGAGGCTCTTGGCTATCAATCCGTGAACAGATACAACTATCGGAACAATGATCACCGAATCTACATCCCACATATCGACAATCTCGTGAGATAAGTCCAAATATTTTATTTGTTTTTCTTTTTCAACTTTCACGAGATTCTCGTCATGAGGAACGGCGATGTCGACAATCATTGCGCGGCGCTCTGATCGATCTATCACCACAATATCAGGTTTATTGGCAACAATAGTCCTGTCTGTGATAATAGATCGATCCCAATATAACGTAGCACGACCATTCTCGAGAACTGGGTCGGGCACATACCTGTAGTATGGCACCTCCGAATTCACAAGTTTGTATTTGAGGGCAAGCTGTTGATGTACGATCCTAGCTACTTGGTTGTGCCTGTGCAAATATTCACCGTTAGCAAGACGAGAACAACCAGAAATAATATGCCTAATAGATTCCCCGGGACGGTGACATGCCCGACATATGTCAACCGTACCATCTTTCAGGATATATTTCCGATAGTTATTCGTCATGATAACTTCGTCCATAATCCCACAAACAAAACCTTCGGTTTCTCCGAAGAGATCACCGTACCGTAGCCAGGAGGTTGAGGCTTTAAAGTCTATATCGGGCCCGTTAAGGGCCCGATAAAACCGTCCATGAAGTTCTTTGCCCTTCCATACCTCCCTGCGTTCATTAGTACCAAGTACTACAGGTTTGCGCCAATTCTCTTTAGCCAGAGCGAGCGGAGTGAGTCCGGTATCCATTGCAACTACACTGCGATGCACTCCCACATCAGTATGAAGAAAATATTCTCTGAGATTGTATATCTCGCGATTGTGTAGGGTCTTGACATTTAATAGACCTCGACCCCCAAACTTTCGCGGGATATACAACCTCATAACTGATGAACGTGGGTGATGCATACGGAATGCAGTCAGCAATGTACGGACTCTCCTGTCTAGGGCATCTAATTCAGTCTGAGTCCATCTAAGTATACCGAAGGAATACATCAGAACCGGCATGACCCAACCATTGTAGGCTCGCACCCTGTTACCGCCTGATAAAAGACTTTTAAGTACTTTTTTCAGGCGGCCAAAGAAGCGTTCCCGCAACGACTGTTTCATGTCAGATTCCGGTATTCCCAAGGACTGTGAGAAACCAAGATACTTGTAGGTTTCGGTTACAGACAGAGATCTGAGTCTTGTAGAATCTGAAAGCTCTATTCCTTCAGATTCCACAATCACACCTTTCTTTACATGCATGACTGCACACTTGTCTATACCAAATTCCATTTTGATAGAATTACTAAAGTTTTCCGTAACCCTTAGTAACGCTGTCAATTGTAATTTAGTAGGGGCAAATAGTTTCAAATCATCCATATAAAAGAGGTGTGATATGACTGGAGCCTCTTTCTGCAACCTATAGCCTAACCCTGAACCCTCTAATAAAGTACTTAGAGGGTTCAAAGCCAGGCAAAACCACAAGGGACTCAGACTGTCACCTTGGAATATGCCCCGCTCGATCTTTATTGGTACATCGTTTACCGCAGTCTGACGACATCCTGGATAGCGAAGTACTGTTCTCCATTGCCTCATACATGACTTCAAGAAAGTGCACAGAGTTGGATCAATTTTATACAACTCTAGCACATTCAAAAGCCATGTATGTGGAACTGAGTCAAAAGCCTTCTTATAATCTATCCAACATGTCGCCAGACTCTTACGATTACGACGTACCTGTTGGCTGATGGTCATGTCTATGATAAGGAGCTCTTTAGTGCCACGGGTCCCACTTCTACATCCATTCTGAGAAACAGAAAGTATCGAATTCTGATTAATGTGTGTAGTAATTTTGAGTCTCAGAATAGATGTCAGAAGTTTATATAAGGTTGGTAAGCAAGTTATGGGCCTAAAGTTTTTGGGATCCATGGCACTACCAGATTTGTAGAGTAAGTGGGTTATGCCAGTGGTTAAAAATTGTGGTAATGAACCCGAGTCCAATGCTGTTTGGAATTGAGATGCTAAACACGCATGTGAGCTTCTGAACCACTTGAGCCAAAAGTTGTGCAGTCCGTCTGGACCAGGTGCTTTCCAATTCGGTAATGAACGGACTGCACAACTTACATCCTCTTTATCGATGTTAATTAGTTCCATAGGTAATAAAGACTCACATGAGCGCTCAACATCCCGATACCAATCACCTTCTGTATGAGCGACAGGCACTGACCAGATGCTGCGCCAAAACGAATTCGTGGCATTTTCATCTGGGACTTGCCCGTCACTCATACACGGACTCAGGTTCTCCCATTTTCGGTACACCCACTTCTCGTTTCTTTGGAACATGCGATTCTGATTATACCGGTCTATTCGCTTTCTATACCGCCTTATTCTGTTTGCCCATGCATAAACTTTTTGCTTCAGAAAGTCTATGCGCTCTGTGACACATGACATATACTGTTGAGGACTAATAGTAGTCCCCAAAAATGCCTGTTTCACAAAGCGCATCACTTTCGGTCGCGTGTTACCTGATCGGAAACTAATTAGCTTACCAATGAGTGTCCTGGCCCCAGCAATACGACGTTCAATTCTACACTGCCAAGCTGGCACAGTATTTTCTGGTCGAGTAGTAGTTATATTTTCTGCAAATTTAATACCAGCTACTCGACAAACTGCAATAGCCGCACAGTATAGAATGGAATGTGTATCACTGAGATCTTCGCTATTACCGAAATAATCCGGTAATAACGAATCCAAGGCACTCACCAGCGCTAAATTTCGTTTATGAATGGGCAAACGGGGTAAACGGGGTCTGTTATTAAAATTTACGCATCGGTATTCCCGAATCACATCTTCCAAAGTGCTCCTTATCTTATCATTGTATAGGGTACTTACAGATATAATTTCACTGTCCACTAATTCACTAACATCTTCATTTTGTGGTGTGGAGTTTGTTACCACATCCACCACATGTGGTGAAGAAGGGACAGTCAAGCTATTCCGTATGTCAGAGCATATCCTTTCAAGTACGGTATCATCCAGCAGGTGACATCGCTGGATAGCCCGCACTTGATCCGACAATCTTATTATTATTATTATTATTAATTCGGTAATAAACGGACAGCACAACTTACATCCTCTTTGTCGATGTTAATCGGTTACATAGGTAATAAAGACTCGCATGACTGCTCAACATCCCGATATCAATCATCTTCTGTATGAGTGACATGCACTGACCAAATCCTACGCCAAAACAAATTTGTGGCATTTTCATCTGCATACACGGACTCAGGTTCTCCCATTTCCGGTACACCCACTTCTCATTTCTTTGGAACATGCGATTTTGATGATGTTCGCTTTCTATTCCGTCTTATTCTATTTGCTCATGCATAAACTTTTTGCTTCAGAAAGTCTATGCGCTCTGTGGCACATGGCATGTACTGTTGAGGACTAATATTAGACCCCAAGAATGCCCGTTTCACAAAGCGCATCACTCTCGGTCGCGTGTTACCCGATCGGAAACTAATTTAGCTTACCAATGAGTGTCCTGGCCCCAGCAAATACGACGTTCAATTCTACACTGCCAAGCTGGAACAGTATTTTCTGGTCGAGTAGTAGTTATATGTTCTGCAAATTTAACACCAGCTACTCGACAAACTGCAATAGTCGCACAGAATAGAATGTGTATCACTGAGATCCTAGCTATTACCGAAATAATCCGGTAATAACGAATCTAAGGCACCAGCGTTAAATTTCGTTTATGAATGGGCAAACGAGGCAAATGGGGTCTGTTATTAGAATTTACACATGGGTATTCCCGAAGCGCATCCTCTTATTTTTAAGTGCTTCTTATCTTATCATTGTTCTTGGGTACTTACCAGATATAATTTCACTGTCCACTAATTCACTAACATCTTCATTTTGTGGTGCCTGTTGTGTGGTATTTGTTACCACATCCACAACATGTGACGAAGAAGGGACAGTAAAGCTATTCCGTATATTAGATCGTATCCTTTCAAGTACGGCATCATCCAGCAGGTGATATCGCTGGATAGCTCCGACAATCAAGTTCGTTCCCAACTCTATAGCTCGAAAATATGCATGACATTCTTATTTAAAGATTGTGTCCATTTCATGCGGCGCACATCACCATCGGCAGCGGGGGCTCTCGGGCCCCACCGGAGGTCAGTGGTCCTCGGGGTCCCAAGCTGGTCGGTAGCCAGCCCCTCCCCTGCCGACGTACAGGTGTTGGCGACAACGTTGGAGAGAAAAACTCGTCGGTAGAAGAAGCGCTCGATGCCTCTGCACCAGCCGAAACTAAGGCGGAGCAGAGCGACGAGTCCGGATATGATATGTGCTCTGAGTCTAGCCTTTGTTAGCACTATGAATTTCTTCCATAAATAATTATTGCTGTGACATGACTTTTAAAACGTCATGTCTTACACAGCTGTTATCCGTTAAAATGCCTTTTCACATAATTTTATTCTATTTCGGTGCCAATAATTCATTTTAAATATATACAAACTTGTTTTGGTAGATTGATTTTATTCTAATATGTTTAAAAGTTTAGGAAATAAATTAATCAAAAATATATTTGAGAAATTTCATCTGCTTTCAGTGTTAGTAGTTATATGTTTAAAAATAACTCCAATTATCTCCATTTCGTAAATAAAATACAAAAACTTAATCAAATTATAATTATCTTAGCAGGCAGTAGCACAATCATCGCCTTTTGACAGGGACATTTGAGGAATACTAAGTCTTGTTTTACGGATTCTATTGTTTTCATCTAATACCAATAAATTCAAAAGTATTTGCTTTTTAGCAAAATGATAAAGTTTTTATAAGCTTTTAAGTTTTAAAAGTTACAGAAAAATCACACAAATGACGTAAAAAGTCAGTCCGTAGTATATTAACCCACATTTTACGGTTCCATTCAAATATTTAAAAAGCGTACGCGTATATGCGGTGTGGCCCTATAACGATATACGCTTTAATGGTCGCATCGAAGCGTAAAAATGTATACAAGTACCCTTTGGACCCTAATGTCCGCATAAAATTTGTAGGCTGCGACATTAAAAACTGCCTCTTTATGGGCTAACAGCACCTATGTATAAAGCATACTCCTATATTAAATAAAGTCGGAAACTGTTTATAAGGTTATTAATCTTACATTTTTATTACCATTGCCGTCCTTAAAATAAAATAAAAACAATTTTACGCGGCGATCTGATGGTGATTTAAGATTTAATTATAAAAGAACGAATTTAGATGTCAATACTAACTTTCCGTACGCTCAACAATTAATGTCAGACATAGTTCATTGATTAAAAAACAATTAAATGATTGACTCTTACCACGGCATTGTTAATACTGAAATTCACTCCTAGCTTATCGAATTCCAAACATAATCAATTAGTTTCAATATTAGTTATCCCACGAAGCTATGACCCCTTTCATACTAAGGGAACATAGGTATATGTTCTATTGAGAGTATTTCAATTAATGCGAAATTAGATTTCTAAACAAGTACTAAGTCTTACCGATGATAAATTGTCACTAGCTTCTATAAACCATACTTGGTTAATCCCTTCCTAGTTTCCCTTCGGGGTATTCGGTGCGGTAGCTTGTCGGAATCGAACTGTGTGAAGTACACGGTGTTTGGTTAAAATCGGAATAATTGTTGCATAGCTTAATTTAAAGCGGTAATAGGCCCGCCTACCCTATCATCCTATATACGGTGCTTTATTTACTACTAGATATTCATCAGCTTTATCTATTTATCATCAACTTTTACTACTTTGTTCTTGACTGCTGACTATGTTTTTATTGTTATTTATACGAATTCTGATTGATTTAGAGAATTGGCTTCTTAAAATGCTTCCACCTATTTCTAAAATGTTTTCATGTCATTAGCATTCTAATAAATAACTGAGTCCAACACATTTCCGAAGTATCATTTTACCCATCAAATGCGATCTATATGATGAAATATAATGAGATAACAATAGGCAGTACCATTTTCAAAGGTTATTGTCTTTCTTTATGTAAGAAAAGTAAACGTACAGCGTCATTAATGGCCTTATCGAATATCCATTTCCAGTAAACACAGTTGTACCTTATATTTACCTAAAAATTATCTCCCTCTAGTTATTTCCTCTCATCATTTTATGTTTGTAACGTACAACGCAATAAAATCAATCAAGTTAACAATTATGACTGCAATTATGAGACAAAACTGAGTTTATGAACTCTTGTATTCCATAATCTATATAATCGGGAATTAAGTACGATGCGTTTCTCATGGTTCACTGTCGGGTAACCCTATTCCTGTTCGTTACCACACACCGTAGTGATTGCATGAGTTATCGACATTATTAAAAAGGGGCCAATCACGAGTCAGACTCGCCATACATAATATACATAATATAACATAATATTATATATATTTTTATTTTAGTATATTGAATAAAAGGTAAATCTATACTTATTTAGTTTTATCATTCTCTTATTTTAGAAGTTACAGGGGACAACACGCACATTTTAAAATTTTGAAAGTGTCCCTGATAAACAAATTAAATTAAAATATTTATTTATATACGACATTAATAACTTTTGACAGATTACGTGTCTAAGCGAACAAATTTTGTTTTGAAGTTAAGTTACACATGATAAGGCAACATACAATTGGCCGTACGAAAAGCATTGTGTGCTTGTCTATTACCGCAGCCTTTAATGTTTGTCCCTGTGCTTGATTAATTGTCATTCCAAACGCTATTTTTACGGGAAATTAAAGCCGTTTGTTTGAATTGGAAAGGTAATTCCGAGATACCACTTAAGTTTTGTATCGTTGCATAGCTTTGGTGACTCATATTTCTTAGTAATATATGATAGGGACCTATTTTAATATTAATTTATATGGTGGATTTCCAGGAGGCGTCAATGAATTCAAAAACTCTATTGGATAATGTACTGCCTCATCTCTATTCACAACTGTGTCAACAATGTAGTAGGTTTTTATGATGCTGCTTCGAATTTGGAAAATATGAATTCATTTATTTTATCGACTTGCTCATTATTAGTAGGTGATAATTATAGATCTTTCTTGAAACTAATTTGGTGTCTTAGTGAATATGTTACTATTTTCTATCTAATGCCTCATCTGAAGCTTTATGAGACATAGAAGCCTCATCCCAAATAATCAGACTGCAATCTCTCAATAATTTTCTGGTTTTACTTTGTTTTGAAATATTACAAATGATGCAGACGTCATCACTACATATTTTTGACGGAAGTTTGAATATAAAATATAAATCCAAAATCTCTTATAGATTTACTTGACAGAGATTCCACTTCTTTATTCAATTTAAATAAAGATTAATCAAATATATTTTGATGAAAATCTAAATTAGTTGATGACAGTTCTTGACGTTTGCTATGCAGTATATCTTCAGCCATGCCAAAGAAGTTGTGGGTCAGTAACTTGACAGAAAGTTATGATGACGATGAAAATCGTCTTCTAACAGACCCATTGCTTTACAAACTCCTTGAAATTTTTCATAAGTTATACCTTAAAATGTACATAGACTAACAAAAAACGTAGGTCTTTTTACCGCGTGGAGTAGCATCCTCAAGTGAAAGCACTCACTGTTGTTTGGATGGACCATGTAAACTCTACCAAGAGGATTACATTTCAATGTAATAAAGAGATTCGGTTTTCCGTAATTTCTTACATATATATGTCATTGCATCTTGTGTCTTTTAATGAAGATACTTCGGTCCTCATGTAAATGACGACAGTAATATTACTACTAGTCCAATATCATTGCTATGCTCATTTGAATGCAAAGCGTCCTGCAAATGTACATAACTTTCAGCTCGTAATTTTGTTTTATTGTTACATATGAAAGATAATCAATTTAGGCATATTGATCTACCTGTGGTAGTATTGGTTAAATAGCATGCCGTATCTGAGTAAAACGTTATAGGTAATTGTTGTGACGTTCCCTTATACGGTAACAATAATTACAGTAAACTTTATTTTGTACTAGTTATCTACTGTCAATATTAACTTGTGCAATATCAATCGAATATCCGTCTTCACGTCGATAAAATATCAAAGAATACTGTAAGCTGTCATAATAATATGAGCGATGTAGTTCAGAAATTTTATGGAGGCTCTCGTCACGATTTCGTAGCAAAATATTCCTTTTATCAAATTGTTGCCCAGCAATCACAACTGCTACTTCATTTGAAGAGGGGGCGTTATATCATCCATGATGCTCGCCTGTCGGTACTTCATTAGCATGAATTACTACATTGTAGTCTAAGACATCAGGAGGAACACTTTTTATGCCAGTTTTAAATGATTTTATATACCTATCACTTTAATGCGACATGACTTGCAAACACCTGATTATAGAGTAATAAAGTGGTGATCTTGTATTATTAGTATTGCATCTAGAAGCTGGTTGGATTTCTGGATCTGCAATAAAATTAATTTGCAAAAATTTATGATCATCAGATCTACATGGAAAAAGACTGCTTGCAAGGTGGTAAACCTGACCCTGAACTTTAAATGTTGGCATAAAGTGGTGTTTGGCCACACGCTGGCTTTTGGATGATGTCATTTTTTTTGTTTTTATTATGTTTGACCCTGCCAAAATGACTCTACTCTGCCTGATGGAAAGCATGAGTAGAATCCAATAGTGGTGGTCACCATACTGCGAATGCAGACAATGCAACAATGCAGCATGGTGACCCACACCATGGCGGGCTAGTGATGCTTCCGCATCATTGGGCCTCCGGTCTCGCACTCACCAACGAAACACGACAGCATGATCGCTGTCATTTTACGTTGATTTTTTGTGCGAGGGTAGTACCGCCCCGGTCGAGCCGGCCCGTTCGTGCTGAAATCAGCGTGACTCTACTACCTTGTCCTGTCCTTTGTCCTTGTCCTGATATGAATCCCATAAAACATCTATGGGATGGACTCTAAACACGCATTTGATGAAAAGATCCCACCCTTGAAAATCATCATCTGAAAAGCGTTATTATAGCGACGAACATTACGTATAAATTCTGTATGCTCGGGGTGACTTCCATCAAGGAGTGACTAAAGGATCTGGTGGAGCAACTATATTGTCTAGTTCAATCTTACCGTTGGAGCAACATATACTCATCTTTCCATTTTAAAGCTGAGCAGTATTGACATAGAGTAGAAGGAGGACCTATAAATATCACCGCATCGCTTTCGTAGTTAATTGTAAAATCGCAATTCATTGCGGAATATTCTTTATGAGACTATCTATTATTATTCTGCTTCTAATATTATTATTTTGGAAAGTATTTCTTAAATTTATATAACTAAGACGGTCGCTATGTAAGTGAAGTTTACCTGAAGATAGACCTCCAGGTGTGTCTCTTTCTCTTTGCGCATTAAAATATATGTGTTTATGGACATAATATTTATTTTCCAAACTCATTGTACGTCAACTACTACTGTCTCTCTGAAATATTTGATCCATCCTAAGGTTGCCTGGAAGAGATTGCTTATGGCAATAAGGCCGCCCTTTGTACACTACACTTCGGATATTTTATGCATTATGTACTTATTTAGCTCTGTAATAAGGTGTGCAAATAAAGAGTTTTCTATTCTATTCTATTCTATTCTATGTCTATCACGAATCAATGACAAACACACTGTGCTATCCGTCGCCGATTCTCGAGCTCTTTTTGAAATATGCCGTTTTTAGTCTAACGATAAACGAATTGAACGATCTAAAGACGATTCTCTTGCTCTTTCGGAAATATGCCTTTCACGATCTAACGATATACAAACATTCCTCTCTTCTAACGTCTAACCACATAATTATTTATCAGTATAATTTGTAACTACACCTAATCATTAAGCATTGGGTACTTAACATCGCATGATTTGTTAAAATCGAGTCACGGCTTTTGCAAAAGTTAAAAATTTGAGCCTTTTGTTCGGAATTCATCAGATATAAGAGCTTTTTTGGATCGTTTCTTGCCTCGCCTAATGTTAAGCGATTACCGCCGCCCATAGCACACGCAACACTAACCATGCCGTTGCGTTGCTGACTTTTTATAAAGGGGTACGCTCTTTTCTTGAAAGTTTAAGGGTCGTATTGGTCCGGGAATACCGTATGCAATTAGCACGTAAATTCTATAAAAAATTAATGTAATATGTTGGACGACTCAGTGATGAGCGTTTTTGTCTTTGTTTCAAATAGTTTGATAGTTACTACTGTAGTTTCAATTATTGTCATGATGTTTCCAGATTTTCACTCAAACCTTAGTAATAAACCGACTTCTACAAGTATATTATGTATATGGTAAATGTTTGGTGAAGAAGATAATAAAGAAACTAGACTCACCCGATATCTATTTCTAAACGTTGCCAATCTCTTTTCAGACTGAAATGATACATTAAATGATCTGATATAATAATATAACCTGACTGCCTCGTTGGTCTCGCGGTTGGCATGAGCGACTGCTGATGAGGTCTCGGGTTCGATTCCCGGGTCGGACCAAATGTTTGTATGATCTACAAATATTTGTTTCGGAGTTTGGGTGTGTTCTATTTATAATATGTATGTATTTACAAAAAATAAACCATACACAAGCTCTGCTTAGCTTGGGACTATATGGCGTTGTGTGTTTAGATGTCCGAAATATTTATAATTTATTTATTATAACCATAAACGAAACCTGCCATATTGGCAAGACTTTTATTGTTTTTGATCAGCAGCAAGTAATTGAAGGTTTCCAGAATAGCTCTAACTTCAATTGATAAGTTTTCTCTTTTCCATATATCATATTTGAAACCAAATCCTATTTATTAGAAATTTATTCTTATTTTTTAGCTAGCTTCAAAACACACAATATTTATACTATTTAAAAATAATTTAAGAAATGGGTTTAAGAAGACTTTTATTTGAAATCTTCGAGAAGATATACAAAGTTCGGAAGATCTACCAGAGATCGATACCAAAGTCAATTCAAAGCGTAAAATTGAACGTTTTTGACATTTCCTTTCCGTTCAATTTTTTTAAACTTCTACTGTCTATTGAACTACTGGTTCTCTCTTATATACTGATAAGAGGAATAAGTTAACGATATGGTATAGGCATCATATAACAGTATTGGGGCAACATTTTAACTATTGTGCGGTACTAATATTACCAGATACCACCAGTAACATATTTATTAAATAGTGTTTCAGGTAATTCCAGTACCATACATATTTATGGTACTTTAATTACATAAGACTGGAACAGTAAATAGAGACAAATAGCATACTAAGTTATTTGTATATTTCCTATACAATTGTTACTGGAGGCTATGTCTTGATTAACTTATAAAATACTCAAGTCATCGAAGGTTTAGAGCTCACTTTTCAGGGTAACATTTAAATCAACAGGTCGGACCAAAATCAATTTCAAACCTGTAGATGAATTTTTAACTTTATCGAACAGTATATAGTCCTCAATATTATTGACTGCATCATTTAATTTTAATAGTAAATAATATAAAATAGAGAAATCATAGTTGACAGAATTGAATCGTTCAGAAATGTCTTTATATTGTAATTATTTAGTATTATGAATGAATACTAAGTAATTTCGTAATAAATAATATTACCGTGTAAAACTATTTTCTTGTATTTACTTTTTTGTAACTATGTACTAATTTAATCACATAAAAAATTAAATATTGTATACTTTTTGGACCACCGAGGTGGTCAAAAATATTAAAGTGAGATCTAACACTGAGATCCAACGAAAACTAATCAATTAAACAGAGTCAACGCTATTATAAATTCCTTTCCAAATGTTGATTCTACCAATGGAGTAATTAATTTCTCTAGAACTGTTTTAACTAATAATTTCCAGATAGAAATTGTTTGGAACTCATCAATTTTCTATCGTCTGTTCAAACTGTTAAGATGCTGATACTTTAGTTTTTATTTCTTAGTTAAATCGTATAGTTAATTAAATGTAAACACAAGTTAGAGTGTATGTTTCTGAAAATGTAGTGCTGGTCGAGTGGAATACGAAAAAGTTGCTATAGTAAATTATTAATACTATAAATAGTTTTTCTTCAAAACTATTATGTAATTAATTTCATACTACTAGTAACGCTCTAACTTTGAATCTGTTAGTCCTATAACCAACCGTATCCTGGGAGAGGCCACGCTTCGGCATGAATGGGTCACCTCGACCGGAGTAATATCGCGGCCCTACAGAGAACCGATGTGAAACAGACCTTGCGCTGTGTTTCACCAAGTGAGCCAAGAGAGTGAGGATACCGAAAGCCATACCTCCAACCCCTACTCCCACAACTCCCATCATTCCCCGTCCCATTTCCCAAACGCACTCTTTGCAATGCACTTGTGACGCCTCAGGTGTTGCGGGGGTGCCCATAGACGGTGGTAATTGCTTACCATCAGGCGATACGTTTGCTCATTTGCCCCATATTCCTTAAAAAAACCCTAAGAAATCCTTTTTTTTATTAAAAGCAAATAGCGACTTTGATGCCATTTAGTATGGAAGCATGACATGAAAGTAATATCGTAGAGTATAAAGTAGTGTCAATGACTAATCTAGAACCATAAAGATAATTATAACATCATCGACATTTGGGATACATAAAACAGTAGTATATAGCAACATGTAGAAATCATCTTGTATTTAAAACGAACTCGTCCGGAAATCGTAATGACTTCACATCTCTAAGAAGCCAAGTAGTTTGTCGACTCTCATAGTAAAATCAATATATTTTGGCTCCATGCCAGCCCGGTCGTAGGGAAATATGTTTACTGCCCACGACCTATGTCGTGATCATTGTTTTTGTGCTAAATTGAGACACAGATGGGCAAATCACAAGCAGTTCTTTTATCGTGAAACGAAAAAATAAATGAAAGACTGTCTCTTCTAGATTTTTAATCAAAACAACAAAGATATTGTTACCTGTTGAGGCTCAAATTACTCAAGTAAAATCTAAAGTGAGCCGCATTGCAGTATTATTATTTACAACACGAATACAAATCTTATACATGTTCCTTGTTTATGTGTATTTTTTGTCTTATAATTTTGACTTAAAATTTAAAATATATGTGCATCTAAAGCGCCCAGGGTCCATTTTTTTTTGCAAAAGTAACATTCTAATGGAATTAGTTAAAAATATAGTCAAACCTTAAGCAAATAATCATAACTTTCTCAAACGTGAGTTAACAATTTTATAATCAAATAACTTACGCCCTCAGTCCAGAGCCGTGCTTCATAGCCTAGAACTGAAAAAATACTGTCTCAGGTCAATGCTTTTATTTAAGAATTTAGTTAGAATTTTCTTAAATTTTTAAGAAAACCTCAAATCTGTTGAAAAAGATATTATGGATTTATGGCGCCATTATATGGGGCTCTCAATTCCGTAACGTCACTACTGAGGAATCTGCAAAATATGAATTTATCTAAAGAATTATATAGGTAACCTAAGATTTTAAAATATTGGCGATTGGTCGGCCTAGTCATCGATGCTTTAGACATACTATTATTTTGGTTCGTTGAACTGCAACTGTAGCCTTTTAATCTAGTCACGAATTATTTTCAACAGCAGATTTTGCAACTGATTGTAAGTAGATGTGCACCTTGTATGATTTCATGTTTAATAGACTAAAACTTTTAACGTTATCAATGAGTGATTTTTCTTTTTTTGTTTGTGCGTTAGATTTTGGAGCATTTTAATAAAAGGAAATTCAGGTGGCAACAGCTTGCATACTGTTGTCATGCATTGCATTGTCATTGCATACTACAACCCCCGAAGTTGTCAAATAGTCCATAGTTCTAACAGCTGTGCGAGCGGACAGACGCGTTATCTTGGTGTAAAAGAATGCCACGCACAGCCGCTCCGTGGGCGCTTACCATCCAACTAACTGTCCTACGGTCTTCTAGCGGAATTACTGCTACTGGTTCACTGCGTCGAAAAAAAAATTACTATCATTTTTTTTTAACGCTCTGACAACAACTTATGTGAGTAAATTTGTCCTCTTCAGGCACCCATTGCGTGGTTGGCTGTTGATCGTGAGAGGATCATGGCTTTATATAAATGATTCGTCAGTTTTAATAATATAGGATACGTTTTGCGAAGATGCTTCTTTAAACTTTTTTAACGTAAATTTGCAAGAATCAACACGATGGCATTTTACCTTCATCAGTGAGAAAAATGAGATATCCATCGCAAAGCAAGCTTTCTAACATTAAGGTGTTCATGCAGGATGGTGGAAACTGATATGTAATATGTCTATTATATATATTCTTTCGCAGTAACTACTGTATTCTGATGACATTTTATGAGCTACTGCAGTTGGTGGTGATGCGGGGTCCTAGGGGCATAGTAAAATTCTTGCGACCACGTTTAAATTTACGAAACCAATAAGTAATTGTTGCTAACGCAGGAGCAGACTCCCCAAAAGCAGCTTGTAATTTTTCTTGAGATACCTTGAAGTTTAACCCTCGTTTCTAATCATAGAAAATCATAACACGAAAAGCTACCCGCGAGACGTCCATTGTTGCAAACAACAGAAGAGTGACAGATAATCTGTATACATAATATAATGTAGGTAATCAGTGACAAAGGAGGTTTGTGTTGAAATTAGCTGTTAATCCAAAATAGTTTCATTAAAGAAGGGATTGTATTTATTCTGTGGCTATCAATTTTCGGAACAACGTAGTCTATGTCAAAAGGTAATATTTTAAGCTGACGAGTTGATTTAATATATTCATTATTTAACATATTCATTATTTAACATATTCATTATTTAACATATTAATAGTTTTTTTGCATTGCTACTCACGTGTGGCGTATCCTCTGAAATACATCCACTGATACATACTCTAGTAATAGATCCTGTTTATCTTCAACATGTAAATATTTGTGGTATTTTTAAACGATTTAATAAAGCTATTGATGTAATTTTACCACCTAACTCTTGCTATTGTTAATGTATTGTTTATTTCAGAAATATTTACCTAATGCTCCGTAATTTACTTTTAATCACTTATTCTGAATATTAAAACAAGTCAGTAATAACTATTTCCGATCGTATATTGAAAAAAAAGGCTTTTTAGCAATTTGCGCTTTACAAAAATCGGCCCTCAGTTCAGAAGGTTTAGTAAAATTTCTGCTTTTATTAACTTCTTGACAATAAGCTTTGTCTTTTTATTTATTTTTAATGAGGCACGCAGCGTGGGAGAGCCACGCTTCGGAATGAATGGGACGGCTCGACCGGAGTGATACCACGGCCGGCCGGCTCTGGAAAACCGGTATGAACAGCGAGTGAGTGGGGATACCGAAGGCCCAAAGGTCGGCAACACTCTTTGACGTCTCTAGTGTTGCGGGTGTCTATGGGCGGCATTAATCAGGCAAAAATTCAGGAGCCAGCTGAAAATCAGTGCTGTGCTTCAGTACAGCGTAAACTGAGCTGGTTTCCTTTGCTGCATCATGCAATTGTTATGTGATTTTGTTGTTCTAGTTTGTAGATTGTATGTTGTACTATGTTGTAGCAAAAATAAATGGTTTAAATGGTTTAATCGCCTACCTTACTTACCTTACTTACTACCGAAGTCTTACTTCTTGGAGCTGGAGCGAGCGCACAGAGCTGTGTTGAAGGTAATGTCTTTTAGGCCGTTCAGATATTCAACCTCACAGCTTTACGAGGAATGCCAGGTGCTAACCGTAAGGCAGCTTTTTGTACTTCAAACGGTTCTGAGGAGGCACATGACGCTGCACTATGATGAATCAAAATTGTTGAGACGTCGAGCTTATCAGGTATGTCCTGTGCAGACTTTTAGAACTAATCTTGCGAGTAGACATTTTCGTGTCATTAGTTGCCGGCTCTATAATCTGCTTAACAAATACTGCAATATTTATCCACTCTGTGGTTATAAACTGAAAATGGTTGTGGGTGGATGGCTCCAGAACAAGAAGTACTTGTGTTGAATCATTTATGTGTCTAAATTGAAATACCTACCGACCTATTATACACTTTACATAATGCTTCGAATATTTTTATGCTGCTATTTATATAATTTTTAATTCTTGGAAACTCTAATGTTGGATTATATTTGAATTCTGATTTGAATTTATTTTTAATTTAATATTTTAATTTTTACTTTAATTTGAATTTTGTTTTTGATTGTAACTTTTATTTGTGATTTTAATTCTGATTAAGAACATGATTTTAAGGTTGATTCTGATTTAAGGCTACTTGATTTTTATTGGGTTGAATGGATTTATGTTTAAATTAGATTACCTCTAGTCCTACTGGCCTTTCTGGGTCACACTAATTCTTGTTAGCATGTCTTGTTTAATTGTTCAAATTTATATTTCTAATTTGTTTTGAAATGTTACTATCTGCTTGTACACCTTTACTTACATGATAATTTTAATCAATATTTACGCAGACAATGTCCTTATTTTGTGAGAGCCCTGGTGCCCATAACACAAGTTAAATCTTATCATGGGTGCCAGAGTTCAATACACTTCTGCCCTGAATATTTGTCTTTCTTTGTGTATAAGTTAAGTTTTTGTTATCTGTTTTCAAATAAATAAATTATTATTATTACCTACCATCAGGCAATAAGTCTGCTCGTTTTTCATAACAAAAACTAATTTACAGAGATATTTTAATAAAATATTTTAGTCTTAGTTATATATGTCGGCGCGAAAACATCTACTTGTGTTTTTGAGCGTCTCAATAAAACTTTACTATCAATTATAAAGTCAGAAACGAAATGTTATTGTCTAACAATTAATATCTTAATATTTGGTAACTACAATTATTTCTATTTTCCTGTAAAAAGGGTTACTTGATTAAGTTGTTGGATTATGACATTTCTAAATGGAATAGTGTTACTCTTAATTTAAATTGCAAGCTTGTTACTATCTAATAATTGTTATAATAATGTGAGGTTGATCGCAGTAATTCTAATTATTTAATTAAGGATTTATCATGCCATTTAAATAGGGCGTGACACATCTTATTGTTTTGTAAAGTAATACGAAAACAAACGACATCCGTTATTTGGGCGCCATTACTACCGCCAGTAACATTTGATGTCGGTTGGTTTCGTGTTGTTGAGAAAGATAAACTTGGAGATCACTAGGCAGTCTAGTTCGAGCATTGTACGAGGAAGGCACGAGGAAGCTGGAAATAAGTTAAGTACTTAGACTTCTTAATTGTTGTAATTAACTATTAAACGTTTGTAACTAATAAGTTAAGACGTAACTTTAAAAGAGTGGCCATGAGTTTCTTTGCCAGTATTCTTCTCATAAGGCCCTACGCATTTTGGAAACTGGAAGTTATAGATTGGCACGGACGGGCAGTGGATTTTGGTGTTTCCACATAATTCACGTTGACCATGTTGTGCCGATCTATGATTTTAACTGTAGCTTCATTAATTCAATAAACTATTTGGAATTCTATATTGTCTTTGGTTGTGCAAATAAACCCTACCTACCAACGTGTGTAATAATGAATTGATTGTGAGCGATTTCTATTGCTTTGAATCATGAGTGATACTAAAGACTAAGCAGTGACGTCGGCGAGGCTGACGTCATCCATTCTTAAAAATAATTACTCTCGACCTGTACGCCGTGACATATATTTCCTCCATATTATGCCGCCATAAATCCGTAATCTTCAGATTTGGGATTGTCTTAAAATTTTTAAGAAAATCTTTACTAGATTCTTGGCAAAAAAGCATTACCCTAGAGACTTTTTGAGCTATAGGATATGCCGCTGTCAGCACACATCTGGACTAACGCTTTCAGCATACATCTGGACTGAGAGGTCAAATTATTTGATCACAACACCTTTAAGTAATTTAATTTCGTTTATAGAGTGAGGATATGCAGCGTTGGTAATTTATATGAATGGCTTACTTGTGGTAAAACGATTTAGCTTGCTCGCCACATCAATACTGCTCGCTACAAGACCTCACTTATACGGTACACAGTACAGTAGTAATAGATGGTATTAATCAATAATTGAAGCGCACAGACAACCAAAATACAGCTCAAGGAATAAATTAGAATATATTGTTATAATGTCGTGATTTAATTTAGGGATCGAATTTAATATAATGGAATTCACAGTTGTATAAGTAATATCACAAGTAGTAAAATATTCACAAATTATAAACATTATTACAAAGAATATATATTTTGAACACCATGATTTTTATTCCCTCTTGACTTAATAACTTTCGTCTCCAACGAAACCTTCTGTTTTTGACGTTTATTCAAAACCACCTGCGCGGCCGGCTGTTGAGGTATTTGCAACCGGCATGTTATCGCAGGTCGAGTGGAGACGCCACACGTTTAAGTAATTAATGAACCTTTGCTTTAGTTTTTTTACAATTTTAACAAATTATCATCATATTACGTTTTGTTAAAGATGTAAGTGGGCCTTTAATTCAGATCCACACTAAAATACAGAAAATAAAAGACATTTTTTTTGTCTTTTTGGATATTTTTACACTTGAAGATGACAGGCACAGCATCCTCGACGCTTAATGATGGCTGTATAGACATGCTTACGTGGTGATATTTAGATGTTTTTTGTCCATAATATACCACAGCACAATGGGGCAACGCTTGATATTCTGATAGAGTTGACAAATCATAGAAAATAGTAATATTGTTAGGTAGTTAACCCGTAGTTTCGACATTCCATTTTCGATCATTTACTTATGTCGTTATTATAAAAAATGTCTGCATGTAATTTTATTATGTACCAAAAGCTTTATTTATTCATACTGCACGCAAAAAAGTATTCTATTCCAAAAGTTACCAAATTCATATAAAACAACACTTATTTTTGGATAATTTAGGTTTTAGTCCTCCCTAAATTAAATTTGCACAACCAAAGCAGATTATTCACAATCACAAAAACTAATTAGTCACGAACCCACTCTCACACCATAATAAATTTATCACATCGTCACAATGTACGATGAATTAGTGCCACAAATCACAAGCGTCCGCCCATTATGTACGGTGTTAGTGGCAGCCGCGAAACACTGATAAGATTCATACAAAGCCGTCCGTCCGGCATCATGACGTCGTTTAGGTACAACCGCACATTATACCCCGGCCGTCGTAACACCGACATATAACATAGATAGAATAAATAAACATCAAAATACAGAGACTGCCTCGGTAGCGCAGTGGTAGCGGATGCGATGCGACTGCTGTCCTTGAAATCTGGTGTTCGATTCCCGGGTCGGATTAAATCACAAAACAAATGCCTTCGACGTAATTTCGTAAGTAATATTTTGTCGCCGGGACGCACACATAAACGATTAATAATATTATACACACATAACGAAGTTTATTCTAATTCATTCAAGGGATTTAATGAATATAATATTAAATTAGAACCTTATGCTCTTGGCATTAAGTAGAGTTTTACTTGCGTTTTGTGTTTAGAGGTGGATCTTCGTCTTCAAGACCCACTCACCGTAGAGATGTGGTCATGTCGATTATAATAATTAAATTTACTAAATTTATATATGAAATAGTTCTTACTTTTAAATATCGTTATCCTAATTTTTTATATCAAAGTTACTGTCTTAGAAATGGATTGAGTGAAATTGTACTAGTTTCTTGTTAGTTTAAAAATAAGACCTTTGTATTGTCAAAACATAGTAAAGTCGACCAAATTGAATCATGACCCCCTTAAAATCATTTTCCTACAATTATTCTATACCATTAGGTTGAAATTAGCTTGAACATACATTTCGAACCGTTATCATTCTACTAGACACTGACAAAGCCATGACATAGACATATACTATGGACTATGATAAGTATTGCAGGAAAAAGTTTGTTAGCCAGTGAACGTCCTTATCTATAGGTATACTAGGAAAGATTTGATTGCCTGTTTGTTTGAGACATAGGATTGACTTTATTTCGAATAATGGGTAGAGGTAGGAGGATAGAGGTACCGTAAAGGTAGCGTAGGGTAGGTGTAGAATAAAAATAGAAAAGCATTTATTTGACAGAACGAAGTCTGTCGAGACAGCTAGTCATACATATTAATAAAATAAAACAATAAAATTAGAGACTTTATTTTGTTTATTTCATATTATTAAATAAAAAAATGGCATTCACTTCGTAAAGCGAATAAAAAAGAAAACTTCTCAATAGTTAATTTGTGGGTTATAATGGTTCCAATGGTTTGAGTCTTGATTACTGGTTAAACCTAAAACCGAGTGTAAGCGCCATGGTTTTCAATAACGTCTAATAATCGATTACGCATAGACCCGATTAGACGACTGCAAATGTCACTTCCCCTCATGAAATCCCAGATTTCGTTACAATGCAGCTCGATTGCTTCTTTAGTCCTCTCGTTCCTGTTATCCCACATTTGAACCATCAAACCCCATAAATTTTCTATTGGGTTAAGATCCGGTGATCTAGACGGCCATGGAATGAGAGCAAATTCATCTTCATGCTCCGTAAACCAATTTGAGACAATTCTGGCAGTATGCACTCGACAGTTATCATGAACATAGGAGAATACTGGCACATCTTCACGGGGGTAAACTATTCGCAAAATCGGTAACATTGATTCTTCCAATAAATCGACATAGTTGATAGCGTTATGACGAGGAGAAAAAGGAACAAGTTCGCCTATGTTTCCAGCATCCATCCATGCCCACATGTTAGCTGAAATACGGCCAGATGATTGGTTGGGCACTACGTGGTCCTCTGTGTATTGCGTGTTATCGTAGCGCCACAAAGTTAAGCGTCCATGTTGAGAAGAACGAAATGATTTTTCGTATGTAAAGATGGTGTTTGTCCAGTCGAAATCTAAATAATTACGTGCAAAATTCAATCTCGCAGTTTTGTGTGCATCCGTTAAATGAACTTTCTTAGCATGATGTTTGTAATGCAGCCCAGTGCGGTGCAAATTATTTCTAATTGTTTCTAGATAAACGTCGTAACGTGCTGCAAAATAGCGGGTACGAGTAAAAGGATGTTCTTCGTAATGGTGTTGCATTTCTGTTGGTTTGTGATTCGACGAACCCCATGATTATATCGTCGGCGGTCTTCAAGGATACCCTCTTCAGCGTGCCGTCTGATCTAGGTTCTGACCGTGTTACGACTTATATTTAACTCACGTGATATTTCTCTAACGCCGCAACCTTGCTCACTGAGCACTACAATCCGAGCTCTTTGTTCTACCAAATTGGCCATTATACGATTCGTTTATAGATATATAAATATTCTTAGATTTTTATTTTAATATTTTCAGATTGACTACTACTTGACATCTCACACATAATGTCATTTCATTTTAAAAATTATAATACTTTTTCTCCGCAATGAAAAGAGTTTGGATTATAAACGATTTTATTACTTGAAATTCAAATCAAAAATATATCTTGTTCAGTGATGACAAAGGTTTAAATTGCATTGACATCTAACCCGTAATGACGCATTTTTGTTTATATCTAAAACGTACTATGTACAAATAGCGAAGAAAACCTAACTACATTTATGATTACAAAGGAATAATTGGCAAAGTGGGTCATGATTCAATTTGGTCGACTGTACATATTGTACATCTAATTTAGGAGTTTGACGTTTCATACTTATCAATACGACACAACTTTCTATAGACGAGACGTAACACACATAATCTCAATATTTTTTCTATAGAACCCTGTAATTAACAGTAATTATAAATATAAATAAAAATATATACAGACTGACATTTGTTTTTAGACGTCTCATGTTTTTCAATCTGTCAGAAGTGTCATACGGTAGCTCCCCGATTAGATAAACTATAACATCGGACGGCCCAAAAATGTTAATCTTCAAAATATATTTTAAGTTTTAAAAGAAATATTTCTATTATTCCTATTCCATTTCATCAAAAAAGCGGCCAAGTACGATTCGGACTCGCCAAATAAGGGCAGCAAGTAACATAATGCAATTTTTATTTTATTTTTATAGTAATATTGTAGAAGAGGGGACGCATTTTACCACTTTGGAAGTATCTCTTGCGCAAACTATTCAGTTTAGAAAAAAAATATATATATATATATACATGAAAATAAATAATTGAAATAGATACATATATTTAATATGTATCTATTTCTTAAATATCAATTTTAAAAAACGTATATGTATTTATATCAATTATCTAGTACCCAAAACAGAAGCAATGCTTATCTAGGGAATAGATGGCGTTGTGTCTTAGATGTCTGAAATAAATATAGACCGGTTACGCGCAGAACGTTAGTGATGGAGAATGTCTGATTTTTAAATTAGGTCATATACGCAAAATATCAGATATGACCAAAAGTCAAATAAGTAAAACTTCAGACATGTAAAACGTTGCACGGCATCTACATTTTATACTGTATTTTGTTTAGTCCACAAAAATTAAAGTCGTTATAAAGTTCAACGGTTATATAATTTAAATAAAATTCACAATTAACACGAAAGGGTAGAAAGCACGAATACACAAAAGAAACAGTTTAGGAAGATGAAAGAACAGTATAGTGCAACGAATGAAAGCTAAAGATACAGATTTGAAAGCGCGAATTAATTATTATATTTACGATGACGAAAGTGAAAGCTATTAAATATGCGGCGTGCGAGCAAGCGAGTACGGGAGTGCCTTGCGCAGCGGCGGACAAAGGACTGGCGCCGAGACCGCGGTAAAACCGAACGGCGCCCGGCCGCGGCGAAGATCTCCGAAGAGGCACGAGCTCGGTGCGACTCCACTCGTGCGACGGTGGCGCCGCTACAGCACGATTATTGTCATCACTGTAAAATAAATACTACAAGTAATCTATATGTAAAACAGGAAGGTGACTGACTGACATACCCAGAGATCAACGCAAAGCCAAAACCGCTGAACCTAGAATCCTGAAATTTCGCATGTAGGTTCTTTATATAACGTAAGTAAGCACTAAGAAAGGAATTTCGAAAATTCCACCCCTAAGTGGGTAAATCAGGAGATGAAAGTTTCTATGAAACCTTTTATTCCTTTGATGAATTTGCTTAAAATTTTGTAAAATATAGTAGGGTTAAAGTAATGAAAAACGTATTTTAGTATTTTTTATCAAAATATCGCCCCTAATGGGGTAAAGGGGATGAAAGTATGCGTGAGCAAAGCCGCGTGTAAAAGCTAGTATATTATATAAAATCGGTAATGCTCTTTTAGATATTTTATGCTGTCGTAGTGTTTGGTGTAATATGCGGTCATTGAATCCACTAAAAGTATCCACAGCCCTCGATTACGGGACGGGACGATGACATCATTACCGTTGAAAATGCCACCAAGCAATTTACCTTTTGTATACACGCAAAGATTACAAATTTTGGGATCGTATGAGTTTTCCGCAGTTAAATCGATTCCACTACGACCACGAAAACAGCAGCTTATTTTTGTAATACTTTCAATTTAATGTAGCTTTTAAAGATATTAGTATTTTGATTTAATTGTAAAAAGTATCATAGTTCAACTTTATTGTATCTTAGGTTTATTAGATATTTTGAAACCTAAATACGAGTATATGTCAACAAATTCATAGATATCACAAAAAAGCAAAGGCAAAAAGTATGTAACACAGTATCTCCATACCATATTTCATCGCATTGTTTCAGCAGCCCCCGAGAGGATTATTTCGGGGATGAGAGTACCATGTTATATCCTTCTCCATATCCCAAACTCATCAAATTTCATCTAACCGGTTCACCATTAAGATGCGACCGTTCAAATAAGAAAAACATAACAGCCTCAATTCGTTAAGGCAGCGTAATAGGGTGCCTATTGTTTATTATATATATAATAGAGCTACCTAAAATAGTAGGCGGGGGCCATGTGTGTTATTTGCGGACGACGTCTCTTTGCTCATATCTTACACAAAAAAACAACACTTTTGTGAGGTAGTTCTAACTATTAGCACACATCTAAAGTGATCTGTCATATTTAAATAAAGTTGATTAGTAAAACTGTAATTTAAGACATACCTATATGAATTTATGTATGTATGTACGAGTTTAAACCACCTGCCAGCTGTGTGTTATCTTCTCTTATACCCATATACCTACGTGAAAAAATCACGTTTCGTGTTGTAGATCAGTTAACTCAGCCGCCTCCACCAAATGCTGGTGAGCATCTATTTTTAACCGACTAAAAAAAAAGGAGGTTTCTCAATTCGACCGTATATTTTATTTTTTGTGTGTTCGGGGATAACTTCGTCGTTTATGAACCGATCTTGATGATTCTTTTTTTAATGGAAAGGAGATGTCCCGACGGTAGTACCATGACAAGGAAACTAGGATCGGATGATGGCATCCCAGGGCAATCGAGGGGAACTCTCATTTTTTTCAGGCATATACTATATTTTTCGTATATTTTCTGAAAATAATCTTGTATTTGCGTCTGGAAGTCATCATTTAGTGATGATGAGCTGATGATGTAAGGTACAACTCCTTAACAGTTAAAAGTTGGAGAATAAATCTTTCAATTTCATATGTGTGTATGTTACCTGTAGTCGTATTCTTGCAAGTTATTTAGGTAAGCTGATGATGGAAGGTACAACTCCTCAACGGTTAGGAGTTGGAGGATAATTCTTTCAATTTCATACGTATCTACAGACCTTAAGTTATATACTGTCAAGTTTTTGAGGTTTATTCGAAAAGGTATGCTTCCAAAGTGATCCCATTGCCACCGTATCAGGATCTAATGTTGGGATGCCTGGTAAATGGAGGGAATCCTTCATTTTCTTAGGCACGTACTATAAATTATATGAAATAGTTCAACTTACTGATAACCTACCATTGCTTGCACTAAAAATGGAAAAATAAAAACTTTTTATACAAAAAAACACCGACTTCCAAAAAGCATCCAACGAAAACTTCCTGCCAAATAACACTAAAAAGCTTAAAATAAACTGGCTCTTCATAAATTGCTATGCCAATTCTTGTCTATACCTAATTCTTTGTTCATTTAAATAGTAGTATTATTATGTGTACTAGGTACCTAAAACCTGTTTGAAGTCGGCGCCAAGCCAAATGTAATAGTAGGTACCACTCTCGCTATATTTCGAGACGACCATCAACGATGTTATTCCGCGCGTGTCTGCCCGCTTGGGTTGTTTTGTGCTTTACGAGGAGTAGCTATCCGGCGAGTGCGGTATCTCTTAATATTACATTTTGGCTTGGCGCCGACTTCAAACAGGTTTTAGGTACCTAGCACACATAATAATACTACTTTTCCTCCTGTTACTTAGAGTGATCGGACAACGAGGACTTTTAAAAATTACTTATTAAAAGCGACAAAATCAGATTTTTGTCGTTTGAAATAGTCTACAATTTAGGTATTTATATTTTTAGTATGCCTATGTTTTATTGCTGTTGATTTTTCTTTTTAAAAGCAACTTTTATTAATTTTGTTATTTAATTCTTTCTAATGGGGTTAAAACTAGAATAGATCTACATATACGAATACACGTACATGCGCACATATACACTTTCTTTGTATAAAAGATGTAAAGGGCTCAATGTTTATTTTCATAAAATTGAGCCTTTCCAAAACCAAAGGTTCTAAAAAGTAACCGACTTGAATTTTGTTCTCGGTCAGCATTATGCACGCTTTTCAAATAAAGTCAACTTTCCTAATAACTTCTGCTTTTCGTTTTTTTCAATATTCCACATTTTATTTTTACTAATTGAAAGTCCCCATAATTTTTAAAGATAATGAGAAGAGTAACCTAATTGGGAACTCTTCTTCACCTTCCGATTCATTCTAGAATATCATCCTACAAGGCAGTTGGTTATTCGAATACGTTCTCCAAAGACGGACCACTGTGCTAAAAAATCGTCATTCTTTAACTACTGACACTCCATGCATAGTAAATTTTTTTGAAGGACATTATTATTATCTATCTGGCATATCACTTTATATATGCCAAACCATTCCTTATCAAGGACGGTGGTAGGAAAGGCAACATAGTAGTGAGAGCTACAATCTGTTTTTGACTTTGTGCGTAAGTCACTTTCAGTTTTTCAGTTTGTCTCCATATAACTCTTGCATAGTGATAAAAACAACCCTTTGCCTTTAGTTTTGGGAAAATTGATTTTGAATTCCTGTGGCACCACAACATCCATTGGACTGTTGTAGGCTAATTTTTTCACATTGAAGGCCTTTTTTCTGGTTTCAAACAACCCACTTTTAACTGAATTGAATTGACTGCCTCGTTGGTCTAGCGGTTGACGTGTGCGACTGCTGATCGTGAGGTCTCGGGTTCGATTCCCGGGTCGGACCAAATGTTTGTATGATCTACAAATATTTGTTTCGGAGTTTGGGTGTTTTCTATGTATAATATGTATGTATTTACAAAAAAAAAAAAAAAAAAGTATATATGTATTTGTATCAGTTGTCTAGTACCCATAACACAAGCTCTGCTTAGCTTGGGACTAGATGGCGTTGTGTGATAGATGTCCGAAATATTTAAAAAAAAAAAAAAAAATAATAAAAAAAAAAAAAAAAAATATATATGCCGGTATTTTACAAATTATTTTAACACCAAAATCTTTTAATGGTGTTACATGTTCGTCGGACACACGTTTTATGGATGTTTGTCGAAATCATTCTTACAAAAGTCAGAAACACAAGAGTGCATATTATTTTTGACAATGCGAGAATCCTGTAATAGAGAAACTACAACTAAACTATTCTTAATAATAATCTTATCAGGTGAACACAGGTGTTAAGAACAGAATTTTTGAATTTTGAAACACCCAGTGTCACTCTCACGACTAAGACGAATCTATTAGCACCACTCACATAAAAATACAACAAGCCGTTAGGCTCTAGTTCGTGCCAAAGAAATATACATACATACACTCGAGAAACATAACCAACTTTCGCAGTCGGGTAATTAAAGTAATTGTATCGTTAGACTTCCCATACCAGTCCAAGTTCACAACTTTAAAAACTTGAGTATATTATTCATGAAAAGATTGTTTAGTAGGTTCTTGGGTTGTGGGAATTTGATGCAAATAGACTGATGGCTTACCTTATAAAGGGAAAGCGAAAGGAAAGGTCTCAGAGGGTGATATATATTTGGAATGCTTTATATATTATTTACTTAATAAAAAAATTGCTAAAGACGACTCGACATTTTTCAGTGTGTTCTTAATACACACCTAGACCACCGTCCCGTTTTTTTTTTATTTCTGTACAATTGGTGACCATCGTGGAACAACACCAATTCGCCTTTACGTTTAACAAGAACAATTGTTCGTTACGTTCTATTTTAAGTAAAAATGTAGTAGATATATGATATTAGTTGTTACCCGCGGCTCCACGCGCGTGTGTGTCGGTTATCGCGGCAAATAGTAACCTATGTGTTATTTTGATGTATAAGCTATATATTACTGTAAAGTTTCATCCAAATCCATTCAGTGGTTTTTACGTGAAAGATGAACAAACATCCATCCATGCATCCATACTTACAAAGTTTCGCGTTTATAATATGATGAAACACAAAAAAAATATATCGTCCAATCAATCGAACCAACAGCAAAAAAAAATCCGCGTCTACCGATTAATCGAACCATCAGGAAAACAAATCCGCGTCGACGTTGTACGATCAGACGGACAAAGTGATCGGACCACGCGGTCATAGCCGCATGGCCAATGCTCAGCGTACGACTTCTCATACTTCTAGTAAGTAAATGTTACTATAGTGTCAAGGAATTGGGACTAATCCCGCCCACATTCCCACCACTGTAACTCCTGTACACCAGGATCAACAGCAGTGACCCACGAACACACCGAGTTATGACACTCGGGAAGTCCCAGGAAGAAAATTAACTGTCTTGGAACCCGCAACGAAGTTAATCAGAAGAAAAACAGGAGGAGTGTCAAGGAATACCTAGAGGATAAGTTTTAAGCTCTAAACAACTAAAATGAATATGAATTATTGCAGACTGCGAACCAGATAGCTCTTCCTCTCTCCTGATAGTGCTGTGCCCGACAAGGTCCGTAATTGTTACCTATCAACACCTTATAAATGTACATTATGAAATGCAATAAAGAAATTGAAATGAAATTGAATGACTTGATGACATGACAATGGGAGTCAATAACTACTAATTTTCCCCTTTTACCCCCATTTTAACTCACCTAAGGAATGATTTCAAGGAAAAAACTTTTATGTTCTTGCCCACAACTGAAACACTAAGAATGCCGTGACCAAGAAAGTAACAGGGATTCTTTTTTAAATATTCTAATAAATGACAATTTAAATTGGTACACTGGTACACTAAGATTTGTCTTCCATTACCAATTTAATAGGTCTATTATTTCATCATCTCAATTCAAATTCATTCATTAAATTTTCTAATTCAAATAATTAGGTATATGTAATACCTAATTATTTGAATTCCTTGTAATGTTTCTCAAAATAAATCTCAATAATAGATAACTAATGTGCTAGAAACATTCAAATATTTTTTCTTTTTTTCACCAAAACTCAAGAATAAACAATCTAAAACAATCTACATTTAAACTTTTCAATTTATTGTGCTACATCATGATCACTCGAAAATATTAGAAACATACATAGGTAGAGTCATAATGATTCTATTTATGCTTTTTATTAGATAGAAATATTATATTTTATTCCTTTTGTGTAGAAGTTTTGAGAAAATCAACTGTCATTCGTTAGATTACTCCATATTTTCACCCGGTCTTAGATGCTTCGACGTCAGGTATTTAGATTGAGCAAGTTACACTTCCTTTTCATAAACAGTCAAGTGAAAGAATTCAATCATAAACAAATGTTTTCTTAAAGTTATGCAAGTTTTCGGTTTGTTAGTGTATTTATCTAGTGAATTCATTGTTGATACGAGACCACAGCAATATTATTTACGTGGAAAATAACGTCCTAATTAGAAATTAGGTTTACCATATCCTAATGTAGGCCAAACATATTTACTTTGCGTAAATGAGTACCCTTTATATTAGATTTACCTATTTCTTACTATTGCAGATAATATTAGAACTCTGTTTTTATGAACTCAACATTTGATTACCTTAAAACTATGCAAGAATAATAATTAATAAAATTTTGGCAATACACGACTGAAAATTTAAAAAATTTGAAGTTAAAAATAGTAGACAATTGTTATTTTGAACCGTAAAGGCTTCTACGCAGTCATGTTACGAAGATTTATGACCGGAAATTATCCTTTATAAATATTCTATTCGGAAATTATTCTTTAACGTCATTGTTAATTGACAAGTGCAAAATAAAACGGAAACAGTTAGGTAAACGACTTTCGACATTTTTCTTTATTTTGCTGTCTCATGCCTTTATTCTCTCTCTTCTCTCAATATCTGTTAATTTCAATTGTAAAGCTAATTAATATTAAATTGTTAAAATTTACAATACGTACCCATGTCCAGCAGACTGCTATATGGTTATAATTTAAAGTTGTGTGTATGATATGATGATATACTAACTTGTTTCATAAAAGTAACGGCCTTGTTGTCTCGTTGTCAAGATGCTCGGCGTAGGGAACGCGCAGGCGTGTGGGGAGTGAACCGCTACAAGATAATTATAGTAAGCAAAAGCTTAGCAGGGTTGCATAACTCTGATACTTAACCCAACAAATCATCAAGAACACTTAGTAAGGTATGTCCGGCTCGAGGACTCATTTTTTAAATTTTTGTGAAACGATATAAAATCCGAATGAAAATTAGTTAAAAATAGTATAAACCTAATGTAGCCTCAGATATTAACGCAAAAAACTATACTACGACGCTATTCAGTGCGACGCGGACCATCCGCAGCGGATTGGGGCTTGCGTTCATCGCGGATGAATTCGTATTTCAGTGCTGCGCGGATCCTGAACTGAACGCGCTATATAGGCTTAATACCATCGCGGACATACGCATAGGTCCTGCGTCGCACTAAATAGTGCCTAAGTTTTTTACTATCTTTTAACTAAAACCCTATATTTCAGCCGTTGTTCTCAATGCCACGCTTTCAGAGAAAATAGATTCTCTGTTTTTTGTATGACAATAATTTGTGGTGTGGCCATAATTTTTATTTATCCAAACAGATGAGTGTGAATACAGTACCAACTTAATGTTAGCGCAGGTATTTTGGAAGCTCAGTCAATTAAAAAACATTTTTTTTTAATTATCGTCGTGAGTACAACACAGTCTATCTGTATGTGTACAAAAAATAGAATCACAATATACGAGTACAAACGTGGCAATTGGTCGTCTTATTGCGATCTCTTACAGATAACCGTTTGACTAAAACTACTAATGAACAATTTAAAAAACTCATTTAAACTAAATATTCGAAACGGCCATCCTGGTTTTCATCTGTCCCAGATGAATCATCATTTTCGGGGGTTTATCAGATCTGCTGAGGCTGAGGTATTGTACCGCTATTAAAAATCCGCAGCTAGTACCCGATATATCTCGTACAGTAGGTTATATACCATATTGGACATCGTTACATCAAAATGCCTGTACCCAACTTCTCTTTTACTATATTTACTATACGAATTCCCTTTATATTATAGCATTTAAATCTCTTTCTTAAACAATATTACACTATACCTTTTATATTTCCTTGTTTCTAGAAATTTTAAAAAGATTTGTGGTTTTGTTAGCGACGTTGATTCTTTGCTGCCATGTTTCGCTCCAAGCAATTTTTATTACAACTCAAGTTCCTTGTTATTTTTATGATATTTTTTAATAAAATGACTGATAATGAAAATCAATATTTTTTGGTCTTGTTAACCCATTACTTCCCAAAAATAACTTTCATGTGAATTTTTTTTTGACAATTATTATCGATATCTTCAGTAACTATAACATTAACCTTTGCTGACAAAACGTCGAGTGGACTTAATCATTTTTTTGCATCAACATTTGCCACCACAACCTTTTACATAAATCAAAAGATTGTGTTCAGTAGATCATCAGGTGCTGGTGGTAATAAAGTTGTTATTGGCTGTAGTATATTATTCGTTAACTCTTAATCCCATTGTACTGGATCAATTCCTTTTTCTAGTCAGGTTTGTATTTTAATAATACCCTCGATAAATATACTGTTGAGGTGCTTAAGAAGTAGTTGGTTATAATTGAAAGTTCACAGCTGTGCTTTGTCTTGTTAGTTAAATAAAACTACAGTATCTGTAATTATATATCGAACGTTCTGATTTTGGAGGACCGTACATTGCTATCTAGCAGAAAATGTACTCCAGAGTTTACAATGACATCTCGAGAGTAATTTTCTTGTTGAAATATTTCTAGGGAATTGTTTCATTCAAACATCTTCCATGACTCTCATTTTTCGTTTTCCAAAAAGTGTTGAAGTTGTATCACATTTGGTCATGGCATGTAGAAACACAATATTTTTCTTGCACGGTTCATACGTATTGAGACAATGAGTTGAGTGTATTTTTGTTTTAACATTGTTTTTTCCTGGTTTAAAAAACGACCCGGCCAAGTTCCGAACAAACCAGTAGGTATATTATGTAATGTTACTAAAAATGTATGTTTTCACAATTTTCCCTTTATGCCATAAGACGATAAAAAGTTCACGGAAGGTACACTGTAGGTTTTAAACGACTGTATCTTTTGCGGTATTTTTTTCAGCTCTAAGAGAATATAGATCCGAGTATATGATATGAATTTCAGCTTGTTACCTCCATGCGTTCCTGAGAAAAAGGGTCTTGACAGACAGACAGACGGACAATAAAGTGATCTAATAAGGGATCCGTTTTTTTAATTTTGGGGTACGAGACCCTAAAAAGTCATGTAGGTTAAGCAAATATTTATGTGCGTGCTATGAGAAGTATCAACAGATCTATGTTTTCAACAACAATAATGGCAGTACAATAGGTCACTTATTAAAGTACGTATATTTTTCACAAAATGCCCAGGTATCAGATAAAAGTTTTTAAAACATACACAAACATAAATAAAAACAAAAGAACAAGAGGCATTTTTGTAGAGTATTTCACGACAAATAATTTTATAATGACCTCTACTCTCATACAAACAATAGGTTGAGACATGTTTGCAAAAAACTGATTCTTGAGACCTCCATAACATTTTTAGCCGGCACGATATCCATGTAGATTTGTCACATCTTCATTATAATGCCATAATAAAGGTGTATACTGAACGATCACAAATATAATTAAAATATATTTGGCAAAAATAAAATAAAAAAATGGCAGTATTGTGTCGGGTTAACTCCCCACTTAATGCCTGGCACGACTGGTTGCTCCGAATACAATTAAGAGTAGCGGAAACAATCATACAAACAAATAAAAAACATTCGGTAAAGGGAGTGTTTCTTCTTGTCAATGATTTTCCAAGTTAAAGCAACCACGTAACATTAGTTGGTGGAAACATGTCACCTTAAATCTATTTTAATGTAAAACTAAGGGAATCATTGAGTTCTTGTCCCGTTATGGCTCCTCGTTTGAAGTTTGAATATTTATGAATTCATGAATTTATAAATTGATCAATTATTTTATTACTAACCAATGGATGAAACGAATTGTAATAGATATTCGAATTAGCAACATGACATACAAAACTGCTGGTACATGTCCTATAACTGTTGGACTGCGCATCTTATTATTCAAAGCACACTGCAAATTAAAATCAGATTTGAAATAAGTTCATGATTCTTTCGTAAAAGTTTTAGTATTTTCAAAAATTGGACGCGGCGAGAAACGACGAGGCAACTTAAGAAAGGTAAGAAAAAAAATACATGCAGTGGAATATATAAAAGAAAGTTTTAGATACCAGTCATAACAGATTAGAGAAGCACAGAACACCTTGGAAGAGAGCTTTTCAAAGAGAATGGCACAGCTGGAGGCACAACTGCATTCTGGCGGAAGCACCAAGGAGACAGTGGCACGGGTGTCGGAGGAATCTAAAACTTTCCGTGAGCTGATGTTCTCTATGCTGGGTCTTCTCCGGAAGCAAATAGCTGAGTGCGTTAAAGTGATTGATGCTATGGAGACTCGGCACCGGCACAAATCGCTTTTATTCCTGGGAGTGCCTGAGGCCATCAGGGAGGACTGTAGTGCAGCCCTGCTTGAGACTATAAACACAAAGATGGGTCTTCAGGACATCTCTCGCCACAGCATCAGACAATGTCATCGCATCGGGACGCCCTCCGGGGAACATCGTCGCCCAATACTGGTGAGGTTTGCTACCGAAGAGGCCAGACATGCAGTATGGAAGTCGAAGACAGCGATGAAGGGCTCCGGCATCTCGATCAGAGAATTCCTCACGAGAACTCGTCAGACGGTTTTTACAACGGCCCGGCAACATTTCGGCATGTCATCCTGCTGGACACAAAACGGCTTTATAATTGTCAAGGGAAGCGACAATAGCAGATACAAAGTCACATCCATGGATGAGCTGAAACCATTGCTAGTGAAGTTTCCTAAGACCTTGCCCACAAGCAGAGGTGATCCCGGTAATGCGAGTTCAGGTATCAATAACAAAAGTTCGCGGAAACGCTAGTTACTTGTGACACCTTTACCCCTTTTGCGTGTACAGCATTTAAATTATATTGTTATTGTTTACATATTTCAATTATGGCTGCTAGTATACTCTTTGTTTTGTACCTTCAATTTTTAAATAATAGCTTTCACGAAATTGTTTACATTATGGTAGTGACAGATAATGTATCCGTCAAATTGGCATCTCACTGCGTTCGCTTGTCATTGGTGGAGGGTGCGTTCCAGTTCCTTTAACGTTTCGTTGTACACAAGGCTATCTGCTGTCATCTTAACCTTTTTATATTTTTGTTTTTTTTGTGCTCATGTTGTTTGCAAATGTCAGTATGAGCTTGTATGGGTAATTACGGCATATATAGTTATTAACCTCTTAGCGTCATA
Organism: Spilosoma lubricipeda; assembly: GCA_905220595.1. Lineage (NCBI taxonomy): Eukaryota > Metazoa > Arthropoda > Insecta > Lepidoptera > Erebidae > Spilosoma > Spilosoma lubricipeda. The sequence goes on along the minus strand of HG992294.1, from coordinate 14,949,495 downwards.
TGAATATAATTATTACTTAGTTAACTTATATGTGTAAGCTGGCGGGTGATGTAGAAATACGCTCGGACCTCAATCAAGGTAAAAGCTATGATATAGATATATGGTATTATTATAAGTACTTATATATATAATATTAATTTTATTATTTTATTATTTTTGTTATTTTTGGTTTAATGTAATACGTACACAGTTCTGATATGATCAGCGATGATGATAATGAAGCATATTTTTCTGCCAACGACTCTTCAGGAGATGAGAGCTTCAGTTCTCTGCCAGACACTTTGGGCGACCGATTACGGCAATCTTTCAACAACCAATCTCAACCTTTACTGAATGTGTGTCATATTAATGCTCAGAGTGTTCCCAGTCACTTTAGTGAATTGACTGAGATCTTCACAGACAATAATGTGCATGCCATCTTGATCTCGGAAACTTGGCTTAAACCGCAGCTACCTTTCACCTCTTATCCTCTCACTGGCTTCGCTCTCATTCGTAACGACCGGCCAGAGTCAAGAAGGGGCGGTGGGGTTGCCATCTACCTACATGGCTCTTTACCCTACAAAATCCTCGCCACTTCCTCTTCTGATCTCTCTACTACCGCCGAATACCTCTTCCTCGAAGTTTGTGTCAAAGGAACTAGTGTCTTACTTGGGGTTGTTTATTGTCCCCCCGCAGTCAGCTATTTCTCCAGTCTGGAAACAGTTCTGGAATCTTTAGGGTCAGAATACTCACACCACATCATTATGGGCGATTTTAACACCGATCTCCTTAGCCTTGAATCCCCCCGTATTCGTAATCTCTGTCACATCATCCAATCTACTAGCCTCCATGTTCTTCCCCTCCAAGCAACTCATCACAATACTGAGCACCAGGATACTTGGCTTGACTTAATGCTCATCTCTGCCCCACACCTTATCCATTCCCATGGTCAACATCCTGCTCCTGGTTTTTCCCGCCATGACCTGATCTTTCTCTCATATATCCTGAAACCCCCTAAACCTCCTCCCAAAATTCTGCATGTACGTAGCTTCAGACAAATGGACATCGATAAACTATGCGCGGATGCTTCCACATTGGACTGGTCGAGCTGGGCAGCAGCTACAGATATGAACGATAAAATCAATATCTTTAATGACGCGATTCTCAACTTATATAATATCCATGCACCTGTGAGGAAAGTTAAATTAAGGCGTCCCCCTGCACCATGGATAACAGATGAAGTTCGAAGCGCTATGAGACGGAGAGATCGTTGCTACAGTAGGTACAGGAAAGATCGTTGTGAAGAGAAATGGAACCTTTTTAAGACTGCTAGGAATCGGTGTAATCAGGTGATACGTAACGCCAAACGCCGCCATATAATCCAAAATATAGAATCCTCTTCAACTTCTAGTATGTGGAAGTTCCTTGGAACTTTAGGCATAGGCAAACAGCGCAATTATCTTAAGATGACAATTGGTTTAGATGATATAAATCGTCATTTCTCAAGAACACATCAGATGGATCATCAAACCAAGAGTCAAACCTTGAGTTATATAGCCAGCCTACCCCATCCTGACATTGAATCTTTTGACTTTTCTCCAGTATCTTCTGAGGACATCAAAAAGATTATCCTGTCCATTCGCTCCAACGCGATTGGATGTGACGGCATCAGTCGTCATATGATCATTGCTATCATGGATCACATTCTTCCTGTAATATCTCATATTATAAACTTTTCTCTCGACTCTGGAATCTTTCCCTCTCTCTGGCGTAAGGCCTTCATCATACCTTTACCCAAAAATACTAATCCCTCTCTGCCTGAACACTTTCGTCCAATTTCTATACTTCCTTTCCTCTCTAAAGTGCGTTCATAGGCAACTCTCCCAGTTTGTTTATCAGCAGACTCTTCTCAGTCCCCTGCAATCGGGGTTCAGACCAGGTCACAGCACAACCACTGCCCTTCTCAAAGTGACTGGTGACATTCGGGAGGGTATGGAGGACACCAAAGTCACAGTGCTGGCTTTAATTGACTTCTCCAATGCCTTTAATACCGTATGTCACGACGTCTTATTGGCTATCCTTTCCTATCTTATGATCTCCTCAGAAGCTCTGGAATGGTTCTCCTCCTATCTTCAGGGACGACAACAGTGTGTTCACATTGATGACATATCGTCAGGTTGGCGTGATCTTCTCGCTGGCGTCCCTCAAGGCGGTATATTATCTCCCTTATTATTCTCAATATTCATTAATCTCGTTACCCAAAACCTTCAGTGTGCGTATCACCTGTACGCTGACGACCTGCAAGTATACACCCAATCAAGGATTGAAGACATTCCATACGCAATCGACAAAGTCAACAGGGACTTAGACTCCATAAAAAACTGGTCAGCGAGGTTCGGGTTGTCAGTAAATCCAACCAAATGCCAAGTGATCGTAGTGGGTAGCAAACAAACATTGAACAAGTTGGATACGGCGGTCATTCCACCAGTTGTTTACAACAACGTGACTATACCCTTAAGCGCAGTGGTAAAGAACCTGGGGCTACTTATAGACTCGACACTTGATTGGCGGGCACAAGTCTCATACGTCAGTCAGAGAGTCACCTCGTGTCTCCGAGCATTGTATCGTCTCAAGAACTTCATCCCCATTAAAACCAAGGTTACGCTTATGCAGTCCTTAATTATTCCCCTGATCGACTATGGTGATGTGTGTTATTTTGACCTGAATGCAGATCTTCTCAATAAACTAGACCGCCTTCTCAATAACTGCATTCGATTCGTTTTCAATCTTCGCAAGTATGATCATGTGTCTGCTTTTCGTTCCCAATTGCAATGGCTCCCTATTCGTCAGCGCCGCAGTTTGCGAGCGCTTACTACTCTTTTTTCGTTCCTCAACTCTTCATCGTTACCCAAATACCTGGTACCACACTTCCGTCTCTTATGTTCCAATCATGACCGAAACCTTCGGTCAACAAATAATCTGCTTCTTCTATCCCCTTCTCACACCTCCAACTTTCTCCATTCTTCCTTCTTTGTGCAGTCTGTTCTTCTCTGGAATGCACTTCCTGCTGAGATCAGGATGTCCACAAACCGTCTTACATTCAAACTAAAGGTACGCGAACTTTTTCGGAATGAGTTGGCAATACAGTCACAACCCTAATACCCGACTGTGTACTAGTATAATATTAAATTTATGTATGTGTATGATTATATGTATTTTATATTATTAATTTGTGTAATAGTATGTTTATGTTGATCGGTCCTATTTGATGTAGGTTTATCTTTGCACCTACCGCATCCTATTTCTACATCACCTGAAGGTAGACTGGGAGAGAATGCCTCATGGCATTAAGTCCGCCTTTTGTACAAAAGTGCAAAAAGTTTAAATAAATAAATAAATAAATAAATAACACCATTGTCCTCATCAATCTAGGGCATTGGTCAGACAAAAAGTAAAACATTTTTTTTATTTATTTAAGAAACTTGGCATAGTATACAGTTTTCTACCTGTCAATCCCATTCATTTCTTACCCATATAGATGTATTTGTGAAAAATATATAATCCACCATTTCATAGCAGCGGCCATCTTGGATTTACAATGTGATTGTATTTTAATCCGAACTAAAGGTGTGTATCAAATATCAGATAAATCTGTTTTCAGGAAGGGTGTCATATTTCAATTGCTAGAATCAACCGAAACAAGTAAATGAATAAACAGAGCAAGCTAATAAAACCGTTTAAAACATGTGTGTATTGGTGTTGATGAATAATAGTGTTATTTGCCTCAAAAGGTGGTGTGCAAAGTTTCAGCATGATTCTTGAGACCTCCATAACATTTTTAGCCGGCACGATACGACACACCTAAAAAACACGGTGTGCGTTGGTAACAATGCCAGTGCCCTGTTCAAATATTGTAAAATACTGCCAATTCATCTTAAAATAAAACTGTGGCTTTTAATCGAACAATATCAAAATAAAAAACTACAAATTAAAATTACTCATAAAATAACAACACGGCAAATAACACACTCAAAATTAGAAGTGCCCAGGATTACTAACTATTACGGACAACGAATGAACACTTATCTAATCCCAACTTATATCAATGACATTCCAATAAATATACAAACACAAATAACAGACAAGAACTATAAATGTAAATACAAAAATATTTTATTTCTATGCTTTAACACCGTAACATAAAATTATTAAAAAGTAGACGACTTGAACATATTTAAATAGAAAAATAAAAATAAAAGAAAGTGCAACATCCTGTCTATAGTGTATAACTCCTTCTGCATAACTACAGTACATAATAATATCATAACTTCATAACAAAGTCGGGTAGCATCGGACAGGACATGCGTCGAACAGTTCGATAACCGGTTTCCTAGTGATAAATAGTTTAAGTGAATTGTAGGTACTATTATAAAAACATTGTTTTTAGTTTTGAGATGTTTTTCAGTGAATGTATGTTAATAGATTGCTCAAAAGTGATTCTACGTCCAGACAAACCTGTCAAGGTTTTGTGATGTTTGACCAAAAACTATTATAAGCTGCAATTTTTTATATATGGTGGCGCGAGCGGCAAATATTCCAGGTTACCAAGTTGAAGTTTGAAAAGAGCACATCAAAAACTATACAATGACCAATTTAAAAAACTGTCCGCTATTTTTTTAAGTAACCCGTTATTTTTGCACCAAATGACCATACTAAGTAATCGATCGCCGGCCAGTGAAAAGGGTTACGTATGAAATAAGAAATCAAATTCAATGTCGTCGGCAGTATAAAATTCACATTAGGTCCGTGATTACCGCAATGACGGAAAAAATGGCTTAATGCGATAAACTATTCAATAAAATGTTATAGTTAAAGGAAATGTGGTCGCACAAAGGTCGTACTCATATACAGTCTAAATTCTAAGAAAATATAATTTCTTCCAAGTTTAAAATTATTCGTAAATAATTAATTGCTTTTTCTTTCTGTTATAAAGGAACTCTTCCAGCAAAATCACTGAGAATTGCAATTCTTTCCTACTAGGGCATTTAGAGAAGCTATTATTTTCTTAATTGAAACATGACCTTCACAAATATAATTACAACGGACGAACGTTAACTCCTAATTGAATTTGCGAAACTTTGAATTTGTCGTAGAACCGAGAAGTTCATCATCAAGATGGATATTCATTATTCGAATAATTGGAAAGACGAGATAGTTGTTGTTTAGTCCGTCCACCAGTGCTACGTTCCTTCGAGTGGAAAGAAACTTTGTGAATAGGCTTATACGGCCCATAGATATAAGCAAAACACTCGTAGATCCGATCACTGCTGAACGGAGACCAACTAGAGGCGATAAATCTCTGTTAAAAACTTATAGTACATTTACTCATGGTCGTGACGGTTTCCAAATCTTCTGTACCGGAGAGAGGCCCTCCTTCCGAAGTCTACGCCATTCCGTACACATCACACCGTTTACAATTACAAAACACTCCTACAAATGCCTGGGAGGATTCTCGAATCTTTCCTCAACAACCCGGTCAATCACTTGGTCAAAAACAATCACTTCGTGAGGACTCGCACGCTAATTACATTAAATTTATACAATTAAAGCTGATCAAAAACAATGGCTGAAACTATTCACACACTGAAGATTCATTCACAAATCAGAAGACAAAATTTCAAGGTCATTTTACTTTTATTATATTAAGTTGAGCTCCCGCAAGCACTAACCATCAACACTCAACCAATACACTCCCCAAAGCGAATTATGCTAATGTCCGATCAAGCTCTGGGAGGATTTTACCATATCATTTTACATTACTTGAGAAACTCAGGGCCTTTGAGATGTGGATATACCGCAAAATGCTAAAAGCGGCGTATTTACAAATCAACTATTTTGTAAATGTAGTAATAATTATAATGTTGCAATGACAACACTGTTGTGATTGTCTTTTGGCAAATGTTAAAGTGACACTTTTGTTAATAATGTCATGGCACTATTGGATAAAATTCGGTGGAGACAGACGATATATATATCGACTGTCTATATATATATATACAGTGTGTATATATACAGGGTGTAAAAAGACTGCTCCCGAAAACTTGGGGGTTGCATTCAGACCATGATACTGAATAGGTTTAGCGAAAAAAAACGCAAAAAATATGTTAACTTGTCTAATTTCTTTTTTGTTTTTTTCTGGTTACATACACATAGTAAAACATAATAGGACCCTAACTACATAATTATCTCATTTAGAAAACCAAAAAACAAATTAAACTAATAAAACAGTAATGTATTTTAATATCACTCAGCTGGCTGGGAGGTCAACGTACTGTGCGCTAGCGCGGTGCATTGACCGCGGGGGACGCGCGCGCGCGGGTTTCCCCTCGACCCGCTTCATTTGCGCTGTACCTACTGATAATACAAATAAGACTAATACTGCCTAGATATTAATGCTGTCTAGGCACCAGGTGGTAACAGGTGGTAACCTAGTACCTAGACAGCACAGCACGCCTTAATTTTACAAACAGAACTTCTTAGAAACCTAAGTTCTAAAAAAATGCAAAATATTAAAGTAGGTAGGTGGCCATTAACAATGAATACAATTTAAGGCCCTAACTTTATGAAGCGTGCATCTGCGTAAACAATTGTCTATGTAGATGCGTATAATATTGTATTAGGTAGGTACAAAACTTTATTTTATACACGACTACAAGTGTTGATTTCGCCACCGCGAGCGCATCGGCGCGGCGCATCAAAGCTCCGGCCGCGGGGCGGGAGGGGTCATTTGACCAGTCAGTCAGTCAGTTTCAATTATGACTTCGTTAAGTGCATGTCTGTGATACTGACATGTTTACAAGGATAGGACTGTTCAACCATCGCAACGAACGTCTGTGGTCAATGAGGAATACTAAATTGACTCGGCAGCATTCATTCCAATACAGTTTTAGTGTAAACAGTCTCCCGATCAACTCCTGTGGATTTATGAAGTGAAGGTTAAAAAGTTTAAAAGTGAATTTAATAAATAGTGTGTTCGTGTATGCAACATTAAGCATTATGTATGTATGAAATACGTAAATTAAGTTCTGTAGTAGTTACCAGTTGATTACTTAAACTTAAAAGTAACTAATAATAAAACAGTAGGTATCAGTATCGGAAAACATTAGTAGGTACGTATTTGGTCTATCTATTGTGTTTGGTCAATTTGAAGGCTGACTTCTCGGGTGTATCGAACTCGAAAATTAAAAATCGCAATTTGATCACAACGAGAAGGCCTTAAAAAACAGATTCGTAAAATAAAATTGAATGTGTGATTGAAAAACTTTGTTAAGTAGGTAGGTATCACTCTGCTACTCAGTTTACCCAAAACTTTGCCGAAATACTATGATTTTACTATAATTACAATCAAGTATAATAAGGCATTTTAACCATAAACCTAAATGTGTTTGAAGTCGTTGCAATAATAATATTTAAATCGATCGTCACCAGCGCGGCGCGCCCGCTGTGACTGCGATGAGCGAGACACACGTGATGCGATCCGTGCGTAATTATTACAATATGAACGGATTTTGTGATTTTAAAAACGTTAATAACTTTATTGTTTTGCTTGGTTGACATTTCTATTATTGTGTTTTATATAAGTACACACGTTCTGTATCCGCCCCTAGTTTTCTCTAGTAATTAAAAACTAACAGTTGATGCCATTTCTGGTTCGACCGAGGCTACCGCAGAATTAGGCACGTAGAGTATAAAGTCCTACCTACTTTCGTTAGTAAGCATAAGCAACTGTACCGACGCGTAGGTACTTAAATTGTAATAAATAATCATTCACTTAGCTACACGGTGCGCGCAATACATTGCTGGCTTCTGAATTGAATAAAAATCTTGACACATTGTTTTTTCCGGCTACAATTTTTTTTAAGGGCAACTGTTTGTTTTTTTTAATAGGTTTTGGGGTGCTGAAGCTACCTCTTTCGTTTTCGGTAGACGTCTGGTTACATCCTGTATATATACACACTTCAACAAAGTCTAGGGATATCACAATACTATACTGTTGACGACATTATAGTTAAAAATCTTTTTAGTTTCCATAAAAAGTGTATATACTAAATGAAACCTACTTTATTCTATTTTCACAATTTAAAATTATAAAAAGAATAACAATGCTTAAAACAAAATAAGGCGGTAAAATTGTTAGTAATTCATTAGAAGAAAAATAAAAATTGATTTTATGCCGTTAATGAATTAAAATTGATAAGATTGTCTTTTTTTAATTAATCTTGCTGTGCTAGTTTCAAAAGTCATGTCATGTCGCCATTTGAGTCGAGATGAAATGTTACAAGCCGTGGGCATGTTAGAAACTGGTGCTATTCAACGCGCCGTTACTGAGACCTTACATACGAGCCAAAACGTGATATCAAGATTGTGGTCACGTTATCGCAGTACTGGGGATGTGGCTAAACGACACAATGGTAGACAACGGGTTACTACGCAAAGACAGGATCGATTCCTTCAAATGAACGCCAAAAGACAACCCAATATCACGGCGTTGCTACTTGTGCAAAGACTCCAGGAGGACCACCAGCTGCTGGTAAGCGGAGGTAAACAAAAGTGGACTTCATGCAACGCAAATGCAAGGAGGTTGTATGAAGTCCACCTTCATGCTCGAAGGCCGCTACGTGCTCCAGCTCTGCGACGTGGCAATCGCGGTCGGCTTTTGTGGGCTCGGGAGCATTTGTCTTGGAGTGATCAACAATCGTCATCGGTGCTGTTCGCTGATGAGTCCGGGTTTGGATTTCATCCGCATTCAAGAAGAACTCGTGTTTGGAGAACTCCAGGCAGAGTTAGCCGTCTGCGGCACCCTCGTCAGATCCACTTTTACCGAGGCGGGACAATCATGGTGTCGGCAGGAATTCGTCTTAATGGGCAAACCAAGCTCGTTTGGATTTAAGGCACTGCACGAAAATATCTCGAAGAGGTAGTAGAGGCAATTATCCCTCACAGAATCCAAATGGGCCCGGAGTTTCTATACAGGCACGATAATGCTCCTTCTCATACGGCGCGGCTGGTATCGACAGCTCTTCAAGATCATGACATTCAAGTTTTGGATTGGCCTGCGCAGTCACCCGACTTAAATCCCATCGATCAAGCCTGGGACATGTTACAACGAAAAGCATTGCGGGTTTTCCCGCCAAATTCGACGATGGAACAAGTACTATACAGACACTTGCAAAGAACTTGGGACCTCACATCACGGCATGACATTGACAATTTAATTTTAAGTCTGAACAATCGATGTCGATGTGTAATTAATGTACTCGTAAGTAGTAGGTATTTTATTACATTTTTAATTATTTTACTAATATTAATAATGTTACAAAAACTCTGACATTTGTTTGCATATCCCTTTTCTACAACAATTGAAAAAGTAAACTTTTTAGTTAAAAACAAAAGAATCACGAATCGCTTTCTTCTTTAAAGTCTCTAAAATAAGCTACTTTTCTTCCATTTATTATCTACGAAAATTCTTCTTAGGTTTTTAGATAATTGATTAAATATAAAATACTCCTAGACTTTGTTGAGGTGTGTATACTCGTATACCCAATACGAACAAAAAGTGAAGCTAGTAAGTACATAAAGTATTATATAAATAGATTGAACAATAAAGGTATAAAGGTTAAAAGAGTAATAATTGACAGAGGAGGTGAGTTTGTCAACAAAGATCTTGATCGTTACTTTCAAGAGAAAGGTACTACAGGAGACAACATGTGCATACACATCTGAACAAAACTCAGTTTGTGAGAAGATGAATAGAACCTTGATAGACAAAGTCAATATAGTTATTGGAAACAAATTTAAGTATCGTTGGGCCGAAGCTCTAGCATTAGAAGGTGTAGGGAACAGGTGTCATGTCCCACCAACACAAAGGGGCAGTGGCCCGCCAGGCATGATCACCTCGCCTGGTCGGAGTACTCCAGTATCACAAAGGTAAGACACCAGCTCAAATATGGTATGGAATAAACCAAGTTGATAAGGTTAGAAAATTTTACTATAAAGCTTGTTGTATCACACTACCAAAACCAAATACTACTAAACTACAACAGCGTTTTTTTCATCGAACGATTCTTTTTCGGAGCTATTTCTATGCTTTGACGTGCATTATTTTCTCACAACGGCTCACCTGTGGACTCTTGGTGTATATTACGGTTCATATGAGGGGTAACCTAGTTTGCAATCGCTATAGTTAGCGATTGCAAACCTTTTGTGATTTAAATAAATCAAATCACTATTTCTTGAAATAATAATAATATAATATAATATTTATTTTATATAAAATTTATATTAATATTTAATAAAAAAATAAAATAATTATATATATAATAATAATAATATTGTATTTACAGAATCATAAGTAGAAAGTAATATGAACAATAATTATTTTACACAATGAATATTTTTATATATGACTTTTTAACTCATCTCGGTCTCCAAGGTAACCTACTGTTCTTGACGTTTTTTTTAAAATGCTTGCTCGGCTGTTTGTTGAGGTATTTACAACTGGCCTGCTATTGCAGGTGCGAGTGGAGACGCCACACCTTAAGTTTTTCCACCGTTGAGTCATTCAAAATAACCCTGCGATTTCATTAGAAATATTAATCGACAACACCAATTACAATGTTCTGCTGAATTATTTTCCCTAACTGTTCCTTGATTTGCAAATATTTCTGTTACTTTTGTTGTTTATTTTTTCGTCTTTCTCTTTATTAATCACTTCCATAACTGTTGAGGATGATTTTTTTTTTTGCCTTTCCTACTCTGCTTTTGTATCAATTCTTTTATCTTTTATTGCTTTGTTGTATTCTGTTTACATCGCTTCACGAGATTACAGAAGCAGAATTGAACAGCGCTACAATGGCAAATTAGAACTAAAGGAAATGACTAAAGTTGCTATTCAACATCACACTTCTTTTCCTAGACAATATTTTTTACCCTTTTCCCAGGCATCAGCTCCCACGAAGTTACCTGAATATTTTGGTGTTTTTTAAGCTAGCCTAAGAAAGTTTTGTGAGAGTGAATAAATGGATTACATATTATTATTAATACATATTTTAACAAATATTTTTTGCTCTACTTACTACTACTCTAGATTGAGATTAACGGCTTTGGGTTATAGTGGACGGTAGTGTGTACATGAAATGATTTACTCGTAAATAACTTTTTCACCTGCAAGCCTATTTAATTTTTACAAGAACATATAGCTTTTCAATTTTGACCTATTAACCGATTTAATAATGTAAACAACACAAACGCTTTATTGTAAACAATGCACGGTTTTTGTGCCGACCCAAATCTGTCATAATTTGACGATGACCAGTCATTTTGGAACGGTCTATTTAATTATTATTGTATAGTTTCTTAGTTTGTAATGAGTGAAAGCGAACTTAATATAAATTCGGTATTTCTAGTTGTTCTTGTTATAATTAATAATATCAACTTGCATATCAGATATCTCCGACTATACTTTACGTTGGATAATGTTTTTAAATAACTAATACTCTCATTTTGATTGTGGACTTTAAATATTTTATGAGCAAGATCTATCTATTTCTGGTATTATTTGGCATTCAGTCACAATGATGATGAGGTCGATTGTTATTTTATTCTTCTTAATAGTGCTAAAAATCCAATTGAAATTTGCATTTACCTCCGTATATTCTGAGGTAATACCGTAATGTGAGAACTGGACGGAACGCGGCTAGTTGTTATATTCCTCGGGGCAATCCTCAATGACTATAGATATATTTGATGTTTAGGTGAATCACACTGACTTCAGAGTTGTTTATGAATGTTTTTTCTTTCTTTCGTTCTTGATGTTATTAATTCATGTGAACCAGAGAAAATGGATTGTGTTTGTATTAGTTTATTAAAAATTATATATAAAAATCTATACAAATAAATAAAATTGAAGTGTCTGTTTGTAATATTAAAATAACAGCTTTTTAATCAATGCATATGTATGTATACACGATACATATACCAAAAATGTGCTTAAAAAAAATTTTGTCTGTCTGTCTGTCTGTTTGTTCCGGGTAATCTCTGGAACGGCTGGACGGATTTTGACGGGACTTTCACTGGCAGGTAGCTGATGATCCGGGGAGTAACTTAGGCTACTTTTTTTAGACTAACTTTGTCCCGCGGCGTTACTCGCGGTACAACATTAACCGCGGGTAACACCGCGGGGTTCAGCTAGTCTAAAAATAAAAGTGGGTAACTTGGTTAACAGCTGCATGCCAGACAAAATATACATTAATAGCTGCATTTCTAAGAATTGTATGCTGCAGGAGGTACACTGAGTTCTAACTCCCCACTGTTGGATTTTGCTTGAGCTTACCATCAGGCTGAGCAGAGTCACTTTGGCAGGTAAATTATAAAAAAAAAAAAAAAAAAGTGCATTGCTGATATCTTTAATGACTTCTGAGGCTGGTGCGCGTTGTCCTGTAGAGGAAAGGAGAAAGGGGAATAGTAGGAAGAGCTCTTCAGAACACTCGATAGAGGATTTCCATGGAGGTGATATCTCACGCATCTGCAGAGGCCCAAGGGAATCGGTGGCTTCAGAACTGCTGACAATGTGGATTGCTCGCCGTTGCAACTAGTTGAGAGCGTCAAACACTGCACGGCACCATCGCAAAGGTGAGAACAGTACTCCACGCACGAGCAAACCTGGGTCTTATACACAGGTGCCCAGGCAAATAGAACCATCTCACCGTTTTTCCTCAATTTCTGCTGACTTTGCTGCAGGGGGTGTCCGAAATATCTTCCATGAACTATGCTGCCGTCTGCATAGTAATGAATGTTGCCAAGGGCTATCATATCATTGATATGCAGAAGAAACAGCGTGAGACAGGACGGAACCCTGCGTCAGCTGGTGCATGAATGCGGCAACCCAGTTGCAAAGCTTTGGGGGCAAGCTGAATGCCGGTTGTTTGGAGAGAAGCGAACGGTGACAAACCCCATCAAAAGCCTTGGCTATGTCGAGGCTGATGTTTTAATTACTAACGATTCGAGTGGACAGTGTTAGTGATTAGTTGTAATGGTTTAGACGCATAACGACCTGATGATGATAGATAATGTGAAGATAACGCAAACAGACCAAAACGCGTAATGTCCAATACGCAAAATGGCTCATACGCGAAATGACGCTAATGACATCTCTAATTCGCATTTTGATGAATCTTCTTATTACGCATATTGAACTATATGAATGATGCGATATGACCAATCTCTAATTTGCATTTTGACCAATTTTCTTCAAATTTCGCATATTTACTACGTCGTAATATGAATTATAATGCCCTATATGCATTAATTGCCACAAGAAAATCAATGCAAGTCGTTGGCTATGTAACAGTTTGCGACGGACAGCACCTATAGTCGCCCTGTCGGCCCATACGGGAGCACCATAGCAAACAGAACTCAAATAGGTAGCTCCATTATGATGTTTAATGTAATAATGACAGACCCCACGAATTAAAAGTTTACTTGAATAATACTTATTTTATTTTTCTATACTATACAGTGTTCATTATGTTATGTATGGTTCATAGTAACTGCTCGGGTGTTCCCACTTTTTGTCAGGCTCTTCATATGACTCCATTACAAACTCGGAGATTGGCGTATTGGTCATTTATGATTCATCATACTATTTTCATTGGTCACTATATGCGTATTGTTCAATATTCATGTATTGGTAATTTAGCATGTTGGTCATTTTGCGATTGGACATTTCGAGTATTCGTGATGCTATTTTCATTGGTCATTATACGTACTCGTCAATATGCGTCTAAGCCGCTATAATGTGTTAAATGTATTAAGACGTATCATTTAATGTTTTCGTTTGATGTTGATTACATAGTTTTTGCTAGTCACTTTCGCGGTTCTATGACTATTCTATGGTATACAAATAAAGTTTTGTAAATCTGTTTGTAGTTTAGCAATTTTTCAAATGTTATACTGTTCAAGTAAACGCGGTACATGCACTTATAAATATTTCAAGAGTTCTGCAAGCTGAGAGCGTTGACGTCAGCAGTACGTGCGAGCCAGACGAAACGTGCCGTCCACACTCTAGCGAAGCAAGCCACTATGACACTTGTTGGCTCTGCACTATGCAGCGTGTAACGAAAAATTGTATCTTGCTTCTGATAAGTGTCAATTATTGGAGTATGAAAGCGACCAGTTGAACCAAAATAGAAAATTCTTTTGCAATTTTGTTGTTATTAACGAAATTGGATCAAATTACAGTTTTGACTCAAGCGTAGTAATACTAGTGCAATCATTTTATTGATGCCAAACTAGGGATCATCATTCTGCATTCATGCGGGGTAATAAAAGCTAAGTTTACTTAATTGTTTTTTAAAGGTCAAAAACAGCTATCAATTTAAGTATTTACGAGTAAACTATAGCAAACATATTCGTTCCGCCATATTTACATTTCTGTCTCAGCTGCCCACAGGCAGTGTGCAGTCGCAGACAAAACAAGAACTTTTTCCATTACATATTAATTGGAACACATACATAAAAGAATTATTTAATCTGGTGCAGCCGATCGACAGTTATGCGCGTACATACATTTCGGCTATTAATTTTTATATATGTATAATTATAGATAGATTAATAATGTTAATGCTCTTGTTACCGCCGGCGTTCCAGCTGTACGTGAACCAAATGGTCTGGTACGAGGCCATGGCAAGAGACCGGATGATATGTCGTTACTGACATGGAAGATGGCCTTTGATGTGGGACGCAACTTGCGTCGACACCCTCGCGCCGTATCATCTTCCAAGTACAGCTGGTTATACTTCTACGGAAAGACTCAAACGGCTTAAATAGCAAAACCTAACAGGTAATTTCATTTTTGAACCATTTGGGGTCGGGACGCTAGGTTCATGGGGTCCGAGTGCTCGCGCTATGTTTAAACTACTAGCTAAGCAACTCATCGACGCTTCTCGTGACTAGAAGGCCGGTTTTTTTTCCACAGAGAATTAGCATTATTACCATTCAACGTGGCAATGCTGCCAGCCTTTTGGGAACGCTACCGGTAGGCGATGATGCGGAGAATTTTTTTATGCTTTTATAAAAAAAATATTTCCTACTATTTTAATCAAATTTTAAGATGACATATTATAGTTTTAAAAAATTAAAATTAATGTGCATTATTGATCATGGTGTTCTTTTATTCATTTATACAGTGTCTTACTGCTAGCTAAGTGAACTTTTCAGTACCTCATGAAGCTTGGTAATTTGAAAAAAAAATCACAAATGTAAATGGCTATATCGGAGTTAAGCCGTGGCTTCACAGAAAACTGGAGTTAACAATTATTTTCGTTGCTTTTCACTGAGTAAGAGATAACCGGTGTCTAAAGATATTCTCCATCTAACTCTACGGGAGGAGATTCTTAACTTACGATTCTTACTGGTCCATCGGAATCACTTCCCATCATACTGTGAGTCAATGCACATTTACTATAAAAAACTGAAGTACCATAAGCTATTAATAACTCCAGAAAATTTTGCGATTCATCCCAAAAGAAGTAATCCTCAATGCAATCACTTTATTAAAATACAATACTAAAATTTACTACCATTGTACGTGACATAACGAAATTATGAACAAAAAAGTTATTCAACCAAACAAAAAAGTGGATCGTGGCTTCAAAAGCCATTGATTTTTTTTTTGAATCGCCTACTGTCAAAAAAAACTATACAAGAATACTGTGAACAGAATTCACACATCAGTTTAAAACAAACGATACATCGATGAAAACCAATAATCCTTAACTTTCATTAAACACTGCGTAGGTACCTTTGTGCACTTACTGCCGTTTTCAATAACCTATCTCTAGTTATAACCGGAGATAGTCCATATATATATATATTTTCAATATGATTGGTTCAATATGAATCATTGATATGTATAATTTTTGTTGTCAAAATAAAATAAATACTCTTCATAAGGTATTCAGACCGTTTTCAATACAAAAACGACCGTTGTACGCATAGAGATACATAGATAGATTGAAATATTATTTATTTTGCACACCTGTACAACTCAAATACGACGTACACCTCACAATTTAGAACAACTATAAAATTCGACTTGGAAACAACAACTGTCCTCTATATAGTGTTCTGATGAACTCTTCCAACTAGTCCCCCTTCTTACTTCCTCTACAGAACAACACGCGCCGGCCTTAGAAGTCACCGCCTTAGAGTGGAAGACATACGCTGTCATCGATTCAGTTCTTCCTTCGCGTGCCGAGCGGTTAAAACCTGGAACTCACTACCAGCGCACGTGTTTCCATCGCACTATGATCCCGGGTCCTTTAAGCGGGGCGTGAAAAAGCATCTCATTAGGCCACCATAGTGCTGTTCACCATGCTGCACTGTCCTTATTCGCATTGAGAATGATGACCACCACTCTTGGATTCTGCTTGTGCTTTCCATCAGGCGGGGCAGAGTCATTTTGGTTTGCAAAATAAGTTTGTGATCCAAATCGCGACTCGATACAACCTTCAGATTGAGTAGTCGTATCGATTGTAAAAATACTACTCATATCTAGTTATACAGTCATGTATCGTGACGAAACGAGAAAGTACAAAATATTCAAAACAAATCCTCAGGAAACGAAAACGCAGCAAAAATTTATCGAGTGTACCAAAGGATAAAAACCTACAGGGTAAGTGATCAATTTTCAGAATAGAGGAATTTTAGTGAAATTGAATTAAATCTGAGGTTTTAATTAAATCTGAGGTCGACGGAGTTCGGACTTTGGATTTGATAGGATCATCTCGTATCGTTTATATTCATTTAGCTATCGGTTTCTAGCTACAGTTTTGAGTTGGCTTTATCTGAAGTATCGCTTCATCTTTCTGGTGTACAATTGTTTACATTATATTACAACAAGTCCATGTTAAAAATTGTAATATCTATTATATATACTAATCCTACTAATATTATAAATGCGAAAGTTTGTAAGGATGGATGGATGTTTGGATGGATGTTTGTTACTCTTTCACGCAAAAACTACTAAACGGATTTGGACGAAACTTTACAGTAATATAGCTTATACCTCAGAATAACACATAGGCTACTATTTGCCGCGATAACCGACATACACGCGGATGGAGCCGCGGTCAACAACTAGTAATATATAAAGCTGAAGAGTTTCAACACACTAATCTCAGGAACCGCTGGTCCAATTTGAAAAATTTTTTCAGTGTTGGATCGTACATTTATCCGGGCTATAGGCTATATATCATCAAGCTAAGACCAATCGGAGCGGAGCACCAATGGAGAATCTTTCAAAAACGGGGTAAAATTATCAAACTACGGACATTAGGAGACGCAAACGAGGTCAGTTCGTTTAATATAAAACATTAGCAGGAAAGCTCAACAGTTTCTTTCATAAATAATGATTTTTTTATCTTAATGTTTAATTGTAATCAAGAATTTAATACCAAGAACAATCCTCTAGATCATCCAAACTTTGTATTTCAAGCGACATAATTTAAGATAATAATTTGTACTAACTTGACAATAATATTTAATCGTGAACTCCTCGATAACTTTGCTCTTACTTTACAATAAGTCTTAAGAAATTTTATTGAAGGACGCAAGAGCCATCCTACACAGACGATCAAATTATTTTGATAAAAATAAATTGCTCTTACAAAAGGGTTGAGATATAAAACAATTTCATGAGGAAGTGCGACGTAAATTATTTTTTAAGTTTTTGAAAATAAAGGTTAAGCTGCTTTGTAATGATAACATAACTTAATGAAGATTATAATTTCTTTTCAATGGAACCACATTATGAATTATAGGAACTATATTTCTAGAAAAGTCTGGCTTACATAAAATATTTTGTTTATCAGTAAGTGTTACTTTAACGTAAATTTCTTCTTTTATTTGTCTGGCCTTTTTCTGTTTCTAATCGGGGTCGGCTCTCTTTCTTTCTTCAGAGACATCTTATCTGGGTCTGGGTCAAATTTCTCAAAAAATATTTTAAAATTGATGGAAACGAAATATATAGATATTACTCGTATATAAAAACTGACAACCTTCCCAATAAACGAATACTTCCTATGTAACTGATTTTACCTCTTGTATTTTTAATACGATTTCTATTTGATGCAAGAAAATAAACCATAATTTTAATATTTCAACAACATATAACTCGAAAAGTTTCTATTCGTATCCATTTCGGTTCACATCTATAAAATTATCGAAATTAATCAATAATATTACTCTGTCGGTGCTCACCACCCATCAAAGTACGCTCGCTCGATCGGAGGACGAATTGATTAAACTTTTTCAATCATAACTGTCTGATATACCATACATTGAAACAACTGCTACACGCTATATCCTCTAGTCTAATTTCCTCTATTCAATATTATCACTAGTATTTGTTTATGTTCTTTTTGTTTGATGTTTGTTTGTTTTGCTGTCTAGTCTAGTTATAACAGATTTTTTGTAAATTCGATACTTTTGTTTTAACTTACTTAATTATCTCGTAGACGTTTACATGAAGTGATTAAAACTTTCATTACTTTTAAGTTATTGAAATTGGTACCTTTAATGGTAAATGGTGGCTGGGGGCATTGTGATTTAATCATAATAATAATATAATAATAATTTATTAACCATAAAGATACAGTTTAACAATCATGGTTTAACAGAACTAAAACTTATGCTAAAATTTGTAGGATATCGTGTGTCCGAACTAGATAGAAATATCTGTATTTCGGACATCAGTGCTTCCTCTTTCAGATTAGACATTACATAGAAGCATGTTAAAACAGTTCACTCTAATCATTTTGACTTTAGAGTAGTTAACAAAC
The DNA here is from genome assembly GCA_905220595.1 of Spilosoma lubricipeda. Taxonomy (NCBI): domain Eukaryota; kingdom Metazoa; phylum Arthropoda; class Insecta; order Lepidoptera; family Erebidae; genus Spilosoma; species Spilosoma lubricipeda. The sequence continues at coordinate 14,930,617 of HG992294.1, read as the reverse complement.
TAAATATAGAAAATAATAAAAGAAAACAGTATGAAATCTGTGTGTAGTATGTATGTTGGTGTATGTGAATGTCAGTGTGAGTGTATATTAGTGTGTGTGAGAGTGAGTGAATGTATACTACCGTGCGTGTGTGTCTAATTTCTTATTGTAGAATATAAAGTAGGTTTTCGGTTTCATTGTAGGTTAATTTGTGGAGATAAGAGAATAAAGTGGGTTTCATCATAAAATCTTAAAGCTCTTCAATACTAAAAAGCAAAGATCGTCCGGGTAGAAGAGGAGACCATTGCCGGCGAATGACGGATGTTAAGTTGTTTATTGTTCTATTTTGTACACTTGTAAATGGCGCATTTTTTATTATACATGTATCTAAAATTATGGTCCAGAGTTGTTCTCCAAAACGTATGTTAGGTGAGTTAGCGTTGGATACGTAATGAAATCGTAATACGTAAATCCTCCATGCGAAAGCAACAATCCCGATATATTTGCTAATTAATCTTTTTTACTAAAGAACACAAATATTTTTAAAAACCTTTAAACATTACGAATTAGTCGTTAGGATAGAAAAGCATTAAGAAAGTGTAAACCTATGGAAACATCATAAAACAGACAACACATGGCCATCTTAGAGTAACTTTAAATTAACTTAAAGTCCAGATGCTTTTAAAACTATTATTTGTTAAAATTATTTGACCATAATTACATGTATTTGGCTAATTCGGCTATATTTTCAGTCCATGGTAACATTGTACCAGTCGTTCATTTTTATTATATTGTATACTTTCAACAGCTCCTCTTCGGCTTTAGCGTTCTCAGACGATATAAATAGTTGCTTATCATATAGTTAGAGATCAGGGATGCACCTAACAATCTGGTGATCTACATTGACTTCAAAAAAGCATTTGATACTTATCACTAGCTACTTCAAGCCATGGAAGAGTGTAGGATCGCCGAACCGTCTTTGAGTAAATGTAGAAAATTGGTTGCTTCAGAACCTCTTAAACTAAAAAATATGCAGTCTGAACCACTTGATTTCCAATTTGATATTGCACGGACTTCACAAACTGACCTGACCCATAACAGTGATAACAATAATTTTCATTGATCTTCAACATAGGTCAGGGCTGGCCAAGTACTTGCCAGATATTATTCCAAAATATATTTCAAAAAATTTCATCTCAGCAATGTTAATACCAGCTTCCCATCAAACAATTTATTTGATCTTTAAACTTTCAATATTTATACAGAATTATATTAGTTCTAAAATAAAAAATCGCTTTAATTATGCGCCCTGTATGACGCGATAATTACAAGATCGTATGCGGGATTACAAGATCCTATAGTATTCAAAACCATTGGTTTGTATCCCACAAAATTTTGATTCATCTCATTCCTTTAGACTCATTTCAGTTTAATTGAACTCAAAAAAAAAATCGACTTCAAAAACATCCAACGAAAATTCCCTGCCAAAAAACAGTAAAAAGCGTAAAATAAACTGGCTCTTCATAAATTGCTATGTGTCAATACTTGTCTCTACCTAATTCTTTATTCATTTAAATATTAGTATATTAAGATGCACATTTTTGTTACCGAGAACGTGGTCTACGGGGCAATGGGGATCGTGTCCGAGCTTAAATGCAGTGATGAAATACAAGCGGCGAGTTACTTAAAGCAAAATACATTAAGGGGCTAGTTATCATAGTGCCTGTGTCAAAAGCCTATCGGAAGGCTACGGGGATGTTAAACGGAGAATACTACTACTGTTAATGTTCATTTGGGTTGGGTGATTATGATACGTCAAGTCCTGAGGGTCTACGTGACTTTATATCAGGTCCAATCAATCTCCACGGTGACTGCATTTGGTTTTCGATCGACTCATACCGAAAACTTAACCAATCGCAATGCTAAACGAACTGTAGGTGAGAATCAAGTCAATGTGAAACAAATTCACATCTTCAAGACAAAACTCTCAGGGCTAGTGATTTATGAAAGAAAATTTTACGCTGAGTCACGTTACCACCCTAGATAGTGTTGTTCTTTGCGATTTAGAGCCTAACAAAATACTTAACAACCCGCATGATAAGAAAGCATTACGCGAATGACAACAGTTGAGTACTAAGTGTTAAATAACTGTTCAAAACTCATTACAATGTCAACTACTATGTCTCCGATACAGTTTGATCAATATTTAGTAATAGATTGCTTTAGGCAATAAGGTCGTCCTTTGTACATTATATTTTTATCATTTTCTGTAGGTACTCTCTTTTAAATCTGTGATATGGTGTACAAAAATAAATCTATATGTCTCTAATTAAATGAACCTAACATGTCTTTTCTATCCTACAGACGATTAGTTACTAGCTGGAGATCGTAAAGTATCATCTACCTCCGAACCTTATCTTTTATGTAAACAACTTGAAAGCATTATTAGTTAGTACACATGGTATCTTACAAATCATCCTTTAAGTCCCAATTGTTTATTATATAGCGCTAACTTTAATGAATGAATGATGATGATGAATGTATCAACCAGTCAGTCAGGACACGTTATTTTATAAGTATAGCTATAGATAAACCTACTAAGACAAATAAGTTGTATAGATATAGTGTAGGTTCCTAATCCAAACATTAGCTTTGCATGTCTTTTCTTCTCTATTGACGACTATTTAGACATTTAAAGATTTATCCTTTAACTCCTAATCTTTAAGGAGTTGTATGTTATATAATCAGCTCATCATCATAAAATGATGACTACCAGACGCAAAAACAGATTAACTTCAGAAAATATACAAAAAACATAGTACGTGCCTAAAAAAGTTAGAGTTTCCCTCCATTTCCCTGGGATCCCATCTTCAGATCCTGATATGGTGGCAATGGGACCACTTCGGAAGCATACCCTTTTGAACACACTTGAAAAACTTCGTTGAGGAATTGTACCTTCCATCATCAGCTGACCTAAATAACTTAAAATAATAAGAAGAAAGGTAACATACATACATATGACATTTAAAGATGTATCCTTCAACTACTAACCGTTAAGGAGTTCTGAAATGATATGAAATGAAAAGAAATCATTTATTCTGCAATTAGGTTACATAAACACTTTTGCAAGTTAAACTTTTTTTGAGTGAATGAGTTCGGCTTTTCCTAACTGGATTAGCCCTGAGAAGAAAGGACGAAACAAACTCAAGGATCACCGTCTCTTTTAACCTTTCTACCTTACATCATCAGCTTATCATCATGAAATAATTACTACCAGACGCAAATACCGAAACAAACATACAAACATTTGGTCCGACCCGGGAATCGCTACGCTACAGAGGCAGTTGAATGTATAAAACAATCATGTACCGAGGGTTCACGAACTTAGTTCAAAATTTAATTGCGAGTTTACGAATTTCTAATAACGATTCTTCTGTTGAAATAAACTAGATAACTAGGATATGGAAGCAAAAAACGTTGTTTGCTCAGGGAAATTATTTATATAATAATGCAAGTCACATGACATTTTTCAATATCAAAAAACTCTTGTTCGAATATCAAAGAAAGAATGTCGTAAACTAAAAAGTTTTCACACTTCCCCTCAAACAACATCCATCATCAGATATCCTCACATCACATAATACCACACACGCCCATACTCAGATCGCGCACACATTTGATAAATGCCACACGACCTAGTGGTTTTGTAAGCACATCTGCTGGATTATCCTGCGTACACACAGTTCAGACGTACAACATTTTTAGCAATGCAATCTCCGACATAGTGAGCTCTTATGTCTATATGTTTCGTCCTTCTATGCGCTACAGGATTGTACGCAAGTTTCATAGCACTCTGATTATCTACAAAAATGCAAATAGACCTAAGAGATTTACCTCTTATAAATGCATTCAGCTGCCGCAAGTGAACTGCCTCCTTGGTAGCCTCCGAAAGTGCAATATATTCGGCTTCCGTTGATGACAGTGCCACACAAGCTTGTTTCCGCCATTCCCAGTTAATCAACGAGTTTCCACATCTAAAAATAAATCCAGAATAAGATTTTCTATCTTTGATGTTCCCTCCCCAGTCAGCATCTACGAATCCCGTGATGTCCTGCACTAGCGACTTGGGAAATATCAAACATAGATCCCTTGTACCCCTAAGGTACCTTAAGATATGATTAGCTGCTTTCCAATGGCGTTCTTCACAACAGGAATTATACTGTGCCAAGAAATTAACTGCAGCCGCAATATCCGGGCGTGTGTTACAGGCTAAATAGTTCAGCGACCCTATGAGCGCCTGATAATGACGACAGTCTTGGCAGGACAAGATCTTACCTCCTTCCCCTTCCGCCATGACTTTATGGAAATCCATTTCCATCGGAGTTTTCACCGGTTTGCAATCGCTCATACCATATTCATCCAAGATCTTTGAAATAAGCCTCCCTTGACTCAAATATATTGCGGTATCCGTCCTATACAAAAGCATCCCCAAAACTTGCCTAGCTTCCCCTAAATCCTTCATCTTGAAATGCTTGCGAAGTTTGTCCAACAACTCTTCCTTCTGCGCTCTGTCTTTGTAAAATAATATAAAAACATCAACGCGCAAAGCGATATATAAAAGTTATTATTTTTGTAAAGACAGCTATCAAAGTCACAGCGATTGAAGTTCAAAGACAATTTTTCATTCCACGAACGAGAAGTTTGTTTGGGGCCGTAAATCGCAAGCAAACTTTTTCTTTCGAGTCATTGTCCATGCAACCCTCCGGTTGTCGCATATAAACTCTTTCATGTAAATCACCGTTCAAAAAGGCGGTGTTCACATCGAAGTGGATAATGAAAAAGTCCTTTTCAATAGCATACGGATAGCAGCAGTCTGACTGTTGATCTTCTCACGACCGGTGAATAAGTTTCAAAGTAGTCGACCCCGTAGGACTGACTGAAACCCTTCGCAACAAGTCGAGCCTTATAGGTTCTGTTACCATATGCATCATACTTGTACTTGAAGATCCACTTGTTCCCCACGATCTTAGTTCCAGGTGGCTTATCAACGAGCTTTCAGACTTTGTTCTCGTACATAGAGTCCATCTCTTTCTTCATGGCTTTCTTCCAGTTATCCTTGTCTTCCCGACTCAAGGCTTCCTTAGCTGTCAAAGGCTCCTACTCATCTGTATAGCATGCAAGTCCATGAAGATTTCTGTCTCGCATTCTATTACGTAGAGGTATTATTACGTATTTAACCTCGTTTTATTCTCTTTTATCAACAGTCTGCTCTTCATCTTCAACATTTTCTGCTCTGCTATCTACCATTTCTCCTACTTCCACTTCCGCGTCTTCATACACCTCAGCTCTATCTGTAGGACTCGACCCTTGAGAAGCTTCTGCAGTACCAGGTGACATACTTGACTGGTCTTCTAACCTTGCAAATTCCCAGATAACTTCAGCACCTTTGTCACCATTGTCTACCAGTTGACTATGATTCTCTGAAATCGCTGCTGAAGAGTATTCCAAGAAAACTACATCCCTTGCTCTAACTGTAACGCGTGGATTACTAATATTAATTAAACTGTATCCCTTGGTTTCTTCACAGTAACCAACAAAGATATGTTCTTACACTTTAGGGCTCCATTTCTTCCGAGTTTCCTTTGGTACGTGCACAAACGCCTTAGATCCAAAAACTCTGAAATGATCGAATGACTGAGCCTTTCCTGTCCACAACTCCTCAGGAATCTTACCGTTGTAACCACTGTGAGGCAGCATGTTCTTCGTGTACACAGCAGTAGAACATGCATCCGCCCACAGTTTCCAACTAAAATCTTTCTCCACCAACATAGTACGAGCCATCTCCACGATAGTACGATTTGCTCGCTCCACTACGCCGTTCTGCTCTGGAGTGTAGGGAACAGTCAATTGATGTTTAATCCCCTTTTTGCGTAGAAACCCATCAAACTTATTGTTCACAAACTCCGTTCCGTTGTCCGTGCGTATGCACTTCAGCTTCAACCCGGTCTCAACCTCTACAGATGCTATAAAAACTTTAAAATGATCCAAAACCTGATCTTTTGATTTAAGGAAAAATGCAAAAGTTTTACGTGTAAAATCCTCTAAAATTACTAGCATATACCGAGATCCACCGTACGACGGTTCAGACATTGGACCGCAGATATTTGCGTGAACCAGTTGCAGTCTCTCAACTGCCCTCTCAGCCTCACCAACTGGAAAAGGTAAACGATGTGCCTCCCCTTTAATACAGGCGACACAAGGTTCCATTACGCTTTTTCCAAAATCCATACCCGGAAGCTTACGTAAATCTCGCTCATTTACGTGCCCAAGCCGCCGGTGCCATAACATCAAAGGATTACCTGCTTTCACTGACGCCAACGCAGTCTCATCTACAACCGCCTGACAGCCTTCAAGCTTGTAGATACCAGAGACTTCACTTGCGGTAGCCAGAAGCTTTCCATTGAAATGGCCTGGAACCAAATGGTGAATTAGCTTGAACCCATCCCTGTCAAAAATCACCTTCCATCCACTCTCTACTAACTGTGAAACAGATAACAGATTAACACGCAAACCACATACATACATGACATCCCTGACGGCAAACATTCTACCTTTCATACTCACCATGATGTCACCCTTATCCGTGCATTCCATCTTATCACTATTCGCACATGTCACGTTACTTATACAGATATTCATAACCAAATCTTTAAACCAATGTTTCTGGAAAGACATATGTGAAGATGTCCCGCTGTCGATGTACCACTCCGTCGGATTGAAGGAGTCCCCGATACTGGACGAAGACACAGCTCACGACATCCTTCCTTTTGGAGGTCGAATTATCTGCTTTTCTTCCTTCTTGACAGTCTAGCTTCTTATGCCCATGCTTTCCACATTTATAGCATTTCACTTAGGTCATATTCTTGTCCTTGTTCCCATTCCGTTTTCAACTCTTACTCACTGCTAATGCCGAGTCTGTTGAAGACGATGTACTGCAACTTTGACGTGAATCCTCCTGTAGTAACTTCTGTCGTACGTTCTCTGAAGTCAACTTCATCCCAGAGTATTCCAGTGCCATACGCACTCTGTACTCTTCAGGTAGTCCTCTCAGCAATACAACAGCTACAAGGTCATCGTCAAATCCGGTGGCAATATCCTTCAACTTTTAAGATAGAGACATAACAGCAGCAACATAATCATGCATCGACGAGTATCTCTCCAGCTTTTCATCCAGCAAAAAGCGTTCATCAGGGTAATCCTTCGATTCACACCTTTATCCTCAAACACTTTCGCTAAGCTATCCCAAGCGTCTTTGGCATGCTTTGAATCCTGTACATACGTATAGAGTGAGGTATCCACATGCAGACAGATCAAAACCAGTGCATCTTGGTCCTTCTCGATGCCTATGGAGTCATTGGAATCCGGGTACTTTGACGTATACGTGAACAATTTTTTTCTTATCAGAATCATTTTCATTGCGACTTTCCACGTAGAGTAGTCATCTAGTCCGCAGAGGTTTTTAATGGCGACTTTCGTGGATAGGCCCATAACCTTTTGTTGAAATAAACTAGATAACTAGGATATGGAAGCAAAAAACGTTGTTTGCTCAGGGAAAATTTTTATATAATAATGTCACATGACATTTGTCAATATCAAGAAACTCTTGTTCGAATATCAAAGAAAGAATGTCGTAAACTAAAAAGTTTCCACAGATTCCAAATGATTGAGAGTGTGTATTTTACAAAATACTCTGTAGCATTTGTTTTTCTTAATTCTATTTAATTGTAGTTGTATCAACAAGAAGGTGAGCACAGCGCCCTCACGGCGTGTTACGCCCTTGCTGATGGATTGACTGGCCGAACAGTTCATCCAAGAGGCACCAGATGGCGTTATTCTGCACTGTGTCATACAAAATGACTACGGCTGACAAGTCGGTGAGGTGACTGCCGGACAGGTTCAGGGGTTACAACTCAATAATTTTATTTTTATATAATTATATTATTATTCCAATCGACGCCGCGACAAGAAAAATAAATTTGTTTAAGTAATACTGTGTTTTGTTAGTTTAATGAAAACGTTGGTAGTACTTTAATTTCGTAACTTCTTTACCAAATGTATCCCTAAAATTAAAGGTGTTTTAACATTGTGTTGTGCACTGGCTAATGGGTGGCGTTAAAAGTGAAAAGTTAATCATTTTAAATGTTAGCACCTGAGCTCCCGTGGATATTTTACAGCACACTAACTTAATTAAGCCTTGGCCACTGTGAGAGTCGTGTAGTGGCCGTAATAAGTGCTTTCAGCAAAGCTGCAATTCACATGTGTTAATTAATTATCATTAAATATACATATTAAAAATATAGACACATAGGTCGCTTCTGACATGCAGGCAGACCGTAGCAGTACTGAGTACAGTAGTCAGTTGCACGACTGAGAAAGTATTATATTGTCTGTCTGGATGTCAGAACCGGCTTGTTTGTCTGCCTTTTTAGATATGTGTATGTAATCATGATATAAACGACATTATATAATTTTTAGCTTTGCTAAAATGATGTAAATGATGTTTAAGATAGTAGAGTCACGCTGATTTCAGTACGAACGGGCCGGCTCGACCGGGGCGGTACTACCCTCGCACAGAAAATCAACGAAAAATGACAGCGATCATGCTGTCGTGTTTCGTTAGTGAGTGCGAGACCGGAGGCCCAATGATGCGGAAGCATCACTAGCCCACCATGGTGTGGGTCACCATGCTGCATTGTTGCATTGTCTACGTTCGCATCGGTGACCTTCACTCTTGGATTCTGCTTATGCTTTCCATCAGGCAGAGTAGAGTCATTTTGGCAGGATCAAACATAAAAAAAAATGTTTTTTTTTTTTACAGTTTTGAAATTCTATGATTATACTAGGAACCGGAATAAATGTCCGCCATTTAATCTCAACATATAAAAAAAATACATTTTAAGATATCAAAACGGCAGACAGATCATGTTTTCAGAGTCAATTTTGATGGTTTTTGACTCTGGCCACGCCCAAAGGTACCGTTGATGGGGAATAGTAAATCCCCAATTCACCTATAGTCGGTCAAATAGTATACCTAGCATTAATATAGACTTTGCTACTATACCGTAAGTCTGCCGAACGGTGGAATCTCAGTCTATACACTCAGTGTCAGATAGCTAAACTACTCGTATAAAGCAACATCATCATGTAAGATGCAAGTAGTTTTGCTATTGTCTGGTAGACGGAAAAAAGGAAAGTAACACCCACTCACCCCCGCAAATTGTCACGCTACTAATTACTTCGTACAAAAATCTTATTACGGCATCTCCTATTTAAATTTGCTCCATGGTCTAAACACTACGTAAACCCGGAAGAGACTGATCAACTGTTACAACGAAACCGAACTTAAAAGAGTGTAATGCAAAACGTACATAAGACATAACTTTGATAATAAATTATTCGCCTTATACCATGATATCGAACACGGGAGCCGATGCCGAAGCTAAATTGAGGGGAAGTCAGAAAACATTTGCATGAATATGTATGACGTTTATTAATTTTAAGAGCATCACTTATTGCAGGGCTTGATCAAAAACTTATATACTTTCTTTATCATGTTTTTTGTTTTGATGTAAAGTGATCGTAGCCTTTTATTTAAATACTAGTTGACCCGGTAAACTTCGTTTTTATATATGTTTCTTTTTCTTATCTTTTTCATATTTTTCTTTTGTAAATATTTTCTAAGTTTCTGGAAAATGATTTTCATTTTTATCTATACAACTCTTATGCCAACAATAACGAATATACATAGAAAAAAGATTAATTTGGTTCAGCCGATCGGAAGTTATGCGCGTACATACATTTCGGTGATTCATTTTTAAATATATAGATTTAGAAAGCTTACATTTACTGTTACAGAGATGTTGGTGCCGGTCCATCGATGCAAGTTTTCGCAATAATTTCGATTTTAAAATGTTTTAAATTACTTTTTATTCTTGTAGTTATATGAGTATAGTATATGGGGAAAGGTGTATCAAATTCTTAATTTTGTTCATGGTCTAAGAAAATAAGGTCTCGCATTCCGAGTGCTCCCCGAGGTGACGTCACTATTCAGTTACCACGTGATAGCAACATGACACGAAATTAACCAATCAGAACCAGTGAATAGCAACTTAACTCGAAAGAAACCAAATAGCATCAGAGACAGCGATGATGACGTCATGTTGTTCGTCGGAATGCCATACCTGGCGTAGTATATTGTTATACCATGATTTTGTTTTTATGGCTTCGTTTCTGGGCCGTCTTGACCGGAGTAGTACCATGACCTCAAGCACCTGAGTTCAACCCAGAGGAGGGAGGGGAGGGAGTGGACTCAAACAGCAACAACAAAAAATATCGTAAAATAAAACGTCATTTAGTATACGATTAAAATTTAAATTAAATATTATTAAAAATTATACAAATACAAAAAGATCTACAGCCACAGTTACCGCTTTCTAATCCTAAAATAATATTAATCAGAACTTTCTATGTAAGCAGTACATCATTACTTTTAAAATACGCATAAACATTTTTTTTGTAAAACTAACATTCATAACAAAAAACTAATATATTATATGATGTATTTAGATATTTTCTTTTACAATAATAATTACATGAAAATCGAAACATCAAATACAATAGAATAAAATAAAGAAATTTAAAAAGTAAAAAAGCAATATTAAATGGAACAGTGTCCCCCGAGGCCAACCGGCATTCTTCACGGACGCGAATAAATTAAATAAGAAATCCCTTGCGTACCCTAATTTTGAGCAGGCAACGCAAATATGTCCCGACTTAATCCCATGACTGTAATTAAGCTTAGCCTGGGTCGGTGTGGCCTGCTCGCCTGTTCGGGCTTTCAGCGGCCTAGTGCGGAGCCGTGTGAGTGACTTGTGGGATCAACTGTGTTATCATTGACAGGTTTTTGAAATATAATACTCCTTTAAAGTATTTTTGTAGTTTGATGTAACACAGATTTTACTTGAAATTCTTAGTACGAATTTGACAAAACAACAAATCATAGAAAACAATTTCTCTTTTTTTTATTTATTTATTAACTTTGTGTACTTGAAGTACAAAGGCGGACTTAATGCCATTAGGCATTGCCTACCAGTCAACCTTCGGGTGTTGCAGAAATATTATGTGCAAGGACAAACTATTGAATTCGACAGATAATAATTAAACAAATAATGGATAAGCCTACATCAGATGTAACAAACATACATAAATATAATAATACATACATAATATACACAAACATACATATATACACAACTATGTTTGAGCTGCCAAAATGACTGCCCCACCTGATGGAAAGCACAAGCAGAATCCAAGTGTGGTGGTCACCATCCTCTATGCGAACAAAGACAGTGCAACATGGTGACTAGCACTATGGAGGCCTTGTGAGATGCGTTTACACACCCCACTTAAAGGACCCGGGATCATGGGATTTTTTTTTCTAAGGTATGGGCCTACTGAATGAACTATGAATGATGCCACAGATAATAATAAAAAAAAACAACCAATTTCAATTTCAACATTCATGTTTTCATTGCAGGCAGAATTTTAGTTTCATCCAGGTCATCCAGGTGCCGACGGATCTCAGGGCCATGCTCATGTAAGTTTCATCTCAGCCAAATGCTAGGTTTATGCATTTTTTTTATAAGTTCAATCTTTCTTCTTCTCTTTCCATTGAATGTCAGAAAATAAACTCTTTCAGAACGGTGTACACTGATTTTCGCAATGCTACTTAAACATACCCCTTTAAAATCTAACAAAAGACAAAAGAAACACATCTTCATATGTTATAAAATAATGGATTTTAAAGTAGAGAGAGTGATTCAAGTGGAAGGCTTATTATGTGTAAAACATGCATGTTATAGTAGAGGAAATCCGAGAATTTCAAAGACGCACAATATCTACTTCGTAGGAGCTGGATGCGAGAAGCCGAGGATCGAACCAAGTGGCGCGCAATTGGAGAGGCCTATGTCCAGCAGTGGACTGCGATAGGCTGATGATGATGATGATGATCTACTTCGTCTTTGTATTATTTAAATTATTTCTTCATATTTTTATTTAAAATCCTCTTATAATCTTTTAATTAATGCTTCTCCGAAAACAATACCAAATCATTACAAGATTATGTGGCAATTTTGTTTACTAGTTAACAGAAGTGGATAAATTTTAATTTCCTTTACTTCAGTGAAAAAAAAGCTATATCATTCATTTAAATATACTTCACAGTTAAATTGAGGTCTTCAAAAGTTCATCATTTATTAAGATCCTTTTCAAAAAGTTCTTTAATGACGTAAGTTTTGGAGACTTCTGTTTTCGACTTAATCATGATTTTATATTACATGTTAAGCTATTTTTCTTTTGTTGAATTTTCTAATTCTATTAAATATAATAAGTCTTAAAATTTCCCAGCCTTTGATAGTCCACTGCTGGACATAAGCCTCTCCTTCCTTCTTAGCCTACTACGAGTATAACACGCTGGCCAGAGGAGTTGGTATAGGATTTATTTCAAGTTTTCTTACTTTCTGCAATGATGTTGTCCTATTTTGTTTGTTCTTTTAGTCACATCTTGCGACACTCATGGTATGGTGTTACTTTGTATTCTTAATTCGTCACCACACGGATATTAATATTTCTCGCTGCCTTAAAAACCTTAGAGCAAGCTTTATCAAAGTATATCGATATCAGTATATGGATAGTTAATTATATAGACAAAATACAAAAGATTAATTACGCCATGTCGTGCGATGTTCCGTAGTATAGTCTGTCTTTGGACCACACCTGTGGAACGTAGGGTACGACTGGGTCCTTCGAGAACGTCTCCTCACCGGGGCTGGGCGTAATTAATCGGGCACATCGAGGCGCTGGGCTTGCGGGGTGGCCCTAGATAAGACGGAGGCCCTGTTATGTCACGGGCCCTGTGGTCTGGCTCCGGCCCCTCCATAGTGGTCAAGTTAGTCCTCATACTGGTTAAGGCCCAGATGAGGTATCTGGGCCCAAACTGATGATGGTCGACGGTATGTGGCTCTTCGACGAGCACTTCCGACAGCTTGGTCCGACTTTTGCCCAATTTGGGTCGAGCCAGCGTCGCAACGAGACACCTCTACACGGGGTGGTCCGTTCGATAGTACTGTATGGGGGCACCGGTGTGGGTCGCAGATCTAATTGTCCTGACTGAGGCGCGTCTCTGGCGGACTGAGTATTGGTGGTCAGAGCCATACGCGGATACATACGCTCCATGGCCGGTAGCGACAGCAATGTAACCGCGGTCGCAAGCTTCTGCGAAGATGTCATATAGCGTGTGCCGTATGTCGCCTGAATTGAGATTATACCAGCTGAAAGTGCCCGCTTCAGTGCGGACAAGCACTGTGAGGGGCCCGGTTGTGTTAATAACAGCAGTCCATGGATTCCTCCCTTCTCAGGCGCAGAGTGGCACAACGTGTGGTTTTAGCTGGTCCGATTCCGGCACACCGCCCCGCCGCAAACCTCGGTGATGTGATGGCTCTTGAGGATCCACACGTAAAAAAAGGTCTGACGGCAGTTCTGCGTCGTAAAATTTAAGTTCAACCTTAGCGTACTAAACACATACCTTAACGTAGCTTGGAAAAAAAACCTCGAAAGAATATAATTTGTCTCATGTGTATGAGGAAGTATTCGTGTTTTAAACGTCTCAATACGACATGATACCGTATAAATCACCGTGAACATTCAACAGCCGTGCGAACTGCTGACCGATTTCGCGTATATAAAGCCTCCCCGGCTATAGTATGGCTTCCTAACTCACGCAATACAGTTTGTTTTAATCTTAGAGATAAGAATAAACCTAGTGTAAACACTTATGGATATAGCGCAGTATTTAAAACGGTTTACTTTAGTTATCTTGAGTTGAAAAATTGCTAAAACTTGTTATAAATTCCATAATTCGAAGTTGGGAAAAAACTGAGTGAGCGCCATGCATCTTTTGAATAGTACCTAGTTTTCCTGAAATATAGATTTATCCACTTCATATAGGGTGGTTAAGTATTTAGTCTCAATATGCAATTGTGTATATAGAAATGTAATGATTTATAGATCTATATAGGTCAGGAGGGCAGATTTCGGCTGGTAAATTAGGGAGCTTCCCCGAAAATTAGGATTTACGGGTAACTTTGCGTTCTTCTGACAGTGGATCTACTGAAAAGGACAGTGGATCCACGGAACGTTTTATATCCTCGATGTTTTCTTCCACACTTTCAGGTTCAACTAAATCAAACAGATTTGGTTGTTGTGAGAGAGATGTCGATGGTATCAAAGTGTCAACTGATGAGAAATTACTTTTTATGCCAAGGGCTGGGAACATGTTTCTATCCGCAGTTATGTCAGATTACTTGGAGGAGAGGAGGGTATAAGGGCTGATTTTAGTATAGTCTGCAGTTCGTAAATTTCATCAGTAGCACAAGTCTTTCTATGTCCTTGAGTTGGTTTTCATTTGCACTATCATTAAGTTGAATTATAATAACAGAATTGAGTTCAATTTCTGTTGGTTCTTATTTTCTGGTAATTCACTCAATATATCCTCCTCGGAGGTAACATTTTGTTGTGATGTCTAAAATTGATGTCTTTAGAGAGCTTTGGACGGGTGCCATGGTGTCGGATAGTTAAGGAGTTCTTGTAATATTTTTAAGCTGATTCTTGATATCAGTTATACAGTGAAATTGCATTTTTTGAAAGAAATAAGTAATCGTATTTTTTCTTGCTGCACTTGCAGTTTATCACACACGGTCATTTTTGCGGTGATGCGGTATAAACTGCAGTGGTTTGGTAGTGATTGTAGCTTGTCAACAAACTACTTGGAACGTCTTAGATTACCGGTGAAAATGTATTATTCAAGGAAACATTTAGTCCGACCCGGGAAGTGAACCCTATACCTCAAGTACAGCAGTCGCGTACGCTACCACTGCGTCAATGAGGCAGTTATACAAACCAATGTTAAATGTCTTAAGATCTAAAATAAATTATTATAATAGTAATAAGAGTAATTCTTTAAAATAACTACTTGCATTAGACTGTGAAACGTGCCATTGAATGCCTTTCTAAACGAATAAAAATCTTAATGGAAATGTTTTTTCTCTTAACTTCTGGGATACATTTTGATGAGATTTCATTTTCTTATGTACAGTACTTGGCGCCACTCTCTTACAAGAATGGCCGATGTCCTTTGTCTTGTTTTTCAACAGTTGTGCATGTGAAAGGTAGTCAAAAATAATAGGGTGAGTGACATTCCTGTCGTTTAGTGAGTAGAGGAGATTAAGAGTATTTCAGCAATTCAATGTAATGGTTCTAATCTGAATTTCAGGAGTTTTTAATACTAACTGGTCACAAAAATTTAACAACTCACCCGAGTGATCATTCTAATGTTAGGGTAGGTCGACGTTTGTAAGTAAAGTGTTGGTCTTAACCTATGTGAGTTAATGTTTGAAAAGTGAGTACACATCTAGTAGTCAGTTGTGCTGCAGGTCGGGGTGTCTTTATTAACTGAATTATGTGTTTTCCGTTGTATGTGGAAGTCATCACATTACATAACAAAATGGCCTTGCATTCTTTTTTTGCCATTTTAAGTTTTGTATTACACAAGACTCTACTAGCATTGTTTTTCATGAATTTGATTTATTACGAAGTAAAATGCATACTGCATCTTAAAGACGATCGTAAGTGTTTCTATAAACAAACGCAATCGTAACCATCACTTTGTTTAAAGTTAGATCAAACCTAACAATACACTGGTCAAAATATACTTACTCGTTGAACAACTGACATCAAAGAATGAATAGGCTCATAAAGGGGATAAAAATAGCTTTACTTAGGGTGTTTACAAATAGCGATCTCTTCGTTAAAGTGTAAAGTGAACAGGGGTTAATGTTGCACGGCACCTGACGCCTGCACGCTTCGCGGAACGCATGCGCGCCGCGGCGTTTGGTACACTAACAGACATGAAAGCATGAGAAAATAAAGACGACACACACTTTACAAGATAATTTTGTTAGTCAAGATTTTTATATTATTTCATGATAGCTTTTCTTGTGACTCCACCCGCGTTGAAGTTGGTTATCACATTAAAAATTAAATTATAGAAAATAAAAAAAACATGATTCATATTGGGTGAAAAATTCAATCAAATCACTATATTTGTAATATATATAATACTTATAGTTTATCGTATATACAGGAACACACAAAAGTACCTAAGAAAAATTATGAACCATTAATTATTATCTCCAAATAATATTGATTTATTACAAAATGACTATTCGTGTCCAAGGCAACAGGATTTTCTTAGCCGGTTGTTGAGACATTTACAACTGGCCGGTCATTATAGGTGCGAGTGGAAACGTAACAATTGTACTATTGGGTTATTTAGAAAATCAAGATTGCGAAATCTCAGGATTTAAAACTAACGAATATTTGGCAATCCATTATAAATCGAAAAGTGTTATAAATAGCCTCTTTGGATTTCAATCACTATTCTTCGAAATAAATCCAAAACATGAATAATGGAAATATTTTACAGACTCAGTCCATACAAATTTATACATTTATGATAACCTCAGTAACATATAAAATAAAATAAAAAAACTTAACAAGGGCCAGTCGGCACTGTTCACAGAGGGTTCCGTACCCATGATCATTGCATATTAATAGTTCAAAAATGGTATCGCACAATATTTTCCGACCTTTTGCTCAAATTTAGCTTCAAATATCTATAATCTTACCTGTAAGTTTGTATGGATGGATAGATATTTATTACTCTTACACGCTCGAATGGTTTAGCCGATGTATGAGAAAAACTGATGAGTATTTTATTTTAAATTGAAATTGTGGTGCTATTGTAGTTATTGTATATGTCTAAAATAGGTAATCTAAAAGTCGTTTTATCTTTAATCCAGATTTGTAAGTAGTGACTGAAAAAAGAATGATAGTATCGCATTAAACATCAAAGTTGAAAAACATTCTCAATAATAGTGTTAATTTCTGTAAAGCTAGTGCTTATTTAAGGTAACATTCCATCCTTGAACATCTATAAATCTTTATATATCTATACACCTCTACATCTATAAAACAAACTGTAATTTAGTTACAAGAAATGAAATAAATAATTAATAAATATTTTCGATATTCGAATAGATGTAGGATGGCGTCAGTCTTATTATATCAACGGTTTCTGAGAAATTGGATAATAGGCGCTTGTTGTCTGATTTCTACGTGAACTGAATGTAATGTGTTTGTTTGATATCCTATAAAAATAATATTATACCTAATATGTACTCGTACACTAGGTGAGACATAAGACATTTACGAAGGTAACCTTTTGTTTTAGTTTTTAAAAAATAGTTATTCTTTAAGATTGTGTTTAATTACAGAATTATATAAGTAGTTTATTTATTTATCTTTTTTATATAACTAGGTATTAGGTAATTACAATTACGGGGTAAATAAAAAAATTAAATTTTTTCTGGGTCCGTGTTTCTATCCAGTCAACTCAGTTTACGTGACGCCCGACGATTTTATTTTTTTGTCTGATCAATGCCTTAGATTGATGAGGGAGAAGGGTGTGATGACTGAGACCTGGGACCTATCGATTTATATTTTAGCTTTAAGTACATTATTTTCAATAAAATCGTTTAAAAAATAAAACATTTTTTTAAATAAACCACTATTTTAGCTCACCATTTTTAACCAATTAAGTGTTAGGTTCAGGAAATGTTACCTTCAAATAGATAATTTCCTATTACTAGCACATTACTTGCAGCCAAAGCTCGAAGAAGAAGAAGTCGGTTAAAAATTCATATAAACTGTTTTTCATTTTTATTTACCATTGCATTGCACTAGGAAATTTGCTTTCTCCTGTTAAATGAGATTGGTAGCGCCGTCTGCAAAATAAAACGCTGTCATTGTGAGATTCATGCTTACAATAAAATTACCTTTGCAAGTTTTATCTGATGCACTCAGATTACTAAAGAAAACCAGATGGAACGTTCTTGTCAAATAACATGACGCCGATTCATTTATTTTAGTGTGCGTGACAGCCGGCAGCAACATTGTAGGGACACGCACATCTATGTGTGTGTAATGATACCATATGCACTGCTAAACTGCATTTAATTGCATTGTAGAGGTGTTTTAAAATTTGTAAATAGAGAAGGTATTTTAGATGGAAAATATTGTTTTCCATATCTTGGGAGTGATGATTTACATTTCTACATTTACTTTTACTGAGTTTGAAAGTGATGGACATAAATGTGTTGTGGGTAGTGAAGTAATTGAATACTTTAGTTTTCTTTAATGCATGTTTATTTTGTTATATTATGTTCATGTAAGTTTTTACTTTTGAATTTTACTATAAAATGTTGGGTAACAGTGTATGTAACTTCATCATCATCTTCCTAGACTTTATTATTCCCAAGATCGGGGTCGGCTCTACTGGTCCCAGGCTACTAGTTCAACCGGTTTTACCTGAATTACTAGATTATAAGAATTTAATGTAAGAAAACCCAACAGCAGTCCGACCCAGGAATCGAACCCGAGACCTCTTGATCTGCAGTCGCTCACGCTAAACACTGAACCAACGAGGCAGTAAAGTGTGTATAACTTATTATGAAAAAAAAAGTGTACATACATTGAACTAATAAGTTATTCCTCAGTGTGTACCAAGGTCATTGTTTTAAAATATTTTTGAACTTTTGCGTGAAGTAGGGAGATTCACAAATACTTAAAAAATTCTAACGTTACATAATTTTCGTTGTTCTTACTGCTAAGCATAAAATATCCATTACAATATTTGACTTAGCGGGAATAGACACAAAGTATTAGGCTTGACTGTTTAATACATTAAACATCGTGCCTCAAATCAGGAACAGTTTTAATTAAGACTAACCTCTTGCATTGTTTTATTTTTTTAATATAAGTATTTTAAAAATACTAACATAAATAAAACAGGTACTAGTTAAATAAGACTTAAAATTTTCCGCTCGATGAACGCCAAACAAAAATATTAACAACAGCCTAACTTCGACGTAGATCATAAAGAAGGCTCACCTACTCCCTCTCAGATTAGAATGAAAATAAGCAGTCGTGAAGCTTTCATCGCAACCGGGCATTTGTTCGTGTTTCTAAAATTAAACGGTGCTCAGTGTGCGTTGACTAAAGAGGGTGCTTCTTGTGCTAAAATTCTTATAGGGACAGTGCACTTTTTAAGTACCGTACAGCTATTTTTAACAGTATAGTTTATTGACAAAACAAAAAAAAATGCTAATTGATTAAAAAGGAAGAAAAACCCGACGACGTGAAGATAATTACTTAAAATTCAGAAATCGCGATCAAAAAACAAACCCTCCTTTCGCGCACACGGACAAAACGCAAGTGTAACAAAATAGGAGCTTGTTAAAAGATAAGTTATTTTATTCATCTTTTTTTATTATGATACTCTATTTATTTATTAAGCTATAAGTAACTAATAATAATTAATTGAACGTATATTGATGAAGAAGCGATAAAATGAATAGAAAAAAAATTAAAATGAAATTCGCTCAGTCAAGAGAGCGAAAAAACGTTTTCTCAACTTTGAGCGCGCTATCAGAACTATTAAAGCTATGTTGACAGGAGTTACTGTTGGCTAAAAGTTGCGCAATATCTTTGGCTTTATTGTAAATATATTGAATCAGATCACCAGTGGTTCATTTCTACCGTACCTATGCTAGGTTACAAGGGCCCATCAGTTGAAATCAAGCACAGTCGCGAAACAGTCCACCTGGTGCCCAGATATCACGAGGCGATTCACCTCGTTACAATACAAAATATTTTTATTTTATTTTTAATTTTTTGGACATCTATCATACAACGCCATCTAGTCCTAAGCTAAGCAGAGCTTGTGTTATGGGTAGTAGACAACTGATACAAATACATATATATTTTTTTTGTAAATACCTACATATTATACATAGAAAATACCCAAACTCCGAAACAAATATTTGAAGATCATACAAACATTTGGCCCGACCCGGGAATCGAACCCGAGACCTCACGATCAGCAGTCGCACACGCCAACCGCGTGACCAACGAGGCAGTCAATTGACTCGTCGCTACGTGGTGACAGCTTCTTATCTCCGGTGCGGCGAAGGGGCACCCCTTGACTATGCTGCTGTTTCGTACACAATTACACAACGATTCCGAGTTACAAGTCAAACACGTGATATTCGAAACGAAACGAGGGAGCCGGCGTTATTCTATTAAAGCAACACACGGCCACAAACACCTTACGACAAGCCGACGATAATTCCGATTTATCTTACCAAACAGCCACAAAACCTCGTTTTAACAATTAATTCTATATTTCAACAACCCACACGGTACTATGCAAGTGCCATTTTTTCTCAAACCTTATATCCGAGTGAATGACTTTTGACAAGGCAAAAATGACAAACCATAGTGTTGCCATAACAAACTACCTATTGCTACTATCGGTATCGAACATAAATAAATTTATCATAATATTTCGAATAGTGCACGTTAGAAACCATTTACTATGGATAAACTTGTTTAAAATGTGTAAATGATGACCAAACAAACATTTAAAACTTAGAAACGGCCGTTGCTAGGTTTTTATATGGTTCTATCTGCGACATACTAAAACAGTGACATGACATTTTAAAAACCTAGCAATCAAAATGACAACTTCAAAACCTAGTAAAGAAAGGTCCTTTGCTAGCTTTTGAAATTGTCACCACTGTCACATTTTAGTAAAAAAACTGCCATGTCTACTACGAACTAAGATGAATTTGCATAGTTAATAATTATAAAATTTTATAAATTGCTGCATCGTAGCCCGAAAGCTAAGTTATGAGAGGTATGATGCCCTTAACTCGTTAATTAATGCACAGGTGATACTCCTATTAAAATCCCTTAGACAACTATCTCCCTAGACATCCAGTATAATCGTGGTGAAGATTGTTTTGCACAGGGTCTTACTTATATTGATACCTTTAGAATTTTAAGAAAGTTGGTGTTAATGAAATATAAATGTTTTGAATACTATCTAGTGAGGTTAGAGTTGAGACGGTTTGTGGTTATTGTTGAACGCGTTTAATTTTTAGAAAAGTCAGCAACTGATAAAAAAAGAACTCCTTTTCATTACTGCGATTTTCCTAAAAAGAGTATTATAATTTTATGGGTTGTATTTGTTTGTTTTTGTTTGTGTATCCTTTATTTTAGGTATTGGCTATATTGTCATGTATCATACTTTTAGAAAATAAGTCATAGCTACTTTAAAACGTGCCTTACAATAGGCCTTGTTTGCACCTCAAAATTAGTAATGTCATCGTGATACACAAACATGGCAATGGTATTAAACATAAGTTGTAGTTTTTACACCAAACAGTTCGATTTCTGGTAAACTACGCCCTTCCTTCACTGTTACTTTCCAAGTAGCAGAAATATTATGAGTTGTTTATAAACAGTATTTTCTTGAATGCTTTGCCTTCTAGTTAAGCAACCGTCTAAGCTAGAATAAGAAATTCGTTTTTCCTTGATGTTGCTTACATATGCATGAGGTTTTGTGAATATGATGTATTTATCTAGGGGGGTTGTACAAAATGAATACACATTTATTATTCCATATTCACATACCTTCTTAATGTAATTGTAAAGCTCTTGTGAATATGATGTATTTATCTAGGGGGGTTGTACAAAATGAATACACATTTATTATTCCATATTCACATACCTTCTTAATGTAATTGTAAAGCTCTATCAAATTGTTCATTGAAATAACTGAAAGCTATTTTTTGTATTTTAATAGTAGGTATTTGATAGTAGTTAATTAGGTGAATTATGTGATCCGTGATATATAGGATCAGACATACATGCATATCCAACAATATTTACAAGAACTCCGCCGGCCACTTAGAAAACTTATGATCCGAAATCAGTTTCCAAAACAGAATTACTTCTCTTTTTTTGAAACCAGTTTCTAATTTAGAAGGATCGATCTTCTTTCAAAAGCCTTTGCCACGCGACGTATTAATCCTTGATTCGCAATAAAATGCTGACGTCTTATTTCTTTATAATTATATTTCTTCTGTGCGTGTGTGTATGTGATAAACTCCTCCTAAATGCCTGAATCGATTTCATCGATTTTAGACGTCATATCCCCCCACCAATAATGATATATATCTTCGGATCGCTAATAAAATCAGTTACATTGGTAAATTGCACTTTGAATAATAAAAATGTGATATCAAACGTAAAATATGATTTAATTTATATAATTAAGACCTCGTCTATCCTAATTTAAATGTACTTATTTGTTTTTGTTACCATCCTTTAATATGGTCCTTGCTATCATCATGGTCGGATACCGTAGGTAGGATGGAAGAATTTTGAAAGAAGACACAACTGAGTTGGTAACTAGTTTCGAAAATGGAATTATTTTTCTTCTTTGGAAATCAGGATTTGTAAAAAGAGTTTTAATTCTGTATTAGCAACTAGTTTCAAATCATTAGTTTTCAATGTGGCTGGAGGATACATATTTTAGAATTATAGATGAATGTTCATAGATAGGTACATCAAATCAAATTATTTTCATTAATAAAAAATGTAAGTGTACCGCAATTTACAAAGCACAAAGCTATTCTTCTCTCATGACATATACATACTTTATACCACTTAGAGCAGTTTTTTGCGCTTGTTACCGCTGAAAATAGCGCTCAGGTGCCCTATTCGAATACAACATGTTTTCATAATACGCCGGATTCTTAAAAGATATTGCGAAGCGAAAATTCAAAGCTCATTCCATAATATATTTACTTATATGTAGAATATTGGTAACGGCAAACGGCAGATGGACGCGGACGCGCGCCTGGCACGGACGTGTCGCGTCAACGCCTGCTTATATTTTAATAGTGAATTACGTTGTGTGGTGACATGTGCGGTTTGCTCTTGTGATTTTGTCAGACGCTTCTTATTGTAAGTATAAAATTCTATTAATGTTAATTTAAAAATGTTTTATTGAATTGTTAATATTTTAATGTGACATTATTTTTAACAGTGAAGTCTTCTTCCTGTTTCACTTTTTTTTATAAGCCAAAGCGATATATTTTAGGGTGATTTTTTCAATTCTATGTTAAATTTATTAAGTGGATACTATTTTGCTAATTACTTAATTAGAGTTCTTAACCATATTATGATCATAATTCGACAATTAAAAATCTACAATTTGAATTCTGACAAGTATCTCAATTTATCATCACTATATATACAATCATTATATTTACATCTAATACACTCCTCTTTACCATCGAATCGAATTAATTAGTTTTTTGTTAATTTAAATTTGTACTGTATTTATTGTTTTACTTTTTATTCTATAAGATACAATACAATAATATGGTAATCATTAACAGCGCTTTTTCACTTTCACTTTAGTAGTCCGCTGTTGGACATAGGCGTCTCTTTATATACAAGTATTCACCTACCCCATAACTCTCAATGTTAAATGAAATTCATATATTTATTCAAACTATTTAATTTGTAAATAAATTTTGTACAAATGAATGTGTGTCTGTATGTCCTTTATAGAATCGTAAACTATACATTTGATCATGTCATGGTCTTCAGCTAAAGTGTTATGCATGAGCCCACTAAGGTTTCTGGAGCTGGTTGGCCGACGTACACGCGGGCAACAGCTAGTAACTTATAAATACTAATCTGCACTTTGGTATCATGACAGTTCTTAACTTAGTAAAGGTAATAATGGTTTTTGGAAAAAATGGTTTTAATGCCTGGTTGGTACCAGAAACTAAAACTTTCACGGACAAATATTTAACAATATCTAAATATTGTACTTATAATTCTAATTTTAAATGACATTAATTAGTTTTTGTCTAATACTCAGTCAATAGTGATCTTATCACTCGACAACGTGCATGATGAAATCGAAGTTTTGTTCACACTTCTAAAATGTCCTAAGGATATATTATTATTTAGAACATTGAATAAACGAATCATCTTAACCGAATTCTTATTACTTACTTTAAGTTTAATCATTATATAACGATGCATTTAGTGTTGACATATAGATGACCAATGACCACAAGTTTTGCATACGCGTGGTATTAAAGGCCCAGAACACAAAGGCGTAGGATCGATGTTGAGGAATAATGTAGCTATAATACTTGAGAAAACTTACTCTCTGCTCGATCTCTAGTTACATAGATCAAGGACTAGAGACCACGAAAGTATGGTTAAGGACGCTAGATATCGGCTACCAAAATCTGCAGAATAAGTGCAAACTCATACTTTCAATTACTGGCTACGTTTACGTAATGCCGTGATAATCAATTAGAAGTCTTTCGCTTCATCTGTTGATTGGTTACATGGTCAGTCTATACTCTATAGTAATCTATTGATAGTTGACTATAATCAGATAACATAACAAGATAGGAGGGGGCTCTGGCTCCCCTCGAAAGGCCAGTTCAAGTTACAGGTACGACCCTGACCTACTGGAACTATTGTTCATCCTCTCCAATCGCACAGATTAAACTAATAAGTTAAATAATCTTTCTCTACAAGTATACTTCCAATTTTACCAATTTGTTTGAAATTATGTCGGGCATAAAGGTATTTCAAAAGATTTTTCCTACTTTTCTGTAATAAATATATGGTTATCTAATAACAACTTCTTAGTTCAATATTGATTGAGTAAAGTACTTATTATATTCAAATTCAAAGCTTTTTATTCAATTATGACACTTAGTGATATTTATCAACGTTAAATTGAAGCTGCAGTTAAAATTCATAACAGGATACCACAGTACATGTACTGGATTATCAAGGTAAATTAGGTGAAAATCTACTGCCTGTTTCTGTCATCTAATTTCCAAAATGCGTAGAGCGTTATGAAAAGAATGATGGATAAGAAACTCATTTATTTATATGCTTATTCTAGGAACTATATTATTATTTTACGAATATAAATCAGCAGAGAATTTGAAACTTAAAATGCCTAAACATTCTACCCAGCAAGCAGTAAGACTCTGGAACAATTTGCCTGAAACAATCCGTCACGCTAAAACCTTGCATGTTTTCAAAAAGCTAGTGAAGGATTATTATTTGTCATTATAATTTATTGTTATTTATTTTAGTCTATTTAAATATGTATGTGTTTGTGTATGTATGTATATATGTGTATGTTTATATGAGTATGTTTACATGTGTAATGAGAGTAGATGTGTGTATATGTATGAAAGTTGAATATTTTGAATCTGGTGATTGTTTTTATCACTCACACACTAAGTTTAAGATTTGTGCACTCTACTACTGCTACCCTAATTAATGTCTCTTATCATAATTTCCGTACTAAGGTTGTCTGTAAGAGATCGCCATGAGCGATAAGACCGCCAATTGTCACATTTCTAAATTGCAACACTTTTGTTTTTTTCTTTTTCTATATATGTAATGATGTGTGTACAATAAAGATCAATAAATAAATAAATCTTGCTTTCTAATGCTTCTTAATTACTAGTTATCACCTATTTTTAGGAGATGTCGTAACAATCAATCGAAAATGATGTCCTATTTACTACGCTAGATGTCACATTTATATGTTATTGTTATGACATACAACATACTAAATTCGCTTGATGCGCAATGATAGCGCATACTAACCTATATACCTACTAAACTAACATAATAACCTAGTGGCTACGTTGGACTTTGAAATGACAAATGGTTGTTAATAAATCGCGGGTGGGCTGGGTAAAATTTTCCTGGCCAAACTATTACATATTTATAAAATTATTATTTATTTATTTATTTATCTATCTTTATTAGTATGTAAATATATAAATATTGATATAGTTATTTTCCAAATCTCCTAAAGCTTATTCTTTCCAAATTACTTCAAATTCCAAATTACTCCTAAATGTGGTCCTTAGCAACTTTGCTGTTGGATTTTTGTTCCAACCACCCTTTTGCCTAAATCGCGCAAACAAATTTTCTATTACCTACATCCTGATTTAAGTTTTGTGTAATCAGAAATGTAATGGAAGGAACAGTAGATTCTTCATTGAATAGTTGAAGTACTGCTTCACACGATTGGACCACTCCATCAAAGCAAGGTGGTCGAGTTAGTTGTTTTTTTGCTCCCCTGTTTTTATCACTTTAAATGAAATTTTATGCAATGTTTCAAACAATTTTTTACCCTCCTTATTATCCAATTTTTGTTTACTGTTCAATGCATCAAACATGTTATTAACAATTTGTAATAAATTTACTGTTCCATCGCCAGTATCACTTGTTAACTGTCCTGTGCCTTTGGTTGTTTTGATAGCTGCAGCAACAGAATGGTTAAATATTTGAGTCGCAAGACTAACTTTCATTTTTTGGAAAGGATTGGGATTTATGTGCCGCTCGGTCAATTTTCTAAGTGATCGACTCAAGTTAGCAGTTTTGTCTATTTCGTATGTTTTGACAACATCTTGAAACGACATTTGCTCATCGCCGTTAATAAAGTTATTGTTTAAAAAATGATTTCGTATACTTATGATTAAATGTGGAACATCAAAAAAAAGCAAATACTTTTCTACCGTTACAAAAAAAAGAAGATATCCCATTTCTTGTATGTGGTTTAGTTTGTTGCTTGGGCATAAGCCCATTATCAAATTATTTATTTATAGTAGCCCTTAAAAGCAATTGTAACGTTTCTCCTTTAACTGGTGATGCTGATAAAAAATAGGCAATGGTACACTTTCATTTGCGATACAGCCCTCTGGCAAGAAACACCAAACAATATTTAGCAGTTTTATTAGTCCTTCGTTTACCACCTAGATCTTCAAATCCCTCAATTAAGTCATGTTTTTGGAATATTCCAAGTTACACATTATTGTAATTTCATCAATGGAGATCACACAAGCTTTTTCTTTAATTGATGCATTTTCGAATTTTTGTTTTATATTTTTAAATACACCCGCCAAAAACTTGGCAAAAATCTGATTTTGCTAGTCACTTTCGGGTTGTATTTGGAGCGGCAAGTACTACACCTTGCCGCCTTAGGAAAAAAAAGGTTTCAGGAGATTTGTAAAATAAGGACAAACAGAATTTCCTTTCGCTTTCTGTCCACTTCATAACCTTTTTCTTTCGTTGCTGCATTAATGCCAATGTTCTAGAAACCTCGCTTCTGAAATCTTGGGATTCTTAAAGGTTATTGGCATTAAATTTAGATTTTCGTCGTAATCTAAGTATTTGAACTCTCTGGGTTTCAGTTTTTTTGAACAAAATCAAACCAGTTCTTTTTAATTGTCTGGTTCTTGGAGAATCATCTATCTTTTGGTGAAAAAGAGATTTTCTGTACAGTGTTCTCCGAATTCTTTGAAATTGACGTTTTTTAGTAAATTGTTTGGTTGGCGTAGTGTCCATCCCAATTGGTCCCACAAGCAAAGATGACTGCGATGATGAAGTCGACTCCTCTTGATTCATTTGCAGTTGCCGATTTTTATTTCTTTTTTGAATTCATTGAAGAAATAAAAGCTTGCATACAAGCTCCAAATTTTACCCCTCAATAGAAATTCTAAATTTATTTTCTCAGTCCTTACTTAAGTCAATTGAAAACCTAAAAAGGTAAAAAGTTTCATACAAAAATTAATTTTAAAAAAATGTTCATGTACCGTATTTACTAAGAATCATTTATTAAGAAGCTGTTTATTTTAAAAATTATAAACAGGCATTTCAATTTTATTTATTTGTGTGTATCGATGGTTCTTTGACAATTTAATAAAATATCACATTATTTACTAATGTAATTATTTGGAAAACGACATCTAGTGGTACATCTTGCACTAATACAATGGTAATAATAAACTTGACAGTTGACTGTCGGGTTCGTATTTTGGTGTAGGTCGGCAAATATTCTTCAAATTCACGATTTGTTGCACTTAGTGACATCTAGGGAACATTAAGCTTACTATCAATCCCATTAAGCTTACTATCAATCCGTCTACAGGTCTCTCGTAGTGAAGGAAAAGTCTATAGTATATATTTCGTCAGTGGTTTTACCTATATTAATTTAAAGTGTCACCTTGTAATTTTAAACTTTATTTCAAAACTAATCATTTAACAATGGCAACGTTTTATACGGGGGAAGTTAGCACAGAGTCAAGTAGTTTGGTCATCGACTTTTCTCGCACATCGGCCACATGCACATGTATTTCTCATGCAATTTGGTAGGGTTTTTGGAAAAAATATAAAGATTTGTTAAAATTTAAAAAAAACCTCTTCTTTCTTTTTTTCAATAAAATGGAGAAGAATGTTAAGATGATTTTCTTCATAATAATTTAGACAATGAGTGCATCCAAATTATGTTTATTATAGTGATGTCCTAAAGAGAATAAGGTTTATTTCTCGTGTACTTTATTTATTGAACGTAAATTGTGACAGAACTACAAAATTTTTATTAGAGACAAGTGTACCTAACCTATCGTACTATTTGTTTTTGTCAAATATAAAATTAACGAAAACGATCATAAAACACAAATGCCTGTGCCGATATATAATTACATGTTTACAGCGAGCTGTATTTTGTGGAATACATTTAAAAAACGAATTAAATTTTGAAA
Organism: Spilosoma lubricipeda; assembly: GCA_905220595.1. Taxonomy (NCBI): domain Eukaryota; kingdom Metazoa; phylum Arthropoda; class Insecta; order Lepidoptera; family Erebidae; genus Spilosoma; species Spilosoma lubricipeda. Next base: position 14,901,944 of record HG992294.1, on the reverse strand, counting down.
GTACGTCGAAAATGGAAAGAAATAACATATGAATTATAAATTACCTTGGAATCGAATATACTTAATTTATAATATATTTTTCAGTACCAAATAATAACCTTTGAGACATAGATACCGCCTGTATGACAATTTTATTCTGTTTTAGAAATATCTACATATTTATGTTGTCAAAATATGTTGTAAGAAATGAATCTCAAATATTTACAGTGTCAGATTGGTGATCCTGAAATCCATCTTTCCCTATCCATCCATAATCATGAAATAACTTATCAGTCTTGCTCTATTTGCCAAGGGTGGGTAACTGAACAATGTAAGATTTTTTTCTATTATTTGCTAGGGTAGGTATAAATTATTCTGGTTTCTATCACTATAGGACTATATATCACTACTAGCTGTCCCGGCAAACGTCGTTTTGCCATAACTACTAATAAATTAAAAATTAATTAAAAAACATTGTCCAGCGGACAAAATTGTGAATCTAAACCATTCCCAGATCCCCTTGAACACACACAAAAAATTTCATCAAAATCGGTCCAGTCGTTTGAAAGTAGTTCAGTGACATACACACTCACAGAAGAATTATATATATAAAGATTAACCAGGGTTAACGACACCAAGGTTTTGTAAGACCATTCACGTATTTCTATTTAAGTATTCTGAATTTCTATTCATCACGATATGATTATCTGGGGTGATCCCCAGGGCATGTTTTCAGGTTCAAATTTATCCGTCGTTTAGGCTAAGGCCATCTGTGTAAATGTCTTTCTTTCTTACACATGTTCCATCCGAAATCTATCTAATGAGTTTGTACATTAGATAAGTCATTAATATATAAATAAAGGTATTTTAGGGTTTACAAATGATTTTATGGTGCACCATGTCAATGAAAGCGATATAGGCCGGATGTTTTAATCTATTTACTATACAGACGGCCGAGGAATTTTAATAGTGTCTCAACTGTATTAAGATTAAAATTGAAGGATGTTACATAATATAGTGCGCAAAGTTTTACGATGTTTGCTCTTAATTCGTTTATTCGTTAATTTATGTGACAAATTGTTAGTACACTAGAACACAAATGAGACCAATATCTCAGACACATTATTACTGGATAACGAAATAGTCTGAAATTATATTTACTGTATAATCATATTAATTCGAAAATAACTAAGAGATTAAAACCAATCAATCAATTAAATATTGTGAAATTCAATGAATAATTCATACAATATACGAGAGCTTGCCTTGAAATGTGTTGACAGCAATTTCAAACGAAATCGCTTTAGCAACTTAATCTCGAGTACTGCTACTTACCCGGACTATTAAAACAACGTTTAAGTTACACAAATACGAGTGTTTTATATGGACAATTTAAAACTTTAAACATTAAGTCTTGGAGTCTTAGCTATTTGTCTAATAAAATTGAAATTTAGGCCTTTGTCGTAATTACTATTTTATCAGCTCTTAATGTCTGAAAGCACAGTTTTGGGTTTACGTAACTCAAAGTTACTACCATTTTCAAGTCACTGTGACAAACAAAAATACAAAATGCAAAATGATTTAGAGTCAATGGCTTCTATTTCAGGAACAGAACCCTAAAAATGGAAACGGTATCATCTGTCTCTGGAAAGAAACTCATTTATTTAGGGATACAATGTATCAAGGCTAAGTTTTGAGTCCAAGGCAGACTAATATTAACATTAATATACTTATGATATAAAAAAAAAACGTCGTAACATTGGCATTGTAATAAAGCACAAAATACTTGAACTAATAAACAAAGAAAGAGCAACACTGCGCAAGAAATATGTAATAGCTGAAAAGTGGGTAGAACAACCAGATGTCCAGTGCCATTCTAGGACAGTCGCCGACAATAATCTATATAACTTGTTTTATACGAATGTTCATTATTTCAATTATGTTCTGGTACTAAAAATATACGGTAATTTAATTTCATAAAGCTGAGAAGTTTGTTTAGTGGAATGCTCTGTTCTCAGAAACAACTAGTTCAAATTAAAAAAAGTATTTGAATTCTGTATTGCCCTTATATTGAGGAAGGCAATAAAACATCACAGCACCACCGTGACTTTTTAAAAATTTTTTAAAAGAAAAAAAATATTCATCTAAAATTTTGTTTATATTCTTTAATATTTGAACCAAAATAAAATAACATATCAGATCCTGTAAATAATGCGTAAGCGTATAGTTGTCTAGTTAGGTAACTTTACATGTGTATAAAATAATAATATATATTGAGGAACTGTAACACACAGTGCTATCTAGTAAAGTATAGAAAAAAAATAAAGAAAGTAGTGCCATCTAGTAAAGTCTCAGAGTTGACTAAAAGTTGTGTCGTAACATCGCACGAATGCAAGATGCAAATTAAAAGTTTTTGCGGTGCCGTCGTTCGTAAATACGTTCGTTCATAAATAGCAGATATTTACGATGCGTTGCGCATTCGAAGTTTTGTGTGGGGGCGCACCCTTCACTATGTTTCTCGACAATTTATTTACTGGATTATACGATTCATAACTGTTCATCCAGTGCGTGACCATCGCCGTCCAGAACTTGTTAAGGCTGAAGTTCATCTAAGACCGCAGTCAATTTATATCTACGTCCAAGACATAACTTATTGTGTCAAAACTGTACTAGTACTGAACAATATTTCGAACTATATTAGTCTATAAGTTTGCAAATGAGACTAGAATTGAAAGTAGTAGAGTCATGCTAATTTCACCACTACCGAACCGGCAAATCCGGGGCGATTTTATGTGAGAAGGTTCTCATAGAAGACCGATATAAAATGACAGAAAATAATACAAAATGACGGATATATTATAATGATGCTTGTAAGAGAGAATGTTTAAATAAATTATGAGTGTTGATGGAATTGGTTTCACTTTTCTGAAAATGTCTAAAACTAAATTTAGTATGCTCTAAAACTAACTGTTAAAGTTACACAGTACAGTAATTGTAGATTTAGATAATAGTTGGGCAATGGAATCAGTCTGTGTAGAATAGCAGTCAATATGGCGAAAAGATTATCGCAGTTTACAAACAAGAATTTTTTAATCATAATATAAAATATTTAGTCATATTTTGTTGATTACTCAGTCAACAAAATATAAACATTATTATGATTACGATAAGAAACCATGATTTAACAGTCAGGATAATTTTTAATATTACTCTGATGGATCATTAATATTTTATCTTTACAGTTTTACATGGAAAATAACGTTTAGCCAAAATGACACGTTATCTTGATACGCCAGAAACGAAAAACAACTATTGAGGTTTAAAATGCTTTTTCAAAAGTTGTACGAAACTGTAAATAGTTATGTGATTTTTATTTCTGTTTTTACTCATTTATAATTAGGCGTACATTAATGTATATGCCAGTGAGTAATAGGCTGAAACTGGCCATATCATTTGATGTCCATACTTATCCATGCGTAAAAGTAATAATTTATTCGTGGGCTCCTTAAAATTTCAAAATACCTTTTTGGAGCCTGTTTATTATAAATAATGCTATTTCTAATGGTTCTTTTCTCACTCGATATATTAATAAGATTCAGTAAAATACGCTTGAACTGAAGTTAACCGGAGCAAATATGTGATTTGATATATATATTTTTTTTTTTTTGTAGGTCGTGGCCAGTTTTTTAATATGTAGAACTCCAAAGATCAAAGTAAAGTTGTGAGAGTACTCTCTGACTTAGATTACGTAGATAGACAAATAATTCAAAAACAAATTTACTGTTTATAGCTAAGTACTCACATGCGGTTTTACATGCAAGCTTACATGTCGAGTAAAAACCACGGCATGAACTTTCGTCCACACATTCAGCATTCATCTATCGAGTCATGCGCTCTGTTCAGTATTCACCGAACAGTTGGTGGCTACATATAGGAAGTCTTGCAGTTCTTAATATCTAAAAACACGTGTTTTTAGATATGAAGGACGATCAAAAACGACTGAATGACGAGTCTGACGATGTTCAAATCACGCCACTCGTAGACGGCTCGCTTCGAGTAGGTGCGAAAGAAATTACTTTTATTTAATTCCATTTAGCCGGCTCCATGCGGGCCTCAGAGTTGTGAGTTTTGCGGTCCACGTGTTAATTTTTACTTGTCTTGCAGTAAAACTATCGAGTAATATAGAATGTGAATAAGAACCATTATTTTACTCCTAGACCAATGAGATTATGAGCGATGCACGCAAATTATGTAAATTCATAAAAATTAAGAATAAATTGTTATGATGCAATTTTAAATTATTGTGAAGCGATTTTAAATTATTGTGAAAGTTTGCGTCCGTTTAATCTGATATTGTGTTCACCGTAAATTACACTTCACCTTTACTTGCTCGGTTAAAAAACCGTTCCTTGTCGTACATGTCAAACAAATAAAGGCAGAACTCAGAAAACTAAGCATTCTTATCACGAAGTACGTAGGTAAGTGCAATTGGTCGCGCAGCTAAAACAATATTAATGGACGACGTCTGGCAACCTGCCAATGTCGCATTGCCATGATTTAATTTCTGCTCACCGATGGAAGGATAGACAGATAATATTGAATTAAGCGTCAGTTTTGCTTGCTACTTGTGTAAACTGTAAATTGGAGTCCTTTTAACTTTTTCACCATTTATTAAATGTCAATTGACATTATTTTGCTTAGACTATTAAAATGTTGTGATCTATATTACAAATGAGTTAAACGAAAGAAATTACTTATTCCACTGTACGTACAACGAAATCCGGAGAATTACCAGTGCAGCTCGTTCAGTCACGTCACAGTCAAGGGCCTCCTAAATGATGCTTGATTAATGCCCGTTTTCACCAACTATACTTAAACTATTTCTTAACTAGGAACCCCCTAACGGAGGTAGTTCCTAAATATGAATCTTATCTAATTTCGTTGACACCATGCTAAGTGACACTTAATTAAGGGTCTCCTATTTTGAAGGGGTTTCAAAAACCGTAAACGAGCGCGAGTGTATGTCAACTGTATTTTTCTTAAATATTGAATTAATAAATTAATTATTATTACTAAGTAATAAACATACAATATGAAATAGAATATGTTTTTGTTTATTTTAATGATTTAATCGCCAATTTTTTGTATTTTTTTATTTTTAATCTAATATCTCGAAATGTCAAACTCAAAACTGACAACTGCCGAAAATATATACCATGTGTCACATCGACTGCAAATCGTTGAGGTTATAGAGCAAATAATATGTAATTACTATGTTTCAAATATACCATGTTATTTTCTGTTATTTCCCCACTGCCTGTTTAATATTCGAGTGGAGGTAATCACTTTTATTTATAGTAAAAGTAAAAAGATTTGTGGTTGTAAAATTAGATTACATAGTAGTTAACTTAAGTAAAATATATTAAATTATTATAAATACAAAATTTTGCAATAGACCCAAAATATTATTAGTAATTTTTCATTATGTATGACCCTGCCAAAGTATATGTGTATATATAAGTTGTGTAAGGGCTTGTATTACCTATTATCAGGATATTCCAATATTTGGTCAATTTTATTTAATAAATAAATAACTCCCCTTTGATTAACTTAAATCTTGTCACAAAATCTATAACGCCATATTTTGTAAATATAGCTGGTCTATCTCGATGTATTGAATATAAGTAGTGTATAGGCTTGTATTACCTATTATCAGGATATTCCAATATTTGTTCAATTTTATTTAATAAATAAAGAACTCCCCTTTGGTTAACTTAAATCTTGTCACAAAATCTATAACGCCATATTTTGTAAATATAGCTGGTCTATCTCGATGTATTGAATATAAGTAGTGTATAGGCTTGTATTACCTATTATCAGGATATTCCAATATTTGTTCAATTTTATTTAATAAATAAATAACTCCCCTTTGGTTAACTTAAATCTTGTCACAAATTCTATAACGCCATATTTTGTAAATATAGCTGGTCTATCTCGATGTATTGAATATAAGTAGTGTATAGGCTTGTATTACCTATTATCAGGATATTCCAATATTTGTTCAATTTTATTTAATAAATAAATAACTCCCCTTTGGTTAACTTAAATCTTGTCACAAAATCTATAACGCCATATTTTGTAAATATAGCTGGTCTATCTCGATGTATTGAATAGAAGTAGTGTATAGGCTTGTATTACCTATTATCAGGATATTCCAATATTTGTTCAATTTTATTTAATAAATAAATAACTCCCCTTTGGTTAACTTAAATCTTGTCACAAAATCTATAACGCCATATTTTGTAAATATAGCTGGTCTATCTCGATGTATTGAATATAAGTAGTGTATAGGCTTGTATTACCTATTATCAGGATATTCCAATATTTGTTCAATTTTATTTAATAAATAAATAACTCCCCTTTGGTTAACTTAAATCTTGTCACAAAATCTATAACGCCATATTTTGTACATATTGCTGGTCTATCTCGATGTATTGAATATAAGTAGTGTATAGGCTTGTATTACCTATTATCAGGATATTCCAATATTTGTTCAATTTTATGTAATAAATAAATAACACCCCTTGGTAAACCTAAATCTTGTCACAAAATCTATAACGCCATATTTTATAAATAAAGTTGGTCTGTCTCAATGTATTGAACCTAGTATTACATAATATCTCATAGTATTGGAATCATTCGATAACTCCTCCAATTTAATAATTTTAAGCAAAACGTACATCAAGTTTTTTTATCATCTTCTTAGGGTTTGGGTAGGTGGTCAAAATTCGAGCCCCTAAAATTCAAGAAACGCCTAAACACTTAAATAGCACCTAAAGGTTGTGAAAACGAAAATATTGCTAAGCTAAGGGTTACCTAACTCTCTCGTGGTTCCTTGAATTCAGGGAAAGTTGGTGAAAAGTGTAAGTAAGTGTAACATTTTTATACGGCTCATTTCAAATTCTCTTATTCTCTACTTGTAGATTTGCTATATCATCATAGCCATATTTTCTATCTAATATAATTATATATTTAAATAATTAAATTTATTTCATAATGGTTTGTTTCTATTATGATTGGCTAACTACCGCACAACAATTTTTTTACCCTTTAATTCTTTAAAAAAAAAAAAACAAAAGCAATTCTAGCCTTTTATTTTATATTTAAAGGTGGTTGTTTCGTCGTTTTAAGTACTGAGCAATGTTTTTGAGTATATTCTTTTTTTTAGTATAGATTTAATAAATTTTGTGCACTATCGAAAAACTGAAATCAAGACCAACTTTGCCTATAAAGCATTTCATCAACATCAACAACCCATAATGTCCCACAGCTGGGCACGGGTCTCCTCTCAGAAGAGGGTTAAGCCCGACACACCGCCCGCCGCAAACCCCGGCGGGGTGACGGCTCGAGGGGGTTTCCACACGTAAAAAAAAAAAGGCCAAGTGCAGGTTGGGGACTAGCAAGACAACGTAGTGGCTACGTACTATGCTTGCCATTGGATGTTTTGAAGCCGCCCAAGGCCTCCAACTTCACGCTTAACGACTGTGTTATCCTATGATAGCAACCGGGACCAACTGCTTAACGTGACCTACGAATCACGGAGACGCTCATGGTATCGTGCCACTGTAATAAATAGAAAATGTTTGAAACCGTCAAAACTAATAAAGATTTCCTACTGTAAGATTTTGCACTGTAAAGGAGGACGTTTGAAATGTTAAGCATGCTTCGCCGATACCGTTCGGTGATCTACGCAATTTTTACCTTTATTATCACTGCAGTAGATCTTTGGAGTTAACTAAACCTCAGAACAAATGTTTTATGATACTGCAATAGATAATTATCTGTGTAATTAAATACAGACACCAAGAACTCAAGGCATTACTAATGCATGTTTATGCAAATGTCGAGCTTTGTATTTGAATGTCTGTAAAAAGGAAAGCTTATGGTGATCATGATTCAAATTTTTCGGTTTTACTGGTTTTTACCAATGTAATAAGTAATTCACTTCAAATACTACCTATACTTACTCTTTTTTTAATTACTATTAGTATGTAATTTTTTTCCGTTTTATAGAAATAGACTTTATTACATCACCGTCGTCATATGTTAAAAGATAAAGATAGATTAATTAAAATTGTGGTAAATTCTAGCCACATGCAGTTATTAACACATTATTAACAATTACATTTTAGATGTATAACCACAAATAGTTCCGTCTTTTTTTCCGTTGCCATATGAACGTTAAGATGTGCTGCTAAAAATATTATGTCAACGAATATTCCATTTATAAATAAACTCCATTGCGAAAAGAAAATTTTCTTGAGTAAAGTCCGTAGGTATATGTACGCTGTCTCACGTAGTCGTCGTGGGAATTATTCCCCATGAAACGTGCCAGTTACAGCTATTGAATGTCGAGGATAATATCAAGTGGGAGTCGGATATAACATTTTTTAATCAACTGCATACCGTGTTAATGTATCCTGGTCATTTTTGTCAACTGTAGATAATTTTTTTTTTGCAAAATTTTATTTTTTCCTCTTTTAGATCATGAACTATATTTATGGTTGAACTGAACTTTATTGTTCAGTAAATCTTCTTTACTTTTATTTTATATTAGTTAATGGATCGCGTACATTACTTTTGAACTAAGTTCTCAATATTTTACTAGAACAAACAGCATTCACTATGAAGAAAGATGGACAATTCCCTACTACGAATTTTAATTACGGATTTGATTTGATCTAAGGAGATAGCAGTACGTGACTAGATCGTACGTTTTAATGAACTGTCAATCATTGCGATGTACGGTACTCGATGTCCAAACAACTATTGTCAGGAACACACAACTAGTACGTCTGTCGTTGGATTTCAGAATATCATGCATAATTAGTTACTATTTGTGATGTTAAATGCTCTTTCTGCTTAAAACTATGCCAAAACTAAACAGGTTTCCTTTAAAGATTAAGCCGTGAAGAAAAAAGTTGTGGACAAGATTAAGCCTCGAAAAAAGACTTAAAAGCAAAACATTAGATGATAGGAGCTTAGAAACTACCTCCAAGTCCTAGTAATCTACTACATATGTATAGATGTAATGCTCACATGTTATGCTTCCAGGACGAAAGGTTACATATTTTCCTAAACAAGAATGAAATTTACCATGTCCCATGTTTGTCCATGAAATTTACATACTAAATCATTTTAACTTAATTAATAGGTTTAAGGAACGCTTTTAATATGTATATATTACATACGAATGGAAAAGAAACAAAGATAGATGTACGAGTATATTATAAAAAATATTCAGAGTACAAAACATTAAGAGGATCTAGAGGAAATCATACAATTCATTCCTCCAAAACAAAGTAGAGAGTATTGAGAAAGTAAAAAACCTTCACTGAGATCTCCCACAAAAGTTTCGTCCGCTTTCTCTAATCATCTCATTTTAGATACAGGACCATGTTGACCAACCCTGATATTACTCTCCTTCAACTGTGCATGTGCGGCATGGTCATTTTTCTTATTCAATAGTTTTATTTTCAATCTTCTGAAGAACGCAACTAGAGCCAGAAGTATCATCCCACTCTACTTAGGGAGAGTCAGAAACCATATGTTTATAGAAAGTGTCTTCATTAATAGTTCTCTTACCAGAAAATAATTGTTTGTATCGAATTTCGAATGCAGACTCCACATTCTTAGCATACTTGTTTGAGCGAATTTTTGATACAGACTCTTTTTAGGGAGCCTGATTTCCGTACTAGTTTTACAAACACTCCTGAACTTATCTGGGAAATTAGAACTCAGTTTCCGTGTCAGCTTCAGATTCTCTCCAAGGTGTCCGTTCTGTTTTCCGAGCATGATACACTTCTTGTCCAACTGAAATATCATCCATAGCTGTCTCCGTCTTCCAGGGTCCAAGTTTTTCATGCTGTTTTTATATAAGCCACATTCCGCTTCTAGATAAATCCTAAACAGTTACAAGAGGTATAGGGTTTGTGGATGGGTGGTTTTAAGTCAAGCCTCCAAGTTTTAAGTCAAGACAACAATTTATCTTAATGTGGCTTCCTCCTTATTCTTATCTACACCAGGTAATTACAAAAGGTCTTAATATTAGGTATGAAGCACAATCGGCACCCTTATCACTCGAATGCAATGTCTTATGGTGAACTCTTTATAAATATTACTTAATTCGATTTACAGAGCGTATATTATTATACTCTTCAAAAGGATGATAACAATTTATGGAAAGTAAAAATTAAATATTTAGAGTTTATATAGGAGTTTTAGTTATCTTAGGAATAAATAAACTTCGGCCCTATATGGGGCCCCGATTTGGGCGGCTGACCTGACGGCCGGCTCAATCGCCGTTCTGCGGAAGCCGCAGAGGGTGATGGCCGTCAGAGTCGTTAGGGGTTATCGCACGATCTCCTTCGAGGCGGCTTGCGTACTGGCTGGATCTCCGCCCTGGGACCTGGAGGCAAAAGTCCTCGCGTCAATACATTGGTGGCGTGAGGACGCGCGGGCTCGCGGCGAGGGACTGACGCATCGAATTGTCGAGCTGCGTCGGTCACAGCTGCGGGAGGTCCTGGTGGCGGAATGGTGGGACAGACTTTCAAGTCCTTCCGCTGGCCTCGTCACTATCGAGGCCATCCGGCCAGTGCTCGACCTCTGGCTCGGGAGAAGGCACGGCTCCCTTACGTTTCGTGTGACACAGATCCTCTCGGGGCATGGCTGTTTTGGGAGGTTCCTGTGTCGCATAGGCAGGGAGCCGGACGTTCGGTGTCACCACTGCGTCGACTGTCAGGAGGACACGGCGCGGCATACGCTGGCAGAGTGTGATGCTTGGGAGGGGCCGCGCCGTGCCCTTGTCTCTGTAGTAGGCAGTGACCTCTCGCTGCCGGCCGTAGTTCGTTCTATGGTCGACGGCGAGGAGTCCTGGGACGCGGTGGTGTCCTTCTGCGAAACAGTCATCTCGCAGAAGGAGGCTGTGGAAAGGGAAAGAGAGATCCTGACCTCTCTCTCGGGCCGCAGCAGGCGCACCGGGCGTCGGAGGAGGGCATACGCTGCCCTCCACCGGCCTCCGTAACTGGGTCTAGGGGCGGCGGACTTGGGGATGTTCGTTGCCCCCCTAATCAACTGGACCCGAGGTGGCGGCGCGTAGTGTTCCCGTGCGCCCCTCTAAGAAGTTGCGAGGGGAATTCTTCCCTCGCTGACGAGAAGTGGCCCGCAGAGGCGGGCCGGCACCAGTCGGGGATTGCGGTTGTCTCTCAAGTTCCCGCGATCCCCGGCGTAGGTGAGAGCAGGAACACCGGGGGGTTTTAGTCAGTAGGAGTCTGACAGACCCCTTCGCTCTTTCCCCAGGGCGAAGGACATCCATGAGGATTTCCCCCCGTAAATAAAAAAAAAAAAAAAAGGAATAAATAAACTTGAACATAATATTCGGAAACTAGTCTGAACTATAACAACTATTAATTTTAAGTGAATGTCACCATAAGTTAAAGCAGTTTTAGCAAAATTTCAAGTTTACTGCGCTTACTAATGTAGTTAGGGATACATACACGTATACCCGTATTTTCAGGTATCGTGTTTACCACAAGTTAGCAGCTATTTTTAGCAACGAGTGGCATATTTTAAACATGCGGCGAGCTTCGGCGACGCAATCCAATTTAGATGAACTCAACTTAATCCATTTTTTGCTTTTCTTATGTTAAACGTTTAAAACATGTAAGGTAAGACGTAAAATTTGTCATGTCGCACTAAAACTAAATATCGTCTAAATACATGCAGACTGAATGATGTAATCACTACATATTATAAAACAAAGTCCTCCGCTGCATCTGTCTGTTCGTGATGAGCTCGAAAGCTACTACACGGATTTTTATTAACAGATAGTGATTCTTGAGGAAGGTTTTCGTATATAATTTGTTAAATTTTTAAGTATTTTGTCTTAAATATAACGATATTTCTGGAAAACGTCAAAAAAATTAAACCGCCGCATCTTTGGCGGGTTGCTAGTTTTTAATTATAATGGTTTACATTTAGAGTTGAGTTTACTTTATTTACTAACTAGCTGACCCGGCGAACTTTGTTCCGCGTTAATGGCAATAAATAAGCAGATTGTGTTTTTTTTATTGGAAAAAATACAAAAAAATTATATAATACCTAAATTAGTCATTCATTATTATTTCTGTATTTTAGGTTAGGTTCACTTAATAGGTAGGTTGCTCTTCACATAAGTACCTTGTGATACACGACATTTTTTGTTTTATTATCAGGCGCAAAAACAAACAACGCAGATGGTCTTCCGACCCGTGAACATGCCACGTATAATTGACCATGGGAAAAACATGAATGTTCTAGATTTAAACCTCAAACTTTTAAGGATTGGCCTTGTGATTTGTTGTAATTTCCGTGGATATCGTTTAGAGCACTTTCCATCGACCATGCAAGGTGATTGGGGATTGATGGCACCACACGGTCCATGAATCATATTAGTAGTAACAACATCATGTAGGTCTGGATCGACTTCGTGATCAGGAATCTCAGCACATATGATATCATCTATTTGGTCAGGCTGAATTCTTTCCACTAACCAAATAAGAATGTGTGCGTGCGGCAGGCCTCGCTTTTGCCATTCGATTGAATACATCCAGCATCGAGTATCTCCAAAGACGCGTTGCTTAACAATAAAGTTCATCAGGGACCGAATTTTTTGCCTGAATATACGTGCTGTGATGTCGTGTCTATCACTTGATGTTTGTCCGGGAAGCAGCAATTGAGTAATTTCTATCCATTTTGGATTACAGGTAAAAGTAATAAAGAGATCTGGCCGACCGTAATGACGAACATATGTCATTGCATCTTGTGCATATTCATGCATATGACGTGGACTACCAATGTACGTCGCCGGCAGAATAGTTAATCGACCAATATTAGCTGCATTTCCTTCAGTACTAACTGCATCACGTAAATGGATGTACTCCTCAGAACGCAGTTTGGCTTGGTTCAACCTAATGAATGTTAAACGTTCCGTTTCTATTTTTACATACATGTCAACGCAATACTGCTGAAACAATCGACGAAACCGAAGCAAATAGTTGTCAGCATTTTGACGAATCATCAAACGATATGCGTAATAATTCATTGATCTAACTTTCTTTGTAGTTTCTTCACCTGAAATTAAAAATTTGATAATTAACCATTTCAAAGGCAAACAATACTGACATTAACTATTTTTTTAATAAGCATTATTTTAAATCAGTGTCTTTCACAAATAAATGAAATAAATTATGATACTGATACTCACCATTCAATGGATTTATCATTTTAATATTAAAATAATATCCATCTTCTCCTTGCCAAAACATCAGCGGGTATTGCAATGCGTCATATGATCGATGAGTTTCAGATATTTGTTGCAGTTGCCCTGAATCGCGACGTTTAAGCACAATATCGCGTTTTTCCAATTGTTCACCAACAATCAGGATGGCAACTTCGTCCAATCTTGGAGCATTAAATGTGCTTTCGTGTGTTCCAGATGGTCGTTTATCTGCTTTGATGACAACTTTATAGTCATCATTTGGCATGCGCTCTAAAGCACTCTTAAACAACCTGACCAACGCATGATGTTCATGAAGCAGACACTGCAAGTCTTGAAGAATTGCTCGCTTCATTCCTGCATTGATCCCTAGGCGTCGATCAAGTTGTTCTTCCATGTTGCCCATGAAATATATTTGTAAAAATTTATTCTGTGTATCTTCGAAAGGTAGTAATGATCCAATTCGATGGTGAATCTGTCCTTGAATCTACAAAATAAAAACCAGACCGTATTAACTGGGTTATAAACACTTTTTTCGGTGGGAGAGTAGAGTTCAGAATTAGAAAACATTTTTGGGTGGGAGAGTAGAGTTCAGAATTAGCAAATATAATACAAACCAATAGATAAAGTAAGTTATTCTTTAACTACATTCTATGTAAGTACAAAAATAAATACCTTAAATGTCGGATTAAATCCTCGTTCTTCGATAATATCTTCTCCAAATGATGTCATTTGGAAACAACCATTGTATTTTTGAGTGTTTGCAAGAAAGTGGCGTGATTCTTGTGTTTCGCCACAAAGCAATGAATACAATGGCTCATGTGTCGGAGTCAACAACGGCAATTTCACTTTACCATTAAGGCAGCATAATCCAGCCGTTTCTCCGTAAAACTTTAATGCACCACAATACTCACAAACAACGTCCATTTGCCCAATGTAAACGCTTTGATGCAAGCTGTAATCATTGCTGCAATCGTATCGAAACGCAGCTCGATTCAAATCAGCACTTGATAAATATCTTGTTCTGCGTCGCAAATTATCTATTTGTTGACCTCTGTTGTTCGCTCGACGATTCCGCATTGCCAACCGAGCTGTTTCACGGGCTGCTTCACTTTGCTCTCGTGATTGGGAAGCACGAAGTCGAGCCATACTATCGCGGCGCTGTTCACGTGCAATTTCTTGTTCTTCTTCAGTCCTTTCATTTGCAGTATTTCGTATTCTTCTTGCATTACGTCTTTGTCGGGAAATATTCGACCGTCTTGCTCGCGGCATTATTAATTAAACTTCACTTCACTTCAATTCACCTAAAAATTTATTTCAAAACTCAAATTTTCAACCATACCGAGTTTTATAGTTCACTTCACTGTTTATACGAATTGGCAATGGCACTATCATTACATTATAATTGTTAATTATTTATTTAATAGAAATATTTTCAATATTGATTTCTTACAAATATCAAATTGTCATCTATACGTCATTACATAGCTGTCATTATACGTCAATTACATAGCTGTCATTTTGTTATTCCAAGTCTGATTTTTTTTTGTTTTATAGTGAATGACGTTTCATGTCAAGTCACACGGGAACGCTGTCGAACGGGATAAAAAGTATCCTATGTCCGTCTCCTGGTTCTAAGCTACCTCCCTACCAATTTTCAGCCAAATCGGTTCAGCCATTCTTGAGTTATAAATAGTGTAACTAACACGACTTTCTTTTATATATATAGATAAACAAGCGTGTGTTTCTAATTACCTTTATTTAGTACTAAACTAAATAAAACAGTTTAGTAACAGCTAAGGTTTAAGATTTCAAAAAAAATAAAAAAAGTATATAATCCTTAATAATTTAGTTTAGTGAGGTCATCAACAGAATTAGCACAATTCACTACATGTTCTTATTAGGTGGTTATGTAGAGATTAATTTATTAAAATATTTATAATATAATCACTGAAAAAGGAGAGTGTTTAATAGACTTCTGCCTACTCTTTTGAATACAATATTTATAAGTACACTAGCTGACTCCGGCAAACGTCGTTTTGTCATAAAAAAAAATTAAGGATGAGTCACCCTTACCATTTACGGGGATGAAAAATAGATGTTGGCCGATTCTTAGACCTACTCAATATGCTCACAAAATTTCATGAGAATCGGTCAAGCCGTTTCGGAGGAGTATGGGAACGAAAACTGACACGAGAATTTTATATATAAGAAGTACATATCTTTATGTATTTTACTATCTCACAGTTATACTTTTATTATTTAAATCAAAAAAGCAAGAAACCTTAACAAAATTGCAGGGCGATGAAAGTTGATATCTCAGAATATATTACGAGAAAAGGTCAAAATCCATTTATCTGCTGTGTCTCTGACGTCGTCACGTTGGACCACAGAACTCCGAACTTTGGTTGGACTGACCGACTGACTTGACGGACTGCTTGCGACTTGTTGGCATTTAGAGTTCCTTTTTTGCGCCTTTTAATTGAATGTTTCATTTTGCTTAAATGGAATCTTACCTTGCTTGAAATGTTTTCATGAGTATGATTCTCTCAATCATAATATTTTGAGTGTTATTTTCATTTTTAGTCTGAGTATAAAAAACAGTTTTCATGGTTACTTTTATTATTTAGTCTATTTTTTTCAATAATTCGATGCTTTGTATAGTATTTACTGTGGAAACCCATGTTCGTGCATCAACATCTGATTCGAAAAGCTGAGTCGAAATTGGACAGTCTCAGCTTATGCAACGAAAACGACATTTCCATACATTTGTGGCGCACGTCACATATCCTGCGGCCAACGCTACTTCATCGCCTCAACAAGCCTGTCAAGAAATATTTTCTAGGAGATTCTTTCAAGAGATCGTTTTTTGTTTTTTCGGAAGACGGTCCCCATTTCATGTCATCCACGTTTTTTATATTTTTTATGATTATTCATTACGACTAAGACTTAAAGTCTTGAAAAGCTTTAAAGACTTGACATTGGCCGCCTAGCCAGTGCAATACTTCTGGTTTTAATACATCACTGGACGCCTTATTAAGTAAATTATCCTACTATA
Source organism: Spilosoma lubricipeda (assembly GCA_905220595.1). NCBI lineage: Eukaryota > Metazoa > Arthropoda > Insecta > Lepidoptera > Erebidae > Spilosoma > Spilosoma lubricipeda. The sequence goes on along the minus strand of HG992294.1, from coordinate 14,885,592 downwards.
AAAACATTATACTCTGTGGTGACATAAACATTGATATTGCACATAACACTAGTGATAGGCGCTCGTACGAATATTTAAATATTCTGGCAAGTCACTGTATATTATCGGCACACTTTGAGCCTACTCATAGAAAAACATGTTTGGATCATGTTTTGCTAAAAACTAAATTGGAGGGTACCTGTTTTATAGTGGACTCCTCCATCACTGACCACGAATGTGTAGGCATTATCCTTAGATTGGAAACACAACCTGTGCGAACTGCCAAATTTACAAAAAGCATTAACTACGATGGTTTGGATACAGCTTTTGAGAATTTTTACTATCATCACATCCTTGACTGCACTAATGCTACTATTGCTACAAAGCTTCTTATAACCTCTATATCAGAATTAATTGAGAATAACTCTAAAGTTTTAAGGATACCTAACAGGAAGAAAACCAATAAGCCTTGGGTTACTATAGGTCTACTACGTTGCATGAGGAATCGCGATAATTTACACAAAAAATTGAAAAAGTCCCCTGAAGACGAAGTCCTTATGACGATATACAAGCGCTATAGAAATTACTGTAATACTCTCACAAAAAAGTTAAAAAGAGATTATGATAGGATGGAGATTGATAGGTCGAGAAACAATAAGAAGAAACTGTGGCAAACAATAAAAAACATTTGCAACTTTTCTAAATCACACAGCGCTTCTGGTATCCTCATCAATTCTAATAACCCTCAACTCCATGTCGATGAAGCAAACCACTTCTTCACAAATATAGGTAGAAATCTTGCAGAAAAAATAGTTAGCGATGGTCGATTTGCTGAGCGTCCAGAATTTTCCGACTACTCGCCTGTTAACTCGTTTGCTCTGATACCTGCCGACGAAAAGGAAATCGAACAACTCATTCTGGGACTTAGAGAAGACGCTGCGGTAGGTATTGACCAAATTCCAGCAAAACTCATCAAGCGATACAGGAGTATTTTCGTACCCATTCTGACACATATCTGTAACCTTTTACAACTGGTGATTTCCCTAAACCCTTCAAGGCTGCACTTGTCAAACCAATCTACAAGAGTGGTAACAAGGACAATATTACTAATTACAGGCCAATTTCAATTCTCCCCACCATGTCTAAGATCTTGGAGCGCCTTATGAATACTCGTCTCATGAAATTTCTTGAAAATAATTTCCTTATCTCACCATTTCAATATGGTTTTCGCTGTGGTAAATCGACCGATGAAGCTGTCCACGAACTTACTAACTCAATTGCTGTCAGTTTGGACAGGGGGAGCAAGTGTCTGGCGGTGTTCCTAGATCTGGCCAAGGCCTTTGACACCGTTTCCCCCCGCTTGCTCATCCAGAAGCTGAATAGAGTTGGTATCAGGGGTCTTCCATTGAAATTGTTTGAGGATTACTTGTGTGATAGGAGTCAGCGAGTTGTGACTGATTCGTGGGTCAGTGACGAGCTTACCATACGCTACGGTGTGCCGCAGGGTAGCATCTTGGGACCAAGCCTTTTCCTGGTGTATATTAATGACCTTTGTCAGCTTGATCTCCACTCTGGAAAGATATTGTCCTATGCCGATGACACGGCACTTTTTTTCAGCGGGGGTACTTGGGAGGACGTGTTTGGTAGTGCACAGAATGGCTTGGATGCCGTTTGCGAATGGCTAAAGGCTAATGTTTTGTCTCTCAATGTCGACAAGACAGGCTACATTGCTTTTGCCCATCGCAAAAATCTTCTACCATCTCATACACTCTCCATAACTGCCCACTCATGCACAAGAGTGGATACCGTCGCTTGCTCTTGCTCACCCCTTCAAAGGCTGGAATCCATTAAATACCTCGAAGTGCAGATAGACCAAACTCTCAGCTTTAAGCTTCATATAGCTACTCTTGTCTCGAGAATACGCAAATTAATGTACATTTTTAAAATCCTAAGGCATGCAGCTGATTTAAAAACAATAAAAATGGTATACTATGCTCTTTGTCATTCAATCATTAACTATTGCATTCTTTCATGGGGAGGCGCAGGTAAAGTCCAATTTCTAGAAATAGAAAGAGCTCAGAGAGTAGTGCTAAAGGTTGGTGCAGGACTACCATTTCGTTATCCGACCTCAGACCTTTATAGGTTGTGGAACGTATTAACAGTAAGACAAAATTTTGTATTGGCCATCATTCTGAAACAACACACTCAGACAGTCTACGATCCAAATTTAAAAAAAGGCAAGCGTCGCAAGGGTAATGTTTGTAATAATGCAACCTTCTACACTAGTCTGTCACGTCGATTCTTCTGCTTTCTTGGCGGGTATCTTTATAACAAAATTAACACCTCTTTATCAGTATACTCTCTGACAAAATCCGAGTGCAAACTCAGGGTGTGTAGTTGGTTGAGAACTCTCGACTACGATAAAACTGAAAATTTGCTCACTGTTTTGTCATAACAACAGAATGATTGCATTTATAAATAATTAACGTGAATATAATTTTATGTGGTACACACGCACACACAATCACACACACACACACACACACACAAACGCACGCACGCACGCACGCGCCCACGAACGCACGCACGCACGCGCACACTCACACACACACACACACACACACACACACACACACACACACACACACACACACACACACACACACACACACACACACACACACACACACACACACACACACACACACACTTTAATTTTATTTAATTATTAATTTTTGATGTAATTTAATTTAGTTTGATTTGATTATATCGAACTTACTTTGATTTAGTTTAATTTAATTGAGTATGATTTGGTATGATTTGTTTTGATCTAGTTTGGTTTGATTTGTTTTAATTTGATTTGATTTAGTTTAATTTGATTTAATGTTTAATTTAATTGTTCAATTTGTTTTTCTCCTTATCTAGCATGTATATCGCTGTCCAATATGTTAGATTATTTTTTTAAGCTAAGTGGCGTGGGGACCTGGTGACTTGTAACACAGGTATCTAATACCTATCACAGGCACCAGTCTCTCTCAAAATGTGGTATAAATTGAATGTATTGGACTCAAATATTATTGTAACAAACATTTTTGTGAAGAGAAAATAAACTTTTTTATTATTTATTATTTATTATTATTGGCAGAAATAGCTGATCCGAGAGATCCAGCTGGTTGCCATTTCCTCAAAAGAAAAAGAAGAGTTTTCTTTCACGACGAAGATTTTTCTTCACATTGTAGTGTGGTGCTAACAGCAAATAACGGGTTATTATTAAATGTACAGGCGTTTTTAATTATTGAGCTTAATCATTCTGGTCAAACACCCACACATTAAACAAGCGTAAGAAAATTGCGATTCTGTTGGTCTTCTAGAAGCTGCTGCTATTTTTTTGTGACTTACGTCATGGTTTGAAACACATGTAGCTAGATCTAGTATTCCACTTTTGATAACGAAGTAACAAAGCGTTTCTACTTGTTTATCATTGCGGAACTTTGTTGATGAGAATCTAAAGTAAATTGATTACTAATGTTTAATGATGAATCTATGCAAACATAAATTTACTTTACTTAATTACCAAACTTATACAAAGTTTACTTAATTAAACAATTAAATTAATAAAAAATTGTCATTTGATTCTTATCTTAAGTCGAAATTAAGGTTTCCGTATCAATATCACTCTATATCATCAATCTTCCCTCGTAATAAAAATTCCAAGTGTGAAGAAGACAAAGTCCCACTACCAAAAAATATAAAACAGTTTTTTTTCTTTTACAGATAATCACCATCCAGACTGATATGATTCGCGTCTGGTCAAGCTACTTCACATTTCTTCTCGTCTTCACTGAGACTGGAAGCGACTGGTTAAGCTGTGCTCATATTGCAGAATGCCACTGCAAATGGTCATCTGGAAAGAAGACAGCATCTTGCGTCACAGCAGGATTAAATACATTACCAGAGTTATCAGCTGATATTCAAGTACTTGATTTATATGGAAATCCTTTAAAGAAACTTGGAGAAGACGCTTTTGCAAAAATTGATCTTTTAAATCTTCAGAGATTAAACCTCAGTTCTACAAGTTTACGTTCTTTACATCAAAACACCTTCAGAGAACTACGAATATTAATAGAACTAGATTTGTCGCAAAATGAGTTACTTAAACTATCACCTGATACATTCAAAGGTGCTGATCGTTTAAGGCTTTTGATTCTTAACGATAACCCTTTGAGTTTTCTTGTTAAAGAACAATTTCCACCGCTAAAACACTTAAAGAAATTAGAATTATCAAGATGTAAACTTAAAAAAATACATCCGTTTGCATTTGTAAATCTCCAAGCACTAGAAACTGTGAACATACATCAAAACTTACTCACTTTTCTCCATGAAAACACATTTAATCTCCCTGTGTTAAAAACTTTGACCCTATCAGATAATCCTTGGTACTGTGATTGTAGATTACGGGAGTTCCATGATTGGTTTTTAAATAGCAATCTCGGTAATGAAGACGTATTCTGCAGTGGCCCAGAAAGAAAAGCGCATTTTTCGTGGCGCGCGTTGAGAAGGGATGATTTTCTATGTTTACCATCAGCTTTTTCCTCACCTACAATCATAAGAACAGAATCCGGTGCTGACATTTCTTTTGGTTGCTTTGTAAGAGGAGATCCTACACCAACAGTAACATGGTCATTTCGCCACAGAGAAGTATATAACAGTACCAACAAAAACAGTGATATTTTAATAGTTAGGTACCATGTAGAAAATTTTGACGAATATAATAATGATTTTCTGAATAAAAGTGCGCAGTGGGTGAATGTAACTATTAACAATGTTACTAGTGACTTTTCTGGCGAGTGGAAATGTAGTGCCAAAAGTATGGTGGGAGAAGCTAGTGCATATCTTACTTTATTTTTACCTAAGGCCAGAACAGCAACTGCTCGAGTTGCACCAGACTATTCCACATTTTTTTTAGTGGGTGGGTCTATGCTAGCGATGATGATGGCAGGTTTTATCGCGGCTTGTGTTTGTTGGAAAACAAAGCGCCGAAGAGTACCACCAAGCAGAAGCTTTACAGATCAAGAAAAAAAATTATTAGATACATCACTAGCCGTCAGTTGCGATAGAACAAGTGGAGATTTAGGGTCATCTTATGGTTTCGAAATGTTAGACAGATCCATATCAATGGAATCTGATGATGCGAGATGTTTAGAACCTGTTCAAATAACAATAGAAGGGCCCCCTGGAAGTTTTCCTCCCCCACCTGCAGAATTTGCTTTACCAGCTCCATATGGTAATATTTTTATATCTGTACAAGTTGCTAGTCATAGTGATTCTGAATACCCAGATCTTTTAGGAGGTGGGGCAACATTACCACGGCGAAGTAGAACTTGTTTCCTAAAATCTGCTTATGATAATATGGGTCCCAGAATCACGGCGGCTGGCAGTTCCACTTGGTCACTGCCGGGTGCTAATGATGACAAAAGTAGAGATAGTAAAGACCCTATGACTGTTCCTCTGTCTACCTTTTCTACTGAATTTACTGCTTTGTAAATAAATCACAGAAAATAATTATCAAGTATCTCAGACTCGGTACAATTTAATCAATTAAGTTTGTTTTGTTCCTATTAAAATAAAATATGTTCGTGGACTGAATAAATTGTACAAAGTAAAGTTATGTTAAATATAATATTAATATATTCAGTTTAGTATATATGTTTTATTATAAAGGTGTCCCAAAACTAACGCAAGTTTTGAATTAAATAGAAATATGTTTTTAATCTTCATATGACTTTCTTATTGGAAATATGTATATTAGTAAAAATTCCGTGTAATTAAATGTATTACAAAAATTAAGTCGATCCTATTAGAAAACATACATAATTTACCCATATTTTTACTATTGTTACCACAAAACAAAATAATAATAGTTAGAAATGGTGTCGAGCAGCGAGTGCAAGGTACACTGTCGCCTAAACGCACACATTAACGATCAATAATATTATACACACATAACGAACAATTTCCTAATTCGTCCAAATGATGCTACGAATATAAGTTCTAAAAGCCACTTACAATATTACTAAATACAACCTTATACCGTTCAACTAAGGTAGGGTTTCACTTGCATATTTGTGTTCGTGGGAGGTTGCGTCGAAAACCTTAGGGATTGACATTTGTCGAATATAATACAATCATATTACAATATTTTTTAAATTAATATTTACTTGGCTGATACTCAGATGTCCTTTCATTCTACTTTATAATTATTTTGTTGCAAAACATTGCAACTCCCTTATCTACATAAAATAAATTATATACTTTGTGTATTTAGGTATATTTCAGAAACTTTAAATGAATAAAAGCGGCTAAGTGCGAGTCCGACTCCTCCATGAAGGGTTCCAGAGCAAGTAACATAATATATTTTTTATTTTATTTTTATACTAGCAGACCCACGCAACCTCGTTTACGTCTCCTATTGCCCGTTGCGTAATAATTTTCCCCCCATTTTTGTAACATTCTTCATTGCTGCTCCACTCCTTTTGGTCTTGGCGTGATGATATATAACCATCTAACATTGAAAGAATTTTTCAAATAGGACCAGCGGTTCCTGAGATTAGAAACAAACAAACAAACTCTTCATCTTTATATATTAGCATAGATTGGTGTTGATTGAATAAAAGGTAAATTATAGTTTACGATTTATACCGTATTAAAAACTACTACTTAATAGATTTCATTCAAAACAAATTTTGGAGGAAGTTTGTGTTGTAATGTAAATCATATATATTTTATTAGTTTTATCATTCTCTTATTTTAGAAGTTACAATTTTACCACTATGGAAGTGTCTCTCTCGTAAACTATTCAGTTTAGATAAAATAGGTATTAGAAACCTCAATATCACTTTTGAAGACCTATCCATAGATACACGTATGAGTTTAAAGTATTTTTTTTTTAATTTCATATTAGTTTGAGTCTAAGTATGGGAACCACAATTTTATTATTCTTTTTCTATTTTTGTGTGAAAATCTTAATGTGGTTCACAGAATACATCTTCTTACCAAGTTTCAACATTTTAGTTCTTATAGCTTCGGAGAAAAGTGGCTGTGACATACGGACGGATGGACAGACAGACCGACATGACGAATATAAAGGGTTCCGTCTTTTGCCTTTGGCACGGAACCCTAAAAAACGACTATGCATTTTACTGCGGTAGAACAATACTTGATTTCACAAATTGTTGTTCCGAGTCTTGGTGTACTTTACCGTATACTGTTATTTAATCAAAAGTACTTACACACTATCTTTTGTACAATCAAATCTGTTTATTGGTCTGGTGGCTATAAAATTTTGGTATATGACATATTTATAAACATTTTATTAAGTAAAACATTTAATTTCAAATATTCCTCCAAAATAAGTTCAATAAAAAATTTGCGATTAAACAACATTGTTTTAAAACCATACTACAATATAAATCGGATACTAAACGTAAAATCACTGTAAAAATCAATATCGATTAAATTTGTCTACGTCCCTATAGCAAAGAATTGTAAAAATTACTTTTACTAAATATTATCATGCCAAATGTTTTAAAACATTCCCCCTGAAAATGTAGTTCATTGCTTGCTCTCTTGGCAACTATGCACATCATACTTTAATTTAATACGTAATGTATAATTATTTTAATAGATTAGAATATAACGGTATGTATGTGTATTAGATAATACTTTTTAGATTTTAGTTAATATCGCTTAAAAAGAAAAGTTTTTAGACTCATTGATGATACGATATGTTTCTTTTGAGTAAATTGTAGTCCTTGCTTCGTTTTCAGCGCGTAATTATCGGACAGTTCGGCATAGCAATAATTTTTTACGCAGCTACGTTCCCGACGAAAGTAATACGTGTATTAAAGCGTTCAGTTGATGCCAGCAGAGACATTAGTGACATCGGTGCTTAACTGCGGCGCGCCTGACCCGCCTACATCGCATTTCTACCTTTAATTCTCCTCTTCTGTGATTATTACTTTAATTTTTATCTTCATACTGTGTTTTTTTTAATCATATACATAGGATAAGGTTACTTATGGAATAACACATCGAGGAAATGGCCTCCACGGTTTTGCTGGCACATAAGCACTCTTATTGAAATTTTCTATGACTATCTTGCCTAAATGTGGCTGAATTTCATTGATACAGTATTCAATTTCTTCCTGAAATGCACGAGGGTGATTATGAGCATATTCACAGACTTAAAATCACCCCATAAAACGAAATCTAAGGATGTTAAATCCCAAGGTGGTCTGGAGGGTCGATTCTGATGACTGAAACGAGTGAGAATATGACTAGAAAATGTCTTGTGAAGTACATGAATTGTGTCACGGGCTGTGTGGCATGTGGCACCACCTTATTAAAACCTTTAATATGAAGTCTATATCAATACCATGTAACTGAGGCAGAAAGAACTGTGTTATCATGTCGCGATATCGAGAACCAGTAATAGTCACTGCTTGACTAGCCCCATTTTCAAAAAAGTATGGTCCAAAGATGTCTCCAATATAAATCTACACCAAATAGTTACACGTTGTGGATGCATTTGTTTTTCGACAGTCACATTTTTGGGTTTCTTGGACTCCCAATTCGCAATTTATAGCGATTATCAAGGCCACCTGGGTGAAAATGTTGCTTAATCGCTTAGAATGATATTGCTCGAACTTAAGGCTGTCAAACTTTCACTATTTTTAAGGTATTGTTGAATAATGAAAATACTTGTTCTATCACGTAACGCTCCATGTTCAATCAGCTGTCAAATGGTTTATATTTTGGTATTGCCAACACTTTACTGCACAAATGGCGGCAAACTTTAATTTTGCGTTATATTTGGGACAGCCCATAGACATAATTTAGTAATGTACTGTGTATATTTAAACAGTTAATATGCATACTTAAAGCAAAATTTCTATCCTCAATATTTTAAGTTATTGAAAAACACTTTTATAAAATTATATTAAAATAAAAATGTTGTTTAAAAATGAGCAGCTATTCCCATTAATTCTATATCTATATTTGTGTTAAACAAATGTGAGTCGTGAATATATCTTACTTTACTACCAAAAGTTGCTAATATTTGTACATTTTACATAAGTACCTAAGTTCTCATTATAAATGTATAAGATTCACAGGAAAAACAAGTCGTCACATATCAATGTTTACATGTAAATACTATGTTTGTCGTGTTATCAATACGAATTGGGATCATATTCATATATGGTATACGAAATAAATTATTGCGAATATAGTTAGTTGGTCATATTTTAATAGATAAATCGACCAATATTTTGGTCTTAAAATCCTGCAAGCGGGAACCACCTGGCTGGCTGATGTGACCAAAACATAGGTTACTATCTAGCATAGTATTTCTACAAGAATTATGATTTTCAATTTTACCATGGTAGTAGTAACATCACCCTCCTCTTTATTTGACAAATGATGTCACAACTCAAATTTAATTAACATGTATTTAATTTAAATATTAAAAATGAACAATGCACGGAAGCTGTTGTCCATAAAACTGTACAGTACCAGATAAGTTTACATACAACCGTATTATAAACGTATATTATAAGTTTTTAAATTTGATCGCAGGTCTTTGCTTTAAATTCGAGTGATGAAATAATAAAAGAAGTGCAACTTATATGTCTTTTTATTTTTCCCTAAAATTTTTAAATACCACGTTGCTGATAGAGTAGCTTCTAAGCATCCTGACTTTTTTGTTAATCATGTAAATCGTCGGACCTGGGCACTCTCTACTAGCCAGCCTTTGGGTGGTGTAGAAATCTTATGAGGTAGGTGCATCGAGGTAGTGGTTGTTGTCCAAAATTAAAATATAAAACATAAAAGTGGCTACTTGCGAAAAGATTTAAATTGAGATTAGCCGTTAGTTGAAAATCGTTTAAAAAAAACGAGATTATAGATAATAGTTGATCATGCGGAAGTGGTAGTAGGGGTAAGGTACATAATGAATAGCATAATTAATTCTCTGAATCACCAATTTCGAAAATACAATCACTTTTAACGTCCAAACTTTAAACCACAGACATGCTACAGAATATATGGCGTTCGGGCCTGATACTAACGAATGAAATTAATCACAGCATGCGTTAGGTTATTTTACTATTTGCAGTTGCAAACAAGCTCACATCCAAGTCTTCTTTTATCAAAAGTGTTTATTTTGTGTCAAAAGTGAACAAAACATTTGAAAGGAACCATCTCTGAAGCACCTGTATTACGTCAGAGTAAAGACAATTCTCTTTAAATAGGTTAAATAAACAGACCTGCCGACATTTACCTTGGTAGTTAAGTAATACATAAAAACAATATTTTCTGTTTCAGTTGAAGTTATTATCATAATGTTCACCTGTTTTGGTTCACCTGAAACTGTATTTTAATCTTTATAATCTTTAAAATTTTATAGTTTCGATAGTAACTATTTTTATATTTTCACTAGCCGACCCACGCAACCTCGTTTGCGCCTTATATTGCCCGTAGCGTGAAAATTTCCCCCGTTTTTTAAACATTCTTCATTGTTGCTCCACTCCTATTAGTAGTAGCGTGATGATATATACCCTATAGCCTTCCTCAATAAATGGACTATCCAACACCGAAAGAATTTTTCAAATCGGACCAGTGGTTCCTGAGATTAGCGTGTTCGAACAAACAAACAAACAAACAAACTCTTCAGCTTTATATATTAGTATAGATTAGCAAACCGGCCCCGGCTTTGTACGTATTCTTTACAGAAAATATAATATAGCTTATGTTAATACGATACTATATAACTCAAGTGTTAGGTTGTGTTTCTGAGTCTTATAAAAATTATGCCTAGGAATAGATATTACGATGGCCTCGCTACTATGATCCATTTTAAGCTTCTCGCACTCGTCATACATTTTTCCTACCAGTACATGATTTAAACAAAAAATAAAGTTTAACACTGCTCGAAATCAAATTTGAACACTGTTTATAGAAAATAATGAACGGTGTGAACCCCACAGGGTCGTAAATTTCGACCACTACAATCGATTATTTATGACCCCCAGAGTCCATGAAACATTTATTAGGAAAGTTATTATCATAGTGCTGAAGCGGTACCAGCCTAACTCATTTAGAATATAAAAGTATTCTTTGAACTCAGCAAATTAAGGTGTACAATTTTACAATCATGTTAATTATATTTAAAAGTCTCACAAATAAAATAACAAACTTAATCATATTTCCATTAAGTATTTTTAACATTTCCCAATATAATATTTTATCGAGTCGTCGTCGGAACTCTGTACAATCAATCGGTTATCTAGGGTTTTCAATCTGTGGAATGGACGAGAAATGCTATAAAGGGGAAATAAGTTGGCGGTAATTCATTTTGGAATAGCTGCAGGAGGTTTTTGATTGTTGGTGCTGTAATTTTAAAGTAATGGTAGTTTGAATTTCATCAAGGTACTAGGACAGAGATTTTGCTGTAAATCGGGGATTAGTTTAGTGAAATGATTTTTTTTTTAAATACTATTCTTAGCTGAGAATTAAGAAAGAATGAATGCTTTTATGATTAGAAAACTGAATAAATTTTGATGTTTGAAAACTTTCACATTCATATCTTGAACTAGCTGAGCCCCGCGGAGTTACCCGCGGTGCAATAACCGCGGGTAAAGCCACGGGGTAAAGGTAGTGTAAAAATTAGCCTAAGTTATTCCTTATATCATCAAATTCCTTATATCTGCCAGTGAAAGTCCCGTCAAAATCGATCCTACCGTTCCAGAGATTAGCCGGAACAGATAGACAGACAGAGAAAAATTGTAATAACTGTTATTTTGGTATATGTACCATGTACACATACACATATGCATTTGGTAAAATGCAATAGCTGTTACCTATTTTTACTTTTATAAATAACTAGCTGCCCCGGCAAACGTCGTTTTGCCATAAATTTTTTTTAAGGATGGGTGACCCTTACCATTTAGAGGGATGAAAAATAGATGTTGGCCGATTCTCAGACCTACTCAATATGCTCACAAAGTTTCATGAGAATCGGTCAAGCCGTTTCGGAGGAGTATGGCAACGAAAACTGTGACACGAAAATTTTATATATTAGATTATATTTTTATAATAGTTTATAACTGGGCAGTCTCTCATACAAAAGTAACTTTTTTTTGCAATACTTTATGAGTGGCCTGGTATGTAACTAACTGTGGCCCGCGTTATTCCCCCGGTACAGCAACAACTGCGAGTAATGCTGCGGGGCTAAAGTAACGAATGAAAGTCCCGTCAAAATCAGTCCAGCCGTTCCACAGATTAGCCGGAACAAACAAACAGAGAGACAAAATTTGTCCTTTTTTTGATATTTCGGTAAAATAAATACGCATTTAGCATGCATACAAAAGCGGTTATTTTAATATTACAAACAGAAACTTCAATTTTATTTATTTGTATAGATTATAGATAAATAGCAATTTATTCACCGAATCGAAAATAATTAATTGAGTTGTAAAGCATAACTTGGTCTAGTGACCAAGTTAGCTAGTGCTGACTCTAATATCTCTCAATATCGCTATAACTTAACCAATTATTATTATTTCACTATCCGCTTCCGTGAACTGTTCTGTAAACAAGTACTGTCTGTTTTGTATAGGTACATGTATAAATATTAGATTCTACCTGTTTCAGATATCAAATAGTTTCAATTCCTATTGAAATTTAATTGAAACCAAATTTTACAGTGTCCGCTTGGGGAAAATGTTCAACGCCAAGGTCTGGAAAAGATGATAGTCAAATCAGCCTGCTGACATTTCAATTTGTATAAAATAATGGATACGAAGTTGTAAGTCGCGGGGCGTCCGAGATCACTCGCCGTGCATACCAAACGAATGCTCCGATTATCAAGACATAGAAGAACTAAATCGGGCTTTATTTGATTCTATTCATTGATTCTTAAACACGAAATATCGAATCTTAGACGTTCCCGATTGCATTGTTCGTAATTTTCAACAAATTACGTTATAGAGAAAAGACAGATTTTATTCATTGTAACTTATTTCGTGATTTTTATTCAAGTGTGACTATACGTGTGTGTGTGTTTTATGTCAAAGGTATGTTTTTTGTAAAAGGTACAACTAAAAAGCGGTCAAGTGCGAGTCGGACTCGCCCATGAAGGGTTCCGTAGCAGCAAGTAACATAATGTTTTTTATTTTATTTTTGTATTTGACTTTATTGAATGAAAGCTAAATTGCGGTTTTACGATTTATGACGTATTATTACCACTCTGGAAGTGTCTCTTGCGCAAACTATTCAGTTTGAAAAAAAAAAGATATTAGGAACCTCAATATCATTTTTGAAGACCTATCCATAGATATCTACAGGTATGTGTGTAACGAAAAAAATTTTTGAGTTTCAGTTCTAAGTATGGGGACACCCCAAAATTAATCGTTTTTTTTTCTATTTTTGTGTCAAAACCTTAATGCGATTCACAGAATACATCTACTTACTAAAGTGTTTATAGTTTCGAAAAAAAGTGGCCGTGACATACGGACGGACAGACAGACAGACATGATGAATCCAAAAACCCATAAGGGTTCCGGTTCTTGCCATTTGGCTACGGAACCCTAAAAACCAAGTAGGTGTTATGTCATAAAAATACACAACAAAATTTTGCCAAAATAATTACTGACTTCAATAAATAAAAATTAATTCAGTTTATAATATTATACAAATAATTACTTTGTTTGAAGTTCAGTATGCATGTTTTGTATTTTAATTCATTTTTCTTTAAATTTTGCGTAAAGTAATTGATACATCTATTTTATTTTTCAATGCTATTAAAATTGTACACATGACAATAAATCACATGCAATACAAATAATTTTAAGTTAGGAATATATCGGCATCTTATTAAACACAAAGTTTCAATATTTGTATTCAAAAATATTTCATGTCACTTCTAGGAGTACTCTAGTCCATTTTATCGAAGTTACCGAATATTCGTTTTCGTCGAGCGATACGACAGGTGCGTACTGTGGTATTGAATAAATTATATATTTTATGTGGAATTATTTTTATACGTTTTTCATTCTGCCCTTTTATAGGTTAACTTTTTTTTGGTTGATTGTGAATATAAATCGTCATGCCCATATTAAATTTAGTATTTTATTTAAAATTGTTTTCTGTCTGATCGTTTAAAGTTAATAAAAAAATTCTTAGGCCACTTATCATTTACCAGGTACTTCCACTAATTATTTTGTTGGTTTAATGGACATAATCTAAAATAATCTAAACTAAGATTTTTCTTACAATGTTAGCCTGATAATTAGCCATTTTATTTTAACTTAATAGTATTGACTACTTTACGTATCTACAGATACACAGATATCTTTAGTTACCAGCTCAAATTAGTGCGTGCTACCCATAAAGGATCATTTTATTGAACTTAAAGATTTTAATCATGAAAATAACTTGAATTTTCCAAAATTTAACGAATAATACAATGACTGCAATGAAACTTAATGAGCTGAACCTTAAAGTAAACATTTCCTTCCTCGTCTGCGTTAAACAAAACTGGTGTAATATATGCTCACAGGAACCCACTATTTTATAATAACAAATTAAATTTCACTCTACCCTAAAATATGCCTACGTAGCTGCCCAAGGTCATCCAACGTTTATATTATCATTTATTAAAAGCTCACCATCCTCTGGCGTACCTGAACTATGAAATTGTGTAGGATTGGTTATTTAAACGCCTTGGTTATTATCCAGGTGAGAAATTTTCGAGCAAATCCTAAGTCGACCTGAGGCCTAAGGGCGGCGGTCTGGAGCCTTTACAGTTGGCACATTAAATTTTAGTGATTGTACTAAATTTTACGTTTCTTTAGTAAAGAGTTGGTTTTTAAGACCTAAGATAGATTTCAGAGTGATCTTAAAAAAATATTATTTAAATCAACTTAATTTTTTTTCTTAAAAAGCGAAAAGTGCCTTTGTACACACTACACATACATAATATCAAAAATATATTTGCTCTAGGAGGTCATTGACTCCATGGACTCTGAATTAGCATCAAGGTCACTATACCATCAAAATAAAAATTAAAGAGAGAGAAACCAGTCAAGAAAGATTTAATACGTTTTGTAGTTTTTGTTTATGAGGTTGTTATATTTTTAATTGTTTGTCATAATCTCATATCATATTGAGGAAAATAAACAAGCAAAAAATATAACCGCAAAACTGATTATCACTTAATTCCCCTACGATACACGCTTAATAGACACCAATGACCACGATTTATACAGCGAGCTAATAAAAACCTCCTGATTTCCCCGGACAGTTTGGTTCGTTAGCGGTGTTGTGTGCAACCGAGTCTCGTTTACGACCTATTGTCCTCATAAATATAGTTGGATTTGCTCTTAAGTAGGCCGAAGATGAAACCAAGATTATGATAGTACAGTATGTATCACGGAACAAGGATGGACGCTTTTATTAGGTCAGAGAGTAATAACAAAGTAGACGTCATTTACGGCATGTATTTCTGTTATCTAAATATTTTTGTAATAAGAGAATGCAATATTAAACATTTCATGATAGAGCCAATTAAACTCTCATTATAATACAATCACAATTAATTATTCTTAGCCTGATTCCAATACAAATTACCCATTTCTATTTGAAGCTTTCCAAGAGTTATGCGATTAATATTTTGAATTTTTGTTTAGTTTAAATTATCGGAACAAGTTTGTATAACAAGGTTTTCATTATCAATTTACATGAAACAATTGAGAAAATAACTCTAGATGTATTTATTCTGCCAATGAAGACTTCTGTGAAAAATTAATTCAAATTCATAAATTTTAATGTGCTACCACAAATGTACTTGCATCATGCATGGTAAAATTATTTCTAAATTTAGATGTGAAATGTTAAAAATAATTAGCGTATACCAGGTTCACACCGTTTGGTATACATTTTTTGACGCAAACCATTATCAAGTGAGCTATGTAATGTAACACATTACAATTTGAAAATTCTTGAATTAACGCAACTGATGCAACACTTTTCGACAATTTTTATTAGGCTACACTCTAATATAACTTCTAGCACTTTCGGAACTGGTAGACTGTTGGCAAAAAGAAAAACATTAACCTGAATCAATATCAACAAGACGTGTCATAATTAGTATGAAATGTCTGGACAAGACTGGACCGACTTACATAAACACAAAAATGTATAACCAAAACCTAATCGCTAGACGATTTCGGTATATACGGAACGTAATATTCAAAAACTGAAGAATAAAACCTTTACTTTACGTTACGTTACTTTCAGCCACACCTTCATATTTTTTTATGGTATAAGCTTATAAACGAGCAGACGTATCACCTGATGGTAAGCGATTACCGCCGCCCATGGACACCAGAGACGTCACAAGTGCGTTGCCGGCCTTTGAGGGATGGGGAAAGGGATGTAGGGAGGGGTTGGGGTATGGGCCTCCGATATCCTCACTCACTCGGTGAAACACAGCGCAAGGGCTATTTCACACCATTTTTCTGTGCGGCCGTGGTATCACTCTGGTTGAGCCGGCCCATTCCTGCCGAAGCGTGGTTCTTCCACGGAAAAAAATTCAAAGGCAAAAGTCATTATTTGGTACTTGTTGGGTGTATATTACACATACGCATGAATCAGTGGGGCGGGTTCATTATAATTATTTTTCAGTCGTCTCATTAGTGTTGTATGAACAATATTAATTTCGGTGAGTTCGGTTCGGATATCAGATTTGTTACAAGATGTACTTATAAATGATCATTAAAAAAAATAAAAAGTAAACGGTTTATACTACAATGAAAATATACAAGATCAATAAGGTATTCAGTACACTGCAATAGATAATGACACGAAAAATTACAGGCAAGGAATACTAAACTCTACTAGAAACTAACTGCAAGTAGCTTCAGTTGATAAGAAAACTTTTCAAATAGATGAAAGAATAGCACACACAGACAAATTAAAAAGCAATCTTAAGTAACGAAACTTTGTTAAAACTTTGTGGAGCAATAGTAAAACTGTCCAGTTGTCCCAGGAACGTTGGAAGACTTCAATCCATTAATGCAATTTGCGGAGGCAGCCAATCGCGCCAACTCCTATCCTTTATTGGATTCCATGTGACAGATCTCGTCAGTCCTCTACTATTTGCTCGATAAATGTCGATTGATGGCAGTTTCAAAATGTTAAGACGTTTTCTTCGTTTTCAGAAGATTCGTTCTTGAATTTAATTGTTAGGTATTAAAATGCCATACAACGGTTAGAAGAACAAAAATACTTTTCTGTAATTTTGATTTTCAATTTGATTAATAAATAATGTACATTGTGTTTTATCTTAAAACAGTAATATGTAAACATTGCGAAAAAGCAAAACAACGATTTGATTCTAATTAGTAATAAATATAGTTTAAAAAACTTAAAAACTTACTTTGCTTACAAACAAAAGTAAGCTAATAAAAGCATACTAATAAAAATATATCTGGTGGACTGATTTATCAACACAGAACCTGAACTTCGGCGGCTAATAATGTTCTATGTTAAATGCATCGGAGATAATAACAAGAAATATATCATTGTTCGAGAATTTGTAATTTTGGTGGTTAGAAACACGAGATAAGAAATAAAAGCGAATTGCATGAAATATCGATTTAAGTATAATTATAAAAAAACACACTATACAAGAATTAAAGGAACAGATCCGTCGTAAATATAATGACGAGAAAATAATTATTCTTACAGTAAACACATTTTATCCTAAATGCCCGCTGGTAAAGCTTTATGAATATATTATTTACGATGTATGCGTAATTAAAACACATCATATTATATCCCTTAATCTTTCCCTGTCGAGATTGATAAAACGGCTTACGCCGTAATTTAATCATGCGGTAAGTAAAATGTAAATCACACTGTAATTCTATTTTTAACCGAATATATATATGGGAGAGATTCATTTTGTGGTTGTATTCAGCAATATGCTTGCCTAAGTGAAGCTGAAGTTATGGTCAACAAAAAGTCATTTTATACCATACCTATTTCTATCCTTTTATGGATAAAATATCAAAAGGGATTTAATGTACGTATTTTTTAATGTTTCTTACCTACGGAGCAAATACAAAAAGGAGATGCCCTACCAAGATTTTTATATGAAACATTGCATGATAATTTTCGGGGTGAGCAGGGGTATAAGATTATTCCATCTACCAAACTATATAAAACTACTTGCATCGTTACATGTCGATGTTGTTATGTAGTTTAGCTATCTGACGCTAAGCGTACGATGTAAAGGAGACGTACTCAGAATTTTCTTATCAGGAACTAATTTGTTTTCAAGGTCAATGTTGTAAATCATTTTGATGCATGTATCGCAAAAATGTTATTCATAACAAATATCATACATAATATTAGAAAAGTGAAAGTTTCTGTATTCTATCTTCCCCGTCCGTTCGTACGTTAAGTATTTGGTTTAAATTTACACATTTATTTACTCATGTATATAGAAATAACTAAAACTTTTGACATTTAGGGTGTTTGAAAGAAGTTTTTAATTAATTAGGTTCTAACGAACATTCTAAATTTTTAAGCATAGCAATATTTGCAGCACAGCAATCCACTGCAAGTGCAACAACGGCTACGCCATTTTCTTGGAATTTATATTATAGAGACATTGCTATACTATAGAAGCTCTTTGTCTTCTGGTCATCCAATGAATGAGAAAACCCACAGGTAATTTCCACCGTTCTGTGTGAGATACAAAGGTCATCTCATCCTGTATTAGACTTCAGAATGCGTGTTTACCTGATGACATGTTTTAAAATTGAAAAAGCTTCAGTTGTAAAGCCAATTTCATCATTAACAGTTTTATGCCATTTAGAAATGGTTCTCGAATGTGGTAAGCATGTATGAAAAGTTTTCCTAATATTTAACATTTTCCTAACTGGTAAAAATAAAAAGTGCCAATGTGAATGATCTGAGGGCTGGTGAATATTTCTTCTTTAAAGGTTTATTTCTTATTTTTGAAAATAAACGCCCAACCAAATCTCTCAACTTGATATTTATAAAAATAAAATTTCGGCATCTTCTCCCAGTAGAAGGTGGATTATTTTCTAGTTCTTAAATCTAAAAAGATTAATTTAAAACCTGAAATAAAAGCAAAGGAAGCGTACATAATTGAAAAAAAGCTTATTTAAATGATGTTTTGGTGCGTTATATGTACCGAGTACCTATTTTTCAAACGATTAACTGTCATTTGTAATATTCTGATCTTTAAAGTATCTTGTTTTGCTTTCCATTGGTACTGTGTGAAATAATAAAATAAAATACGATCACCAGATGGAAATCTATTATGTAAATAAAACAATTTTAGTAAAATTGAAAAACCTTTAAATATTATCATGAGCAAATTTTTTTCATTTCAATGTACTTTAAATTCAAGACTTTAGTCGTAACTAGAAAAAAAAATTGAATTCTAATACGACCCTGTCTCTTTGTTCTGTTTAAATATGTTCTTACTAGCTTTTGCACGCGGCTTCGCTCACGCACACTTTAATCCCCTGATTTACTCCCTTAGGGGTGGAATTTCAAAAATTTCTTTCTTAGTGCTCACTTACGTTATATAAAGAACTTACATGCAAAATTTCAGGATGCAAGGTTCCGCGGTTTGGGCTGTGCGTTGATCTCTGGGTATGTCAGTCAGTCACCTTCCTCTTTTATATACATAGATTAATACATTAAGTGCCTAAGTGTAGGCAGCAAACGCATGGTAAGCAGATTTAATACCACTTTAGTCTCGCCAATCATATTCAATGAGTCAGTGATATCTTTTACCCCCGTAGTCAAAGACCTGGACGATTAGCGAGCTGAGGTTCCTCACGTGAGTCAGAAGGTAACTAGAAACCTGTGGATTCAATATCGTCTTAAGAACTTCCTGCCTCCTAAAACTACGCTTATGCAGTCATTGATCATTCCATTAATCGATTATGGTGATGATGTATGTTATTTGAACCTGAATGCAGACATCCTCAACGAACTAGACCGCCTTTTTATAACTGCATTCGGTCCATTTTCAATCTTCGCAAGAATTTGTTTTATATTCGCCAACACCGCAATCAGCGGGCTCTGACCTCTCTATTTTCATTTCGCACCTACTTATCTAGATCCCTACCTCAGTTTCCTGTCCTCCAATCACAATAGAAATCTTTGCTCAGAAAACAATAGCTTCTTTTCAACAATCTCTCTCTTTTTCAACAATCTCTTCGTTCAAACAGTTCTACTCTAATGCGCTACTACTTGAAATCAGGATGTCTACTAACCATCTTATATTTAAAAAGAAGGTACATAACCGTGGCATGGCAGAGTCATCGTAACGGTAGCACTTCAACGCATTTCTTATTACCTGTTCATAGTGTACGTAATGTAATGTAAATAATATATTTTCATGTATATATGTAATCTTTTTATAAAAAAACTATCGCTGTTCGTTTGTCTCGCTAAAACTTGAGAATGGCCGGGCCGATTCAACTGATTTTAGTTAGAAATGTTTGTTGTATTCCAGGGAAGGTTGAAAGGTTGACTGGTATAGAATGCCCTGAGCATTAAATCCGCCGATGTACAAAAGTGCACAAAGTTATAAATAAATAAATATACAGAGGTTATCTCAGTCACGGAGTCAACACGAAGTTATAGAAAAATCTATTAGTGTCTTATTTAAATGTAATTAAATTTAGTCGTCACTAGATGACAAAACATTGTAATAAGAAAAATAAAAACAAAGTTTCGTAGAGTATTTGTAAAATAAATTCTATTGAGATTTTCAAATATGTTCTGCATTCTTCCGTACAGAATTTTTAACCAAAAAAGTATTATTTTCTACTTTTTGTAATCTTTTTGTGAACAAACTGTCATATACATATATAAGATATCCGCTTATGCCATCTCCTCTTTGTATTTGATCTGTACTGTTACCTCACTTTACCTATCTATATATGCTGAAAGTTATAATTTAATCATTTATTAATGAGAGAACATATAAACAAATATAAAGAATTAACCACTTTAAAAAAAGGACGGAGATATTCCCTTCTTAAAAACTCAAAATAACTTTGTGTAGATGTAATCTATATATATAAAAGAGTAAGGTGACTGACTGACATACCCAGAGATCAACGCACAGCCCAAATCGCTGAACCTAGAACCCTGAATTTTTGCATGTAGGTTCTTTATATAACGTAAGTGAGCACTAAGAAAGGAATTTTGGAAATTACACCCCTAAGGAGGTAAATCAGGGGATGAAAGTCTGCGTGAGCGAAGCCGCGTGCAAAAGCTAGTCCTAAATAAAATAAATGAAAAAAAAAAAATTTTGCTATCAAGTTGTCTTTTGGTATCAAATATTAAAAACAATTAATTTATTCAGAGTGCAAAGAAGACTTCGCACTCATATACGTGTATTAAAAATATAAAACATCCTCTTGAAACATTTCATCTAATGTTGAAATCTGCTTTAAATTTAATGGACTGTATTTTCTAAATTACTCAACAGCTTAGTTTATAGACTTTACACCATGTAAATATGTATGCATTAGCAAAATTAAAACAGAATTTATTTTTTTCTTAGGAATCCTACATTTATTCGATGTAAAGGGATATAGACCGACTTATACACTTCTGTTTAAATAGTACGAAAATATGATATTCCTCTTGATTAAAAAATATTTAGGAAATAAAAAATACGAGCTTCAGATCAGTGCTTTTTGTAATTGGATGATATTCTTTATCTTATACTATATTAATAAAAAGTTCACATGATGTTAAAGTTAGCTCAAACCAAAATTGCGTAAATTTGTTTTGTGCTGACTTTAGTTGACAGATTTATAGAGTACAACAACAGGACATTAAATAGCTCTTTATTATTTCATTTTTATGCATAATGTTTCAATTGTAATACATGAAAGTACTTAAATATCCTGCAATCGGTTTCAGATTTAAATTTCTCGAAAATTCCTCCGTTGAGGGGAAAGTTTCTAGAACAGCTAAAGTGGCGTTTTATCATACAACTTATGAATGGTACCGCAAGGGGCGTTTAGTTCTGATCTATGGCTACATTACGGCATGGTCCGATGGTCTACGAATCGATTGCTAACAGTCAGAACTCGGTTAGTAGGCTATTATATTTCAAATTTATTTTATGCAATATATAATTTTGTACATTTTTCGTGGTTATAAATATTTCTCTTGGGAGGATTTTGTTACGTTCTAAGTGAGGCACTATTCAAAACTAGCGAAGGAAGAAAACTCACGCTTAGTAATTTGCATTGAATTCAATTCAGATAGTTTTTTTTAATGATATCATTACTAAGGGCAAAGGAGCAAACAGGTCTCCTAATGGTAAATAATTAGCACCCATGTGCACCTGCAAAACAAAAGCAGATTTTAAGGTGGTATTTTCTTGCAAGTTTGAAAGACATCGCGGTTCAAAAATATTTCAATCGAAAATTTGTTCAAAAAATATGAAGAACGTCTTTGAAATTTCTTGAACTTGAATTTATATTAACACTAATCGCTAACAGTTAGACCTTGAGTCTGGCCGTTGACGAATACACACTCTAAAAAAAGAAAATAAATATAACATAAAATAAGGTACCATAGCGAAGCGAGATATTTGATTTGGCACTACGAGTATTGACTGTGCTGGCAAATGAATAGTATAAACTTGGAATGTAAAATTTTCTAAATCGCCTGGGCAACTACTTTGAACAAGCTTGAACTGCTTTTGTAGTGTAAATTTACCCTTACAATAATTTTATTGAGGTAAAGTACGACGGTTAATTGTGAATTGTACTTTATTTCAGGGCTATACTGAATAATAAAATCGGTTCTGTAAAATTGTATTGTAATAGTTTCTGTGGCGGTTTTGTAAGTCGAAATACACGACAATGTTCTTGTAAGTTTATTTTGTAGGTTCCTAAGTTTTGTGTTATTTTCTTCTAGTAGTTGTAGTCTACAGAGTACAGTAGATAAAGTCATAGTAGAATTCACTTGTCTAGAGTGAAGTTGCCTTATTCTTCTTTTCTCCCACAGGACTGGATAACCTAGTGTGAGTCCATGAGATAACAAATGTCAATGTAATGATTTGTTTTTTTTATAAAGCTACTATTCAAGTGTGTATGTGTAGTCATGCTGAAAGAAATTACATTTGACAATATGAATTTAAGAGATTTGGCCAGTTTCTTGATTAGATCATTAATTCTATAAAACACTTCAATTTGAATCCAACTAGATTCTAACAAGGTGGAAAATAAAGTTTTCCTTTCTCTTGTTTGAAATATAAAAACCAGTGGTAGATGTACAATTTTAACGATTAACAATGTTTTTATTGTCATACAATTCATGAGTTTCTAGCCATAATGGTACTTTTGTAAAAAAAAAAGAATAATCCATGTCTCTAAATTAATTAACAACACAACACTGATAATAAAAGTGTTTATTACTACTAAAAACCTAAATGGTGAGTAACAATAGGCACACAAGTCATTAAAGATAGATGTCTGGTAAAATTGACAGATATTACACGAAAATATTTAGTTGGTGACGGCCCCCGGCAAAAAAGTTTTTAAAATAGAACTTACAAATGTTGAACATCTCAATTAGGAGAGCTGGACAAAGCTGTATCAACAAGAGCGTGGCTCTTAAGTAAATGATGATGAGTTGTAGTTTCGTCATGTCAGGAAAAAAACATTAGATAACCAAACATTTTATTCTAGAATGGTCTAATTTTAACAGTTAGACCATGCCATTCTTCTTCTTTATCATCAACCTTTACCTTAGTTTATTTCTTATTAAAAAATAATAATTAACATCACAAGAAATGCTTTTCCTTCTCCTCAACCTTACACTTTCAATATACAACACTATATTTTCCATTTATTTCCTATAGTTTCCAGTTGATGGCAACAAGGTTAAGTAAGTAGAAATAAATTTAAGGTCGAAAATGTGGGCTCTTATAACTCTGCCTACGCTTCTAGAAACTCTGATCCGATATGTATGTATGTAAAATTGCAACTATTACTGTTTATTTAGCGTCATCACCTGTACAGAGCTTTAGCTGTTAGATAACATGGACGTAATTCATTAAAAGTTTTGTTATAGAAGAAACGTAATGAACGTAATACAATTGAGAATGTCTGGTTTTCTTTTTTCTTTTCTATCATTGAAGACGGTTGACAAATTTAACGAAGCTCGAAATTAAATAGAGATCTAGTTACGAATTCGTTGGCCTCGTTAATTTCTTTTCATGAAATGTTTACACTAAAATTAAGTCTTTTATTTTTTAGACAAGACTTAAGTTAAATGTTTTAAGGGTTGAATTCATTATATTATACTTATGGTACCTTTTTTTGAAGAATGTAACAATGGCTATAAATCTCACAGACACATTTACAATTCATAACATATTATATTGAAAGTATAATTAAGTATTTCTATCAGATGTCTAGTACCCATAGTATAAGCTTTATTGAGTTCGGGACTTGATGGCGCTGTATGTCAGATGTCCGAAATATTACTATTATTTTCGTTATAAATAATTAATTACATTTAAATTGAATGTTTAAATATATGTGAAAAATATTTTAAAACTATGAACAATATAAAACCATGTAGAAGATTCAGAAGTTTAAAAACACGGTATATTAATTTGGTTTATTTATTTCTATTAATATAAAGAACATACAAATCAGATATATAAATATATAATTTACGTGATCGTTAAGAAAATTAAATCTTTTTAATGATTGTGATGGTCTTGTTGACTCGTTGTCAAGACGTCCAGCGTAGGTAACGCGCAAGCGTGTTGCGAGTAAACCGTCAAAACCACAGTCTTTGAGTACTGGGACCAAGAAACCAATAGTTAGGGCTCCGAAGACAAAACCTTCTCACTGTGGGATGCCAAGAAGGACTGTCTTTTGGCCCTTTTTTAACCTGTGGAAACTCTCTCGGGTCGTCAATCCATGACCCTTGATCCAGCTTTCTAACGGGACCCTCTTAAGTTTGGAGCTCTTGGTTATCGATTCATGTGCAATACGATTATCATATCATCATCATCATCATCAATGATGAGGACTAGATGTTACGCCAAAATGTCTTTGTTTTATTTTCATTTGAAAAATTCTCATAACTCATACATGGACTCGGTTTCTCCCGTATCCAGTACACTTTTCCTTTTTGGAATACATAACTCTGTTCATACCGAGGGGAAAGACTCACATAGAAAACTTATTAATTTACCGATGATTGTTCTGGTCTCAGCAATACGACGTTTAATTCTATATTGGCAAGATGTCACGGAATTTTTGGGTAGAACAATAGTGATTGTTCACCAAACAACCTCATCACCGCTAGTGGTGTCTAAGTTCTAAGTCAGTGGTATATTCCGTATAGATAATACGGAATCACAAACTGATTGGTAGCCGACTTCTCCCTTGGTGTTGTAGAAGCACAGGTGTTGGCGATGATGGTGGAGGAAAAAAACTCGTTGCTTAAGGTAGAGGTGCTGGAAAAACTGGAATTTTTTTTCTTGTATTTGGGGACGGTAAGCAAGCACGAAGATATTCCCTTCTTATAACTTTTGTAAAAATTCTCAAATACAAACAATGACAAGGCGGAGTGGAGTGACGAGTTCGAAGATGATGACAGTGCTCTTGATCTGATGATGATTAGCATATTTGGTGGAATTTCTCAAAAAAAAACTATAGCAGATGTATGTTGGTGAATGAGCGATTGCTGGTTGGTTCACAGCGGGTGGTAACCTAGGGCACCTTTCTAGCGTTTGTCTAAATCCAATGATATCAAGCAGGAACAAACGAACTGGTTCAGAAACAGGAAAAGGTTGGGAAGACTCACCAATCGGAAGCACATCCACGAACCCGGTTCATCACAGCACGTTTGGTTGGTCCAGACAAGTGTCCCACACAGCACAGGCAGGGGATCACACTCCACACGAAATGTACACGGTTTTCACAACTTAGATCAGTCTATTTCCATTGATTTTAGATAATTTTACGAGCGACAACGTGAATCGTGCTACGCGGCCATTAGAGATCCTTTTTCCGTTTTTGCGCACAGATGGCGCTGATTGAATTCGCTTCATGTGCAAGGGGGAGTTGGAAGTGGGAAGTTAGGCAACGATATTTGGATAGGAAAATAATAAGGATTGTTCCCAAGCCGCAACATCTCCCCCCACTTGAAATCACCGAGGGATTTCACAAGACAACACTGTCCGACAACCTCTAGGAACCTCGTTGCTCAGACAGTAATAAGTTATAAATAAAAAAACCAAAACACAATAAATACTAGCGTTTGAAATGTGCATTAAAATAAGAACTATACGACAAGTTTGCTTAACTTTAAGATAAGAACCGTATAATAACTAAAACTAGGTTTAATACTAATAAAATAAAATAAAACCTAATTGGCTATCGGTAAAGGACAAACCTTGACTACTGGTCGTTTAAGTAAACCCTTTTGGGTTTTCACCGTCACAACACGAATAATTTTATCAATTCCGGGATGAACGTCAACGATTCGTCCTAGTCGCCATTCATTTGGAGGTAAGTTAGGTTCCTGGATTGAAACAAGTTGTCCAATCTCAGGACGACGATGGTCATCCTTAAACCATTTGACCCTTTGTTGTAGGGTATGCAGATAGTCGTTCTGCCAAACACGCCAGAAACTTTGCGTAAGTTTCTGAAGAAGTTGCCAACGAGTTCGTGGATGTACTTCTTCTAAACGTGGTTCTGGAAGAGTAACCAAAGGGCGTCCAACAATAAAGTGTCCAGCAGTGAGTACATCTACTTCACTAGGATCAGCCGATAGCTGACACAGGGGTCTAGAATTGAGCATTGCTTCAACCTTCGTTAAGACCGTGACCAGTTCTTCGAAAGTTAAAACTTGAGAACCAATGACTCTTTTGAGATGGTATTTGGTGGACTTAATACCACTCTCGAAAATGCCACCAAAGTGGGGCGCGGAAGGAGGATTCAATTTCCAAGAAATTCCACGAGACCCTAATTGAGATGAAACCTCCTCCCTATTATCGAGCATGACTTTGTACATATCTTCGAGATAGCGTTTAGCCCCCACAAAATTTGTGCCACAATCAGTCACAATACTGCGACATATTCCTCGTCTCGACAAAAATCTATCTAGAGCAGCTAGAAACGCTTCTGTAGACAGTTCCGAAACTAGCTCGAGATGTACTGCCTTGACAGAGAGGCAGACAATTAAGCACACGTAAGCTTTATGGACACGAGCGTTACGTTTTCGACTTTCTTTAACCAGAAACGGTCCACCAAAGTCGATACCTATATTTTGAAAACAAAAACCCGTCTGGGATCTACAAGGCGGTAAGTTTCCCATCACAGGTTGATAAGGAATCGGTTTAACCTTAAAACATGTCACACATCTGGATAAGTGTGAGCGAGTTAAATTTCTAATTCCAAGAATCCAGAATTTTCTTTGAATTAGCGATTGCAACGTGCGAGGCCCACAATGCAAATAAAATTTATGATAATAAGTAATTATGAGTGAAGCCAAAATAGATTTTTTTGGTATTAGGTACGGATGTATATGCTGGTCACGCAAGTTAAAGTTTTGAAGACGTCCCCCCACTCGGACTAGACCCGAGTTGTCAAGAAAAGGAGACAACTTTTGCAAATGTTTGGGAAGACACTTCTTAGAAATAAGTTTAGAAATTT
Source organism: Spilosoma lubricipeda (assembly GCA_905220595.1). Classification (NCBI taxonomy): domain Eukaryota; kingdom Metazoa; phylum Arthropoda; class Insecta; order Lepidoptera; family Erebidae; genus Spilosoma; species Spilosoma lubricipeda. Next base: position 14,857,795 of record HG992294.1, on the reverse strand, counting down.
CATCACTAAAATGGGACTGTTGAACAGATTTTATAAGTGTAAGTAACGATTGCTCTAGCTCATCAGAAGTGAGAGCGCCATGATAGCGTTTGCCAGGGTCTTGCCGCATATTTGTAACAAAACGAAAGATCCAAGCCACTGTTCGCTGTAAATGAGTGAGCGAGGAAGAACGTTCTAACAGCTCTGGCAAGACCTCATGAATTGGTGCCTGACCTTGGACTACATGAGAACAAGATTTTACTTCAGGCACTTCCCCCAGATGTTCAGAACGGAATGAAGCCGGCCAGGAATTGAGACCTCTGAGCAGCCACTCCGGTCCCGACCACCATTTATCGCATTTCACCAGCTCTTCGCAAGAGAGGCCTCGGCTGGAGTAGTCAGCGGGGTTGTCGTGAGTAGACACATGACGCCAGATCGAGGGTTTAAAAGTATCAGTTATCTGAACCACACGATGTGCAACAAAAGTTTTTAATCTATGAGGTTCTGTACGAAGCCAAGCTAACACAGTGGAGCTGTCCGTAAATGCAAAAACTTGAGATACTTTAATTTTAGAGGCAAGCAATGATTGAATGTGATGAAGAGTGCGTGACAACAATGTGGCGCCGCACAACTCTAAACGATTAACCGTAAGAGGTTTGATTGGGGCTACTTTCGACTTAGCAATAAGTAAGAAGATTTCAACACGATTACCAAAGACTGACCGCAAATAAATACAACATCCGTAACCTTTAGATGATCCGTCACAAAATCCTACGAGTTGATGATCGGCTTTCAAATGAGTAACAATTTTGCGAGGAATTTTAACAAGCTTTAAATTAGATAATCCAGAAATGAACTTAGCCCAGTCACCACACAGTTCCTGGGGAATAAGATCATCCCAAGATAAGTGAAGACGCCATAGGCTTTGAAGGAGTAATTTCGCTTGCAATATATAAGGTGCAAGCCAACCCAAAGGATCATAAATTCGAGCAACGTTCGATAGGATAGAACGTTTGGTAAATACAATGTCCACAGGTGTGACGTAGTATGTAAAATAATCACCAATAGGGTCCCACTGGATTCCTAAGACCTTAAGGGTCATAGAACCATCATCGCTGAATGACTTTGGAATTTGACAATGTTCAACTGGTAGTCCATCCAAGAACGTAGGACTATTGCTGCTCCATTTGCGCAACGCTAATTGAGCACAACTGAGGAGATTGATCAGTTCGTCTTTGATTTGACAAGCTGCCTCGACAGAAGAAGCCCCGGTAGTTATATCGTCAGTGTACGTATGATGCCGGAGAGCATCAGCAGCACGAGGATATAGATCGCCGTAGTCGTCAGCCAGTTGACGCAGAGTACGGATCGCCAGATAAGGTGAGCTCTTAACACCATAGGTTACGGTACGTAACTCAAACTCTCGAATAGGTGAGGACGGTGAATCACGCCAAAGCACGTGTTGCCACGCTCGATCCTCAGGCCTTATCAAGAATTGACGATACATCTTAGAGATGTCACAAGTGAACACGATGTTATGAACCCGAAAGCCAGTTATGATGTCTACAATATTCGGTTGCAGTTTAGGTCCAGTATAAACAATGTCATTTAGAGATAAGCCATTAGTCGTCCTATGACTAGCATTAAAAACAACGCGAAGTTTCGTCGTCGAACTCTCAGGACGAAGCACGCAGTGGTGCGGTATAAAGTAGCGACCGCTTGGGACGCTGGTTGCTATTGCTTGCATATGACCCAGTTGCTCATATTCATGCATAAATTCACAATAATCAGAGTTTAGTAGTTCTTGCCGACTTAGTCGTTTCTCAAGGTTAATAAACTGCGACAACGAACTAAAATAAGAATCTCCTACATTAGAGTCAGGAGTTTTCAATAAAATAGGTACCACATAACGGCCGTCACAATCTCTATAAGTAAGACTGGAATAAAGGCGTTCGACCTCATCATCTTCTGGAACGGAAATAGGTTTATGGGGGGGTTCCTCCACTTCCCAGAATCGCTTGACTATCTCATCAAGTTTACGAGAGGAAGCTATCAAAGAAGTGACACCCGAGTTCGGACTGGCAACACTTGTTGGACCAGAGAGGACCCACCCAAAGACACTGTGCAAAGCAGCAGGGTAGCCGGGTTTCGGCTTCAACACCTGTCCGTCATAAATGTGATGGAACAACTCAGCGCCGAGCAACAGGTCGACATCAGCAGGTTTGTCGAAGTCACGATCAGCTAACATTAAATGTTTATATTCATTACGTACCGTTTGTGGAATAACCGAGGTCGGCATAGCCGATGTGATGCTGTCGATAACAATAGGAGAGATATGAAACTGCGGATCACTCGAATCACACGGGCGAATGGAGCATTGAGTCATTCCTCGGACTTGACACACCGTATGTTGTCCTAGTCCAGCTACATTAATATTACAACGACTCAACTGAAAACCTAGCTTTCGTGCACACTTCGCAGTCATGAAGCAGTCCTGAGCGCCACTATCGATTAGCGCTCGAACCGGTTGCAACGTGCCAGAGGCGTCTAGCACGCGCACCATGCACGTACCGAGCAATACCACGCAGGTGTCGCGAGCTTGTCCCTGGAACGCACTACAAGTGGCGTGGGTGCTCGAACCGGTGGCTGCCGCAGTCGCTAACGGAGGCGGGTCGTCGTTGTGGACTAACGTGTGATGATTACGACCACAGATAAAACAATTCATTTTTGATACACACTTATCCACAGGATGCTTACGCAAACAATTGACACATAAGTTCTTTTGTTTTACAACGTTCAACCTAGTTTGTGAACCTAACGATTGAAATGTGGGGCACTTATAGATACTGTGCGCTGCACCACAGTGATAGCATTCTAATGGTATCAAGCTTCTAGAATGCCCAGATTGAGTAGTGAGCACAGATCGTTTCTGCACTCGCTCTGAAACATTTTTGATCTGTTTCCCGTTTCCTCCATAAGGAGGCGCAGCCCGCGTAGTGACACGAGCAGGTTCAATCACGCTGGTCGTATGGTAAGTAGTTTCTAAAACTCTAACATAGTCTTGAAGAAACTCCATAAGCTCGTGAAAAGTAGGAATCTCCGATTTATTTTGACACTCAAAGCGCTGTCGCGTATAGTAATCAAGCGCGCGAAACGCGGAGTTAAACAAAATAAAATCACTTAGATCATCTAGCTTTAAGGCCTTAAGGGCATTGACCGACTCACAAAGTACATTAGTATACGACTGTAATTCACTGAAATTAGGATTTTTTAAACAAGGATATTTATTTATTTGATCTAAATACGTCACCGCTAAAATCCTTTTATTATGATAACGCTTCACCAATTCGTTAAAAACAATTTCATAATTGTCCGATGTAACCTTGACCTGTTTAGCGATCCCGAGGGCGGATCCCGATAAACAAGAAATTAAATAATGAAATTTAGTAATCGGAACAATCGATGAATTATTATGAATTAAACTTACAAATGTATCATAAAAGGTTTGCCAATTTTCTATTTTACCATCAAACTTCGGGAGGTCAATTCGCGGTAATCTAGCATGTGTCTCGCGGCTAGTGTCGGAAGCAGGCACCGAGCTGAGCACTCCCCCGGCCGGCGACCCAGGCGGCGCCGGCGCGGGCTCGAGAAACTCTGTCGAAGCACTCAGTACTTCGTAGTACATGTCATCGAACACGGCCATCGCTTGCATATTGACGGACTCCGTCGGCTTTAAAGTTAATTTCAAACTATTTATTTTCTCAGTTAATATAACATATTCTTCTCGTATACTCTCTAATTTCGAATATCTAGCACGAAACTCCTTAACTTTTGACGAATCTCGTTTCTCACGTAATAATTTAGTTAAATCTACAAGAATCTGTAACGATCGAAAAACATATTCGCGCTGTGACGTATAAAGTTTAATTACATTCTCCTCTTTAGTAGTCATTGCGAGCAATCAAATAAGTCAAACTTCAAGTAAATATATCTCACACCTCGTGAACTAATAATTAAATAAGTAAAAGAACACAAATAATATATATAAGTTCACAAACAAATAGGTGGCAGGATAATGTCATACAAAGACAAGTTTTGTTCTATAATCAATATCTAGATATCATAAGTATTGCTGTAATTTCAATTGAGTTGAATAACTTTTAACCATTTATATAATTTTAAGAAGATTCTTAACATAAGTGAGTACCTAAATAAGTCTGACTTCTACCCCCAAGTAGCCACTTTATAAAATAACATAAGTCCAAACGCTCAATGCACATTCCATACGAAGTATACTCCGAACAAATAAGATACGTAACACTGTCTGAGCAATATGAACCAATCAACAACTTTAGAATTTTGTCGAATTACATTTAAAATAAATGAGTTACTATTAAATGCAATGAAATAAGTACCATTAACAAATTTTATTACACTATTTAGATTAATAATTGTAAATAATCGATTAACTAGTAAGCGGACTGTATTTAATAAGTTTTTGTAACTAATCAAGATGATCCGGCTCGATTGGACCACTTTTATGTATGTTGGTGAATGAGCGATTGCTGGTTGGTTCACAGCGGGTGGTAACCTAGGGCACCTTTCTAGCGTTTGTCTAAATCCAATGATATCAAGCAGGAACAAACGAACTGGTTCAGAAACAGGAAAAGGTTGGGAAGACTCACCAATCGGAAGCACATCCACGAACCCGGTTCATCACAGCACGTTTGGTTGGTCCAGACAAGTGTCCCACACAGCACAGGCAGGGGATCACACTCCACACGAAATGTACACGGTTTTCACAACTTAGATCAGTCTATTTCCATTGATTTTAGATAATTTTACGAGCGACAACGTGAATCGTGCTACGCGGCCATTAGAGATCCTTTTTCCGTTTTTGCGCACAGATGGCGCTGATTGAATTCGCTTCATGTGCAAGGGGGAGTTGGAAGTGGGAAGTTAGGCAACGATATTTGGATAGGAAAATAATAAGGATTGTTCCCAAGCCGCAACAGCAGATATTTTCTTTGTAATAGTCATTTTTATCGTAATGTTATTTTTATGGTAATAATCTTTTTTAAGTATTTTCAATTATTTGTAATGTATTTTCGTTATTCTATCCAGAGAAAATAATTTACATTTAAAAATATCTTTAAGATATTCCAACTGAGTTTAGTTTCGCTAGTCTAATATTATTATATATGTAATTGGATGGAACTTTTCTGGAGTACAAAACTAGAATTGGCTAGTGTATTTATGTAAACACAAAAAAACCGGCTTCACTTTTTACTTCTGAGACACCTTTGAAAAGGGCCATAATATTCCATACAGCAGCAGCCTGCAGATATTTCATACTCCTAAACTATCAATGTTACAAACACTTACACTTAACTGTAGGATTTTTTTTTCTGATTTTGTAGTATATTAGGTTAGTGTGAGATGACTCAGAAAACCAATTTCGCCAAAAAACTTCGGTAAGAACAAATTTTTCCAAAATGACACGAGCGTCAAAGATACGAGATGGCACACTTGTAATTCACAAAGAGCACATCAAAACCGATAATATTACCGACTTTCAAAACGCCCGGCAAACTCTCCAGGTAAAACTACTTGATGACTGTACTATTATGCTGATCCAAATGAATTACACTCAGCTGGATATTTTTTTAAACGACAGTAAAACATGATGACTGAAAATAGTAATGAAACATTTTCTTGTCATTGATGAGTGGCAGTGTTTCTGGAAAGTAAAATTAGGTACATTATTCAGAATGTTTACTTACGTTAACCACAGAAATTAAAATCTTCTTACTCTCTTCTTCGCTATTTAGTGTGAAATTATTCGAAACCTCTAGCTACCGAAGGCGCATTAAAATGAGAATAGACAATACTCGTCATAGTAACATTGCATTTATATTTGCATTCTTTCAGTTCCTTCTTCATCATTCATACAATCTAAAGCTGTTTATACTTCTACTCAATTAAACAATGCAATTTTATGTAAACATAACTTACGATGAAATTCCCCGATCGCAAAGATTAAAACTGTATCCACACATCGAGCAGTCTTAATGCGCTTGCGCACCTGTGAGCTTGTTCAAGAGCTAGTTCTTTGCCTTTTCATTATATTGCAATATAATGGTTACAGAAATTCCTTATGAAAAGTAAGTTGTTTTGTTTTAATATGTAAATGCTACAATAAAAATATTTTGCGTAGTTTCTGACGACATAAAATTTGACATAAAATTGCCATTTCTATGAATCGTTGTATTAGCATAAGTTTGCCAAATAATAATAAATATGAATTACACTCGCAGTTTTAATCGAGTGCAATACTGCTATTGTCAGAAAACTTTTATTTTTAGTATTTAATTATATTATTACTTCTTTTTTTTTTACTTTAAATTTAATTTTCATTTTTTTTTTATATAACCTATTATATTAAAAAAATGTTTAAAGTTAAAAACAGTTAAAACCAACTTCAAACATTTTTTTACGCGATGAAAACATAAAATGACTTCTTTAACAACATATTATTGTTAAAAAGTGAACATCCTTGAATAATTGGAATAAATTCAATCTGTTCAAAGTACTTTAGGATTTGAGGACCAAAAGACCAATTTAGCATTCTGTTCTTCTGTGAAACTGTGTTACCACTTTAGACAAGTCGGCTGTTGACGGCTTCCAACTTTTAAGCATGTACCAATGGTTCTCATAAGTTCGTAGACCCGTTGGGATCTCTTACACTTTTTTCTCGATTTACGACATATTCTTGTATCCTTGTTGTGATTCTGTAATTGTATCTTCTGGGTTGTGCAAATTCATCTGGGAATCTAGTTACTCATAATATGATCAGTAAAAGACAAACAAACAAAGATAGAATTACCTCCTTTAATTGGGATAGCTAAGCCAATAAGTAAAATTGCTAAACCTTCGTTGGTTGTGCTTGTAATTTTTTAGACCACTGTCATGGACAACCGGGTCTTGTTCTACTATTGAACTTTGTATTATGATTTAATTTTGCTTTGTCCAATTCTATGTCATTAGATATGCAATAAATTACTAAAGAATTTTGTTTATTAAACACGTTAGTGTTTGCATGCAATTTTGTGAACGAATAAAGAATTCAAACAATCTTTATTTGTAAACAAAGTTAGCAATTCGTGAGTATGGTATTTTGTAGTGCATAATGGTTATTTGTTATACAAGAGTGCAAAGTTGCTTCATCAGAATCAAAAGAGCACGAAGTGAAAAATTTTGCACTCGAGTGCAACTCGTAACTTGTCATCCACCTCAGCGAGGAAATGACTAAATGAAAAAAAGAAAATGGCGCAGGCAAAGCAAATAAAAAAAAAGTACAATAAGAAGGTCTGAATCTGAGTTTTTAACAAACAAAAATTAAAAAAGGTTTTATGATCAATTCGGCACTATGGAGGTAGGAAGTAAATGAGTTTAATGGTTTTTAAATTCACAAACTTGGTGCACACGATTTTCTCAATTCAATTTACTTTATCCTATAGCGGATATAAACGACTTTTGCACTAAGATATCGAAGGGCAAAAATACTTTTTCCGAGATGGAGGGATGAAAAAATGATTTACTATCCACTTTATTAATGTTTTAGAACTGCATTATCATGTTACTAAAACTTGTGCTGAGTTGAGAGACATTAAATCAAATTGTACTTATTTTGTTTTTTTTACTAACATTAATTCTACTCTTTATTCTTCAGTTCTGATTTCATCTAAATAAATATGACAACAACGACGTGAATTTATATTCTCAGGACGAGTGCCTCTAAACTTAATGACTTCTAGTATTTTTTTTTTTTAATTAGGAGTATTTTTTCTATTAAAATTATATTTCTATATATTCTTTTTTTTCTAGTTTGCAGCCATCACAGAGCTGCTCACTTTTCTCGAAATGCTGTTTTTGTATACCATTAAGAACTGGCTGCTTTATTCTTGGATACACTAGTTTGGTAAAATATTGTTTTGTTTCTTATTATTTTATAAGCCTGTCTTTTTGTCTTTTTACTAGGTTCACCTGTATGTTTGTAACACACGTGTTTCTTAGTTTCTTTGCAGGATAACTGATTCCAAAATTCAAAAGATATTTCAATTTCAACATAAATATCTTGACTGATGTAAGACCTGAAATAATTCTTATTGCTATAGTAAGAATTATTTCAGGTCTTACATCAGTCAAGATATTTATATTGAAATTAATTTAATGAAACCTATTTTAAATGTGTTTGCCAGAAATAGACTCAAAAGTCAAGCAAATTACTCTAAAAACACTTAACATCAATTGGAAGTTTGAATTTCAAACATTGTTTTATTGTCTTTCAGGTTATAAATTTTGTTATTACACTATTCTACGCAGGTAGCTTGGCTATTATGGCAATATTGACACATGGCTTCCGTTATATACACACGAAGCAAACACCAAATAGTGAGGTGGTTCCCGACGTAGATTCCTTGGATAAAGCCAAATTGCACATGACCATAATGGTGATACTTCTCGTTGGATTTCTTAACATTTCGTGGCTTATGTTGAATGCATTTTTACTAGTTGGTCTCCATAAGGTAATACTTATTAACTTTTATAACGTTACATCTCATCCCATATATCCAGTCCTTTCTCTTTTCCCTCCTTTAGTGCCAAAAATATGCATCAACCCTTATTGCATGATACATACTACGTACATACAGCATACAACAAAGAAAAGTTGGGAATTCAAGAGTGACTATGTGCTCACGCTGTGTTTATGCTGTCGAATTTTAACTCTAACAAGCTGAACCCCGCGGTGTAACCCGCGATATAACAACAACCGCGGTAACGCCGCGGGGCAAAGCTAGTCAAAAAAAGTAGCCTAAGTTACTCCCTATATCATCACCTATCTGACAGTTTAAGTTCCGTCAAAATCGGTCCAGCCGTTCCAGAGATTAGCCGGAAGAAAGGGACAAAATTGAAAAAAAAAAAAAAATTTTGGACACCTATGTACCGTGTATACATACTGCATTGTTGCATTCGTAATGAGTATGGTGACCACCCACTCGTGGATTCTGCTAATGCTTTCCATCAGGCTGAGTAGAGTCACTTTGGCAAGCTATACTTAAAAAAAAGAGATTATGAACAATTTAAATAGCAAAGTGAATATTGTTATACCAAGGGTTTATTTATTTAAGTTTTAATTTCATACTTTTTTTTGAAAACTTACTAAAAGTCTAAAGTTATGTATAAAACCTTAGGGGTTTTTATTTGAAGCCTGACATTAAAGAAAATATAAAAAAAAAACTAATATAGACTTTTACTTACAACTTTTACTTACAGACAAAAAAACTTTTAACGTTTTGTGATTAAAAACTTACGAATCCTCCCGATAATCAATCTACCAACTATTAAGTACTTACATTTTTCAAAATTCTTTACACGGGAATTTATTGCTCAAAGGAATTTAATTTGAGCTACGAGAGCTTCAGAACATCTTTACTACTTTCTGATAAAAACTACAATCAAAGTGTATTAATATTGCATAATTTTATATGAGTGTTTTTGATGTTTGCGAATGAAAACATTACTAAGCACTGTACTTAATCCCTGATTAATATCTGGTACCCTAAAAACCATCTTCTGTCGTTAAGTCTGTAAAAGATTACATTCCCATGGAATGTGGTTGTGAGGCAGGCATCCGAAAAAACAATTTCAAAACTAATAAAATAATTTCACACATCACAAACCTGGCCTTCTGATCTCAAACTAGACAGAGACTGTGTTGTGGGAACTAGACAGCTGACTGCTGATATATTGTAGGTAAATCATATTCAGAGTTAGACCAAATGATCATGCATGTCACACACTTTTTATTTTTATAGAATAGGGGGGAAACAAGTAGACGAAGCGCCTGATAAAAAGCGATTACAGCCTGCAACACCAGAGTCGTCACAAGTCCGTTGTCGGTCTTTAAAAAAAAAGTACGCTATTTTCTAGAGAGTTTAAGGTCGTATTGGTTTAATGCCCAATTATTTATCATGAGTGGGTAGCAAACGCACAATCTCTTGCTTAACATTTTGGGTCACTAATCACTCTACCGCCCGGTCAAAATGACAACAATGACGATAAGCTTTAACATTGTTTTATATTTTCAGAAAAGACCAGGTCCCATTCGAGTTCACGTGACTGTAGCAACCATCAGATTATTACTTTCTATTCTTGGTATCGTCACAATGAACACTAATAAGTTCGGGTTCTGCTGGGTGGAAATTGGTAAGAAAAACATGAATTTCTTATGTTAACAAACACCCAAGATATCTAAATATAAATCAAGATATCGAAAACATATATAGGCTGAGAGATATAATAAAACCCTTTATGTTTTGTTAAATGAATGTATAAATATGGTCATAAGTATTTATTTGTATGGATATACTCGTATATAATTATAATCAATACTAGTTACAACACTGGTTAGTATAATCTGTGTCAAGCTAAATATCGACGTTTGAATCCCTCAGAATATTGTATTAGATATTTATGAAGCCGATTATCTAACCATGTGGCATGCAATTAAATAGACCTATGTCCAACAGTGGACTGTGATAGGCTGATGATGATTTCAAATATACATGTAGAAATTTGTGGCAGGACATACCTTCTATTTTCGATTTTATTGCGATGGAATTTTAATATAATATTGAACTACATAAACGTTCCAAAACAAAATCTTGCAATTAAACCTTTTGTTTTGTTTCAGCTTTATCGGGATATTTCATTATGATGTACTACACATACGCAATGCAACTGGATCGTGAGAACAAAGCCGAAGAACTTAAACCTACCGACAATGTTGTAACGGAAATAGCATTCAGTTATTCTAAAAACATTGACAAATTAAAATTGACAGACAAAGATGTAACTGAAGTTGTGAATATAAATGCATGAAGTATAATAAAGTAAAAATAATATGTAATAATAATGTAAAAAATAACAAATCGAAAGCCAGTAGATATATTACGTGAAAATTATTGGAAATCAGCACTACTTGAGTTTATATTGTATTCTTAATTTATATTTTGTTAATGCAGAAAATATATACCATGTGCATAAATATCAAAGACAATTATATTTGTTTTTTTTTAGTTACTTATTTATGCAATTTGTGTGAGTTAGAATAGCATAAAAATATACGTACCTACCTATCCCGTACTTTCATTGCTAAATTACAAAATTTGATGTTTATTTGGTCTAGCCATGCTTTAGAACTAATTCACATGTCACAAACCACCTATCGCATTAGGTCAACCTGAAATTGTAGCTTTAATTAAGTAAGAAGTAAAAAATGAAGCGGCTCGATCGAAATGATAGAAAACTGGTACCTATTGAGTTTTTTTTCGTTGCTTTTATAGAGAGATCGAAGTCAAGTCAGAGGAGTATATATATTTATGGAACATTCGCTTTTGCCAATCTATACTTCTATACTCATATGAAACTGAAGAGTTTGTTTGCTTGAGCGCTCATCTCAGGAACTCACGGTCCAATTAAAAAAAAATTCAGTGTTAGATAGCCCATTTATTCAGGAATGCTATATAATACAATAGACTCTATTATCATGACGTTAAGGCCATGACGTTAAAGCAAAGTACCAATGAAGAATGTTTTAAAAAACTGGGGAAAATTATCACACTACGGGCAAAAGGAGACGCAAACGAGGTTGCGTGGGTCAGCTAGTCTTTAAATATTCTGAAACATGTAGGGCGCCGTATAGGCAAACTTTGTGTTGATAACTGGACACTTTGTGATCACGTCTCGGATTCTATTGCCATGGCCACATTATAGAGTGAGGATAAATGCGTAGTCCGATATTTTTTGCATAAATATTCAAATATTAAATGATCCAACTGTCTTGAGTTTTTTTTTTATATTTTCTCCAAACTAGATCAATATTAATTTTAAGGCATCCTTTCGGTTGTTAGTATATTCATTACTGTATACCAAATACCGAAATAAAAAACCGTCCTAAAAGATTATTGGCTCTTAAATAACATACTTTATGGAATAAACCAGTGAAACCAGATGAAACTCAAAGGAACCGACGGAACTGATTTAACTTTTGCCGTAATAGTTTCTGAGTCAGGCCCAGGTCGCCCCGGTGTGATAATTTTAAGGTTCGAGATTATTACTATAATATATATTTTTATGCAAATGTTGAAATTATTTCAATTATTTGGAATCTGTTTTTATTATTATTTACCTCTCTACTTTCATTTCTACTACTCGTATTGTACAATATTTATAACTTTCTGTTAGGGGTATATTTGCAAGTAAATAGGCAATCCCAATAGAAACACTAGTTTTATTTAGAACTAGCTGAACCCCGCGGTATTACCTGCGGTTATTGTTGTACTGCGAGTAACGCCGCGGGGCAAATTCACATATTTTACAGAATTTCTTTTTCTTTACATACAGGGCTTCGATTTGACAGGATTCTGGTTGCTGGGTCTCTCGCCTGGAACTCCTTGAATATTTTCACTTTCAGGTCTTCAAGGTTTGGCAACGTGTCCCTCGATTTTATAGCTATTCGAAAGTTTTCATATGATGTGGGCAAGCTGTATAGAATCTTTATACTTAGCAACTCATCCGGTATTTTATGTCCATATCTTTAAGTTTTCCTGCGATATCCAAGAAATTATTCAGGTGATCGCGTATATCCTCGCTTTGGGTTAATCTTTTGAGTACTAACTGCTTTAGTAGAGTTGTTCCTGTACTCTGATATGTGGCTTGTAACCTGTTCCATACTGACTTTGACGTTGTACAGACTCTTATTTGCTTGAGTTCTGACGGGGATAGTAACAGGATAATCGCAGCTTTGGCTTTCAAATCCACCTTGTTAAATTGTGCCGTGGTACTCGCATTTGCGTGTGGTGGTAGGGTTTTGATTCCACTTACGTAGTCCCATAGGTCATTTTTTATGAGGACTGCCCGGGCTTAAAGATACTAGGTGTCGTAATTTGATTTTGTCAGTGTTGCTATCGAAGTACGGCTACTTACGCTGCCACCGGATGCCATTATTTTAGTTTAAACTTTTTATTTTATACAAATATTTACTACTTCGTGGAAAAATTACCATCACATTGTGTTTTAACTTTTCACAGTTTTTACATTTTGTAACGCTTCTGCTACCACTTGTTAGGGGCATATTTGCAAGTAAACAGGCAATCCCAATAGGAACGCTAGTTTTATTTAGAATTAACACAAATTACATTCTTAGTATAGGCAACAACACACTGCAAAACCCGGGTGTAACTAGCAAGTTTATCACGACCTCGTTAGCTACCCCTCCCCACCGGACTGACACCCCGGAACTACCAATAGACCCAATTGGGCATAACCCAGTGACCCGTCTGCTGCTGCAGGCGGCGTGGAAAACCACTGTGACAGGCCGTAGACCTGGAGAAGTCACCCCGAGACCCCTAGCTGGGGTCTACGAGAAGAACCTGATGATGATTGTTGTTTGTTACACATACGTATACAGAACAAGAATATTGGGAAAAATGAAAACGATCGTCATGTTTATCTTGACGTGATCTTCTACAACACTCAAAAATAGAAACTTCCTATCCGTGCTTGCCGGTATGACCATCGACACTGAAAGTCAAAGGACTTTCATTCAAAAAGTTTTCATATAATATAATTCAATATGATTTAAATAGTAAGTCTTCTTCAGAGATTCAGTTATGGGCCTAAAGCTGTTTCTTATTGGTACGAACGAACGAACAAGATTGGTTTATTCTTAGTGGTATTTTTGCGATAAGTTTTAAATATAACTGTAAGTTCTGCTGTTTTGGTTATAATTGATATGTGCTCCTATTTGTATTGTCGTTCCCTTAGAATATGCATAGTGCACTCTCGACGGAATACGAACTGTTGCAACAAAGATTGCAACAACTTTGTTGCAGTTACAACTTAATCTGCCCTAAGTGACTTTGATCGATGGTAGCTGCTATTGCATTAGCATATTTATTGAATTTTATCATGTTCTTGGACATTTATTCTTGCAAACATTTTGTATACTAGTAAGTTTCTCGTTTGTATTAATTTTGATTCCGTATGCTCCTAAGTACCTTATTGTTGTGGTTGAAAAAAGGTACCAGTACTAGGGCCGTCTAAAGGACGACGCCGACCTTGTGACGCACGAGAGCTTTTTTCTACTGTCTGCCCCCAAGATTAGAAGGATGTCGTTACCAGGGGCTATAATAAACCTTGTATATTTACGTTTGGGATTGCTTCATGTACTGAAAATAATCATAAGAAGTAATGATAGAAATATCATCAAATAATAAGGCGTACGGGCCAATGACCGTACATTTGGCGCGGTCAGCTTTTTATGTGCATAACGTCGATTTATAATTTATATAATAAATTAGTGCACTTTCAGCAATCACAGAGTGTACTCACTAGCATTAATTATTCCACATTATATCTTTAGTTTAATAAGTGCTTTTGTGTGCAACAAATAAATACCATCAAATCAAGCAACGTCTTTCGTTCTACAAGCTGATTCACGTAGTTTCTCTATTGCATACTGCGTAGCAAAATAAAATCTTATTTGATCAGTGTCACTTTTAAGAAGTGTCGTCAACTTCTTTGAAATTATCAAATACTAATTGCACAAATGATTTTAAAGGAACCACCTCAATATGCTACAAGGTCTAACATTATGTACCTTGTACATTCTTGTTAAGGAATAATATTGTCCTAGTTATGGTTCATAACTAGGACAATATTATATAATAACTGTACGATTATAAATAATACTCCCAAATGTATTCCTTAATAAGAATGCAACCATGTTTATGTTACACATACAAATTATAACACTGTTTACGTGCGCCTGAAAATGTTTATGAATATTCTTAATCGAGTTTGTTTATACGACCTGTAACGTGTGGATTTAGGTTAGCTGCACTAAACAGCACACACCTAATATGGGCTACGTACAGGTTAGTCAAACAAATGTACTTGTACACTCACCTTAAGTTTTGTACAGATATAATATTTTAAAAATAATAGTGTTACATTTGTCAATATAGAAATGAAGTAGATATTAATTCTTAATTTAGGTTCCTAAAACAATCATGTTTTGATCGTGTCAATGAACAGTAGTCATCATCAAAGGCTGCTTAAATAGTCAAGCAATGGACCTCTCATTAGCAAGAAGGTTTTGATTTTGACCTACTTTACCATTGGCAAGACTGGTTGATATAGATTTTGTGTCAAGTTCTCCCTTGTAACTGCTGTTATTATGTGTAATCAGCTCCCTTATTCGACTCATGGCTTTCACGGTATGAACACGGATAGTTGTAACACTGTGTATTTTTTTAATCAGTCACCACAGGGATATCGAAATCAGTGCTCATCATGTTTTTTGTCCAAGAAAAGATTCTTTGAATATTTCTTAACAAATAATATAACAGAAATAATAGTTAATCACTTCAATGGCTATTTAATTTTGATATTAGTAAACACACAGAGTTGAAAATTCATCTACATAGTCGATGTAATTAAACAAAGTTATACTTATATGTATAAAATATGTACTATATTATACTCATGTGCAGAACCCATACACATTATTAAGCTTTGTTCAGACATGTTTGTAATAAACCGCCTTTATGACGCTGCCGATAATCCTACATTACATGACGAAGGACGACGTTTTTCGGCCTTGGAACGTGGATTTCAGCGAAGCGTTTAGTCTTCTCACGTTTGCTTTCAATTCAGTTAATATTTGGTTCATTTTTGTTTTTAACCGACTTTAAAAAAAGGAAGAGGTTTCACAATTCGTTCGTATATATATTTTTTTTTATGTGCGTTCGCGGATAACTTCGTCGTTTGTGAACGATTTTGATGATTCTTTTTTAATGGAAAGGAGATGTCCCAACGGTGGTAACGTGATAAGGACATTAATATCTGATGATGGCATCCAAGAGAAATCGAGTCGAACCTTGAAGTCGGTTTTATTTTTGTTAAAATTGTACTTGTGGCATCTAAATTTCAATGATACTGTCATATGGTAATTATTTGTTTCTAAAAAAGAAAACAGTCTTTATTAAAAAATCAAATGCAGTGCCCAGCTTGGAATCAAATGGTATTGTCTAAAATTTATCAAGTTTTCATGATTATTATGCAGTCTGATATTGTAGATGAACCTACTAATTAGCACATCACACAAACCTTGAAAGGTACCAAGATTCATCATCATCATCAGCCTATCGCAGTCCACTGCTGGACATAGGCCTCTCCAATTGCACGCCACTTAGTTCGATCCAAGATTACTTAACTGTGAATATTTCATGTCTGTTTCTTTGATTCTTGAGCTTTACGGGGGCGATTTGTACTCTCCCACGATTTGAATTGTCTGTTGACTATTACTATGTTTGTATGTATATTTGATAAATATACAACTAGATATACTTACCGCTTACTTAAATTACTTTGGTCAAGCTATTTCCCTCCAACTAGCTTAATAAAAAAATAGATATTTTGAAAATGGCTGGACCATCGCTTTTAAAAATATTTGCAATGGTGCTGTGGAATGAGCCGCACAAAGTGGCCACTCTACTCAACTACACTGAGACAATAACATACATAACTGAAACAACGTGCTTGATTTGCGAAGCCTGTCTGTGTTTCAATCACGTTGGTATTTTTGCTTTATATTCAATTGGAATGTCTACATACTGTATCTGACGCTCTTTTGTTCAATTTTTTTTTTGAAATTGTCATCTACTAAGTAGTTTTTTTTTAATTATTTTTAAATGTATATTGTTACATATATTAGTAGCTGAGGAGAAGCCTCTGACTTTTGCAGAGTAGTAAAGTGATATTCAGTGTCTGTATCAGACAGACCCGCAATTTTTTTTTCCAAATTGTTCCAAAGTATATCAGTTTAAAATTCAAAGAACTTTTAAACAATTAAAACTTCACATTTAATTAATAAATTACTGTCTATTTTATGGGGCACTAAAAAGAGCAAAGTACTAAAAAGTCTATTCGGCAATAATTCGGAAATATAAAATGATTAATAATTATTTACACTGTCCACATGAAAGAGTCCCAATTGAATAAATTATGTTGAAACTACGGAATCACGATCCTTTTCTTAGATGACGATCCACAGAACTTTGGTTTCAATGAAATCATGAAACTTCCTGATAAATAGCCGCAAAGGGTCAAATATTATTGGGTCAATATGTCGTCAAAATAATGTTAAAACTTATTATAATAGTGTTTTTATGTGAAGAATACCTAATAATAATAAAATAATGTTAAATAATAATCTTCATAATAAACTTTAAAAATTCCATTCAGGAATTCTGACACCGAACTAAGCAGAGCCTGTACCGTAATAAACATCACGTCTCACTAACAACTGAAACAAACTACAAATGTATCGAAACCATATATAATCACGCTTACTAATTTTGAGCAATATTGATCTGTATCGAATATCATTTGTATGAATGCTTCATCAGGAGAGATTAGTATCAAATCACAATCGGTTTTAGTGCGAGTTCATAAATAAACTCAGTACTATGCATTGTAATTTCCGATGTTGATTTCGTGTTACTTCTATTAAAATGAATCGATATTCACAATAATTAATATAGTAAATACAATTAAAATGTAGATACTCGTATGTGAGTTTATCAGTTTTACTAGTGAGATGTTGTAAGTGCAATAGAAATCTCTTCGTTAATAAACAATAATGGAAGATTTATGGTTGTGATAAATTATACATTTTCTTCCTAGACTTTATTTTCCGCTAAATTATTTGGATTAGTTCAATCGGTTTTTCCTGAATATCAGTTTTTCCACGGAGCAACTGGCATCGGCTTGGTTCTCAGCAACCCTGAGGTCGAACTGAATTCGAAGATTGAACTTACTGAAGTATATTTGAGGGCACTGACTTCCTAATAAAAATTGACATAGATGTTCATGACAATCGGGACCGGTCGTCATACGCTCCATAGCTGGTAGGCACAACTGTTACCGCGGTCGCAAACCTGGCGGCGCGAGAAAGCCCGAGAGGACGAACTCCACACGGACTCAATTCTCTGATATCAAACCAAGCGATGGAGGCACGCTTGTCAGCCCCATCAGATCATATATCAGGAGAAAGGGTAAGTACGTTAAATTGTTTGTCCCGATGTCTCCACATTTCTTCCACTATTAATTTCAATCGTGCTTATTTCACTTCACAACTCTCGTTATATGTATACATCGTATGTGGCGGGATACTTTATAAACATACATGAAACAGACACGCAGAGCACCCAGATTCGGAACAACAATTTTCAAAAGTGTTATCATACGCGGTGATCGAACCCAGTACATTCAGAGCACCAGAAACCAGCGAGGTGACAGCTTAAATCACTACCCATCCGTGTCATCAATATGTACCCGTGTAGAATAGTTATATACCCCGTAGTTAATGCACTGGCAGTGGTCCAGTGGTGGTGGTACTGCGTCGTTGGTCTAGCGGTTGACGTATGCGACTGCTGATCAAGAGGTCTCGGGTTCAAATCCCGGGTCGGGCCAAAAGTATTATTGAGTTTTTCTGATTATAGAAACACTAAATAACAGCTCGGAGTTTGGAAGTTGGGGTCTGAACCCCCGTGCCTCGGAGAGCACGTAAAGCTGTCGGTCCTGCGCCTGATCTCTCCCCGGTCGTGTCGGTTAACCGTCCCATCGGATTATGAGAGAGAGGGAACAGAGAGTGCACTTGTGTTCGCGCACGCACTTGTGCACTATAATATCTCCTGCGTAGTTGGTTGGTCTCTGTTGAGACTGGCCGCCGTGGCCGTAATCGGCTTGGAGAACATCAGTTAATGCACTACACATTGTGAACAAAACATTTCCCCGCACTCAATTTTTACCCCGCTAACCGTTGAGAATATCAATGTTATTTGCAACATAGTACACAATCCAACATTTAATGGTCTCACATAAACTTTTATCCTATTTTTAAAACTCTATTGTGTCAATTGACGTATGAAAGCATTGTAATAAAATGCTTTTAGTTTTATACTGGATTGCCAGTAACTTAGTTTATTAAAAGCACCTTTTGCATTTTTTATTATTTTGTAGTGCAGTGATCATGAAGAAATGTTTACAAATATGTAAAAAAATGGTTGTCTGTAAACTCAGTTTACGGACGATAGTTTAACGTGATAACATCATAACAAAACTTTGATGCAAAGGTAAAGAGGTGATATCATCTATCACTCATACCACGTACAATGAGCGTAACAGGACAATGAGTCATTATTTTTCGTGCATGCAGCCGGCGTTTACCAATTTAAAAAAAATAACACAAATTAAATTAACCGAATCAAATTTCTTCGGTTCTTTTACCTGCTATCCGACATCACGACATGATAATGACAACTTATCAAAAGAACAAAATCCTGATTTCGTATTTAAATAAGTATTCCACCAATCGGCATTTTTATTTAAGACCTACATACACATTTACTAACAAAAAATTTTTTTAAGCCCATGCTAAGGAATCAAGACTGACGAAGATTTTTTTAAAACAAAGTTGGATAAAAAATTTAACATATTTACCAATTTCACAGGCTAATGGATTAAATAAAAAGGGGTTCCAAGCCATTAACCGAGAAAATGGGTACTTTTTGGAAATGCGATGGTATTTTTGGAATAAAGTTTATTTTTGGGAATTGCACAATAAACCGACGACTTGAGAAACTTAGCTGGAAACGAATACAGTCTGGCTGAGATCCCATTACAGGCTCCTTGGGGAAGTTCTTAATTCAGGAGTTGACGATAGGCTTATGAAATTCTAAGCTAAGAACCGTTGTATGCTAACCTCCTAAAATCCTCCACCTAGTCCTTGGTAGGACTACTATTTTATTGATTTAGCAATGCTTTCTACTTCTGGTAGATCAAAACTATCTGCTCGAGAAGTTAAGCTCAATGTGATTGTGGTTGTTAAAGTTACTTAACCACAAATGTCTTTAAGGCACAGTAACCTTCCGATAGTAAAGATATTTTGTGTAAATTATAATGGATATGTCCTTCATATAAATTAATTGTAGAATTAAAAAAATAACAGCAGCATAAGATCCCTGTAGTTGATCACCGTCTGCTGATTCAATAAATCTCTCTAGCAACTCTATGACTAAGAGCTTAAAATTCAAGTTCTCTTCTCTTCTTCTTCAAGTCAAAGAGCAACTTTACCTTTAAATATAGCACTTTGTAACTAAAAAAAAAAAAAAATATTTAGAAACGT
The DNA here is from genome assembly GCA_905220595.1 of Spilosoma lubricipeda. Lineage (NCBI taxonomy): Eukaryota > Metazoa > Arthropoda > Insecta > Lepidoptera > Erebidae > Spilosoma > Spilosoma lubricipeda. The sequence continues at coordinate 14,837,499 of HG992294.1, read as the reverse complement.
TTATGTTTACTAAACAAATCCAGTGAATTAAATGTATGAACTAATTATTTTAAGTAGCACCCCTAACTATATCTACCACATATTTTTACACATAATTATTCAAGGAAAAAATATTAATAAAAAGTTAGAGGAGAGGGTACAAACGATTAATGATGTTTTGCGTACAATATAATTTATTGCTGGAAAGTTTCTTTTTTTATGTATGGGTCTGCGAAAGTGCTCTACTCTGGCTGATGGAAAGTATTAACAGAATCCAAGAGTGGTGGTTACCATACTCATTACGAATGTACACATGCATTCATTTATTTAGCATGGTGACCCACACTAGGGCGGCCTATTGAGATGTTTTGTATCATCGGGTCTCGCACTCACCAACTAAACAAGACGGCATGATGGTTGTCATTTGAGGTTGATATTCTATGCGAGGGTAGTACCGTCCATGTTGACCGTGCCCATTCGTGCCGAAATCACCGTAGTTCTGCTATCTTTACTACCTAAATTATATTTATATTTTAGTGGCAAATGCTTCAAAGTTGTTCGACTCTTGAACTATAAGAGTTACGACTTGGCTCGCCACTGAGTCACAAACTGTAATACGTGACTTCGTAGCAATTTTCAGACGCGCCACTACCTCTTTTCACATAATGCATTGGCTTTACTCATAGATGACTTTGTGATAAGAATGCATTTGAACGTATCGTATTTTTCATTAAATTACAAAGTAACAATTCCTACTTGTGATTAAACCAAGAGACAGTGTCTCTAACTATCGTAAGATTTTATATTATTAAACATGATTTATTGTATGTCAGTTAAGTTGCAATTGTCATGCGGCATGCGTTAACGATTTATAAAAGAAAAAATTTGGTTTCGAATAATAATTTTCTTCATTCAAATCGGTAACACACTAGTTTCCTTTGTACAAATTTAGAATCATATTTTTCTATAACTCTTTAATACAAGCAGCAAATAGATCCAGATATCCATTAAATCAACATTCGGAAAAACATGTAAAAGCTACTACAGCTATAGTAAATAATTGTGAACTGTTCACTATGCAGCAATGTCGTCAGGTCGGGGGTCCGAACTAAAAGTCCTAGTCGACCAAATCGGATAATACCTATCTCCGCCGGCAATTATTGCTGACATGGTTAAGAGGGACACTGCGCCCTACAGTGATCTCATACTGTGAAGCTGTAATGCTCTAGAAAGTGACTGATGAATTGGATCGCAAGAGCCATCGACGAAGCCGTTAACTGCCGCCAGAGAGTTAAGAGAGCTAGGCTGGTGCCAGATGAATTGCTCCAGTTGACGGTAGGAGGGCGGTCGGCCCTCTTAGACTTTGTCCGGAAGGGGCGAATCCGCTTGCGAAATACTTCGCGTGAATTCATTCGCACATTATCGAGATACTAGGCACCAATACATCGCGTTCATAAGCATCGCGCGAGTAAAAATAACCTCGTAAATCGCGAGCACTTCCCCAGACTCTTGACCCGCGCCTGATTTGCGCGTATTGCGAGCGATTCAAGATACTAGAGACGCTATGTTGCGTCCAGTTAACGCGAGTGAGTGCACATATCGAGGGAAATGGAACGCAAAATTTTAATACGAAATTGTTTAAGGCCGCGTACATGTAAGGGCGCGGGAGAGGAGCGGGCACATTCAAATGTATAGACTTATATGGTGTGAGTGTTTACGAATACAGCGTAGCGGGGAGCGGACATCGAGCGGCATACGAGCGAGCGCGTTAATTTTAAACAAAGTATTACATAGACTTGAGACGCTAACAGCGCTAGCACGAGCGAGTGAGATAATTATACAATTTTCCAGTGTGTTAGAGAATAGAGATAAGAATTTTTAATCCCTATAATTTTTTAAATCTTAAAATTTTTATAGTGTTAAAATGCGGATGCAGGAGTGAAAATCACGTTTTTTGACGGAATTACTGTGTGAATACCACAGTATTTTACTGTTTTTAACCCAGATACTTTACAAACTCTGGTACAGTGTTGTGTTGTCGGTTGCAAAAGCCGCAAAGAACATAAATATGAAAATATATTCTTTCATACATAAGTATAAACACTTCGATTTATCGGCATAATATATAGCGGTGTCATATGGGGATGGAATAAAATAGCAATCGCTTATGATTAATGATTAATAATAAATTTTCTACCACTTTAAGAAAAAAAAAGAATCTGGAAACATTTTTTTCATGAGGTCTCGGGTTCGATTCCCGGGTCGGACCAAATGTTTGTAAATCTACAAATATTTGTTTCGGAGTTTGGGTGTTTTCTATGTTTAATATGTATGTATTTACAAAAAAAAGTATAATATGTATTTGTATCAGTTGTCAAGTACCCATAACACAAACTCTGCTTAGCTTGGGACTAGATGGCGTTGTGTGTTAGATGTCCGAAATATTTATTTATTTATTTATTTTCATTTGCTAAAGTTTATAAGAAAACTAATGATACAAAAAGTCAATTGTTTTATATAAATCAAGAATAACCATTTTACTTCGAAATGTAACTAAGTAAAAGACTTTTATCATTGACTTGTGTAAAGGCGTCTCTTGGATCCGATTCGATTTCCCGGTCTGCCGAAGCAAGATATTTAATTTATTCTCCTCCAACTGTCCGTGACTTTGCTTACTGTTGTTTGGGTAATACTGCATATACTTGGTTTGCTAAGGATTTATTCCACTATGAAAATACTTTTTACGAGAAAGAATTTAGGAAAATAAACATTTTAAAGTAAATTTGAATACGATTCTTCCTTTTCATATAGCTTTACTATTTACAATACATATTTGTAATTAAAATGTAAAAACCACATACATTTTTTTAATAAGAAATATATATAACTAAATAAATGACCTTTCGTGAAGTTCGTTACTTCGCTGCGTATGCAAATACCGCTACATAAAAGTCATACTTTTCAAGAAAAGCAAAAAAATGTTTTCAACTGAAGCTGAATAAAGTTGCGATAAATAATTCAGTGTGTTCTTGTTATTTGTGTATGGTATCATAGTCTAGATGCTGAATGAATTTTATTACAAAAGTATCACAATGTCACATAGTTTTTATAAATAAAGATGTATTTAAAATTTAAGTTTCCATAGTAGTATAATAGTATGAGCCTATAAAAGTATAATTACAACTGGAGGAATGGATCATTCGGAGGATGAGAGTCCTTATTTTTTTTAATCTTCATGTTTTTTCTACGTAAACGTAACAATAAAGGTACTTAAGAAGATATGTCAAAGATGAAAGCATATTATTGAAGGAAATATACTAGCGGACGCAACTTCGTCTACGTCTCTTTTCAATGTGCAACAATATGACGTGAGTATCAGGCAAATAGATACATCATCATCATCAGCCTACCGCAGTCTACTGCTGAACATAGGCCTCTCCAATCAATTTTTACATAAAAAGATTGAGGAATAATATACATTAGTTCAATGCAGAAATGTGAAAACTACTTTCTGTAGCCTCAGGGTCGATGCTCTGATGATGGATTTGACGATGCTCGTATCTATTTGAAGAACTCTGATTTATTTCATTAGATAGTTTGTTGTACAAGAAACTATTACATAAAAAAAACTCTTATTATATTAATACTTATTGAGTGTTAGAGTAAAAAATTCCTTCCCGAGGCTCACTCAGTCGCGGTCTCTAGGCGCAGTCGAGTAGGCAGTTACATCGGTGTCAGTCGTGGTCCGTTCTGTTCGTCCGCGCGCGAATCTGTTGAGTGATCCCCCTTTGGTGTTCCACAAATGTTCGTGTTTCGGATTGAGGGTCTCAGCCAGGTCCTTCGCGTCTCTTGTAACGTTGGACTGTTCGTTTCGTGATATTCACGTGTCCTGTTATCACGAATCCTGAAGATCAAAACATTACCGTGGGAGAGCCACGCTTCGGCATGAATGGGCCTGCTCGACCGGAGTGATACCACGGCCTCACAGAAAACCGGTGTGAAATACCGAAGGCCCATAACCCAAACCCCCTCCCCCTATCTCCCCTCCCTATCCCCCAAAGGCCGGCAACGCACTTGTGACGGCTCTGGTGTTTGCAGGTGTCCATGGGCGGCCGTAATCGCTCACCATCAGGCTCGTTTGCCCGCATATTCCATAAAAAAAAGATCAATAATTATATTATCTTTGAGATAATACTGGCGTTTGCTGGTATTGTGACGTCAATACATCACTATAAAACAAACATTGACATTATATAACAGCAATTATGAAGTTATTTATTTACTAGTTGTTGCCCGCGGCTTCGTACGCGTGTATGTCGGTTATCGCGGCAAATAGTACCCTATGTGTTACATTCTGATGTATAAGGCTTCGTTCAAACCTGCGCGTCACTAACGCGGGAAGAGGGACGCGAAGCGGGAGCGTGTGCAACGCGTAACTTATCGTGCAAATAAAATTGAAGTGTCTGTTTGTAATATTAAAATAACCCGCAATTTACGAAATTCATATGTATGTATACACAGTATGTATACCAAATTATATATTTTTATTATCTGTATTATCATCTGTTGTTGTCACCGTGGAACGAAATAATTAACATTAAGGAAGGTAACTTTCCTGCACCTTTCCTTCACCTTTCATGTACCTAACCACTAGACGCGTGAGTCCCGCTTTGCGGACACTGCACTCCCGCTTTGTGGTCGCGGTCGCAAGGCACCATAAGAAAGTATGGATAGCGTATGTCGCGCGGCAGATGCTCCCACTTTGTAGTCGCTTTGATCGCGCAGGTTTGGCCGAAGCTTTAGCTATATTACTGTAAAGTTTCATCCAAATCCGTTCGGTAGTGTTTGCGTGAAAGAGTAACAAACATACTCTGCTTGATGGAAAATATGAGTAGAATCCAAGAGTACTGGTTACCAAACTCATAGCGAATGTAGGCGATGCAATATGGTGACCCACAGTATAGAGGCCTATTGAGATGCTTTGCATTATCGGGATTCCGGTATCGCACTCACCAGCAATACACGACAGTACGACAAGTCATTTGGTCTTCTGTGTTAGAGGTAGTATTGCCCCGGTCGAGCTGGCCTGTTCCTACTTAAATCAGCGTGACTCTAGTAGCTTGATACCTATTTATATTGAAATTAGTCCATGATGACAGAGGTTTCAATACAACTTCATAAGTTGTTATTTTAAAATTTAATCATAAGTATACATCATTTTACTTATCAGATAGGATATTCTTAGACTTTAGACTTTCATCCTTTTCTATATGTATATTTCGTAATTATCGGTAAAGTAATGAAGGCGTGCGAGCACACTCGTAAACTTACTTTAATTTTGTTCCTTTGTTTCAACCTATTAATACTTAAAAATACAAATAAAGTTTAAAAGTACTTAAAAACTCCTCATTTCTTCTAATATATAACACATTATCATAACATGGGTTTTCGAAAACAAACCAAAAAAAATTATACGTAAAAAAATATTAACGACACTACAAATCATGGTCAGTCTTACATAATAAAACAAACCTATTTATCTGGAAAACCTCTGTACCTCAAATAAGAGTGGCCATAATAAAAATTTATAGGCAATTTGTGGAGTGAAATACAGCCTCCTTACTTGAGTCTTTGTTTGGATAATGAAAGTTTTCCCTGCCAAATACAAAGACAACGTATACGCGTGGGCAGACCGAGGAAATTACAGAAAACCTTTATGCTTTTAGGGGACCGAGAGGTAAGCAGGTGTCTTGATGTCCACTACAATTTACCACGGATATTATTCTTCGTTAGTGCTGGAAGTGACAATTATGTGGCGTTTCGTTTCTATACAATGAGCCTTTTCGATCTTTGTTGTTTATTTATCTGGATTTTATTTTAAATTTGAATATTACAAATAGACACTCCAATTTTATTTATTTGTATAGATTCCAATTTTATTTATTTGTATAGAATTTATACAAATAAATTAAATTGGAGTGTCTGTTTGTAATAATAAATTAACCGCTTTTTACTAAATGCATATGCGTATGTATGTATGGTACATGCCAAATTGATTTTCTTTAATTTTTATCAGTCTGACTGTCTGTCTGTTTGTTCCGGATTATCTCTGGAACGGCTGTAACGATTTTGACAAGGCTTTCACTGATGGGTAGCTGATGATATAACGAGTAACTTAAGCTACTTTTTAGACTAGCTTCGACTACTTCCGACGATTGAAATAGTTAACTTTGTAAGGTTTTTGAAAGTTTTGTATAGTTTTTGAAATAATAACAGAACAAAATTGTTTTTAAAGAATAAAAAACAACTTTATTTCGTCAATGAGGATATAAGTTGCGTTAAAAAGCTTAATCTATTTCCCTTGCTATTATATTAATTTCCCACTGATTAGTTGGTCCACTAAAAGTTGTCTTTTAAAGTTATTTGCAGTGTCTAACAGTCAAATTAACATAATCTAATTGTCATGGTTACGCCTTTTTTGTTTCTCTTTTGGTATTATTTTCATTCGTTCTCCCTGCGTTCACTTATTTAAGTCTATTAAGGAGTTCCTTCACCTTTCTTTCTAGGGTTGCTTGTATTTTAAAGAATTTACTCTTTTGTTTTTGACCAAATGAAACTTTTAGACGAGTTTTTACCTATCTGTTACTATAAAATACTTACACAGTTCAATTAATTTCGACTGTTTTTCCTTTGTTTACGTTTTACTTCAATTAAACGTTAGTCGTAAAGTAAATATCACCGTTCTTTTATACTGAAAGTAAACTCTTGCATAAAAAAACTTTGGAGTAGCTTTACACTTTTACTGTTATAAGATTATTCTGCGTTTTATTTCATTGTTTTTAGAATATACATGATTCATTACTATTCCCAAGATAGAAATTAAAGATGTGATAAATGGAACCGAAATATACCAACGCATTATTTCACTTTAGTGGGTTCATGAATAAATATTAACTTACAAATATTCACCACGTTGATTTCAAGAAACAGTTGTGAAACTGTTAACAACTAAAAAAAGGCCCAGTGCGAGTCGGACTCGCCCATGAAGGGTTCCGTAGCAGCAAGTAACATAATATAATTTTTATTCTTTTTTTTATATTTATGTTGATTGAATTAAACGTAAATTGCAGCTTACGATTTATGACGTATTAAAAAAAACTACTTACTAGATTTCGCTCAAACCAATTTTCGGTAGAAGTTTGCATGGTAATTAATGTACATCATATATTTTTTTTAATTTTATCACTCTTATTTTAGAAAATACAGGGGGGTGGGGACACCACCACCACTTTGGAAGTGTCTCCCGTGCAAACTATTCAGTTTAGAAAAAAAAAAATATTAGAAACTTCAATATAATTTTTGTAGACCTATGTATAGATACTCCACATATTTATTTTCTATTTTTGTGTGAAAATCCTAATGCGGTTCACAGAATACATCTACTTACCAAGTTTTAACATTATAGTTCTTGTAGTTTCGGATAAAAGTGGCCGTGACATACGGACGGACAGACGGACATGACGAATCTATAAGGGTTCCGTTTTTTTGCCTTTGGCACGGAACCCTCAAAAGCATGGCGTAAATTTTAACTGCCAAATATACATGAATAAATCGTAATTGGCTTTCTGACTGATATATGAAGAAAATTTGTAATAATAGTTCTCATCTGCATGATTTTTTTTTTTTTTTTTTGTATTTGGCCCTGCCATAATGACTCTACTCTGCCTGATGGAAAGCATGAGTAGAATCCAAAAGTGGTGGTCACCATACTGCGAATGCAGACAATGCAACAATGCAGCATGGTGACCCACACCATGGCGGGCTAGTGATGCTTCTGCATCATTGGGCCTCCGGTCTCGCACTCACCAACGAAACACGACAGCATGATCGCTGTCATTTTACGTTGATTTTCTGTGCGAGGGTAGTACCGTATGATCATGAGCGAATGTCAACTATGTTATATTAAAATCTAAGTGGCTGTGACATACGTACACCTACAATGCATTTTATTCTCACAACTTTTAAATAGACTGTAAATAAAAATGTGTTGAAACAAAAAGTACAATTTCTCTTGTTCTCTTAACGTGAAAATAATGGAAACAGTTCGCGTTGCAGTATTTTTTTAACAAATTAACTGGAACAGACTAATTCACCCGGGGCCGCTGTCAAGTTATACTTTGCGATGTATTTCTACACAACTGTGGTTTATTTATAGAACATTACATGGTGCAGTACAGTATTTTATGTTCATCTGAACAAAATCATACTTTTTGCTTTAAAGAAAATAAATAAGTTCGGGATTTTTTGTTAATATTTCATATGTATTATAAATGTTAATAAGCGTAGATAAACCCCTTCAAGGTGGTCCGAGCACCTTGTGAAGGTCGCGGGAAACCGATGGATGCGGGCAGCACAGGACCAGTTGTTGTGTTGAGCCCTGGAGAAGGTCTATGTTCAACAGGACGTCTTTCGGTTGAGATGGTGATCATTTGATATTTTGATTTCATTTATTCACTCAGGAGTAAATTATGTAAGGTTTGTGTTTTCAAAGAAATTAAAAAATGCACGGTTATTTAAGAGACACAAACAAATAATAATAAATTTAAAAAGCTTCTGAAAAAGCAATAAACAAATATACCTTTTTTACCCTCACTTTACGTTAAAACAGTGAATATTTTTTAACAAAATAAACGATAGCGCAAGTGTCTGGATGAATGGAATGAATATACATTATAAAAGGCTCATAAAGTTTTAAATATAGAACTATAAAATTACGCTTTGACTTAACACTGAATCAGATAAGCTTTCAAAGAAAAACTTACATTGTATTTTAATAGTACACAATATAAATGTCATCAGGACTCATCATCATCATCAGCCTATCGCAGTCCACTGCTGGATATAGGTCTCTCAAATTGCGCGCCGCTTGGTTCGATCCTCGGTTTCTCGCATCCATCTCCTGCCAGCCGTCCTGCGCAGATCACCACTCCACCTGGCCTGTAGACGTCCTACACTACGTTTGCCGAGTCGCATCGTCATCAACATTAATTAACTCATGCTCTTTTCTTGTGTACTACTAGCTGTACCTTGGTCATCTTTGTTGTGGACATTGTGCAGTATTGTGAAATAAGGAACATAACCGTATTATTAAAATTTGAACTAAATTGGTAAAGAACTCTTTTTCTTTGTTTTTCACACATATAACAAATCGACTGAAGTTGTTTATTCAAACAGATTATTTCCAGTTCCAATTGGAAGGAAAAAAGTATTATATGTGGAATGTGGATAGGTATATCTAATCTTTCTACGCATATTCATGTCCGGCACAGACTGAAACTATATAAAGTTCTATCAAAGAATACACCCTCATACCACAGCAAATCATTTATTGCTTTTCAGTGAGTGAGCGAGATAATTCGAGGTCCAAATAACCTCCCCTTAAATTAAAAGACTCGCAAAAGATAGCAAGGCATTGCTTTTTGAGTTGCAGGTTGCCATTGGCGTTAACCACTTAAAATCAAGTGATTTTTTTGTTTGTATGCTATTTCATTTGAGTAAATATTATAGGATTTTTCTTACAAAAAGTAAAAAATCTATAAATCTAATTTATGAATGAACACAGTTTTTGGATTTACATTAACCAACTGTTTTCCACAACGATGCGATTGCAGTCTAAAAGTAAATTTGACTAAATCCAGCTGGGCCTGTTAGTGTGACGCGGTTTTGAAAGAGCGGTTACATTGGCTTGTCAAGTTTGTTTTGGCGGGTGAGCCGATGATTAAAGTGTGTGCGTTCGACAATATTATAGCTAATACTAGATGAAATTGTTAGTTGATAGACGAATCACTCACTCATTCAAGTCTGAAAGTAAAAGCTTTGTATTAAAATGATTAAAAAAATTACAAGAACGCAGTGAAAGATTTTGTATTGTGTCAGTAATATGTTAGTGTCGGCTATGTAGACACTAACATGGGGGTACAACTATATATAAAACTAAGCACTGTGACACTTTGTCTAGGATACAATTAATTGTCGAGTTTGGGTTTTCCCTGTGTCTATTTAATAAATGTTTGTTAAGTTTCTCGCGATACAGGCTATACTTATAGTGCGAGCGTAGTCTTTGAAAAAATTAAGTCACACTCTCCCAAAAGGTTCCACCAACATGGTTTTTTTTTAAAAGGGGCAAATGCTTAGACGCTCCGCCTGATGGTAGGCGGTTACCGCCACCCATGGATACCCGCAACACCAGAAGCGTCAGAAATTCGCTGCCGGCCTTATAAGAAGGAGTGCGCTCTTTTCTTGAAGGTTTGAAGGTCGTATTGGTCCGGGAATATCGCAGGCGACAGCTCATTCCACAGTTTTGTTGTGCGGAGCAGAAAGTTCCTATGTGTATGTGTGTGTGGTGTGAGTTATGGGGATGAAACTGCTGTTGCGTAAAATTATGGCGGTAGTAGGTATTTACCTTGTTAACTCTAGATAGAGCTAAATTTATGTATTATTGCTTTTTTTTTAAATCTTTATTGATTTCTTATTCAATGTAGAGGTTCTTAATCAAACATTATTATGCCATCCTCATTGTATCATATAGTAACTACTAACATGCAAAAGGTTTTAAAAAATTATAAATAATAGCATACATAATAGGAAATGTATAGGAATACTCAATGAAAACACATAATTTGGACTGAGAGCCACATTTTCTTAAAATTTTTAATAACTTTGTAAATTTTGATTTCGTCCTTACTCTTATTCTCTGGTCTGTGGTCCTCATTATACGGCTTGGATGTGGTAAATTAAATTATTTGCATGAATTTTTTTTAATGGGACTAATCCCGTCCACACACTGTACACTCCTGTACACCAGGATCAACAGCAGTGACCCACGAACACGCCGAGTAATGACATTATTAGTCCAACTACTATTAGTCAAGGTAGTAGAGCCACGTTGATTTCAGCACGAACGGGCCGGCTCGACCGGGGCGGTACTACCCTCGCACAGAAAATCAACGTAAAATGACAGCGATCATGCTGTCGTGTTTCGTTGGTGAGTGCGAGACCGGAGGCCCAATGATGCAGAAGCATCACTAGCCCGCCATGGTGTGGGTCACCATGCTGCATTGTTGCATTGTCTGCATTCGCAGTATGGTGACCACCACTTTTGGATTCTACTCATGCTTTCCATCAGGCAGAGTAGAGTCATTATGGCAGGGTCAAACATAAAAAAAAAAAAAAAAAAAAAAAACTAGATATCGGTTCCTCAGGGTAACTCTCATTGTTATATTAACAATCGCCTCTTATTTAGATAAGACCACAGCTATTTTGATATGTTGGCACCCAAATTTGATTCTACCAAAATTTTAACAACTTCCACCATCAAAATATTGTTGTATGCGTTGTCAATGTCCAAAAACAAGCAAGAGTAGATAAGTTTTTTAAAAATGAAAATAAAAATATATATTATATATTAACCTCGCCGAAGAATCTAATGTTGATTGTTATAGCGAACTTATATCTTCCTTGTTCAATTGTCGAGGTCACCAACTATAGCGAATTTATTGGTACAAAGATATTGTATTTATTAAAATCATTCGTAACAATAAATGCATTGTAACGAATGACTGACGTCTTATTCTCGACGAGATAAATCGTGTCTTAATACTACGTCTCATATCTAATATTACATCTCATATCTGTAATCTGCTGACCTAGCTGGTCGGTCTTATCTATATATCAATTCTATTGATTTAATAATATATGACGTAGGAATAATTGTGCACTCCTAAAAACAGTTGTTTTAGATAATAAATATTTATTCTTTTCAACATACCATTCCAAGCGTTTTGATAGCATTGTATTGAAATTTTTTTAAGACACATAAAATTACCGCGACATACCTTAGATTGGGTATGGAGCCCATATAGCCATTAACTCTAGGAATGGGACACAGGGAAATGGCAAATACCATAGTAACTTAGGTCCATAAAGTGGGTGATAGACGTACGAACTTAAATTACGCAGTTTTTAAGATCGTGAACTTACTCGGCTCGACGTCGGTGACACACGTGAAGCTTGCTCATACTACATCGCGATGTCGTCGAGAGAAGAAGCTTTGTGTTATTTGGGAATTATATCATACTAGCTGAACCCCGCGGTGTTACCCGCGGTTAATGTTGTACCGCGAGTAACGCCGCGGGACAAAGTTAGTCTAAAAAAAGTAGCCTAAGTTACTCCCCGGATCATCAGCTATCTGCCAGTGAAAGTCCCGTCAAAATCCGTCCAGCCGTTCCAGAGATTACCCGGAACAAACAGACAGACAGACAAAAAATTTTTAAGCACGTTTTTGGTATATGTATCGTGTATACATACATATGCATTGATTAAAAAGTTGTTATTTTAATATTACAAACAGACACTCCAATTTTATTTATTTGTATAGATTACATTTTAAAAACTAAAAAAAAAAGACGAAATCGACAAGTGTGGGTAAAACACTGGATTACGAAAAGAGAGCGTTTATCGCATGTGAATTTAGTAAGAGAGTTACGTGAAGAGAAGGAAGACTCCCGGCTCGCAGTGCTGCCACACGTACGAGCCGAGACGAGCTACGAGTAAGATTTCAAACAGGTTGGATCGCCGGCGAACTTGCGCGGCAATTTTAAAGTACGCTTTTTAAGGTGACACACAGGCGAAAAAGGTCGTCGAGCCACAAGTCCGCATACTTACCACCCACTTAACGCACACATATGTCAAAAAAAACAGTGGTAATATCAGTATTTGATTGGTAAAAGAAAAAAAATTAAAGAACTGTGTTTCTATGTAATAATTTTTATTTCATAAAATCAACAAATTTATAATAAATAAATGGTAATGGTTTATTGATTTACATTAACCTGACTAATATATAGAAGTTGCTGGCAACCCAACAGAGATCCATAGATGTTTCCGGGTTTATATATCTACTGTTTTTTGTCTATGGTAATAACAAGAAATATAGAAATCTTAATGGACGCAACTTGCTTAAGTGTTTTATTTATCCAAGTCATAAGAACAAGCACAAAAATACTACACGTCTATATATGGTCCTTCGGCATCGGAAAGAAGATTTGGATACGTTTTGGTGGAGCTAAATTACAACAGCGACAAGGTTTTTACATCGGCATAAAGGCGGTGGCGCGGCGAGGCTCAGGTTTAAAGTTCAAAAGTTAATCCTGCGACAAGTCTCCGTGTGTTACTGCTGTCAGTCAGAAATACCACCTGCAAACACCGCTATACGTGTCTGCAACACGGCAAGAATTTTATGCTACAGACACGCGACGAGGCACAGGTTTGACACGTGCTGCAAGTGAGTAGAAGCCATTTTATTTTACTGTTCTCCAGCAATAACAAGCACGCGAGCAAGAGCAAGCAATATAGGATTCATAGAAGATTTCATCCATTTATCGTCAATTCTTAATAGGTCATCTCTTGTCGAATATTATTAAAAGTTAAAAGTCACGTCATACCACGCAACCATTTTCTCGTGTATGTGTGACAGAGACAAATAATAGGAGCAAGCTAAAGACCGAACGAGACGCAAGATATCGAAAGTTAGTAAAAAATCGTCGTCTATATCGGTGTTGGCGCAACATCCTGACGCTGCCAGACAGTCAACACTGCAACGCGATTGGACGACGCGAAACTTCCGTCAAGTTATAACCAACCAGCGAAGAGCAAAACTTAGTTCAGTTTATACGCGTTTCTGTCATGTTTGTCAGAACCTCTTTGTTGTAAATTTGTTGAACTTAAAGTATTATAAGCGTAAAGTCGCTATAAAAGTAAAAAATAAGTATACTGTATCATAGTATTAAGTGTGAGTTAAGTGTGTTGTCGAGATGTCTGACGAGAAAACTTTAAAACAATTAAGGGCTTCTCGTGGTTACGCTAAGGCGTCTCTCACGAGATTGTATCAGTTTGTGCACAACGAAAAGGATGTTAAAATTTAGTGTAGTAGTACTATTACTATATTACAAGCTAAAAGGTCACGAGTTACAGAGATCTTTAGTGAGTACGAGGGGTACAACAAGCAAATCTTGGCATTTGATGAAAATGACAACGAAGATGTTGCTGATTGCGAGTCAAAATATTTTACAATATTGTCTGTAATAAATGAGGCTATTAAGGTCAACTCGAACTCTTATTCGGATGAGGGAAACAAAGTTTTTCGTACAAAGTTGCCGAAAATCGAAATTCAAACTTTCAACGGTAAATATAGTGAGTACACTCCTTTTATAAATCTTTTTAGGGCAATCATTCACAAAGATAGATCCATTGACAACATTCAAAAGCTATATTACCTCAGATCATTCTTACAAAAAGAACCTTATGACATTATTAAAAATCTCCCCTTGGAATGTGGTAGTTATGATGAAGCATTAAGACTTCTTGATGAAAGGTACAATCTTAAATTTAAAATTATAAATGAACATATAAACTCACTGCTCGACATGAATGCTCTGATTAAATCCACTCCAAGTAACTTGAGAGAATTTGTGTCTCTTGTTAAGCAATGTTTAGCCAGTCTGAAAAATCTTCAGGTAAAAACTGAAACATGGGATCCTATTATATTGTCAATTTTGTTTCGCAAATTAGATTCCTATACATCCCGAGCCTATCAGTTAGAGCGAAGCACTGACTCTGATCCTACAGTGTTGGAGTTTTTGCTGTTCATGGAGAAGAGGGCCTTGGCTTTAGAGAATGCTGAGTCGCAGACATCAATCAAGCCATCTAGAGCAGTAGTGAACATTAGTACCACATCTGAAGTTAAATCTTGTGCATACTGTAAGTCCAGTAACCATAAATTATTTTCATGTAATCAATTTTATAACCTTGCCTTCTTCGGAAAGAGTAAAGTTTGCAAAAAAAGAAAACCTGTGCATTGTGTGTGTGAATACACATCATGGGAAATGTAAGTTTCATTTTAGGTGCAAAGTTTGTAAAGAGGCACACAACACATTGCTTCATCATGATGATGAGCCATCACTAAAGCAGGTAACACTAATTTCAAACAGATAGAGTTTTGTTACCTACTGTAAAAATAAAACTTTTTTCTCAGAATGGCAAAGAAGTACAAATCAAGGCGATCTTGGACTCTGCATCTCAGGTATCATTAGTAACAAGTAAGGTAATAGATATTCTAGGCATCACACCGAACAAACATGATACAAACATAGTTGGGGTCAGCAATAATATTAATTCTGCCAAATATTCTGTTCCCTTAGAAGTTTTTTCCATGTCCACACCATATAGGGTGACCATAAACTGTCATGTTCTGGACTAAATAACATGTAAAATCCCTCAATATAGGGTAGATACAAAGTCTTTAGCCATTCCATCTCAATTAACTTTAGCTGATGTTGATTTTCACATCCCGTCAGAGATCAATATGTTGATTGGAGCTGATATATTTTTCCAGGCACTGCTCCCAGAGCAACAAGCTGCTATACAGCAGCCCTCTCTGCAATCTACTGAGCGGCAACATGTACAACCATGCTTTGTCAACACCAGGTTTGGTTATGTAATCGCTGGGCCCCTTCCACAGCCCACAAGAGGGAACTCAAGTAAGGTCTCACTTTTATGTCTTGATTGTAGGTCAGATCTTAATGATACTTTGCAGCAGTTTTTTGAAACTGAAAAGGTTCCTGAAACATGTACTGAAAATATATCAGAACATGATTTATGTGAAAAAATATTTCAAAGCACAACCGTGCTTCACAATAACAAATTTCAAGTTGATTTACCCTTAAAGTTACCATTGAGTGAAATAAATAATTCTCTTGGCAACTCATTCGAACTTGCATTATATAGATTTCTTAGCCTTGAAAGAAAGTTGCAAAAAAATCCCAACTTGCTTTCTGAACATAAAAAGTTTATCAATGAGTATGTTGACTTAGGTCATGCACATTTCATTGAATTTGATTCACTGAATTTTGAAACAGAGCCTTTGTATTTCATGCCACACCATGCTGTAACAAACGAAAATAGCAAAAGCACTAAAACGCGAGTGGTTTTCGATGCATCTATGCTAACTAATAAGAAACTTTCACTTAACAATCTCTTACTGAATGGACCTCTTATGCAAAATGAACTATTTGATATCATGCTTTTATTTCGCTTTGGAGAATATACTATTTCCACTGATATACGCCGCAGGTTTAGGTGTATAAAAATAAATCCAGCACACGCTAGCTTACAAAACATACTGTGGCGAAACAATACAAACGAAAAAATAAAATGCATTCGGTTAGACACTGTGACTTATGGTCAAAAAAAGCTATAGCTTCCTTGCCACACGCTGCTTACATGAACTTGCTTCAAAATATGAGAAAGAATTTAAATTAGCTTATTATATATTAAAATTTTGTACATATGTGTATGATGCCTGCTTTTCCCACTCTGACATTAATATTGTTCTTGAGGCAAAGCGGCAACTAAATGAATTACTGGGTAAAGGTAGTTTCTGTACACATAAATGGGCATCTAACTATCAAAACATTTTAGATGGAATCCCCCTATATAAACAACAATTTGGTGACCTAGAATTACAAAAAAATAACCTTTACATAAAAACCTTAGGACTTACACTTAACATTGCTAAAGACCAATTTGTATTCTCTTGTCCGGAACCATTCGAAATTGAATCACCAACCTCAAAGTTTTATGACCCTCTCGGTTTCATGTCCCTTGTTATCATGAAAGCAAAGGCCTTCATGCAAAAGATTTGGTCTGAAAAAACTAATTGGAATGAAGTTTTACCTCAGGCACTACAAAGTGAATGGCTTTCCTTTGCTAAAAAATTATCTAGTATGCAACCTTTTATTATAAAGAGAAACATACACATTCCTAGAAGGGCTTTTGCTGTACAACTCATCGGCTTTGCAGATGCTTCAAGCACAACAGGTTATGGCTGCTGTGTTTATCTCCGAATGGTGGATGACTCAGATAAAGCTTCAATTTCTTTGCTTTGCTCTAAATCTCGATTTAACCCCAAAAATAAGGTACCATACCGAGATTGGAATTAAATGCAATGCTTCTGCTATCAAAACTCATGAACAGAGTCTATAAAACTGTGAGCCTCAAAATAAACATCAATGATGTCTATCTCTTCTCTGATTCACAAATTTCGCTTGCATGGATTGAAACAGAGCCTATGAGGCTCAATGCTTATGTTTCGAACAGAGTAAAGTTAATTCAAGACCAAACACATAAATGGCGCTGGCTGTATGTGAACACCAAAGAAAACCCTGCTGATTATGTAAGCCGAGGTTCTGATCCAGATGAGCTGACTCACTGTGAGTTGTGGTGGATGGGTCCACAGTTTCTACAAAACTGTAAGTACGATTTTAAAAACATCACTACTCCATTTCGCACAGATGACTTGCCCGAAACGAAAGAGCAGCTGACACTCACCCTTGCTAAGGTATCTCTAGTTGCTCAAACGAAAGATGATCTCTGTCTCTTTCACGAAAATTTTTCGGATCTTAACAAAATTATACGAGTTATGGCATACATACTTAGGTTTTGTCATAATGTAAAAAATAAATATAGAATCACTCGATTTTTTAATATTGACTATTCATAAGTGTCTGTAAAAAATGTGCCTAATTGAATAAAATCTTTTTGACTTTGACTTTATTTGTCTCAGCTTCCCAAAAGTCAGTGTACAGTCGCGGACAAAAAAAAGACTTTTCCCGTTATCTTCTAATTTTTTTATATACAAACCTTGTCTTAATAATGACAAACACATGAAAAAAAAATTATTTAATTTGAGCGATTCATAAGATATAGATGTAAACTAGAAGTGAAACTTATGTTAGTATGTATAAACCAAATAAACAGTAGTCAACAATTACTACAAGTACACAATTACGTTAAAACTTCTACATTTACTACGAAACAGACCTCAAGGGTTTCAAAATTCGTCTGAATCTATTCATTTACAACTCCAAGTTCCCAACATTTCTTAACCACCAATCAACTCTTAATTATTCCACATACATAATGTATTCTAAGGCAAAAACTTTCTTCCCTTCCACGTTTCAAAGTACAAACAGTAATTAAGTATCATAACAAGATTATAAGTCGCCCGTGATGACCATAGGGTGTTAGGAAATGAGTTTAGTTAGTAACGGCCTAAGTTATGACACCTGTGCTGGGAAAGTTTTGATTGAACACCCCAGATCTTGGGAGAATAATTTGGTAAACGCGTGTCTGGAAATAGAATATCATGCTCTATATAATTATAAATATATATATATATATCTAATGTTTTTGAACGGTTAATGAACGGTCTAAGGTTTTACTAAGAGCTTTAGTTAAGAGAATGAAATAAATGACGTACACTAGAAAAATTCTATTGAAATCCTGTTTACTTAAAAAATATTACAAAGAAAGAATATTCCAAAAAAAGTACTCGACAAAGGCAAAATAAACATCGTGAAAGTTCTAGTTAGTTTCTTGAGGCACAGAACAATCCCTTTTTGCATCTGGCAATATTCAATCGTATTAAAGTGTTGTAAACTAATTCATGTAAGAACTTTATAACATAAAGCTGTAAACATTGTCTGTCAGGACTGAACACCTAGCCTGACACGGATATACCGAACACCTACTTGTCATTAATCTTATTTTTGTTTCA